>CM048746.1:509545751-510795751 GCA_026315105.1 Locusta migratoria | reverse complement strand
TTCCTGATTGGACGCCTAATTTGTCCATTACTTTTATTCTGCTAATTACACCATTATCGAAACTGATAACAGCATCCATTAGACCTATTCTGAGCACTGTCCATCCAACAAACACTATTTCCGTAATGGTTGCCACACAGCTGTTGAAACTATCGTTAGGATTTTGTGTACGGTCATGTAGAAATCTGGTAAGTAATTTTTTATTGTAAGATCCCTGTATATTCGCTTTATGACTGTGGTAGGCATGGGATGCTTATGGTGATATTTCCTGCCTGAAGCATCAGCGTGGCTAGTGTGCAGACATTAGTTCAAAAAGTGTTTAAGATTATTATAACTATTTAAAGGTAAATAAACCACACTTTTTGGAAACGGGAGAAAATTGTCTTTCAGTCTAAGGCTATATTTTCGATTTTTCAGTCATTTTTACGTCGAGGTCCCTTTGATAGCGGAGAACAGGGGCGTTTGCGTAGATTTGTCATTGCTGACAGTCGAGAAACACTGCGTTAAATGAACAAACAAAATTAATGTGATACTTATAACGGCGTATTTGATCGGACGATTTGATCAGAGTGAACTGTGGAAGCAGACGACCGACTCGAATTGTTGTTCTAAAAGCAGATCATCGCCTGCAGCGCCTCTCCTGGACTCGTCAACATATCAGTTGCACCCTAGACTACTGGAAAACCTCGGTCATTTCACTCCAGATTTCAGTATAGTAAGAGCTGGTGGTAAGAGTCATGTATAAAGCAGACTTCACGAAGCCACGAACACGACCTATCAATAAGGCACTATGTAAGCTGGTAACTCCTTAATGGTGCGGGCTGTTTATCTATGAAATGGAAGGGATCATCTACACCTACATACACACTCCGCAATCCACTGTAAGGTGCGTGGCGGAGGGTACACTGTACCACTACTAGGCATTTCCTTTCCTATTCCACTCCCAAAGAGAACGAAGAAAAAATGAATGCCTATATGCCTCCGTACGAGCCCTAATTCCTCTTATCTTGTCTTTGTAATGTAAGTAGGCGGCAGCGAGATCGTTCTACACTCAGCTTCAAATACCACCCCTTTAAATTTCCTCAACAGAAATTCACGAAAAGAACGTCGTCTTTCCTCCACCGATCCCCGAATGAGTAGCCGAAGCATTTCCGTGCCACTCGCGCATTGGTAGAAACCTAGCTTCTCGCCTTATTTGCCTTCCTTTAACCTGATCGGCTGAGGTCCCAAACACTTGAGCAATACTCAAGACGTGGTCGTACAAGCGTTTTATACGCGGTCTTCTTTATAGATGAAGTACATCTTCCCAAAATTCTCCCAATAAACCGAAGTCGGCTGTCCGCCTTACTCCCAACTGTCCTTACATGTTCGTTCCATTTCATATTGCTCTGCAATGTTACGCCTAGATATTTGAACGACGCGACAGCATCAAGAAGCTCACTACTAATGCTGTATACGACCATTATGGGATTGTTTTTCCTACTCATGCGCATCGCCTTACATTTTTCTGCATTGAGAGCTAGCTGCCATTCTTCGCACCAACTAAGTCATCCTGTATGCTATTACAGTCGGTTAAAGACGACACCTTCCCATACACCGCAGCATCATCAACCGCAAATTACAAGTTACTCTGTCCATAGGATAATTTATATAGATAGAAAATAATAGCGGTCCTATCACACTCCCCTGGGACAGGACTGACGATACACTCGTCTCTGATGAACACTTGCCGTCGAGAACAACGTACTGGGTTCTATTACTCAGGAAGTCTTCTGTGAACCTATTCCATGATTTCGTATCTTCGTTAGCAGTCTGCAGTGTGGCACAGTGTCGAACGCCTTTTTGAAGTCGAGAAAAACACAATCTGCCTGTTGCCCTTCATCCATGGCTCGCAAGATGTCATGTAAGTAAAGGAAAAAGCTGAGTTTCACATGCACGATATTTCCTAAACCCATGCAGATTCATAGAAAGAAGCTTTTCCGTTTCAAGGAAATTTACTATATTCGAACTGAGAATTCTACATGAAACTGATGTCAACGATATTGGCCTGTAATTCTGTGGGTCAGTTCTCTTTCCTTTCTTATAAACGGAAGTCATCTGCGCTTTTTTCCAATCACTAGGAACTTTGCTCTGGATTAAAGATTCGCGATAATGCAAGCTAAGTAGGGGGCCAATGCCGCAGAATACTGTTTGTAAAACCGAACTGGTATTCCAGACGTTTTCGTATTTAACTCTCTCAGCCGCTTCTCTACACCGGAAATACCTATTACTATGTTCTCCATTTCGGAATTAGTACGTTGATCAAATGACGGTACATTTGTGCGGTACTCCTGCGTGAAAGATTTCTTAAAGGTTAAATTTAGAACTTCAGCTTTCGATTTTACAAAGGACCAACCACAATTTTTTTGGGTTCTCGGAAACATCTTTTGGTAACGTATGGCAGTGGTAATTATTGTATACTTCGCGCATCGATCTTTTTATAGACGCACGAATCTCTATTATCTTTTTCCTGTCATCATTTGCGTGTTTTTTTATTTTTTATGTACAATGCACTTTAATTTAGTCCACAATTCCTCTACATCCATAGTCCTGGAATTAAACGAGGCCCATTCATTTTCTATGTGCGATCCTAACATTTGTTTATCGGCTCTTCCCAACAAAAACGCGCTCCTAGCCTTCTTGATTGGTGTATGAACTTTGGTCACCATCCACGCTATGACGATGTCGTGATCACTAATTACTGTCTCTACACAGACAACGTTAATAAGGTCAGGCCTGTTCGTAGCTGTACGGTCTAAAATATTTCCATTGCGCCTGGGTTGCCGGTTTAACTGCTCGAGACAGTTTTCGGAGAATGTGTCCAAAAGTAGCTAGCAAGACTGCTTGTCTGTACCGCCTGAAATGTAACTGGAGAGGTCCCAATCTATACTCTTAAGGTTGAAGTCTCCGCCGACTAATATTACATGACCCGGATACCTATGCACTACCTGGTGTAGACTTTTTTGAATGACTGAAACTGCTAAAGCAGCACTGGGGGGCCGGTAAAAACACCCAACTATTAACTTTACGTCTTTTAGACCTGTTATACGTGCCCAGATAACTCCACAGTTTATTTCAACCTCGATCTCAGTAGAAACAATATCTTTGTCCACAGCGATGAACACTCCTCCTCCAGTTGTATCCGATCTATCTTTCCGATATACATTCCACGCCTCACTATATATTTCTGAACTTGCAACATTATGATTTAGTCAGCTTTCGGTGCCTAAAAATATCTGAGCACAATAATTTCCATGCAGTGTGGCAAATTTGGGAGCTTTGTTTCAAATACTTTTTAAGTGCGCGGCTAATATTTTGATATTCGGGTTTTTGAGCCGAACGTGACCTGAATTCGCTGTTTGAATGTTGACAGGTGAGTGCTCATCAGTTTTAGTCCCTAGCCTAAAAAAAAAAAAAACACATGTGATCTCCACAAGTACTATGCTACCCGAGTAGCCGCTTCCTTAGTGCAGCGCACCCCTGATCTATCTAGGGGCACCCTGCAATTCCCCACCCGATAACGCAGATCCAGAAATCTGCAGCCGTGACTATCACAGAGTCGGCGAAGCCTCTGGTTCAGACCCTCCATTTGGCTCCAAACGAAAGGACCCCGATTAACCCTGGAAACAATTCTACAAATCGACAGCTCTGCTTGCACTCCGCGTGTGAGGGCAGCAACCTTCACCAATTCCACCAGTCGCCCGTAGGACCTGAGGATGTCCTCAGAACCCAAGCGACAAGCGTCATTGGTGTCGACGTGAGCCACGACTTGCAGTTGACCACACCCCGCACCCTCGATAGCCGCCGGCAGGGCCGCCTCCACATCCCGGATGAGGCCCCCCGGCAGCTGATCAGCTGTTCCCATCAGTGACTGATAATGGTTGATTTCTATTACTTGGACACCACATCATTCATGAACATCAAGGTTCCCAAACAACGATACATGTTTATGGGTGACAATGAGCTGTGTCACCAGCTCAAAAATGTTTGATATTGGCGATATTGGTTTGACAAACATTCTGGACAGTTCCAGCGAATAATTTGATCATACAGATCACCAGACATGAATTCCATCGAACGTTTATGGGACATAATCAAGTGGTCATACGGCACACATAATCCTGTTCCAGCAACACTTTCGCAGTTATGTTTGGCTATAGAGGCATCATGGCTTAATTTGGAACCTTCAAGGGCCAGACTCAAATCGACGTCGAGTTGCTGCACTTAGCACAAAGAACGAAGGTCCGCACGATATTTGAAGGTTGTCCATGACCTTTATCACCTCCAGTGCACATGTTTCAATAGAAATCACGAACACCTATTTAAGAAACGAGTTTACTGCCACTCGAATGATTTCACGGGCAAATCAAAACATAACAATAAAAATTTGTGGTTGTGGATTCACCTTGATGCAAAACACTTATTATTTTCGTGCCCAAACTAGTCCCGGCGGAAATCGCGTGATCATCTTTGGGTTTTTATATCTATTTTAAAAGTTGAAGAAAGTAACATAGCTACAAAACTGTGAAACATATTCTTATTTCTCTTTAGCCCTGTTCCTGCGCATTCAGGGTCGGCTTTGTTTATTTGGATTTGGCGTGGTAATATTTACGGGGTGGCCGGATGCCCTTCCTGTCGCCGCCCCTGCTCTTCGGGAGGAAATATGAACCCCAAATGTCTCCGCATAGTGTGAAAGTGTAAAGTGTTATGAAATGTTTGCGAATCGTGTAACTGAGGCAGGACTTGGGGACCAGCCCGGTATTTACCTAGGGGGATGTGGAAAATCTCCTGAAAACCACATCAAGGCTGGCTGGCATTCCGATACACTTCGTTAATTCGCCGGGCGGATTCGAACCGGGCCGAAAAGCGTTGCGTTACACCACACGGCTAACCGAGCGGGTCGAAACTATGAAACATATTGCAGTAGCAGATATACACTTATTTTTTCACCGTGTCATTGTATAAGCATTCATTTTCATAGCTTTTATCATTAATTGATTTCCACGGCCAAGGGTTCCTGACCTGCCCACATTCGGATGCCTTGGCTATAACATTTCACATTGTTATTATTCGACTGTTTATTGCCATAATATCATCTTCTGTGCATCCTTATTAATATTTGTAACATTATTGTATTGAAGTCAACCTGCAGATGGTCTCACAAGCACACTGAAACCGATTGCCTAAAAACAATAAAAATTTTCCTGCCGACCAAGACTGTGTGTTATTTTGTTTTTTAATGAAATATATAAAAATTTCAGAATCTTAAGAAACTTAATTGTTGTAATTCTTTTATTGGACTCAAGCTTCCGTAGATTATTCAATTAATGGTTGTGTAATCAAGATCTTTGAAATAAAGAGTGAAGCAACTGTATCGCTTTCACACCGGTTAAAGTTAAAGGGTTGCAACATTAAGATGATTTCTGCGAGCTTGTTATTGCTTCCACTATCGTGGCTGTATAGAGTGAACAGCGTGATAGATCGCCACGCAGGATACTCGGGATCGATTTCCAGTCGGGTTGGAGATTTTTTCCAATCCAGAACTGGCTGTTATGTCGCCCATGTGGCGTCACTGAAACACTTGCTCCAGGCAGGCCGAACAAGATCCCAGCTGGGGGTCTAACATCCAAGGATGCCACACGAAATCACCAAAAAATGTTCAAAAGTTTGTAAATCTATCGGATCAAGCTGCGTGGTCATCAGTCCGTAGCTTACAACCTACTTAAACTAAGGTAAACTAACCTAAAGACAACACACACACACACACACCTATGCCCCATGGAGGACTCGAGCCTCCGACGGCGACCAACCGCGCACTCCACAGGGAGGCGCCTTAGACCGCTCGGCTACTCCACCGCGGCACACGAAAACATCATCAGTTCGTAATTGACCCAAAAAAAATTTAAAAGAAGAAAAAGTATTATAGCGCGAGTTTGAGAGCCGCTTTGTTGACTTGAAGAAACACTTCTTCAGTTATACAATACCTATTAAAACTGAGAAAGATAGTGCCTTTTAATACTGAGTTACCGCCATTCCAACTCCGTACAGAATGGAGAATGTACGAGTGAATTATGTAACTGCAACAAGTACATGCATACTGGCAATAACATAAATAACAAATTCATAATTGGCGTCAAGGGAAACATTTCGTTTCCGCTTTATTGTGACAAATATGTCTTATTCCTCGCGAGAGCAAACGCTCTTCCTTTTAATGCACAACTTTCAAGTATAATACGGCAATTATTTTGACATGCTCCATCATTCATTAGTCACCTCATTAAAAAGGAAATCTGAGTGCTGTTTGAAAGAATTCAGATTTATGGGGTTATGATTAAATTGTGTGGACAATAATTAACCGCCCACAAGGAACCACAGCCGTTGGACTATTTTCGTATAACACAGTTTACTGAAAATGTATTATAGCTATTGGAATTTGTGGCAGATCAGTAGTACTCTTTGACCTGTGACACTGTGTTCATTAGCGAAGTAAGGACGAGTGCCTTATACTCCCCATCCTCCTTCCTCAGTGTTCCTCCTGGATTAGTTGGTATCCTAGTAAGGATTTTATGAAGTCTGGCTCGAGCAGCCGTACCCTCCACTTCCTCACAGAATGCCTTTCAGGATGCCTCCTTTACCCGTTTGATAGCAAGGTTATAACTGACAAGGGCCTAACGATATCTCCATTGTCCTCGTTGTCTCGCAATGTTAAACAGCCTTCGTACCTAACTTCTATACTTTTCTAAGTTGTTTTTTCATGAAGCACACTCCTGCTTGTGCACTTCTTAGTGACTGAGCAGTAATCCTGGTATGAGGTCACTATGGCAGAGGTTACAGCCTCTGCTATTTCCTCAAACTCTTCTGGATTCCTTATCGAAGTTTTAATATAGGCTGAAATCAAGGTCTCTCCTATATGTCTCCCAGTCTGTTTTCCTTGAATTTAATGTTCATGTGGCCTTTTGAAGATGACTCTAACACCACATGCCACTGTTTGACAGTGTAGGTTTATCCCTCTATTCAGGATCTCCAACTTGTTAGACAGGAGAAATTCAAGAAGGTACTCACCCCTACTGTTGGTGTCCTTGCTGCCCCATGCTATATTGTGGGCGTTGGCGTCGCATCCCACCAACAGTTGGTTAGTCTCCTCTCCTCATTCCAGAAAAGGAGGAGAACTGTCTTTGTAAGGAATGTATGCTGAGGCCAAAATAATTTCCCTCGTTATAACTTCCTCAGTTTGCTGCATCCTGATGGTCACTAGATGTCTAGAACAAAAATCCGCCATTGTCATGAAAAAGATGCCATATGTAACGTAAATTCATGCTCTGGAGTTTCTCGCGTAAATCAGCTTACCTCCCATACCACCAAGGCCCGATACACCCCCTTTGTATAAACACTGTTGTATCAGGGCCACAGCCACTTCCTGTCTTCCCAGGCGACGGCTGAAGGCAGCGGTGGCCCATTTACTGTGCTGCAAATTTATCTGCAACACTTCCTGTCCCCATATTGCTGCCATTGTTACCTTTGAGGTCTTTATCACCCTTCAAAACCTGCGAGAACCCTAGAAACAATTTTAGACCTTGCTCTGGCATTGGCTTCACAGACTTTTCGCCGACCTCCACCGCCAGGGTTCGTCCTTCCAGTACGACCTTTTGGTTGATTATCCTCCAATCCCCTGTCGAGACATTTGGGTTCTGGATCGTTATTTTCTCAAACAGAGTCTTTGGAGAGAAATCCTTACGTATCTTTGGTACCCATATTGATACTTTTGCGGTCTTTACGAGCTCGGCTGCTGTCTTGACCATCAGCTTCACATCCTCCCACGGACTTATCATGGGCACCTTGTCCTTGAGCCATTCTGCTGAATGCTCTACCTCGCACACAAAAATGAGGGCACCGCTATATAGATGGACACTCCTGAATTTGGATCGTGGACCAGCGTCCCGCCCCCCCCCCCCCCCAATCTTTTCAAAGAGGGCCAACTGCACGAGCTCCTCCTGCTATGATGTGATATTTACCAGTGGAAATCCTTCTTGGATAACCGCCATCCTAAAGACCGAGATTGCAGTACTATAGGTCTGCTTTCCTATTTCCTGCGTTGGCTTTTTATGATCACGCTTGTCGAGAAGGAATCTTGGATTCCTTCCTTACCCTCTTGCCACCTGTCTTTGACGTCGAAAGGGTCTGTGTATCCTCTTCGACCTAAGGCAGTTTTTTCTTGGGCTCAAGCCCTTTTTATTCTCTCCACTTGTGTTTAGGAAGCCATTCTATCCCTTTCTTTTGTTTTTGTTCTTTGAGAAGTTTCCTCCTCTGGGCCCCAGACAAGGCCTTAAGCTTAAACTGGTCCAACTTCACAGTTACAGTTCCCACTTCTTGCTCAGGTCAAACACTGATTCAGAAGTGGGAATGTCCTCTATCGGTCTTGATCTTGATTGTTTTTTAAAGGTGTCCTTTTTGCTCCCACAAGATTTGGGGATTTACTTGGTCCATACCACGATAGCCCAGACGGTGTAAGGCTACTTACTCATGGAGGTCGCCCGATATCCCTGAGACCCCGTCTGCGACACATCTACCCCTGTGCCACTCATCCCTCGGCACGGATCGCATCACACCTTGGGTTGGGGAAGGGAAGTGGGAAGGTACTGGGAGTGGATAAGGAGGACAGGACGTTGTAGGACACTCTTAGTCTGATCCATCGGCTGAGGGCTTTCCGGTAGTAGGTTCTCTACCTTCGGCATAGCCACGAATATGAAAGCCTCTCCACCCACATGGAGAGTGTTTCGTCAAGGTTGTGTCACCCAGAGAGGACCATACATTTGTAATTATCTTAAAAACGGCGCGTTTTCTGGGACAGTTTTGCATCTTTTATTGCGTACCTTCAACTGTGTAAGTTTGCTCCATCCTTTTTGATACAGCCTGTGTATATTGAGACCTAATATATTTCTGGACATTCATTTATTATTTGATAAACGTTACACTCTTTCCCTAATCACCATTAAACTTAACAGGTAAATGAAATTTTTTATTTATATGTGTAGAGGCCAAGGCAGAGAAGGACCAATAGGTAGAACGGCAAGACCTACAAAAAAGTCCTTGGATAACACATAAAATATTAAATTCAAATGAAGAGAGATTTGGAAACAAGAAAAACAGCTGTATGTATATCAAGAGCTCAGATGGAAAACCATTCTTAGTAAAGAAAGGAAAGCTGAATCTTGGAAAGAGTATATAGATGGGCTCTACAAAGGAAATGAATTTCCAGACAATATTATAGGAAGGGAAGTGGAAGTAGATGAAAATGAAGTAAAAGATACTATACTGAGAGCTGAATTTGACAGAGCACCGAAAAACCCATGTCGAAACAAGGCTCCTAGAGTAAATGACATTCCCTCAAAGCTACTGAACTTCCTGAGAGAACCAGCTATGACAACACTATTTCACCTGGTCAGTAAGAAGTATGGTTGGAAAAGGAAGGCGAATTACTCTCAGACTTCCAGAAAAATGTGGTAATCACCATTCCATGTAAAAAAAAAGAAAGGCTGGGGGAGACAGGTGTGAAAATTACAGAACTATCAGTTTAATAAGTCATAGCTGCAAAATTTTAACAGGAATTATTTACAGAGGGATGGAAAGGCTGATGGATGCTGACCTCGGAGAGGATCAATTTGGATTCATAAGAAATGTATCAACGCGGGGGACAATTCTCATTTTACGACTTATTTTAGAAGATAAAGGAAAGGAAAATCTACATTTCTAGCTTCGGAGAAAGCTAAAAACAATGTTGGCTGGAATACACTATACACTCTTTCAATTTCTGAAGTCAGGGGTAAAATATAGCGAACCGAAGGTTAATTACAACTTGTAAATCGAAAAAACGGCAGTTAATTGAGTCGAAGAGCATGAAAGGGTAGTATGGATTGGGAAGGGAGTCAGACACAGTTATAGCCTTTGTCCTATATTATTCAAATTATACCTTGGGCAAACTGAGAAGTAAAGGAAGAGAAATTTGGAGGAGAAATTCTTGTTCAAGGTGAAGAAATAAAAAAATTTCGTTTTGATGATGACATTGTAATTCTGTCAGAGACAGCAGAGGACTTTGAAGAGTAATTGAACGGAATGGGCAGTGTGTTGAAAGAAGCGTATAAGATGAACATCAACAAGTGCAAAACAAGGACCATGGAATGCAGTCTTACAAAGTCAGGCGATGCTGAAGAAATTAGTTTAGGTAACGAAACAATAAAGGTTTTGTTACTTGGGCAGTAAAATAACATGATGTTCGCTGTACAGAGGATATAAAATAGAGAATGGAAATGGGAAGGAAAGCGTTTTTGAAAAAGAAAAATTTCGTAGCATGTAATATTAATTTAAGTGTAAGGGTGACTTTTCTGAAGACTTTTGTGTGGAGTATTGCCTTGTACAGGAGTCAAACTTGTACGATAAATAGCTTAGACAAGAAGAGGATAGAGAGGCTTTTTAAATGTGACGCTGCAAAACAATGCTGTAGATTAAATGGATAGATCACGTAACTAGTAAAGAGGTACTGAATACAAATGGGGAGAAAAGGAATTTTTGGTGTATCTTGACTAAAAGAAGGGATCGATTGGTAGGACACATTATTAGACATCAAGGAATCGTAAATTTTGCATTGGAGGGAAGTGTTTGGGGGAAAAGTCGCAGAGGGAGACCAAGAAGCGAATACAGTAAGCAGATTCAGATGTATGTGGATTTCCATTATTATGATTTATTGATTCATATGTTAGCCTCTGAACAACTGTTATTGTATGAGGCATCGTCAGTGTATATTTTTAGATTTTAATACACATAATTAACATAATTTATATACAAACCATTATAGCATTTTTGATACAAGTATGCATTTTAACAAATGTATTGTGTACCTAGCTTTACAAAGTTTAAAGCATATTTAAATATACAACAGATAAGATAGTTAACAGTACTAAAAATACACTAGATTAGTCACACTGCATGGAAAAAATCACATATTTTTCATGGTTATCTAATAATTCATTAAGAAATTCAAATAAACTACAAATAAGGTTGTTAACAGTACAGGTATGTTAACTAATTCACACTGAATGTAAAAAATCGCCTTCTTCTACATTATGTAAAACTTCATTAATATCATAGAATGCTTTCGACATCACCCAAGTGACCACAACCCTTTAAAATTTATTTAGATGCATAGCTGTAGTTTCAGAAGGTAGACAGTTGAGATATACTTTTCCAGTGTGTATGAAATTATTCTGGATTTTACTTAAAATGACTTGCTGAGCATAGAGAAGGGTGGAGAGCTGCATCAAACCAGCCTCCGAACTGAATACCACAACAACAGGTGTAGGCATATGAAAGGCATCCGGCAAACCTTTAAAATTAACGACTGAGATTAGACAGACGAGGAGGAGGACGGAGGGCAGGGTGAGAGATGGTTTGAGAGAGAAGGGGGAGGAGGAGATGAATAGAGAAAGAAGATATCAGCAGAGAGAGAAAGAGGGGGGAAGATGGACTGACAAAAGTGGGGAATAATAAGTAGCTGGGAAACACACTTGTAAATTTTTCGTTAGCGCATTCCTCATCTTTTCATTGCACCCTTGCGTAGCTTTGGCTGGACGTCATTAATGTAATAGATGTACAGTAGCGACATAGTTCAGGGGACCTGGACGTGAACCTTTCTGTGCACATTACTCTTTGTCTACAATTAAAAGAAGTTGCGATTTTGTACCAACAATTGATGAGATTAACTCAAGCTGTAATAGGAAATTTATTTAAATACCTGTTATAGTTTACGACTTACAATATTTTGCCTAATAGATGTTATTATAATACACGTTGGCATTCTGGAACCATTTTCTGATGCATCGTCAGTTTAATAGCATTTAGACTGTGACAGGCTGCTGTCAACATTCGCAGGAACGCATTATGACTCCTGTTTTGTAGTTTGGAGTATATCTCAGGAAATAGAAAATCCATTATTACACGTCATTACTATTTTGTCTAAAAACTACCGTTAAATTATATACAGAATGACTACATTTTACCCGAGGAAGGCTTTAGGCATGGCTTTATGGCTGTCGGATAGCTATTTATCTATATATATTAATGTGAATGTCTGTTCGGTGTACGCTTATCACGTCTGAACGACAAGACGCAGAGACTTAAATATTTGTACAGTTACTAATTTTATACGTGAGGAAGGTTTTAGGCACGGTTTTATAGCGATATGATAGATATTTAGTAATTTGAAGAATATAACGCGAAATGCGGAACAGTATTCTTGAAAATTATATTTATTCTTTGAAAATGGTTTTACTGGTTGCATTGTTGCTTGAGGGTTGATAATGATAAAAGGGTGGAGTATATTGGGATGAAAAGTTATCGGTGTATATAAAATTCTACGTGTGTGTGTGTTTGTGTGTGTGTGTGTGTGTGTGTGTGTTAATATTTCTCTCTGCAATGAAAACTACAGAACGCAAACAAATGGTCTGTGTGTAATTGTTGTCCAAAGACTCCCGTTGTATACCATATCAGCTCCAACACGATAGCTATAAGAGGGTGGAAGATATAGTGGTGGAAAGTCGTCAAATTATAAAAAAAATCGGACTGAAGGCGACTCTATAGTAAGGAGGTTACATACAGCGGAACGTGATGCCAGAGACCATATCTTTGGTCTATTCGTGCTACAATGTCTTCAGCTCTTTCTCTGTAAGGATAAGCATACGAATAAGGAAATATAAGAATAAATAAATAGCACACTACTTAAAGATAACTTATGAATCATAATCAACCAACACGCGAGGGGAGCCGCGGGTTTTAGCTAGTAACTATTTAAATGTAAATAAACCATACATTTATGGAAACGGGAGAAATTTGTCCTTCAGATGGAGGCATAAATGTGTTTCGATTTTTCAGTCATATTACGTCCAAGTACAGGTCCCCTTAAAGTAGCTAAATGCTAGGAGTTGTCCACAAGATGACGAATGGTGTGCGGACAGCGGCACAGCGCGTAAAAATTGCCATTCCGCCAGGGATTCGTCGTGTTTGGCGACAGGCGGCGCCCGCGCTGGTAAACAGCACTCCGCCGGCCGCGCCACGGCTTCTGCGATGTCAACAACACTAATTAGTTGCGCCACGCGCGGCCGTTGTTTCGAATAGCAGCGTGCTGCAGTAGCGGCTCCCCTACAAAGCGGCGAGCACACGGGCTAAGCTGCCGCCGGGCATCAGCAAACGCCGTACAACAGCCGGGTCGCAGTTGTTGACACATAACGCACGCGCCCATTTTTTCCAGAGATATTGGTACTCGTAAACACGATGACAACTGCAGAAAGAGTGAAACTGAATGCGGTGTCAAATATCTGTGTAGCTTACGTTCGATAAGCAAATATGACGAAGGCTAAAAATCACCCGATCCAGTGACGTAGCTAGAATATTTTCATGGGTAGGGCGGATGGTCCGAAGATTAAAGAGAAATTTACAATGGCTCATGTTTTCCATCTTCTATCTAATATATAAAGCAGAGTGTCCGTATATTTGTACGTGTTGCATACAAATCTACAGTTTTTTTCCAATCCTTATCAAATTTTGTACACATAAGGTTCAATCCATGAGGACGGTCGCGGTAAGTGTAAGAATCGCATACGATATATAGTTCACGAGATATGACGTCATAAACAATGAGACGCGCAAAAAACTGCTGCATTTAGCGACAATGATGCTCATTTTCACCTAAACCACTGGACCGATTTGAACCAAATTTGGAACACACATTCGTTATCGTGAGGTAATATTTGCTACAGAGATAGCAATCACATACGACACATGGTTCAGAAAATATGACGTCATAAACAATAGAAATCGCAAGAAACTGCCACATAATCCGGCGAGACTTTAAAAATACGCTGTATGAGAATGAGAGTACTGAGCGACTTTTAACAAACTTTAAACATAACTTCAAACCTTTATTAAATTTTTTCTCCCAGACAAACATACCAAAATGATGAAAGGAAAAAAGTTTCTCGCTTACTACTTTTCCGCTGTTCACGGAGTAAAATTACGACATTCGGTATGACGTTAAAATTTATTGTTTGTACACCACAAATTTTAGCCACAGGAAATTTTACTTGCAGTATACACACACATACATGAATGTACCTTCTAAATTGTATCGCATTCTGACACGTAGTTCATGAGATATGAGCACATAAACAGTAACGTTCCGCTGTTCATGGACTGAAACTACGGCTTTCGGTATGACGTTACAATTTATAATTTCTACACTACAAATGGTAACCGCAGTAAATTTTACAGACAGTACACACTTATATAGGTGAGTATAACTTCTAAATTGTGTCACAGTACGACACGTGGTTCGTGAGATATGAGCACATAAACAATAACGTTCATCGAAAAGCGCCCTTCCCGCACCAAGTTATAATCTATTACTTATTTACTACTAACTGCATTCCAAAGAGATTTTACAGACATACGGCCCTTATTCAAATGAATATATACCTGAAAAATGGCAGGAATATATAAATAAATACCCGGGCATCGCAGGGTTTTCAGCTAGTTTATTCTAAAAACAAACTTCGGTTAGCATTTTTTTATATTTTGTGCACATAGTTTGCGTTTGTAAGACTTTCTTATAAATACTGCAACATTTTATATACACATTTGAAAAAAAAAAAACATGTCTTAAAAATTGTCTCAACAATAGCCAGCAGAACCTTCAGTTGTTATTCCAAATGAAGTTAGATCATCAAAATGAGAAGTGTTTCTATTTGAACACTGGCAACGACACGATTACACGTCACCAAGCTCGCTGCCTGTCAGCCCCGACCGTAGCTTGGTGTTTCGCAAAATCTGCATTAATTTTTGCATCAGTATAAATACCTTGCATATTGATTTAGGAAGCGTAAGTCTATAATTTTATTTCCAAAATTGTTGGCTCTTTTACTGTTGTTGTCATTGCAACGTATCCATCCTTTAGATAAAATATTACTCTTAAGCCTAACTTAAAAGTATTACACATACTGAATGAGGTGCGTTATGATATACGGAAATATTGCCACTCAAAATAAGGACTCCACTGCTGTAACTAGATAAATAAGCTGTTATAGTAGTACGTATTTTATCTTACCATAATGCTAGTGGACAAATGAAATTCGGTTTTTGTCTTTTTTCCAGTGTTATTAACTTATTCATAATTGGAAACTTGTCTTAACAGCACAACAAAGAAATAAACGACAGCGGCAGCATTCTACTGTAGTGCTTAACATAGCAGTAATGGAGCAAGGCCAACATTGGACAACGGCTAATGGAAGACTGGACAATAGCCAATGCTGTTATAGATGTATCGATAATTAAAATCTATAGATGGCTTTGTTCTCTTTCGATATTGCGTATCCCTTTTTCGGCGTATGATTGATAACAATATCATTCAGTTTCACTATACAGTAGCCAGGTCGTGTGTTATTTCATTTATTGCCTTTGGCGGTTCGAGTCCGCCATGGACCATGGGTGTGTGTGTAGTCCTTAGCATAAGTTTGAGTAGAATTTTATCGTTTAGGTGATAGGGGGGATCCGGACTCCCAAGACCCTCCCCCCCCCCTTCCCACCGCTCTTTGGCTTCGTCCTTGCCCGATCAAACGAAGTCATGACCACAGCGGCAGCTTCGGTGTATTTTCAGTTCTTAGGAAGAGAGAGTCACAGAAGTGACATTGGTACACAGAGTCGGATTAAGGGGGCAGGCGGGGACTGTCCCGTGCATCTCCTCCTGAAGGGCCTCCAAATCTCAAAAGTTACTTTTCATAGTAATACATGTACTTCCAAATAGACGGGGAGCCTCATTTTGTTTTACCGTCGCCCCGGGTTTCCGACAGCCTTAGTCTGCCACTGAACACAGACGTATATTATTAGCTGGCAAAGTTTCCTCTGTGATTGAAGCCTCACGCCGCCATCTTGCTTCACCTCACGCCAAAAAGTTTCCGTACGGTACTACCACAGCCTACATCTACAGATACATGGGATACTCTGCAAATCACATTTAAGTGCCTGGCAGAGGGTTCATCGAACCACAGTTATACTATTTATCTCCCACTCCATTCTCGAATAGCGCGCGGGAAGAAAGAACACCTGAATCACACCGTTCGAGCTCTGATTTCTCGTATTTTATTCAGATGATCATTTCTACCTATGTAAGTGGGAGTCAACAATGTAATTTCGCATTCGGAGGAGAATGTTGGCGATTGGAGATTCGTAAGTAGCCCACGCCGCAGCGATAAGCGCCGTTGTTGTAATGATTCCCATCCCCTCTATCATGACAATACGAAACGAGTTGCCTTTATTTGAACTCTTTCGATGTCCTCCGTCAAACCCACCTGATAAGGTTCCCACACTGGGCAGCAAAACTCCAAAAATGGACGGGCAAGCGTAGTGTATGCAGTTCCTATTGTAGTTCTGCCGCATCTTTTTAGGGTGCTGCCAATAAAATGCAGTCTCTGGTCCGCCTTCCCCACGACATTATCTATGTTTTCCTTCCGGTAAAAGTCTGAAGTAAAAGTAATTACAAGGTATTTAGTGGAGTTTACGGCCTTCACTTTTGATTGATTTACATTGTAAACAAGGTTTAACGGATTTCTTTTCGTACTCATGTGGACGACTTCACACTTCTCATTATTTAGAGTCAATTGCCAATTTTTACACCATAGTGATATCATATTCAGATCGTTCTGCAGTTGGTTTTGATCTTCAAATGATTTTACTAGACGGTAAATGACGGCGTCATCTGCAAACAACCTAACAGAGCTACTTAGATTTACCCCTAACAGTTCATGTAAATAAGGAACAGCAGAGAATTAATAACATACGCTGTGGAACGTCCGATATCATCTCTGTTTTAGTCGATGCCTTACCATCGATTACTACGAACTGTGTCCTCTCTGACACGAAATCCCCTATCCAATCGCAAATTTGGAGCGATACACTATGAGGTACGGTGTCAAAAGCCTTCTGGAAATCAAGAAATACGGAATCGATTTGCGAACCCTTGTTGATAGCACCCATCACTTAGTGTGAACAAAGAGCTAGTTGTGTTTATCATGAACGATATTTTCTAAATCCATGTTGACCTTAGGTCAATAGAACATTCTCTTCGAGATAATTCATAATATTTGAATGCAGGATATGTTCCAAAACCCTGCTGCAAATTGACGTCAATGAAATGGGCCGGTAGTTTAGTGGGTTACTCCTACTGCCTTTCTTGAATATAGGTGTGATCTGTGCAACTTTCCAATTTTTGGTGAAGATCCTTCTTTGAGAGAGCGGTTGTATATGGCTGTTAAGTAAGGAGCTATCGCTTCAGCATAATCAGATAGAAATCTAATGGGTGTACAGTCTCTATCATATTCTGATACGATATGACGTTATAAGCTTTACTAGTTGGTATGAACATGATGTGCGTTTGAGCTAATACATCCGCAAAAGTTGAATTTAACAAATAGGCATACATTGTAAAATCGTCTTATGAGAAGAACGTGTTACGTACGGTTAAATTTTAGTTAGCGTCCTGGCGGCCTCGCGTTATTACGTTGTGAATCGTGTGACGTTGGCATTAGCCAATCGCGTGAGGACGCAAATGTTTTGTCATGAAGTCTTCTTTTACTAGGACAATTCCTTTTATTGAGTGAACGAGTGTATGTACAATAACCTGTCAACCATAGAGCAGGGACAGCATTATTTATTTACTTAATCGTTTGTACGAAACATGAATCAAGTCTCTCTCCGTGGAACTCTAAAAATATTAACATCTTGGCAAGGTCTTTCTACCGTTTTCTTGATGTTGCCAAAATAACCATGTGATGCCGACGGAATGGTAAGTAAAATTTTACCGTTACGTACGGTTAAAGCAGACTGAAAACCAGCATCCGAAAAACACTCAGAAGAATACAGATATGTGTTACCCACGATAAATAGCACATTTATAACTGTTATACTATTAAAAGAAAAGTCGAAGTTAATCTAATCTGGTAAAAGATTAATAAAATCAGGAAACGCGACTCATCAGTGTATGTGTCAAAGCAGAATGTTATGACGGCGAGAATTCACTGACAGCAATGATACTGTATACGCCATTGCCAGTCAAGTAATATATGTCTGTGCATTGGTACCTTTAAGGAACACCTTTGACCTCAAACGCTCTGAACACACGAAACAACGTTTAGAATAACATTATGTAGCTTCTCATGGCTTCTTTAGTAACACTAAAAGTGGGCCATTTACTATGGATTTTGACAGCACTCAATTTAATTGCAAATAACGCCTCAACCGTTCATATGAGACAACTGAATAAATGAAATTTTAGAGGAGCAAGTTCTCTACCACAATGATGTCTTATGATTTTTTCCGTATCTCGCAACATTTCACACATATTTTCTGAAGTAACGGAGATTTGACCGTCTCTGTGCCTGTAACGTTTTCCAACGTTTTAGGTCGCGCCGTTCAACCGCTGGGCATGAAATTACAGACGTATTTGTTGGCTACCAAAGACCAATTTTCTCTCTGGTGACATAATCTGACGCAAGTACAGGGTGGCAATACGCCCTGTCTCGGCTATTACGCATCGGAGAAAAAAGGAAAAAAAAAATTCAAATGAAAGTTGTTCATAATTTGATTTAGAGTAACTTTTGTATGAAAAATTTTTCTTTTTCCTTTATTCTAAAAGTTGGTACACACGTCTAAATATATAATTCTTCATATCACTCTACCGTCACATTATTTTCCTGTAATTAATTGATGTTTGAAGAATGGTTTCAGATTGATATTTCATCTACGGATGAATACATAGAAGAAAAATAACTTCTTATAAAGAAATTAAAAATTTATAAAATAAATGAAAGCAATTAATAATGATGATTCTTGATTACACGGATTGATTTAGTTATTTCCGATCGCCTCACCCAAGCATATTAATTATTGCTGTAAATGAATTTCTTTGAAAAGGTCTACGAAACAGTTCGAAAAGTAATAAATAAATAAATAAAATTTAAAAAATCATATAAATAAAAATCGTCCTGGCTTGTTTTTCTGCCCATTTTTGCAAATCGTTCGGGCAAAAAATAATAAAACTAGAAATGATAATTAATATAAAATATAATGTATATAACATTTTATAGTTTATTATTATTTCTATATATTTAATTTTCTGTTACTTTATTAATTACTAGCTCTCTGTTCCTTTTTATCCTATCTATCTCCTCTTATTTCACTCAATCTCTCCTTCCTCTCATCCTCCTCTCTCTACGTCTATCTCCTACACCCAAATCTACGTCTGTATCCATCTCTTCCTATCCTTTCTCAAATTCCATCTCGTCCTCCTCTTGCTGCCATCCACCCTCTCTCTTCATTCTTTCCTCCCCCTTGCTCCAACTCTTTCTCTTCCTCTCTTTTCGACCATCGTCTCCATCACCTGAACATCTCACAGTAACTCCCATTGGTCCTTCCTCCAAACGCCTGTCTTTCACTGTTTCCTCCTATATCCTTCTCTCTATTCACATCCTGCTTCCCCCTGCTTGTCTGTTCAACTCACTCTATCCTGTCCACCTCGTCCTCCTAATTATCTCTACCCAGATGATCCTTCTCTGACTGTTTTTTGCTCCTGACATGTAAACTACCCTGAAGAGCAGGTCGATAAGGCAGGCTCATTTTATTCTGACACAACACACAGGTTGTGCAGGTCAGCCCGTATCTCCTCTCTTATTGGAGCTATTGATTTTGGTGTTGCAAGTAGTATATGTACCAAATTTGGTTGTAATCAAATTGGTAGTTTCGGAGGAGACGTGGAACATACACACACACACACACACACACTTACACACATAGTCATTCTGATAATATGTATAGTTTAATTAGTCATGGTTGCAAATTAATAACACGAATTACTTACTGTCGAATGCTAAAGCTGATCTTGGGGAAGATCCATTTGGATATGGGACAAAAGTAGGAATACAGGAGGCAAACTTACTTCTTAGCATCTTTTAGATCTGGAGAAAGCTTCTCACACTGTTGATTGGAATACACTCTCTCAAATTCTGAAGTCAGCATGGGTAAAATACAGGAAATGGGAGCTTATTTACAACTTGTACAAAACCCAGACGGCTGTTTTTAGAGTAGAAGGGCATGAAAGGGACGCACTGGTTTGGAAGGGTTTAGGATCAGTTTATAGCCCATCCCCAATGTTGTTCAATCTCTACATTGAACAAGCTGTGAAGGAATTCAAGGAGAAATTTGGAGAGAGAATTAAAGATCAGGGAGAATAAATAAAAACTTTGCAGTTTGAAGATGACATGGAAATTCTGTCAGAGACAGAAGAGAACCTGGAGGAACAATTGAACGGAATGAACAGTGTGTTGAAAGGGGCGTATAAGATGAACATTAAAAAGAGTAAAACCAGGGAAATTGAATTAGTCTAAGAAAATCAGGTGATTCTGAAGGAATTAGATTAGGTAATGAGACAATAAAAGTAGATGAATTTTGTTATTTGTGCAGCAAAATAACTTCTGATGGCCGAAGTAAAGAAGATATAAAATACAGGACTATGGGAAGAAAAGCGTTTTTGAAGATGAGAAATTTGTTGACATGCAATATTAATTTAAATGTTAGGATGTCCTTTCTGAAAGCATTTACGTGGAGTGTAGCATTATGTGGGAGAGAAACGTGGACGCTAAAGAGTTTAGACAAAAACATGATAGACGTTTTCGAAATGTGGTGCTACAGACGATTGATGAATTTTAGATGGGTAGATCACGTAACTAATGAAGTACTCTACATAATTGGGGAGAAAAGGAGTTTCTGGAGTATCCTGAGTAAGAGAAGGGATAGATTGGTGGGACACATTCTGAGACATGAAGGAGTTGTCATCTTATCATTAGAAGGAAGTGTGTGGGCTAAAAATGGTAGAGGGAGACCGAGGGACGAATAGACTAAGCAGATACAAAAGAATGTAAGTTTCTGTTCTTATTTATATTTTTTATAATTTTTTTCCGAGATATTTGCAAAAATCGTAAATCTATAGGAAAGAATCCAAAAGTAGACCGTCAATCACGCCAGTGCTATTTTATTCTCTGTAGTCACAATGCTACTTTGTAAGAAGGAACCATCTTTGGAAACTGCAAATGTACCCAATCTTTGCAAGAAGGAAAAATGTCTCATACGAACTTCCTTCCACCCTAGCAGTGACGATCGCAAAACATATTGTTTATTTAACTGGTTTAGATCTATGTAACGGTTATCCTCAGAAATGTATGGTCCATCTGAGTGATGCTGCGGATCCTTGACTCCACAGATGTTCGTTCCACGATTGTAACTTTGTAACCAGTCACAATCGTGGCAGGAACAACCCTGCTACGAACATCGGAACAGCAAAGCGGCAGCACCAGCGGCCTGGGTAACAAATTTCTGAAAGGTGACCGTTGCATAGGTTGAATCCGATTAAATAAAGAATACTTTTTTGAGTTCTTGACTGCTATTTTATCCAGTAAAATTCCTCATACTAAAGAAAATGTCCAAATTCATGAACTGTACGATCTTACCAAATCTAGTTCAAAATACATTTCTCAATCGTGATTAACGATTCTACAACTTCCTTTCAAAATCTCACTCAGCAAACTAATTATCAAAGTAAATTATTTTGTAATACGGATGTCAATGTTTAGGGAAACTAGCCTAACTACAATCAAATTAAAAAAAAATTAGTTCTTAGTTCACATTTATTAGTACGAGTGTCGGTTTTCAGTTTTAGTCAAAGAACCTGCACTTGTATTTTCTGCATTTTGTTTATGAAGTTCGACTCTGCCGCAATACAATGTTCATTGTAGTTGCCAGTAAGTCGAAGCATTAAATTCACTGTCAAATCTGCTAATCTGGCCTCCATAATAAAATTTCACTCACAATTACAGAACCTACGCGGGAGAATATAATTATTACGGTACTGGAGCAAATTATTACTTCACCAGATAAAATTCCGGGTACTTCTTACGGAAATGTATAAGTGTTCGTCTCGTCAGATATAGTTCTCCATGAACGAATCTTTCCACTTCTCAAAATTAAAAATCAAATTAATTGACATCATTTTGGCGTACTTTATTTCTCATTTTACCGTGCTGAATTTCATTTTTACAAAGTTAACAATGTAATTTAATTTTCCATAGTAACGCGCAAATTTACTGGCATCCAAGCATTATACTTCTATCATGAAAGAAAGCGGTGGTCTGCCTTATTTGATGCAGAATGTTGCATTCTGCCACAACTCACCCAACTGACACTTTAATAGAGAGAAATAAAGTAAATATATCAGTACGATATGAGAGGACTTCTCAATACGAATCCGGTCTTTTACCGCCATTTTTAATTGGTTTTTTAGGTGGATCTATTCTTTGCGGTCGTTGTCTCGGTTCGTTCTTAATAGTTCGTTGAATATTTGGCTCAGCTTCTTTTTATTACAGAAGGCGTTTAGCCCCCTGACCGGGCGCGCTGAGCCACGGCGCCCTGCATAAACTTTCTTCTGTGGGTTGAGCTCCACCCGGCGGTAAAATCTTTTCTGCTGCTTGGCAATGCGAACACCAACATATTGCTCCTGTAGGGATCGCGAGGACAAGATTAGATTGAATTACAGCACGCATGGAGACATTTAAACAATCATTCTTCCTACGCTCAATACGTGAATGGAATGGGAAAAATCCATATTAACTGGTACAATGGGACGTACCATCTGCCATGCACTTAACAGTGGTTTGCAGAGTATTGATGTAAATGTAGACTGACGTCACAATTAACCGCAACACCATATAGGTTATTTTATTAATTTGTATAAGCAGAAAAAAAAGAAAGGGCATTGGATGAAATTCGGGACTACAATCTTTTACAAAGGGGCTGTAGTTAACGCGTACTTAGTGACGTCGTGTATGTAAAACGATATTTCCATTTTTTTGCAATTGATCAATTACATGTACCTTGGTGATAGTCATCGAAGAAACAGCGAAAGCAATAATTTTGACTGTATCTTGCGCCGCCCTTTTGAAGTTACATCGCTTTCTAAATGTCTCCATAAAAAAATAAACTTGATTGAGATTCTGAAAACAGCTTCTTTCATCGCACTGTCCAGCAGCGAACCACGCGTAAGGCAACATGTCGCTGAATACTTACGAGGACAGCTAGTGATGTATAACGGAATGTAGTTTGATGCAAGCTTCTCGGGAGGTGATTTCTTCTTCTTTCTCGATTAGATAAGTGCAGTTTTGAATTTTTTTTATTAAATGTTTTACCTGACGATGAAAATATACATCACATGGTTGCACTAGTGGGGTACCTCTGGGGAGAAATTCCTTTGATACTGCATTTTTGCAATCCAGAATAACATATATGATGTTGCGTTTAATTGTGAAGTAAGTAGTGTACACATTCCCAAGGAGCAAAGAAGCACTTGCCGCCAGGCGGAATCGAACCCCCGAACCTTTCAATACATATCCTATCCGCGAATATGACATGAACATTATCCTGGACATGTGTGCGTGATTTGCCCACTCTTTCCGCCCACTATCGAGCCGATACTTAGACTATCCGATGATGCCTTTATAAAGCTACTGGGTCTACAATACATTTGATTTAAATTAATATGGTTTATATTAAGAGGCAAGTGATACGAAGCTCACAGGGTCATCTAGTGTGTTATACATTTGTAATATTCTTGGCGTGGATGTATTTTTAAGTTGTTTTAATGTATAACAAACTTTAATTTACAGCAATGATGATGTTCTATCATAAGAACGAAGTCGATATGTTAATTTCGAAAAATAAATATTTCATATGGCCCACCAAGCGCGGATTATTTTTTTAGTCTGAAAATATTTTGACGAAATCTTTTGTTAGTGTGGACGTGTAGATGGTAGATACAGATGAAAAAGATCGTGACAGGCGGCATATATGTTTACCGAGCGAGGTGGCGCAGTGGTAACGCACTGGCCTCGCATTCGGAAGGATGGTGGTTCAAATCCACCTCCGGCCATCCTGATTTAGGTTTTCCGTGATTTCCCTAAATCACTCCAGGCAAATGCCGGGATGGTTCCTTTCAAAGGGCACGGCCGATTTCCTTCCGTATCCTTACCCAAACATTCCGAGCGTAAGCTCCGTCTCTAATGACCACGCTGTCGACGGGACGTTAAACTCCAAGTTTCCTTCCTTCCATTTTTTTGGCATATATGTTTAGGAACATTTGAACTGCGAATCGCTCAAACGGCTTCAGGCGAAAACAACGGCTCAGCGACAACAATTGAAGTTTTGCTACGGAAACGTGAGATACTCGCGATACGTGACGAAATGAGGCGAAATCGCGAAGCAGCTGAGGTTAGCCCACTTCCAATGTCAGGGGCTCTCGCCGACTCTGCTGAGGAACTCTAACAGCTGGTGCTGCGGCGGCCACGGAACGTGACTGGTCAGCAGGAGGCGGATAGGAAGGCGTAGTCAACAACTCGGACGTGTCAGCAATTCGCTCACAGACGGCGGTGATGTAACTGCTCCCGCTTTGTGTTTGTTAAGAGACAGCTGTGACGTGCTCCTGTGGTCAAGGGCAGTGTGTTAGCCTCTCTTAACGCAGGTTACGGTCGCACTGCGATGCCGCCGTACTATTTAATTTTGTCCTTGAAACGTCTGATACACTGTGACGCGTCGTAGGAAGAATCTGATTCGCTTCAATAATACGAGAGTAAGTCCAAATATATTTCTACATATTTTTTCTAATTGGAATTCGTTTTCGGCTGGATATGCGTATGTTTTCCATTCCATAATGTGGCAGCTACCTTCTGGTTAGGAGTGATGTACTGCTGTCTCATCTCCATTGGAGATCTGTTTCATTACACTTTATGGTAATTTATTAGGAACTGGGTACATTGAAGTAACGGGAGTGCGATCGGCATTAAGGCTCGTTCGACTCCCGTTCTGCACTCGCTATATTGACAAGGGCGAAGCGGCCGATTTGGTTTTTTTTTTTTTTTTCGATTTAATTGCAGTTATATTGTTTTCTTATGCTTCTGTGATAAGTGAGTGTTCTAAAATGTGAGATTTGATTTAGCTAACGTGGAAGGATGCAGTTAAAAAAGTACATCGTGAATCAGTCACTACATGAGCGTAACAGTTCCTTTTAATTACATAGTTCCATTGAATAAAAGTTGTTTACTAAGTAAGTACAGTCAGTCTCGATTACGCAAAACAAATTGTTGCACCCCTGAAGTAACTGGTTTTTGATGTATTTTTCCGATTCACCATCTGGTTGCAAATTGTATTGGATAAGAAATTTTATACAATTATCTGGCCGGCCGCGGTGGCCGAGGGGACTGAGGCGCTTCAGTCACGGTCTGCACGGCCACAACGGTCGGGGGTTCGAATCCCCCCTCGGGCATGGATATTTGTGCCGTCCTAGTTCGTAAGTAGTTCATAAGTAGTTTGTAAGTTTAGGGACTGATGACCCCGTAGTTAAGTCCCATAAGCTTAACAAACATTTGATTTGAACAATTATCTGTAATTACCTAGGAATCGTGTACATCGAATGAAATGGCTGTGTAATCGATATATATCGGTTGTTCGACTCTCGCTCTGCTAGCAGTGACGGGAAACTAAGTTGTCGGTATAGCTGATTGGTGTAGCTAATATCGATGTTGGTTCTTCACGTGAAAATTGTATGAAAATTCTTGGCCAATGAACATTTCAACCAGATCGTGAATCGGAAAAGTACATCAGATCCAGTCAGTACAGGAGTGTAACCGTTTGTTTTACGCGATGTAAATTGATCGCATTCGATTAATAAACAACTTTTATTCGTTGTCAATGAAAACAGACTTTTCAGTCAAAGCGACGTAATTAGAACTATAGGTATCGAAGAAGCGAATGTTATGATTTTGCGAATATTTTAGTAGATGTAGTTAGGCAGGAACCTTGTTCACTCACAAGTTAAACTTAAATTGTTGAGAGTGAACATAATTATCGCCAGCCTTGCTTGTTCACTCGCAACTATTTAATCTGTAGTCTTCGGTTCCTACCTAACCACATCATGTAATATCATGATATATTCGTAAAAATCATATCAATTAACAATTTAAGCTGTACTCTTAGGTTCCTGCCTAACCACATCCTTTAAAATCTGACATATTCGTAGAAATCATTCGCTTATTCGACATCTATATGAAACGCCGTCATATATCGATTGCACTGTCATTTCATTCGATATACACGGCTTCTAGGAAGTTACCCAATTATCATGTGAAGAAATCGCTAGAAATTGAAGAAATGTACGCCGAGAACCAGTCGCTACTGGGGTGTAACTACAGAAAAGTACATTTCAACCGACAACAGTTGAGTTGTTCCGACGGCGTCTACTGTTTAGTGTTTCAACCAACCACGCGTGTGGGGAACAATCTCATTGTCATTTCTTTATAATAAGGTCTCTTCATTCGTTAAATGTGTTTAATAAGAATATAGTTGCAAAATACGAGAGTACCGGCCGCCTCCTAACATAGCAACATATCTCGATAGGTCTTCTGGGTGTTAACTCTTTTCCAATCATCACAAGAGAACCCAACACAGCAAATATTTCTCATTAAAACCAGTATTAATTCAAGCAAGCAGTGTGTTACTTACTAGAACAAGTACAGTGTTTATTTTATCACTTGAGTATATATATACAAAGGCTTATTATCTGCCTTGTTTCTCCAACATATCCAGACAAAGAATAATTATAACATAGTAAAAGCTCCACTCCCATGAACCACAGACATTGCCGAGGTGGGGTGGCTTGCGTGCCTCAACGATACAGATAGCCGTACCGTAGGTGCAACCACAGCGGAGGGGTATCTGTGGAGAGGCCAGACAAACGTGTGGTTCCTGAAGAGGGGCAGCAGCCTTTTCAGTAGTTACAGGGGCAACAGTCTGGATGATTGACTGAGCTGGCCTTGTAACATCAGCTAATGCGGCTTTGCCACACAGCTACTGCGAACGGCTGAAAGCAAGGGGAAACTACAGCCGTTATTTTTCCCGAGGACATGCAGCTCTACTGTATGAACATATGATGATGGCATCCTCTCGGGTAAAATATTCCGGAGGTAAAATAGTCCCCCATTCGGATCTCCGGGCGGGGACTACTCAAGAGGATGTGATCATCAGGAAAGACAATACTGGCATTCTACGGGTCGGAGCGTGGAATGTTAGATCCCTTAATCGAGTAGGAAAATTAGAAAATTTAAAAAGGGAAATGGATAGGTTGAAGTTAGATATAGTGGGGATTAGTGAAGTTCGGTGGCAGGATGAACAGGATTTCTGGTCAGGTGACTACAGGATTATAAATACAAAATCAGTTGGGGGTATCACAGGAGTAGGATTGATAATGAATAAGAAAATAGGAATGCGTGTAAACTACTATGACCAGCACAGCGATCGCATTATCATTGTCAAGATAGATACGAAGCCAACACCGACAACAGTAGTACAGGTTTATATGCCAACTAGCTCTGCCGATGATGGGGAAATCGAAGAAATATATGAGGAGCTAAAGGAAATTATTCAGACAATTAAGGGAGAGGAAAACTTAATTGTTATGGGAGACTGGAATTCGGTAGTAGGACAAGGAAGGGAAGGGAAGATAGTGGGGGAATATGGTCTGGGCAAAAGGAATGAAAGAGGAAGCCGCCTGGTAGAATTTTGCACGGAACATAATTTAGTTATAACAAACACCTGGTTTCAGAATCACAAAAGAAGGTTGTATACGTGGAAGAGACCAGGAGATACCGGGAGATACCAGATAGATTTTATAATGGTAAGACATAGATTTCGGAACCAGGTTTTGAAGTGTAGGACATACCCAGGGGCAGACATAGACTCTGACCATAACTTGTTGGTTATGAACTGTAGGCTGAAACTGAAGAAACTACAGAAAGGTAGGAAAATAAGGAGATGGGACCTGGATAAATTGAAGGAACCTGAAGTTCTTAAGAATTTCAGAGGGAGCTTCAGGCAACAATTGACAGAAACAGGGGAAAATAAAACAGTTGAGGAGGAATGGGTAAAATTGAGAGATGAAATAGTGAAGGCAGCAGAGGACAAAATAGGTAGGAAGGCAAGACCTACAAAAAATCCTTGGATATCACAGGAGATACTAAATTTAATAGATGAAAGGAGAAAATATAAAAATGCAGTAAATGAAACAGGCAAAATGGAGTACAGACGACTAAGAAATGAGATTGACAGGAAGTGCAAAATGGCTAAGCAGGAATGGCTAGAAGCAAATGCAAGGATGTAGAAGAATGTATAAATAGGGGAAAAATAGATACAGCCTACCGGAAAATAAAAGAAACATTTGGCGATAGGAAGGGCAGCTCTATGAATGTCAGGGACACTGATGGAAAGCCGGTTCTCAGCAAAGAAGGAAAAGCTGAAAGGTGGAAAGAGTATATAGAGGGGCTCTACAAAGGAAATGAAATTCGAGACACTATTGTAGGAAGGGAAGAGGATGTAGATGATGATGAAATAGGAGATATTATACTGAGAGATGAATTTGACAGAGCACTGAAAGATCTAAGTCGAAACAAGGCCCCTGGAGTAGATGATATCCCGTCAGAGCTACTGAAGTCTCTGGGAGAACCAGCCATGACAAAATTGTTTCACATTGTGTGTAAGATGTATGAGTCAGGTGAGGTACCCTCAGACTTTAAGAAAAATGTAATAATCCCCATTCCAAAGAAAGCGGGTGCAGACAGGTGTGAAAACTACAGAACCATCAGTTTAATAAGTCATGGTTGCAAAATATTAACACGAAATATATACATTTTTTTTTTTTTTTTTTTGTGGTTTTAGGGCGCACAACTTCTATGGTCATTAGCGCCCAGCCAAGAACATAGATTCGCTATGATCTAAAAGAATGTAGACTGTCAGAACATCAACAAGAGGCTAAAAACGAAAGATAAAAGACAATTAAAAGAGTTAAACGTCCTTGGATAAGTTGGCCAAGTTGATAAAACGCAAAACTCGAGCAGCTGCTCGTGTGTCATCAGCTAAAATTTCCTCCAGAGTAGACGGAAAGTGAAGGGCTACACGGAGATGATTAAAATTAACACAAGTCAGTAAAACATGTCGCACTGTCAGCAGTTCACCGCAAGAGCATAGCGGTGCAGGTTCGGCGGATAGCAAGTGACGGTGGCTGAAACGGCAATGACCGATCCGCAACCGAGCCAGGATGACCTCCTCCCGCCGAGAGGAGCGTGAGGATGTCCTCCAAGCGGTCGGGATCGGTTTGACAGTTCGCAATTTATTGTTGTACAGTGAAAGCCACACACTGTGCCATTGCGACACGATACTCCGGCGAAGAGCCCGTTGAACATCGTCCAATGGGACGCAAAAGGTAGCCATGCGAGGCAAAAGAGCTGCTGCCTTGGCTGCTGTGTCGGCGGCCTCATTCCCGGGCACACCCACATGGCCAGGGACCCACAGGAAAGAAACGTGACAGCTGTCATCCGCCAGCAACTGGAAGGAGCGCTGGATCCGATACACGAGGGGATGGTTCGAGAAAGGGTCCTTAAGACTCTGCAGGGCACTAAGGGAGTCAGAACATATGGCATAGAAAGGTTGGCGGTGGCGGCAGGTGTACAAAACGGCCTGGTGGAGGGCGAAAAGCTCAGCCGTGAAGTTCGAGCACCGGTCAGGGAGCTTGTATAGGAAACGGTTGTCCCCGACGACGAAGGCAGATCCGACACCGGCAGTGCTCTTGGAACCATCAGTGTAAATAAATACGGCATTATCGAACCGCGAACGGAGTTCGACAAGCCTCGAGCGGTATACCAAATCCGGAGTGCTCTCCTTGGGGAGCGAACTAAGTTCGAGGTGTGTGTGAACCTGGGCCTGATGCCACGGTGGCAATGGGCTTTCGCTCAACCGAAGGGTGGAAGGAAGGGTAAAATCGAGCCGTTGTAGCAGACGGCGAAACCGAACTCCCGGTGGAAGCAAGGCAATCGCAGACAACTGATATTGGCGATCGAGTGAGTCGTCAAAAAATAATCTGTAAGATGGATGGTTGGGCATCGACCTTAGGCGGCATGCGTACCGACATAAGAGTATGTCACGTCGATTGGTCAAGGGTAATACAGCAGCCTCGGCATACAGACTTTCAACAGGGCTGGTATAAAATGCACCGGTCGCCAGACGTAATCCACGATGGTGGATAGAGTTGAGACGGCGGAGAATCGACGGCCGTGCAGAGGAGTATACAAGGCTTCCGTAGTCGAGCTTCGACTGAACTATGGCCTGGTAAAGGTGAAGCAGGACGGTACGATCCGCTCCCCATGACGTGCCACTGAGGACACGAAGAACGTTAAGGGATCGGGCACAACGGGCAGCCAGGTAGGTCACGTGCGTGGACCAGCAAAGTTTCCGATCCAACATGAGTCCCAAGAATTTCGTTGTCTCCACGAAAGGGAGAGCAACCGGGCCGAGACGTAGAGAAGGTGGAAGAAATTCCTTGTATCTCCAAAAATTGATACACACAGTTTTCTCAGTGGAGAATCGGAAGCCGTTTGCGATGCTCCAGGAATACAGACGGTCAAGACAGCGTTGGAGAGAACGCTCCAAGAGAGACGTCCGCTGGGCGCTACAATAAATTGCGAAATCGTCAACAAAAAGAGATCCGGAGACGTCGGCTGAAAGGCAGTCCACGATCGGATTGATTGCAATGGCAAAGAGCGCCACACTCAAGACGGAGCCCTGTGGTACCCCCATTTTCCTGGCAAAAGGTATCTGACAAAACAGAGCCCACCCGCACCCGGAACTTGCGATCCGCCAAAAACTCTTTAATGAAAAGAGGAAGGCGGCCCCGAAGGCCCCATGTGTGCAATGTGCGGAGAATGCCCGCTCTCCAACAGGTATCGTATGCCTTCTCCAAGTCGAAGAACACGGCTACTGTTTGACGCTTCTTCAGAAAGTTGTTCATAATGAAGGTCGACAACGTAACGAGGTGGTCAGCAGCAGAGCGGTGTCGACGAAAACCGCATTGGATGTTAGTCAGGAGGCGGCGAGATTCGAGGAGCCAGACCAACCGAGCGTTAACCATGCGTTCCATCACCTTACAGACGCAGCTCGTCAGAGAAATAGGACGATAACTGGAAGGAAGGTGTTTGTCCTTCCCTGGTTTGGGGATGGGGACAACAATGGCTTCACGCCAACTTGTGGGAACATGACCTTCAGTCCATATGCGATTGTAGGTACTAAGAAGAAAGCACTTGCCCGCTGGAGAGAGGTTCTTCAGCATTTCAATGTGAATGGAATCGGGCCCGGGAGCAGAAGACCGGGACAGGGCGAGAGCACGATCTAGCTCCTGCATGGTGAAGGCGACGTTATAATTTTCCCGATTAAAAGAGCGGAAAGAAGGCGGCCGTGCCTCCTCTACCTGTTTGCGAGGGAGAAAGGCAGGGTGGTAATGGGCAGAGCTCGAAACCTCCGCAAAGAAACGACCCAATGCGTTTGAAACATCAGCTGGGTCCACGAGGACCGCGTTCTCCACGGTCAGGCCAGGAATCGGGGAGTGGACCTTGATGCCGGACAAACGGCGTAGGCCACCCCAGACAACCGTGGAGGGAGTAAAACGGTTAAAAGAACTAGTAAAATCTGTCCAGCAAGCTTTCTTGCTGTCGTTTATGATACGACGGCACTGCGCTCTCATACGTTTGTAATTGATGCAATTCTCCAAAGTTGGGTGGCGGCGGAAGGTGCGTAAAGCACGGCGCCGGGCTCGAAGCGCGTCGCGGCAGGCTGCAGTCCACCAAGGGACCTGGACACGACGTGGAGAAGAGGATGTACGAGGTATGGAACGTTCAGCAGCAGTGAGAATAACCTCTGTGAGGTATTCGACCTGACTGTCACAGTTGGGAAAATTCTGATTGTGAAAAACAGCCATGGTAGAATAAAGCCCCCAGTCGGCTTTAGAAATGTTCCAACTGGTGGGACGTGGAGATGGGGAATGATGTAGGAAGTGGATGATACAAGGGAAATGGTCACTCGAGTACGTGTCAGAAAGTGCATACCACTCAAACCGACCGGCAAGCTGAGGAGTGCATATTGCGAGGTCTATATGGGAATAAGTGTGTGTTGTGTCAGAAAGGAAGGTCGGTGCACCGGTGTTGAGGCAGACAAGATCGAGGTGGTGGAGAAGGTCCACCAAAAGGGAGCCTCTCGGACAAGGTGCCGGAGAGCCCCATAGGGGGTGGTGGCCATTAAAGTCGCCTACCAACACGAAAGGTGAAGGGAGCTGGTCAACAAGGTTTAGCACATCTGCCCTAGTAAGGGCAGATGACGATGGCGAATATATATTACAGAGGGAGAAGGTAAAGGCGGATAAGGTGATGCGGACGGCAACTGCCTGTAGGTGAGTGTGCAAGGAAATGGGATGGAAATAGACGTCGTCTCGAAGAAGCATCAGAACCCCTCCATGGGCGGGGACACCTTCCACGGGTGGCAGGTCGAACCGCACAGAGGTGTAGTGTGGAAAGTCTGCACGATCACGTGGACGCAACTTAGTTTCCTGGAGGCAGACTAGAAGCGGGCAGTGCAATCGAAGGAGTAGTTTTAACTCCTCCCGATTAGAACGAAAGCCGCGAATGTTCCATTGAAGGAGCGCCATGATTAAAATGAGAGAAGAAATAAAGATAAAAACCAAGTAGCGAGCGGGGTCACCTCGACGGCCGCTGAGGACCGGATTTCGAGGGAGCACTGCTATCGCTGTCCAGGGGCAAAGGGTCGTGGTCCATAGGTTCGACCGACGCGCCTGCCACCTCCCTGAGTTGATCAGGAGGGGCAGTTTCCACCGCCGGTAAAGGGCCGGGTGCCCGGCAAACGGAGCGTCCCGGTGAAACAGAAGACGGCCGAGGCCGGCAACTGTTGGACGGCGCGACAGATGGGTCACGCCTCGGCGGGGAAGGAGAGGAACTCTTTTTCTTGTCAGCTCTTCTGGAAGAGTGACGGCGGGAAGAGGCAGTTGACGGTTGGGAAGCCTGAGAACGCAGAAAATCCTCACGGACGGGTTCCTTTTTCAAGGTCCGGGCATCTTGTTTAGGTGCCCGCGGTTTACTAGAGTTTGACGAAGACTGTACCCTAGAAGCAGCAAGAGGGAGCGGGGACGTGGAACGGGCAATCTTCGGGCTGGCGGATCGCACAACTGTGTCAGCGAAAGTGAAGTCACATGTCTGGGTACTGGAGTCCTTGGTAGGTCGAGTTGAGGTGAGTACCTTACTGTATGTACCCGCTGGGAGGACAGTGGGCTTTCGACTCGCCAACAACTTACGAGCGGCAGATGTCGATACCTTCTCCGTAACCCGAATATGCTGGATTACCTTCTCATCCTTGTATACAGGGCAGTCGCGAGAGGAAGCCGCATGGTCACCGTTGCAGTTTAGGCAGTGAGGGGACGGAGGTGGGCAATCCCCCTCATGGGCGTCCCTACCACAAGTGACACACTTTGCTGCATTTGGGCAATGTTCACGGGTATGGTTGTACCTGTGGCATTGAAAACAGCGCGTTGGGTTAGGCACATAAGGTCGGACGGAGATCACTTCATACCCTGCTTTGACCTTCGACGGGAGGTCAACTCTGTCGAACGTCAAAAACACAGTACGAGTCGGTGTCAATTGGTTATCGACCTTTTTCATCACCCTGTGGACGGCTGTCACACCCTGATCGGACATATACGATTGGATGTCTTCATCAGACAACCCATCAAGGGATCTCGTGAAGACTACCCCCCGTGACGAGTTGAGTGTGCGGTGCGCTTCGACCTTAACTGGAAAAGTGTGCAACAACGTAGTACGTATCAGTTTTTGGGCTTGGAAGGCACTTTCCACTTCCAGCAACAATGTGCCATTGCGCTGACGTGAACAGGTTTTAACAGGGCCAGCAATTGCATCTACACCTTTCTGTATAACGAAAGGATTGACAGAAGTGAAATCCTTTCCGTCGGTGCGAGAGACAACCAGATATTTAGGAACATTAGGCAGAGTCTTTTTAGGCTGAGGCGAGTCTAACTTACGTTTGTGGGTCAACGTCATGAAAGAAGATAAGGAGGAAGTCATCGCGGAAGTGTCCCCCGTGATTACCGGCGTCTCCGATGGCGCGCTCCTTCCTAGTGGGGGCCCTCTCCGAGGGCTTACCCGCCTTAGGTGATTGTTCACACCTCAGGTCACACCTCCCGAGAACTGACGGAGGGACCAATCGGCACGTTCGGAAGGTACCAGCTCGGGTAATCACCCCTCCCTGGGCCTGGCCTTTACCAGGGGGTACGTACGTGCCTTACATGTCTACCCGGGGCGGGGAATTACGCGTTACCCCGTCACCTGCTACGCACGATAATGCGTGGGTCGGCCTTCAGACACGCACAGGGAGGAAAGAAGAAGAGGATAGGAAAGGAAAAGAAAGAAGGAAAGAAAAGGAGTGTCTCAAACGCCGAGGCGGAGACTAATGAGGAGAAGAAGGCTAGGAGAGTTCAAGGAGAGAAAGACAGAAAACGAAGGGTAGGAAAGGAAGGAACGAAGGAAGAAAAAGCACAACAAGAACCACCGTATCTCACGAAATATGCCCGTCTCCGGGCGAAGGCATAAACCGGGAGGGAAAGTGAAGCAGCCTGGGGCAGAAGAAAGGCTGCTCCGGCTCGGGGCCCCGTGCGCGCCACACACGTACCCACAAAAGAACTGTGGGCCCCCTGGGGGGGAATTATATACAGAAGGATGGAAAAGCTGGTAGAAGCCGACCTCGGGGAAGATCAGTTTGGGTTCAGGAGAAATGTAGGAACACGGGAGGCAATACTCACTTTACGGCTTATCCTAGAAGATAGATTAAGAAAAGGCAAACCAACATTTCTAGCTTTTGTAGATTTGGAGAAGGCTTTTGACAATGTTGATTGGAACAAACTATTTCAAGTTCTGAAGCAAGCAGGAGTAAAATATAGGGAGCGTAAGGTTATTTACAACTTGTACAAAAACCAGACTGCGGTTGTCAGAGTTGAAGGGCATGAAAGGGATGCAGTGGTTGGAAAGGGAGTAAGACAGGGTTGTAGCCTTTCCCCAATGTTGTTCAATTTGTACATTGAGCAAGCTATAAAGGAAAGCAAGGAGAAATTTGGAGAAGGAATTAAAGTTCAGGGTGAAGAATTGAAAACATTGCGTTTTGCCGACGACATAGTAATTCTGTCAGATACAGCAAATGACCTGCAAGAGCAATTGAACGGAATAGACAGTGTGCTGAAAGGTGCATATAAGATGAACATTAACAAGAGTAAAACTAGGGTAATGGAGTGCAGTGTAAGAAAATCAGGTGATGCTGAAGGAATTAGATTAGGTAACGAAACAATAAAGGAGGTAGATGAGTTTTGTTACTTGGGCAGTAAAATAACAAATGATGGTCGCAGTACAGAGGATATAAAATGTAGAATGGCAATGGGTAGAAAGGCGTTTTTGAAAAAGAGAAATTTGTTAACATCTAATATTGATTTAAGCCTAAGGAAGTCCTTTCTGAAGGCATATGTATGGAGTGTTGCCTTGTATGGGAGTGAAACATGGACGATAAGCAGTGTGGACAGAAAGAGGATAGAGGCTTTTGAAATGTGGTGCTACAGAAGAATGCTGAAGATTAGGTGGGTGGATCGCGTAACTAATGAGGAGGTACTGAACCGAATTGGGGAGAAAAGAAATTTCTGGCATACCTTGACTAAAAGAAGGGATAGATTGGTAGGACACATTCTTAGACATCAAGGAATTGTGAATTTAGCATTGGAGGGAAGTGTGTGGGGTAAAAATCGCAGAGGGAGACCAAGAGACGCGTATAATAAGCAGATTCAAGTGGATGTGGGTTGTCGTTCTTATGAGGAGATGAAAAGGCTTGCTCGGGATAGAGTAGGGTGGAGAGCTGCATCAAACCAGTCTCTGGACTGAAGACCACAACAACAACAACAACAGTAAAAGCTACGGAATATACATACAGTCTATAGTTTTAATTTATCTCGGAATAAATACATCACTTGCACAGTGGATTGTTCGCAGATTCATTTTCTTCTGCACAAAACCTGTACAGAGAAAAACTGGAGCCAGAAAATATTCTCCTACCACTTTGCTAAATTAAATATTACTCGACTTTCTTGAGCCTCTAGCAGGAAACATGTAGTGTAAACTGTTACACTACACATTGGTTGCAGGCTGGCGAAGGTAGCTAATGCGAAAGCCGTAATTCTGGACATCGTAAATTATGTTATTTAAAAATCTAATATTTCAACTCAACACCGATATTAGTTACACAAATCAACTGTTCCGCTTATCGTCGCACAGCCGTTATATCGATTTACACAGTTCCTAGTAAATTATCCATTTTACCTGTGAATGAGTACCTTCTGACAGATTATGACATGATTGCAAATGTAACTTTAAATTCAGTCTTTTAAAGACGCCTCTTGCACGGACTTCTTTGTCATCCACTGTAGGTATCCGCGGCTTCCGCTTGACGTGTAGAAGAGTGATGGAAAGTGTAGGCAGCTAATCAGGAACAGTTTTCAGTCAGAAGATAGAAATGCGTCTTTCGAGTCGTAAATGAATTCAGATAGTGACTAGAAAAAGTATATCGAGAACCAGTCACTATGGATGTAACAGCTTTTTAATCAATCTAAACCGATTGCTTTTTATTCAGTATTTAACGTTCATTGGTTATAAACAAAAACACTGTTTCTAGTCAAATCTATGTAATTAAAAGAACTGTTGCATCCATGAGGCGACACGTTCCGGATGAACTTTTATAAGATGATCTTCTGCGATTTCTTCTCCAATGAAACTGCAATCTATATTTTTTTTGTTTCTTTATAATTTCAAACTGTTGGTCTTTTGTCGTCGCTCTTTTTCAACGTTTATAGGTCGTTTTGATTAAACGCTCCGATAGGCAACGCTTTCTCCAAACAAACCTACACTGTAGTTGGTCAAAACGTTAAGCTATTTACTATGAATATGTTATTAGGCAAGCATCTATTATCAAAGCTTTAATTTCTGCGCGTGAAACTAGCAGCAGTAACATTTAAACTGTAACTCGTAAAAAAAAAAAAAAAAAAAAAAAATTAAAAAAATTAAAAAAATTAAAAAAAAAAATAATTAAGGTACGTACTACGAATATGTCGGTATTTTGCAATCTGTACTCCTAAAAATTGTTTATATCCACAACGCTGAGTAGCTTACAAAGCGTAAAACAATAAAGAAATTTTTACTGGCTGCCTGAACAGCACTGTTGATTGTTGAGTTCATTTCCCATCATTTATCATGGCACTTCCAACATGCGCCAAGCAGAAGCCTTCGACTCTTTAAGTGTATTTCAACCACGGATTTTACGAAGAGGCTTGTTATGGAACATGACTGGGAATATTATTTTGTATGACCTCTAATCCTAGTCTCACGATCTTTACATCAGGCCTACGATACGTGAGGTATGGATTACATGGTTAGGAAACAAGATATACAAGATATTTTTCTTTCGTGCCTGGAAGAAAATCAACTGTTTCTTGAGATATTTGGTCCGCTATAAGCTTAATTGTCTTTCAGTACTAGGAGGGCTTATTTCAGTAAACCTTATTCGTGTTTCGAGAGGTCAGATTTTGCTCAGTGGCAGCGGCGCTGATCATCGATGCAAGGGGCTAGAGGAGTGTGTTGTGTGTTTGTCCCTATTTTCATCATCATCGACACTATTGACACATCGTCATTAAAAAGACTTGTACTAGGCGGCCAAACCCTTATGGGGATATCCCGACCACGAAAAGCCATAGGATCATTTCATTTTTGTAATGATACACATCTGTGTGTCAAATGCAAGGCACAAATCAGTTTAGGACTATATGAAAATGGTTCGATGAATCCAGTGCAAGGAGCTTAAGTGAGATTTGCAGAGTGAACGTGGAGATGAAAATGATTAGAGTACGTATATTTGACCGAGATTCATGAAATTTGGCAAGAAGCTAGATTTTTCAGTACGAGTAAAGGAAAAAAAGAAACTCGTTAACTGGTTATATCTTTCAGCCTGTAGTCTGTAGCATAGTCCCCCTAATAAAAGCCTGTTACTTCAAAATCATTCTTGACTGAATAGAAGTACTTTTACCTTGGTCTGCCTCGACTCCTCTTACCCACCGTTGCTGAATCCATGAGTGTCTTTTAGCAAAGCCGCGCGGGCGTAGGCGAGCGGTCTGGAGCGCCACGTTACGGATAGCGCGGCCTCCAGCGTCGGAGATTCGAATCCTCCCTCGAGCTTGGATGTGTGTGTGTGTTGTCCTTAGGTTAGTGTAACTTAAAGTATTTTGTAAGTCTATGGACTGATGACCAACGCAGTTTGGTCCCATAGAATTAGAAACAATTGAACAATTTTTTTTTTTTTTTTTTTTTTTTTTTTTTTTTTTTTTTTTTTTTTTTTAGAAAACCTTGCCTGTTTGCGTTAACTGCTTCATCTATGGTGTTCATTCCCAGTTATTTTTCCAGTTCCTCATTATGGACACCCTTCTACCATTGTTCCCATTTGATCGAAAGATAGAGCGGTGCACTGCTAAATGTTCAAATGTTTGTATAGTCTATGGGACTTAACTACGGGGTCATCAGTCCCTAAACTTACAAACTACTTATGAACTACTTACGAACTAGGACGGCACAAATATCCATGCCCGAGGGGGGATTCGAACCCCCGACCGTAGTGGCCGTGCAGACCGTGACTGGAGCGCCTTAGTCTCCTCGGCCACCGCGGCCGGCGGTGCACTGCTAACTTAGTCTTGGTATTTACTTCCTTCTTGCAGAAGAGAGTAGATCGAAGCGGAGCACTCACTGCATTAGCTTTGCTACACCTCGATTCCAGTTCTTTCACTATATTGCCAACCTGTGAGAAAATACATCCTAGGTACTTGAAACTGCCCACCTGTTTTAACTTTATTCCTCCTATTTGACACTCAATCTCTTTAAATATCTTTCCCACAGACATTACTTTCGTTCTGGAGATGCTGATATTCATACCATAACCCTTTTGATGCAGATCTGAAATATTAGATTGCAACTCATTGTAAGTCGTTCGCATATGCGAGACTGCTTATTTTGTTTTCACCTCTTTTAATCTCACCTTGTCAGTCTAGTGTTTTCAACATATGATCGAGAAACAGTATGAACAACATTGGTGTCATGTTACAGCCTTGTATTACCCCTGAAACTACCGTGAACGATGCACTCATATTACCGTCAACTCTTACTGTTGCCTGACAGTCTACGTAAAGACCTCTAATTGTCTGCACAAATTCGTTTCCTATTCCATAATATTCTAGAAGTGACAATAGCTTCCTCCTAGGAACACGGTCATAAGACGTTTCTAAATCTATAAAATAAAGATCAAATTTCTTGTTCCACTCATAGCACATCTCCATTTCTGATGTAAGCTAAAGATCTGGTCCTGACAAACTGTAAGAGGCCTAAACCGGGATTGATTTTCATTCAACTTGTCCTCAACTGATACTCGCAACTTTCCTTTCAACAAGAATATTTCCCCCACAATGCTTATTAAAGATATGCTCTGTTGTTTCAATCTTTCTTGTTTCAATGCTTGAATACTAGCGTGATTATTGCTTTCGTCCAGTCAAACGCAACCGGTACGTACGCCTACATCACTTTTTCCCCATTATCAACTTAAACTACATTTGTAATCTGTCAAATCTCAGGAACCACTTGAAGGATTTCAGATGGGCTTACCAATAATAGGTAGGGTGTTTCGAGGAATATTTGCATGTATGATTTACAACTATTTCATGCTAACTGACTAAGTTATATTGAAGTGAAACCCCAATCATTTTGGAAACGATCACGTTGTCATCTACTGTTGACAGTCGTCTGATCGCCTGATTAATGCTGCTGCCTGCTCTTTCTACATACGAACTTTCTCTGAAAGTTTATGGCTATGACACATACATATTCTGAAATTTTTGGAAACAAAATAATGCTGGTAATTTATGCAGAATTAAAGAGTTTAAATTTTATAGAGTGGCTATACATCTGACGCAAACTGAATCCATGTTCACTTGGGTAAACGCTGTTAATAATATAGAGCATTGCAGTTTCTTCCATCTGATCTGTCAGTGTATGAGTGTAGCTCGGGCGCACAATTTGTTGGTTGTCGGGACTGCACTTGCACTGTCGCGCTATATATATATATATATATATATATATATATATATATATATATATATATATATATATATATATATATTACTGGGGCAACGACTCAGGAATGTATTGAACTGGTTCCAGTCCCCCGGCTCTGACCCAGGTTTTCGGGACATTTCCCTTTGTTGTAAGACATATTCCGGAACTGGTAAGCCACTCCAACTTATTCTCAATTTGGATCCCACTTATTCTCAATTGGGATCTGCCTTTGTCACGCTATCAGCTTGTATAACTAGCTGAATAGAACCGCTCTATGGGCCGAATCTCTAACAACACGCTTCATTCCTCGATGTGGAGAGTGAAAGGACTGATAAAAAAAGATATAATAACACAGAAAAGCAGTGTAATAGTAAATTGTAAGTACTCACTTTCCTTGTAGTTCTGACTACTTCATCAGAGTATTATTTACAAAATTGTTCAAATTTTGCTCCCTGGACAACTGATCATATGGTTTTACTAATTTTTATGTAAATGTTGTACAAAATTAGAGACAATTCGGATTGCTTTAAACAAAAGACACCTATCATCATTTGTGTTTTTCATGTATTTATCTTTAAAGTAAGTTAAGTGGATGTACGTGGTTGTAGTAGTAAATCATTTGCCTTTTTTATATTTGCTGTCCATCTGTTTCTTAGATTCTCATCTTTCCAAGGAAAGTTAATTGCTTTCGTGCTGCTCTTATTTGAAGATAATTAATATTGTAAGACGGACTTAGAATTATTCAGATTATTCTTCAGTTCAACTTGTAATAAGTATTATTTACTGTTTTTCACTTCATTTCGTCCAGTTGAAATCTAAACGCATTTAAGCATGTTTAATGCATATTTTGATTTAAAAAAATCCACTTCCAATAAGTCAATAAGTCATTAAAATTGAAGATGCAAGAAAAATCATGTACGCTACACTGATTGTGCTATATTTTGGCACTATATTTTCTGGCCTCCAAATTTTTACAAAACGTGGACAATACTTTTATAGATAAAATGATCAATATTTAAAAAGCAACGAACTTTACATCAATTGCTCATTAAAAAAAATGAAAGAAAAGCCTATCAACTTGACCATGTTTGTCTGAGAAGCTCTTCACGAAAAGAAACTATTCTTTTCAGTATGCATTCCGAGGAGTGGAGCGGGCTGTTTCAGGTCCGTCCCATAAAGAGTCACGGTTTTATTCAGCCAATGATCAGACAGACTGATAGTGGGGCAAAGGGGGATCCCAATTGGAAATAAGTGGGAGTTGTTTACCAGTTCCGGCACATGTTTTACAATCAAGGAAAGACTCCGGAAAACCTCGTTCGGAATCGGGGGATTGAGATCAATTCAATTTATTTCTGGGACGTTTTCCTAGCTAAAAATAGTTATAAGGAGAGCACGAGTGCACTTCCGACAACCTAACGTTGGACGCCCGAGTTACCATCGGCAAGTTGAAGAAGATATGGGAATTCATCAGACCAGGGAATGCCGCTGCAACAAAGTTCAGTGACGATGGTCACATGATCGTCTCAATTATAGTTGGCGATGTCGGTGTTAACATCAGCACATGCATGGGTCGGCGGCTGCGGAGGACCATCGCTAGGAGTATAATTCTTTCCATAATTAATGGTTGGGACTGCAGGTGAAATATCGTTGGATTGAAGAAAATTCCAGCAGCTGTGTTTTAATTTTGTTAATTAATAAAGCGACCGGTGTCGGTGCTGCACAGCACTATCTTCTGGCTCCCGTTAAGTAATTGTCGCAAGTAACAGTGCATTTAAAAGAAGCGGCCGTTCTCTCCGGTATCCGTAAATTTCTTCGTCCATGTATGATAGATATCAAACCAGAAGTGAGTGCAATGTTACTTGCAAAAGTTACGTAATGGGTGCAAGAAGATGGTACTAATGAAGCACCGAAATCGGTCGTTTAATTAACTAAAATAAATTAAACAACTCCTAGAATTTTCTTCAGTCTAACACATAGTTAGGAGTGTTCGATGCACTGTATCTTCACGCACATTTGTACTCTGCCCAATATTGGTATCTTTACTTTACCAATATAGCCGAATAAAAGCTACTGAGGCCCCCTCACTCTCTACGACTGACAACGCGCATTATACCAGGTGTAAAACAGCTTTCACCCAGCCAGAATACTTAAAGTTTCAATAGGTAATCTTCCGTTTTCTTTTACAAAATGTCATGTGAACTACATTACATACAATAAAATACAAATATTTCATTTCACTTTTGAACATTATCATTATCTGTCGTTAGTCACAAGCATTTTTCGATCCAATAATAAAAAGGATTCGTACCTTGAAATAATATTAGTTTCGTTTTACACAGATATTCTAAATACTTCCAGCTAGAACATTCTGCATGGGTGGATTTACCGTTAGGATGAGTACGCTGGACCCTAGAGTGACAGATTTTAGTGGTGACAAATTTGGTGCAAACATTTTTAATCTGTAACTAAATGTAATAAATGAAATTTAATTACGTTTACTGAATTACATTACTGTGTAAGAAGTAGTAAGATATACCTTACCTCAACATTATTCAATGTTCAAATGTTTGTCAGCCTATTGGACCAAAAACATTATTCAATGTTCAAATGTTTGTCAGCCTATTGGACCAAACTGCTATGGTCATCAGTCCCTAGACTTACACATTACTTGAACTTACACTAAGGACAACACATACACCCATGCCCAAGGGAGGACTCGAACCTGCGGCGGGAGCGTCCGCCCAGTACGTAGGCCCTACCATTGCGACCTTCCTACCGGTTCTCACCAATAAGATTTGGGCAATACATAACTCAGGGTAGTAAAAGATTATGGCTCGTTGTCTCTGTTCATAGGGGTGAGTTATCTATGTCAGCTTCTATGCCCTAAACAGTTACCAAATCTGTTTAAACAAGATCAATAATTAATCCGTAGTTTAGCCAGACTACCAATCTGCATATGATGACGTGAAAATATATTTAACAAACATAAATTAAGCCTCTGAATGACCTACAAAATGGATTCTAAGATAAAAAGTGATTCACTCACGAAGTAATTCTTTATGAATGGAGTTTATTACTCTTATTAGACATAAAACGCGGAGGTGGTTCTACTTTATACATCGATAAATAACTGAATATTTCTCCTACTACAGTTCATGAGAGGCACAATAAGTATGACACGCACTCGACAGTAAAAGTTACAAATTATCACTCGTGAGTTAGAGTAGTACATCGAAAACTGCAGTTCCAAATTAATCTGTGATTAAACTATTTGTTAGAAAACATAGTTTTTAGTCACACGAGTACACGATTGCTGAATTATCATAGTTCCATAGTCCTACTACAGTGCATAGTTTATCTCTTTTTAAGTAGAGACTAAGTTCTGCAGTCACAGTCCCGTAAATTTTCTACGTCTACACATGCCTATCTCTTCAAATCACAAGTTTGTAACGCGGCTTCAGACCGCCCAGCGTCACAACCTTTCACCACCTCGTCTCCTCCCAAGCGTTCGAAAGCGTGCTCTCTGTGCTCCCAAATTTGTATCCTAACGCCTTATCATTAAAATAAAATTTTCCTTCCAAAATATTATACATTTGAATATCACAGAATTAAATGCTTTGACCACCTCCCTACAAATGTTGTTTAACAAATAAATACATATTTAACAATACTAAAAATCGGTTGAGACTGAAGCTCTTTGCTCAGGTAGCTATTAAGCATGGCGTCTGCCTATTCAAATATATTGCCGCCGTCGAAATATAGTTACACAATTAATATTTAATTTATCATGACAGTTCTTGTCCACAAATACTTATAATTGTTTATATATAAATTATCTGCTGCGTATCTACTTTTTTTAGTCGGGAATGAAATATTAAATGACAGTCTACAACATAAAAAAGAACGTTACTAAGAATAATATTAAATATAATAAAATACATATGTAAATGTAATGCACGTTGCTGTGTTCATGTTTTCTGTTTCTGTGGTGGAATCTATGTTCTGACACAAGAATATTATTACCTCAACGAAAAGCAGAACAAGGCAGTAAAATTTTATTGAAAGAATACTGAAATAATGTGGTACGTCTTTTTAGATAGGTAGCTGGTGCAATGCTGCCCATTAGCCTCTTAAATAGTTACTGATAAACGCTATGTATCAATAATTGTAAATATAAGTCTTATAATATTATTATTACAGGACTGAAATTTGTCGGCTTTTCATCTGTAAGGGATACTGAAATTGTAATTACGGTGTTTGATTCTCCCAAGTCTCCTGAATACATTCATATAATTATATTTGCCGTATTATCATTCCCTGATTTTATATGAATTTTACAATAATGTTTGTGGCTATGTTGTATTTCAGTTGCAATCTGGAATAGCCGCCCTCGCTCAGCCAAGAGCGTGGTTTCCGGTTTCCGAGCACATTAGGAAAACCCTGACTACCTGTCCATTCACTAGGTTTAAACTGTTAGCCGGCCGGCTGGGGAACCCAATAGCCTGGCAAAACTCGCCATTCACGTGGAAACAATCAGCTTTCCCCTGTATCTGTAATATCACACCATGATGCCTCAGACCATGCGGCTACTCCCGCGCAGCCCAGCATTATTAGTAGTACATGATTGTGCTTTGTTGGCACACTATTTCTTGTGTAATGTTAACCAATTAGTTGGGTTGTAAAAGTAATCCAGGTAGTGACACTTAGATCCCCTATTTCATAGTAATTACGGAAAAAAGGTGGTATAAATAAAACATGATGTATAATTACGGCGATAATGCACAAAATGTAAAGCTACAATTTCATTGGAAAAAAATTGTCATTTGAATGATTGTGAAATGGGGGTATCGAATTTTAGATGTCGGTAAGGGCGGCAAAATTTGAATAGTCTCCTGGTGGCAAATGTGCCAATCCACCATTGATTGATATATCACATATCGTTTCAGGTTTATTTATAGATACAAATTTAAAACGATTTCTACCGTTATATTTCCTGCAAGAAACACCAGTAGAATCTAATGTATGCGAAGTAAAGTTTTTCAATTTATCATTACATGCTATACGCACTTTTTACATGAACCCAGTTCTTCAAAATAGGTCTAATTTACATCCTTATCAGTTTTATACATCTCAAATTCTAGTATTAACACGATGTATTTATGTAACAGCTTTGCTAATAATTTCAGCTACATATATATTACTGGTGCGCCTCGGTTGCACAGTGGTAGAGTGCCAGACTACAAATCCAAAGGTCGCTTGTTCGATCCCCGCCAGGTCCTAGGATTTTTATCTGTCACTTTCCACTTCTTTCACCGTGGTTCGGAACCCACGTTAAACTGTAGATCCCCCTATAACTGGCTGGGTAAGTCAGTTCGAAGGTCGGAGGAAGGCAACGGCATACCACCTCCAAACAGGACCATGCCTAGTAAAGCACTGTGGTGTTCAAACCAATCTTCGGATTGCTTTACCTTTTTTTTACCTTATATATTACTGAAAAACTTAAATTATTCGTTAATATTATACTGCCTCAACAGGGGCAATTTCTTGGCACACCAAAAATGGGGCAGTTATAGCTGCAACTCATCGTGGAATTGAAATATTTGTGTCTAATGAGTTTAGTATTGGCGAAGAGGCCCTAATATCTAGGCTGAAAGTAGTGCACACCCATTGCCAAATCAACCATTGTTTATGTTTAAAGGAGGTGATCGACATCTGTGGTGAGGAGAATGAGAGTTCTGTGAAGGTACAGGAGGTATCGTAGAGTGAGAAGGATGTGCACGATGAGGATGCTGCATCGGAACCGATGGATTCACCTTAAGAGCTGTGTTTCGGCATATGTGTAGGTGGAAGATCGCATTTACTGTTGTTGTTGTGGTCTTCAGTCCGCAGACTGGTTTGATGCAGCTCTCCACGCTACCCTGTCCTGTGCAAGTCTCTTCAGCTGAGATTACGTTCGGCAACCTATATCCTTTTTAATCTGCTTACTATATTCGTCCCTCGGTCTCCCTCTACGATTTTTACCCCACACGCTTACTTCTAATGCTATGTTGACAATTCCTTGATGTCTCAGAATGTGTCCAATTAATGTATCTCTTCTCTTAGTCAGTATATGCCAGAAACACCTTTTCTCCCAGATTCGGTTAAGCACCTCCTCATTAGTTACGAGATCTACTCATCTACCCATCTAATTTTCATCATTCGTCTGTAGCACCACATTTCAAAAGCTTTTATCATCTTTTTATCTGAACTACTTATCGTCCACGTTTCACTTCCATACAATGCTACACTCCAGACAAATGCTTTCAGAAAGGACTTCCTAACATTTAAATTAATATTGGATGTTAACAAGTTTCGCTTCTTTAGAAACGCTTTTTTTTCTCGTGGCCATTCTGCATTTTATATCTTCTTTACTTCGGCCATTAGAAGTTATCTTGGTACCCAAATAACAAAATTCATCCACTACTTTTATTGTCTCATTACCTAATCTAATTCCTTCAGCATCGCCTGATTTTCTGACATTGCATTCCATTACCTTCGTTTTACTCTTGTTAATGTTCATCTTATAACTTCCTTTCAAGACTCTGTCCATCCCATTCAATTGCTCTTCCAGATCTTTTGCGGTCTCTGACAGAATTACTATGTCATCGGCAAAACTCAATGTTTTTATTTCTTCTCCCTGCACTTTAATGCCCTCTCCAAATTTCTCCTTGCATTCCTTCACTGCCTGCTCCATGTACAGATTGAACATTGGGGAAAGGCTACAACCCTGTATTACTCACTTCCCAACCTCTGCGTAATTTTCTTGCCCTTCTACTCTAATAATCGCCGTCTGGTTTTTGTATAGGTTGAATATAACTCTTCACTCCCTATATTTTACCCCTGATACCTACAGAATTTGGAAGAGTGTATTCCAGTCGACATTGTCAAAAGCTTTCTCCAAATCGAAAAGAGCTAAAAACGTAGGTTTCCCTTTCCTTAGTCTATCTTCTAAGATGAGTCGTGGTGTGAGTATTGCCTCCCGTGTTCCTACATTTCTCTTAAATCCGAAGTGATCTTCCCCGAGGTTGGACTCCACAAGTTTTTCCATTCGTCTGTAAATAATTCATGTTAGTATTTTGCACCCAAGACTTATTAAACTGATAGTTCTGTAATTTTCACACTTGTCTGCACTTGCTTTCTTTGGAATTGGAATTACAATATTCTTCATGAAGTCGGAGGGTGTTTCCCCTGTCTCATACATTTTGCATACCAGGTGATACAATTTTTTCATGACTGGATCTCCTAACGACATCAGCAGTTCAGACGGAATATCATCTACTCCAGGGGCCTTGTTTCGACTTAAGTCCTTCAGCGCTCTGTCAAATTCTTCTCGCAGTACCATATCTCCTATCTCAACTTCCTCCACCTCGTCTTCCATTTCTAGAATACTGCTTTCAAGTTTATTCCCTTTGTATACGCCCTCTATATATTTTTTCCACAGTTCAACCTTCTCCTCTTTGCTTAGTACTGGTTTTCCGTCTGAGTTCTTGATATTAATACATCTGCTTTTCTTCTCTCCAAATATCTCTTTTATTTTCATGTAAGCGATATCTATCTTTCCCGTAGTTACGCATTCTTCTACGGTTCTGCATTTGTCCTCTAGCCACTCCTGCTTAGTCAGGCTGCACTTTCTGTCAATCTCATTTTTCAGACGTTTGTACTCCTTTTTTCCTGTTTCACTTGCTGAATTTTTATATTTTCTGCTCTCGTCAATTAAGATCAGTACATCCTGTGTTATCCAGGGATTTCTATTAGGCCTTGTCCTGCCTATATGGTCCTCTGCAGCCTTCACTACCCTCTCTCTCAGAGCTACCCATTCTTCTTCTACTGTATTACTTTCACCCGTTTCTGCCAATCCTTGACTAATGCTCCCTCTGAAACTCTCAACCACCTCTCGTTCCTTCAATTTGTCCAGGTTCCATCTCCTAACCTTTCTACCTTTCTGCAGTCTATTAAGTTTTAATCTGCAGTTCATAACCAATAAGTAATGGTCAGAGTCTATATCTGCCTATATATGTCTTACAGTTTAGAAGCTGGTTACTAAATCTTGCAGTTGAACTATGGGAAAACTGGTACTTTTGAAGCGTTTGACGAAAATGCCAAGAAGTTGCCCCTGTTTCGGCAATGCGATATGAAAGATGAATATAAGTTCCTCTACAACAAGTATGAAGCTGTAATTATTAGCATAATTGTTACATATTCATGGTGATTCTCGAAGATATGCAAATATTTTAATATGTTATTCTACAAGTAAAACAAAAGAAAAAAGTTCACATAAACAGAAGTTACGCAAATGTTAAGTTACGTAGTTATGGCTAATAAAAGATTTTGTCTGGAATTTAGAAACCTCGCTAATATGAAGCCATCACAAAACTGTATGAGGTTACAGCAAAGCACCATTTATTTTGTTGTTACTGATTTGGTGAATCAAATTAAACTTGTCTCAGACGTGTTTCTGCCGTAGTTTTCGGTAATTTATTAACTGCTTCGCCATTTTTTTTTTTTTTTTAATTCCAGACGGTTGCACAAAGTTTTCAACATGAGTTGTAAAGAATTTCATTCTGGAAAATAATGGTAATGAAGTTAACTATTACTCTATGAATGTGTTAGATTATCTGCTTATATTAATACGATAGCACACGTGAATTCATGTTAAACCGGAAACAACAAAACTCATTGTTAAGGAAGTTGTGGTTTTACTTAATACAGTGTTGTTATTATGTTATTTCACTGAACAATACAGAAAAATAACTCGTTTCAAGTTAGGAAACGGTTAAAGCAACTGTTGCCAACATTCTTAATGGGTAGTAAACAAATTTACTTGTATAACCTCTGGAATATCTTGAAAGCTACAGTAGTTACACGACTGGGACATATTAAATTAGATTTATGAAATCAATAACAACAAAATAAATGTAAATCGTGCTTTACTTTAACCTGGTACAATATTTTGATGGCTTCATCAGCGGGGTTGCTAAATTTCAGGCAAATTCTTTTATTAGTAGTAATTCCTTAACCAAACATTTGCGGATTATCTAAATCTGAACTTTTTTATTTAGTTTTTACTTGTAGAATGACGTATTAAAATATTTGCATATCTTCTTGTATCACCCTGTATATATCGTGTTAATCTTGGAATTGAGAGGTATACTATGGACAAGGATGCAAATAAGACGCATTTTGAAGAACAAGATACTACATCTACATGCGATACTCTGCATATCACATTTAAGTGCCTGGCAGAGGGTTCATCGAACCACCTTTATACTCTTCATCTCCCATTCCATTTTCGAATAGCGCGCGGGGAGAAAGAACATCTAAATCTCTCTGTTCGAGGTCTGATTTCTCGTATTTTTTTCTGATGGTAATTTCTACCTATATAGATGGGAGTCACCAATATATCTTTGCATTCGGAGGAGAATGTTGACGACTGGAGTTTCGTACGTAGACCACTCCGCGGCGATAAACGCCGTTGTTGTAATGATTCCCATACCAGATCCTGTATCATTTCCGTGACGCTGTATCCCTGTATCGTGACAATACATAGTGGTCTGCCCTTGTTTGGACTGTTTCGATGGTTTCCGTCCAATCCACTTGATAAGGATTCAACAATGGGCAACAATACTCCAAATGAGGACGGACAAGCGCGGTGTATGCAGTCTCCCTAATAGCTCTGTTGCATCTTTCAAGTGTCAATAATACGCAGTCTCTGGTTCGCCTTTCCTGCGACATTATCTACGTGTTATTACCAGTTTAAGTATAATGTAATAGCAATTCCTAGGTACTTAGCGGAGATTACGGCCTTCACACTTGATTGATTTATCTTGTGGACGACTTCACAGTTTTCACTATTTAGAGTCAGTTGCCAATTAGATCGTTCTGCAGTTGGTTCTTATCTTCAGATGACTTTACTAGACGATAAATTACGGCGTCATCTGCAAAAGACCTAAGAGAGCGGCTCTGATTTTCTCCCAGGTGTTTATGTAAATAAGGAATAATAGAGGGCCAATAACACTACCCTGTGGAAAGCCGGATTTCACCTCTGTTTTAGTCGATTTCTTACCATCAATTACTACAAACTGTGTCCTCTATGACAGGAAATTGCCTATCCGGTCACAAAAGTGTGGCGATAATCCATAACGACGCAATTTGATTAAAACCATTTGTGAGGTACGGTGTCAAAGCCTTCTGGATATCTAGAAATACGGAATCAATCTGAGATCCTTTGTCGATAGCACTCATCGCTTAGTGTGAGTAAAGAGTTAGTTGTGTTTCGCATGAACGAAATTTTCTAAATCCGTGTTGATCTTGGCTCAATAGAATCATTCTGTTCGAGATAATTCATAATACTTGAACAGAGGATATGTTCCAGAACCCTGCTGCAAATTGACGTCAAAATAGGCCTCTAGTTTAGTGGGTTACTACTACTGCCTTTCTTGAATATAGGTGTGATCTGTGGAACTTTCCAGTTCATTGGAATAAGTGCGCATAACATGTACTGATGAGCGGAAAGACTTTAATTTGCATGCATCTGATTTTATTGATGTCCCTTGGAGCAAATATAATAGTAAAAACCGTTTTAAATTAGCATCGTATTGCAATCATGAAACGAGTAAAATATGAAAATATTCTAGCTGGAAGGATTTAGAAAATTTGTGCAAAGGGAAAGCAAGTGTGATGTTAGTTCCGCTCAGTTCGCCGCTGTTCGGTTTTACCAGTCTGCCCATCCTACGACGACTGACATTTGTAATGAGGGTGACCAGCCAACCCCTCCATGTTCCGTGGTGGTTTGACCTTGGTTTTGCCACGTGTTGAAGACACCGCAGCAGTCTTTGAACAGCCCACTAGTTGTGGAGTTTCCGAAATGCTCGTCCCCATCACAATCTGCTGACAGATAGACCACATGCCTTCGGATGATCACATGCCTTCCGAACAATTCTTGTCAAGTCCCGCTGATTCTACATGGAGGGGTTTATATCGATAAGAGGCACTTGCTCATATTGTCCTGGAAGATCAGTATATGTGACGTACGCGTATGTTCAGCATTTCCTGGTAAGCCACTGGATCGATTGCTACCAAGCAATCTAAACCTATTTAGCCCAGTTTACACGGCGGTCGAAAGTTCGCAAGAAAGGTTATGGTCTACTGCAGCGTTTCAAGCGTACTAAGTGCTTACTAATGGCGTGTATTCAGACACGCGTGTTTGTTTTTACACATTAAACTTACGTGTAGATTATGATTTCCTGACATCTTATTCAGGATTTAATAGGATGCGTTCTTAATATGATACTTATGAATGCCTTTGAGATCTTTATTTCACATAGATCGTTTATATACACTGATGACCAGTTTCGACTCGTTAATGAGTCACTATCAAATATGTAGGATTTAAAACACAAAACTACAATGAATACACGGTGCCTAACTGTACAATAAATGCAGTACATTATTTAATCTAGATGTTATCCATGTCAGCTACACAATATATAGAAAACAGTCTATTTTATATTGGTTGAAATAGCTATGAGTCGAACCTGGTGGCAGATAGATCACTTCCTTATGGCTTACTGCATCAGCCCATCTCCAATTCTTGCTGTGATGACACACTGCCCGGACATGTGGGACAAGAAATCCAATTGTATTGAACAGCATGACGTTGAGGCATATTTGACTAGTCATGTGCATACCATTTATAGCGTGCCACTATAGTGTCAGCTCGTCTGAAATATATGTCTTACTATGACTGTACAATTAAGGTATGAACATGACAAACAATTTCTGTTTAAAAAAATAAAAAAAATTACATTCGACCAATTTAAAATTTACTTTTTTCTATGTATGCACAACGTCTAGAATAAGTAAGGTTCTAAGTTTTCTGTAAAGTTAGGCACAGTGTATTCATTACAGTTTTGTGTTTTAATTGTTACAGATTTGATAATGACTCTTTAACGAGTCGAAACTAGTCATCAATGTTAAATCAATGTATATAAGCGATGTATGACAAGGAAAAATCTCAGATTCATAAGTACTTCCGTCTAGGCATTGGCTTATCACTGACAGCAGCTCTTCTGTGTAAAGTCGGACATGCAAGGCTGGTAATATTCAAACTACGAAACGTAAACTGTCGAAAGTTTTAGTTCCTGTGACAGAACTGTCTTGAGCAGTTAAACCGGTACCCCACGCGCAATGGAAGTATTCTAGACCTTATAGCCACAAACAGGCCTGACCTTATTAACGATGTCTGTGTAGAGACAGGAATTAGTGATCATGATATCGTCATAGCGTCGATGGTGATCAAAGTTCGTAAACCAATCAAGAAGGCTAGGAGCGTGTTTTTGTTGGGAAGAGCCGATAAGAAAATGTTACGATCGCACTTAGAAAATGAATGGGTATCGTTTAATTCCGGGACTATGGATGTATAGGAATTGTGGACTAAATTTAAGTGCATTGTTAATAGAGAGTTAGAGAAATATGTGTCAGTAAAGACGATTAAGGATGAAAAAGATGAGAAATGTTAGAAAGCGGCTGAGAAAGCAAAGGGTGTTGCACTCTCGATTCAAAAAAGAACACGAAAATGATGACAGGCAAAAGTTAGTAGAGATTCGTGCGTCTATAAAAAGAACGATGCGTGAAGCATATAATAATTACCACAGCCATATCTTAGCAAAAGATCTTTCCGAGAACCCGAAAAAATTCTGGTCCTATGTAAAATCGATAAGCGGGTCAAAGCCCACTGTCCAGTCACTCGTTGATCATTCTGGGGCAGTAATAGAAAGCAAACGGAAAGCTGAAGTTCTAAATTTAACCTTTAAAAAATCTTTCACGCAGGAGTACCACACAAATGTACCATCATTTGATCAATGTACTAATTCCGAAATGGGGGACATAGAAATAGGTATTTCCGGTGTAGAGAAGCAGCTGAGAGAGCTAAATACGAAAAAGTCTGCTGGTCCGGATTGAATACCAGTTCGGTTTTACAAAGACTATTCAGCGGCATTGGCCCCCTACCTAGCTTGCATTTATCGCGAATCTTTAATTCAGCGCAAAGTTCCTAGTGATTGAAAAAGCGCAGGTGACTCGCGTTTACATGAAAGGAAAGAGAAGTGACCCACACAATTACAGGCCAATATCGTTGACATCAGTTTCATGTAGAATTTTAGAGCATATTCTCAGTTCAACAGTAAATTTCCTTGAAACGGAAAAGCTTCTTTCCATGAGTCAGCACGGGTTTAAGAAACATCGTTCATGTGAAACTCAGCTTGCCCTTTTATCACATGACATCTTGCGAGCCATGGATGAAGGGCAAAAGGCGGATTGTGTTTTTCTCGACTTCAAAAAGGCGTTCGACGCGGTGCCACACTGCAGACTGCTAACGAAGATACGAGCTTATGAAATAGGTTCACAGATTTGTGACTGGCTGGAAGACTTCCTAAGTAATAGAACGCAGTACGTTGTTCTCGACGGCGAGTGTTCATCAGAGACGAGTGTATCGTCAGGCGTGCCCCAGGGGAGTGTGATAGGACCGCTATTATTTTCTATCTATATAAATGATCTGATGGACAGAGTAAGTTGTAATTTGCAGCTGTTTGCTGATGATGCTGTGGTGTATGGGAGGGTGTCGTCTGTAACTGACTGTAATAGCATACAGGATGACTTAGACAAAATTTCTAGTTGTTGCGAAGAATGGCAGCTAGCTCTCAATGTAGAAAAATGTAAGGTGATGCGCATGAGTAGAAAAAACAATCCCATAATGTTCGAATACAGCATTAGTAGTGAGCTTCTTGATGCTGTCGCGTCGTTCAAATATCTAGGGGTAACATTGCAGAGCGATATGGAATGGGACGAGCATGTAAGAACAGTTGTGAGTAAGGCGGGCAGCCGACTTCGGTTTATTGGAAGAATTTTGGGAAGATGTACTTCATCTGTAAGGGAGACCGCGTATAAAACGCTTGTACGACCACGTCTTGAGTATTGCTCAAGTGTTTGGGACCCGCAGCAGATCAGTTTAAAGGAAGACATAGAGGCGGTTCGGAGACGAGCAGCTAGATTTGTTACGGGTAGGTTCGACCAATGCGCGAGTGTCACGGAAATGCTCCGACAACTCAATTGGGGATCGCTGGAAGAAAGACGACGTTCTTTTCGTGAATTTCTGTTAAGTAAATTTAGAGGGCCGGAATTTGAAGCCGAGTCTAGTACGATATTGCTGCCGCCTACTTACATTTCGCGTAAAGATCACAAAGACAAGATAAGAGAAATTAGGGCTCGTACGGAGGCATATAGGCATTCTTTTTTTCCTCGTTCGATAGTGGAATAGGAAAGAAAATACCTAGTAGTGGTACAGTGTAACCTCCGCCACGCACCTTACAGTGAATTGCGGAGTATGTATGTAGATGTAGATATAGAACACAATAGCTAAGACGAAACAGAAGTTGGATGCGACCTTCGTTCAGAAGCAGCTCCCACTACAGAGGAAGATATGACCATCATAATAGAATAAGAGACATCAGTTCGAAAACGGAAATATTTAGATCTTCCTTTTTCCCGCGCGCCATTAGAGAATGGAACGGTAGAGAAATGTCATAAAAGCGATTCTAAGAACCCTCTGCTATGCACTTCAATGTGATTTGCAGATTAATGTTAATCGAGATGCAAAAGTAAATGTGTATGGTAATGAAGTAATTCATGCCCGAGCACCCCAATGAATAGTTATATTTTTTTTTTAAATTCTCTTTACCAATGAATGATGAATGTTTTACCAAGCTGCTTTCGTTCGTCCAATGATAAATGTTTAAATGTTTCATTCTGTCGAGGAACTCCTAGAAAAGTTAAACAATTAAGCTAATTCATTTTCTTCTTTATTGATTCTTTTCACTTTGTCTTAAGATTGTCGTATGCAAAGGACTACTTAAAAACTTTCTATTACCATTCTTGTGTAACAATTAATGTACTGACTTGTTCCATGACCATTGAGTCTCACTCCTCAATTGGGTCCTATGGAACAGAAAAACCAATAAATAAATAAATAAAATACCATGGGACCAAAGTACGTTGGTCACCAGTACCTAGTCTTACAAACTACTTAAACTAAGTTAAACTAGCCTAAGGACAACACACACATCCATGCCTGAGGGAGGATTCGAACCTCCGACGCGGGAGGCTGCGCGATCCGTAACGTGGCGCTCCAGACTGCTCGGCTACACCGGCGCTGCCATCCAAAGACAAAATCATCGCAAAATACATTGAATACGGTGATGAGAGGGAGTGAGCATTGCGCCAATGTCCTCAGTTCTTTTTTTTTAATTTCGCTGCATAGTGGGACTTGACCGTACGAAATATTTTTCGTACATTTACAGTATAACTCCGGGCGTCACGCTGTCGGAATTTCCTGCATCTGTCTCAAGTTTCTTTCTGGTATGCTACAACGTTATATCTATCAATGTGAATCTCTGTTCGGTGTACGTTTATCACGTCTGAACCACAAGACATAAAGAGCTAAAAATTTGTACAGTTACTAATGTCTGTCCGGGGAAGGCTTTAGGCGCGGTTTTATGGCGATCGGATAGCTATTTATCTATATATATATATATTAATGTGAATGTCTGTTCGGTGTACGATTATCACGTCCGAACGACAAGACGCAGAGACTTAAATATTTGTACAGTTACTAATTTATACCTGCGGAAGGTTTTAGGCACGGTTTTATAGCGATCTGATATGTATTTAGTAATTTGAAGACTATAACGCGAAATGCGGAACAATAATTACTCTTTGAAAATTATATTTCCTCTTTGAAAATGGTTTTATTGATTGCATTGTTGCTTGAGGGTTGATAATGATAAAAGGGTGGAGTATATTGCGATGGAAAGTTATCGGTGTATATAAAATTCTACGTGTGTGTGTGTTAATATTTCGCTCTGCAGCGAAAACTACAGAACGCAAACGAATGGCCTGTGTAATTGTTGCCCCAAGTCTCCCGTTGTACACTATAGCAGTTCCATGCCGATAGCTATCAGGGTGTGAAAGATATGGTGGTTGAAAGTCGTCAAATTATAAAAAAATTCGGACTGAAGGCCAGCGATGACGTTTGGACTCTATAGCATGGAGGTTACATACAGCGAAACGTAATGCAACAAACCATACCTTTGGTCTATGCGTACTACAATGTCTTCGGCTATTTCTCTGTAAGGATAAACATGCGAATAAGGAAATATAAGAATAAATAAATAAAGCAGTAAAAAAGAAATTTCTTTTAAACAGACATACAGCACTTATACAAATGAATACATACCTGCAAAATTATAGAATTGTAAAACATGTAACTCAATAAGTATGAGATCGTATGCATTTTATATGTCATATGTCATCTTTCTTTGTTTGGATACTTATAATTTTGTACATTATGCGAGACAGCCTTATTTGTTATTTACTTTCCGATAAATATAGCATGTCTTTAGAAAAAAAGGAGATGGACAGAGAGAGAGAAACGATAGAAGTACTAACTCGAGGCTGGAATAAATAAATACCCGAGCAAAGTCGGGTTTTCAGCTAGTATTTGTTATAATAAGAAAATGAACTTCAGCAAGACGTATTCAACTTCAGTTTAAATGAACTCATATTTGTTCACAACAACTTATATTAATAGAGAGGATTTTGTGCTTCGAACACAATACGTTCGTCCCCATATACCCTAATCCAAAGCGCATTTTCACTCCATTGAATTGAGCAATTCCAAGATGCATGCGACTGATTACACACGTAAACAAGAAAGCGGTACGCACTAGCTGACTTCTGCGCAAACTCACTCAGACCCCTACTAGCAAATTTGGAACTTGTCCTATAGGGGTACTGACTTGTACAAAACGTCATATGTACTCACGAAACCCCGCCCTCCGCCTCGCTTCTCGTATCCGTATCCCATCCCTCACGCGCATCCTGTACGACCTTATTCCTTTCCCGCACCTGCTCAAGTTCCTCGAACACCTCCGCCTACCGAAACATGATTCGCAACACCCGCTTGTATCCCACCTATTGTTGCATTTCGGGCCTCTGCCAAGCTGTTACGTTGTTATCCCTCCCTACCGCCCCTTTCACACTGTGCACATCCTCTCCGAGGGTAACTTCTGTCATCTCCTCCTCCCAGACGACGCCCTCCGCCTCGACGTCTGCTCATCCTACAACCTTAGTCCTTCCCAAGCCCCCACAATCGCGTAAGCGACCGACTGCGAAAAGCGGACAAATTGAAGAGAGCCTCGGCGGCCATTGTAGTGGCAAACTTTAAATTTGCGTAAGGTTCTTTTGATTAGAGAGAGTATACATTTGAGTGAAGTCGCGAAAACTATGTCTAATTGAAATATATAACTACAAAACAGCTTCAGGCTCCTTCAGTATACAGCAACTATCAGTTGTGTGTAAATGTATTACACATACGGTGTAGAAATTGGCCAACAGCGTTTCCCCTTCCTAACGAAACCAAACTATAACATGTAGTTTTCTTGCGTTCGAAGTGCAACATATGAACGGAATGTACCGTCAGACACGATTTTTTGGCACTTTCTCAGTATATTCTACGATTGTGAAACTTTTGTACAAACATTAATTTCGGAAGAATTTCACACTTCACGTCTTTGCTTTAATGCTGTGTTCTCCAATATATAGATATTTCATAGCATCAAAAAATCAGAAAGGGCTGACTGAAACAGCTAATGTTAAAAATCGATTGTGAAAGTGAAATATGCCATCATATATATAACTGAAAAATAGCATTTTATGTTGTGAATACAGCAATCAGCCACTAACAAATTCTTTTAAGAACACGAAGTATACCATAATTTTTTCTTAACTAAGGCATCTAAAATTAGCATTAGGGTATCTAACAAGAAAATTAGCATTTTAATGCTGTAAGCGAAATACCTTATGGGAGAGTGAACTGCTCAAAAGTCAGCAACTATCGTCACAGGGTTCAAATTCACAATGTGCATGCACTGTGGCTATGTGCCGTTCATATATGGAACTATACGCAGGTCTGCAAATCCCTTTCAGTTGTTATACCTATATGTAAAGCACATTATCTTTAAATTCTGCGTTACAAGTTGCTAATATTAATTTAATGAACAAAAATTTGGACCGAAATAGTTATTTTACACAATCATAAAATGAAACTTTTTGAACCTCCTCTCCACCAGTACTGCCTAAAGTAGCTCCTTTTTAAGAGCTACCAGAATTATAAAAGCCTGTTATTTATTTCATTCAGTGCTATATTGTCTTGAAAGCAAGAGCATCAATCTCTGAACACAAGTAGTAGGGCTACTTGTATTCCTGAGAAATATAAATGGGAATACAGTATTCGATCTTTTAATTCCTTTGTTAAATTTTTTGTGTCCCGACTTCGTCGCCGCTTTTGTGTCCCAGCCTCGTCGTAGGTGTCGGTGGCCGAGTGGAACGAGATCGACACAGTAACAAAGACAGCACGCCGGTGCAGGTACGGAGGGGAGCAGCCAGAAACTACAAACACTAGAGTAAATTAGAAAGATATATATATTGCACAGAATGTAACAATACTTAACTTTTACATATTACTGCAGAATGTTGATACATAGTTGTTAGAGGCCTGCCTAGTGCCTGTACAATAGCAAAGTCTTCACTAGTGCCTATATGATTACGAAGGTCCTAACTGGTTGCTATCTCCGTCCGAAGTGACCGGTGTCTTTCCGTGGTGGCCACGAGCGGGGTTGCAGCAGAGGGCGCTCGTGGCTGTCGTCGTGAGAACGCCGCGCCGTGCGTGCATGGCGGCGCGCGGCGAAAGTAGGTGGCGCGCACTTTGTACTTGTGCGACACCACAAAATTGTTTAATGTATTTAAACACTGAGCAGTTCTTCACCATCATGCTTCATGAACACTGCGATAGTCAAACAATAAAGACGTGACTATCAATTGTGTATATATCCCGCAGTAGCTATTTAATACACGATTTACCTGCTAATAACACTCGTATTTATCTGACGCTTGCCACTACCATGGCGGCCGTGTGAAGGTTCAAATTATCCCGCGACAGCAGCGCCGTCAGGGAGTCTAGTTATTTTTACAAGGTCTTTGGTCCTTCCTCATATTTGTACGCCACCTTTCCCTCCCCCTCCCCTCTCACTCTTCCTACGCTTGGCTTTCCTTTCCTTCCCCATCCCCGGCGGTTTCTGCGCATTCCTCCCCCAACTTCCCCCACCTTTCATCTCCCATCCCGACCCTCCGCGCCTGCCCTCCCTTCCTCATCCCCTGCGGGGTACCTGTGCCCTACACTTTAACAGTGCACCGTTAGTGTTGTGCCAGTGGCAGTGTAAAGTGTTGCAAGCGTCTTTTAAAACGTAAGCGAACGCCGAATAGGTAGAATATTCGTGTTGCCGTATGTTTTTAAGCAGTGCCTTCGTCGCCATCCTGTGGTCTCCACCATTGTGTTTTTAACCGCCTTGGGTTTTAAACTTCTACATGTATGTGATTTTAACCACCGTGGCTATTTTAATTCTGAATTCTTTGTTGTGTGTATTAGTCTCCATTTTTAATCTCCTGTCCAGTTTTTAACTCTTCAATTTTATCACAGTTCAATGTTTTATACCAAACTGTCAAATGCCGGTAGTTCGGCATTTACGTCGCTAAGTGGCGTGCAACAGGATCTGTTTATTGTAAGATGGATCATTATGTAAACTGGACGTTACTTACAGAGGTGGAGGAGACTGGTGTGGGAAGGAGACAGACAAAGAGAGGGGAAGGATGAGACGGACAGGTAACGAAACTGTTTCAATACTTTCGCTTACAATGGAACCTACCCATCAACCCCCCCCCCCCCTCTCCTCAGATTTAGTTCTAAGTTGGCGCAGTCGATAGGCCGTGAAAAATTGAACACAGATCAATAGAGAAAACTGGAAGAAGTTGTGTGGTGCTATGAAACAATAAGCAAAATCTAAAATCAATTTGGAAAACATGGTTTTCTTTTTGGGAAAAACAGGGAACTTGTAATTTTTAAAGAAAATAACAGTCTAGTTCGCAAATTTGACAATTTATTACTACAGGTCTCATTGAGCAATCGCCGCACGCTCATTGCTTGAACGTCCATAGCCAGAGGTCTGAAGATGATCTAATTTGAGATCGAAACCGGTTACCTGTAGAAATAAATTGTCAAATTTTGCAAACTAGACTGTTATTTTCATCTTTACAAAATATAAAAACTGAACGGTCCATGCGAAAGACATGCAACATCAAGCACAGTGTGTGTAGGAGTGCTGTGGTCAGCGTGAAAAGCTGCGGAGGGAGAGGTCTTTGGTGCAAGCCTTTCACAAACACAATTTTTTTTATTTTTTTTTTTTATTTTCGCAAAATTATGATCTGTCCGGTTCGTACATTGACTTCTCTGTTCGCTGTAATCAGTTTAGTGCCTGTGTTTTGCGATCTTACGATTAGCAGACGAAAGGAAGTGCCTCTCCAATGGGAACCTAAAACATTTGATCGCAAGGTGATAGGTCAACCGATTCGTCTACAGGAAAACACGTCTGATGTTTTCTATACGACACTGGTGACGGTATGTGCGTCATGTGACAGGAATATTAAAACAGGTATGTTGCTCGGTGGAACAAGGTATGGCTGGTCTACTGGTAAGAAAAACAGAAGTCGCTACAGGGCTCTGGCAATTGTGAGCCAGCAAAAGATGGTATGTTTCAAAGCTACTCGTTCAAAACTGATCTGATGTTAAATGCAGCATAAGTGTCATCACCTGGTAGTTAACACTCATAATAACTAACGTTTCAATCAAGCTCATCAAAGATTAGTTGAATACACTTATTATTCATTAACACTGTAATTTTGTTTAGTTAGGGCCCTGATAGTTTAAACTGACTGAAAGCGCAACGGATATTTTCAACAAAGCAAGGACAATACATAGTCTGCATAAGGCTCTGACTGCACTTTAAATTTGATTGAAAAAAAAAAATCTACACACACACACACACACACACACACAAATCACTTTCTAATAATGCAACTGCGAGAATTTATCCCGCCAACTGACTGATTGCAGAAACATAGTAACTTGTTCACTTGCGTGCAGTATTGCACAGCAATCCCTATTATTAATATGTCACTGCAATATAGAAATCTGTTAATCAAACTCAGCTTAGTCAATGCTATGCTTTAATTTCAATAGTCAATAACTTTCCATGAGCGGAATAGGGTTAGCTTTCTAACTTCAAAAGTGAAACAAGTAAAGAAGTTTAACTTCCTGAATTATTATTAGAAATAATCATTACATTACCTTATGATTGGAGAACGACGAAAATCTTCTCAGATTGATACATATATGAATTGTCTGTTCCACAAAATAAAATTACAAAATTATTCCATCAGCTCGTACAAAACTTGCTGCCTCAGCAGGCAAACCAAAGCACGTCCGCTCAATACAAGAGCTACACACCGACTGACTCTCTGTTTAGCTACTCCTTACATACATAGTCTTTGACAGAGATGTTACACAACAGAGTAAACCATAGACGTAATTACTCGAAGTTCATATAACATTTTACATACAAATATCGATACAAAACAGGCGAAACAATATTACTGAATTTGTACAGACCTTTTTCAGTCTCTTCTCCAGAGTAACGAACAGTCAACTGCCGGCCAGGGAGCCTAATCAGCAAATACTCTCCGCCATGTGTTTAGATGTTTGCTTAGGCGTAACGTCCCCATACTACGACGCAGTTACCTCACATCGGACGGGCGGATAATAATTTTCTGAAAATGAGAAGGCTCGATCCAACGACCTCTCGCTCCACAGCTGCTCACGCTAACCACAAGACCACTGAGCAGCAGTGATCTCAATGTGCTCGACGTTGCTTATCTTTCGCATAGACTGCTCGGTTTATATATATTTCATAGTTCCACAGAACTTCTTCCTCTTTTGTCGATTGATCTGTGTTCAGTTTTTCAAGGTCTATCAACTGCTGCAACCTATAACTAAATCTAAGGGAGGGGGGATGGTGAGGTTTCCTTGTTAGTACCAACCTCACTAGGTGCCTAAGTTCCATGAAATGTCTCTCAGTTAGGGATGGGAAAAACGGACCGGTTACAACTGATACCGGTATTTTAGTTTTGAATAACCGGTATTTTTCGGTATTTATTTGGTGTCGGTTGTATCCGTTTTTTTTTTTTTTTTTTTTTTTTTTTTTTTTTTTTTTTTTTTTTTAGTTATTGCCAGGAACCGGATAAAAGAACCAGTATGACTACTTCCTGTAGTAGTGGTTCAAAATGGTCTTTTTTGTGAATAATTTTATAAAATTAAAACTTGTAGACCCTAATATTTAGGGTTATTCCTAAAATTGCCACTGCTGTGAAATATTAGATCATCAGTCATAATTTAAGAACAATCCCGGCAGTCAGAAACGCACAACAAACGCGTGGCATAAGAACTTAAGCAGCTATTGAGGCATCGATGCACCTGTTGCCATGTGGCGTGGCCTATTAGACGACGCGCGTGCACCGGCAGTGTACGAGACTTGCCTCTATCTGGTCATGCGGCAGTTCCTTGATGTCGTCACCAGACATCGGCACCATACCGAGTGTGGAAGTACTTCACGAAGTACGGTATCAGTGAGGTACAATGCTCCATTTGCTTTAAAAAGCTGAAAACGGGTGGAGGTACTACAAACATGCTGTGTCATTTAAGGAGAAAGCATCCAAAATGTTTCGTGGAAGAGAAGTTAAATTCGATTCATGTACTAGTATGTAAGCTTGGAATAATAACTTTTAATGTATTATCATATGGTTATGCTAACAAGTTTTATTAATGTGATTCCTTGAAAGCGAGGGGCTTTTTTAATAACCAATATGGGTTTAGGTAACACTGATCATGTTGTGCCTCGCGAGGTAGCCATGAGGTCTGAGGATCCATGTTAGGGAAGGCGCGGCTGCTCCAGTCGGAGGTTCGAGTCCTCCCTCCTCCCTCGGTCATGGGTGTGTATATTGACCTTAGCGTAAGTTAGTTTAAGTTAGATTAAGTAGTTTTTAAGTCTAGGGACCGATGACGTAAGAAGTTAGGTCTCATAAGAACTCACACCCATTTGAACATTCTTTGATCATGTGGTACACAGCTTTCCTAGTTCACTTTGCGTAAATTTACACTGACCACAATTATACTGTTAGTTGGAACTGTGACTTTATTTTTCGAATACTTCTGCAGCACTGACTGAAGTTCATTTACTGACAGTAACGTATATACACAATGTGTATATAATGAGATATTCTTATGCGCTGGCTCACAAGTCCAACTTACGCAGTGGTTGGCTCAATATTCGCAACTGCCGGATGGAAATACTAGGACAGTAAATCTGTATGCTTCGTATATCGTCTTCTACGGACTCCTGGCTAGGCTTACACACTCTCAAGAAGGCGTAGTATTGGGAGGGGATCTTGCAAAATATGGAAAGACTAGTGATTTGTCAGATAACGTAAATTTACCTAAATTTTAACTAAATGACGTAATATTCATAGAATATATGGCATCAACTGCGATTGGGCAAAGCTGAAAATGTGTACCCAGCCGGGATTCGAAGCCGGGTCTCCTGCTTTCTAGGCAGTTGCGATGACCCCTACACCACTGGGGACACAGTGATCACCGCACCTGCAAGGACTATCTAGGCACGCCTCCCGTCAGATACAAATTCCCAGCTTCGCCCTGCCCACAGTACTCAAACTCGTAGTTATGAAACTAATTCCCGTAAGAGTAAGGGCTTCAAACTTGCCCACCCCTCCCCACTAACGATAGGATCATTGCCCGTCACCGGCATATTATATATATATACATGTGGCATCTGTTCCGAAAGAACAGACGTCACTTCTGATCCTGCAGTTGTTATTATTTAATATTCACAGAATACATGACATCAACTGCGATTGGGCAAAGCTGAAAATGTGTACCCAGCCGGGATTCGAACCCGGGTCTCCTGCTTTCTAGGCAGTTTAGCTGACCCCTACACCACTGGGGACACAGTGATCACCGCACCTGCAAGGACTACCTAAGCACGCCTCCCGTCAGCGCAACTGCCTAGAAAGCAGGAGAACTGGGTTCGAATCCCGGCTGGGTACACATTTTCAGCTTTGCCCAATCGCAGTTGATGTCATATATTCTGTGAATATTAAGTAATAACTGCAGGATCAGAAGTGACGTCTGTTCTTTCTGAAAACCGGTTGTTTCAGCAATAACCGCCATCCCTACTCTCAGTTACCTGTAGTCGTCCTGACAGATGCTGTTTGGATGGCAGATTGAGAGCCGTGTTGGGTGCCGATGTTACGCGAGTAATTGTGGGCACTGGCGGCGGCTGTTTGCAGTGAGAGGCATCGGCGAGGTGCGAGAGCTGATTAAGAGGTGGCATCGCGCTCGCCCGTTCTAATTAATGCCAGCGTGTGACTTGCATCTGCACCGCGTGGCGTGGTCGGCTCATTAGAGAGGCGCTGAAACCCGCTGTCGGCGCATTTCCGATCTCCAACAGCAATTAGCCGGCCGTCGGGCTTAACGTCCCCGTCCATCTGACGGTTCATTATCGGCGGTGTAACAAGCCCTTCACCCCACGAGGCACTGTAGGGGAATTCGGAATTTGATGCAAGGTAGAGGCGCCAATTCTGGTGACCGCGTCTTCTGGCCTTGTCGGGGAAATATTGGCGACAGCAGCATGTTTTTCTGCCAGTAGGTTTGCAGTCGCGTGAAAGCGTGCATTAGAGGCCCACAATACTGTCTCTGGTTTTAGAAACTTCAGGCAAAACATAATCCTCAGGTAAACTAAAATACGTAGGGTTTCAGGAGGAACAGTAAATATTTTCGAAGGTAGTCGTACATACGAATTGCAATAGAAATTCCACAAGTGCCCGATTTTTATTGAGCGGATCGATACAGCTGGGTTCAATGTATTTGGATTCACGATTTCCTATCAGAAAGGACACAGTTCGTTGTAATTGACGGTACGTCATCGAGTAAAACAGAAGTGATATCTGGCGTTCCACAGGGAAGCGTTATAGGTCCCCTACTCTTCCTCGTGTTTATAAACGATTTAGGAGATAATCTGAATAGCTCTCTTAGACTGTTCGCGGATGATGCTGTCGTTTATCGGTTAGTGAAGTCAACAGAGGATCAAAAGCAACTGCAAAGCGATTTAGACAAAATTTCTACTTGGTGCGAAAATTGGCAATTGACACTAAATAAAGAAAAGTGTGAAGTAATACACATGATCACTAAAAGAAATCCTCTGAACTTCAATTACGCGATAAATCAGTCAAACCTTAAGGTCGTAAATTCTACCAAATACCTAGGAGTTATAATTACGAACAACTTTGACTGGAGAGAACACATAGAAAATATTGTGGGGAAGGCGAATCAAAGGTTACGTTTCATTGGCAGAACGCTTAGAAGATGCACCAGCTCCACCAAAGAGACTGCCTACATCACACTTGTGCGTCCTCTCTTGGAGTACTGTTGCCCCTTGTGGGACCCTCACCAGGTGGGACTGACGGAAGATATTGAGAAGGTTCAGAGAAGGGCAGCTCGTTTTGTTTTATCTCGTTACAGGGGAGAAAGCGTCACGGAAATGTTGCACGAATTGGGGTGGAAATCATTAAAAGATAGACGTTATTCATTGCGGCGTGATCTGTTTGCGAAGTTTCAATCACCGACTTTTAGTTCTGAATGTGAAAATATTTTGCTAGCACCCACCTACCTAGGGAGACATGACCATCCCAATAAAATAAGAGAAATCAGATCAAAAACGGAACGATTTAGGTGTTCTTTCTTCCCGCGCGCTATTAGAGAATGGAACGGTAGAGAAAAGTTATGAAAGTGGTTAATGAACCCTCTGCCAGGCACTTAAATGTGATTTGCAGAATATATATGTAGATGTAGATGTAGATTTTTTTTTCGCGTATTGGCACACCGTATGCTATAGATTGCTATTGAGGTATTTATCGAGTGTCAGCAGTACATTTACACATCTACGTACACACTCCGCAATTCACCGTAAGGTGCGTGGCGGAGGGTACACTGTACCACTACTAGGCATTTCCTTTCCTATTCCACTCCCAAATTGAACGAGGAAAAAAAGAATGCCTATATGCCTCCGTACGAGCCCTAATTTCTCTTATGTTGTCTGTGTGATCTTTACGCGAAATGCAAGTAGACGGCAGCAAGATCGTACTACACTCAGCTTCAAATTCCGGCCCTCTAAATTTACTTAACAGAAATTCACGAAAAGAACGTCGTCTTTCTTCCAGCGATCCCCAATTGAGTTGTCGGAGCATTTCCGTGACACTCGCGCATTGGTCGAACCTACCGGTAACAAACCTAGCTGCTCGTCTCCGAACCGCCTCTATGTCTTCCTTTAAACTGATCTGCTCTGGGTCCCAAACACTTGAGCAATACTCAAGACATGGTCGTACAAGCGTTTTATATGCGGTCTTCTTTACAGGTGAAGCACATCTTCCCAAAATTCTCCCAATAAACCGAAGTCGGCTGTCCGCCTTACTCACAACTGTCCTTACATGCTCGTTCCATTTGATATCGTTCTGCAATGTTACGCCTAGATATTTGAACGACGCGACAGCATCAAGAAGCTCACTACTAATGCTGTATTCGAACATTATGGGATTGTTTTTTCTACTCATGGGCATCACCTTACATTTTTCTACATTGAGAGCTAGCTGCCATTCTTCGCACTAACTAGAAATTTTGTCTAAGTCATCCTGTATGCTATTACAGTCAGTTACAGACGACACCCTCCCATACACCACAGCATCATCAGCAAACAGCCGCAAATTACAACTTACTCTGTCCATCAGATCAGTTATATAGATAGAAAATAATAGCGGTCCTATCACACTCCCCTGGGGAACGCCTACATCTACATCTACATTTACATCTACATATATGCTCCGTAAACCACCGTTGCGATGGGAACACTGTACCACTGCTAGGTGTTTTCTTTCCTGTTCCACTTCGAAGTAGAGCAAGTGAAAAACGAATGTCTATATTTATATATGAAGAACAGTCTAGAGTGCAAAAAAAATTTTTTTTTCGACTAGTTTCGGTCTTATTTAAACCATCTTCAGGAAATTAGCTCCAATGATGTTGTGCGAGCAGTGGCGCACTAGACGGCTCCAAGTCTCCTGCCAGCTCCACAACATCAATGGAGCTTACTTCCTGAAAATGGTTTAAATAAGACCGAAACTAGTCGAAATATATATATATATATATATATATATATATATATATATATATATATATATGCACTCTAGACTGTTCTTCATATATAAATTTAAATAAGAGTGCTGTTTCCCATAAGTGGAACAAAAATATTTCCAAAAATATGGAATGTCTAAATGCCTCAGTACCAGCCGCAATTTTTCCTTCTCCTGTTTTTGTGATCCTTACGAGAACTTTAAGTAGGCGACAGGAAGATCGTACTACACTCAGCTTTAAATTCCCGCCCTCTAAATTTCTTGAACAGAAATTCACGACAAGTACGTCGTCTCTCCTGCAGCGATTCGCATTTGAGTTTCCCATATCTGAAAGACGCGACTGCATCAAGAAGAACGCTAATAATTCGAACATTATGGGGCCGCGGAGAAGTGCCGAGCGGTCTGGAGCGCCACGTTGCGGATCAAATGTTCAAATGTTTGTTTAGCTTACGGGACTTGACTACCGAGTCATCAGTCCCTAAACTTACAAACTACTTATGAACTACCTAATACTAAGGACGGCACAAATATCCATGCCCGGGGGGGGGGGGGGATTCGAACCCCGACCGTAGTGGCCGTGCAGACCGTGACTGGAGCGCCTCAGTCCCCTCGGCCACCGCGGCCGGGCGTTGCGGATCGCGTGGCATCCCGCGCCGAAGATTCGAATCCTCCCTCGGGCATGGATGTTTGTGTCGTCTTTAGTATAAGGTATTTTATAAGTTGTCTGTAAGGTTAGGAATGATGACCCCGCAGTTAAGTTCCATAAGCTTTACAAACATTTGATTTGAAAATAATGGGATTGTTTCTCGTACTCATGTGCACACCTTACATTTTTCTACATTTAGAGCTAGCTGCCATTCTTCACACCAACTAGAAATTGTATGTAAGTCATCATGTATGCTATTATAGTCAATTAAAGATGACACCTTCTCATGTACCACAGCATCATCAGCAAACAGCCGCAAATTACAACTTACTCTATCCATCAGACTATTTGTATAGTTAGAAAATAATAACGGTCCTATCACACTCTTCTGGGGCACGCCTGACGATGCACTCGTCTCTGGTGAACACTCGCCGTAGAGAACAACGTACTGCGTTCTGTTACTCGGGAAGTCTTCCAGCCAGTCACTAATCTGCGAACCTATTCCATACGCTTTTATCTTCCTTAGCAGTCTGCAGTGTGCCACCACGTGAAATGACTTTTTGAAATCGAGAAAAATACAATATTCCTGTTGCCCTTCATCCATGGCTCGCAAGATGTCATGTGAGAAAAGGGCGAGCTGAGTTTCACACGAAAGATGTTTACTAGATCCGTGCTGATTCTTAGAAAGCTGCAGTACAGTGTTGATGCTCAAATTCTGGAGTCGTCATTCTGTTTAAATTTAAGTTTTCATTGTAATTCGCTAGCGAAGTCCGTTGTACTGTTCAAATGTTTGGAAAGCTTATAGTATATATCTGCGGGGTCATCAGTCCCTAAACTTACAAACTACTTATGAGCTAGCGAACAGTAAGGACAACACGAACATCCATGCCCGAGGGAGGATTCGAAGCCCTGACCGTAGGGGCCGTGCAGACTGTGACTGGCGCGCCGCAGACCGCTCAGCCACTGCGGCCGGCTTTTGTACAGCTTTTGTGATGGGAACGCTGCGGCTGTTTGTAGAGAATACGGCATACCATTTCCGAACTGCGGGTACTAGATTCAAAGAGTGTTTACTCGTGAGTTTACTACACTACGGGACATGGGTACAGTGCCCAGTAGACATGGTGCATGTGAAAGTGTAGCCGCGCGAAATTTTCGCTGCGGATTGGGCGGCCGTTCCTGCCCCGAGTTCTCCCTCGGGAATGGGTGTGTCTGTTGTCCTTAGAATTAGTTAGAATAAGTGGTTTGTAAGCCTAGCGACTGATGACCATAGCAGTTTGGTCGCCTAAGTTTACGAACACAACTGAACCTGTAAACTAACAGACTGTGGACGAAGTGGAAGACATTACTCACTCGGTATAAAGTAGTCCTTCAAAAAGCATACATACAATCACGTATTTTTGGAATCATCTTTGTTTCTCTTTTGGGATAAACAGCACTCTTATATTCAAATTTATATTAAAAAAAAAGAAAGAAAACAGTAGAGTGCAATGATTTTTATTTGTATCAACTAGTTTCGGTCATTTTTGCACAATTTTCAGGATTGAAACTCTTAAATGTATCATAATTACATGTAGAGGACCTTCAAGCAACATACATTAATGTCAACATTAACCCAAGTTAATAAAGGGAAATAAAATAACACGATGTTATACCTATTGATGTCATGGAGCTGGGCAGTTGCTTGGGAGCCTGCCAGTGCGTCACTGCTGGCTGGAGCAAGGTTTGCTGCTCTTAAATAGCTGAAGCTCCACCCCTTTGCCAGCTCCACCCATCTTTGGTAGCCAATGAAAAGGCAGCATATATAAATTTAGCCAAAATGCATAGGATTGTAATTAAGTATACATTTTTTTTGGTATTATCTGAGATAAAATAATTATGATCATTTTTCTGATATGTAAAATGAAGATTAAAACATTTAAATACTGACCTAAATTGCAGCAGGTCTTATCGATATTTTCAGAGATATTCTATAAGTGGTTCTGCAGTGTTGTATGCAAATTTGCTGGCATTAAAAGATTAACTATAAAACTTATTAAGGTATATACAAAACAATTTAAGATAGCTTACTTTGCCGCGGGGAAGCGGCCGAGCGCGTTGAGGCGTTATGCTACAATGCACGACGCCATTCCCCGTCCGGGGGTTCGAATCCCCCCTCGAGCATGGATATTTGTGCCGTCCTAGTTCGTAAGTAGTTCATAGGTAGTTTGTAAGTTTAGGGACTGATGACCCCGTAGTTAAGTCCCATAGACTATACAAACATTTGAACATCATAAGTAGTGTGAAAGTTTCGGGACTGATGACCCCTGCAGTTAAGTCCCATAAGCTTTACAAACATTTGAACATTTTTAATTTAGCTTACTTTGCATTACAAAACTAATATGTTCTTTTCTCATTGAAATGTGTGTAACGCTATTGTTCTCTTGGTAATATCCAAGTATCGCTTGATTTTACTACACTATTGTCATGAAGTTTCAGGTAAACAGAAGCATTTTCAAGATGTCCAGCACAATGCTTTAGGTTATAATTTTCGTTTTAAAAAATACTCAATTATAACACTGTAAAACAGTATGTATGACATGTCAAAAATAGAAAGAGCTACAGTTCAAATGGCGTCCTTGAATGACAGTGATGGATAAATGAAGCACATGAATGTTAGTTAATAGTAAAAAGATAAAATTGTACTGAAGTTAAGGGTAAACCTAACGCACTATACAATAGATTTGAGATGGTTCTGTTTAGCCTTAACTTCACTACAATATCTTAACCCAGATAGCTAGGAATTATTTTTGATTTAATTTTCTTCTCAGAAGCTGTTAATTACCTTCATATGACTTCACAATATCGTTATAAGTTATTTTTTTCACAATCACGCCATTAGTTTTGCTATACTGTCCTCCTTTCTGGAATGACGTCAAAATGAATTTGTTATAATTTTAATCTGATAACTCATTATTATTAAAACAACATTTAAGACGAAATATATACACATAACTGTCACAAAATTGAAGAAAGTTCAAGAAATATAAACCCAACTACGACGTAGTCCAGACGTGACATAAAGTCTTTCATGAGGTATGCGCCCATATCATTATTAATTGATAAACAGTGCTATTAGGAAGCTGTGTAAAATTATAGAGCCACAGATAGTGATGTGGTCATGCGTTTATTGACGCGTTTCGATAAAAATCATCTTCAGAATCTGTAAAGTTACAATCAGTAAGCCTGGTATCACAAAAAGAGAACTGCATGGACAAGAGAGATACCAAATTACATTATAAACACAAGTATCTTAAGTAAATACCGTGGAAGGGGGTTTACATAATAAAATTGTATGACGTCAATGCCCTGCTGAACATTATTGAAGCCAAATCACCCAGCATCCTCAAAGTAAACGGTAGATGCTACCAGGTGGCTCTAGTGTAACTGACAAAGATAAGAAAAATAGAAACTATATAAAACCAAATAGAAAGAATTAAAACCTAGTAATCGTACAAACATTTAAGTTTAAAATGGAGAGGTCGGGACTATACAATACAACTGTATGCAGCTCTTATTATAAACTCACATACCTATTGTGGTGCCCCATGGCATGGCGAGGATTGTAAGACTAGCACGTATTCACATGGGAGTAAAACTGACAGATACAGTCAGCTATGGGAGTAAAATTGACGGATATTCATGTATTATAAAATATCACAATTTAACGCTTAACATGATAACACTTACTTGTTAGTGGGGAGGGGTGGGCAAGTTTGAAGCCCTTAGTCTTACGGGAATTAGGTTCATAACTACGAGTTTGAGTACTGTGGGCAGGGCGAAGTTGGGAATTTGTATTTGACGGGAGGCGTGCTTAGGTAGTCCTTGCAGGTGCGGTGATCACTGTGTCCCCAGTCAGCGCAACTGCCTAGAAAGCGGGAGACCCGGGTTCGAATCCCGGCTGGGTACACATTTTCAGCTTTGCCCAATCGCAGTTGATGTCCTACATTGTGTGAATATTAAATAATAACAACTGCAGGATCAGAAGTGACGTCTGTTCTTTCGGAACAGACGCCACATGTATATACTTACTTGTTACTTGTAGTTACTTGTTACTATATTCTGTGACAAGTGTTTATCAGTTCACTTCATAGCCTTTAAATCCTTCTTTCTATGTGAGCCTACGAATGTTACGTAGGCATTTTAATGGCTCTTACTCCATTTTATGACAATTGTGTATATTTCATCTGTCATATTCCCTTACTCCATTTCATGATAGTGGTTTATAACTTCATTTGTCATTTGTCATTTTAACTCCCAGGTGTTTTATGACTTATGTGTAAGAGAGAGTGGGGAAAAATAAATAAGTAAATATACTTCTTGACAATTGTACATATTCTATTACTTTTAACCTCCACTTGTTTTATGACAGATATGTGTAACCCTACTAATGCAACGTAGGGATTTTATCATTTCATCTGTCAGTTTTACTCCCATTTGAATACGTGCTAGTCTTACTATCCTCGCCATGCCATGGGGCACCACCATAGGTATGTGAGTTTACAATAAGAGCTGCATACAGTTGTATTGTATAGTCCCGACCTCTCCATTTTAAACTTAAATGTTTGTACGATTACTAGGTTTTAATTCTTTCTATTTGGTTTTATATAGTTTCTATTTTTCTTATCTTTGTCAGTTGCACTAGTGCCACCTAGTGGCGTCTACCGTTTACTTTGACGATGCTGGGTGATTTGGCTTCAGTAATGTTCAGCAGGGCATTGACGCCATACAATTTTACTATGTAAACCCCCTTCCACGGTACGTACTTAAGATATTTGTGTTTATAATGTAATTTGGTATCTCTTGTCCATGCAGTTCTCTTTTTGTGACACCAGGCTTACTGATTGTAACTTTACAGATTCTGAAGATGATTTTTATCGAAACGCGTCAATAAACGCATGACCACATCACTATCTGTGGCTCTATAATTTTACACAGCGTCCTAATAGCACTGTTTATCAATTAGTACGAGGTAGTCTTCAGTATCTTCTGTATGAATCTCAACTTTGCAGCTGTATTCAAACACTTTGCAATCGACAAATCAAGATAAAATCGATCTGCAATGGGAACAGGCTATTCAAAGAAATAAAATATGAGACTGTACACGAATACTTACAGACAAGAATAAAAAAGTAAGTTGCCGTTCTCGTCCTTCTGGAAGGACGTCAGCGCAATCTGGGTTAATTTTATCTTTTTACTTTTAAATGTTTCATTTATACATCACTATCATTCCAGGATACCATTTGAACTGTAACTCGTTGTATTTTGGACTTGTCATTCCTAATGTTTTAGTATATTATAATACAGTATGTCTTTTTTTTTAAACAAAAATGACAATCTAAAGCATTGAGCAATAGATTAAGGACTTCTTAAAAAATAGTCCTGTTTGCTTTAAACTCGATTATAAAGGCGTTGTAAAAAGTTAAATAGTAAAGTCAACCGACCTTTGGATGTTACCAAGAAAACAATAGTTTTACACACATTTTAATGAGTAAATAGAACAGAATAGTTTTGTAATGCAAAGTAAGCTATCTTGAATTGTTTTCTACTTTAAATAAGTTTTATAGTTTATCTTTTAACACCAGCAAATTTGCATACAACATGCAGAACCACTTAGAATATCTCTGAAAATATTGATAGGAACCTTACGCAATTTACGTCACTATTTAAATGTTTTAATCTCCATTTTCCATGTCCGAAAGGTGACCATAATTATTTTATCTCAGATAATACCAAAGAAATGTGTAGTTAATTATAATCCTATATTTTTGGCTTAATTTACGTATGTAGTCGTTTGATTGGCTACCAATGATGGATGGAGCTGGCAAAGTGACGGAGTCTTAGCTATCAGTAAACCTTGCTCTCTCGCCGGCCGCGGTGACCGAGGGGACTGAGGCGCTCCAGTCACGGTCTGCACAGCCACTACGGTCGGGGGTTCGAATCCCCCTCGGGCATGGATATTTGTGCCGTCCTTAGTATAAGGTAGTTGATAAGTAGTTTGTAAGTTTAGGGACTGATGATCCCGTAGTTAAGTCCCATAAGCTTAACTAAAATTTGAACATTCTTTTGAAACCTTGCTCCAGCCAGCAGTGACTCACTGGAAGGCTCCCAAGCATCTGCCCTGATCTACGACAACAATGAGTATAACATCGTATTACTTTATTTATCTTTATTAACTTAGGTTAATGTTGATGTTGGCACGAAGATATGTTGCTCGAAGGTCCTCCAAATGGAACTAAGATACATTTAAGAGTATCCAATGGTCCAAAAGAGGACCGAAACTAGTTGATACCAGTAAAAATCATAGCAGTGTAGACTGTTTTTCGCATATAAATAACCATAAATAGAATGTCTGCACGAATCGGCCGTTCTCATACAAGAGTATGGAGGATATTACGTACGAAGGGGCTCCATCTGTATCATTTACAGATTTTTCAATACCTCCAAGCAGGAGATGAAGATACAGGACTCAAATTTTATATTCGGATATTTGAAAAGTATGTAGTAATACCATTTTGCTCTTCGCTCATGGCGCCATCAGTAACAATCGTAACTCACATAAGTGATCCGAAGGAAACTCACATGCAATTGCGCAGACACATATTCAACAATGTCTCTCTCTAAATGTGTGATGCACATTCATAGACAATCAGCAGATTGGGCTGTTGTGTTTCCGCATCATGCTATACGACCCAATTATCTACACTTCCTTGAAAATGAGCTTCCAGCATGATTGGAATAAATTTATTTGGCTACAAGAATGCGTATGTTCTTAGAGCATGACGGGAATCCAGAAATTCTCTTCGTCAGGTGACATATCTTCTAAACGTAACATTTCCCGGAAGATGGATCGGTAGATATGGACACGTTTATGGGCCCCCAAGGTCCCCGGACCATAGCACTTCGGGTAGTCTACAAGGAAATATCTTTCGGATTATGAATAGTACAATCGTTATAAAATAACGCAAAGACGACACCAGAAGAAGTATGCACGGTGTTGTCAAGAGAAGTAAAAATGCAGTGAACTTTGTGGAGGGATTTTTGAAAATTAGCTTCGAACGTCCTCATGTTTTGTTTGGGTTACATACTAATAGCTGTATCTCTCTAGTCAATAAAAATTGAACACATTTTACATGGAATTTTAATTGGAATTCGCCTATAATACAATCACCTAAAATGTTTAGTATTCAAATGTTTGTAAAGTTGTGGAACCTAACTGAAGTGGTCATCGCTCCCTAAACTTACAAACTACTTGAACTAACTTATCCTATGAACAACACACACACCCATGCACGAGGGAGGAATCGAACCTCCGACTGCGAATGGCCGCGCACACCGCAGCAAGGCGCCTTAGTACGCACGGCTGTTCCACCACAGCTGTTGATTATTACTCCTGAAATACACTGTATAGGTAGATATAGTGTTATTCAGTCTAAAATCTTTTTGGAAACTAGGCTATTTCTTTTGCATAAAAATTTTCTTGGATATGAGCAATGAACTCCACTTTTTATTTTTGTATATGATGGTCACATAGGAATACTGTAATATCATTTGTTTGTCACGGTGGTTTTAAGGCCATTTTTAAAAAAGTTTGTACGCTATAATGAACAAATACTTCAAGTAAGAGTGGCATCAACCAGGGAAGTACTAACTGTTTTAAGACAAATGTATAGCAAGAAAGGGAACCAAGTCCAGCACATTGCAGTGCAACGAACTAATGAGATATATCTATTCATTTATTTTTAATTAGCCAACATTCATTTGGTTAAGAATGAATTCATCTTTGTCTTCACTTCTGTAAAACATTAAAAATCTACTTATGAACTACTTACGAACTAGGACGGTACAAATATCCATGCCCGAGGGGGGATTCGAATCCCCGACCGTAGTGGCCGTGCAGACCGAGACTGAAGCGCCTTAGTCCCCTCGGCCACCGCGGCCGGATAGTTTTAAACCCGGCGTTGCCCGGGTGCTTATTTATCCCACACTCTCGTAGTCCACATCCCTTTACCCCCTCTCTCTGTGCATCCACCTCTTCTCTCCCATCTCTCTGTTCGTTTCCACCTTTCCGTCTCTCGGCAAAGTTTTCTGCAAGGTACCCTCTGTGACGTACGATAGAAACATTTATGTACCCAGTGATCTTCCTGTTGGTTCAGAGGTAATGTATGCAAAAATTCATAAATATTGGAGCAAAACTATGCATTTTATAAAATTCCGTATGTACCCTCCCCCATGCACCGTATGAAACTTAAGGTAGACGGTGACCTTTCTCTTGTTTTGAAGGTCAAGCGTGCGAAATTTTGTGAAGATTGGAATGAAACTTGATTTCCCGAGTCTGTAGGAGAAGTATGCTGCACCATGCACCTATCACAAAATACTTTCTTAACTGACGTTTTCTACCTATAAACTACATTCCTGCGAAATTTCAGCTTCATAGGTGAAGTAGTTTTCGAGATTTCGTGTTCAGTCACTGAGTGAGTGAGTGTCCTTTCGTTTTTATATAGATAGAGATTATGAAAACAGATTGCTTAATTTTGGATGCAAGATAATTAAGAAATACTTGCAGACAAAAATAAATAGTAACATGCGAATCTGTAATGCTAACTTTATTTGATACTAGATCATGCCTGATGCGACAGTTGTACGGCAGCTACAGCGAAACTGTTGTGAGCGGTAGACTTATTTTCGTTTCATCGTTTTGTTTGTGTGAGGGGAGGGGGTTGGAGAGGGGGATCAGTTACAAAACGCTTCGTAAACGTCCGAAATTACATGAAAACTTTGTTGAACGTCCGTAACTACTCCAATTTTCCAATAATTTACCCATAAATCTGGGCATTAACACGCAATGGCCTCTCATTATTTATTATGACGTCATATCTCATCGGCTACGTGTCGTGATCTTTTGTTTTTGGGTCAGGAGCCTTCGTGGGCATAGGATGAACAGTTCACCATATTTTCATTCCAATCTAATGAATGATTTATGAACACATAGGGAACATACAGAGAAACATTCATTTTTATATGTATAGAAAATTACGGATTCGTCTGATGTGTTTCACCTGTAAAAACCATATTGATGTTAGTCTCTGGCTGTGTTGTTAAGGTATAGCAGTTCATGCGTGATATAAACGGCATTGTTTCTCCGACGAATACTGATTCTGCCTGCACCACCCTGTTGGATCTGATTGGGGTCTGGGTCCACGTGGTGAAGGACTGTGGAACTGTTGCCTGAGGCATCACCATGCTGGTCCTACATCCTGCAGTAAGATATTGGGTTTCACACCCGCAACCCTGCTAGTGTGCACCGCCGTTACACTAACCAGCCAGCATTACATCCGTGACGTTGTGTAGCCCTTTATCCTCCTGCACCTTCGGAACTTGCAACAGGTTAACTGTATAATGTTGTAAATCTTCATATTTTCACGGCGTATTTGTTGATAAATAAAATTACATGTTTTCGTAACCAAAAATGTTTGTATGGCTTATGGGACTTAACTACGGGGTCATCAGTCCCTAAACTTAAAATCTACGTATGAACTAGCTAACACGGTTTGCACGGCCACTACGGTCGGGGGTTCGAATCCCCCCTCGGGCATGGATATTTGTGCCGTCCTTAGTGTTAGCTAGTTCATAAGTAGTTTGTAAGTTTAGGGTCTTATGACCCCGTAGTTAAGTTCCATAAGCTATACAAACATTTAACTAGCTAACACTAAGGACGGCACAAATATCCATGATCGAGGGGGGGATTCGAACCTCGACCGTAGTAACCGTGCAGACCGTTACTGGCGCGCCTCAGTCCTCTCGGCCACCAGCTTTTCGTAACCATTTATTTTCATTTGCTAAAGTGTTACAGCTTCTTTTTGCTGAATGTCTACGTCATATACGGAATCAGCAGATTTTATTAGGAGGTTGACGACCCTAAGAGTCAACATCACTGATTTTCAGTAGCTTTGGATATGGTGTTATTATGTTTGATAAACATTTTGATAGCCGCGGTGGAGTAGCCGAGCGGTCTAAAGCATCTCGCTGCGGAGCGCGCGGTTGCTCGCCGTGGAGGTTCGAGTTCACCCTGGGGCATGGGTGTGTGTGTTGTCCTTAGGCTAGTTTACCTAGGTTTAGGTAGTTTGTAAGTTACGTACTGATGACGACGCAGTTTGATCCGATAGATTTACAAACATTGGACTCATTCCAACAGGCTATTCGCAACTTATTTCTTATTCAACAACGAATTTTATAAACAAACTGACGGAGTGGCAATGGGAATTCCACTTGTGGTAGCCAACTTTTTTTTATGAAGAATGAGTAGAAGGCTTTGAACTCTGCTAGTTTTAAGCCAGCCACATTTTGGAGGTATGTGGATAATACATTTGTAGTATGCCCTTATGGTATAACCAGTTTTTGGATCGTCCAAATTAGATTGATAAGAACATCCAATATTCTATGGAGCTAGAACGAGATGGTCGCCTCCCTTTCTAGACGTGTGGTTGAGTGAAACTGATGGTACTCTGGGACAAAGCATCTTTTGTAAGACGACATATACGGATCTGTATCTTCGGGCGGGCAGCTGTCATCGTCCTGCACAGGTTAATGGTATCCTTAATACACTTGTACACAGAGCACATATGTTTTCTGATCAAGACCATCTGCAGCAAGAACTTGAGCATCTGGAAAAAAGTATTTCAAGAGAATGGCTGCGCACTGTGGATGATCCGCAAAGCCTTAAAATTCAAACCTAAAATGAAAGTCACACCAGAAGATGAAAAGTTTAATCAGTAGTCTTCCCTACCATATATCGATAATTAATCCTGAAAAGTTGGCCGCATCCTCTAGAAATGCAAAGTTGTTTTTCTGCTAGCATCAAAGATATTCGCGCTTATCGGCTATGTGAAGAATGATTTAGTTTTGCGGAAAGCGGGTGTGTATAAAATTCCAAGTCAGTGTGTAAGTTCACATATCAAACCCACTTTGCGCACAGTTCGTGACCAATGTGCGCAACATCGACAGTACACCCGCCTGCTGTAACCTGATAAATCAGCAATGGCTGAACAATCTACTCAAACGGGCCACAATATGGATTAACAGGATGTACAGATATTATCATCTGCACCTTCCATATGAGATTCGGTGTTTAGAGAAGCCATTGAAATACGGCTGGCGAGTGATTTACTTCATCTGGATGATGATTTTATTCTTGACGAAATTTGGAATCTTGTACTCGCAATTGTCAAGAATCACAGACAGTGGCACTGCAATGCTGACAACCAGGAGTGATTACATGTACTCTCCATGGCTGGCATTATGGCTTCGAACTTCTATGCCTTGACAGTTAATCACAGATTATGAGTATACGTAATCTCTATGAAGGGCAATAAAGCTTTATACGTATGCGCCGTCGATTTGCTACGGTTGCACAGTGTAGAAGTTGGGCAAAAGCATTCTGCCGACAGTCTACTATTCTTCAGATACGCTCAGATGATGGCTGAATGATATAGAGCCGAAATATTAGTTAATGAAAATAACTGGTTACGGCTGAATACATCTCACTGAGTTCGCTGTATGGTGTAACCGGTCAATCCTGATAAAGTCCAGGCAAACATCATAGGTCGTACCACCCTCTCCTTCCGTCACCATGATTCTTACCTTAACCTCCACGATCGTCCCATCCGTCACACCTCAACCCTCAAATACCTTCGCCTCACCCTCGATCGATCCCTCTCCTGGACTTTCCACCTCCGCACAGTCTAACAGAAAGCCATGTCCCGTCCCAACCTGGCCAAACTCCTTTCCGGCCGGACGAGGGAACTCAACCCCTCCACCATCCTATATACCTACAGATCCATCATGCGTCCCGTCCTTTGCAGCTTTCATCCCTTCCTTGTTTCCACTTTCCCTACCTACTAAAATTCCTTCAAATCTTTGAATGCCACACCCTCCAGCTACCACATCCGACTCCCGCTCCCCACGCGGATCCTGTAGGAACTAATACTGTTCCTATTACCTCCTGCAATTTCTCGAACACATCTGGCTCCTTTATACCACCTGCAAAATAGAATCCCGCAATCCATTGTCTACCACATCCTCACAAATTCCAGACCTGTCCCACGCTCTCACCACTGCATCTCTCTCTCTCTCTCTCTCTCACTCTCTCTCTCTCTCTCTCTCTCTCTCCACCTGCACACTCTACACAACTTTTCAAAGGGTAACTTTCACCTCTTCCAGATGAAGACCTAAACACGAATAAAGTAAGCAGATTCAAACGGTTGTCGGTTGCCATTCTTATGAGAAGATGAAGAGGCTTGCTCAGGATAACTTAAAGTGTAGAGCTGCATCAAACCAGTCTGCAGACTAAACCTCAATAACAACACTTTTTCTTTTCTCAATTTTAGAGAAATATTTGAAATTGTTCTCTTGAAATTGTAGTACAATATAATTTTACTTCCACTGTGTGAAGACGTCTTACTACTTTTCGAGCTTGCATCATGTGCAGTTTGTCACTTTGGCTGTGTGAAGTAAGTAAACTGCTCGTTTTGCTTCACCAAGCAGTTTCGACACTACAAATGCTGAGTCACGTGCGTTGGCAGCAAATGAACAAAAATGACAGTGTAGAAGAAGTATTCCAGACAAACCCGATATATGACGAAACGTATTTTATTGTATTACGTACAACCATTGCTAAACGCATACGTGCATGGGTTATCTATTCATACACCCTCATTCGTGAAGTGTAATCATGTAAACTGCAACACATTCGTCCGTTGTGTGGAAGTTTTTTTACTATAATTTATCCATTTGTATAATGCTGGAAATGTGAAGCGTTTCTTGTGATGTATATGGAATGATATTTATCATGTGAAAAATGTGTTTTTCAAACCTAGTATTCATACGACTCTAAGGCAATCTTACTTGCCAGATTCTAGTCGTGAGGGTACTTGATAGAGCCCTCAAAGGTTCTAGCTTTCAACGATTTCACTGTGTAAAATAGTTTTTTTTCTACACCAGCGTGAGGTTTAGTTCGCCATATAGCATATGACAAATGAAGGAAATGATGTATGGGAAGTTAAATGGAATGAAATATTGCATGTCAATGTACACAGTTGTTTATTAACAACACAGCGGTCGAATAAAAAGGATTCATCTGTCCAGAGTCCCATTACTAACTTCCACATTTCCACATTATGTGTTTCCCTTTCAATTCTTGCTCTAAGGGAGACAGGCAGACTGATAGCTTGTTAATGCACACAATATCTAATAATAAATAGGTAATTTAATATACAGCTCTAAAACCGGCAATGTTGTAGTATGTACTATGTAAAGCCGATATTTCGATATTTTTATATGTATATGTAGAAATTTTTTGTCTTGGGGTGACAATAATTAAAACACAGGCGTTTTTCGTTGGGGTAATATCTGTTTACGAAACTTAAATTATCATCTATCTCGTCAAAATGCGAAAATATTTTCTTGACCACTTAAGTATAAATGAGCTTCACCATAAAACAGGAGAAAGAATTCTAACGGAAATTTAGTGGAAGATACAGAAATAGTCTTAACAAGGTTTGATGAATCCTCTGCGAGGCATGTAAGTATTAATAGCAGAGTAATCATATAGTTTTGTATGTACATGTTACAGTTTCGCAAAATGTTCACTTTAATAAAAAAAAAACTACCACGCGTGCACTTGTGGCAATAAGGTATTGCTAAAACCACGCAGGACATTTGCCGGGCAATAATGCCAGTAATATGAATTTTACATTGAGAATGTGTATGGTTCGACACACACTCACACAACATACATATCTAGTCAAAGCTTTTTTCATCTGTGCAATTTTGAAATATCAGTTTGGTAGTGTACGCTCACGGTATTCATGTTACACCACTTCACTTTACTGTCAGTATATGCGGACGTACTTACATCAATAGCCGACAAGAAATGGCTATGTATAAGAAATGATTATAGTATTTGGAAATGGATAATTCGTAACGCCACTATGACAGAGGAAGAATTTATTATGACGTACATCGCGACGAGCATAATTAAAGGGGTAAAACCTCTTTTCTAATATGTGAGCGATAATGAACGCATACTCTCGTTGTAACATTACGATCAACACGCGTCAACAGATTTTAACAATGTCAACAAGATAACGTAGATATCAAGTCGTGATTAACCTGTTCGAGGAGGAAATTGCGGTCTAACTACACAGTCGTTTCACGCAACTGCTCGCTAATCTAGACGGCAAGTTATTGCGAATGGTTTACTAACAGTTACTGCGCAAATTAGAAACCGAGTCATTCTGTAACACAAGTAATCGTGTTCAGCGCACAGAAACAATGGAAGAAATACCTGTTCTAAGAGTCAGTCTAAATTTTACACCAGCGAATTATTAAGTGATATTAAATTTCCAAACGGCAACAAAGAGAAACAAAAACTCTTCGACAGACTGAATGCTGTAACAGAACTGCTGAATACTTTTCCGTGGCAATATGTGACTACTGATAGCATCTTCAAAACCGAGCGAAGTGGTGCAGTTGTAGCACACTGGACTCGCATTAGGGAAGACGCTTGTTCGAATCCACCTTCGAGCATCCACATCCGTGATTTTCCTAAATCGCTGCAGGAAAATGCCGGAATGGTTCCTTTAAAAAGACATGGCTTATTTCCTTCCCCGTACTTCTCTGTCCGAGCTTCTAGTCCGTCGCTAATGACAACGATACCGGTTGTACGTTAAACTCTGCTCTTCCTTCCGTCTTATATTCAATGACTTGGCAAAATATTACATCTGTTCATAGACGAAACAAATAATTTTAATTAAAGTTCCAATGGTAAAGGCCGATTCACAATCGGCCCATAGAGAACATAATACTGCATTAAGTGTCTTTTGCCGCATTGGAATGGCCGAGCGTTCTAAGGCGCCTAGCTGCGGAACGCACGGTTGCTCCCCGTCGGAGGTTGGAGTCCTCCCTCGGGCTGGGTGTGTGTATTGTCCTTGGGTTACTTTAACTTAGTTTAAGTAGTTCGTAAGCTGTAGTTCTTCAGTTTTATTCAATTTGTATATTGAGCAAGCTATAAAGGAAAAGAATTTTTAGAAAAGGAATTTAAGTTCAGGGTGAAGAAATAAAAAACACTGTGTTTTGTTGATGACATTGTAACTCTACCAAAGACACCAAAGGATCTCGAAAAGCAGTTGGACGGAATGGACGGTGTGTTGAAAGATGCGTATAAAAAGAACATTAACAAGAGCACAACAAGAGAAATTGAGTGCAGTCTAAGAAAATCAGGCTATGCTGAAAGGATTAGATGAGGTAACGAAATAATAAAGGTGGTAGATGAGTTTTTGTTTCTTGGGCAGTAAAATAACACGATTGTCGCAGTACAGAGGATATAAAATGAAAAATGGCAACGGGAAGAAAAGCGTTTTTGAAAAACAGAACTTTGTTAACATCGAATATTAATTTTTTGCATAATGAAGTCCTTTCTGATGGTATTTTTATAGAGTGTTGCCTTGTATGGGAGTGAAACATCGTGGATAAACAGTGCGGACAGGAATAGGACGAAGGCTTTTCAATTGTGGTGCTACAGAAGAATGCTGAAGATTAGTTGGGTGGATCGCGTAACTAATTGAGGGGGTTCTGAATAGAATTGCAAACAAAATAATTTCTTGCATACCTTGACTAAAAGAAGAGGTCGATTGCTAGGAAACATTCTTAGACAACAAGGAATCGTGAATTTAGCGTTGGAGGGAATTGTATGGGATAAAAATCGCAGGAGGAGGCCACGGGATGAATACAGTAAGCAGATTCAAATACATTAAAGTTAAAGATGAAGCAATGAATTTAAATTTATGATGCTACCGGGAATCTAACCCGGACCTCCATGCTTACTAGACCGACGTCTTTGTCATGTTCGAGATGAAAAACCGTCTCAGGGTTTGTGTATTTCTATTTACAGATTGAAATAGATGTAAGCTGCCGTTCATATGAGAAGTTGAAGAGGGTTGCTCAGGATAGAATATGGTTGAGAGCTGCATCAAACCAGTGCCTTGATTGAAGACAACAACAACAACAACAACAACAAGGCTAGGGTCTGATAATTGCAGTAGATAAGCCCCATATAATTAGAAACATTTGATTTCTGCGTCTCCTATACCACTGTGTCAATTTGTGGGCTAAATTTTTTTTTGTTAATGACTACAGTTGCTTTGTAGTTAAGTTAAAAATGTGCATAGATGATAATACTCTTCTTACAAATACCACAATGTAGCAGAACACAAATTACTGAAAGACTCTCGGGCACCCGATATTGCCTACGCGAATAGCTATGAGAACTTAACCAGAAGTAGAACGTGTTTACAACATAATTTCCTTTGCCGTTACTCTCGCAAACAGAGTAATGGATAACCATCTGTGTATGTGCCTCTTTTCGAGTCCTACTAATTCTCTGATCATGGTGGTCCTTTCAAGAATTTTCTTTTTTTTTTTTGGGACAGCTGAATCGTTTTCCAGTCAACTTGAAATGCCGTATCTGGAAACATTTGTGAACAATTTTCCTCGAAAAGAACTTCTTTTTCCTTTCAGTAATTTGCTTTCGAGTTCCCGAAACTCTTCTGTAACAATCGCGTCTTGATCAAACCTACTAGTGACAAATGTACTGTCCGCCTGTGAATCTAATCTTCTAACATATAAAGCAAAGTGTCCTTATATTTATACGTGTTGCATACAAATCTACAGTTTTGATCCAATCTTTTTCAAATTTTGTACACGTAAGCTTCAGTCCATGAGGACGGTGGCCGTAAGTGTAAGAATCACGTACGATACATACTTCACGAGATATGACGTCATAAACAATGAGATGCGCGGAAAACTGTCGCATTTAGCGACAATGCTGTTCATTTTCTCCTAAACCACTGGTCCGATTTCAACCAAATTTGATACACATATTCCTTACGTGAGATAACGATTGCTGCAGGAGTAAGAACCACATACGAAACATGGTACAGGAAATATAACGCCATAAATAATACGAATTGCAAGAAAGTGTCTCATAATGCGACGAAACTTTATACATACACTATATGAGAATGACAGTACTTAGCGACTTGCAGCAAACTTTAAACATAATTTCAAACCTTAAATAAACTTTTTCTCTCTGGCAACCGTAGTAAAATGATGCAAGGAAAAAAAGTTTCTCGCTTACTAATTTCCGCTGTTTATGGAGTAAAACTACGGCTCTCGGTATGACGTTACAATTTATATTTTAAACACTACAAATTGTAGCGACAGGAAGTTTTACAGACAGTATACACGCACATAGTTGAATATACCTTCTAAATAGTATCACAATATGACTCGTAGTTCATGAGATATGAGCACATAAACAGTGACGTTCCTGGAAAACTATCCCATCGAGCTTCAATTTTAATCTATTACTTGTTTACTACTAATTGTATTCCCAGGAGATTTTACAGATATACAGACCTTATACAAATGAATATATACCTGAAATATGGCAGGAATAAATAAATAAATACCCGCGCAGCGCAGGGTATTCAGTTACTTATTTCTAAGTCTTCCTTACACCGACCTGATGGGTTGCTCAGGGCAGAAGTCAAATGACCTCTCTGCTGAATAATATGCCGTCTCCGCCGGATATGACCCACATGCTTCTAAAAGTCACACAGTAAACTGAAGTCGACCATTCTTCTTCCCTACTACAATCCTTGCATACTCGTACTCGTTCCATCTTGTATTTCTTTGTAACCGTAGGTAGTATTCGGAACGACACTTTCAAGATGTTGGAAACGATGAGTCCATGGCTCTTTTCTCTCCACTTCAACATGTCCCACTTGTTACCCATATCTTTGTGTGATATTCACCTCAGTTTCCTCTAGGCAGAAAATGGGAACATACCCCTTAGTTGTCTCAGACAGGCATTTATAGGTTTCCATTCAAGTAACTCCACAGATATACTCCATTAAAGAACATTGTTTCATTTTTTCGCCTTCCTTGGTTTGACACTTACTACTCTGGATCTCCTCCAATAAAATAGAGAAAATCAGTTTTGTATACATGGTGTTTACGTCAGTGCTACGTCACGATGACGACACGTTCGCCTGAGCGTGGGTAAGACGAAGGCTACATGTAATTGGACCTTGTCAGTGTTAAAAGCTGCGCAGTGGTGCCAACTTGCAAAAAGATATAATGCGCTCCTTGGTGTTCTCATTATTTGTCAAAGCCGTGTAGATACTGGGGGACCAGTGTCTCCAGATTAATTTTTCGAATTTTCCCCATACCAGACAAAAATAAAAAATTCCCCAAAAGACACTATTTTGGCAACTTTTCTCCAAATAGATTAAAACTGCCTTTTTCTTCAAATTAACATTTATTGTCAGTAATGGCAACGTGAAGGGGTGTAACTACGTGTTCAGGACCATAAAATTATCGTATGTATCAGAAATTATAGTACGTAAAACAAAATTACTAATTTATCGATAAAATCCTACAGCCTGGCAAGAAAAATAGAAAACCTGCTTCAAGTATGCTACATTTGCTTTCTTCATTGTTCTATTGATTTACCATTAGATGGTATAACAACTTTAGACACAGATAGGAGAGCTATTAGTGAGTGATAAAAGTATAATTACGACAGCAGGTTTATATGCGCTCAAAGTCAGTGGTTAGTCATTACGAGACGGATTAGGCCCGTCCGGCAACAATGTTAATATTATTGCATATGCTTTTTTATATTAATGGTATAAAAACCCACAGAGCAAACCAGGAATGAAACCAGTCTTACATATTACATCACGTTTCTCGAGGATCTCAATAAATAGATATTAAATTATTTTGAACGGTCTAATTTCGCTGTAACTGTACTATTCTAAAATTAAATTAATTTATTCCAGCTTCGTTGCTTTACTTCAGACAAGATTTTCAGTCTAGTATGCATCAGATGAAGCACGTAGAAAATGTAGAAATTTATTAACTGACCATAAATTGTGGTTTGGCTTCCCATGTAGGTCGATATCTTCGCATGATAATTTTTTGATGCCTACTTCCTCAGTAACTATCAGATCCTGTGTTCGTAGTAAACCACTTCTTTGTGAAGCACCAACAATGAAGGTTCTGCATTGTTGAAGTAGTTTGGGGAAATGACAACCAGTTGTCAAATGTTCGCAGAAATAACTGCTTACTGTCATGTAAACATACTTCTCTGTTTACTCCATCTAATATATAAAGCAGAGTGTCCGTATATTTGTACGTGTTGCATACAACTCTACAGTTTTGTTCCAATCTTTATGAAATTTTGTACACGTAAGCTTCAATCCATGAGGACGGTCGCCGTAAGTGTAAGAATCACATACGATATATAGTTCACAAGATATGACGTTATAAACATTGAAATGTGTATAAAACTGCTAGATTTAGCGACAATGCTGCTCCGTTTCTCCTAAACCACTGGACCGATTTCAGCCAAATTTGGTACACATATTCCTTACGTGAGATAACAATTGCCGTACGAGTACGAACCACATACGACACATGGTTCAGGAGATATAACGTCGTAAACAATAGGAATCGTAGAAAACTGCCACAGAATGCGGCGAGACTTTATAAATACGCTATATGAGAATAAGAGTACTTAACGACTTGCAACAAACTTTAAACATAATTTCAAACCTTTATGAAACTTTTTCTCGCAGACACCCATAGCAAGATGAAAGGAAAAAAGTTTCTCTCTTACTACTTTTCCGCTGTTTGTGGAGCAAACTACGGCACTCGGTATGACGTTACAATTTATAATTTGTACACTACAAACTGTAGCCGAAGGAAACTTTATAGACAGTATACACGCATATACTTGAGTGTACCTTCTAAATTGTATGACAGTACGAGACGTAGTTCACAAGATATGAGCACATAAACAATAATGTGCATGAAAAACCGCCCCATCACGCTCCAAGTTTTAATGTATTACTTCTTTACTACTAATTGTATTTCAAAGAGATTACATTTTATACAAATGAATATACACCCGAAAATTGGCAGGAATAAGTAAATAAATAACCGTGCAACGCTGGGTTTTCAGCTTGTAATCAATAAGAAATCTTTGTATTAGGCATTGCATAGTATGCCAGTCTCAGCTAGCAAAGTTAGGCGTGACATCTTTCAGCGGTTGATATACAGCTGCCACCAAGCACAACTAAAATCTTACTTACGGCAGTGGCAGTGTAGTGTTCTCATGTTCTAACGGCCATTGAATGCTGTTTGAAAACGCTATAGAGTGTGAGGAATAATCTTTCGTGTTGACCATGACGTAAATAATTAATGCTTTCCCTGCTCTGTGGTTGACAGGTGTTTGTATCTATCCTTTTGTTGCTCAGTAAATTAATTACTCTCTTAAATGGAACATTTCGTTGCAAACATGACCACACAACACTGCCACTGCCGAAAATAAAAATCGCACTGACGTGTTTTACAGCCCACTTTAGATTTGTAGTTTTATAAGTTTTTGCAAACATTTTGGACAAAAATAATAATCTAATAATAAGTTAATTAATAAGAGTGTCTGAAACCCTTTTAGGAAAAAAAAATTAGGTAGTGCCAGGTTTCGAACCACAGACCTTCCGCATCTCAGATTTTTTTTTTTTTTTTTTTTTTTTTTTTTTTTTTTGTTCCATGGGTAGTTCTCGTTGTTCCGGACGCTGATCGTTTTTGTTCGTTCTTGTTCGATGTGTTGTTGGCGCAGCTTTTTTATTACAGAGAGCGTAGATCCCTCTGACCGGGCGCGCTGAGCCACGGCGCACCTTGCCCACTACGCTACGGCTATAAATCAGAACAGCGGTTCTTTAATCTCGTACTATTGATGCTCGTTGTTATGTTAATATGGCATTTGCAGACATTAGATTATCATTTATCGTACGAAGAACGATGTGCTTTTGTTAATTCCTCAGTGTGCCGTTGCTCTGAAATGACAATGTGTAAGTTACAAAAAGAAAATCATCAAATACGCGAGGAATGTCACGTGACATCTCCGAACGGCTGGTTTTCGTTAATTAAATGGAGGGTGTCAAATCTCCGTTATTTTTGCAAATATGTCTCAAACGATACGAGATATGAAAAAAACATAAGAGAGCAAAGTTGTAGAGCATTTTCTCCTCTACAGATTCGGTTATTCAATTTTCGTGTCAGATGAATAGTTAAAACCGTAATTTTCATTTAAATTTCGAGCTGTCAAAAGACGATCGCAAAGGCCCACTTTTAGTGTTACTACCGTAACCTAAAGTGGGCCAAAAATTTAACCCAAAATTTCCCCAGTACAGAATTTTTTCCCCCAACAATATCCCACGTTTTTTGTTTCCCCAATCTGGGATGCCGGCGTATCACGTCGGCTCAGTGCGCAGTGTGAAGCTACGGCGCTCGGAACGTGACGCTGACAGCACTGCGCATGCGCACAGGATGCCGTCAGCGGGTGACTGCCGCTGCTGAACGACCCCAGCGGGGCGGCGAGTCATAAAAGAAAGGTGAGAGGCGGTCGTGTGGCGACCGTCAACAGCGGCACTCTACTCTCGCCCTGAAAGTTCGCCCGTGTCGCTCGCCCTGTTCTGCGGGAAGAGAACGCCCAGCGTGATGGTCCGCACTTCGCGGCTCTCACATGTTTGTTAAGCTTATGGGACTTAACTACAGGGTCATCAGTCCCTAAACTTACAAACTACTTATGAACTACTTATGAACTAGGACGGCACAAATATCCATGCCCGAGGGGGGATTCGAACCCCCGACCGTAGTGACCGTGCTGACCGTGACTGGAGCGCCTCAGTCACCTCGGCCACCGCGGCCGGCTTTCGCGGCTCTGATCAGGTGGAAGCCACGAGACTACACCGGCAGGTTCCTCCTGACTCACCAGTCCGCGTCAGATGCAGATGAGAGGACCAGGTGGTCGGTTCGTGTCGATGGAAGACATACTAACTTCTGGCAGTGCTGAATGTTGTACCTTATCCTCGACAGCTAGTGTTCTCCATAGATAACTGTATCACTGTTGTCAGTGGCGAAGCGTCATGTGTGTTCACTGGTTCAGTGAGCTCCCAGAAACAAGCTAGTCGTGAGGAAAAAAAAAAAAAAAAAAAAAAAAAAAACCAAGTAAATAAATTATATAAAAACTATCAACAAATAATACAATTCCTTGAGACAACATTGTCTCGTTATACCAAAGGTATTAAACATAAGGATAGGCATTGAATTAAAATTTATGCTGTGACCAGGTTTCGAACACGGGACCTCCTACTTACTACGTAGAATTAAGCTAACTCAGCGTTGTAGCCAAAGTAACTACACGGTCTGTCTTAAAGCACGTCTCCCTCCACACCACATACTTTAATTCTGCCTCATGTTCCCTGTGAAATGCGTATCAAATTGCCAGGGCTCTCCTACATTGGAATAGCACCCCAGCAAAGAACGCAAATAGGAACTATCCCGCCTTGTTCCTCAGGCCGAGGTGCTATAAATATCAACAAATAATACAATTCCTTGAGACAACATTGTCTCGATACCAAAGGTATTAATATTATACCTTTGGTATAACGAGACAATGTTGTCTCAAGGAATTGTATTATTTGTTGATATTTATAGCACCTCGGCCTGAGGAACAAGGCGGGATAGTTCCTAGTCGCGTTCTTTGCTGGGGTGCTATTCCAATGTAGGAGAGCCCTGGCAATTCGATACGCATTTCACAGGGAACATGAGGCAGAATTAAAATGTGTGGTGTGGAGGGAGACGTGCTTTAAGAAAGTTCGTATAGTTATTTTGGCTACAACGCTGTGTTAGCTGAGTGGTCTAGTGGCGGACAGCGTGGAGGCAACACACGCCGTGCTGTGCGCTGCGCTGCTTGCTGCTTCCGCGTGGTAAGTCTCTGCGCTTGCTGTTGCGACTTGCAATTATTCGTGTTCAGTTGTAGAAGATGAATACGGAACAGTGATGACTGATAGGAATAGAAAGGATACCCTGAAGTTTACTTTTGAAAGAGAATTTGCCCGACCGAAATCTTTTGAAATTGAGGAATGGCTAGAACAATGCGTTAAAATAGGAATCGAGGATATTATTGGCATCCATCTATCGATTGTTAGCAGCGTGGTTTTTGTGAAACTCGCTAGATCCGATATGTGTGCCAAAATAGTCGAATCCTGTGGTGGAGTTATGAAGTATAAATACAGTGATGGCAATGTTGGAAAGGTTTTCGTTTCTCATGCAGGCCTTGGAATAAGAACTGTGCGCATTTTTGAACTGCCTTTTGAGATAACAAGTGCCGATATAGACGCAGTGATCTCGCCATACGGTAGAGTGATTAGTAATATTGCTGAAAGGTGGTCTACTGCTCATCGCTTTCCGGTACTAAACGGGGTACGACAGCTGAAAGTCGACTTGCATAAGCACATTCCGTCATACATTCAGGTCTGCGGATACCGAGCAATTGTGATGTATGATGACCAGCCTAAGACGTGTGCCGCGTGCAACTCTACGGGCCACGTAAGAGCCGAGTGCGTGCAGCGGCGCGTGGCGCAGCTGCCGGCCGGCGAGGCGGCCAGGCCGCCCGTGTTGTCGACTCTGCCGGTGACGTTTGCGGCCGCGGCGCGCGGTCTCCCTGCTTCTGCGGGCCCCGAAGTCAATGCTTGTCTTGACGTGCCTGAGGTAGAGATGACGACTGAACCAACTGCGCAGACCCTCCCTCAGACATCTCAGCCACCGCTACCTGCTGTAGTCGTACAAGAACAGGCCCCTGCAATACAAGCGACGGAATCGACAACCTCCGACGTCCCACCAGAGGCCCCTATGGAAATTACTCCAACTTTTGTACAACCCGCACCGTCAGTTTTGGAACAACTAACACCTCTTGAGAGTATTAAGGAACAGCTCTTTGTCCCAAACACTGTAGAGCACCCCCCAGCAGAGACTCCTACACCGGCGGAAGCTCCGCTTGGAAATGACCAAAGTCCGCCAAGAGGTTCATCTCCCAAGAGAAGACGGAAACGGAGGCTTGCGCGTCAGGGAGCGGAGGTCACTGCACCGCCCTTACGGGAAAAGGCAAAGCAGATAAGTGCTCAACTTAGGAACTCAGAACACACGTCCACCAATGTGTCAGGAACAATGGAAAAGGCCACGACTTCTGTGATATTCAATACTGAATACACCTCACACACCGATTCCGGACTTGATGACCAGACTGTCGCCGAACGTTCTCCTGACAAGGTACCCAGCACGTCGGAAAATTTAGTACCACCTACCTGGGCCGAAGAAATGGAGTCTAGTACGGAAGAGGAGATGGATACCGCTGTAACCGAGACCCCCGCAGGTCCATTCCAAACGGACGGCGACTGTCATTCCCTCCACGATGGCTCTACAGAAATTAACGCACAACAAGCAAGTTCTACTGATCCATTCCCTAATGACGAATACTATTAAACAGCTCTTGATGTACCTGGTGGTAGATTTTTGCACAAGCATCTTTCTATATGCGTTTAGAACTTCACGGTTAGTACCACTTCATGGTTAGTATCACGATCCCTTTTTCTAAGCTTAATTTGCGTATAGCCACCCATCATTCCACTACAGGCCTATAGGCTCGCAACGGTAAATCTTAATAAGATACGTAGTGAGCTGAAATTACAACATCTAAAAGACTTCTTACATGCTGCAGACGTTGACATAGCATTCCTGCAAGAAGTAACAGAAATCAGGCTTGACTGCATACCAGGCTATAATGCCTTCATTAATCCTGGTATGGGTTCTGAAATGGGTACAGCCTTACTTGTGAAGGAAGGCATCATTATCAAGGATGTCACGAAATTACCCAATAGTAGAGGTATTGCTGGCACCTTCCATAACATCAGGCTAATAAATATCTATGCTCCATCTGGGTCCAGTAATAGACGATTACGAGCAGAATTCTTTAAGGAAGACATTGTTCCCCTGTTTGGTACTAACAACGAACACGTCATCTTAGGAGGTGACTTTAATTGCGTCCTCAGCGCTAAAGATCAAATTCCCAACATGAACAAATCTATTGAGCTGGAGCGCATAGTCCGAGACCTGCGATTCATTGACTCGTGGGAGTACAAACATGGAGTGGCACCTGGTTTTACCTACATCACCAATCATTCAGCAAGCCGTTTGGACAGGATATATGTCACGTCTGCCTTGAGCACTCATATTCTGCAGTCTGAAGTTTGGCCAGTGGCCTTTTCAGATCACGCAGCATATTTATGTACCGTAAATATGGAACGACAAGGCACATGCAGATATAGAGGCCTGTGGAAATTAAATGTTTCACACCTACAAGACCCGGCATGTCAAGAAGCCTTCCTCAACACCTGGAGGGAGTGCGAACACAGATTCGCCTCTTATACTTCGGCAATAGAATGGTGGCTAAAGTGTGCAAAACCTAAAATAAGGAGATGTTTTATTAACTACTCTAAAGATAAATATTCATGGCACAAAAAAACAATAGAATTTTATTTTCACTGTTTAAGAGAAATCTACATGCTAGGCACTTCGGCTACTGGATACTACGAACGAATCAAAAGAATACAGGCCAAAATTTTGGCCCTGCGTCGCAAACAACTAGAAGGATACATAGTTCGATCACGGGTTCAAACCATGGCACAACAAGAAAATACCTCCATTTATCATGTCATACAAGAAAGGAAACGTGGACACAGCAAGATACTGACAGAACTAACAGCGGCAGATGGTACAACTTTGTCCACACATAGACAAATAAAGGAAGCAATTCTAAGCCATTTCACAGCCTTGATGTCTCATAAAGAAGTGGACGAAGAAGCACAAAATGTTCTATTGCAAAATGTGCAAGGCAGAGTCAACCACACGGAAGTAGAGAAACTCGTAGCACAGGCGACCGAAGAAGACGTGGAATACGCCGTTCGGGCAAGTGCCAAAAATAAATCTCCAGGAGCGGATGGCATCCCAGCGGAATTCTACCAAGTGTTCTGGGATCAGATCAAAACAAAAATTACACTCCTCTGTAACGAACTGTTGGAGCCCACAAATGGGATCCCACAAGAATTTCGCGAAGGCATCATAGTTTTGATTCCAAAAAATCCTGTTAGTAAAAAAATTGACAATTTGAGACCTATCACTCTTCTAAACAGTGATTACAAAATCTTTGCTCGACTTTTAGCACACAGGCTTAAATCGATAATTAACAGCGTAACTGGACCCTACCAGACGGGTGTGGGCCAAGATAGGAGACTCTTCCACACCCTGTGCGACTACCGCGACCTCATATCAACGGCTGAGGTCTGTAAACTTCAATGTGCCATAATATCATTAGACTTTGACAAAGCCTTTGACAGGGTCAATCACCAGTATCTCCTCCGTACTATGCATGCGATGGGTTTTCCGCCTCGGTTCGTAACCATTTTGCAACATATGATAACGAACAATACATCCCAAATCATCATCAATGGACACCCTACCAGGAAAATAGAAGTATCCAGCTCTGTGAGACAGGGTTGTCCAGTTTCTATGGCGCTCTTTTCCATCGCGATCGAGCCCCTGCTTGCCACACTGATGCAACGTCTACAAGGATTACAAATACACGGAAACAAAATAGTTTGCAAGGCCTATGCAGATGATGTGGGTTTCCTTGTCATTAACAGACCTGAAATAGAGACTGCTTTGCAAATCGTACAACAGTATGAACGTGCATCTGGCGCGCTGCTCAACAGGACAAAATCTGGAATTTTTAATATCGGCCGTGGTTTAGGGCCACAAACTTCTGGACATCTACGTGAGCTGACGGTTTTCAAGTGCCTAGGTATTGACTTTCACAATACTATCCGTCGTACCATAGCAGCAAACTACAAGGGACTGTTAAATAAACTACGCGCCTGTGCACAGACATACAGCATCAGGAAACTCAATGAAATCCAGAAAGTAACAGTAGCCAACATCTGCCTAACTGCAAAACTTAATTATGTCGCTCAAGTCCTGCCCATACCTTCAAATATGACAAAACAATTCATGTCCGCACTTGGCCACTTTGTCAGTCGCGGTCACATTTTCAAAGTGCATTATGACACCCTAACGCTTCCGCCAATAAGTGGGGGTCTCAATCTCACAGACATTGGTAAGAAGGCACAGGCGTTATACATCGCTAAAACTTCTGAACTATGGAAGACTTGTACCAACAGTCTTGTTGCACACTTGTTGGATGAAATAGCTCCGGCTGACCTCAGTCCACCCATCAGTGTACAACATGTCCCGAACGGACTTTATCACTTGAAATACTTTCTATTAGAGTATAGCTATTTACAAGCACGAATCCCCGATGTCAGAAAGAAGAAAGTTAAAGATATATACCGTGAATTAATGAAAGATAAAAAGAAAAACATCATAGAAGACAAATACAGATCTTACAACTGGAAGATGATTTGGAAAAATATAAATTGTCGTAACTTACCTTCCACGATGAAGACTACGTGGTACTTAGTTGTAAATCGCAAAATTGCAACTAACTCTAAACTTTACAACATCCACCTGGCAAACTCACCAGATTGTGTCACGTGCAACGTATTAGATACGGAAGAACACCGATTCGGGTGCGACAAAATCAAAGAAATATGGATGTATATACGACGGAAATTGGCATCCATCAGCAGAACGTCGCCAAACTACATAACAGCCTCCGATTTTCTTTTCCCAGAAGACGTACCGTTCCCCAAAACAAAAAGAAACGCCATCAACTGGCTAAAGGGGGCATCGGTCCACTACATTTTCTCAAACACGGACATGAAATTGGAAGATTTCTGGGTATACATTACTGCGGAGCATCACAAGCTGATGAAAACAAGACATTACAAGAAACATTTCGCTAATTTCTTACTAAACACATTACCATAACAAGGAAGGAAGGAAATTTTTATTTCTACAAATTCCTTATATGTTTGTTTCGAAGCCAAATTTATATATCGCCTTTGTTTTACCATTCCTTCAGTTCAGGGGTCAAAGTATTATGTTTTAAAGATTGAGGACAGGATGGTCCCCACGATTTACCGAAAGATAGGACATGATTTTAATTTCTGTTGGTTTATTTTGAACAGTTAAATGGCAACATTACGAAGAGAAAAGGTTTTAAGTTATAAACGGCAATGGAGCCATAAAACCTTTGAGGTCAACATTTACATGGAGGCAGAACTAGTTTTTTTTTTTCTTGAAAGAAGACATTTATTTACTTAAGAAAATAAAAACATAAAGTAAAAAAAGGAGACTGAGGCAAACAAAAAAAAATCCCTTATTTTCAAGACGGAAATACGTCGACTTGTGCATTTTCTTTTTCTCTGCTGTCATAGAAGCACACATGGGAAGTCTTTTATTTTTAAGTATCCGACAGCAGCCACTTTCCTTATTAAAGGCAGATGAAGCCGACGCCGATGAAGGCGATGTTGGCGAGCGGAAGGACGGGTTGAAGGGGAGGAAGGAGACCCGAAAAGAAAAAAAAAAAAAAAAAAAAAAAAAAAAAAAAAAAAAAAAAAAAAAAAAAAGTGGTCTAAAGCACCTACCTAGTTAGTAGGAAGTTCTGGGTTCGAATCCCGGCCACATCATAAATTTTAAATCAATGCCTATCCTTATATTCAATATATAAAAACTGTTTGTAAACTATCATTCTTCGTTTCGTTCAGCACGTATATGAGTCGTAGCGCGGCCGCCTAATATAGGTGGCAGTGGCCGCAGCGTTGCAATGCGCATGCGCGGCTGAGGTTCCAGTTCTGAACTCCCTGGTGGCAGCCTATGGGCGATCCCGCGGCAGGGACGGGCGAGGGGAAACGTCGCTTTTAACATTGGCGTTGGAGCTGTTAGAGACACCAGCTCCTGGCTACTCGAAAATGAAATGAATGAAATGTTTGTATAGTCTATGGGACTTAACTACAGGGTCATCAGTCCCTAAACTTACAAACTACTTATCAACTACTTACAAACTAGGACGGCACAAATATCCATGCCCGAGGGGAATCCGAACCCCCGACCATAGTGGCCGTGCAGGCCGTGACTGGAGCGCCTTAGTCCCCTCGGCCACCGCGGCCGGCTAGCTACTCGAGTCTTGGGGGTTATGCACGAACGGTCCTGAAGCAAATTCTCCATGAAGGCAACATACGAACTTCAAATTTGTTTTTGGCGCATTGAAGATTGATCGAAAATTCTCTAAAGCTCGCGGGAAAAAAAGAAACAGCGTAAACAAATAGTAATGTCGTAACTGAAAACTTGGCGTCATTTGCTTTGCCTGTCACTCCCAGGGAACACTTAACAATGTTATGAAAAACTTCGTACTATTGTCCTGTTATTATTTAGAGGTCGATGAATTCATTGCTTACCATATTTTCTCCTTATATAACTCAAATTTGTCGGTGATATCACTGTCGTCCTACGAGTGTCCATTTCTAGAATTATGATCAATTTCGAAGACTGACATTAGGTCACTACGATTTTCATTCTGCAAGCTCCTCGTCTAACCATTTCAACAGCTACTGGTAATTCACACCTCTTCCGAAAATAATAAAAAATAAAACTTGTTTATGTAAGAAATGGTAGCTGTTGAAAAGGTTCATAATTGTACGACGATTAGCACAAATAAACAACCGTTTAAGTGTTATTATAATTTTTTGGAAGAATTACGAGGAAAAAACTGCCTTAGATGCCATATATTTTAAATGAACTGATAATAGAAAACCGTCACGAGAGTGCACGTACGCTGACTGACAATCGTCACCTCACCAGTCTAGTGCTTCAGATAATAACGAGTGTCTCGAATTATTGCCAGTAATTCGTTAAAGATAGAAGGGAAAGTAGAAAAAGCCACTAACGGAAATCTTGAATTTCTTATAAATGTTGCGAGAATTAAAACTGCGGACTACAGTCGGCGGCGCGTGTAACAGATGGTTGAAGATACTACTGTAAAGCTGTAAATAATTATTATTCATTATTCATCGATCAACAACAAATATTCTTAACATATGATACTTTAATACTAATAAGAACAAAACAATAATCAGCCGCGCGGGAGTAGCCGAGCGGTTGCCGGGCGCCGTAGCTCAGCGCGCCTGGTCAGAGAGCTCAACGTTCTCTGTAATAAAAAAAGCTGAGCCAAAACCTCATCGAACGAGAACGAACAAACCCCATCAGCGTCCGCAACGAACAGAACTACCCATAGAACAAAAAAAAAAAAAAAAAAAAAAAAAGCGGTCTAGAGCGCCACGTTACGGATCGCGCTGCCTCCCGCGTCTGGGGTTCGAATCCTCCCTAGGGAATGGATGCGTGCGTTGTCCTTAGGTTAGTTTAACTTAGTTTAAGTAGTTTGTAAGACTAGGGGCTGATGAACAACGAAGGTTGGTCATAAAATCAAACATTTTGATTTGATGACCTACGTAATTTGGTCCCATAGGATTATAAACACTTGAACATTTGAAAACATTAATTAAATGTGGACTAATATTTAAAAGACTTATTACAAATTTAAGGTGAAAGCAATTATACTAAAACGATTAATATTTTTTCACTATACATATATAATACTCACCGTAAAAAGATCGGCCGAACTGCTGACAGGCACGAAAAATAAAACAATCACATTTCGGCCATGGTCTTCATCAGAAAAAGAACACATACAGTCAGCCAGACAACTATACATGGTCAACCACCATGACCGGCAACTCCATATTGAGGTGTTTGTGCCTATACTTCAGTCTGCAACCAATACTACACATCGCAAAAGAATAGTGTTTGTACGTGGTAGTAGGTATTAGTCTGCCATTGTGCAATATCGCCGCGAGAGACCACGCACACCAACTGCCGGCGTGGTGCAGGGGATAGCGTCACGGACTGCGGAGCAGAAGGTCGCCGGTTCAATCCCACCCACCAGCAAAAATTTATTTTTTTGTAATTGACAATTCCAGAAGGTTCTACGTCTTTCTTATGTTCACTTGTAAATTCTACTTGTTTCTTATGTTAACTGTTCTTCTAATGTCTGGTAAATTCTGTCTGTGTATAAATAGCAGAGCACTCTGCCTGAGAGGCAGTCAGTGCTGCGTGTATGTTGAGTTCGTAATAAACGTGCTTTCAGTATAAGTGCTGTGTTTAGTTGCCTTCGAAGTCAAGCCTACTTCCATTGCAACGTGACATTGTTTGGTGGAGGCGCCGGGTGCACTGTTCAACAGCTGCATCACCGTGGCTCCGATTAGGCAACGTAAAAGCCGTCGTTTACACGGACTGGAACCTGAATACAAGGGATACACCGAGTACATCCTTCCAAAAGTCCGTATTATCAGAAGAACGATGGAGACGAAACCAGCAATAAACCAGCTGCACATCAGACACCCGTCATGTTCTCTGGAGATGCTGGACAGGACCCCAACAAATGGCTAAAAGGGTTCGACCGAGTCGCCAAGTACAACAGGTGGGATCATACGATGTGCTTGGCCAACGTTTATTTCTACATGGACGGAACAGCCCAGCAATGGTTAGAAGACAAGTTGAATGACTGGGAGACGTTACAGCAGGAACTTAAGAAGATGTTTGGAGACCGCCAGCGACAAATCCGCTCGGCGGAAGAACAACTGAAGAACCGGGCCCAACGACATGGTCAGCCGACACAATCCTACATACAGAATGTTTTGGTCCTGTGTAACATAGTCAATCCGAACATGACTGAAGCGGACAAAATCACGCACCTGATGAAGGGAATTGCAGGAGATATGTACCAAGCTCTTTTGATAAAAGACGTCGCTACGACAGAAGAATTCATCAAGTGGTGCCAGCGTATTGAAGAGATGCAACAAAGAAGGGTAGGGCGCAGGAAGTATGACAGACTCCCAAATGTAGTCCCTATGGCCGTTGTGGAAGACCAGCAGGACTTGGCTTCTCTCATACGACAAATCGTGAGAGAAGAATTACGACAGTGCATGGCAGCCGGGGCTATTAGACCGAGCGAGCATCAGATTATGGCCATGGATGTGAGCCCTGTAAGTCACGAGGTAGCCGACGCCGCTGAGGACGAGGTATTTCAAACATTAGTTCCTGTCTGCCCCGTCAATCGCACCAGACGTGAAGAATGGCGTCGCCCTGCTAAGACTTACGCTGCAGCCGCCAAACGGCAGCCCATGAACCGACCGACGCGACCACAGCCAACTCCCCCGATAACTATGACGCCCCGCAGAAGAACAGACGTCTGGAGGACAGAAGACAACACACCGCTGTGTTTCCACTGTGGACGCCCTGGACATGTCGTACGCTACTGCAGAGAGAGGAGGCGAGTATTCGATGATTATTTTGCCGCAAGACGTCAGCCGTCGGAGCAGTTCTATCCAAGGCAGTCACCTGCTGATGATTTCAGTCGACCTATGGGAAGAAGCCCATCGCCGTACCCTAGACGAGGTCGCTCCCCGACGCGCCGCAGCCGTTCACCGTCGCCGTGCTTTCAGTATAAGTGCTGTGTGTAGTTGCCTTCGAAGTCAAGCCTACTTCCATTGCAACGTGACAATATGGTGGTAGAGGGTTGATAATGATAAGGGGGTGGAAGATATGGGAGTTGAAATTTACCGATTTATATGAAATTCTACGTGTGGGTGTCAATATTTTGCTCTTCAGAAAAACTACAAAATAGAGACGAACGATCTCTCTGTGTTGTAATACAAAGTCTCCCATTGTGCACCATAGCAGTTCCGTGTCGATACCTATAAGTGGGTAGAAAATATAGTGGTTGAAAGTCGTCAGCTTATATAAAATTCGGACTGAAGACCAGCGATGACTTTTGAGACCATTATATCAAAGAGGTTATATACAGCGAGCGGTCTAAAGCGTCTCCCTGCGGAGCGCGCGGTTGCTCGCCGTGGAGGTTCGAGTCCTCCCTGGGGCATGGGTGTGTGTGTTTCTTCTTAGGTTGGTTTACCTAGGTTTAAGTGGTTCGTAAGCTACGGACTGATGACCACGCAGTGTGGTCCGGTAGATTTACAAACTTTTTTTTTTTTTTTTTTTTTTTTGTTATATACAGCGATACATGATAGACACTTTTCTGTTGCTTTTCTGCAATATAAACACAAATAAGTAGATATTGCAGTTCGGAAAGTGAAACTACCAAGGTGGATGCCAAAGTGTAAGAAAGAAATTTCGCGTTCTCTATCCGTTTCTAAGAGACAGAAAAGGTCGGTGAAAAGTGAATCTACAGACGATAGAAAATTGAAATTTGTATGCATTGTTTATCTTACATTGTAGGCATCAGCGATTTTTCGATACTCCCATCCTTATGGGAGTGAAATAGGAGACGAACGGACTTTTTAAAATACGTTGGTATTCAGGCAGTTTTGAAGCAAGAAATACAAAACTTCGGATTTAGATTTTTGATTGGAATTGTAAAAACACGTGTGTCGATATTTTTGGAAATTCAACCATTAGGTGGGTGAAACAAGGGAAAACTTTTTAAGGGTGCTACTAAGACTATTTTGATGCTAGAAATTCGAAAATTTGGATTTGGAACCTTGGTTAGAATTTAAAAAAAAAATGTGTTTCGGGATGTTTTTTATTCTGCCATCAATGGTGTGATATGGGTGGCAAGTTGTATAAAAATACTTGATAGAAAAGCGTTTTTAAAGCTAAATCAATGAAAATTTATATTTAGAAGTAGAAACAACCAATTAAAACCATCCAGTTTACGCGTGCGAAGCAGCGGTAATATATATTTTCATTTTTACTTCCCTCCCCCTGTCGCCAATGCATTCCTAAACTTCAACTTTTTCCGTCCATGTAATACCTACATGCTCCATAACGCAGCACTGCAGCCATCTCCACCACCGCCTAGAATCTGTTCTTTTCCCCCTCCCCTCCCTTCCCACCCCATGTCCACAGAGCATTACGCATAATGCAGCAGCTGGACATGACCGCTGTGTGTCTGTGAAGTGCTCTTGAGCGATCGTTTGAATGATACTGTGTTGTTTTTCTGACGAAGGCTAATGGCCGGAAACTGTTTTGCACATGTATAAATGGTCATTTTAAGCGCATGTTGCTGCTAGACTTACGTCTCTGCAATAAGTTTCAAATTGGGCTGTTTTGAATTCCATTCTGGACTTCCAATTGTTTGAGAATTTTTTGATCTTGTAACGAATTTGTGGAAATAAACTCCAAACTCTGTTTTATACGTGAACGTTATTTATTACATTAAGCATCTCTTTCGGCGTAGTTGTCATCTTCAGGTTATCTTTGAAAATGTAGATTTGGTCCAACTATATGGAATTTTATGAGTAACTAGTAGCCTTTCTCCAATTTTATTTAATTTGTACATTGAGCAAGGTATAAAGGAAAGCAATGAGAAATTTGGAGACGGAATTAAAGTTTAGGGCGAAGAAATAAAAACATTGCATTTTGCCGATGACATTCTAATTCTGTCAGATATTGCAAAGGACCTGGAAGAACAGCTGAACGGAATGGACAGTGTATGCAAAGGTGCGAATAAGATGAACATTAACAACAGCAAAACAAGGGTAATGGAGTGCAGTCTGAGAAAATCAGGCGATGCTGAAGGAATTAGATTGGGCACCGAAACAATAAAGGTGGTAAATGAGTTTTGTTACTTGGGCAGTAAAATAACACATAAGGGTCGCAGTACAGAGGACATAAAATGCAGAATGGCAATGGGAAGAAAAACGTTTTTGAAAAAGAGAAATTTATCAATATCGAATATTAATTTACGCTTAAGGAAGTCCTTTCTGAAGGTATTTGTGTGGAATGTTGGCTTGTATGGGAGTGAAACTTGGACAATAAACAGTGTGGACAGGAAGAGTATGGAGGTTTTTGAAATGTGGTGCTACAGAAGAATGCTGAGGATTATGTGGGTTGATCGTGTTACTAATGAGGGGGTGCTGAACAGAACTGGGGAGAAAAGGAATTTCTGGAATACCTTGAGTAAAAGAAGAGATCGATTGGTAGCATATATTCTTAGTCATCAAGGAATCGTGAATTTAGCATTAGAGGGAAGTGTGTGGGGTAAAAATCGCAGAGGGAGGCCAAGGGATGAATACAGTAAGCAGATACAAATGGATGTGGGTCGCCGTTCTTATGAGGAGATGAAAAGGCTTGCTCAGGATAGAGTAGGTTGGAGAGCTGCAGCACACCGGCCTCCGGACTGAAGACCACAACAACAACAAAACAACAACACTTAGTACTTAGATCTTATAAATACGAGGTGCGTCTGAAAAGATCGGTGAATGGTCTCAGGATATATAAGAAACAAGAGTTAAAAACAAAATACCATTACTGGACTTCAAAGTAACCGCCATTGGCTACAATGCACTTCTGACATTGGTTGTACAGCTATTGGAAACTGGCCGCAAACGCTTCTTGTGGAATCTCTGGAAGTACTGCCATGCGTTGTTGGATCTTCGCAACCGTTGAGAATCGCAAGTCTTTCAGGGCTAATTTAAGGCGAGGAAAAATGTTCAAATGTTTATATAGTTTTTTTTTTTTTTTTTTTTTTTTTTTTTAACTTTTGGGACTTAACTACGGGGTCATCAGTCCCTAAACTTACAAACTACTTATGAACTACTTACGAACTAGGACGGCACAAATATCCATGCCCGAGGGGGGATTCGAACCCCCGACCGTAGTTGCCGTGCAGACCGTGACTGAAGCGCCTCAGTCCCCTCGGCCACCGCGGCCGGCTATATAGTTTATGGGACTTAACTACGGGGTCACCAGTCCCTAAACTTACAAACTACTTATGAACTATCTAAGACTAAGGACGGCACAAATATCCATGCCCGAGGGGGGATTCGAACCCCCGAACGTAGTGGCCATGCAGACCGTGACTGGAGCGCCTCAGTCCCCTCGGCCACCGCGGCCGGCTAAGGCGGGGAAACAGAAAGACGTCTGCCGACGCTAAGTCTGGAGAATAAGGAGCGTGTGAAAGCAGTGGCGCATCCAGTATTTGGTTCTGGGGGGGGGGGGCTCATTTTTAAAAAAAAATTAAGCCTATTGAATTTATTAATCTATGACTTACTTTTACACTTTTTTATAATTTAACCAATTATGCTATGAGAACAACTGCACAAGAAATAAAATGAGCAAGCTCGCATTAATTTGATACAGGAAGAGGAGCAATGTTGTGGTGTAAAGTCAGCGCCACACGCCAGACGTATGAGAACGATCGCGGAGAAGGCAGCGATCGACCGAAAGCCAATCGCAAGCAGGCGCCGCGCATCCTGGAGGGAGTAACCCAAGATGCGCGCCCTCTACAAGCGGATATATCTAGGCCGACATACGTCTGGACAGCACGTCAGTTACTAGTGAGAACCCGTTAGCTACTATTCCGAATTCAGGCAACTAAGAAGTCAAAAGAAATAGGACAGTACTAAGTCAGAACGCGGCTACGAACTTAACAGTAACTAGGTCACAGTGCAGCTAGCATCATACGGACGACGCCGCGAGAAGCAAGAAGAGAGAAGAAACAGACTTATGTTCTAAAGTTGAGTATCATAATTTTCAGCTAATAAAACTTGTATTATTAATTTGAATAGTTGTTACAGTTGACATCGATACCTGCACCAATACCTTCCTTGACAACCAGACTGGGACGAGAAACAACAAAAGCGACGAGGTCACAACAAGCAACGTGGTGGAAATGGAGTGTATGTAATCAGCTCGTAAAATAATTAAGCAGATTCTATGTTATTAGCCGAAGAGAAAGGTGTTTACAGTTTAATTAACTAAAATAACACTATTGTTGTTCGTAAGATTCCACTAGGTGGCGCTGCTGACCTGCTAAGCAGCGGGTCGCCGCATATGAACAATCGGCTCGTAACTTCAGCACAGCAGTAACAATAGCGGCAGCATCAAAGCTGGTCGCGGCGGCGTTAAAACCACTCACAGAAACAGTAGCACACGTTCTCACTTCTTAGTGGCGGCATCACTCGGCGAGCCTTTCTCACGTTCACTTGGAGAACATTAAAAAATAATAAAATTGAAACATCTTTAGGGGTTGTTGGGGGTGGGGGGAAGCACAGAGATCTTGCGTCTAGCGAGAAAGTTTAGCGCGTGGATCGCAGTGTGGGAACGGGAATTGTCGTACAGGAAATTCCACTGTCCACTCCGGTACAGTTCTGGCAGAACCCACTACATAAGTCACAGAAGCCGTTTTAAAACTCCGTCCTAAGCTTCTGTGTTGTCTGTATGACCCTCTGGTACAATTACACGATGGATTAAGCTCTTGCTATCGAGAAAGGCAATCAGCATCGTCATGACACGAGTTCTCACAGTGGCCCTGTTAGCTGGGTCACAGCGTATGGCACCCAGTGTTGCCAGCCTCTGAAGCTCAAAAGTCCCATCCAGGAATTCAAAATGTCCGTTTCCAGCGTAAAGTATCCCACGGCAAACAAAATCATGAGTTTCCTCAAACTCCTCTATCACCTCTTACAACTCCGTCTAACATACAGTCATGTTCATTGTTATGTTCAAAATCTTATATCTACGAAATGGGGCCGCACGACCCTCGTACCACTTCCGTGCGTCATTTGCGAGGTACTGACAGAAACCGCAAATTTCCAAAAGTTCTTAACCGAATGTTTTGAAATTTTGACGCAACTTTCTACTGGAATAGAACAACAATGAGCTATGTCACAACTTCATTGCCAACTGCCCATGCCACTGACAGTTGCGTGCTTATAAAAAAAGTTGTTGTTTGCTTATCGTCTATTGTTGCTCTTTGCTGGCGCCTCGCAGTGGGAAGCGAAGTGGTTGGTGCTGGTGTGTGTGTGTAAGGGGGGGGGGGGGGACACTGTTACTCTGATGCAATGGTATTGGCATCTCAGTAGCGTCGTTTCGTTGCTTAGCGACTGCAGGTAGCCAGCCAATGAGGGACGGAGGTTGTGCAAATGTTCAAATGTTTGTATAGCCTATGGGACTTAACTACGGCACATGCCGCGATAATAAGGTGAAACAAACTACACATCAATCCGCAATCCCACTGTACATTAACAGTAGATATATTCATTCACGGAGGCACCATTATTTATGAAAGAGAGACACGTGTGAAACATTGTCGAATCCCCGGATAAACAATGCATCACTGAATGTCAGTTAAATGTTTGTATAGCTTATGGGACTTAACTACGGGGTCATCAGTCCCTAAACTTACAAACTACTTATGAACTAACTAAGACTAAGGACGGCACAAATATTCATGCCCGAGGGGGCATTAGAATCCTCGACCGTAGTGGCTGTGCAGACCGTGACTGGAGCGCCTCAGTCCCCTCGGCCACCGCGGCCGGCACGGAGGTTGTAGATTGCGGATCTAATTGATCTGAAAAAATTCCCCTACCACTCGGCACACTGAAACGTCTCTCACAAAGTAATTTCAAACTGGGTATAAGTGACATTCGCCGGCCGCGGTGGCCAAGAGAACTGAGGCGCGCCAGTCACAGTCTGCACGGCCACTACGGTCGGGGGCTCGAATCCCCCCTCGGGCATGAATAATTGTGCCGTCCTTAGTATTAGCTAGTTCATAAGTAGTTTGTAAGTTTAGGGACTGATGACCCCGTAGTTAAGTCCCATAAGCTATACAAACATTTAACTGACATTCAGTGATGCATTGTTTATCCGGGGATTCGACAATGTTTCACACGTGTCTCTCTTTCATAAATAATGGTGCCTCCGTGAATGAATATATCTACTGTTAATGTACAGTGGGATTGCGGATTGATGTGTAGTTTGTTTCACCTTATTATCGCGGCATGTGCCAATCACCCCGACGTGTTGTGTAAAAGTTCAAATGTTTGTAAATCTATCGGACCAAACTGCGTGGTCATCTGTCCGTAGCTTACCTTACAAACTACTTAAACCTAGGTAAACTAACCTAAGGACAAACACACACACCCATGCCCGAGGGAGGACTCGAACCTCCACAGCGAGCAGCCGCGCGTTCCGCAGCGAGACGCTTTAGACCGCTCGGCTACTCCACCGCGGCGACGTGTTGTGTAAGCAAACCACAACAGACGATGAAGGAAAAAAAAGAGGCACCTTAGAAATGTCCCATATTCCTCTCACTTTTTGCAAAATAATCCCTTTGTCCCTTTCTGAAAGCCGGCCGCGGTGGCCGAGGGGACTGAGGCGCTTCAGTCACGGTCTGCACGACCACTAAGGTCGGGGGTTCGAATCCCCCCTCGGGCATGGATATTTGTGACGTCCTAGTTCGTAAGTAGTTCATAAGTAGTTTGTAATCTTACGGACTGATGACCCCGTAGCTAAGTCCCATAGACTCTACAAACATTTGAACATTTGAACAACCTTTATGAAAAAAAAAAAAAATTGTCAAAATGTCACACGATATGGGATAAATCCCATGGGCAGGCAACACTGGTGGCACCGCTTCACTGGAGTGCTTTGCACGATAGGGGGCGCTTCTTGATATGTCCCTCGTTGTGTATGCGCGGGCACCTCATCCTCGCCATCGCGGTTTCTAAATTATGGGACCATTCACCGAACGTTGTTAAAAAATGTTCAAATGTTTGTATAGTTTATGGGACTTAACTACGGGGTTATCAGTCCCTAAACTTACAAACTACTTATCAACTAGCTTATCCTAAGGACGGCACAAATATCCATGCCCGAGGGGGGATTCGAACTTCCGACCGTAGTGGCCGTGCAGACCGTGAGTGGAGCGCCTCAGTCCCCTCGGCCACCGCGGCCGGCGAACTTTGTTCAAAAATGTTCAAATGTTGGTATAGCTTATGGGACTTAACTACTTATCAACGTACAAACGTATAAACTACTTATCAACTTGCTTATCCTAAGGACGGCACAAATATCCATGCCCGAGGGGGGATTCGAACTTCCGACCGTAGTGGCCGTGCAGACCGTGAGTGGAGCGCCTCAGTCCCCTCGGCCACCGCGGCCGGCGAACTTTGTTCAAAAATGTTCAAATGTTGGTATAGCTTATGGGACTTAACTACTTATCAACGTACAAACGTATAAACTACTTATCAACTTGCTTATCCTAAGGACGGCACAAATATCCATGCCCGAGGGGGGATTCGAACCCCTGACCGTAGTGGCCGTACAGACCGTGAGTGGAGCGCCTCAGTCCCTTCGGCCACCGCGACGGCGAACTTTGTTCAAAAATGTTCAAATGTTTGTATAGCTTATGGGACTTAACTACTTATCAACGTACAAACGTACAAATTAGTTATCAACTTGCTTATCCTAAGGACGGCACAAATATCCATGCCCGAGAGGGGATTCGAACCCCCGACCGAAGTGGCCATACGTACCGTGACAGGCGCGCCGCAGAGTGCTCGGCCACCGCGGCCGACACACCGAACTTTGCAGACACACCTTGTATGTCGTTCCATACGGCAGTTGGTCTTGACACCCATATTACAGCAAGCTCTTTTAGCGTTTTATCCTTGATTTTATTGGAGTAATATCGGTTTTTATTCGAATTAAATTAGTTACTTTATGTATCTTGGAGGATTGGCCTGTTATTTTATTTGACAGCTTTCAGATAAACCAGCGCTACTTTCTATGGTTACATTCAGTTTATTTATCAGTAATTTTTGTAATCATTGCTATTGGTTTTGTATCCCATCCTTGTCGCCACTTTTGTCTCCCATCCTTGTCGCCACTTTTGTCTCCCATCCTCGTCGCCACTTTTGTCTCCCATCCTCGTCGCCACTTTTGTCTCCCATCCTCGTCGCCACTTTTGTCTCCCATCCTCGTCGCCACTTTTGTCTCCCATCCCCGTCGCCACTTTTGTCTCCCATCCCCGTCGCCACTTTTGTCTCCCATCCCCGTCGCCACTTTTGTCTCCCATCCTCGTCGCCACTTTTACGTCTCGTTTCCGCCGGTTGTCCTGGGTGTCGGTGGCCGAGTAGAGAGAGACCGACACAGGGAAATAGGATGCACGCGTGTGCAGGTACAGAGTCTGAGGTGACCAGCCAGTGGGACAGCAGAAACTTGAAACACTAAGTTAGATTAGAACAAGTTGTATATTTCGTAGAAGTATAATACTTAGCTTTTACATAGTTCATGACTGCCAACTAAGTGTACTGGTGAGACATAGGTTAATTACGTAGAGGCCTGCCTACTGATGAGTCCTAGTGCCTGTCCGATTCCCAAGTGAACGATGCAGTTCAGTGGTGGCCACGAGTGTGATTGCAGCAGAGGGCGCTCGTGGCCGACGTCGTAAGAACGCCGCGCCGTGCGTGCATGGCGGCACGCGGCGAAAGTACGTGGCGCGCACTTTAGACTTGTGCGAACCCACAATTGGAGTCTCTGGTAGTATGTGTGATCTTCGGATGTTTCGTAATTTTTATCCGTTTTCTTGGAGACTGATTTCAATAAATTATTCTAAGTATTTATTTTATTTAAGGTCTACTTGTTCATATAATACGGATACAAATATCAACTGACGTTGAATCTTAGACTTGGTGACGTGTATCTGGCACGTCCTGGCGGTGGAACAACGTCCAACAGTAAGTGTATGCCATCGATTATACTGAATATAAAAGCTTTATCTAAAGTGATATGGGAACTTCAGGAAGAAATTTAAATCTAACTATCTGTTAGCAATTTAAGATCTGCTCCTTGTTAATACCAGTCCAGCATTATATTACTTCACTAACTCGTTGCGTCAAGTGTACGATGAATTCGATCATCTTCACGCGTTCATTATCAATCTTATGACGTCGATACTTTCTAATCAAGAGAGGAAGCATACATTACACGACTGTAGCCCAAAGATGCTGCTTACGTATTTTGCACGTGACAATAAAATTATAATTAACTACATTCATACACACATCCATTTTTGCAGACATAGATTGGGACAAGAATGTAACGAATGAGACTTTCCACGAATGTATAATTAGAATAGAAACCTTGTAGGGAACGCAGTCATCTGAAAGTCTGAGACGACTTTCAGCAGTAGAAAATCCCTACACAGTTTTTGAGGCCGTAGATTGTAAAAGCCATTTTATTCTTCGGAAAATATTCATTAACGGCGTCGTTAAGAAAGCAATAACGCCAGCTATTTTTGCTGGAAGTACTCAGCGTGAAAGCGGAATGACAGCATCAAATTTAATGTGCCACTGAAGAGACGTCATACTTTTGTCCGTTAAGTCATTCAGCTCGGAGATTGGCGCAGTTTCCTTGCTCTGGTAAGGCAGCGCGACCGTCTGAAGATTTTTGAACCGCCGTGGTGTTTCAATATGTACAGTACAGCCCTATTTCAATAAATAAGAGCGTTCAAGCATTCAGTTTATAAAGAACTAGCGTTATCCTAGAAAAAGTGCTCAGAGAGTGGCACACGAACATCTATAGTGAAATCCGATTGTGAACAGAAAACAAAGACATCAAAGTGAACTGCCTACTCTTTGCAGATGATATGGCCTTCTAACTGAGACCTGGAAAGAAGCAAAAGAACAAATCCTCAAAGCAAGCTAAAAGGAAAGAAAAATAGGTCTCGAAATCACCTTCGAAACGACGACAAACATAAAAAAACACATCAAAAAGTTGGAAAGTGGGGGAACAAGAAATAAGAGTGTCAATGAATTCAAATATAATGGAGAATCGATCAGCTGGAATGCCCTTGAGGAAAATGGAAGGAATCTAGAAGAACTGAAGTTGAATTGGCACCTCACAAAGACACACAACAAAAAGTCCCTGTCTTTGAATGCTAAAATAAGGCATTATAACCTAGTACTCAACCGGAAGCCCTGTATGCAGCCGAAACACTGTCACAAACCAAGGTCCAATTGAAAGGCTGGATCAAAGACAACGATATTAAGAAAAAATTTTGTCGCCAAGTTCCTAAACAATAATCTAATCCACGTTAGGAATGAAACCATTTATCAAACGACTAAAAATGCCAGATACAACGAGGAAAAGAAGATTTGATTTTTATGCACACATCCACAGAATGAACCCAACTAGATTAACCAAAAAATATTTGACTACCTTCGCAAGGAAATAAACCAAAACAAGCTGGTTAACTCTTTAATGTATGGTGTGTATATATACTGAAAAAATACAATGAAAATAAACCTTAAAATTATTTGCACTAATAGCAACAAAAATGCTCGTAGCTGGTTAGCTATATATTGCTTCCATGATATATCCCATGCAGTAAATGTCACTATCATGCCTTTAGTCTTTCCAGAAAGTAACTCATAATGCAACAGTAGTATGTGATTACTTTTACATGCAAAGGAAGAATACTAAAGCAAACAAACGCACATGTAACTCAATGCAGCTAACTGTCGAACTGATTCAGTAGCACTCTGCAATTTATAATTTCTAGGGCGAGCTACCTGCATATGTAACACTATATATACAAGCAGCAACAAATGAATTTGTGGTAAAATGATCACACTTTGAGAGATAATGCAAAAAATAAGGTATGTAGCTGATCAGCTACACTATTTTGCATTAAAGGCTTAGTGAAACCGAGAACAACTTAAAAGAACTTCAAATCACAGAAATTCTGCTCACAGATAAAACTGCAAAGCAAAGAACCAAAGACAAGAGAGGTTCCAATCAAACGAACTATCAAAATCTCTGAAGACGAAAGGATAGCAAGGTCAGAAAGAAAGAAACAATATTGTTGTTGTTGTTGTGGTCTTCAGTCCGGAGACTGGTTGGATGCAGCTCTCCACAATACCCTATCCTGAGCAAGCCTCTTCATCTCCACATAAGAACGACATCCTACATCTGTCTGAATCTGCTTCCTGTATCCATCTCTTGGTCTTCCCCTGCGATTTTTCCCCACACACTACCCTCCAACGCTAAATTCACAATTCCTTGATGTCTAAGAATGCGTCCTACCAATCTATTCCTTCTTTTAGTCAAGGTATGCCAGAAATTCCTTTTCTCCCCAATTCTGTTCAGTACCTCATCATTAGTTACGCGATCCACCCACCTAATCTTCAGCATTCTTCTGTAGCACCATATTTCAAAAGCCTCAATCGTCTTCCTGTCCGCACTGTTTATCGTCCATGTCTCACTCCCATACAAGGCAACACTCCATACAAATGCCTTCAGAAAGGACTTCCTTAGGTTTAAATCAATATTCGATGTTAACAAATTTCTCTTTTTCAAGAACGCTTTTCTACCCATTGCCATTCAGCATTTTATATCCTCTGTACTGCGACCATCATTTGTTATTTTACTGCCCAAGTAACAGAACTCATCTACCTCCTTTACTGCTACGTTTCCCAATCTAATTCCTTCAGCATCACCTGATTTTCTTACACTGCACTCCATTACCCTAGTTTTACTCTTGTTAATGTTCATCTTACATGCACCTTTCAGCACACTGTCCATTCCGTTCAATTGCTCTTCCAGGTCCTTTGCTGTATCTGACAGAATTACTATGTCGTCGGTAAAACGCAATGTTTTTAATTCTTCACCCTGAACTTTAATTCCTTCTCCAAATTTCTCCTTGCTTTCCTTTATAGCTTGCTCAATGTACAAATTGAACAACAATGGAGAAAGACTACAACCCTGTCTTACTCCCTTTCCAACCACTGCATCTCTTTCATGTCCTTCAACTCTAACAACCGCTGCCTGGTTTTTGTACAAGTTGTAAATAACCTTACGTTCCCTATATTTTACTCCTGCTTGCTTCAGAACTTGAAAGAGTTTATTCCAATCAACATTGTCAGAAACCTTCTCCAAATCTACAAAAGCTAGAAATGTAGGTTTGCCTTTTCCTATTCTATCTTCTAGGATAAGCCGTAAAGTGAGTATTGCCTCCCGTGTTCCTACATTTCTCCCGAACCCAAACTGATCTTCCCCGAGGTCGGCTTCTACCAGCTTTTCCATCCTTCTGTATATAATTCGCGTTAATATTTTGCAGCCATTACTTATTAAACTGATGGTTCTGTAGTTTTCACACCTGTCTGCACCTGATTTCTTAGGGATAGGGATTATAACATTTTTCTTAAAGTCTGAGGATACTTCACCTGTCTCATACATCTTACACACCAGGTGAAACAATTTTGTCATGGCTGGTTCTCCCAGAGACTTCAGTAGCTCTGAGGGAATATCATCTACTCCAGGGGCCTTGTTTCGAATCAGGTCTTTCAGGGCTCTGTCAAATTCTTCTCTCAGTACAGTATCTCCTACTTCATCTTCATCTACATCCTCTTCCCTTCCTACAATATTGTCTTGAAGTTCATTTCCTTTGTAGAGCCCCTCTATATATTCTTTCCACCTTTCAGCTTTCCCTTCTTTGCTGAGAACTGGTTTTCCATCAGTGTCCTTGATATTCATAGAGCTGTTTTTCTTATCTCCAAATGTTTCTTTTATTTTCCTGTAGGCTGTATCTATTTTTCCCCTATTTATACATTCTTCTACATCCTTGCATTTGCCTTCTAGCCACTCCTGCTTAGCCATTTTGCACTTCCTGATAATCTCATTTCTTAGTCGTCTGTACTCCATTTTGCCTGTTTCATTTACTGCATTTTTATATTTTCTCCTTTCATCGATTAAATTAAGTATCTACCTTCACTATTTCATCTCTCAATTTTACCCATTCCCCTCTACTGTTTTATTTCCCCCCGTTTCTATCAATTGTTGCCTAAAGCTCCCTCTGAAATTCTTAAGATCCTCAGGTTCCTTCAATTTATCCAGGTCCCATCTCCTTATTTTCCTACCTTTTTGTAGTTTCTTTAGTTTCAGCCTTCAGTTCATAACCAACAAGTTATGGTCGGAGTCTATATCTGCCCCTGGGTATGTCTTACACTGTAGAACCTGATTCCGAAATCTATGTCTTACCATTATAAAATCTATCTGGTATCTTCCGGTGTCTCCTGGTCTCTTCCACGTATACAACCTTCTTTTGTGATTCTTGAACCAGGTGTTTGTTATAACTGAATTATGTTCTGTGCAAAATTCTACCAGGCGGCTTCCTCTTTCATTCCTTTTGCCCAGACCATATTCACCTACTATCTTCCCTTCCCTTCCTTGTCCTACTACCGAATTCTAGTCTCCCATAACAATTAAAGTTTCCTCTCCCTTAATTGTCTGAATAATTTCCTTTAGCTCCTCATATATTTCTTCGATTTCCTCATCATCGGCAGAGCTAGTTGGCATATAAACCTGTACTACTGTTGTCGGTGTTGGCTTCGTATCTATCTTGACAATGATAATGCGATCACTGTGCTGGTCATAGTAGTTTACCCGCATTCCTATTTTTTTATTCATTATCAATCCTACTCCTATGATACCCCCAATTGATTTTGTATTTATAATCCTGTACTCACCTGACCAGAAATCCTGTTCATCCTGCCACCGAACTTCACTAATCCCCACTATATCTAACTTCAACCTATCCATTTCCCTTTTTAAATTTTCTAAATTTCCTACTCGATTAAGGGATCTAACATTCCACACTCCGGCCCGTAGAATGCCAGTATTGTCTTTCGTGATGATCACATCCTCCTGAGTAGTCCCCGCCCGGAGATCCGAATGGGGGACTATTTTACCTCCGGAATATTTTACCCGAGAGGATGCCATCATCATATGTTCATACAGTAGAGCTGCATGTCCTCGGGAAAGGTAACGGCTGTAGTTTCCCCTTGCTTTCAGTAGCTGCGTGGTAAAGCCACGTTAGCTGATGTTACAAGGCCAGCTCAGTCAATCATCCAGACTGTTGCCCCTGTAACTACTGAAAAGGCTGCTGCCCCTCTTCAGGAACCACACGTTTGTCTGGCCTCTCCACAGATACCCCTCCGCTGAGGTTGCACCTACGGTACGGCTATCTGTTTCGTTGAGGCACGCAAGCCACCCCACCTCGGCAATGTCTGTTGTTCATGGGAGTGGGAAACAATATTAGGTAATCGAAAGTCACAGACCATTAAGAGATGATTGATCTAAAGTACCCCAAAGTCGGGTGAAACGAAAAAAGAAGAAGGATTAGCGTTAGTGTTCGGCGTTATCCCCTTAGGTTTCTATTTCATATTTATGTTAGTTCAACTCATATTATCCCCTTTGTCCATCTACCACACACTGTCAATTTTGCTATCTGTTACGAAAAGCCGTTTACAAGCAGCTATGACGAGATATCTCCTGAAAATGTTTCCTACAATAATACAATTTTTAGGTTCGTATAACGGAATATTAGGAAACTCGATAAGAAGTGTATTGCTACTGTGAAGTAGTACATTAAAACCTCATTTGTGATAGTGTGTTTTTCATTAACCTTACTGTTTATGCGATTATAGCTCCTGAACTAAGTGTCGTACTGTAATTTCGAAGGCACTTTCTGTACTGTATGTGCTCATTATCTGTAAAATATCTCGGGAATGCAATTAGTAATGTAGAAGTATTAAATTTTAATACAATACCGAGACCATAGTTGCAATGCAAGAAAAGTAGTAAGCTGAACACTTGTTTCCTTTTATGACTTTGTTGGGGTTGTCAGCTAGAAAAAGTTTCATGAAAATTGAGTGTGAAGTACGACTGCACTGGGGTTGTAGAATCAGGAGTGGGATGCTTGTTCAAATGTTCTTTAAGCTTATGGCTTATGGGACTTTACTGCGGGGTTACAAGTCCCTAAAATTACACAATACTTACATACTACCTTGTACTAAAGACATCCGTGCCCGAGGGAGGATTCGAATCCCCGACGGGGAACGGCCTCGCACATCGGAACATAGCGCCTCAATGCGCTCGGCCACTCTGCCGCAGCTGGGGTGCTTGGTGGAACGAAGTTTCTGACAACTAGTACGTTAGAGATGTTATGTGACGTCGAAACTTTTAAAATTTTGCAATTTCCACCTTGAACAACGCTTCCTTCTCTTTTCTGTTCTCTTTCCCTCAGTCGTCTTACCATAGTAGAAGTCGAGTTTCTTCTAATCTGCTGTCTTCTCTGATGATGTCCTGGCGCAAACGGATGACACTCAGGTTGCAGATCCATTGACTTGAAGTGAGGTTGTAAATCGTAAGTGAGGTTTTCAGTGGGCTCTAGTAAAAATAGATCACTCAATGCTGTTTTTCAGGGATACCACCTAATTTAATTTTGTCGTAGGAAAGTAGCAAACTAGAAAGACCTGCACAAGTGTACAACAAATATATCTTTCACCAAAATTACACAAGACAATGTTCCGTTCATAAGTTGGAACTCTCAATTGGTCGGTTCTCCTTTCTCCAAGGCCTCTATCATTTTTAATAGTGTTGGATCTTCCCTCTGTTCAGCTGTAACGTCATCTAATTCAGTGAGAGCTGAAATTTCATTAATGCTGTTGTGTTCCACTAATGGATTCCTCGAAAGGCAGTCGGCATCCTTGTGTTTGCGCCCGTTCTTGAATACCACTGTGACATCGTACTCTTGGAGTCTTAGTGCCCATCTTGCTAGTCGACCTGATGGATCCTTCAAGCTAGTCAGCCAACACAAAGAATGGTGGTCTGTCACGACGGTGAATGGTTTGCCGAATAAATACGGACGGAACTTGTTGATAGCCCAGATAACCGCGAGACATTCTTTTTCAGTTGTAGAGTAGTTTATCTCGGACTTTGAGAGTACTCTTGACGCAAAGGCTATCACTTTTTCGGCACCTTCCTGAACTTGTACAAGCACTGCACCAATCCCATAGCCACTGGCGTCTGTGTGAAGTTCCGTTTCTGCAGTCTCGTCGTACAAGGCTAGCACTGGTGCGGAAGTTAGAGCCTCCTTAAGTGCTCGGAAAGCTCTTTCTTTTGTCTCATCGCAGTAAAATTTGGCGTCTCCCTGCAGAAGTTCTTGTAATGGACGTGCCTTGTTACAAAATCCTTTTATGAAACGTCGGTAGTATGAGCACAGCCCGAGAAAACTTCTCATTTCACGAATGTGCTGAGGAGTTGGAAATTCAGTGACTGCCCTTACTTTATCTGGATCAGGACGGACACCATCTCCGTTGACTAGGTGCCCCAGGATTTTTATCTCTTTCGCGACGAAGAGGCACTTCTTTGGATTGAGGCGGAGACCTGCAGCCTAAACACACTTCAACACAGTTGACAGGCGACTCAGATGTTCTTCAAATGTTTTCGAGAAAACGACAATGTCATCTAAATAGCAGAGACACGTCGTCCACTTAAGGTGTCGAAGCAAGTTGTCCATCATGCGTTCGAATGTGGCTGGAGCATTACATAATCCAAATGGCATTACTTTAAATTCATAGAGACCGTCAGGTGTAATAAAAGTCGTCTTCTCCCTGTCAGCTTCGTCAACCTCGATTTGCCAGTAACCTGTCTGCATGTCCATAGTTGAGAAGTATGTAGCTCCTTTCAAGCAGTCTAAGGTGTCGTCAATACGCGGCAATGGGTAGACATCTTTCTTTGTGATTCTGTTCAGCCGCCGATAGTTGACACAGAATCGCCACGTGCCATCCTTCTTCTTTACTCTCCGAAGGTTGAATAATGTCATCTCGCAACATCTTCTCCACTTCCTCCCGAATTATCCGTCTTTCAGCTGGCTACACTCTATACGCACGCTGGCTAATTGACGGATGATCCCCAGTATTTATACGGTGCTTTATCGTGGGCCGTTTCGTCTGACTATTCCCCTGCTGAGGTGTGAATGCACCCGAAAATTGGCGTAGTATACCTAACACCCGCTGGCGTTGTTCCTTGGTCAGTCCAGGCCCTATTGGCAGTTCCACGTTTGTTTCCTCCAGCGTGTTGTCTGTACTAATAGCAGGGCATGGGTGTTCATTGATGACGTTGAGCTCACCGTCCTGGATTGGTTCAGCTGTCCCGATACACATTCCCTTGGGGATAAGTTGTGACTGCTCGTGACAATTTGTGATCCAAATCTATCCTCGACCACCGGTAATGCTTATGATAGCCGCTGGTATGTAAATTTCTTTTGTGAGCCTGATAAACTTTTTACTATCAACAAGAACTGCACAGTTTAACCAGTCATCTGTGTTTGTGACTGCAACTCTTCTCATTGTCAACGGCGGTATCGTCACATTGTCAACGACGAATAATTTCCCAGAAAATTCTGCATTACGTGTATCTGGCGGAACAACTTCTTCAATTTGCAGCTCAGATCTTCCACAGTCAATGATAGCTTGGGATGCCTGAAGGAAGTCCCATCCGAGGATGACATTGTGACTACATTCTGTTAACACGACAAATTCAAACGGCTGCGTCCTGTTGTTGACGGTTTTTCTTGCGACACAAGTTCCTGTTGGATGGACGTACTTTCCATTCACGACCTTCAGCACAGTTGCTCCCGTATCACAGAACATTGTCTTCTTTAGTGTGCGGCGGTAATTATCCGATAATACAGAAAAAGAGGCTCCTGAATCAACAAGTGCCCGAACAGGCTGGCCGTCGATTATGACGTCGATGAGATTTCCCGACATCTTGGCGACTGTCGTCCATGGAGGATTTTCATCTGCGGCGGCCTCACCTCCGTAGATGGTCGCCCCGCTTAGTTTTCCTGGGCGCGGCGGCTTGGGGAGCGGCTGGTACCTCTGCACGGCGACGGTGAACGGCTGCGGCGCGTCGGGGAGCGACCTCGTCTAGAGTACGGCGATGGGCTTCTTCCCATAGGTCGACTGAACTCATCAGCAAGTGACTGTCTTGGATAGAACTGCTCCGACGGCTGACGTCTTGCGGCAAAATAATCATCGAATACTCGCCTCCTCTCTCTGCAGTAGCGTACGACATGTCCAGGGCGTCCATAGTGGAAACACAGTGGTGTGTTCTCCTCTGTCCTCCAGACGTCTGTTCTTCTGCGGGGCGTCATAGTTACCGGGGGAGTTGGCTGTGGTCGTGTCGGTCGGTTCGTGGGCTGCCGTTTGGCGGCTGCAGCGTAAGTCATAGCAGGGCGACGCCATTCTTCACGTCGGGTGCGATTTACGGGGCAGACAGGAGCTAATGTTTGAAATACCTCGTCCTCAGCGGCGTCGGCTACCTCGTGACTTACAGGGCTCACATCCATGGCCATAATCTGATGCTCGCTCGGTCTAATAGTCCCGGCTGCCATGCACTGTTGTAATTCTTCACTCACGATTTGTCGTATGAGAGAAGCCAAGTCCTGCTGGTCTTCCACAACGGCCATAGGGACTACATTTGGGAGTCTGTCATACTTCTTGCGTCCAACCCTCCTTTGTTGCATCTCTTCAATACGCTGGCACCACTTGATGAACTCTTCTGTCGTTGCGACGTCTTTTATCAGAAGAGCTTGGTACATATCTTCTGCAATTCCCTTCATCAGGTGCGTGATTTTGTCCGCTTCAGTCATGTTCGGATTGACTACGTTACACAGGGCCAAAACACTCTGTATGTACGATTGTGTCGGCTCACCATGTCGTTGGGCCCGGTTCTTCAGTTGTTCTTCCGCCGAGCGGATTTGTCGCTGGCGGTCTCCAAACGTCTTCTTAAGTTCCTCCTGGAACGTCTCCCAGTCATTCAACTTGTCTTCGTTGTTTTCGAACCATTGCTGGGCTGTTACATCCAGGTAGAAATAAACGTTGGCCAAGCACATCGTATGATCCCACCTGTTGTACTTGGCGACTCGGTCGAACCCTTTTAGCCATTTGTTGGGGTCCTGTCCAGCATCTCCAGAGAACACCGACGGGTGTCTGATGTGCAGCGGGCTTATTGCTGGTTTCGTCTCCATCGTTCTTCTGATAATACGGACTTTTGGAAGGATGTACTCTGTGTATCCCTTGTATTCCGGTTCCAGTCCGTGTAAGCGACGGCTTTTACGTTGCCTAATCGGAGCCACGGTGATGCAGCTGTTGCACAGTGTACCAGGCGCCTCCACCAAACAATATCACGTTGCAATTGAAGTAGGCCTGACTTCGAAGGCAACTAAACACAGCACTTACACTGAAAGCGCGTTTATTACGAACTCAACATACACGCAGCACTGACTGCCTCTCAGGCAGAGTGCTCTGCTATTTATACGCAGACAGAATTTACCAGAAATTAGAAGCACAGTTAACATAAGAAACAAGTAGAATTTCTAAGTGAACATAAGAAAGATGTAGAACCTTCTGGAATTGTCAATTACAAAAAAATAAATTTTTGCTGGTGGGCGGGATTGAACCGGCGACCTTCTGCTCCGCAGTCCGTGACGCTATCCCCTGCGCCACGCCGGCAGTTTTTTTCTTTTTTTCTTTTTTTTTTAAGCGCTTTAGTCCATTTTTTAATTTTTTTCTTAACCGTTTTTTTATTTTTGTTTTCTTTTCACCTTTATATATATATATATATATATATATATAGTTCTTTGTTCTTTTATTGTGAGGAACTGGGATTTTTTGTTTTATTTGTTGATTGATATAGTTTATATGACATTTGCCATTTTCAGCTTCCTTGAGCAAAGTGAATAAAGAAAAGATTTGCCCCTCTAGCGTGACACATAATTTCAAACGTCATCATTGTGTGGAATATATCACACACTTCTCGACCTCTTAAGGGCACACAGAGTACAAAAAAGAATGACAGCCAACTTAAAAGCTATGGTAATAATAATTCTCAAATGAAAATAAAATAGACTTCTTATATTTCGTATGTCGTGTCGTCAATTTATCGTACTCATGGAGTGCTGTTTGCCGATAGTGAAATAACTAGAAACTTTTGGAACATATCTTTGTACTTTGGGGTTTTCAGTATTTTATGGTGCTCACCTGACAAGTAGTGCAAAAAGTCACATAGCGATTTACTCTTAAAAACTATGGTATAGTATACGTAGTTGCCAAGAATCCATGCGTAACTATTGTTTTTAGCTTTAGGGAAGAAAGTCCAGTCCGGATGAAGTATGTGCGTGGGTGGTATATGGGCTGCTGTTGTTCGGGTTATAAGTGCCAACTTTTTCCGTGTCCAATTCCATACTTCATTTTGGTCTCTGCATGTAAATGTATGTACAAGGGTATCAACAAGCTGACATTTATCACAATATGGCGTCGGTCGAAGGTGTATTTTATGTAGTTTCTCGCCGGTAGGGATGACTTCATTTACGACTTAATACCACGCGGCTCGAACTTTAGAAGGAAGTGCCTTGTTATGGACATTCTTCCATATGTTTTCCCAAAGGAAAGTTTTGTATTTTCTCTGAATCGGATGGGTCGGTTGGTTCGCAGTCAGTGTACGGTACAGTTACTTCGTGTTGTGTTCACGTCCATCTTCCTTTAAATAACTCAGTTCCAAGTAGTACTGGCGAACATATGCTAGTTCGTTGCTTTTATGACCTACGTTTACCGGTGGCCTTCTATCACCTGGATCGAGACAAGAGAATAAACGTTTCGTCAAAGTGTTTTGGTTTAGTTGTAATATTCTGGTGGTCGCGCGGATGAAGATTGCTGTGCATTGTGCTTGAATATTTTTAACTCCTAGCTCACCGTTGAGACGCGGTAATGTGGCAGTGGCGAACGGAGGCTTAAAGATGTTGCCTCTCCAAATAAACCAACACGCCGTCGCTAATAATCTTGTCGCAATGTCAGATGGTAAGGGCAGTATCGCAGCAACGTGGTATATTTTGCTCAGCACGTATATGTTAACAAAATCAGCTCTCTGAAGCCTGTCCAGTGATCTCACTTGGTGGTCCTTAAGCATGAACCGCAACGCATTAAGTTTTCGTGTCCAGTTAACAATGTTCATATCTCTTGGGTTGGCGGTGATATGGAGTCCCAGTTGTGTCCTTTCCTCCGTACGCTGAAGCCATGGAGATCTCATCAAGGGTGGATGAGGTCCTAATATCAGGATGTTGGACTTTCGAATGTTTAATTGAGCACCAGTAGCTCTTGCGTAACTTTCTACAATTTGTCTTGCTACGTCCAATTCTGTTTCGTTATTAATAATGAGGCTGATGTCGTCGGCGTATGCCTGAGACACTGTCCGACAATGCAAAGTCTGGAGACCTCGTAGGTGTTCGTGAAATTTTCTAAGTAGTGGCTCTATGCCAATGGCATACAGAGTTGACGAAAGAGGAGAACCTTGCCGTATACCACGCTGAATCTGCACAGCGTCTGTCAACTGTCCATTTATTTTAATTTTCGAATAGGAGCGACGTATCGAATTCTGAATTATGTGAACAACTTGCTCATTGTATTCTAATCTTCGCATCGTGTGTAGTAAAAATTTGTGGCTCAACCTGTCAAAAGCTTTATCAAAATCCAGAAACGCAAGAGCTAGTTCACTTTTACTGATCCAAACAAGATGAATTAGATCGCGATATTCCGCCAAAACGTGAGACATTGTCCTTCCTGTGGACGGATGTGCGTGGTATGATCCGAAAACTTTTGGTAATGTTGGCTTCAGCCTGTCATTGATTAAGCGAGTGAATATTTTAAAGTCAGCATTGAGCAATGTAATCGGCCGATATTGCGTAATCATCGTACTCCCTGGTGTTTTAGGAACTAAGACCACCATGCCTTCGGTGAAGGTAGCCGGGATCTCATTAATCGTCAGAATCTCGTTGTACATCTTTGTCAGTTCTGTACCTATGATGTCCCAATAAGTTATGTAAAACTCAACAGGCAAGCCGTCTATTCCGGCGGACTTATTCCGCGGCGCCTGCTTTAAAGATGTTCTGACTTCTTCATCTGTGAATTGTGCACATATCTCTGCATTGTCGTTTTCATTTATTCGCGTCGTAAATCCAGATAACAACTCCTCTTCGGCCTCGACTTGAGTTTGTTGTTCCGAATAGAGATGTTGGAAATAATTGAATACATATCGTTGAATAGTACGTTGATCGTTATATAGATTTCCTTGGTCATCAGTAAGACTATTTATTAGTTTTGGTTTTGCTCTTTTTGTTTCTCGAACGAGATGGAAAAGTGACGCTTTTTCATTGTGAAGGTTGTTGATGTTTCGAGCACGCACAATCCTGCCCTGGAGAGAAACGCTAGTTAGCGATATGAGTTTGGCTTTAACGCGTTGAATTTGAATAATATTATCAGAAGGGCTTGGTGAGTTTCTGTATAAATCCCGAAGGCTGTTAAAATAAAATTCAATAGTCCTCTTCTTCCAGTAGTTTTTCTGTTTTGCGTACTGTAGTATCGATTTTTTTAGCTGTGGTTTAACGTAGCTGGTCCACCAAACTACGCGTTGTTGAAATCTGTGCATCGTTCTAACGCATTTATCCCATACGTGTATTATCTCATTTCGTAAAGCTGCATCATTAAGAAGCGACAAATTTAACTGCCATACACCGCGGCCAAGGAAGGTTTTCTGCCGAGCCTGTTTAACCCAGATGTGATAAGCACTGTGGTCAGAGAAACAAACAGGCCATACTTCACAATTGGTCACGTAGCTGGAGAGATCTGCCGTACAGTAAATCCTATCTAATCGACTACACGACGTATTTGTAATAAAGGTATATCCAGGTGAATTGGGTCGGAGATGTATCCAAGTGTCGGTCAGTTGTAGGCTATCCGTTAGAATTTTTAGTTCTTCACAGTAATTGAAGTTAGAAATTTGGTCTTCTTTGCGTAAAACGCAATTAAAATCGCCCCCAAAAATAATGCTTGAGCTGGAGCTAGTGATAAGGTGCATCAGTTCTTCTCGGTAAAAGTGACTTGTATTGCGCTTATTACTGGTACCTGACGGAGCGTAGACGTTAACTAATAGTAGATCCTGTAACTGTAACGTCATGCATCTTCCGTTGACTAAAACTGCTTTCGCTTCGTATCGTATTCCTTGTCGTAACAATACCGCCGTTCCACTGTCCTGTCCAATATTGAAAATCGCGTCAAATCAGTGTATGTTCTCTAATTTGGTTGTACATACCTCTTGAAGCATTAGGACGTCAATATCTGCAGCATAAATGTAGTCTTTTAGAGCTTGTAGTTTCCTGTCCGATTCTATCCTATGTAAATTTAAAGTTCCAATTTTATAGTCTTGCACTGGTAAATGTAGCTTTAATCTTCCATGTGTTCCGCCCAAGAAGTAGATGTATCTGGCGGGCGTTGACGGTTTGTCCCCTTTGGTTCGTCTTGTTGCGGTTGAGTATTGGATGACAAAAATTCATCAACCTGTATCTTCTCCCTTTCCTCTTGTTTCTTGCTTGCAGATTCAGCGTCTCCTTTTTTTAAGGTGTTTTTAGCTTTTTGACGCTTCCGTTCTAGATCTTGGGACTCTTCTTCAGACTGTTTCTTGATCTTTTTGGATTTCACAGTTTTCTGTTGACAAGAGTCGACGGTCAAACGTTGTTTGTCAGCTGTTTCACTATTACCTGGACTGGTATTGGCAGGTTGCTCGGACATTTCAGAAATGAACATTGGTTCTGAAGTGTCCATGTCGTTGCCAGACTCGGGTAGCGGGAGAGGTACTGGTACAGTTATGGACAGAGTCTGTTGGTCGCGCTGCGGCGGAATTGCCTGGCCGGCTGGCGGTGTCGGTGTCGTCGTGTGCTGCTGCTGCTGCTGCTGCTGCTGCTGTTGCTGTCCGATGAGGCGCTGTGCCGCAGCCGGCGCGGTCCCCTGCTCCGCCGGGCCGCTGCCGCCGCTCTCCTCCTGTTTATCCGCTGTGACTTCACCGCCGCGAGGAGGCTCGGAAACCTGAGGCGCACTAATTGATTCACGGTGTACGTCAGACGTCTCCACGGGAGGCGACTGTTGCTCTACATTTTGTCTCGGAGCAGGGCTCAAAAGGACTGCCGCGTACGACGTGCCGTCCGACTCTGAGCGAGCTGTGGGAAGCTGCACAGGCTGGACGGTTCTGCGCACATTCCTTATGTTCGGACAGTCAGCTCGAAGATGATCGGGGGAATTGCATTTGGCGCAAGTTCTCGGCTGCCCTTCGTAAACTACAAGAGCCCTAAAGCCATACACCATAATTTGTGACGGTATATGTTGCCGTAAGTCTATTTTGACAGTTTTAACACCTTAATCGACATTGAAATGTTTCAGACCGGACCATTTTTCCCGTTCGATCTGCAAAACATTTCCACACGGAGTAAGAGCTTGTCGGAACATTTCAAGTGGCACTTCAAAAGGCACGTTGAAAATGCGGACAGAGCGAAGACCTAAGCCAGCGAAGCTTATAGACACTTTGCAAACTTCCCCATTCTCGTGAACAAAGTTCGTAGATCCGCCTGTCGTTCTCATGATACGCAAACAGATTTCTTCGTCTACTATTTTGACGTACAGTGTATTCTCCAAGAAATCGTATTGCATTCCCACGACGTCTTCGTCTTTTAAACCTATTTCGTCAAACAGCCAATCGACAATACCATATACATTAGGACGCTCATAACCAAACGGAAAACCAAATTTCAACGTACACTGTCTAATCGATGACTGCATAGTAATATCGTAACCAGCACTTAAAGTAGAATAGCACCGTCAGAAAGCACGCGCCGCGAGCGACAGGTAAACACCGTCCGCACTTGGCCGCAGACGCGACGGAACTGGGCCCGGTTCTTCAGTTGTTCTTCCGCCGAGCGGATTTGTCGCTGGCGGTCTCCAAACGTCTTCTGAAGTTCCTCCTGGAACGTCTCCCAGTCATTCAACTTGTCTTCGTTGTTTTCGAACCATTGCTGGGCTGTTACATCCAGGTAGAAATAAACGTTGGCCAAGCACATCGTATGATCCCACCTGTTGTACTTGGCGACTTGGTCGAAACCTTTTAGCCATTTGTTGGGGTCCTGTTCAGCATCTCTAGAGAACACCGACGGGTGTCTGATGTGCAGCGGGCTTATTGCTGGTTTCGTCTCCATCGTTCTTCTGATAATACGAACTTTTGGAAGGATGTACTCGGTGTATCCCTTGTATTCCGGTTCCAGTCCGTGTAAGCGACGGCTTTTACGTTGCCTAATCGGAGCCACGGTGATGCAGCTGTTGCACAGTGTACCTGGCGCCTCCACCAAACAATGTCACGTTGCAATGGAAGTAGGCTTGACTTCGAAGGCAACTAAACACAGCACTTATACTGAAAGCACGTTTATTACGAACTCAACATACACGCAGCACTGACTGCCTCTCAGGCAGAATGCTCTGCTATTTATACACAGACAGAATTTACCAGAAATTAGAAGAACAGTTAACATAAGAAACAAGTAGAATTTACAAGTGAACATAAGAAAGATGTAGAACCTTCTGGAATTGTCAATTACAAAAAAGTAAGTTTTTGCTGGTGGGCGGGATTGAACCGGCGACCTTCTGCTCCGCAGTCCGTGACGCTATTCCCTGCGCCACGCCGGCAGTTGGTGTTCGTAGTCTCTCGCGGCAATATTCCAAAAATGTCGGAAGATAGTATCACAATCTAATATACACAGTCGCGACACTCACTGCTGTGAAAGTTGTTACCAACATAAGCAACGACACTAGCGCTCCTAGCGGTGGGCAAGCTGCCGTTAGAGTAATGTTTGTTTGTAATTACTTTTCTACGTAATTATCCAAACATTTTCTGTAATTTTTGCATTCAAAACGTCATTAAAATAACAATAGACATAAATAATCAGTGATATAAACAACAACTTATTTATGAGGAAATACTTACGAATATGTGTATATTTTGTAGCCTACTCCGCTGAAAGTGAGAGAATATAAACAGACGGGAAACATTATTTCATGTTGTGGTCTGTTCCTATTTGATAGGAACTTCGTTTGATATAAAAATTCGACATGGAATCTAATGATTCAAACACTTTCACACTTCAGTCCACTTTGTTATAAATCCATATACTATTGAGTATAATTACTTTTGGTTATAAAATAAAAGTCTTGAAGATTCTTGCCGTTTGTGATTCAGCTGTAGCTACAACTGTGGAAGTCGTTTTTGCTTTGTTGGGAAACTGTGTTTTTGCTTTCGATGTTTTATTGTCACTTTTTTGAGGACTTCCCTTCAGTTGCAAGCTGTAGTGCCTGATGTGGTAAATTTAATAATGTAGGTAATGCATTCCTTATATTCAAAAATTACTGATTTGGTTGGAATTGTAGTGAAGAAATCCTGACATTTCTTAGTAGAAAACTGACGTTTTTCTGTACAAGGTTGGGTCTTCTGTTGTTTATCAGCAGTTTTTGCTCTAATTAGAAACTGAAATTCTTGATTAAAAAGTGATAGATTTGAAGACAATCTTAAATAAACTGCCCATCAAAGTACAGTTTCATACTTTCCAATGATTCTTAGGAAACCTACTAAAGACAAATGTTGTTTATTTTACGGTTATTACCTATTTTTATGGCACTTCTTACTTTTCCTGTTGTAAAGAGTTATGTTAAAATCAATTTAAACGACACTATTCACACTCATCCGATATCGTATTCAGAAATGTACCTCGCCAGCCACTTGGAGCGCTGCTGTCGCGGATTATAACAAAAATCTGTGAAAGTATTGTAACTGTATATGTCAGACTTTGGTGGGGTGCTATTCAGAGATTTTTTATATACCAAAACTACCTGGAGATATATTATGATTCGTAAAATGTTAATAAAGAAAGATTGATGCCAAAAACCATCACTAACGTGGTGGCAAACAATCAAATCACATTTCTTAGAAAACTGGCGCATTTCCCCACGGAAAGAACCTGATAAAACCTTTTCCCACTTTCAGCTTCCTCACACCCCTCCTCACGTCATGGCAAACGGAGAGCTCCCCAGCTATAACACGCCTAACAAGAATTTAGAATCGGAACTGTAGAAATCACAACCGCCACAAAAATTTGTTTTATGACGTCATATCTTCTGAACTATTGAATTATGTGTAGTAAACGTTTCTTACCCCTTCTCTCCCCCCCCCCTCGTCTCAACGAGTGTCTGGCCGTACGGAATACGAATGTTAAGTTTCGCTGAAATCGGTGCTGTAGTTTTGGAGGAGATGTGGAATACACACAGCCGTGGTGGAATGGCCGAGCGCTCTAAGGCGCCTTGCTGCGGAGCGCGTCGCTGTTCACCTTCGGAGGTTCGAGTCCTCTCTCGGGCATTGGTATGTATGTTGTCCTTAGCGAAGATTAATTTAAGTAGTTTGTAAACCTAGCGACTGATGACCAAAGTAATTACGTCCCATACACTTACAGACATTAGAACATTTGAAACAAACACACACACATATAAAGGGTGATGCAATGAAAACCTTTTTTGGGTTAAAAAAGTTTTAATAAAACTTGTTCACCCAGAAGAGGGCCACCGGTTAACGTAAAACTCGCTTCCCACCCCCGTACCCCTCCCGGAAGCGGGATAGTGGGTGACTTTGCAATCTGCAATACGAAACCAAATTTTTTATTACAGATTTGGATTCTACATGAAAAAATATGTAACTTTTGTCTGAAACATTTTTTTAGTTTCACGATAGATGGCGATGTAATCGGCAAAAGTAAAAATAAGTTGAAAACTGTTAATATCTGAAACAGACAGATATCAGGCTGTTTCTCTAGGTTTAACACTTCCAAGTCCAGCAAACAGTTGGGCAATACTGCGAAAAGTCGTTGAAGAAGTAACATTCCTCTCAGGGAACAGATTGGCATACTTTCGACGAGCTCTTTGAACATTTATATATGCCTCAAAGTACGAAGAAATTATATCTACTCCGTGCAACCATTAATATCGAGGAATAAATGCATACAGATGTATACATTTGCGGCGGAGTGGCCGAGCGCATTGAGGCCCTTTGTTCCAGTGCGCGAGGCCGTTCCAAGTCAGGGGTTAGAATCCTCCCTCGGTCATGGATGTTTCTGTTGTCTCTAGTATAAGGTAGTTCGTAAGTAGTTTGAGTAGTTTGTAAGTTTAACGAATGATGACTCCGCAGTTAAGTCACATAAGCTTAACAAACGTTTGAACATTTTTATACACAGTCCGAATCATTGAAGTACAATGAACAGTCTGACTACAGACTGTGAGCATGTTGCCAGTCTGTGCTTCATTCGATTGTGGGAGGTGTCAGATGTTATTTAATTTGATTTTTCTAATCTCATGTGTATTTTTTGAGACATTACCGTTCTTCAACAATTTTGGAGTCATATTTATTATTGTCGATTACAGCGCCATCTATCACGAGACGAAAAAAAAGTTTCATATAAAAGTTAGTTTTTTTCACGGAGACTCGAAAGGTGCAATAAAATATGGGGTTCCTATTTAATATTTCAAAGTCACTTCTCCTCCCTCCCCCTGAGATGGTGTAGGTGGTATCGAGCTTTTATGTTTATGAATGCCTTTCTTGGAGGTGAGAAACTTTTAATGCAACTTCCTTTTAATCCCATTTGTATTTATCCAAATATTCCAAGGTTCCATCTTAGGGCCCCTGCTTATATATATATATATATATATATATATATATATATATCAATGACCATTTGAAAGGTAGGTATATAATGTTGAATGTCTGCAACTAATATCTTTGGCTCCGCGAGGACAATCTTTCGTGTGCGCTGCCCCGCGTTGAACTAAGTGTGTGTCGTGTCGGGAGAGCTCAGTGGTCGAACGCTTGCCCGTGAAAGGCAAAAGTCCCTAATACATCCTAGTTTGCCTTTTTTTGTCAAAATTCTAAAGAACATGGATTCCATTGCCTTTATAATCTGAATGCACTATCTATCTATATTACATCAACGCCTATGATTGATATTGTGACACATAGGACGTCTGTATCGATAAACCCCAGTAATCAGAAGATCCGCTTACAGTCGAAAGTTTCAACGTCCTGATCAAAAATACGGAAAACCATCCAGAAATTATTGCTTGAATATGAATACAGGTTCTAACGTAGCCTACGGATAGTACTGTTGTATTCGGCGACTTACGGAAATTGAACTGAACAGTTGTAAATCTTCACACAAAATTTATTTCATTGTTAAAAACTCTTACTAAGTACACGGTAATTGACAAAGTCGCGGCGGAACAGCCGTGTGCAGTAAGGCGTCTTGCTGCGGTGCGCGCGGCCGTTCGCCGTAAGAGGTTTGAGTCCTCCCTCGGGCATGGGTATGTGTGTTGTTCTTAGGATAAGATAGTTTGAGTATTATAAATAAAATTCTTCCGGGTATGAGACCGCGTCGTCATTTTATAAACTCTACCGACGTTTCGGCCACTGTTGCAGGCGGCCTTCATGAGGGTCTGTGTCTGACTGCTGAATATACGATCACTTGGGGTTTATATAGCAGTGGGTGAGGGAGAGGAATGGGGACGTTGATTTTCCTTTATTGGTGGTTACATTATTGCACGCCATTGGTGGAAAGAGGCGTTGATGATTGGTGTTGAAAAGGCTTGTTTTTCATGTGATTGGAGGCTGCACTCTTCCCCCTTATTGGTCAAAATGGACGTTTCGGATTGGCTTTTGCATTACAAGTTGCTACTGGCGGAATGGACCTGAGAGCGGACAGCGGTTGTGGCGTGCCGCTGTTGACTTGTCGCCTGGCGCAGACGGCGGCGGGCCGGTGCTCTGCGTGTTCGCGGCCGCTGTGGTCTCCGGGGCGCCTGCGCGAGTCATTCCGCGCGCGGTGCCGTCACGTAGCGTTGCAACTGCTGGCAGCCAAGACGCCGGCAGCCTGTAGCCATCCTCCCTGTTCATATTGGCCGGGCGCTGGGCTATTTCTATAGCCTACGCGTCGGGCAGGCAACAAGACTAAGGATTTCCGTGGTTCAACAGTTGATAAACTAAGTAACGCCGGCTTTTATTAAATAAGCTGCGAGTGTGGGTTGGTCTATATAGGAGAGACCGGACGAGCAATCTGTACCACGCTTTCTGAACATGAAAGATACATACGGCTTGGACAGCACACAAAATCAGCGGTTTCTGAGCACGACAATCAGTGCGGAAAACAGTTATCTTTCAGCGAGGCCCGCGTGCTGGAGAAACAACCATTCTCAACGAGGAGGAAGATTAGAGAGGCTATAGAAATAGCAAAGCGTCCCGCCAATATGAACAGGGAGGATGGCTACAGGCTGCCGGCGCCTTGGCTGCGTCAGGCGACAAGTCAACAGCGGCACGCCACAACCGTGGTCCGTTCTCTCAGGTCCATTCCGCCAGTAGCAACTTGTAATGCAAAAGCCAATCCGAAACGTCCATTTTGACCAATAAGGGGGAAGAGTGCAGCCTCCAATCATATGAGAAACAAGCCTTTAAAACACCAATCATCAACGCCTCTTTCCACCAATGGCGTGCAATAACGTAACCATCAATAAAGGGAAACCAACGTCCCCATTCCTCTCCCTCACCCGCTGCTATATAAACCCCAAGCGATCGTATATTCAGCAGTCAGACACAGACCCTCATGAAGGCCGCCTGCTACAGTGGCCGAAACGTCGGTAGAGTTTATAAAATGACGACGCGGTCTCATACTCTGAAGAATTTTATTGATAGTAACAGCAGCCGCGGAAGCCTACGTTTGCATAGTTTGAGTAGTTTGTAAGTTTAGGGACTGATGACCATTGCAATTAGGTCCTATAACTTTACAAACATTTGGACTTGACAGTCTCCAGAAAAGATTACTACCAGAACGTGACTGAACGACAAGTCCGGCTGTAACCTCATGGAGACTAAGTCCCTGATGGTGTGGTCTCTCTTCTGTCGGTCGTCGTCGGAAGGGGCAGGCTGGCAGCAGCCTCAACGCCACTCTATAGCCAAGAGACAAATGTAAATAACAAGGCGACAAAATTATATGAAATACAAATACAAATGGTGAATAAAATAACATTGCAAGCTGACTGAGAGGTACACATATTCTGGGTAAAAATTGCCATGTTGGCTAAAAACACACTGATGTCAACACTGTTCACAGACGACGAAACGGAAGCACTGATAAACATACATGGAAACACTTTGCGGTTGTTGACGTTTTAAAGACGATGAGACACCAAAAGACCCTTGAACGAAAAACACTGGCACACGAAAAATTCTGAACAAAGACCGGCAGGGGAAAGGGAGGGATGGGAAACGCGATTGGGCGGGAGGAGGTTGGGAAAGAGGAGGGGGTGGAGGGGGAGATCATGGGACTTTCGGACTCCAGGAGAGGGCAGAGGAGGGGAGAGCCAAGAGATGGTGGGAAAGGGAGGGGGAGAGAGGAGGCGTATCAAATACGGGGAAGCGCTAGTGCGGGTGAGAAGGATAGATGTCGGGATGGAGGCGTCATCCGGGAGGGAAGCTGATGGAAGGAACTCTGGGAAAGGATCTGCAGAGTGTGGAAGTGGATGCAAGGAGGGATACTGCCTGGAGTGTGCCGTCGTGACCTTAACGGCACCTACACACGTTTCGATTTTGTCGAGATCAATTTGTCGGCGGTCCGATAAATCGGACATATGGAGACGCCTTTAAGTAAATTAGAATTCTATGGGGTCACGAGAAATGCTGCAAAATGGTTCAAGTCGTACCTCACTAACAGGAAACAAAGGGTGTCAGTGCAAGTGACTAGTGAATTAAGCCAACAGTCATCATCGGATTGGGAAGAAATTACATCTGGTTTCCCACAAGGATCCACCTTAGGGCCATTGTTTTTTCTGGTGTACATTAATGATCTCTCATCAATTACAGTACCAGAAGCAGAGTTCGTTTTGTGTATTGCAATAAAAAGTACGTCAAGCATAGTGATAGGAAGGTCTGCTAATGATATTTTCATGAACATTAATAATTGGTTTAAAGCCAACTCATTGCCATGAAAAGACTCACTACATGCAGTTCAGAACATGTAAGAGATTTCCTGACAGCATATGCATTAAGTATGAAGAAGAACAGATAGAAGAGTTTGACGGTATTAAATTCCGGGGATTACAGCTTGATAATAAATTTATTTGGTAGGAGCACACCACAGAACTGCAGAAACGACTCAACAAATCTCTATTTTCAATACGAGTGTTATTAGACATAAGAGAATTAAAAATATCAAAGCTTGCATACTTTGCTTACTTTCATTCCCTAATGTCATATGGTATAATATTTTGGGGTAACTCTTCAAGACAGTCAAAAGTCTTCAGAGTCCAAAAACGTGTAATACGTATTATTTGTGGAGTAAATTCACGGACGTCTTGTAGAAGTCTCTTCAAAGAACTGGGTATATTAACTACTGCTTCTCAGTATATTTATTCCTTAATGAAATTTGTCATAAATAATATATCCCTTTTCCCAACAAACAGCTCAGTTCATAAATACAATACTAGGAATAAAAATGATCTACACAAGGACTTAAAAGCACTTACTTTAGTTCAAAAAGGGGTCCACTACTCAGGAACACACATTTTCAATAATTTACCATCAAGTATAAAAAATTTAGCTACAAATAAAGATCAGTTTAAGAGGAACCTAAAAGAGTTTCTAGTGGCCAACTCCTTCGACTCCATTAGTGAATTTCTAAATTGTACCAAATGATGCATGCACTCATACTATATTAGTATTATTATATTTTCAGCAAAAAAGCCCTTAAAATTTATGTACATGTATTTATATTATAAATGTATGTATCTGTATTTATATTATTAGTATTATCTATTATTCAACTTGTAAATTTTGTTTCTTGATATGTTCCATATTCACGAGGATTCCCTCAACATGGATCTACGGAACGAATAACTAATCTAATCTAATCCTAACCAACTTTGTTTGTGGGACGGTTGGTCGGACCTGACCGTGCGACATCCGACTCCCCAACCACCACCCGAAAAATCGTGCTGTGTAGCGCTAGCCGACCAACTTCCTGCCTGCGATCGTCTGCTGTACGCAAACACACGAAAACAAGAACAGTTCACTAAGCGGAAACCAGAACGGGGAGGCGCTGCAATAGCTGCGCGCAGTCGGTCGGAACGTGTCTAGGCTGCTACGAATTTTGTTGGTTAGATGGTCGGTCGGAGGATAAGTACGCTGGTGTGCAGTGTGCCGGAGCCATCTGTAGGAAGTGGTCCGCATAAGCAAGGTGATATTGTTTGTCCTGTTGTATTTACCCGCGTGCAGGTTGCCCGTAACGCTTAGGTGTACGTTAGGCTGTCGGCCTTCCAGGGGCTCTGGAAACAAAAACTTTAAAGGTGGCATTCCCACGCAGCGTCTAACACATGCGGCTGCCGTTGTGCGTCTGCACTGCTACAGATGATGTTAAACTGGGCTGTATCCCATGCTGCGTCACACGCATGCAGCTGACGCTACAGCCGCGTGCGGCTGCGGCCCAGCTGGTCTGACAGCAGTCTAGACGCAGCCGCCAGGGAGAACGCGACAGCATGTCCGAGCAAAAGTATTGGTCACGGTAGTTGAAGATGAGAAACTGGAGGAAATTGTGGTGTCGCACAAGTATGAAGTGCGCGCCACGTACTTACGCCGCGCGCCGCCATGCACGCACGGCGCGGCGTTCTTACGACGTCAGCCACGAGCGCCCTCTACTGCAACTCCGCTCGTGGCCACGACTGCTGCATCGTTCACTTGGGGCTGAGATAGGAATTAGTTAACTCTTGGGAATCAAATAGGCACCAGTGAGGACTTGGCTATCGGATAGGCACTAGTATTCATCAGTAGGCAGGTCTCTATCTAATCTATGTATCAGCATTGTGCAGTCAAGAACTATGTAAAAGTTAAGTATTACTAAGTATATATTTCATAGAGATCTCGTTCTAATTTACTCTAGTGTTCCTAGTTTCTGCTGTCCCACTGGCTCACCTCCGTACCTACACAAGCGTGCATCCTTTATTCCTGTCTCGGTCTCTTTCTACTCAGCCACCGATACCAAAGACAACCGGCGGATGAGACACAAAAGCGGCGACGCGGCTGGGACTGAAAAGAAATGAATTTCCTTGTATCTACAATGTATCGTTACCAGGATACAAGGATCAAACTGTGAACGATAAAGCTTGAAGATAGATAGCGGAATTCGTGGAAAGAACAAGTTAGAGGAGTACTATATTGTCACGTTGCAATGGAAGTAGGCTTGACTTCAAGGCAACTAAACACAGCACTTATACTGAATGCACGTTTATTACGAACTCAACATACACGCAGCACTGACTTCCTCTCAGGCAGAGTGCTCTGCTATTTATACACAGACAGAATTTACCAGAAATTAGAAGAACAGTTAACATAAGAAACAAGTAGAATTTACAAGTGAACATAAGAAAGATGTAGAACCTTCTGGAATTGTAAATTACAAAGAAATAAATTTTTGCCGGAACCGGCGACCTTCTGCTCCGCAGTCTGTGACGCTATCCCCTGCGCCACGCCGGCAGTTGGTGAGCGTGGTCTCTCGCGGCAATATACTTCCTGTTTATTCATAATGTTTATTACATAGTTGTCAGGCAAATAATGCATATTGTAATGAACAAGAAGTAGTAGTATGGTCCCACATAATATTCAGTTATTATTGTTACTATAATTAAGTGTACGCAAAGTGGATGCCAAAAACTGATGTATGTTATAAAAGTTCTATTTATTACAATGTGCATACAAATTTTTATTCGTTAACTTTAGAGAGTCGAGGCCTACTGAGTTCTGTTAACGTGATCACTTTGCCATGGTGTTATCCCTGCACCTGCATTGCTGTTAGGTATTCTGTAAATGAATCTCGCACAGAAATTCCATCAGCATGTACATAACCACCACACCTTGAAAATGACGCAAAATTTTCAGAAGGTCGTGGTTCATTTCTGTTTAATTCAAAATGACGCTCTGTTCTTTTCCCCTTGTCAGTACTAGCAACTCGAAGAAAGAAGGGTTTCATCATGTTTGGATGTAATCGAAATGCCTCGTCGCCTACAAAAACATTGTAGCCCTTTAGGTTGTTTGGTGGGAACGTTAGAACCTTGGAATTGCCTGCTTGCTACTTCCTCCCCCTGGAGAAGTGGCGGTCATGCATCTCACCTGTTCTTTTGCTGCTGCCTGACCGTGGTTGGCATCGAACTCCGTCTCTTCTAGCAGGGTTTCAGTGCTATGAACCTTACTATTAGGGCAACAGTGGAGGAGTTACAGACGAAGTAATCAAACAGGTTTATTCCGTATAACTGTCTGTATTGTTCTTTTGAGCAAGAAGAATGTGAGGTAGCCTGTTACAAATGAAATGATAAGTCTCGCTGCAGGACCAAGACAAGACACTATGAAAGTCAATTCGGTAAACTCATTCAAACTCGAATAGTCCAACCCCTAGCAGAGAGAGAGTGCGCTGAGAAACATTACGTATCTTTGAGAGTTAACGGAAACAGCTTAGGCAGGGGCAACGGCTTCAGTCCTAACGGTAACCTCGCGTACACTTTCGCCCGTTGCTTGGCGAACACATTTTCTCGTCCCGGCGGAAACATAACCGATAAAAATAGCGGACGACTGCTGGTTCAACTAGCACTGGCGTAGAACTGCGGAAGACTGGGGCGTCGGGAGCGTCTCCCGTCAGTTTTATGTCCGTCACTCGAGGACACTGTATTGCTCCGCCGAGGAGAAGAGGGGCTCCGCAGCCAACCTGACAACGCGCCTTATGCGCCCTTCCCCCGGCCCGCGCGTCAAGGGTCGGCGCCCTGGGTGGTTGGGACACCTGGAATAGCGGTTCTTCCGCCAAAGGGCGCGAAGGCGTGTGTTCCTCCGCCGTTGGTGAGGAAGAAGCGAATTTAAACTAAACGGCCAAACGGGGCTTTCAAGAATACGTCATATTGCTTCATTTCCGTATTAATTAAACGGGACATGACAAAATTATAAATCCTCCGCCAGTAGGGAGTCAGGGTGTCAACCAAGCCTATGGAGGTTCTTACTTGTCGGGGAAAATTCACTTTATGTAATTAAATATGCAATTAAATTATGCTACTTGTAAAGTACTAAGCCGATCAGCCAGCGACCAATATCATTGTAATCGTAATTTCACGTAAGGGCCGAATCTGCTGTCAAAATCACGTAATTACTTTTATTTCGGCACTCTCCATTTGTCACAGGGTTGGACTATCTATCATGTGCATCTGCCTTCCTTCAGCAGTTAGGTAGCAAATGTTCTAATGTTTGTATAGTCTATGGGACTTAACTACGGGGTCATCAGACTCTAAACTTACAAACTACTTATGAACTACTTACGAACTAGGAAGGCACAAATATCCATGCCCGAGGGGCGATTCGAACCCCCGACCGTAGTGGCCGTGCAGACCGTGACTGGAGCTCCTTAGTCTCCTCGGCCACCGCGGCCGGCAGTTAGGTAGCCTAAGATATTGGTCCTACAAGATGTGGCATAACTATGTCCGAATCCGACAACTTAGTAGGCGGAGGAAGCATCTTACGACTTGAAAACAGTTTCCCGATGTTACTTTTATAAATAATTTCACTGCCACCTACTTTCCCATATGACCTGACATCAATGAAAATGAATTTGTTGTTGGTGTCTGTGGTGTCGCACAAGTCTAAAGTGCGCGCCACTTACTTTCGCCGCGCGCCGTCATGCACGCACGGCGCTGCGTTCTTACGACGTCAGCCACGAGCGCCCTCTGCTGCTATCCCGCTCGTGGCCACCACTGAACGACATCGCTCACTTGGGACTGAGATAGGAACCAGTTAACACTTCGGAATCAGATAGGCACCAGTGAAGAGTTGGCTATCGGATTGGCACTAGGCAGGCCTCTAGCTCAACTATATATCAGCATTCTGCAGTTCTGAGCTATGTAAAAGTTAAGTATTACTAAGTTTCTAAGAAATATATATTTCGTTCTAATTTACTCTAGTGTTTCTAGATTTCTGCTGTCCCACTGGCTGGTCACCTCCTACCTGCACGAGCGTGGATCCTTTATTCCTGTGTCGGTCTTTCTACTCGGCCACCGACACCTACGACGGAAACGAGACACAAAAGCGGCGACGAGGCTGGGACACAAAAGTGTCAACTACATCAAGAAGGACGCTAGAGAAAAAAAATGTTTGTAGTTGTAATACAATGAGCCTGTCAATGCAGGAGAAAAAATTCACAGATGCTTGCCTCAGTTGTTTTGAGGTGAATCGGATGTGTTTTAGCATTTTCTTCACATAGCTGAAGCTGAATTTCTGAACGTCTTCTAACATTAGATAAAAGAACAAATCACGCTCACTCATCTTTTCGGCTCAGACGCAGTAGAAAAACTAAATACTATACGGCTGCCGCTCTATAGGAATCACCAGCTATGCGTCAGCCGCACTACGTCAGACGCAGCATAGGAGTCCCACCTTATGACAAGCATGGCCAAACACCGTCCCGCTGGCGCGGGCGTCCTCGCTCTCACCGCCCGCGGGCTTTTGCCGCGCCTCTGCCCCGCGCATTGTGCGCAGCGGCGTGCGGGCACAGACAAATATATACAGACGGGAAACCTCCGTAAGGGCCCGGTCCGACGCTCAGGGGTGCGGGGCGAAGGGGGCTGAAGAAGTTCCGTAAGATGTCCCATGATGGCGCTGTGGTCAGAAGCAGCCCTTTAAACTGGCCAGAGCAGGCGGCAGGTAGCAGCCGTCCCCACCACCACCTCCCATCAAATGCCAGCAAGCCGGACACAGCCGTGGCCTCGTGGCAGGCGGCACAAACTCTCCCCTCAGCCTCCCCTCCACGCTGCCCTCTCACGTGCGAGAGGCGCCCTCACAAGTACCTCTAGTGTGGTCTACCGGTACTAAGCCAGGGAACCCCCTGACACCTGCTAGCATCTTACGGAACTACGAGGGGAGCGTAGGACAGTGGTGTAGGGGGGGCTGCTTCTCTGTATATGTTACTCTGTGGTATGGGGCACTAGCGACACACGGTCGTGGCCGGGGCGGTCAACTACAACGTACTCCGCTCGCGGACACGGGCGCGCCCGCTGGGTGGAAATGTTGGCCATGCCTGCTTTAAGACGTCCTTAGCACGTTTAAAAGTGTCTGTCGTGGACAGAACAGTGTGATAGATAGTTCTGAATGCATCAAGTCAGAAGTAATGTGGCACTTTGTCAAATTGTTGGTGCTTGTATGCTGAGCGCTACCGTAACACGTGTAACTGAAGTGCCGGTTGTTTCGAGAGGCACCGAACCGAAGAATAATATCGTTTACAAGGAAACGGGAGAAAACATTATCTTTTAAGTCACAATGCGAATCAAAGTGTGTGTTTAGTGTACGTGGCAACGGCTAAAGTTCGGGACGCAGTCCAACCGAGAGTTCACAAGCTTCTTACGTTGGCAACGCAGTAATTTTCGTGCAGCCAATGGCGTGGCACTTTCATGTAACCAATGAGAGGCGAGAAACGATGAATTAATTTAATAGCGCCGAATTTGAAGTCAGTTTGTGGGATGTTGTGTTTACGAGTGTTTTTTGAAATATTGCATCGGCATGGCGGGCAATTAACAGTATTAATTAATTAATTAATTATTCCAAATATGCCGCGAATTCCGAGTGCCATGTTAAAAATAATCAATTTACATTCGCACATCCACCTACCAAGTCCCATGTTTTAATCAAAAAAAACACTTATCATTTACAACACTCATCATTTTCGATGGAAATTATAGTATAGTTAATTTTCGTGCAGATGTTTTATGTACGAAACGTAAAACACGCTGAAAGGTAAGTGCGATGACCACCTATTCTCGAGTCTTACCCACTTTTACATACACTGTAGATGTCTATTCTGATTGAGAAAAGTACTTTACTATTTTTTAGGCATATGTCATGATTTTAAAAGATGTGGTTACGCAAGAACCTAGGAGTACAGCTTAAATTGTTGGGAGTAAACAAACAGCGATGATATCTACAGTCTAACATGTCAAAAGTACTTCATCCTTTTCTACAAATATCTAATATTACGACTTATTATACGATACACCTGAATAAAGGCACGTTGTAGCTCCACTCTGAAGGGGTCGGCCGCGGTGGCCGAGGGGACTGAGGCGCTTCAGTCACGGTCTGCAAGGCCACTACGGTCGGGGGTTCGAATCCCTCCTCGGGCATGGATATTTGTGCCGTCCTAAGGGTAAGCTAGTTGATAAGTAGTTTGTAAGTGTAGGGACTGATGACCCCGTAGTTAAGTCCCATAAGCTTAACAAACTGAAGGTAAGGTGTAGGTATGTAATTTACGAAGATAATGTCAGATTATTTATTACCTACAGTACGTAAGTATTACGATATTATCCCGTTCCTGACTTGCCACATATAAACAAACGACTGACGCTGCTACGTCGCAGCATGCCGCGCTACTGCTGCCAACATCGCCGCACTATGACGCAGCACGTCTCGGACTGTGTCCCGGAGTTTTACCCGTGACAACTATAATGGAGGAATATTATGACGAAAAATGAGAGAGGCGATAGCTACAGAAGTAAATCAGAACTGCAACTCGCACTCACAAATCATGTCAGCACCAAAACTACACCAAGGGAACTCCATAAATAGAGACATGTAGGCAGCCTCGGTGGTTGAAGTCTACATCTACATGGGATACTCTGCAAATCACATTTAAGTGCCTGGTAGAGAGTTCATCGAACCACAATTATACTATTTATCTCCCATTCAATTCTCGAATAGAGCGCGGGAAGAAAGAATACCAGAATCTCTCTGTTTGAGCTCTGATTTATCATATTTTATTCTGATGATCATTTCTACCTATGTAAGTGGGAGTCGCATTCGGAGGAGAATGTTGACGATTGGAGTTTCGCAAGTAGCCCACGCCGCAGCGATAAGCGCCGTTGTTGTAATGATTCCCATCCCTGATCCTGTATCATTTCCGTAACGCTGTCTCCCCTGTATCGTGACAATACGAAACGAGCTGCCCTTCTTTGGACTCTTTCGACGTCCTCCGTCAAACCCACACTGGGCTGCAATACTCCAAGAATGGACGGACAAGCGTAGTGTATGCAGTTTCTTTTGTAGTTCTGTTGCATGTTTTAAGGGTTCTGCCAATAAAACGCAGTCTCTGATTCGCCTTTCCCACGATATTATCTACGTGTTCTTTCCAATTTAAGTCTGAAGTAATAATAAATCCTAGGTATTTTGTGGAGTTTACGGCCTTCACATTTGATTGAATTATCTTGTAAGCAAAGTTTAACGGATTTCTGTTCGTACTCATGTGAACGACTTCACACTTCTCATTAGAGTTAATTGCCAATTTTTACACCATACTGATACCTTATTCAGATCGATTTGCAGTTGGTTTTGATCTTCAGATGATTTTACTAGACGGTAAATAACGGCGTCATCTGCAAACAACCTAAGAGATCTACTTACATTTTCCCCTAAATCGTTTACGTAAATAAGGAACAGCAGAGGACCAATAACACTACCCTGTGGAACGCCCGATATCACCTCTGTTTTAGTCGATGCCTTACCATCGATTACCACGAACTGTGTCCTCTCTGACAAGAAATCCCCTATCCAATCGCAAATTTGGGACGATATACCATAACCACGCAATTTGATTAAAAGCCGTTTGTGAGGTACGGTGTCAAAAGCTTTCTGGAAATCAAGAAATACGGAATCGATTTGCGAACCTTTGTCGATAGCACCCATCACTTCGTGTGAATATAGAGCTAGTTGTGTTTCGCCTTGGGTCAATAGATCGTTCTGTTCGAGATAATTCATAATATTTGAATACAGGATATGTTCCAAAACCCTGCTGCAGATTGACGTCAATGAAATAGGCCTGTAATTTAGTGGGTCACTCCTACTGCCTTTCTTGAATTAGGTGTGACCTGGGCAACCTTCCAATGTTTTGTTACAGATCCTTCTATGAGAGAGCGGTTGTATATGACTGTTAAGTAAGGAGCTATCGCTTCAGCATAATCAGATAGAAATCTAATGGGTATACAATCCGGACCAGAAGACTTGTTCTTGTTAAGTGATTTTAGTTGCTCCACTGCTCCGATGATATCTACTTCTACGTTACTCATTACGACATCTCTTCGTAATTCGAAATCTGGAATATTGGTTTCGTCTTCTTTGGTGAATGAGTTTCTAAAAGCTATGTTTAGTAACTCTGCTTTAGTAGCGCTGTCATCGGCAGGATCACCATTACTATGAAGTAGTGAAGGTATTGTTTGTGATTTGCTCCGAGTATATTTAACATATGACCAAAATCTCTTTGGGTTTTCAGTCTAATTTCAAGAAAGAGTTTCGTTGTGATAAATATTGTAGGCATCTCGCATTGAAATCCTCGCTAATTTTCTAGCTTCTGAGTACGATCGCCAATCCTGGGGATTTTGTGTTCGTTTAAATTTAGTATGCCTTTTCCTTTGCTTTTGCAACAGTGTCCTGACCTGTTTTGTGTACCAAGGGGGATCGCCTCCTTCTTTTATTAATTTATTTGGTATAAAACTGTCAATTGCTGTCGATACCACTTCTTTGAATTTGAGCCACATCTGGTCTACACCTACGTTTAGTGTTAGAAACGAGTGGAAGCTGTCTTTCAAGAAGCAATGTATTTTGTTTCTATCTGCTTTCCTGAACAAATATACTTTCCGTTTATTTTTGGTAACTTTGGGACTTTCGATATTCAATTTCGCTACGACAGCTCTGTGTTCACTAATACCTGTATCCGTTTGGTACTCGTTATGAACTCAAGATTATTTGTTGCTAAGAGATCAAGTGTGTTTTCACAACCATTTACAATTCTAGTTGGCTCATTAACTAATTGTTCGAAGTAATTCTCAGAGAATGCGTTGAGTACAATTTCGGACGATGTTTTATGCCTACCTGCTGATTTGAAAATATAATTTCGCTAACAGATCGAGGGTAAATTAAAATCACCACCTACTATTATCGTGTGGGTCGGGTACGTTTTTGTAATTAGACTCAGGTTTTCTTTGAACCTTTCTGCTATTGTATCGTCAGAGTCGGGAGGCCGGTAAAAGGAACCGATTACTACCTTCTTACGATTTTCGGGTACAACCTCTACCCATAATAGCTCGCAGGAACTATCAACTTCAACTTCGCTACATGAAATACTACGTTTGACGGCGACAAACACGCCCCCACCTATTTTGTTTAATCTATCCTTTCTGAACACCGCAAGATCTTTTGCAAATACTGCTTCTGAACTTATTGCCGGCTTGAGCCAACTTTCGCTGCCTATAATGATGTGTGTTTCGATGCTTTCTATTAACGTTTGGAGTTCTGGTACTTTCCCGACACAGCTACGACAATTTACAACTGTTATACCGATAGTTTCCGGATCTACATTTCTCCTGTGATCCACCTGCATCCTTTGAAATTGCCCATTTGGTTTTTTCCCAAGCTCTTTATCCTAAAAAACTAGCCAGTCCACGCCACACAGCCCCCGCTACCCGTGTAGCCGCTTACTGCGTATAGTGGACTCCTGACCTATTGAGCGGAACCCGGAAACCCACCACCCGATGGCGCAAGTCAAGGAATCTGCAGCCTACACGGTCGCAGAACCGTCCGAGCCTCTGATTCAGACCCTCCACTCGGCTCTTTACCAGAGGTCCACAGTCAGACCTGTCAACTATGCTGCAGATGGTGAGCTCTGCTTTCATCTTGCAAGCAAGACTGGCAGTCTTTACCACTTCAGTTAGCCGCTCGAAACCTGAGAGTATCTCTTTAGATCCGAAACGACACGCATCATTGGTACCGACGTGAGCCACCACCTGCAGTTAGCTGCACACCGTACCCTTCATGGCATCCGGGAGAAATCGTTCCACATCTGGAATGACTCCACCCGGTATGCACACGGAGTGCACGTTGGCCTTCTTCCCCTCCTTGGCAGCCATCTCTCTAAGGGGCTCCATCACCCGCCTAACGTTGGAGCTCCCAACCACAAGTAAACCCACCCTCTATGAAAGCCCGGATCTTGCAGGCTAGGTGGTGACAGGTTGAGAGACACCATCCGACTCAGGAGCGTCGTCCTGAGCAGATAGCACCTCAAACCTGTTCGCAAGACGAACCGGGGAGGCCCCACGATCGGTCCCCGCAGAATGTCTTGCACCTCCTGCCACGCACTGGAGCAACCTCCCACGCAACCACGGGTGGGATGTCTGCCTCACTGCTAGCAGTGGGTACCGCGGTAGCTGTGTCCACTCAAAATTTTCAGAGTAGGTAAAATACCCTCTCTTGATTTGAAGGAATATTTATTTACATTGAGCCATGCGGGGATCGTGGTCACTTCCAGTCTGGGCGGGGCTACGGAAAAGGGGGAAACCACTTTTCCAATTTTCACGCTGTAAATACTGTTGACGGTATATCGTTTTATGAACAAATTTTTTCCCATTGCTTGTAAAAATCGAAAATGCCTGATTTTAATTCTGTGTGACTTTGTAGTATCATAACGCTTCTCACTCTATTTTAAAGAAAGAATACGGTTTAAAGATTTCATTTTTTGACACGTGGTAGTACAGCATATAGGCTTTCTAATAAGACATTAACCTTTCTTAATTCGTAATAGTCGTTTTAAAATTACACTGACAAGTATGTGTACGTATTTTATGTATGGAGATTACTGATAGCGGGCCTACATGTAAGGCTAGCAAGTATGCCGTAGCTGTTGATCAGCGATATAAATATCTGTAACAGGAAATTTTAGTGTGGATGTCATAAAACCATAACTACTGACTCATGGCAGAAAGCCATCTCGTCAGATGACTTTTTGCACATTATTTCTAGCTTTTGATTTAGTTTACGTCCAAAGAAGGAAATATTTCTGAGTTTGAGACATGCTCTTTTCTACAGCAGTTATCGGTGGTAGTCGATGAGCCCTTTCGGGATTTTGCAGAGTTCCACTATTGCAAACAACTAGCTGATCGGGTTTATCCCATGGTTAGATGTTTGCTTCCCATTGGTTTCGTGGGCTCGAAGATGAATTGCCGTATCTACGATGGCCATCAGTGACCAGATATTAATATTACTTAGCCTTCATGGTCCACTTTCGAGACAAGGTTGATTAACAATTACGTTCCTTTCAGACTATGCTCAAGTAATAGCTACATACCTAAGGAAAAAATATAAAAATGCAGTAAATGAAAAGGGCAAAATGGAATACAGACGAGTAAGAAATGATATTGACAGGAAGTGCAAAATGGCTAAGCAGGAGAGGCTAGAAGGGAAATGCAAGGATGTGGAAGAATGTATAAGTAGGGGAAAAATAGATACAGCCTACAGGAAAATAAAAGACATATTTGCAGACAAGAAAAGCAGCTGGATCAATATAAAGACTTCAGATGAAAAACCAGTTCTCAGCAAAGAAAGGAAAGCTGAAAGGTGGAAAGAGTATATAGAGAGGCTCTACGAAGGAAATGAATTAGAGGCAATATTCTAGGCAGGGGAGGAGAAGTAGATGAAGATGAAAAAAGAGATACTACACTGAGAGATGAATTTGACAGAGCACTGAAAGACCTAAGTCGAAACAAGGCCCTTGGAGTAGATGACATTCCCTCAGAGCTACTGAAGTTTATGGGAGAACCATCCATGAGAAAAGTGTTTCACCTGGTGTGTAAGATGTATGAGACAGGCGAAGTACCTTCAGACTTTAAGAAAAATGTTATAATCCCCATTCCAAAAAAAGCAGTTGCAGACAGGTGTGAAAACTACAGAACCATCAGTTTAATAAGCCATGGTTGTAAAATATTCACAGAATTATTTATAGACGGATGGAAACGCTGGTAGAAACCGACCTCGGGGAAGATCAGTTTGGGTTCAGGAGAAATGTAGGAACACGGGAGGCAATACTCACTTTACGACATATCCTATAAGACAGATTAAGAAAAGGCAAACCTACATATCTAGGTTTTGTAGATTTGGAGAAAGCTTTTGACAATGTTGATTGGAATGAACTCTTTCAAGTTCTGAAGCAAGCAGGAGTAAAATATAGGGAGCGCAAGGTTATTTACAACTTGTACAAAAACCAGTCAGCGGTTGTCAGATTTGAAGGGTATGAAAAGGATGCAGTGGCTTAGAAAGCAGTAAGACAGGGTTGTAGCCTTTCTCCTATGTTATTCAATTTCTACATTGAGCAAGCTATAAAGGAAAGCAAGGAGAAATTTGGAGACGGAATTAAAGTTCAGGGTGAAGAAATAAAATCATTGCGTTTTGCCGACGACATAGTAATTCTGTCAGAGACAGCGAAGGACCTGGAAAAGCAGTTGAACGGAATGGACAGTGTGCTGAAAGGTGCATATAAAATGAACATTAACAAGAGCAAAACTAGGGTAATGTAGTGGAGTCTAAGAAAATCAGGTGATGCTGAAGGAGTTAGATTAGGTAACGATACAATAAAGGAGGTACACGAGTTCCGTTTCTTGGGCAGTAATATAACAAATGATGGTAGCAGTACAGAGGATATAAAATGCAGAATGGCAATGGGTAGAAAAGCGTTCTTGGAAAAGAGAAATTTGTTAACATCGAATATTGATTTAAGTCTGAGGTAGTCCTTTCTGAACGCATTTGTTTGGAGTGTTGCCTTGTATGGGAGTGAAACGTGGACGATAAACAGTCGGACAGGAAGAGCAAAGAGGCTTTTGAAATGTGGTGCTACAGAAGAATGCTGAAGGTAAGATGGGATGATCGCGTAACGAACGAAGAGGTACTGAACAGAATTGGGAAGAAAAGGAACTTCTCGTATGCCTTTACTAAAAGAAGGGATCGATTGGTAGGACACATTTTTAGACATAAAGGAATTGTGAATTTAGCGTTGGAGGGAAGTGTGTGGGTAAAAACCGCAGAGGAAGACCAAGAGATGGATACAGTAAGCAGATTGAGACAGATGTAGGTTGCCGCTCTTATATGGAGTTGAAGAGGCTTGCTCAGGATAGGGTATTGTGGAGAGCTACATCAAATCAGTCTCCGGACTGATGACCACAACAATATCCTAGCTATCATATACAACCGCTAGCTCAGCGAAAGATCCTTCCTTAGCCAAATAGTAGAAAATTTCACAGATCACTCAGAACGTATAACCAACACGGATTCAGAAAGTATCTTCCTTGTGAAACTCGATTAGCTCTTTACTCTCCTGAAGTAACGAGTGATATCGACAATGGATCTGTTAACGGTTCCATATTTCTAGGTTTCCCGACAGGCTTTTGAAACGACGATAAGTCATCGTGTAAACCGGATAACCGGATGTGATATATTGCGTTCCCCAGGGAAGTGTCACAGGGCCTCTACAGTTCCTTGTTTTGTAAACGATTGAGATCATAAACTGAACAGTTCCTTTAGACAGTTGGTGGGTAATGCTGTCGTTTATCGATTAGTTCAAATGTTTCAAATGTTTGCAAATCTATACCGGCCGCTGTGGCCGAGGTGACTGAGGCGCTCCAGTCACGGTCAGCACGGCCACTACGGTCGGGGGTTGGAATCCCCCCTCGGGCATGGATATTTGTGCCGTCCTAATTCGTAAGTAGTTCATAAGTAGTTTGTAAGTTTAGGGACTGATGACCCCGTAGTTAAGTCCCATAAGCTTAACAAACATTTGAACATTTTGTAAATCTATCGGACCAAACCGCGTGGTCCTCAGTTCGTAGCTTAGAAACTACTTAAACCTAGGTAAACTAACCTAAGAACAAACACACACACACCCATGCCCCAGGGAGGACTCGAACCTCCAAGGCGAGCAACCGCGCGCTCAGCAGCGAGACGCTTTAGACCGCTCCGCTCGGCTACTCCAGCGCGGCATCGATTAGTTAAGTCACCAGAATATTAAAAGCAAAACGATTTAAATAATAAATTTGCACGGTGGCAATTGAGAGCACTTAAAGTATCAAGTACTAATAGCGTAAATATATGTAAACAATTGAATTCGCCTGTTTTCTTCGCTACGATATATTTCTGACATACTTCATTTACACGATAAATAAGTCAGATCGAAAGGCCATAAATTCAAGTAAATACCTACGAATTACAATTACGAACAACTTAAATTGGAAAATTTTGTGTCCCAGTCTCGTCGCCACTTTTGTGTCTCGTTTCCGTCGTAGGTGTCGATGGCCGAGTAGAAAGACACAGGAATAAAGGATGCACGCTTGTGCAGGTAGGAGGTGACCAGCCAATGGGACAGCAGAAACTAGAAACACTAGAGTAAATTAGAACGAGATGTATATTTCTTAGAGACTTTGTAATACTTAACTTTTACATAGTACTGCTGAGTGCTGATACATAGTTGAGCTAGAGGCCTGCCTAGTGCCCACCCGATAGCCAAGTCTTCACTGGTGCCTATCTGATTCCGAAGTGTTAACTGGTTCCTATCTCAGTCCCAAGTGAACGATGTCGTTCAGTGGTGGCCACGAGCGGGATAGCAGTAGAGGGCGCTCGTGGCTGACGTCGTAAGAACACCGCGCCGTGCGTGCATGGCGGCGCGCGGCGAAAGTAGGTGACGCGCACTTTAGACTTGGGGGACACCACAGAAAGTACAAGTAGCAAATAGCGTAGTGAAGGCGAACCCAAGGCTGCGTTTCATTGTTAGAACATCTAAAAGATGCAACAGTTCTATTAGAGAGACCGCATACACTACAATTGAGCGTCCTATTTCGAAGTATTGCTGCGCATTGAGGAATCTCCACCAGGTGGGAGTGACAGAGGACATATAAGAAGTTTGAAGTTGAGCAGCTCTATTATCGCGATATAGGCGAGACACTATCAAGGAAATGATGCATCAGTTGGGATGGAAATCATTAAAAAAATGCCTTATTCGTTGCTGGGAGATAAATTTGCGAAATGTTACAACAGCGGTTCGATGAACCCTCTACCATGCATTTTAATGCGATTTGCAGAATAAATACACGGATATAGCTGTAGATGCACTGTACCGGAAATGATACTCATTATACTCGCGCCGGGTCTGAGCATCATCATTTGTCTTCAGGTTCATCGACGTGCAAATCGTCGACGTGAAATGTCTATATAATGTAGTTTATTGATATAACTAGAAATCGATCAGTTTGTGTAGGTAGCTTTTCCACGTATAGTACTAATTGCATACATAACTGTAAACAATTGCATTTAAATACGGTTGTTTTCTTCGCCATGCTATATTTCTATCACAATTTTAGCGTTGTGAATTGTCTTAGACTAGATTTTGTAATCATTACGTCGCGGTTTATGACGTGGGCCCCGGCGGAGCGGCCGAGCGCATTGAGGCGCTATGCTACGATACGCGAGGCCGTTCCCCGTCGGGGCTTGGAATCCCCCCCCTCCCTCGGGCATGGATGTTTGTGCTGTCTTTAGTATAAGGTAATTCATAAGTAGTTTGTAAGTTTAGGTACTGATAACCCCGCACTTAAGTCCCAAAAGCTTTACAAACATTTGATTTGTTTATGACGTGGTGTTTATCTCAGGTATGGAATAAACAGAGTATTTTCACTGGCAGTATTCCTTGCGGCTCCAGAAGTTTATTCACTCTCGGTTGTGGATTTATTCACCACGAAATTTGAATGCCATACAGGACGAATCATTTCTGCTGCCAGTCATGTATTATTTGCTGCTTCTTCCCCCTCAGTACGATGCATTTGGGGAATATGATTTCCACGCACTTCATGTATGCTCTTTCATTTTTGCTTGACGATGCGCGCATTCATCTCGAACGAGGTACGGTGTTTTATTTATATTGAAGAGGGGTTGAGCGAGCAATGTCCTGTGCTGCGAAATATCAAATATGAAAAAAGAGCGCGACGTGAAAACATAGATCCTATGTCATCAGGAGAAACGCAAGTATCACTGGCAAAATATGAATAAATCAAACGAGAATACATTCCCAAACGCGTGGCACTCAGCGTAATAAAAATATATTAAAAAGTGGCTAGTAGCAGAAATGATGTATACCCCCTGAAGAATAGCTTTGTAGTCAAACGCAGGAGCTGTGGGGGTCTGGAATATTCATTTCAAAATGTTACATAACCTATCTGATACCTAAACATTATTAATTGTCAAGGGCGGTGGGAGGCTGTTGCTCGGTTGATATTTGAGCTAGGAATACGTGGAGAAAAGATTTTTGTTTAAAAAGAACGAGATACAATTTTACAGTTTTGTATAACAGTCTATCATACTGCAGGTATGTTGCAGTATGTAAGCTAAACCTGAACGATTAACCGGATCAGGCGTTCAGGCAAATTGTACATATCGATCGATTCCTTTTGCTGTGGTTCCTTGGACCTTACCACCAACCAATAATGGACTTAAAGTGGGTTGCATTTTGTAACGTTATTATATGAGGCTTATTCAATAATTAAAGAGACAAATTGGTCTGGAGAACAAATTGTCGGTAGGACACGTTTGGTACTTTTATGACTTTCAGGTGGCGTCACCCTGATCAGCTGATATATCAACATTGTCTTGTTTGTAACATCAAAAATACATTTAAAGATGGCTAGTCTGCTTGACAGTGCCACAATAATTGGACATCGTTCTGTTATACGTTTTTTACTTGCTGAAGGCAAGAAACCAATGAATATGTACTGCACCGGATGATCAAAAGGTCAGTATAAATTTGAAAACTTAATAAATCACGGAATAATGTAGATAGGTAAAAATTGACACATATGTGAATGACATGGGGTTTTATTAGAACAAAAAAAAAAAAGTACAAAAATGTCCGAAAGATGGCGCTTCATCTGGTCAGAAAAGCAATAATTAGCATAACTAATTAAGACAAAGCAAAGATGATGTTCTTTACAGCAAATGTTCAATATGTTAACCAGCATTCCTCAACAATAGCGGTAGTCGAGGGATAATGCTGTGAAGAGCACTGTAAAGCATGTCCGGAGTTATGGTAAGGCATTGGCGACGAATGTTGTCCTTCAGCATCCCTATAGATGTCATTCGATCACGATACACTTGCAATTTCAGGTAACCCTACAGCCAATTAAACGCACGGACTGAGGTCTGGGGGGCTGGGAGGCCAAGCATGACGAAAGTGGCGGCTGAGCACACGATCAACACCAAACGAGAAGCTCAAAAGATCTTTCATGCGTCTAGCAATAATTTTTTTTTGTTCTAATAAAGCCCCATGTCAGTCCAAGCATGTGTGTCAATTTTTACATCTCTATCTACATTATTCCGTGATTTATTAAGTTTTCAAATTTATACTGACTTTTTGATCACCCGGTAAATTGTCTAAAATTCATGGTGAAGGTTGTATGACTCGTGAAAATTTTTACAAGTTGGTAGAGGAGTTCAAAACTGCTCATGACACATTTACTTTCGATGTCTGGATGCTTAGATGCAATTTTATTGCTTTTCCTAATCAGGGAAAAAGAGTCGTGTCACTATTTGTTGTAACTCGCTATTATTGGGTCGTAACTGACATTGATGTAATTGCGAAATTCTTTTCATGTGCAGTAGAATTAAACTTGTCCGACTGCAAAAGAAAAATATCTGGAGAAAATTTCAGAATGTCGTAATTTAGGAACTATTGTACGGAGAAACAAATTTTATAAACAGACTTGCTACATTTTACTTTTCAAATCAACTTCCCACAGAAAGTCTTAACACTATTGGCATATAATTAATTTCCATTTAATTTCTACGTTACCATTGGTATTTGGTAATGAATTTGCAGGACCAGCCAATTTGGATCCTATAATAGCATTCAGAAAAGATTTCGAATTCCAATAGTTAGTATAAACTTTCAACATAATTATCAATTCAGCCCTTATTAAATCAAGATACAAAGGAATTTTGGACTTTAGCTGCCACTGGCCTTTGAATGCGTCGTATAGTCCATTTTTAGTAGATTTCCTTTCTTGTTTTGGTCCATGCTACCACTGCCTTCTCCCAAAATATGGAACGGAAAGAGCTTACTATTATTTTACAATCAGCCACTGACAAAGATAATTATATAACTGGTTATAGTGTCACTGAATATCATTTACGGACGTGAGATCCTTATCAAAATGCGTATTGTATTGAACCCCCCCCCCACCGAACGAATTCTTGACATTTATAATGGAGATTTCCGAAAACTCTTTATATTTCAAAAATATGCAAGCCATGCCCCACAGTCTGGGTAGTCAATATTGAAGACACCTGAAGCATAGATTGGATTAATTTTGTCTACAATGTGCTCGAGTATGTTGCCTAAGTTATCTGTGGTTGCCAAAGCTATTTTTACATTATACTTACTGAATGCAGATTCGATTCTAGTACTCATTTTACCATAATAGGGTAAATTAATAAACCTCGTGTTTTCTTTTGATACCACAATGTTGTTACGAGAGGCCACTTTGGTTTCGTATTTATTGCCGATATTTCTGTATATGGTGTCCACAAAGCATCGTGGATAGTTGTTAACCATGGCGATATGTTTCATCATAGGGATTTCCTACTCATGTTCATCTTTTGAAAGGGGAACTTTGAACAAACGACTGATTGCAGAGTGACACTCTTGAAGGTCTACGGGCATCGAATTGTTGAAATTGTGAATTCGATAACTAGAGACCAGCTGATTCGTGTGTGGGAAGAAATGAGCCACCGTTTTGACATTTGTCGGGTAACACACGGTGCTCATGATGCATGCATACCATAATTACTAATAAAAATTGTCAACTTTTCTCTTTCCATTAATGTTGGAATCATGTTTCTATCTTTTGTAGTTTGGAAGAAATAAATGTTTGAAAATTGTTCATTCTTTTTGAATAATCCTGTATATAATTACAAAATAAAATTGTGACATTGTAAGATAAGCCGTGATATTTCAGATAAATTTAATGACATGAAAAAGTAAAGTTATAAACAAGCAGTGAAGTGAAATGCGTGTGTAAAAATGCTCTATTTGGCAACAAGTCAAAATGTTACACTTGATATGATTTGTACATCTTCTAATATTAATAAAAGTGTAATTACATAAAAGTACGTGTGAAATATTCCAAAACAATAATGAAACCAGTATACATCCACCTTCAGAGTCGTAGTGGAATAATAGGTTTTGATGATTTCAAGTTATCTGTTCAGAGCACGCAAGGTATGTAATATCATGATCAGTTTCATCTTTTATATTTTACAAGTGTTTTCGTAATTGATTCTGTCTTTAACTTTGAATTATGTAAACAATGTTCCAAGAGTTACTTTATAGATCGAAATATTGTCTCTGTAAATCTCGTGACTATTCACAAAAAATAAGGTCAGAATGCCCCTTTACTTGATAATGTAATAATATACTGAAAAATAGCTGACCGATCAAGTCTTAATATGGTATCTAAAAGTTCAGTTAGCAGTTGAGGTCTTATGGTCTGTTATAAGGTGCATTAACGCTTAGAATCGTGGTATTGCAACACAAATTTTTGATGCGTGTACTCGTAATCCCTCAGTGACGACTATCTGGTATGGTATCATGCGTCAAGGGCAGACGTAGACCAAACTGCAAACTGATGTTTAAAATTTGATATCTCCTACAATGTTACAGTTACAAATTCAAAAATTGGCTCTGTCGTATAGTATATAATGCACAATATTCAGTGCAATTTTTGTTTGATCATGTTTATGGAATTTCATTTCATAAGGATTCGAATTTTTAATTGCTGGTATACTTACAAAGTACCTTTCCTCATAAACTATTACAGCATTAAAGCTGCTACTTGACAGTATATTTCCGTATTAAAGGCTATTGAAAGGTGTGCAACACATTTTTATTTATCATAAATACTTTCAAATTAATTTTTCAGTTTCGTGTTACCTTAGGCTGCTCTACTTTCTTCATGCAGGAAAGAAGAACTATTCTCAGGCATAAGAAAAAGTGTTGCACAAGATTGTTCAGTAAGTGATTTTTAAGAACTGTGCCAAATTTCAGGCCGTTTGCTTTTATAGTTCCTGAGAAAAGGTACAGTATATCTAAAAAAATCACTTTACGGGAAATATCATTTTAAGTTTTCATTTTAATTTTTAACAATATTGCCATATCTTTACACACTAATTCTCTTTCTCGTCTTCTTGGAGTATTCTCTTTCCCTGTCTCCTTTGCCTAGCCACCTTTTGGATATTTTACTCTGCTGCCTGTGCTCTGTGAAGCCGGGCTTCATCGATGCTTCGTAGTATCTTCACCAAATAAAGTGTAATGATTGTGAAATGAAGTATATAGGACAAACGGTAAGGAATTTTAAAGAGCGGTTTAAACAGCACAGTAATAGATAGAATGGCTCATCGACAGTGGCAAAACACCTGAAAACTGAACGACATTCGTTGGGCTCCATAAATGATAGCTTGAAAGTCATGCACTGAGGACAAAGGTTGGTTATTATCAAATCTCGAAGAAATTGAGATCTTTAGATCTTTTGTGCGTTGAGAGAGGATTCCATCAGCATGCTCAACGAAAAGACAGAACTATCCATAAACCATTACTGGGCACATTTTAGAAACCTCCTCCTCGAGTAACACTGATGTGTGTGCTTGTATTTAATATTGACTTCGTGCTTTTAACTTCACAGAAAAATTTAGAGCGTATTTCGGTTTAAAATATCCTTTAATTCAGTGACTGGTTTTATGAATAATGTTAGGTATCTTGTTTAGAATATCTTTGGCCAGCAATGACAGCCGTTAAACATATGGACAATCTTTGAAGTTAGATCAGCTGTCCGTTAGTGCACAACTTGCTGCTATTAGAGAAACATGTGGCACTACGCAAAGTTTTATTTTTGACAATGTATATACACAGCTATTGTGTTTAACGATGCTTCCTAGCAGGAGAAAAGTTTTATGGTAGGTAGGTTAGTTTCATTGGAATATTTGTTGGTACAGTCGATTGCATATAATGCCCTTATTATACTACGTTTTTTTGTTTTACAGAACTTGATAATGGGATAATGTTGTCCCGAAACATGTCGTGTTGACATATATATTTTACTAGCTGAAAACCCGGCGTTTCCCGAGTATTTCTTTATTTATTCCTGCCATTTTTCAGGTATATATTCATTTGTATAACTGCTATATGTCTGTAAAATCTCTTGGGAATACAATTAGTAGTAAAGAAATAATAGATTAAAACTTGGTGCGGGAAGGTGCGGTTTTCCATGAGCGTTACTGTTTACGTGCTCATATCTCATGAACTACGTGTCGTTCAGTGATACTGTTTAGAAGGCACATTCAACTATATATGTGTATACTGCCTGTAATATTTCCTGCGGCTAAAATTTGTAGTGCAAAAATTATAAATTTACGTCACATCGAACGCCGTAGTTTTACTCCATAAACAGCGGACAAGTAGTAAGCGGGAAACTTTTTTTCCTTTCATCGTTTTACTATGGTTGCCAGCGAGAAAATGTTTAATAAAGTTTTGACATTATGTTTAAAGTTTGTTGCAAGTCGCTAAATACTGTCATTCTCATACAGTGTATTTCGAAAGTCTCCCCGCTTTATATGGCATTTTTTTGCGATTTCTATTGATTATGACGTAATATCTTTTGAACCATGTGCCGTATATGATTCTTAACCATGCAGTAATTGTTACCTCACGGTAACGAATGTGTGTACCAAATTTGGTTGAAATCGGTCCAATGATTTAGGAGGAAATGAGCAGCATTGGCGCAATGTAACGATACACTTTTTTTTTATCTTTGATCAGCGATGCTTATCGCCTCCGGTTCCCTCTGACTCGCAATGCAACTAATTTAATTTCGTTCGTCATTTTTTACTTAAAAACAAGCGAGAAGACGGATAGTAGTTTTACTCACTCTCTGGTCTGTATCTCATGTGACAAGACGTCTTTCATACCTGTATCCACTTATGTAAGCAGCAAGAATGATTCAAGTTGTTGCTGAAAATATATTATTTAAATTTAAAAGCATTCCCTCTCCTTGGTTTTCATTTAAATCAAACTTCTCCACGTTCAATATTTAATTTCTTGATGTTTTCAGCTCCTTCGCAGCCGTAATAGTTTAATGTTCAGACGCCATTACAATCGCTTCGCATTGTCTGCAAAATTTCAATCAATCAATCATCCTTATACAATACTTTGCTTAATTTTTAGAACCTGCAGTCATTTCTTTTGTAATTTCACGAAGTCCGATCATTTTCTTTAATTATTCTACGATTACCATTAATTTCATGTTCCACCCATGGTCACACAACAATAAAAATCGAAGTGAACAGTCTGAACATTGATCTCCTACGGAAAGTATCTCGAACATTCACAGATTAAATAAGAAAAAGTTATCATTTCCAGCTTCTACAATTCAAAGTACAGGATCCAGCCAGATGCTTTCCGTAAGTTTTATAACGTGCTGTTGCTTGTATGGTGCCCCACTTTAATATGCAATCCGCGGCTTATTTGCTTTAATGTTCATTTTGTGCTGTACTTTAACTAACTTATTTCAGATTCAAAAATTCGGTAGCATCAATTCCTTGTCCAAAATATAATCGCGGAATCTACTTTAATAATTATGCTATCATACGAAGCAAGGGCAACGTCATAGCAAAATGCAGCAGATTTTCGCGCATCTCATTGTTTATGACGTCATATCTCGTGAACTATATAGCGTATCTGATTCTTACACTTACGGCGACCGTCCCCATGGATCGAAGCTTACGTGTACAAAATTTCATAAAGATTGGAACAAAGCTGTAGATTTGTATGCAACACGTACAAACATTCTGACACTCTGCTTTATATATTAGACAAGAGATAGAAAACATGGATTTCTATGGATGGACCTGAACCATTACATAAATCAGATTTTACAAAAATACAACATGCAAGATTGCCATCCAGTATCAGCAACACTAGATAACAATCAGATATTAACTTCTGAAATGAGCCCCAAGACGGAAAAAGGAAAAGCTGCCATGAAGAATGTGCCATATAGAGAAGCTATAGGTAGCCTAATGTATGCTCAACAAGATACTAGACCTGATCTAGCCTATGCAATTGGAGTGACGAGTCGATTTAATAATAATCCAGGAGTACCTGATTGGCAAGCTGTAAAAAGAATCTTAAGATACCTAAAGAGAACTAAATATTTCAAACTACAATTTTCTCAAGAAGAGGATTATTGGCAACTGGTGCGTGAAGTACAGTAATAATTGTGAAACAGTTGTGAGATGGAGTCTAAACAGGTGATAAACCTAATAAATTACGCAAAATAAAATTAGGATTTTCTCGCTATTTTGTCGTCCGTCTGTTCTTAATAGAAATAATAGGTCCTGGCTGGGCTAGTCACATTATAAGATTATATCGAACAAATCAACAGAGAAGAGGACCGGTCCGTGGCGCATCGGCTATTGGCCGCGAGCTCACACCGGGCGTCCAGTGACCGACGCTCCAGGTCATTGGTTCGCGGCCCGCGTGCCATAAATTGCAATTTTAATTAGCGCTAAAGTCGTTAGTGGGCTAACGCGACCGCGTGTCGGCGGTGCGTGCTATTGATGGCCTAATGGGGACCCGCGGCCACACACGCTGATAGCAGAGGAGCGGTCCGTGCGGTGCGGTGCGCGCCATACCCGGGCTTCGAACGGCCGAGCCTGTGTTAGCGGAAGCGTAAATAGCAACTCAGAAAGCAGGCTGTGCTCTGATCGGCGGCACACGTTCTCAGGTGGCGAGGCTCCTATGAAAGGGGCGCTACCGGGAAAAGCCCAAAACACGCCGTTGCGTGGCCGGTTTACGAGTTGGAATTGCGAGCGGAATGTGGATGTTGCCAATGTAAATGCCTCCGATAATTGGCTGCCGTGTTCGCCACCGCTTAATAAACTACGTGTTGCTCACGTGACTGGTTTGCAGGCGCTTGTTGTAGAAAATTTGCTCTAATTAACGCGTGAAGGTAAAATTTCGGAGCGAGCTAATTTAGTGGGTGCAGCGCTCAAAAATAAATAAATAAATAAATAAATAAATAAATAAATAAATAAATAAAAAATAAAAAAAAATAAAAAAATAAAAAAAAATGTTCAAATGTTTGTTAAGCTTATGGGACTTAACTACGGGGTCATCAGTCCCTAAACATACAAACTACTTACGAACTAGGACGGCACAAATATCCATGCCCGAGGGGGGATTCGAACCCCCGACCGTAGTGACCGTGCTGACCGTGACTGGAGCGCCTCAGTCACCTCGGCCACCGCGGCCGGCCGCAGCGCTCACATTGCCGCAATACAGGCGTTGATAAATGTCTTGGCAGGGACTATCCCAGTTGATAATAGTACAATTTTACCAGCATAAAATACTTTTATAACAACGAATGTAGGGTACTGTATACTAGAAACGTACGTTTGTTGATCATTGAAGATTGTCACCGCTATAATTAACTCTCGCATAGTATCAGTTCGGGGATCCTTCATGACACCTGTGATGCAAGGAACTTTTGTTGAGCTAAAATTTCAAATGTGTTCACCAAAGTAATTATAATTTATTGAGAAACATATGCACGATGTTGACATTATAACTCCAAGTTTTTTATCCCTTAACCGGAATCGTTATTTTGACGAACGTAAAAGGATTCGCGGGTCCTCCAAAACATTCACCCGTCCCAGCGTCCCACACCCTCCAACAGATCGCCCTCGCTGCCCTTTCCGTCTACCAAACAGAAACCATCGTCACCTTCCCCAGCATCCACTATCATTTCATCTTCTCCTCTTTCACAACGTCCAATCCCTCCCTGCTAACAAGCACCTCTTCATGCATACAAACACTGCATAGATTCCTTTCTTCTGAAATGAAACCTTCCTCCAACGCTGTCACTCCATCAGCACCACTCCTTACACCCTACACCATACAGATGCCCCCCCCCCCCCGCCCATTCCTCGAGACTGAGTGGCGATTGGCCACCTCCATCACCATCTTGTCAAGATACAGCCCCTGAGCACCTCATCTTTATCCCCTTTCTTCCCTCCTTCACCATCACCTTGCCCACTATATACATCAGTAGCGACGTTCTTCTCCCCTGCAATTTTCTCTCACATTTATCGCACTTTTAAGAGCTATGTGATTGCCTCTGACCTTAACATTGCCTTCCATCCAGTTGGTGAACTCAGGCGGTGGCATCAGTTTGTCGCCTCGCTTCGGGGCGACACTATTCCCCTCCATCGCCCTATGTGCCCGGAAATCAACGACCACCCCTGACGTCGTCCTTGCCTTTCCCAACCTACTCGCGCTCTTATAGGCGGAAGTCCTTGACCTTAATAGCAGTGACCATTGATCCCTGCGGCCGTCCTGACCACGTCCCCAGTCCTAAACCCCCTCCTAAATTTGTCCATGATTACACCCACTCCGTGTGGGATGCCTACTGTCTTTCCATAGACACCTCGGTCGCTAGCCACTTCCTCTCCACACCCCCGCAGATATAGACCACACTTCATCCTTCCTTCACCGGATCATAGCTGATGCCAACCACATCAATATTCCTACCAAAGCCATTCATCCCAACCACCCCACCCTCCCTCCACAGGCCGTCGTCCTCCTCCATGAATCCTGCCACCTCTACCGCTCCTTCCGGCGGACCTGTGACTGAGATACACTCCAACGACACCAGCAAAACCAATGACATATTAGAAACCTCTAGGCAGCGAGGAAACGCCGGTCCTGAGACGACACACATGCACCTGTCTTAATTGTTTACTCCCCTCACTTCCTCCAAGTATAGGCAAACCTTCTATCACCTTACTGGCAGTCGCTTTTCCCCCACCTACCCTCTCCTCCATACTGATCATCCTTTTCCCGACAATGCCATTAAGGTTGAACATTTTGCCACCCACCTTTCCGATGTATTTTCCGTTCCTGACAATCCCAGATTTGACTTTTACCTCTTGCCCAATGTCCACAAGCGCACCGATACCTCCTCCCCACTACTCGCCCCTGATTTCCAGTACTTGGACCACATCCCTCCATCAGAACTTAACACATCTATTACCGCCCTTGACATACAACTTATGCTATGCAAAAAACGCAACACGGCCCCCAGTCATGATCGCTTAACCTACAGGCACCTTCATGCCTTCACCCACTCCTTCCATGCAGTGCTTCAATCCCTATGCAATGTCATCCTCAACACCGGACTCTTCCCCGACCTTTGGAAAACCTCCCATATTCTAATGTTCCCCAAATCTGGTAAGCCTCCTTCAGATCCCTCTTCCTATCGCCCTATCAGCCTCACCTTGGTGTTCAGGAAGGTATTGGAAACCATAATTTCTCGATGCATTCACCAGTATCTACGTCAACACCACCTCCTCCCCCTCTCCCAGTGTGGCTTCCAACCCTCCCTCTCTGTTGATGACCAACTCCTCAACATCACCACCCCCTTTCCGTCCAGCTAAATTTCCGTCTTGCCGCCATCATTGTCTCCGTCGACATTGAGAAGGCCTACAATCGAGTACTGCATCCCGTTCTCCTTATCAAACACCAAACCTACACACTTCCTATTATGTCCGTTTTATCGCTTCCTTTCTTTCCTACGACCCATCACTGTCAACAACTCCAACTACCGTTTGTTCTATCCCTCCTCCAGGGCTCCCCAGGGCTCCCTCCTCTGCCTCATTTACTTGGCTGACATGCCGCAACCCCAGCCTTCCGTCCATCTCCTTCAGTATGCTGACGACACTGACTTTGTAGCCCTCGCCCCACCACCTTACTAGTTCCCAGCACCTTCTCCAGTCTCATCTTTCCCAATTCTCCACTTGGTGTAACCAGTGGCTCCTCTCCGTGAACCCCACGAAATCGCAGACAATCATTATAGGTTGTACCACCCGATCCTTCTATCACCACGACCTATACCTAACATTCAATGACCATCCCATCTTTCAAACCTCCACCCTCAAATACCTTGGCCTCACCCTGAACCTCTCCCTTTCCTTGAACATTCACATTCAAACAGTCCGTCAAAAAGCCATCTCCTGTCTCAACCTTCTCAAGCTCCTTTCAAGCCAGTCACAGGGACTTAATCCCTCCACAATCCTCTGCATCTGCCATTCCTTGCTACGTCCTGTTCCTTGCAGTTCCATCCCACTTTGATTTCCGCCTCCCCCACTACAATAAATCTCTCCAAATTCTAGAACACCATGCCCTCTGCCTCGCTTACCGCAGCCTCTGTTACACTGATACCAGCATGTCCCTCCCTCCCTCCACCTTCACACTCTCCACATCATCTTCCAGGGTAACTTTCGCCACATCCCTCTCCCGGCTCACGCCCTCCATCCAAATATTACCCATTCTATCAGCACCAATCGCTCTCCTCCCCAAGTATTATTTGCCCCCCCTCCTCCTCTCCTCCTACCCCGCTCCTTTCCATCCCCACTTCAATCTCCCTTACCCTCGGGGTACTTACACTTTCCTTCCCTACGCCTGCCCACCCTCCATCCCCCCCCCCTGCGCTTCCCCTCCTTCCCCTCTCCGTCTTTGGGTCTGCATAGTGTTCCAGTTTATAATGTGGTACATCGTCGGTGTGTATAGTGTCTGTGAATCCTATGGTGTCAGTGTCAGTGTATGTTATTTCAACAGTGCAACCACTAACAACGGCAAAACATTGTGTTGCATACCTGTGTTTTATTAGTGTCTTCGTCCCTGTCACTGCCCCAAAATATTACTGAAACATTGTCTTTAGACACTGTGGTGCCGTTTTAAAACTAACATCATGTGTCTTACAAATCTATGTGCTTTTATTACGTCTCATATTCATCTTCGTTTTTATAACTTCCATCCTCGTGTTTTATCAACGTTTTATTTCGTATGTATACCTCTTGATAATTTGTGTAAACGCTCGGATGAAGAGTGGCGTACAGAACACTGCCAGCCTGCCCCATCTAGGACTTCATCGGTCTCTAGACTTAGAAACTACATAAACTAGTTTACATTAAGGACAACACACACACACACACACACACACACACACACACATACACATACGGCCCAGGGAGGACTCGAACCTCCAGCAGAAACGGCCACCTAGTCCTAGCCAGACGCCTTAGACCACGCGGATATTCCAATTCAGCTCGTCTTTTCAACGCTTCTGTCGCAAGCCATTTACAAGCCAGAGTGAAGAGACCTAGCTACCCTTTTCCATAATGTTTCTTTTTCCGTTCTTTAGTTGCACCGTTACCTCTTTGACCCAGGTAAGAGTGCAGAATTAGTATTCGGTATCTCCAGTTTATTCCAACCCCATAACGGATGTTCATCAGTTCTGTCCAGTTGACTTTGTCTAAGGCCGTCTATAAGACAAGGGCCAATTTCTTCGTTAACAGCCAAAACTCTCTCTGACAATAACCTCAACATGCCGATGGCGTCTCTGGTTCCTTTTCTTTTCCTAAAACCAACTTGCTCATCTCTCATTGCTTGTTCAACATTGAGTTCCAACCGTCTGGGGAGTATTCTTGCGATGATGAGACTATATGCTCTGTAATCACTATATTTCTGAGATAGCTGTTGCTTCTCGAGAGCAACCATTGTGACGTTCAAGAAGTCCTTGGCTCATTCTCCAGTTTCATAGATTTTGTTGCTGATTCCGCAGCGCTTTCAAACGTTGATTTTCATTTTCTTTCAGCAAATTCACCGGTATGTCGTGTCCTGTAGCTTTCCTTCATTTCATGACCTTCATCGCCTTCTCTACTTGCCTTTTCGCTATGATGCGTCCTTTTTCGTCTTCATCAACCGCCTCATCCGTCAAAATGAAGACTTGTTACATTTGCTGTGTATCGGACATGGCAGTTTACATATTGTCAATTGTTTGTACATTAGGTTTTTTGGGGTTGAACAAGGTAGATAAAGTAACTTTGTATATTGGTGTAGCAGTATTTTTATTTTCTATGGTATAAATCAATATATAAAAATGGTAAAGCAGTCAACAATCCGAAGATTGGTTTGAACACCACAGTGCTTTACTAGGGATGGTCCTGTTTGGAGGTGGTATGCCGTTGCCTTCCTCCGACCTTCGAACTGACTTACCCAGCCAGTTATAGGGGGATCTACAGTTTAACGTGGGTTCCGAACCACGGTGCTAATCGCTATTTTTCACATTAGCAGCAATGCCATAGGTGAAAGAAGTGGAAAGTGACAGATAAAAATCCTAGGACCTGGCGGGGATCGAACCTGCGACCTCTGGATTTGTAGTCTGCCACTCTTCCACTGTGCTACGAAACCGCACATATACATATATAAAAATAGAAATTCGGACGTGTATCCGTATATTTCAAAATGTTCAAATGTTTGTATAGCTTATGGGACTTAACTACGGGGTCATCAGTCCCTAAACTTACAAACTACTTATGAACTAGCTAATCCTAAGGACGGCAGAAATATCCATGCCCGAGGGGGGATTCGAACCCCCGACCGTAGTGGCCGTGCAGACCGTGACTGAAGCGCCTCAGTCCCCTCGGCCACCGCGGCAGGCATATTTCACTTGGTAGCCAAAAGTATTCATTGCAGACCAAAGGTGGTTGTGCATGAGAGTAGCCTTTAGTTTCGCGGTGTGCACTATGGTATTTTGGTCGCGGTGTGTGTGTCGGTGGGTGAGTGTAGCGTACATAAATACGTGAAATATGGAGCAATATGACGATGAAAAGATGCTCAAAGACAAAAAGACTCAAAGATAAAACATTGGGAAACGCAGACATACATTAACTGAGCATTAACTACACTGGCAATACACCAATGATCTCAATATAAAGACTGGAAAGACAACTGTAATGCTTAGGATCAAAATACCGACAACTGGGTTAGAGAGAGAAATATACGTCGAGCGTCACGTTTTCATAATACATAGTACCATCTCCATATTATTTTTGAGCTTACTGCAATACACAGACTGTAGACATCATACATTAATTTATATGTCTGTGACGGAAACTTCTTAAGTCATAGATTACATTGGACAGTATCGCGTTACTAACAGATTAATACCAGAATGAAACTTTCACTCTGCAGCGGAGTGTGCGCTGATATGAAACTTCCTGGCAGATTAAAATTGTGTGCCTTTCGCGAAAGGCAAAGGTGCCAGGATCGAGTCCCGGTTCCGGCACACAATTTTAATCTGCCAGGAAGTTTCAGATTAATACCATTCAGTTAGGTGAGTAACATCTGAGTTTGTCGCCATAGTACAGAAAAGGAGAAATCGAGGAGATGTTAGTTACATAGCACACCAAATGCTTCGTTTTTTCATTCTCATAACTGTGGTGTAATACACTACAACAAGGGGTAGAATTATACTTACGACATCGGCGAAGTGTGCTGATGTTGGCAACGGCCGTTAAATGTTCTTTCAAAAATCAGTCATGTAGACTGAGATGAATAATTCTTTATGTTCACGATTAAATAAACCATTTATGCTGTTCTGTTCAATAAATCATCCTCCTAAAGCAAATAGATCGTTGCCAACAATAATAAATTAAACCGCTGCCACTGCAAGTAAAATTTAACCCAGGTAGGACACAACAAAGTTTTTTTCTTCCTAGCTGTATCCCATATGCTTTGCAATGTCATGGAAGGAAAACATGTGCATCTTTCGACGGGTATAACGACTAAATTGTACATAGAGTATAAATATCTATGGAGTGAGCATTGCGTTCTGGGCATCTTCTCAACATTAGGCATTACTACGTGATATTGAGACAAATGCACTCTTTCCAAACATTATTAGCTCTTACGATTGGTTTGTAAATCACTGGCTGCAAAGAAGCCCCACCACCTTTTCGCAGAGCAACCACATAACCTGAAATATAATATAAATGTGTTACAGAAGCAACAAGAAAGTTGAAGAAGCGTCGGTAAAAGGGCCATTTGCACATAGTCATATGTCTTAACCGAACAAAAAAGGACCAAGATGAAGTCAGCGATTAGTAGATTTTTCTTAGTATCACGTGACATTTCCACCTTAATGATGAGGACACAAAATCTGTTCTGCGCATCTGAATGCTCACTCCAGAAATATTTCTGATCTGTGCCTGCCACTAGAGATAAATACACAAGCGAGTGACAAACTCATCAGAAACCTCTCTGCTTTAATAATTGTTCGGTACAATATTGTGATTAAAATTTGTAATTACTTACTTTTGGTGCGGACTACATTAAGATAGAGATTTTCAGAGATTCCAATTTCGGGCTTTACGAAGTAATTACTGCAGGACGTGGGGACATGTATTAGCTTAAACAGTGGCCGATAGTGCTAACACAGTCAAGACAATTAACTGGAAATACTATATTTCATGGAAATTTTTATTCATACGATCAGCTGACGCCATTCCTTCAACGATTACCCACACTAACTTTATCGCACCGTGTCACCACCATGACTTTTTATTTAAAGAGACATGAACTGCTCTATTGATTGAATTACCAGACTTTAAGCATTCGTCGAGTTTTCGATAATAGGGAGGACTGAATACAAAATAATTACATTGACCCATTGCAACACTGCAACACTTCATCATACACTTACGGTGAGTGATAAACAATTTATAACTACACCACAGAACCAATTGAGGGCGCTGTTATTATTATTATTATTATTATCTGAACGATAGAAGTATTTTCAGAAGTTAACGTCAAACAGACAATTACAGACTGCAATCTTAACTTTATGAACACAACCTAACATTGAATTTACATCGTTCAGGAGTATGGACTTAAATTAATTTCACTTTTATGTATGAAAAACTTTATGAACATTCATCGTTTGCGACAGTGACTTCTACTTAAATTTGACATCTTGGCTAGGAAAACTGAGTTTATTGACAGGGCGATCCAGCAAGGAGGCTTTATTTGCTGACCTACGTCCGGAACCCTATAAAACCGTAATATACACAGGTCCCTCTTTAACAACCGTGGCAAAGCACGGGTATTTAAGCTAGTTATAAATAAAACGAAAGTGTGAAGATTAATATGTTATGTGGGTAGTACTTCGATGAACTGTATAATGTGAACCTTAATAGTGGGGATGTTATCATCTGTAGTTAGAAACTAGGTTAACATGGGTGTAGATGAAGATTACAACACACATACTGGAGGAAGGTCACAGATATCAAATCCTCAAAGAACTTCTTTCATATAGCCAACAAAGTAAAAAGTGTACACGTTACAAGCACTGGACGTAAACAAATAGCTAGCCAAAAATCTCCATCTAGTTCTAAATGACCAAGTGCAGCTGACAACATCCCCACTATTAAGCTTCGTATAATGCACTTCAGCCAGGCACTTACCACAGGACATACTATCCATCAGACTTTCAATATATGTATCTTTTATACCATAGAAAATAAAAATACTACTACACCAATATACACAGTTACATTACCTAGCTTGTTCACCCCCAAAATACTGACTGTAAAAACAATATACAACTTGTAAAACTGTAATGTAGTGTAATTAAGTATACCGTATTCAAATGTAACGCAAAATGTAAACCGTAATTTCTGATGTACAGCAAATGTAAGAGGTATTCATTTTGACAGTTCAAAACAAAAATATGTACAATTGACTGGAGGAAGGTCACAGATATCAAATCCTCAAAGAACTTCTTTCATATAGCCAACAAAGTAAAAAGTGTACACGTTACAAGCACTGGACGTAAACAAATAGCTAGCCAAAAATCTCCATCTAGTTCTAAATGACCAAGTGCAGCTGACAACATCCCCACTATTAAGCTTCGTATAATGCACTTCAGCCAGGCACTTACCACAGGACATAGTATCCATCAGACTTTCAATATATGTATCTTTTATACCATAGAAAATAAAAATACTACTACACCAATATACACAGTTACATTACCTAGCTTGTTCACCCCCAAAATACTGACTGTAAAAACAATATACAACTTGTAAAACTGTAATGTAGTGTAATTAAGTATACCGTATTCAAATGTAACGCAAAATGTAAACCGTAATTTCTGATGTACAGCAAATGTAAGAGGTATTCATTTTGACAGTTCAAAACAAAAATATGTACAATTGACTGGAGGAAGGTCACAGATATCAAATCCTCAAAGAACTTCTTTCATATAGCCAACAAAGTAAAAAGTGTACACGTTACAAGCACTGGACGTAAACAAATAGCTAGCCAAAAATCTCCATCTAGTTCTAAATGACCAAGTGCAGCTGACAACATCCCCACTATTAAGCTTCGTATAATGCACTTCAGCCAGGCACTTACCACAGGACATAGTATCCATCAGACTTTCAATATATGTATCTTTTATACCATAGAAAATAAAAATACTACTACACCAATATACACAGTTACATTACCTAGCTTGTTCACCCCCAAAATACTGACTGTAAAAACAATATACAACTTGTAAAACTGTAATGTAGTGTAATTAAGTATACCGTATTCAAATGTAACGCAAAATGTAAACCGTAATTTCTGATGTACAGCAAATGTAAGAGGTATTCATTTTGACAGTTCAAAACAAAAATATGTACAATTGACTGGAGGAAGGTCACAGATATCAAATCCTCAAAGAACTTCTTTCATATAGCCAACAAAGTAAAAAGTGTACACGTTACAAGCACTGGACGTAAACAAATAGCTAGCCAAAAATCTCCATCTAGTTCTAAATGACCAAGTGCAGCTGACAACATCCCCACTATTAAGCTTCGTATAATGCACTTCAGCCAGGCACTTACCACAGGACATAGTATCCATCAGACTTTCAATATATGTATCTTTTATACCATAGAAAATAAAAATACTACTACACCAATATACACAGTTACATTACCTAGCTTGTTCACCCCCAAAATACTGACTGTAAAAACAATATACAACTTGTAAAACTGTAATGTAGTGTAATTAAGTATACCGTATTCAAATGTAACGCAAAATGTAAACCGTAATTTCTGATGTACAGCAAATGTAAGAGGTATTCATTTTGACAGTTCAAAACAAAAATATGTACAATTGACTGTAAAACAATATTACTTATTTTAGGTAGCATATGTAATATGTATAATTTTTGCCTTTCTTAAATGAAGTGTTAATAAATGACAATATGCAAGTTTATTGAACAGTATCTGTAACGAGTGACGAGAGTCAAAACTTTTCAACGAATATCATAACCTAAGACCTTGTGTTTATGTAAAATTTCGACCAAAATGTGTGAAAATCAAAGAACTAGGGTATCTTGTCGATGCTAGTCTGTTGTTTCCTGACGATGGCTTAATAAGCCGAAAAATATTTTGAAGTGAAAAAAAGTTGTATAACAAAAACAGTTTATTTATTTGAAGCTGAAGTACTACTTGTGATTAAAATTACAGTTCCGTAGTGTTTCTAACAGTGATGAATTATGATACTCGTTTTATGATAATGAAACTATGCCAACTAATGGAAGAGACTCAGTAAAATAAAATGATGAAAATAAATTCAGACGTTTCCGTGATTTCGGCAAACATGAAAAAGAACAAAACGTTTAACAAAACTATCGCAGTAAAACACCACTGCAAGGAAAATTTCGGTATGTACATTATTTAATCTTTTCCTCGTACTCACTGAAAAATGTCTCATATTTGTAACCCGGTAAAAATAATCTATTCTTAAAACCACATAGAGTAAAATGTTCAGATGTCTGTAAATCTATCGGAACAAATTACGTGGTCATCAGTCCGTAGCTTACAAACTACTTAAACTAAGGTAAACTAACTTAAGGACAACACAAACACCTAAGCCCCAGGAAGGATTCGATCCTCCGACGACGAGCAACTGCCTACACTGAGTAAAGTACAGAGAATTGTGCACGGATGACTGACTGTTCTTCATTAGTGAAGTGATGTACTTGTTCCGTCACCTTGGAAACCTGTTGATATTGTTGGAGCTTAGCCTAGGTAGCATGTCGCAGGCGGCTATTCGGAGGAAACGGTGCGAATAACAGTCGCATTCGCTTGCCCCAACGAGGCGTTAGGCCATTCGCGAATCCATTTAAGCAATGGCACGGCGCTAACGTGTTTTGGCAAGCTGACAAGCTCCACAGGGGCGAGGCGCGCTATAATGTCAGGGCTCTGTCTGCCGCTCCTCTCCATAAAACGTCTGAGCCGACTTTTGCTTTGTGACGGCGGGGTCAAGGGAGGGAGATGCAGATAAACCGGCTTAAAGAAGAAGTCGCGTAACAGCAGCAACTGGTGCTGAGCCTGGTGTTTGCCATGCAATCTCCACAGGAAAAATGCCATTCATCAGCATAATGGATAATATTCACTGAGGAGGGTCTGCAGGTTTTGATGTCAGTAGGGGTAAGACATTTTCACCATAAATGGGATTTAGAATTTTTGAGGACATTCCTATATTTTTATATAATTAATGCGTAATTTTATTGATATAATGAAATTGCGTGCTTATGGAATATCTCCTCAATTGCGCGACTGGATTCACTATTTCCTATCAGAATGGGCGCAGTTTGTTGTAATTGACGGTAAGTCATCGAGTAAAACAGAAGTGATATCTGACGTTCCCCAGGGAATCGTTATAGGTCCCCTACGCTTCCTTGGCCGGCCGCGGTGGCCGAGGGGACTGAGGCGCTTCAGTCACGGTCTGCACGGCCACTACGATCGGGGGTTCGAATCCCCCCTCGGGCATGGATATTTGTGCCGTCCTAGTTCGTAAGTAGTTCATAAGTAGTTTGTAAGTTTAGGGACTGATGACCCCGTAGTTAAGTCCCATAGACTCTACAAACATTTGATTTTCTACTCTTCCTTGTGTTTATAAACGATTTAGGAGACAATCTGAATAGCTCCCTTAGACTGTTCGCGAATGATGCTGTCGTTTATCAGTTAGTGAAGTCAACAGATGATCAAAAGCAACTGCAAAGCGATTTAGACAAAATTTCTACATGGTGCGAAAATTGGCACTTGACACTAAATAAAGAAAAGTGTGAAGTAATACACATTACCACTAAAAGAAATCTGCTGAACTTCAATTACGTGATAAATCAGTCAAACCTTAAGGTCGTAAATTCTACCAAATACCTAGGAATTACAATTACGCACAACTTAGACTGGAGAGAACACATAGAAAGTATTGTAGGGAAGGCGAACCAAAGGTTACGTTTCATTGGCAGAACGTTTCGAAGATGCACCAGCTCCACCAAAGAGACTGCCTACTCTCCTGAAGTACTGTTGCCCATTGTGGGACCCTCACCAGGTTGGACTGACGGAAGACATTGAGAAGGTTCAGAGAAGGGCAGCTAGTTTTGTTTTATCACGTTTGGGGGAGGGGGGAAGCGTCACTGAAATGTTGCACGAATTGGGGTGGAATTCATTAAAAGACAGACGTTATTCATTGCGGCGTGGTCTGTTTGCGAAGTTTCATTCACCGGCTTTTACATCTGAATGTGCAAATATTTTGCTAGCACCCACCTACTTAGGGAGACATGACCATCCCATTAATATAAGGGAAATCAGATCGAAAACGATTTAGGTGTTCTTTCTTGCCGCGCGCTATTAAAGAATGGAACGATAGAGAAAAGCTATGAAAGTGGTTAATAGACCCTCTGCTAGGCACTTAAATGTGATTTGCAGAGTATCTATGTAGATGTAGATATTTCGCAAATCCTTCTTTGATAATCCTTCAGGTATTACAGGTCAGAAAAATCACGCCCCTATTTGATTCTCGTAAGCGAATTCTCATTAGGTGTACGTGTCTCCACTTGCACCGCCTGCGAGCACCCTTGTAGTCAGTTGGTTTTCAACTGCTGTTACTACACATACTTTTTGTGTGACAGGATGATTGCGAATATTATGAATGAAGCACAACCTTTGACAATAAAGTTCGGTGAACAGTCATATAGCATTAACGTAGATGAACTATGAACTACAGTTACCTTATTGTCCTTCGAAATAGCCACCTCCAGTAACAATGCATTGCTGAGCTCTACGATTCATGTCCTCCAGACTTTACACGAAGTCTTCCTTTCGGATGGTGCTCAAAAGGCTCATCACGTTTCGGTGGCTGTCAGGAATATCGTCAAATCTCTTTCCCTTCCAAGCGAGTTTGAGTCGATGGAACAGGAAGAAGTATGGAGGAATAGAAGTCTGGAGAATTTAGATCTGGAGGGTACGGTGGTTGTTGAAGTTGCACCGTCCCCATTTTTGCTAGGAACTGTATAACTATTGTCTGTGTGTGGACAAGCGTTGTCGTGCATCTTGAACATTCCAAAGGAAGATTTCGTCCAAAGTTTCCAGGAGATGTATGGGAGAGCTTTGCGCTGCATAGTTATGGCAGGTGACTATTTCGAAGGACAATAAGGTAACTGTAGTTTATAGTTCATCTACATTAATGATACAGGACTACTCACCGAAATTTGTTGTCAAAGTTTGTATATTAGAAAGACCTGTGGGGTGAGTACATAATCGTGTGAATAGAAAAGAAATGGAAAAACTAACAATTTAAAACTTAGAGGGTTGAAGGAGACGAGAAAAATTTTCTGTTTTTGGTAATAACGTCACCAACAGGAATTGATTATAGTAAGTAACTAAGTGCAGAAAGTGGACAAAATAATGTGAACATCAAACGTAGACGCACTATTTAATTAGGTGTTGACCCACTGTGAGATTTGAGAACAGAGGTCAGATTCGCAAAGTTTCTTCATAGTTGACAACAGAATGTTATTCCCTCTCGTACCTAATTCGCTAATTACTTTAAATGTGTTTCAGCTGTACGTTTGGTCCTCAATCGCTGTTCTAAAACTCTCCATTTATTGAGACATGGCAATTGTGTTGGCCAGAGGAGACGTTTGATAATCTTCTGACGCTCCACAAACCACGCCTTTTTCACTGTGAATGTGATCGTATTATAATTTCGGAATACGACAACGTTTGTTACCAACATGTCAGTCATGGTAAACAGTATGTTATCGAGTATGTTGATATATTAATCTACAGTTATCCGACCAATGAGGGTAATGATGGAAACGGTTTAATACTGCCAGCCGCGGTGGCTGACCGGTCTGCAGCGCGCCAGTCACAGTCTGCACGGCCGCTACGGTCGGGGTTCGAATCCCCCCTCGGGCATGGATGTGTGTGTCATCTTTAGTATAAGGTAGTTGATAACTAGTTTGTAAGTTTAGGGACTGATGATCCCGAAGTTAAGTCCTTTAAGCTTAACAAACATTTGAATTTTGAGTTGAATACCATGATATTGCTGCCCAAATAATGACGGTACCTTCCTCGCGCTTTACTGAAGGAAGCAGACATGCTGTATCGTAAGCTTCTTTCGGGGTTAACGATACACAAGTCTGGTTGTTTGCAGAAAGCAATGTAAAAGATGATTCGTCAAACCATACCGCATAATTCCAGTTATCCAGTGTCCATATTTTACGATCGTGGCACCACTTCCTTCCCACCTTTGCGTGGTGTTCCGTTTTTGAGGGTTGAGCAACGGCAGCCCTACCATCACTATTAAGATCCAGCCGTGCTGTTTTATCGAAACAGTATTAGTCAACCGAGTCCTGAGTTTTGCACTCGTTCTTAAAACTCGTCGGTCGTTGTCTGTTAACTTGGGGTTTGGCCCACTATCCCTCTTATCCAATTATATTTTACCTTGTTTTGTGTACGCTGTCATTACCCAGGATAGTGTTCAACTGGAAGTCCCGCGTTTTCCGATCATTTGTTGGCCAGTTGCTGTGCACTTGTTGACGAATAAACGTGAAATTGGACAAAAAGTAGCTGGGCATTGTTGCTGAAGTTCTATTATCAAAACAACGATAACGCTGCAGCTTCTCTTCGTGAATATCACCGATTGATAACATTACGGGAGGCTCGTCTTTATCTACCTGTTGTGCGGACCATGACGAAGAAGCTGGAATCAACTGGAGAATTGGGCGTCGCTCCGGGAAGAGGACGACAAGTTGCATCACAAATGGTTGATGGAATCGCTGTGCTGTGGCAGACAGTGCCTCGCGCGATTCGCTATTGTCAAGCAGTGCGCGTCCTGTGTCACAACAGCTGAACATCCCGTCATCAACAGTACGGTAGGTGCTTCGAATCATTCTCACGTGTTATCAGCGCAAGCGTATCGTACAACAGCTTGCACTACAGGACACACAGGGTGCTGACTTCGCTCTCCACTTTCTCGCAAGTATTGAAGTTGACGAGGATTGGCCCTGCACCATCCTATGGACAGACGAAGCTAATTCTTCTCTGACGGCTGAGGTGAACACACAGAATTGTTGAGTGTGGGGATCTTCACCTTCGTCAGTGTGATGAAGTTCTTCTGTGTGCTGAAAGTGTCACTGTATGCTGTGGCTTCACGGCTACGTTCATAATTGGCCCATTCTTTTATTCATTTATTTTTTATTATTTTTTTAACAGGTTGGCGCTCAAGAACCAAAGGCGTGCTGTGTGACTGATGAGCATTACTGCCGGATTATTCACCACCGTATCGGACCCACCCTAAAGAAAGAGACGCATTGAAATCAATTGTTTTCATGCAAGATGGGAACCCACTGCTCATCGATTCTAAACGTGATACACTCTTGGCCATTAAAATTGCTAAACCATGAAGCTGACATGCTACAGTAGCGAATTTAACAAACAGGAAGAAGATGCTGTGATATGCAATTTACTGGCTTTGTAGAGCATTCACACAAGATTGGAGGCGGTGGAGATACCTACAACGTGCTGGCAGGAGGAAAGTTTCCAACCGACGTTGCCTGGTGAAAAGTTGTTGTGATGCCTCGTGTAAGGAGGAGACTTGCGTATCATCACGTTTCCGTTTTATCGTATCGCAACATTGCTGCTCGCGTTGGTTGCGATCCAATGACTGCGAGCAGAGTAAAGAATCGGCGGGTTCAGGAGGACAATACGCAACGCCATGCGGGATCCCAACGGCCTCGTATCACTAGCAGTCGAGATGACAGGCATCTTATCTGCATGACTGTAACGGATCGTGCAGCCATGTCTCGATCCCTGAGTCAACAGATGGGGACGTTTGCAAGACAACAACCATCTGGACGAACAGTTCGACGACGTTGACAGCAGCATGGACTATCAGCTCGCAGACCATGGCTGCTGTTATCCTTGACGCTGCATCACATACAGGAGCACCTGCGATGGTGTACGCAACGACGAACATGGGTGTACAAATGGCAAAACGTCATGGTTTAGGATGAATACAGGTTCTGTATACAGCATCATGATGGTCGCATCTGTGTTTGGCGACATCGCGGTGAACGCACGTTGGAAGCGTGTATTCGTCATCGCCATACTGGCGTATCACCCAGCGTGATGGTACGGGATGCCACTGATTACGCGTCTCGGTCACTTATTGTTCGCATCGACGGCACTTTGAACAGTGGCCGTTACATTTTAGATGTGTTACGACCCGTTGCTCTACCCTTCATTCGGTCCCTACGAAACCCAACATTAGAGCAGAAAAATGCACGACGGCATGTTGCAGGTCCTCTTCTGGGTACGGAAAATGTTCGACTGCTGCCCTGGCCAGCACATTCTCTAGGTCTCTCACCAATTGAAAATGTCTGGTCAATGGTGGCCGAGCAAATGGCTCGTCACAATACTTCAGTCACTACTCTTGATGAACTGCGGTATCGTGTTGAAGCTGTATGGGCATCTGTACCTGTACACGCCATCCAATCTCTGTTTGACTCAATGCCCAGGCGTATCAAGGCCGTTATTACGACCAGAGGTGGTTGTTCTGGGTATTGATTTCTGAGGATCTATGCACCCAAATAGCGTGAAAATGTAATCACATGTCAGTTTTAGTATAATGTATTTGTCCAATGAATATCCGTTTATCATCTGCATTTCTTCTTCGTGTATCAATTTTAATGGCCAGTAGTGTATTTGAACTTCGGCTTTCCTTTTGCTGTCTCCATTTTCACCCTCAGAATGATGAATGAGTGACTGGATAGAGGCCTTAGAAGCAACATAGGACAACACGCAGACGGTGTATTTCTCGATTTTCGAAGGGCACTAAAGATTGCTAACAATGGAATGGGTACCCAAATATGTAAGTGGCTCGAAGACTAAGTTCGTTGTCCTCGATGGCGAGTGTTCATCAGAGACTAGGGTATCCTCTGGGGTGTCCCAGGAAAGTGTAATATTACCTCTATTATTTTCTATCTGTGTAAATGATCTGACAGACAGTGAGTTGCACTCTGCGACTATTTGCTGGTGATGCTGTGGTGTACAGGAGGGTGTCATCATTTAACGACTGTAGCAGGGTGCAAGATGATTTGCACAAAATATCTAGGTGGTGTGAGGAATGGCAACTAGCATTAAAAGTATAAAAATGTAAAGTGATGCAGATGAGTGTGAGAAAGAATCCCGCAATGTTCAAATACAGTATTATCAGTGTGCTGCTTGACAGAGTCGTGTCAATTAAAGACCTAGGCGTAACGCTGCAGAGCGAAATGGGACGAGCATATAAAAAACTGTCGTGGGGAAGGCGAATAGTCGACTTCAGTTTACTGGGAGAATTTTTGGAAGGTGTGCTTTATCTGTAAAGGAGACTTCATATAAAACGCTTGTACGACACCGTCTAGAGTATTTCTGAATTATTTCGGATTCCCGAAAGATTTGTTTAAAGGAAGACACAGGCAGTTTAGAGGCGGGCGGCTAGCTTTGTAACTGGCAGATTCGATCAATGCGCGAGTATTAATGAAATGCTTCCGGAGCTCAAATGGGAGTCGCTGGAGGGAAGGCGACGTTCTTTTCGAGGAACACTGATGAAGAAATTAAGAGGGTCGGAATTTGAGGCGGACTGCAGACCGAATCCATTGCCGCCAACCAACATTTCGCATAAAGAGTACAAAGATAAGATCAGAGAGATTAGCGCTCGTACGGATGCATACAAACATTCGTTTTTCCCTCGTTCTATGTAGAAGTGGAATAGGAAAGCAAGTAACTAGTACTGGTACTGTGAACCCTCCGCCACGCACCTTTCGGTGGATTGCAGAATATGTATGTAAATGAAGACCAGAATTTTGTGCGCACTCTGCATAATCTTTTCCTAGGATGAGACGGTGGTAGTTATGTATGCACAGTGCAACGATCTTTTTATAGGCGTACGGATCTCTACTTTGTCCTGCCTTCACTCTATTGTTCTTTTTCGAAACGAGACTGCATCTGCGTTTGATCTCTCAGTATTTTCTGAACATTATTATTAAACCACCCTATTTATTGAACGTCCATTGAACCATTGTAACAATATCGTACCAGCTCTTTCTAGCATAAACACTCGCCAACGCTTCTTGGATGATTTAGTAACTTTCGTAACTATTGTGGCTGTGAATACATCATGATCACCCACATGTGACACATTGACATCTTTGTTCGCCTCCGTTGTTCAGTGGACAGCATGGTGGGTTGCCTCGTAGGGGGTTCTGGTTCGAATCCCGGTCCTGTCCGAGATTTCTTCCGCTGGGAGACGGGGTGTAGTGTCGTCCTCATCATGATGTCACCGATAAGCCAGTCGCAGGAGTGGCGTCAGCTGAAACGATTTTCACCATGCAGGTCGAACACAATCGTAGTTGGGGTCTGACTGCCATAAAAGCCACACGATCATTATCACTGACATTGCTGATAAGATCAGGTCTGTTTGTAGGTACAGGGTTTAAAATATTTCCTTTATGTGAGTGCGTTGTCTATTTAGTTGTTCAACACATTTTTCGAACACGAATACTTTAGTAGTTCGCAAAATTGCTTGACTATAATACGTCAAAGAAATTATAGACGTCCCAGTCTATACTCGTAGGTTAAAGTCATAAACTCACCCCCAACTAATAATGCATGATCCGGACACCATTGTACTACCAGACATAGGCTTCCTATGAATGACTTGTAACCAGGTGGTCCTCCTAGACTTCGACTTCAGAAGATAAATATTTTTGTCGATTGCAATTAATACATTCCTTCCATTTGTACCTGATCTATTTTTCCGTTATATATTCGATGCTTCATTAAATACTTTAGAACTTCCTACATCAGGATTTAACTGGCTCTCGGTCAAGATGATTATTTAAATGCAACAAATTTTGGCGGACCAGTAAATTGTGGAATATTGTTTGGATACTTTGAAAATTTTCCGCTAATACTTTTCCTGCTGAAGCGTCATTCGTTTAAACGCTACTTGATTTCGCTGTTGATTGGCGAGTGTTCATCAGAACAGCAACTACATCCTAGCCTAAAAATCTCCATTCTGAATTCCACAACTGCTCAAAATTCAAAGTTTATGTAACTAAGGGTCCAAACTGCTGTGGTCAACGGTCCCTAGACTTACACGTTACTTAAACTTACTTATGCTAAGGGTAACACACACATCCATTCCCGAGGAATGACCCGAAGCCGTGACTCGAGCCATCCGCCGCACAAGTAATTATTTCTTGCTGCTGACTACCATCGTATTTATTAAAAAGGAACATATGTCCATATCAATTTATAAATATTTCCTTCATTTCCGAGCTATAGAAATTTTACGAAGAAAGAAAAATTCCCACCGCTGTTATAGGAAGTTGATATACCTTATTTTCCCCGATTTTAGTACAATACAATCTCTGAAAATAAAGTTCGTTACTACATTTACCTTAGTGTCCTTCGAAATGGTCACCTCCCTATGCACCACTTAGCTCTGCGACGCCCTGGAAACTTTGCACGAAGCCTTCCTTTGTGACAAGTGTTAAAAAGCCTCGCCACGTTTTGTTTTTTCTTTCTAAGCGAGTGAGAATCGAGTGAATAGGAAGAAGTCGGGGAGATTGACATTGGGCGAGTTTGGTGGATGTTCAAGTTGCACGACAACTCTCGCCCACATACAGCCAAAATTGTCAAACAGTAATAAACTTTCACTCTGCAGCGGACTATGCGCTGATATGGAACTTCCTGGTAGATTAAAATTGTATGCCGGAACCGGGACTCGAACCTGGGATCTTCACTTTTTGAGGGCGAGCACTCTATCGTCTGAGCTATCCCGGCACGCTTCACGGTCAGTCTTCAGAACTTTACTTCTTCCTGTACGTCGCCTCCTGCTTTCCAAACCTCACGGAAGTTCTCCTGCGAAAATTGCAGAACTATCACTCCTGGAGGAAAGGATATGCAGGAGACATGGCTTGGCCACGGCCTAAGGGATGTTACCAGAATGAAACTTTCACTCTGCAGCGGAGTGTGCGCTGATATGAAACTTCCTGGCAGATTAAAATTGTGTGCCGGAACCGGGATTCGAACCTGGGATCTTTGCCTGTCGCGGGCAAGCGGCAGAGCAAAAGGCAAAGGTCCCAGCTTCGAGCCCTCCGCAGTGGCCGACCGGTCTGCGGCGTGCCAGTCACAGTCTGCACGGCCGCTGCGGTCGGGAGTGCGAATCCCCCCTCGGGCATGGAAGTTTGTGCCGTCTTTAGTATAAAGTAGTTCATAGTTTGTAAGTTTAGGGACTGATGACCCCGTAGTTAAGTCCCATAAGCTCTACAAACATTTGAACATTTTTTTCCGGTTGAGGCACACAATTTTAATCTGCCAGGAAATTTAGTCAAACAGTTCATGCAAAAAGGGGAAAAAAAATTGGGGGAGGGGGGGGTGCACCATGAACATTCACATACTTACCGGATCTCAAACCTTCATACTTCTTCCTATTCCGTCGACTCAAACTCGCTTTGAAAGGAACGAGATTTGATGATACTCCACATGTATACCGAAACTTGACGACGCTTTTGAACACCATCGTAAAGGAAGACTTCGAACAATGTTTTCAGGATATGTATCACAGAGCTCAGTGGTACATAGTTATGGGAGGTGACTATTTCAAAGGACCGTAAGGAAACTGTAGTTCATGGTTTCTTACGTAATACTACAGAACTTTTCACCGAACTTTATTGTCAGAGGTTGTATCAAAAATTAATCTGTTTATATCAGAATCGAAACAATTACCGCTATAAATCGATTGGTCAGTAATAAAATAACGGTATCCTTTTCAGTCGGTCGGTTTTGCGCATACCTTTAGGAACGCACTTTACATCAGTGGTGCCTGTATCTCAATCAGAGTAATCCAAAACTGACTGAAGCACTTTCTAAAACATTTTACGAGCTGTAGTTTCTGTTCTTCGTTTACATTACTCTTTACTTTTAAGGAACGAGGCGCTTTAAAGTTAGAAGTCGGCTGCGGGAGGGGGCCTCCTGGCTTCACGAGGGGGAAAGTGCGGAGTTCAGCAGGTAGTTTGGAAGAATAAAAAATGTGGGCAGATAAAGTAGCCTGCCTCTTTGCAGATAATGTGCCTGTGTACACGCGTTGTTTAGAGGTGCGGAAGCCGTTGGAAGTTCAAAAGTCGTTTCCAGAGATACACCGCGTGAACAAGGAGGCGATGTAAAACTTTCCCACGGCGCCACTACCATCGTTAACGGGCTCAGCTCGATGGCAGGATGACCCTTACTGACGTTTTCTACTTGTATGAAGATCTGTCAAAACAGAATCATTATCAGTGTTCTGCTATGTTAACAAGTCCTTTGCACTTCCTTTCTCTACGAGCCATTGTTTCTTATTTAATATTCACAGAATATATGACACCAACTGCGATTGAGCAAAGCTGAAAATTTTGTTTTGGTGTTCCTACTGCCATTCTCGTGCATCATCCAGGATCTGAACTCTCTTTCTTCCTCAGCTGCTGTTTGTTACCTTCCACATAGCCCTCTATCGCTGTATTTAGAAACCCCTCATTCTTTCTTAATATCTTAATATGTGCACAATCCAGTTTCGTTTCGTACTTTCTATTACATCCCTGAAGTGCCTCTGTTCTCTTACTCTTCTCCGTACCTGCTCATTTTTCACTCTGTCCATCCAGCTCATTCTCTCCGTCCTCCGCCGTGTCCACATCTCAAAAGCCTCCGACTGTGCCCTGTCTTCCTCCCTTTAAACAGAATTATAACTATAAAATACTCTTGACTGCTTTAGTGAAAGCCGTCGATGAAACACTATTGTAAATAAATCAATAAAGTATTGTAGTTTCTTGGAAAATAGGGAAAGGAAAGGCCAACATACAATTTTTTGCTTTTGTTGGCGTGGAATACACTCCTTCAAATTCTGAAGTCTGCAGCGGAAAAATATTTGGAACACGAGATTATTTACAATTTGTACGAAAATCAGACAGCAGTTATTAGAGTCGATGGAAAGGGACGCACTGGTTGGGAAGGGAATATGACAGGATTTTAACCTTTCTCTAATGTTTTCAAGATGTACCTGGAAAATAACGACAAGTGAAGGAAATTAATACCAATGTATTGAGAAAGGACAGCCGACACAGAATGTATTTGCAACTATCGATCCCTTATGCGAAAGTCCACGTGTCCAGCGTTGCACCCAACAATACGCTCTACAGATATCTGTTCATCAGGGAGGGAATTTTCAATTATACCAGGTACCCAGAGGTAGTGCTGTTGTGTGCGATGCCAAACCTGAAACTGGTAGTAGAGTTATAGTTATTCATAAAGATGGTGGCTCTGCTCATGTTGACAGCTGTTGCTGCTGGTTTTTAGGGGACTAAACAGCTAGGTCATCAGTCCCCTTCGAAGGCTGTGTATGAGATTTACTTAATTTGATCCACTGTTGTTAGTGTTTATACAGCCACTGTTTGACTTTTGTGAAATAGAATTCGCCTTCAGTCACTGGAAGGGCTCATTTTCAGGTACCTCTTTATAGTTTTGTATTATTTTAAAATTATTCCTTTAAAAATATGAACCTTGAGTTAAAATTTATTTGTACAACAAAATTTAACAAAGATTGTGTGTTTAAAAGAATATAAAATACCGAAGATGAGCCCTCGGGCCTCTAAATACACTGTGTGTGAGATTACCATCATGAGATGTTGACAGGTCGCTGTGTACTCCTTGGTTGTGTCTCTGACCTGGCTCAACTGAAATGGCCGTGGACTTAGCGCTTTGCGAAATTACTTGTGGACTTGTATATAAAACAGCGTTAATTTTTCACCTCTACTACAGAAGACTTCACCACATTGCAACATACAATCATTGGGGCAAGTAAGACTAAAATGGACTCAATTTAAATTAATTTAGTGTTTTCTCATTGTAGCGACTATCACAATTTTTTTTAAAGCGGCAGCGAGGTGCACATCTCTTTCTTTTATTTACCGATTTCTAACACTTTTTGGGACATATATTGGTATCCTAATCTGTTTAATCTGAACAATAAACACATTTACATTCCAACATATGTCTGACAAACAGCACCAAGCGTACGAAACCAGTAAATGAAAGTGCACCTCCTTCCTGCTTAAAAGATAAGTTAAAAATAAATTAATATATAGCAACAAATTTAGAAATGTTACATTGAAAATATGAATAAGATGTACAATTATATTCTCTTGGTCACATACAGTGTATATACGAGGGTTGGAATCTAAATAGTGGCTACACTGCTGTGGAGACACACTGTAATGGAATCTACTATTGTTGCTGATAGTACAAGTTGTTGACATACCTGCCTTACCTCCGATGAAATGGACTCGCCCGTCTCACGTCACCGGCATCACAATGGAGGGAAACGCAGTCACTTGTGAGCGAGCGGTCTAACGTAACGGTGTCACTATGTTTTCGAAACAGGAACAACGGAGACCGTCAATGTACAGTATTACTGTTCGTTTTTGGAGCATCACCTGCGGTCAGCTTTGCGAAAGAAGTGGCAACACTTTCTGCTTTCTGCGCAACCCACCCATCATATTGCACGACAATGCGCGGAAAGCTGTGGCTGCTCTGTTCGGTCGATGGGACTGGGAAGTACTGAACCATCCACCATAACCCCCGAATTTAAGCCCTTGTGACTTTGATTTGATTCCGAAGATGGATGGAACCACTTCGTGGCATTCAGTTCAGAGCTGTTGCATAGATTCGACAGACAGTAGACTGCTCTATTCACACCTCAACATAACAGGCTCTTCTAACGGTATACTACACCTTCCACATCGCTGGCAACGGGTTCTACACAATGCTTTGAAGGATAGTAACAGGTGCAAACATGTAAATCTTTTGTGTCGGTTGTGTATAAATAGTTACCACTATTAAAGTTCCAACTTTTGAAGTTAATAACCGTTATTGATATCAATCCAGAAATGAAGAAGAATATTAGATGGATACTGGACAAAAAAAAAAAAAAAAAAAAAAAAAAAAAAAAAAAAAAAAAGGGAAACATTAAATGAAAGGAATTTATTCTGTTTCCAAGTATACCGCTAGCCTTCCAAATTGCAGTAACGAGAAGGACCAGAAATATCACAGCCAAAATCATTTGGGAGTGTACTCGTGCTAACCCTAAGAAAAATTAGTTTAAGTAGTTTGTATTTTTAGGGACTGAGCTGCAGTAATTCAGTCCCATAGATTTACAAACATTTTTGAATTTGCAGCTGTTCCTGGCAAAAGTCACCGCTACACGTCTCTGCATTCCATAAAAGAGACCCTGGATCTGCTGTTGTGGTATGGCAATCCCTTGCACATATGCCCAAAGGTGATTTTGTGTAATAGTGGCTGGTGTATCCCAAACCAGTAGTTCCGGAATCAACGACCAGGCAGTATCGACAGGCGAAGAATCGAAAGAACAGCGAGGGTGTCAGTGCTATCTGATGGGCGACAATAAACTCTTGAATGTTGTGTGTCATGTGTGCTCGCCAGTAATTTGTCCTAGATCCTACGCCCACTGTGACTACAATATTCAACAGTACCCGCACTCTTGTGTGTATGCCTTGGTCAAATAATCGAAATTACGCATACCCGTATGGTTGTCACATTACAGATGCAGGGGGAACCTGATTGTTTCCATATGAATGGCGGGTTTTGTCAGCTGTTGCCGGCCGCGGTGGCCGAGGGGACTGACGCGCTCCAGTCACGGTCTGCACGGTCACTAAGGTCGGGGGTTCGAATCCCCCCTCGGGCATGAATATTTGTGCCGTCCTTAGTATTAGCTAGTTCATAAGTAGTCTGTAATTTTAGGGACTGATGACCCCGTAGTTAAGTCCCATAAGCTATACAAATATTTGAACATTTTTGTCAGCTGTTGGGTTCCCAAGCCGGCTGGCTAACAGTTCGGACCTAGTGAATGGAATACAGGTCGTTAGGGAAACCCCTACCCTAATCTGATCGGAAACAGGAAACGGCGGTCTTGGATGAGAGAGGGCGGATATTCCAGATTGCAACTGCAATACGATATAGCCACACACGTTATTCTAAAAATCCATATATAAAATCGACGACTGATCACACGGCACATATAATTATATGAATGCATTCAGGAGACTTGGGAGAATCAAACGCCGTAATCACAATTTCAATATTTGTATAAATTTTAGTACTATAATTATAATGAAACTTATATTTACAATTATTGATACATAGTGTTTACCAGTAGCAGTTTAAGAAGCAAATGGGCATCATTGCACCACACTACCCATCTTAAAAGTCACAACACGTTATTACCGTATTTTTTCAATATACTTTGTTTTACTGTCTTGTTGTACTTTTCGTTGAGGTAGTAATATTCTTGTATCAGAACATAGATTCCACCCTAGAAACACAAACCATGAACCCAGTAAAGCGCATTACATTTATATATGTATTTTATTATATTTAGTATTATTCTTAGAAACGTTCGTTTTATGTTGTAGAGTGCCACTTAAATATTTCATGGCCGACTAAAAGTAGTAGATATGCAGCAGATAATTTATACATAAACAATTATATGAATTTGTGGACAAGACCTGAATATCTAATATATAAAGCAGAGTGTCCGTATGTTTGTACGTGTTGCATACAAATCTATAGTTTTGTTCCAATCTTTATGAAATTTTATACACGTAATCTTCAAACAATGAGGACGGTCGCCGTAAGGGTAAAAATCACATAAGATATATAGTTCACGAGATATGACGTCATAAACAATGAGATGCGCGAAAAACTACTGCATTTTTGCGACAATGCTGCTCATTTTCTCCTAAACCATTGGACCGATTTCAACCAAATTTGGTACACACATTCCTTATCGTGAGGTAACAATTGCTACAGGGTTAAGAATCACATACGGCACATGGTTCAAAAGATATTATGTCATAACCCATAGAAATCGCAAAAAATGCCATATAATGCGACGAGACTTTCGAAATACACTGTATGAGAGTGATAGTACTTAGCGACTTGCAACAAACTTTAAACATAATTTCAAACCTTTATTAAACTTTTTATCGCTGACAACCATGGTAAAATGAGGAAGGGAAAAAAGTTTCTCGATTACTACTTTATGGAGTAAAACTACGGCTCTCGGTATGACGTTACAATTTATAATTTCTATACTACTAATTGTAGACGCAGTAAATCTTACAGACAGTATACACGAATATAGTTTAGTATACCTTCTAAATTGTATCACAGTACGACATGTTGTTCATGAGATATGAGCATGTAAACAGTAAGGTTCACCAGGTTTTAATCTATTAATTCCTTAATACTAACTGTATTCCCAAAAGACTTTAAAGACTTACACCTCATATAGAAATGAATATATACTTGAAAAATGGAAGGCATAAATATAAATAAATAAATACTCGGGCAACGCCGGGTTTTCAGCTAGTCTAATATATAAAGCAGTGTGTCCGTATATTTGTACGTGTTACTTATAAATCTACAATTTTGTTCAAATTTTTATGAAATTTTGTACACGTAAGCTTCAATCCACGAGGACGGTCGCCGTAAGTGTAATAATAACGTACGATACATACTTCACGAGATATGACGTCATAAACAATGAGATTCGCGAAAAACTGCTGCATTTAGCGACAATGCTGCTGATTTCTTCCTAAATCAATGGACCGATTTTAACCAAATTTCGTACACACATTCCACAGGTGATATAAAAATTGCTGTAGGAGTAAGAACCACATACGACACATCGTTCAGAAGAAATGACATCAAAACAGCAGGAATAGCAAAAAACTGCCACATAATGCGGCGAGAATTTATAAACACGCTATATGAGAATGAGAGTACTTTGCGACTTGCAATAAACTTTAAACATAATTTCACACCTGCATTAAACTCTTTCTAGCTGACAACCATAGCAAACTGATGAAAGGAAGAAAGTTTCTCGCTTACTACTTTTCCGCTGTTCATGCACTAAAACTACGGCTTTCGGTATGACGTTACCATTGATAACTTGTACGCTAAAATTGTAGCCATAGGAAATTTTACAGACAGTATACACACATATAGCTGAATATAACTTCTAAATCGTATCACATTCTGCCACGTAGTTCACGAGATATGAGCACATAAACAGTAACGTTCCGCTGTTGATGGACGGCATTTGGTATGACGTTACAATTTATAATTTGTACGCTACAAATTGTAGCCGTAGGAAATTTTACAGACAGTATACACACAAATAGTTCAGTGTACCATCTTAATTTTATCATAGTACAACACGCAGTTCATTAGATACGAGCACATAAACAGTTATGTTCATAGAAAACCGCCCCATCACGCACTACGTATTAATTTTTTACTTCTTTACTACTAATTGTATTCCGAAGAGATTTTACAGGCACACAGCCCTTATACAAATAAATATATACCTGAAAATGCCAGGAATAAATAAATAAATACCCGGGCAACGCCGGGTTTTCAGCTAGTATTTGCATAAAGAGCCACCATAAATTAAACATTAATTGTGTAAGTATATTTCGACGGGTGAGACGCCACGCTTAATAGCTACTTGATTGAAGAGCTTCAGTCTCAATCGATTTCAGTATTGTTAAATATGTATTTGTTTGTTAAATGTAAACAAAATTTGTAGGGAGGTGGTCAAACATTTAATTCTGTGATATTCAAATGAATAATCTATTGATAGGGAAGTTTTATTTTAAACATGAGGTGTTAGGATGAGCCGAAGGATACAATTTTGGGAGCAGGTAGAGAACGCTTTCGAACGCTTGGGAAGAAACTCGTAACTTGGACGTGGTGGTGAAAGGTTGTGACGCTGGGCCGTCTGAAACCGCGTTACGACCTTGTGATTTGAAGAGATAGGCTTGTGTGGACTTAAAAAATTTTCGGGACTGTGACTGCAGAACTTGACTCTGGTGAAAAGTGGTAAGCTATGCACGGTAGTAGGTTTGTCGAACTGTGATAATTCAGTAATCGTGTACTCGTGTGATGACAAACTATGTTTTATAATAAATACTGTAATTAATTGAGGAATAATTTGGAACTGCAATGTTCGATGTACTTCACTAATTTAAGAGTGATAATTTAGAATCTTGATTCCCGAGTGCGTGTGATACTTATTATGCCTCTCATGAACAATAGTTTGGGAAATATTCAGTTATTTACCGATGTATAAAGTAGGACCATTTTGATGTCCAAAAGAGTAATACACTACATTTATATAAAAATTACTTCGTGAGTAAATCTCGTCAAAACATTATCTTAGAATCCGTTTTGTTGGTCAGGCAGAGCTTTAATTTATGTTTATTTAAATATATTTTTCGCGGCACCATCTGCAGACTGGCTAAAATACGGGTTAATTATTGATCTTATTTAAACAGTTTTGGTAGCTGTTTAGGGCATAGATGCTGACATACCTGACTCACCCCTATGAACAGAGACAGCGAGCCATAAACCTTTTACTACTCTGAGTTATGTATTGCCCAATTCTTATTGGTGAGTACAGATAGGAAGGTCGCGTGATTATGTATTAAATTTATTTCTTTAAATATTTATTTTATCAATTTGACATCATTTTGATATTCAGAACGTGTAATTAATCTTAAAGACTGAAAGTTGAGCACTTTCATTTTAGATATGCGATGTGAAATCATAATAACTGATGTTTTATGTGATGTAGCATGTTTTGGTCATTCGCAATTGTTTGTAGGTATTAGTCTAATTGTCTACATTAACTCAGTGGTTGGACACGGGCGCAGCTGAAAACGACATCAGCGGAAACCTCCTTTCTACAGGGGTGTCAATTTGAAAAGGTACTAAACGTCTTAACAACCAAACAGGTTGAAATATGAATACGCCGCTTTGGGATAGGTTAGATTAGATTAGATTAATACTTGTTCTATAGATCATATGTACGATATTTCGTAATGATGTGGAACGTGTCAGTCTAGTAAATATTGTCTACACTTGACAATCAATATTTTAAGGATTTTGTATTACTTCTTTTTATCTTTTTAATTTTCTTTAATTTTATTTTACGTTTTATCTATAACTTCACCTACATTATAGAAAGAGTTGCTTTCAGAAATTCCTTTAATTTCTTTTTAAATACTAGTTAGCTATCTGTGAGACTTTTGATGCTACTTGGTAAGTGACCAAAGACTTTTGTGGCAGCATAATTCACCCCTTTCTGAGACAAAGTTAGATTTAACCTTGAATACTGAATATCATCCTTTCTCCTAGTGTTGTAGCTATGCACACTGCTATTACTTTTGAATTGGGTCGGATTGTTAATAACAAATTTCATAAGTGATATATGTAATGTGAAGTTACAGTGAAGATTCCTAGAAACCTAAATAAATGTCTGCAGGATGCTTTTGGGTAGGCTCCAGTAATTATTCTGACTACAGGCTTTTGTGCAATGAATACTTTTTTACTCAATGTGGAAATGCCCCAGAATATGATCCCATATGAAAGCAATGAATAAAAATAGACGTAGTAAGCTAATTTACGAAGATGTATATCACCAAATTTTGCAATGACTATGATAGCATAAGTAGCTGAACTCAAACGTTTCAGGAGATCTTCAATATGTTTCTTCCAATTCAGTCCCTCGTCAATGCAAACACCTAAAAATTTTGAATATTCTACCTTAGCTACAGATTTATGTTCGGAGTCTAAATTTATTAATGGTGTCGTGCCATTTACTGTATGAAACTGTATATACTGGATTTTATGCGTCGTCACCTCCCCCTAAAAAAAGTTAAGGCTGTGCTCTTAGCAGATGTCCGAAGTCCGATACTCATCGAATTCCTTTAGCACGGAAAAACCATTTACAGTGACGTACACTGTGAGACACTCCGTAGCCTGCTCAAGTCTGTCAAGAGCAAACGGCCTGGGCTACTCGCGGAAGGAATGACTAAGCTCTATGACAACCCGCATTCGCACGTCTCCAGGGTCAAACTAAATGTACTGAGCGAGTTCAAGTGGGAGTAGCTTGAGCATCCACCATAGAGCCAGGACGTGTCATCCTGTGATTTTGTCCAATAAAGGGGGAGGAAAAAAAACCTCAAAGGGAAGCGTTTCAACTCGGACGATGACCTAAGAGACAAAGTACACAGCCGTGGCAGTTACGGGAACAGGTATTGCATCGGTTCGTTAAATAGTGGGGTAGTTGTGCTAAGGCCTCTGGTGATTCCTTTTGAATACAGACTTCAGTTATAACCACAGTGTCGTTTCGTACCGTTTCATTTGAACACCCTCGTACGTTCACAGGTTACAATGTTACATTGTCCCAGTCGAAGCAGATGTCATGGAAGTGGACCTAGGCTTGTTAATAGATGTACTATAATAACATAATAATAATATGGTTTTCTGTCCTGCAGGACCTAATTGAGGAGTAAGACTCCATTGGTCATGGAACAAGTCAATATATGAAGTTTAACACAAGAATGGTAGCAGAAAATTTTCAAATAGTCCTATGCACACGACACTCTTAACACTAAGTGAAAAGAATCAATAAAGAAAAAATATGAATTAGCTTAATTGCTTAATTTTTCTAAGAGTTCCTCGACAGAATAGCAGGAGTGAGCCATGAGGTAACTCTTCAATTTAGATTTTAAAGCGTGTGGGTTAGTCCTAAGATTCTTTAGTTCTTGTGGCAGCTTATTGAAAATGGATGCTGCAGAATACTGAACACCTTTCTGTACAAGTGTCCAGGTGGTGTGATGCAAATGTAGATTCGACCTCTGTCTAGTATTCACCGAGTGAAAGCTACTAACTCGTGGGAATAAGCTGATATCATTAACAACAAACGACATTAAAGCAAAAACATATTGTGCCGCCAGTGTCAAAATTCCCAGACTACTGAAAAGGGATCGACATGAAGTTCGTGAAGTTACACCATATATTGCTCGAACCGCCAGTTTCTGAGCCAAAAATATCCTTTTTGTTTCAGTCGAGTTATCGGTTGCACAGTGGTAGAGTGCCAGACTACAAATCCAAAATCCTCCGCCACGCACCTTACGGTGAATTGCGGAGTATGTATGTAGATGTAGATGTATGTAGACCGCGGGTTCGATCCACGCCAGGTCCTAGGATTTTTATCTGTCATTTTCCACTTCTTTCACCTCTGGCAGTATTGCTCATGTGAAAAATACCGAGTAGCACCGTGGTTCGGAACCCACGTAAAACTGTAGGTCCCCCTATAACTGACTGGGTAAGTCAGTTCGAAGGTCGGAAGAAGGTAACGGCATACCACCTCCAAACAGGACCATGCCTAGTAAAGCACTGTGGTGTTCAAACCAATCTTCGGATTGTTGACTGCTTTACCTTTACCCCAAAAAATAACGCAGTACGTCATAAGCGAGTGAAAATAGGCTTAGTAGACTACTTTTAGTGTTGACAAATCACTTATTTCAGATACTGTTCTAATGGTAAATAAAGCAGAATTTAGTTTTGGAACAAGCTCCTGAACATGGGCTTTCCACGACAGCTTACTGTCTATCTGAACTTCTAGAAATTTAAACTGTTCATTCTCACTTATCATAAATTTTATTTATTGCGTTTCCACTGAATAATGTTGCCAGAATAGTCAGACTGTTAAACGTAGCTGCGGCTATTCCAACAGCCTCCCATTGGAAATATTGTGGGCATATTAACTGATATGAGCTCTGCAGATAAAAAAGTAAAAAATAAAAGAGGTGAGAAATAACGCGCCAGTACGATATAAAATTGACAACGATGGGTCACTTATAAAATTCATCAGGAATTCAGGTAATATTTGCTCTATTAATTTCTATCAGGAACATGTACATAAGTCAGATATGGCAAGGAATTTTAGTATCGACTAATTTCCTGTCGGCAAACCTCGGATGACGAGTGGCACTCCAACACAATTTTACCTCATTTTCACTATGGGTGGGCGAAAGAAATGATTGTTGATACACTTACAAATCATCCCACTTTTTATCATTTCCACCACTTATACCAGACTTCATGATTGAAGATGACAGAAGTTTCTTTAAACATCTTCGACCGTACATGGAAGCTTAAAACACAACAAAGAATTTTTATTAATCTCCTCTAGTGTTGGGTACATACATGATACTGTGCAATAGTTCCATGACAGTTATTGTTCTCCACCAGTAACTGATTTGTTAACAAAAAAAATTGGAAAACTAAAACTTGAAAATTCCGAGACTTTTTTGGGTCTACATGAACACTGCATCTTTCCACAGTAATAGTGGGTTCATTGTGTCATTTAATAATTCTGAAATTTATTCGCCTCCACGATCTGTTTTTTTACAACTGTGGAAATCACATTATGGTGAGTGTCTGGAGGACACGTTTAAAAGCGCTCCAAGGTTAAAAGTAATGAACTGAAGGCGAAATTCTCGATATGGTATATGAGAATGACATCGAGCAGTACCTGACCGAATGTGTCTACAGTACTTCGTTTTTAAAAAATAATTTGAGTTACCCATTTTTAATAATGAATCAGCATTACCTCCTCTATTTAGGGCTCAGTTTTACCTATAGGAAATTAGGGTTTCAGTTTCCGGAATGTAAATGATATCAAAGATTTGCTTTATCGTTTTCGATTTCATTTTCTTAATTTCTCTTTATTTATATCGATATGAGTGTAGAAATCTCGCGATGTCCACATGACTATCAACGATAATCAGCGGACCAGAAATGCTTAGTACGACTTTTACGAGTAAGAGAGCTTTAAAAAGGGTTATCTCGGAAGTTAACTGCTAGTGGTTCCTACAGCAGTCTTTGCGACGGTAATATACGCGGAACGGATGGCAAGACATTCACGGAAAAGTATCGTTACCGCCAGAACTACCAGAAACAGAGGCGTATTGTGCAATAGCTGGGCATTCTGCCATTTAAAAACATATTTTTCTGTGTATAGCTGACCGAGTGCTGCAATTTCATTTCCGAATAGCGCCTTACAGTTCTGCTGGATGGTCTTATAACACTTTTTTTTACGAACAGCTACAAAAGTAAAAATGCTATTATGTGCTCTTCAGAGGGCTCGTGGAATTGCTAATAGTTAAACCGTCCTACATTTTGATGGGATAGCGTACTTTAGCGTCCCTTCGAACTGTCACTGCGTTTATCTGTGGCTATACATCTACATCCATAACCCGCAAGACATCTTACGGTGTCTGCTGGAGGGTACTTTGAGTACCATTGTCATTTCCTCCTACATATTCATCTACATCTACTTAGATCCTCTGCAAATAGCCAACGCACTTGATCGACATTTTGCAGAGGTCTCTAATTCCTCTCACTACAATGACGTATTCCTCACTAGGAAAAGGACAGTGGAGGCGACTCCATTGCTCTTTACCTCTCAGAACCGTGAATGTTACAGTGCCGAGTTTACGGTTGCAAGAGCTCCACCACGCACTCTTGTCTTCGCGGTCCTCCGCTCCAGGACCAGATGGCATTCACGTAGCGATGTTGCAACACGGGGCTGCACTTCCTACTGGACACCTACAACCGCATATGGATAGAAGGCACCTTTCCACGACGCTGGCGTGAAGCCATAGTCATTTCCATACAAAAGCCTTGGAAGGACAAATTTCTCCCTTCCTGCTACCGCCCCATTTCCCTCACCAGTAGTGTATGCAAGGTGATGGAACGCATGATTCACGGGCGCCTGATATGGAGGCTTGAAACGCGACATCTTTCTAATGACCAATGTGGGTTTCGCAAGCACTGTTCTGCGGTGAATCATCTCGTCGCCCTATCTACTTCAGTAATGAATAACTTTTTACGGAAGCGCCAGACAGTAGCGATGTTCTTTGATTTAGAAAAAGCATACGACACCTGCTGGAGGATGGGCATCCTCCGCTCTCTGCATACGTGGAGTTTTCGGCGTCGTCTGACAATTTTTATTCGGGAATTTGTAACAGACCGTGTGCTTAAAGTGCGTTTAGGTTCGGTTTTATCGAGCACTTTTATTCAGGAAAACGGGGTCCCCCAGGATTCAGTCCTGAGCGTTGTTTAGTTTGCAGTGGAAATCAATTCTATAGCCAATCATCTGCCCCCGGGAGTGTCGGCGTCCCTCTTTGTCGACGACTTCGCGATCTACAGCAGCTCTGCGCAAACGGGCCTCCTGGAGCGGCGCCTTCAGCGCACCCTAGGCACCCTAGACACTCTCCACACGTGGAGTATGGACGCTGGCTTTCGATTCTCGGCTGATAAGACAGTCTGCATGAACTTCTGGCGGCGGAAGGAGTTCCTTCTCCCGCCCCTTCACCTGAGCCCCATAGTACTTCCATTTGGGAGACAACGACGTTCTTGGGACTTGCTGTCGCCGGGAAGCTGTGTTGGTCTCCCCACATATCTCGTTTGGCAGCGCGCTGTACCCGCTCTCTCAATGTTTTGTGGGTGTTAAGTGGCACCTCGTGGGAAGCTGATCGGTCTACTCTCCTTCACCTGTAACGCACCATATCGCATTCTTCGGCTCGATCGTTCATACTTATTTACTTTCCGTGTCCGGAACTAGACTTCTAACTTCCAAAAATTAGCAGCCAATATGGCTTTGTCGTTAGCCTCCCATAAGTCTTCCATTCTACAGGGATTTTATAAATATGGACAGATAAGCAGGTGTTGAGGATCCTGTACAGCACCACAAAGACACAGAGTGTTCTCATTATCTTTTAGGAAGCCCCATCGCTGCATGTTTGTCTTGCACTTTGGCACTTCTACCCTCATACGGTTCAGGGTTCTCCAAACTGTGTATGGCAGGTCTCCACCAGGTGCCAGTTCTTCTTTTGCTGCTTCATACGGGCTTCTCAAATCCATTTCCCACCTTGCAATACGGTTTTCTGCGGCCGACTCTTCCAGTGCTCGGGTACATGACAGGAAGCTCTTCCTCGAACGAAGCCGTCGGTCAGCAGGCTGGTGTCCATATAGAGGGTGACGCATGTCCTTTTCCTGCTTCGTTTTATCAGCTTCGGCAGCAATGTCACGTCGTGCGATCCCCATAATTAAGTACATCTTGTGTACTGGTGTTGGTTTCAGGCACCCAGTCACAATCCGTGCCATTTCATTCACCGCGATGTCAACTTTTCTCGCGTGTGTTGACGAACTCCATACTGGAGCGGCGTATTCCGCAGCTGACACACTAAGCGCAAGGGCTGAGGCTCTCAGGACTTTTGGGTTTGCACCCCAGGATCGTTAGTTAATTTCCTGATGATGTTGTTTCTCGCTGAGACTTTTTCCCTTGTGGCACTGCAATGATGTTTATAGGTCAGTGTGCGGTCCAGTATGACACCGAGAAATTTGGGCGTCGGACAATGCGCGAGTCGTTCACCTCTCATCGTTCATACTGCACCGCCTTAACACTATCCACCACCAAGGGATCCGTCTGGCGATAGGGGCGTTTTACACTAGCCCCGTTGAGACGAGGCCGCCGAACTACCTCTTTCTTATCGTCGGGAACTCCTGCTTAGCCGTTACGCTAGCCGTTTGTAATCCATGCGAGGACACCCAACGTACGCAGTTTTCGTTAATGACTCACTTGACGGTCTCTTCGCCGTGCGCCCGTCTGCTCTGCTACCACCGGGAGTTCGCTTGCGTTCGCTACTTGGCCAGCTCAGCGTTACAATGCCTGCTACTTTCTCGACTGAAGAGAGAACCTCTCCACCGTGGCTAAGCCCCGAAGTCCTCGTTAACTTGGACCTTCATTCATTTCCAAAGGACTCCACACCTAGTTTCGTTAACCGGAGAGAATTTCTCGCACTCTGGTTCAAATTTGATGACAATTTGTTCATCTACACTGATGGCTCAAAGACAGACCACGGTGTTGGGTGTGCCTTTGTGCTTGGCAACGCCTCGTTTAAATATCGTCTCCCTGAGTGGAGTTCCAGTTTTACAGCTGAGCTGTATGCATTATATCAAGCCACCCAAATACGTCCGGCGAAACTCGCTCATAAGAGTGTCATTTGCTGGGGCTCTCTGAGTGCTCTTTTGAGCCTCCGCAAGCTGTGTTCTATCCATCCCCTGGTACAAAGCATCGGCAATTGTCTTAGCTATCTTTCAGCGACCGGAGCTACTGCGACGTTTCTGTGGGTCCCTGGCCACGTGGGAGTGTTGAGGAATGAGTCTGCGGATACGGCTGCCAGGGAGGCTGTTCTCCTCCCTTGGCTGTCTACCTCTTTCACTACCTCTGATGACCTTCGTGCTGGCGTCTCCCGGCGTATCATCTCACGTTGGTTTTTACATTGGTCATCCCTATCAGGGAAAAAATTACTAGCCATTAAACCTGTGCCTGATCTGTGGTCAACGTCATCTCGACTCTCTCGCCGAGAGGAGATTGTTCTGGCCCGGCTTCGTATTGGCCACTGCCGTTATAGCCACCATTATTTACTTCGTGGTGATCCTGCTCCCTTATGTGAGCACTGTGATGAACCTTCTACTGTGTACCACCTTTTAGTGCAATGCTCGTTTTTTAATCGTCTACGTCATGAGCTATGTTTACCATTTGAAATGTCTGATATTTTAGCTGATATATATATGTCAATTGAAACGCAACATAAACAAATGTAAACTGCTGCGTTTACATAGAAAGAAAGATCGTTCATTATATAACCATACTGTAGCAGGACAAATACTGGAAGCATATAATTCCATAAAATATCTAGGAGTAGATATAAGTAGCCATTTGAAAATGAATCTCTATCTATATGAAACTTATATTTGTCAGCAATGTAGTTTATAGGTATAAGACGTCAGCTAAGAAAGTATTTTGCGATAGTACCCACAGATCCGAACATATGACGTCATAAACTATGAAAAAATTCCCCTTATTGTGGGACGTGATAGTGTGACTTTATCAATCCACTTTTCAAGAAGGAGAGCACTTAGCGACTTGCAACAAACTTTAAACATAATTTCAAACCTTTAGGAAATATTTTGTCTCTGAGAACAACACCAAAATGATGAAAGGAAAAAGTTTCTCGCTTACGACTTTTCCACTGTTCACGGAGTAAAACCATGGCTTTCGTTATAACGATGCGATTTATAATTTCTGCACTACATATTGTACCCACAGAAAATTTCACAGACAGTATACTCGCATACAGCTGACTATTCTTTCGGAATTGTATCACTGTACAACACGTAGTTTATGAGATATGAGCACATATACAGTAACGTTAATGAAAAACTGCCCAACCACGAACGAAGTTTTTATATATTACATCTTTACTACTAATTGTACTCGCAACAGATTTTACATACAGCACTTATACAAATGAATATATACCTGAAAAATTACACAATTGTACTATACATAACTCAATAAATATGAGACCATATATACTGTGATGGGTAAAAACTTTTCAAATAAGGCACCAAGTTTTATTACATTTCTTATTTAATGGTAAGACACTCCTGTATTCCAGTGAGCTTAAGGAAATTCCTGAAAGATGATACTGCTGTTGAAAACTTTGAAGCAACTTTGAACTGTGAAGCGCATACCGCTGTAGGAAGAAGCAATAGCCTTCTACTGAGTTACAAGGGAAGGAAGAGAATAAAACAGTGTACAACCGACGAATACCCATTATTTTCGACATATTTGGCTGTTAAGAGACTGCAGTTTTCAGTGAGACTTGCATTTTCTATTATGATTAATAAATCACAGGGCAATCTATTCTATACTGCAGTGTATTTGACTTGCATTTTCTAATATGATCAATAAATCACAGGGCAATCTATTGAATACTGCAGTGTATTTGAAATTCCCATGTTTTTCACATGGGCAGCTTTAATATAGTCTCATTAGATCCTGGAGAATTCAGAAGAAATGTTGTTTATAGTCAGGAAGGAAGGGAGGAATATTAGTGTTTAACGCCCCGTCGACTGCGTGGTCATTATAGGAGGAGCTTACCCTCGGATTGTTTGGGTACGGATGGGGTAGGAAATCGGCGGTGCCCTTTGAAAGGAACCACCCCGGCATTTGCCTGGAGAGATTTACGGAAAACACGGAAAACGTAAATCTGGATGGCTGTACTTGAAATTTTGTACATTATGCAAGACAGTCTTATTTCTTATATATTCTCTGATAAATATAACATGTTTTTAGAAAAAAGGAGATGGACAGAGAGAGAAGGGATAGAAGAAGTAATAACTCATGGCTTGAATAAATAAATAAATAAATACCCGGGCAACGCCGCGTTTTCAGCTAGTGAACACTTAAAAATAATCGCCGGTAACACAGATGACAGTCTGAGATTCATAGAAAGAATCCTCAGGAAGCTTAGTCTGTCAACAACATACAAAACTATCGTTCGGATAGCTGTTGAGTATTGCTCATCACTGTGGGATCCATGCCAGGTGGGGTTGATGGAAGACATAGAGAAGGTCTAACGGAGAGCAGCACGCTTCGTTACGGGATCATTTAGAAAGCGCGAAAACGTCACGGAGACGATTAGGAAACCCCAGTGGCAGATGCTGCAAGAGGGGCGTTCATTATCGCTTTACGGAATTCTGTCAAAGTTTCCAGAGGGTAAGTTTCATGAAGAGTCAATCAGTATATTACTTATTCCTATCCACATCTCACAAGGCAACCAAAAGTATAAGAACAGAGAGATTAGGGCCTGTACGGTGGCATTTAGTGACCTAAATTATTACCACTGAATATACAACTGTATTGGTTAGGTTCTGTGAAAATCGTCATGGTCTGTTGTAGATATGAAACTTCCTTGTGTGCCGTGAGTCGTGTCGGGATAGCTCAGACGGTAGAGCGCTTGCCTGAGATAGGCAAAGGTCCCAGGTTCGAGTCCCGGTTCCGGTACCCAATTTTAATCTGCCAGGAAGTTTCATATCAGTGCGCACTCTGTTGCAGAGTGAAAGTTTCATTCTATTGTAGTTATGTTGGTAACTACGTACATATAGATCGTGATGTTGTTACGACCTTTGTGTCCTCTGAAAATAAGTTATGAGTTATTGATTTCCTTAATAAATACATAATGGTGAACTTTGTGTCGCTTATGGTTGTGCAGAAGACAAAGGAAAAGATTCGTATGTGAGTTATACGTATATTTATCCAGAACTACTGTTTCTATCACATTTTATTTAATGAACAAATTACACTGCTGCAGATGGTATTTCTCGTGTTCAATTTTATATTTGACTCTTCTCTATGTTGTTTTCCGTTCGATCTCACAGACCGAATATGCACGCTATGTTGCGTAACATGTTAATATCATACGTCTGGAATATGTCGTTGTTATATCGTTATTTAATTGTCTACAACAGCGTATTTTGTTGCTTAAATCCAATGTGGGGGGAAACATAAATCTGACAAGGAGACCACATGGGTATACATTTTAGAATTTCTATATATTTATGGTACGTGAAGTTCAGAAGTTAAACAACAATCAGCCAAAGCCCTTCGACCGAATTCTTAAAAATACACGAGAAAATCGACTTTCAAGTTTTGTAAGTACATGTAAGTACCAATCATCTGTCGGTTTAACTGAGGTAGTAGCGTTCTGGTGTCCCAGCCATATAGTTCGTGATTTAAATCACTCTACAACAAAAAATTTTCGCATTTCAAATTCAGTTATATAAACATTTTGGGACATCTAATTCAAAGTGTTTCCTCAGTTTTTGTTTATGTGCATGCAGACGAGATGAACAGCTTGTCACCGAAAACGATGCCTGAGAAGAGTAGCTGCTTGGAAAGCTATTAGTAGCTATGGAGATGACTTTCCAAAAACAGCGTCACAGATCTTCACAAACTGAACAAAGACTACCGTCGTAAACTAATAGAGAAGCCAAAACTGTAAAAAAATGTAACTTATGTTATTTTTTATTGACAACATCATTATTAATGACCTTCTATATAATATAGAAAATTACTTTAAAAAAATCGTGCATTTTTCGCAAAAATTACCAGTAGATATTAAAATTGTGTAGGTATTCGAACACAACGAGGGGTAAAAAAAAACTGCAGGGTTCGAACCATCGAACCTATGGTTGCAAGGCCAAAACGTTATGACCTGGGCTACACCAACAAATCCTTTAAATGGTTTTATTATTGGTACATACTGCTACTTGTATAACTTCAAAGTCGATTTTCCTGAGAATTTTTGAGAGTTGCCCTGAATCACTTTGGCTGATAGTTATTTAAGTTTTGAACTTAGAGAAGTTGGGCTAAGTCTCGATCAGTGGCATGAACGTAGTACATTTCGAGTAGCTAATGGCGTGTACGATAATTCAATTACTGATTGGACAAGGGTACATCGACGAATATTATTGTTACAAATATGTAATGATTTTATGGGTTGTGGTTAGGCAGGAACATAAGAGTACAGTTTAAATTGTTGTGAGCGAATGTTATGATTTTACGAATATGTCGTGATATTAAAGGAAGTGGTTAGGCAGGAACCGAAGAGTACAGATTAAATTGCTGCAAGCGCCAAATTATTAACATCGAAAAAAAATTATTGTAATTCGTATCATTTGAGAGACAGACACACATATTTCGAATTACATAACAAAGTGTTGGTGCGCCTCGGTTGCACAGTGGTAGAGTGCCAGACTACAAATCCAAAGGTCGCTGGTTCGATCCCCGCCAGGTCCTAGGATTTTTATCTGTCACTTTCCACTTCGTTCACCTATGGCAGTATTGCTGATGTGAAAAATACCGAGTAGCACCGTGGTTCGGAACCCACGTTAAACTGTAGGTCCCCCTATAACTGGCTGGGTAAGTCAGTTCGAAGGTCGGAGGAAGGCAACGGCATACCACCTCCAAACAGGACCATGCCTAGTAAAGCACTGTGGTGTTCAAACCAATCTTCGGATTGTTGACTGCTTTACCTTAACAAAGTGTTACATCTGAATAGAAAGACAGTACATGTAGAGAAACGGTTTTGTAGTGGGCGATCTACTACATTCGAACGCTGTGATTCATTTCGAAAATAAAATCATTCAAACGTGATGTTAACACATTCATTTTCACATCTTGTAAACAGTCTGCCGCCATTCATCCCAGCATCCACAGCGACTGTTGCCAACACTGCCGCATCACGTCACGTAAATACATTATCCCATGCCGCTGTTCGAGACTTTTACCAGAAACTGTAAAATCAGATACCCATCATGTGGCCTCCTTGTGAGTCAAAATATACTTAAGTATCCGTTTTACAAAACTCGTGTCTTTTTCTACTTTTTTGTTACAGGTGTATGGTTAATTCATGTTCCGAATGTTTTGTAAATAGTATTCTCATTTTCTTCAGAACAGATAGTGCCCATTGTATATCTGTTAGTTTCTACGAAAGAAACTAGTAGAAACGATTAGAAATTTCAGATTATTAAATTCTTTCTAAGAACATAATACTGAAAACTGAGTAGCCGTAGAGGGTGACATATGCATTCACCAACATGACGTCGAGCGTCACGATTTCGTAATACACAGTACTAACGTCAGATTATACAGGCATAAAATTGCAATTTTATGTTTGCCGTTGCAGTTACATTCAGCGCATTCAGAATGCTTGTTTTAAGGACACTGAAGATGGTCACTATGTGACTGAAATCGATCTGTTGTTTTAAATAAAACATTAACGGCCAATGCTGCTCAATACATCTGGTGTGTTCATCATATTGTGGTCGTTGAGCACCATCCTGGAAATGGAATCATACCTAAAATAGGTTCTATCACTTACAAAAATAGGTTATAAAAATCAGAAAATAGCTCACAAAAATCTGAAATTTTATTGTCTCGAAACATAAGCAGATTGACAAAAATTTACCTTATTTTATTGTCCATGTCCATAATTGCAGTCACCGTAAATAACTTTCTCCAGATTTTCCGTTAAGAAACAGCATCTCTTGTCTATCAATAGCATCTTATATGCTGAGAATGAGCGTTCCACGTCAGCGGATGTCACTGGAGCATATGTAAAGGACGATATTAGGCGCAATGGGACCGCACACTCATGTTCTGTTAATTACCTGATCAGATGTCAACCACTGTGCAGAGGGTGGTCAGACTTGTTTCTTTTTCTTTTTTTTTTTTTTTTAATTTTATGAATTTTTTTTATTTTTACTTTATTTATTATCTTAGTTCTGTCTTTAGTTTCTCACTGACTTTCATACCAACAGAAGCTGGGACCAAGTTGATTTTTTGTTACCTCTACTATCAATCACAGTTGCATGTAGACTGGTTTCCCTCAACTCTTCAGAGATTTAATAATAGGGACTAAAAATGCATAATGAGATTTTATGAATGCAATTGTTGGGTCTTTTAGAACATCTTTAGCTGAAGTAATACTCACTGCCTCCCCCGGCAATTTAAGAACAATGTTTAAATGTCTGGATTTTTAAAAATTAGTCAGGTTCTAATTCAAAATCAGGTACTTTAGGTACTATAAAATTACAATTTTCGAAAAATATTTGAATAATTCTGTGCTGGGAAAATCACGACAGTAATTTTGGCATAAAATGTTTTATGTAATTTGATTTTTATAATTTAGCTATAATCAGGTACTAACCTAAAATAAGGTATTTTTAGGTGCTAAAAAACTAGCGTTTTCGATGGTAAATTTGCATAATTCGTCTATGTACAACTTTTATTGCTTTTATTTAATGAGGAACAAAATAGGTTTTTACCTAAAATCCGAGGCCTAGTTATCAGTGCTGTTTAAATACGTGCTTTAGAGAGCTAAGACCTTTACAGAATAGTACAGTTACTTATGTTAGCAGCACTGCTGTTTAAAGGAGCTCTTCAAATAATAAGGATGGTGAAGTGTGTTATCTCTTTGGAGTAAGATATTCGGAAAGCAACATGGTGTGTAGCAGAGGCGTGTGGTGCTTCGGATGAGTTGGGGTTCACTTCTTTGAGTGCCGGATCTTAATACTAGCACCGCCCTACTTCGCCCCCCCCCCTCCGGTCAGCGTGACAATATGGGATATTATCGTTAAAATGTCTATAGAGTGTCTTACCTCGGCTTGTTTGCGCTTGCTTCAACTCGAGCTGAGGCATCGGCCTACCAAGCTTCTTTATTTCACACTTTCAATTGTGAAGTGGAGTAAGTTGTTTCTAAAATTCACTGAACGTTGTTCCTTTCTCTTTGGTAGTAAACACCAAGAATATATGAATATGCACATGAAGACTAAAGCACAGTAAGTAACTTATTACACTGTTAAGACACTGTAACAAAATGAATCTGTTACGATGAGGAGGCAAGCTACCTTAGGGTCACTGTAAACTGCACCCCTACTGAATTTTTTACTAACCTTAGTATTGCGCAAAGCTGCCCTTTCCCATGAGTTTTCAAACAAGTAAATATTTGTTACAACGAAGGGTATAAACGGCATTTACCCTCAAAACCATGACACATTTGCAGAAACGTACAAATATATGTGGCAAGTAACAGCACAAAAGTCATTCTTGTTACCCTATCTGTTGAAAAGAAGATTTGGCTTAAAAATTGTTTTCTGTTGGTCTCTAACATGTTGTGACCTAGTTACTGCTTCGTTCGCAGCCGAGTTCTGACCTAGTAACTACCTGAGCTCTGATTAGTAACTGACGGGCTGTCCAGACGTATGCCGGCCTAGATATAGCCGCTTGCAGAGGGCGCGCATATTCGGTTCCTCCCTCCAGGATGCGCGGCGCCTGTTTGTGATTGGCTTTCGGTCGATCACTGCCTTCTGTACGATCGTTCTCTTACGTCTGGCGTGTGGCGCTGACTTAACGCCAGAACATAACCCACTACCTTCGACAATGCAGAGCGATGGCACTAACCACACAGCTAATCTTGCTAGGCGGAAAACTGTGACAGCATTATTATTCATGATCGGATCATCTGAAAGCTTTTACAGTTTAAGCGTTTTTAATCTATAGTTATATTTTACCAAATACGACGTGTTTTTGATTAATCTTCAATGCGCCAAAAACAAATATGAAGGGCGAATATTGCCTTCACGGAGGATTTGTGCATGCGCAAGGCGAGGTGCGTAGTAGGTCCATTGTCTTGCTCTGCGACTATTGGTGCGTAACCACCAGAGCTCGAGTAGCCAGGAGCTGGCGTCTCTGTCAGCTCTAACGCCACTGTTAAAAGCTGCGTTTCCTCTCGCCCCTCCCTGCCGCGGGAGCGCTCATACGCTGCCTCCAGGGGGTTCGAAAGAGAATTTTCACCTCTGCTGCGCATGCGTATTGCAACAGTGTGACTACTGCCGCTTATATTAAGCGGCCGCGGTACGAATCGTATATGTGCTATCTCCGCGACGTGAAACGTTTGTCATCCGATACAGTAACTTCGTGTGGTGTCGCACAATTCTGAAGTGCGCGCCAAGTACTTTCGCCGCGCGCCGCCATGCAAGCACGGTGCGGCGTTCTTAAGACGTCAGCCACGAGCGCCCTCTGCTGCAACTCCGCTCGTGGCCACCACTGAACTGTATCGGTCACTTGGCAGTAGCACAGGCACTAGAACAGACTCTCATCAGTAGACAGGCCTTTACCTAGTTAAACTATGTATCAGCATTACATTAGTCTGCAGTCACGAAACTTGTAAAAGTATTATAATGTTTCTACGAAATATATATCTTGTTCTAATCTAACTTAGTGTTTCTAGTTTCTGCTGTCACACTGGCTGGTCACCTGAGACTCCGTGCCCGCACACGCGTGCATGCTACTTCTCTGTGTCGGTCTCTCTTCACTCGGCCACCGACACCTAGGACAACCGGCGGTGACGAAGCACACAACTTTGAATCTGCATATAAAATGATCTGATAGAAGAACGAAAGGAAGAATGATACATTTACCAAAAGTTTCATTTTATTTGTTTATTTAATAGTTTATCACGACTAGCTTTTTTCCGGGGGTTTATTCAACCAGTGAACACAAAGGACGCGTCCTGCACTAAATACATCACTTCAACTTCAACAACATACGATAGACAGACTTCTCTCAAGTGTACTGACCACCGTAAATATGGCGGCAGGCGTTACACACGTTACCGCAAAGAGCGCTGCAACTCGTGTGTTAGCCACTCAATGAACTTTAGGCTCGTCGGTAATACCTCTCGTACCTTCAACACCAGAGGACTAAAATTTTTGTCGCGGTAGCAAAGAGTCCGTAGCGTTTCCGTCCCGCCGCGGCCCGCATGTCGTCCTCGGGTTTGGGAACAGAATGAATGCGTGTCGTTGTGGGCTGGGCGCCGGCCTCTGCCGGCGGCGTCTGCGGTTCAGGAGCCTCGCCGCCGCCGCCGCCGCCCCCGCGCCGTCAATATTTCATTACGGCCCCGCCCCCTCTGCCCCTCCACCCCCGGGTGCCGCTTCACATTAAGCCGCGCTTCGCCTGTGCCGGCTCCCGCGCTTACCGGGGCTTCGCCAAAGTGAGTACAAACAGATTTAGCGACGCGGCTGCGCGGCCCACCGCCGCAGCCTCAGAGGAAAACAACTCCGCCGCCAGACCGCTCGACCCGCACTTCCAGCGACGCGGAATTTGTTGCTCTGCGAGAAAAAAAAAACAAGAGGGCGACCGCGGTTACCGTGCTCAAAATGCGTGTCGGGGAGGTCTCTGAGAAACGGTTGTCGCCGTTAGTGTCGAGGACAAGATTTTCACTCTGCTCAGAGATTATAATGAAGGCGGGTAGGATGGAGAGAAGATTAGGGTTTAACTAATCGTCCACATCCGTGGTCTTATAGTCTTTACAGCCAGTGAGCAACCATGGGAAGGAGGGTGGGTGGGGGGAGCTACTAGGCTGAAGCCCCCCCCCCCCGTATCCCTAAAGATTTTTTAATTATATAATTTTTTATTGTTTTAATTTTTAAAACAGGTCGGATCGGAAATTTGAAATAGTACTCGACGGCGAATGTTCATCAGAGGATAGTGTATCGTCAGGCGTGCCTCAGGGCAGTGTGGTAGGACCGCTGTTATGTTCTACCTATATAAATGACTAGCTGAAAACCCGGCGCTGCCCGGGTATTTATTTACTTATTTATTCCTGCCATTTTTCAGGTATATATTCATTTGTATAAGGGCTGACTATCTGTAAAATCTCTTGGGAATACGGTTAGTAGTAAAGAAGTAATAGATTAAAACTTGGTGCGTGCTGGGGCGGTTTTCCATGAACGTCACTGATAATGTGCTCATATCTCATGAACTACGTGTCACACTGTGATACAATTTAGAAGCTACATTCAACTATATGCGTGTATACTGTCTGTAAAATTTCCTGCGGCTACAAACTGTAATGTACAAATTATAAATTGTAACGTCATACCGAATGCCGTAGTTTTACTCCATAAACAGCGGAAAGGTAGTAAACGAGAAACTTTTTTCTTTTCATCACTTTACTATGTTTGCCAGCGAGAAACAGTTTACTAAAGGTTTGAAATTATGTTTAAAGTTTGTTGCAAGTCGCTAAGTACTGTAATTCTCATACAGTGGTTTTCGAAAGTCTCGCCACATTATATGGCATTTTTTGCGATTTCTATTGGTTATGACGTAATATCTGTTGAACCATGTGCCGTATGTCATTCTTAACCATGCAGTAAGCAATGTGTCTACAAAATTTGGTGCAAATCGGTCCAATGGTTTAGAAGAAAATGAGCAGCGTTGCAACATTGTCGAAAAATGCAGTAGTTTTTCGCGCATTTCATTGTTTATGACGTCATGATTCGTGAACTATATATCGTAACTGATTCTTACACTTACGGCGACCGACCTCATGGATTGAAGCTTACGTGTACAAAATTTCATAAAGATTGGAACAAAACTGTAGATTTGTATGCAACACGTACAAACATACGGACATTCTGCTTCATATATTAGATCTGATGGACAGACTAACTTGTAATTTGCGGCTGTTTGCTGATGATGCTGTGGTATATGGGAGGGTGTCATCTTTAACTGACTGTAATAGCATACAGGATGACTTAGACAAACTTTCTAGTCGGTGCGAACAATGGCAGCTAGTTCTCAATGTAGAAAAATATAAGGTGATGCGAATGAGGAGGAGAAACAATTCCATAATGTTCGAATTCAGCATTAGTAGTGAGCTGCTTGATGCAGTCGTGACGTTCAAATATCTAGGCGTAACATTGCAGAGCGATATGAAATGGAACGAACATGTAAGGACAGCGGACAGCCGACTTCGGTTTATTGGGAGATTTTGGAAAGATTTGCTTCATCTGTAAGGGAGACCGCGTATAAAACGCTTGTAAGACCACGTCTTGAGTATTGCTCAAGTGTTTGGGACCCGCAGCAGATCAGTTTAAAGGAAGACATAGAGGCGGTTCGGAGACGAGCAGCTAGATTTGTTACTGGTTGGTTCGGCCAAAGCGCAAGTGTCACGGAAATGCTCCAGCACCTCAGTTGGGGATCGCTGGAGGAAAGACGACGTTCTTTTCGTGAATCTGTGTTGAGAACATTTAGAGGACCGGAATTTGAAGCTGAGTGTAGTACGATCTTGTTGCTACCTACTTACCTTTCGCCTAGTGATCACAATGACAAGATAACAGTAATTAGGGCTCGTACGGAGGCATATAAGCATCATTTTTTTCCTCGTTCTATTAGGGAGTCGAATAGGAAGGGAAATGCCTAGTAGTAGTACAGTGTACCCTCCCCCATGCACCTTACGGTGGTTTTCGGAGTACGTATGTAGATATGTAGATGTAGACATGTAATAAGACACACAGTTACTATAATTTGCCAAACACAAGTGAACGTGACAATGCGTTGCCTACGTGATGCCGCCACTGAGAACGTGTGCTGCTGTTACTGTGAGCGGTTTTAATTCCGACGTGACCAGCTTTGATGCTGCCGCTATTGTTACTGCTACGTTGAAGTTACGAACCGATTGTTTATATGCGGCGACCCGCTGCTTAGCAGGTCAGCGGCGCCACCGAGTGGAATCTTGCGAACAACAATAATATTATTTTAGTTCAATTTTTTCACATATTCTCATGTTAATTAAACCGGCTAAGGACTTAAATGCTGCTTAATTATTTTGCGAGCTGATTACATACCAACACGTTGTTCCTCTTCCAGTTTCAAATTAATGCAGGTCTACTCATTTCTTGTGCAGTTGTTTTCGTATTATAATTGGCTAAATTATAAAAGGGGTAAAATAAGTCATAGACTAATAAATTCAATAGGATTTATTTTTAAAAATTGAGGCCCCGCTGCCACCCTCCCCCGAGAACCAAATACTTGCTGAGCCACAGATTACACAAGAACTTTTTCGTTCTTAGTTTTTGGTCTAGGATGGGAGATTAAATCTACCGTGTTCTATGAAAGGAACCATCCCAGCACTGGCCTGGATTGATTTAGGAAAATCACGGAGGACTTCAAGCGGGATGGACCGAGGCGTGTTTGAAGCGCTGTCCTCCTGAATACGAGTACAGTGTGTTAGCACTGCACCAGCTCGGCTGGCGAAGAAATAATTACAGGTAGAAAAAGTTGGCTAAAGCCGGAGATAATTTCAGGTGAAATTTTTACAAAGGGACAAATGGTGTTCAGAAAAGATAAATTGAATAAAACAGGTGGTGACGTATTAGATGCTGTCGCAAGCGGTTTATCTTGTAGCGAAATTGAGGTAGATAATTCTATGAGTTGGTATGTGTAGAGGTTATACCTGATAACCGAAATAAATAACCCCCTGACTTAGACAATTATATTGCAGAAATCTTCAAAGAAATCTCTGATGAAATTTCAAAAAACGTACCCAAAGCATACAATTTTAATTGGTGACAACTTTAACTTATACTCTATATTTTGGGAAAAGTACGGTTTAAAACTGGAGGCCATCACAAAACGTCATCCGAAACTGTAGTGAACGCATCCTCAGAACATTACCTCGAACAAGTATTTCGTGAACACACCAGAATAGTGAATGGTTGAAAAACATACTTCACCTCTTAGTAACAAATGATTCGGACCCAATAAAGAGCATCAAAACAGAAACAGGGATTAGTGAAAACAGAGTTGTGGTAGCGAGACTGATTATCGAAATTCTTAATCCACCAAAATTAAAAGAAAGATTCATTTATTAAAAAAAAGTCAAAATGTGCTTAACGCTTTTTTGAGTGAGAATCTCCAGTCTTCCGAAATTAACACTGTGAGAGTAGATAAGATGAGACTTATATCAAGGAAATATTGTGGACAGCTATTGAGAGATTGTTAGCAAATAAATTAACAAAAGAGGGGGCTAACCTTCCATAACACAGAAAACAGGTTAGACCACTTTTGGAAAAGCAAGGAAAAAGGCATGCCAAATTTAAACAGACACAATGACCTAAAGGCTCCAACTTGAATGCGAAAAGATTATAATAGTTTCCACAATAATGCCTGGCACGTACGTGGGAGAAAATCCAAAGAAATTCTAATAGTATGTAGTGTTTACTAGAGAAATCAATACCTTCACTACGCGTTAGCACTAGTGCTACTATGGATGATAGCTATGCTGAAGGAGAATAGTGTAGGGAATGCGAACCAAAAACCACGTTTCATTGGCTGAAAACGTAGAAGAAACAACAGTTCTACTAAGGGAACTGCCTACATTACACTGTGCGTCCTATTTTGGACTATATTGCCCACCCGCCAGGTGGGACTGACGCATCCTGTAGAGAAAGTTCAGGGAAGGGCAGCTCTTTTGTATTATCGCATTATAGGTGAGAGAGTATCTCAGGAATGATGCAAGAGTTCAGGTGTAAATCATTAAAATTCCTTGCGGCGAGATTTATTTGCAAAATTCCGTTCACCAACTTTCTCTTCCGTATAGGTACACGTTTTGCTCTCACCCACCTACCTAGGGAGACATGATAATCTTAATAAAATAAGAGAAATCAGATCGAAAACGGAACGATACAGGTGTTCCTTTCCCTGGGCGCTATTAGAGAATGGAACGGTTGAGAAACATCATAAAAGCAGTTATATGGACCCTCTGCCAAGCAATTAAGTGTGATTAGCGGAGTATTTATGTAGATGTTGAAGGCGGGTAACAAGAGAAGCTAGATTAGGGTTTAACGACGGTCAACATCGTTGTGAATACATCAGAAGTTTTTGGACTTTTCGTTTTTAGTTTTTCGTCAGGGATGGGGAAAAAATCGACAATGTTTTACGAAAGGAACCGTTCCGGCATTGGCTTGGGGTGATTTAGGAAAATAAGGGTGGTAAGAGGCGGGATTTAACCGCCTTCCTAGCTAATGTGAGTCCAGTGTTTGACCATCGCGTCACGTTGGTCGGTGAAGACGGGAAAGAAATAACAGTGAAGGCACTTGCTATATCACATGGGTCAGTAAACTACAGCTTGCAGATACACTTAAATTTTCTTTGCGATACTGATGGAGCACGAGACGTTCTGATATTGTCAAACTGAAATGCGCAGCAACGCTAAAATCAAATTTCCATGACTACGGAAATGAAATATACACTACTGGCCATTAAAAATTGCTACACCGAGAAGAAATGCAAATGATAAACGGGTATTCATTGGACAAATATATTATACTAGAAGTGACATGTGATTACATTTTCACACAACGACACTGATACGCCTTGGCATTGATTCAAACAGAACATGGATGGAGTGTACAGGTACAGATGCCCATGCAGCTTCAACACTATACAACAGTTCATCAAGAGTAGTGACTGGCGTATTGTGACGAGCCAGATGCCCGGCCACCATTTACCAGACGTTTTCAATTGGTGAGAGATCTGGAGAATGTGCTGGACAGGGCAGCAGTCGAACATTTTCCGTAACCAGAAAGGCCCGTATCATGCAGTCGTGCATTATCCTGCTGAAATGCAGGGTTTCGAAGGGATCGAATGAAGGGTAGAGCCACAGGTCGTAACACATCTGAAATATAACGGCCACTGTTCAAAGTGCCGTCCATGCGAACAAGAGGTGACCGAGACGTACAACCAATGGCACCCCATACCATCACGCCGGGTGATACGCCAGTATGGCGAAGATGAATACACGCTTCCAATGTACCTACATTCACCGCGATGTCCCCAAACACGGATGCGACCATCATGATGCTGTAAACAGAACCTGGACTCGTTCGAAAACACGACGTTTTTCCATTCTTTCCCATTCGCGCACCCAGGTTCGTCGTTGCGTACACCATCGCAGGGCGGGCGCTCCTGTCTGTGGTGCAGCGTGTAGGATAACCACAGCCATGGTCTCCGAGCTGATAGTCCATGCTGCGTCCCCATCTGTTGACTCAGGGATCGAGATGTTGCTGCACGATCCGTTACAGCCATGCGGATAAGCTGCCTTTCATCTCGAATACTAGTGATACGAGGCCGTTGGGATCCAGCACGGCGATCCGCATTGCATTCCTGAGCCCACCGATTCCATATTCTGCTGACAGTCACTGGATCGCGACCAATGCGAGCAGCAATGTCGCAATACGATAAACCGCAATAGCGATAGGCTACAATCCGACCTTTATCAAAGTCGGAAACGCGATGGTACGCATTTCTCCTCCTTACACGAGGCATCACAACAACGTTTCACCAGGTAACGCCGGTCAACTGCTGTTTGTGTATGAGAAATCGGTTGTAAACTTTCCTGATGTCAGCACGTTGTAGGTGTCGCCACCGGCGCCAACCTTGTGTGAATGTTCTGAAAAGCTAATCATTTGCATATCACAGCATCTTCTTCCTGCGGCAGAAACAAGTGGCAGAAACAAGGAGAGCATCCGGTCTCTGATATTCAGATTGGAATGAGGATTCTCATGTTAGCAGAATACATTAAAGGTGGGCACGCAGAGGTTTTTAAGCGCACTATCCAGAAAATACCGAGAAAAGGCGTTCCGAAGTAAATGTGCAATTCAAGCAGGCATAAGTCTTGTAAGGTAGTCATGGATTTTGTACGGCAAAATGGCGAAATAGCTCAGGTAGCGAGCGTGATTGGCCTCTGGGTGGTCAGTTTTCGATTTACCTGGAGAAAACGTTTTATTGTTATTGTTTTAAAAATTATAAGAATTTTAAAATAAAATTAATAATATAAAATGTGATCAATTACATTATTTTATTTATGAAATGACGGTTAAGGCAATTAAAATTTTTAATTCCAGTATTTTATTTTCAAAAATAGAATAATTTCCACGCATTTTACCATAGATGTACGTAAATTAAAGCGTTAAATTCTACTGTCATTACTATTATTTTACAAAATTAAGGTGGCGGTGAAGTAGCCGAGCGGCCTAAAGCACCTCGCTGCGGAGCGCGCGGTTGCTCGCCGTGGAGGTTCTATTCCTCTCTGGGGCATGGGTGTGTATGTTTGTCCGTAGGTTAGTTTAGCTAGGTTTATGTAGTTTGTAAGCTACTGACTGATGACCACGCAGTTTGGTCCGATAGATTTACAGACATTTGAACATTTTGAACAAAATTAGGCGACGTTGTAAGCTGTATAAAGATTATTAATATTCGTTGTAAATAAGAGGAATAGGTATTATTATTATTATTATTATTATTTTATTTTATTTATTTTTTCTTTTTTAATGAAAACCATGGTACAGACGGTCAGGAAGAGAAAAATAAACTTCTCTCGAAGGTAGGTTCGCATCTTTGTCGTCTACATGACAGGCGAACGAGCTAGCACCGGAGCAATTTGATCGTGCTGTAGCATAGCTTTCACTGACAAGTTTATCAGTTATATGTTCCTGAGCTTAAATTATTGGAGGTCTATTTCTTGCCGTTTTTGGATAGTAGCCATTAGGACTCCTATTAGTGGATACTATCCTACTATCCTACGAATTTCCATCGCAAACAGAATTTCGGAGACCGGAACGTCTCCTTGTAAGTTACAGGGTATCGATTCTACATCTACATAAATACCCTGCAAGTCATATTAAAGTGCATGGCAGAGGTTCCATGGAACCGCTTTTATAGCGTTTCATTACAGTTCCATTCTCTAATAACTCGCTGGAAACAGCAACACCTGAATCTTTCCGTTTTCGATTAGATTTCTCTTATTTTATTTTGATGATTATGTCTCCCTAGGTAGGTGGGTGCTAGCAAAATATGTTCGCATGCGGAAGACAAAGTTGGTGAAAGAAATTTCAGAAATACATCTAGCCGCAACAAATAACCCCTTTCTTTTATTGATTTCCACCCCAAATCTTGCATTATTTCCGTGACTCTCTCTCTATCCTACATCGCAATAATACAAAACGACTAACTCTTCTCTGAACTTTCTCTATATCGCCAGTGAGTCCCACCTGGTGTGGATCCCACAATGCGCAGCAATACTCCAAACTAGGACGCACAAGTGTATTGTAGGCATTTCATAACTAGAACTGTTACATCTTCTAAGTGTTCGCCGGCCGCGGTGGCCGAGGGGTCTGCGGCGCACCAGTCACGGTCTGCACGGTGACTGCGGTCGGGGGTTCGAATCCCCCCTCGGGCATGGATATTTGTGCTGTCTTTAATATTCGCTAGTTCATAAGTAGTTTGTAAGTTTAGGGACTGATGACCCCGTATTTAAGTCCCATAAGCTATAAAAACATTTGAACATTTATCTTCTAAGTGTTCTGTCAATGACTGAAGTTTAATGGCCTTCTTTTAGTGGTTATATATATGACTTCACACTTATCATTGTTAAGGGTCAATTAGCAATGTTTGCAGCATACAGATATCTTATCTAAATCACTTTGAAGTTGCTTTCGATCTTATAGTTACTTTACTAACCGATAAATGACAGCATCATCCGTGAACAGTATAAGATAGCTTGTCAGACTGTCTCCTAAATTGTTTATAAAAATGGGAACAGATGGGGTCCTATTCACTTTCCTGAGGAACACCAGATATCACTTCTTTTTGTACTCCCTGACTTACCGTCAATTACAACGTACTGTCCCTCTCCGACAGGAAATCACGCACCTAATTAGAGGTTAGCGAGTCTGTAGTCCCACTACTAGTATCCGTTTCGCAACAGTTCGTGGTGACATTTCTGGGCACACAATTATCTTCTGTATGCTGTGCTAGCAGTACGACCTACCACTGCTGTCGTTACAAGGCAAAGAAGACCTTGGTGGACGTTTGTGCTGCGTGCGTGTCGAGAATCTTGTCTACGAGTGTGAGAATGTCCACGTCTCCATTAAAACGAGCATCTTGCACAGCTGATGCACGACATCATAGAAGATCGAAAATTTACCTTCTCAAACTCGTAGAGATGGCTGTGGGAAAGACGAGTGCGACTTCGTGCCATGGCACCTGTTTGCTTCACACGTTGATATCACACTGACCTTTATTGCTGTAAATATCCTCTATTTAACGGCACAGACAGATGGCGCTCTGGTAGCTAGGTACTACGCTATCTGTTGGCTTACGACGTTGAAACCATTGTCAGTTCGAATGTTTGTAAATCTGAGAGACTTAACTGCTGCATTTATCAGTCCCTATCAAACTACTTAAACTAACCTAAGGACAACACTTACCATGTCCGAGGGACGACTTGAACGTCAGTATTGTCAGTATTTCTGCTATCACCCCAGATAGCATCTGCCATTATTGGATCAAAATCGACGTCGTCTTTGAAGGAGAATTATTTTCTCCGGCAGTGTATATTTTTCTCACTGAAAAATTAATAATAGATCGACAGTTCCCAGATCGTACCTGACTGTCAAAACGACGTCGCACACCCTATAAATTACTTGAAAAGTCAACAACGTCTGTTTATTGTACAGAACCAATATATTTTATTGAAAGCAGTCAGTTTTTGAAGCAATACTATAACTAGAGAACTTTAGTAATTTTTTCCACTTATTTTCATGATTTCTGTACTGCAACTCCTGAATATATCATCATAGATTTACCGAAAAAATATTTTTTCGTTACTGGAAGAAACATTTTGGACAGGTTTTGAGACTCTCACCAAACTGTGGATGACCTCTTTCAGTTTGAAAATTCGAAATTCGTTTGATTGTGACCTTGATCGTGTTATCACACATCATATCTTCTAGAAATTGAAAAAAAAAAAAAAATGGAAGAAAGAAAGAAAATAACGTTAGCTTTCGAAAGGACTTATGCTACGACTGCGAGCAAGAGTTTGCGAAAAAGAAAATTGATGATATCTTGATAATCAGTTTCACATATCTCAGTTATGCTTTTACTGCGTATTTTATGAGATTCAGTTATGTCCACAGTAGAACTGACGTTATTCCTCTCTGCATCTCTCCTTTAACAAAAAGTTTAGTTAATTCATAGGTTGAAGCCGCGGCGGAGCGGCCGAGCGCATTGAGGCGCTATGCTATGATGTGCGAGGCCATTCCCTATCAGGGGACAGGGACATCGACCCCTTAGTTAAGTCCCATAAGCTCTACAAACATTTGAATATATGTTGATACTTCATGGTAGGTTCAAAATGTGAGCCGGACCGGGTCTCTAAATCAGGACCTTTGTCTTTTCCGAATAAGCGCTCTATCGACTGATGTATGTTGATTAAGCACTGAGGACAGTTTCTAAAATATTGCGTACCATACGCGCGCCTCCGTCGGTCACAGAAAAAGACTTGTCGTAAAACTTACACCGACAACTACTTTTTTAGAAAACACTATTCTGAAATTCAGGATTTTTAATCAAAATATGTTACAAATAAAAACGTAAAGCCACAAGATACAATATAAACAACAGTTGCAACCAATTGTGTCTAAGGCATCATGCCACGCTGTGGGGGCCCGCTCTCGCCCGAGGTTCGATTCCTTCCTGGGGCGTGTGTGCATGTGTTGTCCTTAGGTTAGGATAAGTTAGTTTACGTAATTTGTAAGTCTAGGGAGTTTGATTGTAACGATGGATAACAAATAAATTACGCCTTTTTCGTAACCAGTGCTTGTCCTCTCTGGTCAGTGGAATAATTTATTTAAACCCTTCATATGCATATCGCTGGCCAGAGCGGAGGAGACTAAATCGAATTAATTGGGATTCAGCTTCTGTTTCGAGAGAACATCATCGTATCATCTAAGTGTGGCCCACCAATTATTGTTATTAAAAATTTAATTTCAGTGTATCTATTGCATTTATTCATTTATAACTACCTCCCTTTTGTTTAAATATTTGGCCGGCCGCGGTGGCCGAGGGGACTGAGGCGCTCCAGTCACGATCTGCGCGGTCACTACGGTCGGGGGTTCGAATCCCCCCTCGGGCATGGATATTTGTGCCGTCCTTAGTATAAGGTAGTAGATAAATCGTTTGTAAGTTTAGGGACTGATGACCCCGTAGTTAAGTCCCATAAGCTTAACAAACATTTGAACATTTTTTAAAATATTTTATTAAATTCAGTTGCTTTCTTTAATAAATTTGCAGTTAATGTGTACAACAATGTCGGGCCGCCATTACCGTGTAAAATCAATTATTCATGTTTAATTATCTTTCCACCGGGACCCATCATAAAGAACCTAAAGCTTTTTCACATTTCTTTCGAAGTCCGGTGCTTTGATATATACAAATTCAGCGCCACGCGCCCCGTTGAAATATCATAACGAATAACAAAATCCGGCCCCGACGTTATTACGTACTGCTGGCTACCAATTCTTATTACGGCACCAAGTGTACTTACTTGTAAACAGCTTAACAATTTCAAAGACTACAAGAATTATAAAATTCCCGCCCATGCTGAATTTTCTTAAGTACCTGTGTGTCGTAGGTTTTTTATAACGTTGCCTGCAAAGAACCCCCATTTATTCCAAATTCTACCAGTCATATTATTATTATTTCATTTCCGTTATATTCTTCACATTCAGGGTTCATTTTACCCTCGATCTATATTTATTTTGTATTTTTATTTTCACGAAACCCACCAATATCTCACTTAACTTAATTTTGCTGTCCCGGTAGTTTATGTAACTCGGAGGTAGCGTTATATGATCCAATAGGTTTAGAAACATTTGAACATTTTGCAACCCACTGACTTGTGCTGGCGCAGCGGTAAATTATTCTTATGTTGTGATTTAATGCGGGTTTACTTTGCATAAGGCGTCCTAAGACCGAGCGCGAATCAATTTTATTATTATAAAATATTACTGAGAGACCACCTTTTCGTCCTTCGGCGTCGTGTTGATACGCTAACAGTCGACCGATTCGCGCCGAAAAAGGCCGAATCGTCGTCATCTGCAAGGCCACCCTGCCAATCAGATAACGCCACTGTATTGCCTGACATGCGCGATTGCAGGCTGTTGGAGCAACGGTTGAAACGCGTCCCTCTCTTCTGTTACGAGGTGCCTACCACAACAGAAGCTTTCATGGCTTAGTTCCGTTATGCTTTTATTTACCTTCTCCGTTGAGATGGGTGTGGGGTTACTTCAGCTACCTACTTTCACCACCACATCCGGCAATCCTCAACATGTATTCCCATTAAGAAAATAAACCTATATGCTTTCGTTTTAAGTATAAGAACGCTATTTTTTAATTTCCATACCACACCACTTTCCATTACTGACTACATCTTAAGTGGGGTGTAGAACTGTTTCAAATCTCCGGTGCATTGCTTTTTTTTTTTTTTCCTCCCTAATGTAATGATTGTACATTGGATGCGACCTACGCCTGATAAAAACGTTCTTTCTTTTTTTCCCCCAAAGTTTTCGTTTCGGCTTGCGAGTATTTAAATAATGTTAGCCCAGCGCGCGATCGTCACTCTATCGGCTGTGTAGCCCTCAATGTTTGGTGACCTGTTGTGTATTGAGACCTGAGGCCTTAGAGGTCGACAACACACTTAGCAGATGTTGTGTAATGCAAAATGGATCACTATACGAGATGATGATAACTGCTTCACGGCGCTAAACAGCTAGGTCATTATAAACTGTTCAAATGTTTGTTAAGATTAAGGGACTTAACTGCGGGGTCATCAGTCCCTAAATTTATAAACTACTTATGAACTATCTTATACTAAAGATGACACAAACATCCATGCCCGAGGAGGGGAATCGAACTCCCGACCGTAGCGGCCGTGCAAACTGTGACTGGCGCTCCGCAGACCGCTCGGCCGCTGCGACCGACGTAGATCATTATAGCCTTTGCTCCAAACGTAAACAGAAGAAAACAAATTGGATCATGTTATGAGGACCTATTGTATCTGTTGCGACTGTCCGTACAAGAAAGCCATGCGTCAATGGGCAGTGTCCTATTCTACCACTGATCAACAGCAAGAAGGGCACTTTAGGAAATAGAACAGATCAGGAACGTCACGCCATGATACCATTTTATCTGTTCTACTACCTTCAGGACAGCAAACAGTTCCGCATAATCAACGAAAACTGTTCTGGGAATCCAATTGGTGGTGTAAAATATCAATAAATTTAGTTTTTTAGTAATCTAAGGTAGAATTAGTTCAGCCTAGATACAATTCAGCTATTGAGGTGGCAAGGAGATGTATTTTGTCTTTAGTTTTGGTAGATTTGGTCGATACAGTACTGAACCTCGCTATAACGACCTTGTCTTCACTAAGCTCTGTATCAGTCAATATGTTCTAACCTTGCTCAGGATTATTTGTGGTGATGAGTCATTTCGTTTTGTAGACGATGCGCATCCAGGAACTAAGTTTCCCTATTTTTAAAATGATTGTAAACAATCAACATGCCTGGCATTACATTTGTTACTAGAGATGTAAGAGGTTACAGGGCAATGTTTAATATGTAATTAATATACATCTGAGTTAGGACAACACTCATTGTATTACACACTATGTTGAGGCTGAACTGCAGTAAATACTGAAAACTCAACAGTGTGATGATGAAACATGCTGCTAAAAGACATTTTTATATTCTACCAAAGTTGCTTTTATTTTAAAGGCTGACTAGTTTCGGCCTTTGTCCATTTTCTTGTCGCCTATTATAAAGAACAAAGTTTGTTTTAGAGGAAGATACATGAATACGGCAATGTTACATATTGTCCTTATATTACAATATAATACACACAAGCATTTTATAACACTTAAAATAGTTCGGAATGAAAACTATAATTTATTGTACGAATATTTGTAATGGAACTGCTTGACAAGCTGCATATAACCAGCGATATTGCCACAAAGAAAATAAAGCAAAGATTATTTAAAGCTTAACATAATCATCTTTGGTTCAAAAGCTAAACCAAGGAGGTTACAATGAAGGGAAATGGCGTTATCTGTGCCAAGCACTTACGTCAGTTGAAGCCTGTCCGCCGTCATGGTGTGTTGTGGAATGCTATTTCTCCTTTAAAACTATGCTTAAAGTCGACCCTCTTACTGTTAATGCATTGAATGGACAATGACTGCAATGTATGTACTTAATAACAATATACTTTCTTGAATAAATAGTAATAAATACTCATCATAATATCCTTCAAAACATAATTTTTAACTGCTAACTTGCACTCTTTTAACATGTTTTACACCAGGACAAAACCGCCGCACGTTTTATTCCTGTTTTAAGTTACCTGAAACATCAGCTCTACAATACGAACATGTCTCCAAGACACACTAATATGGCGGAGAAAGACTTCACTTTTTTTAGCGCAAGGGCGACTCGTGTATTCTAACTTCTTTGAGCTTAACAAATTACACCAAAGTAATTAAAACAAACAGCGTGGCATACGCAGTACCCAAATAAAATTTATATGAATGTAAGTAATTACCACTTGTTCATAGAATGTAACATTGCCATATTCATGTATCATCCTCTAAAACTAACATTGTTCTATACAGGGTGTTACAAAAAGGTACGGCCAAACTTTCAGGAAACATTCCTCACACACAAAGAAAGAATATATATTATGTGGACACGTGTCCGCAAACGCTAAATGTCCATGTTAGAGCTCATTTTAATATTTCTCTTTAAATGTAAATTGAAATAATTCGTGCAGACAATTGTCAAAATACCCAGTTGTTTGATTAGTATGTACTGTACTTCCTCGATTCACCGCCAGTTCGCCCAATTGAAGGAAGGTAATGTTGATTTCAGTGCTTGTGTTGACATGCGACTCATTGTTCTACAGCACTAGCATCAAGCACATCAGTATGTAGCATAAACTGGTTAGTGTCCATTAGGAAAGTGGTTTTGCAGTCAGTGCAATGTTTACAAATGCGGAGTTGGCAGATTTTCTGCGAACGTTTGGGCAGGAATTGTTGGTGATGTCTTGATTGGGCCTCATGTTCTTCCACCTACGCCCACTGGAACACGTTATCATGATTTCATACGGGGTAACCTACCTCTGCTGTTAGAACATGTGCCTTTATAAGTACGACACAACATGTGGTTCATGCACTATGGAGCTCCTGTACATTTCAATCGACGTGTCCGTACGCTTCTCAACAACAGATTCGGTGACCGATGGATTGGTAGAGGCGGACCAATTCCATGGCCTCCATGCCCTCCTGACCTCAACCCTCTTGACTTTCATTTACGGGGGCATTTGAAAGCTCCTGTCTACTCAACCCCGATACTAAATGTAGAGACTCTTCATGCTCGTTTTGTGGACGGCTGTGATACAATACGCCATTCTCCGGGGCTGTACCAACGCATCAGGGATTTCATGCGACGGAGGGTGGATGCATGTATCCTCGCTAACGGAGGACATTTTGAACATTTCCTGTAACAAAGTGTTTGAAATCACGCTTGTTCGTTCATAAAATGAGCTCGAAGATGGAAATTAAGCGTTTCCGGACACAGGTCCACATAACATATTTTATTTATTTGTATGTGACGAATGTTTCCTGAAAGTTTGGCCATACCTTTTTGTAACACCCTGTATAATAGGTGGCTTAAGAAAATGGGAAAATCCCGAAACTAGTCAGCATTTAAAATTAAAGCACCTTTGGTGCAATGTAAAAATGTATTTCCTACAACATTTAAGAGCTGCAAAACGCGACGTATCAAAGACTTTTGATGCTGATAAAACTCTGCAGGGAAGTATAGGGTTTTTATTTATTTGTGTGTGTGTTTTATTTTCTAAATCGCGTGGTTGATAATGCCTTTCTGCTACAGTTCGTCATCCCCTGTTCGCACAGCTATTGAACACAGTACGCGCTGCTCTCTCCCTAGCGTCGGTTTCTGCTTGCATTTCTCGGCAAACAGCAGACCACTTGTTGTTGACATTGTCGGCGGGTAACCGCTACCGCCGCGTCATTGTACTGTGCTAACACCAACTGCAACTGAACTACTTGAATGTCATATTCCCCAGACAACGGCCGTCCTGTATTTCACATCACTATATCCCTAACGGCTACATGGGGCATACAGTGACCCGCACAATTATTCGGACAGACATGTTGTATTATATTTCCCGTTGTATTAGTGCCTTCAGTGATAATAAAACACTGGAGTAAATTAAATACAAATTTCTGTAAGGAATGTAGAAAATAAATGTGCATCTTAGTTCTAAACAACTCTAAACATACAAGTCAAAGAGTTAATAATAATAAACAAAAAATCAAGTACAAAACCAATTTCGCACAGAATTATTCTGACACATCTACATCTACATGGGATACTCTGCAAATCACATTTAAGTGCCTGGCAGAGGGGTCATCGAAGCAACTTTATACTATTTATCTCCCATTCCACTCTCGAATAGCGCGTGGGAAGAAAGAACACCTGAATCTCTCCGTTCGAGCTCTAATTTCTCGTATTTTATTCTGATGATTATTTCTACTTATGTAAGTGGGAGTCAACAATATATTTTCGCATTCGGAGGAGAATGTTGGCGATTGGAGTTTCGCACGCCGCAGCGATAAGCGCCGTTTTTGTAATGATTCCCATCTCAGATCCTGTATCATTTCCGTAACGCTATCTTCCCTCTATCGTGACAATACGAAACGAGCTGCCCTTCTTTGGACTCTTTCGATGTCCTCCGTCAAACCTACCTTTTAAGGATCCCACACTGGGCAGCAATACTCCAAAATTGGAAAGACAAGCGTAGTGTATGCAGTTTCTTTTGTAGTTCTGTTGCATCTTTTAAGGGTTCTGCCAATAAAACGCAGTCTCTGGTTCGTCTTCCACACGATATTATCTACGTGTTCTTACCAATTTAAGTCTGAAGTAATGGTAATTCCTCGGTATTTTGTGGAGTTTTCGGCCTGCAGTTTTGATTGATTTATCTTGTAAATATTGTTTAACGGATTTCTTTTCGTACTCATGTGGACGACTTCACACTTCTCATTATTTAGAGTCAATAGCCAATTTTTACACCATAGTGATATCTTATACAGATCGTTCTGCAGTTGGTTTTGATCTTAAGATGATTTTACTAGACGGTAAATGACGGCGTCATCTGCAACCAACCTAAAAGAGCTATTAAGATTTCCCCCTAAATCGTTTATGTAAATAAGGGCACTACGGTCGGGGGTTCGAATCCCCCCCCCCCCCCTCGGGCATGGATATTTGTGCCGTCCTTAGTTGTAGGTAGTTCATAAGTAGTTTGTAAGTTTAGGGACTGATGACCCCGTAGTTAAGTCCCTTAAAACTTAACAAACATTTGAACATTTTTGTAAATAAGGAACAACAGAGGACCAATAACTCTACCCTGTGCAACGCCCGATATCACCTCTGTTTTAGTCGACACCCATGTTTTTACTGGCGGTCCAATAGGTTCAGTGTCTGTTACGCATTCCTTTCATCTTAATTACTTCTCTAGGACGACTTTGCATGCTGTCCACTTATTTACAGGTATACTCCGGTGATATTTTCTGCCACTCTTCTTAAAGTCTGATCTTCAGTTGTTCTTTAGATGTGACTGTTGTCCTTCTTACTTCTTTTTCAAGTTTTTTTCCCACAGATTCAGAATCACATTCAAGTTTGGTGATTGAGAGGGGAGGAAGCATCAGCTTTGGACAGTTAAACAGTAACCCCATACCAATACTCCAAGCCGTATGTTTCGGGTCATTATCAAAAAAAAAAGAAAAAATAAAAACTTAAAATGTTCACCAATCCACCTGTTTTTGGCACTCTTTTTGACACTACCCCTCAGTATTCTGAGATACCGATGTTAGTTCACCTTGCCCAAAATAAAAACCAATTCAGTAACTCCATTCGCAAACATGCACCTGCACGCCATTGAATGTCCTTTGCTATACTTTAACAGTTGCTTTTATAACTTTCTCTTGAAGCTCATTATTAGGACGTCGATAAACCGTTATCCTGCCATCTGACTGAAAGACTCTGATAAGAAAATACAGAGCTATTCAAAAAGAAGGTCCAGATTTCAAACATTTATATCTTCCAAGCTATAAAAGATAGAACCACAATTCCAATGTAGCTAGATAGACAATAGTGTAAAGTTTGAACGTGAATCAAATTCCCTGAAGACTAATGTATGCTGTGTCCTATCTCTTAACAAAGTTATGGGCCTTTAGTGTTCATGAAGAAAACTGTGACAGGACTAACCTATCAAAAATGGTTCAAAACTGGTTATTTCCTCAACTGGAAAAGATTTCAGATGGGTTCATCTACATGCAAGATGGTTCCCCACCTCATTTCTGTACCAACAGCTAACGTCACCTGTATGATACCATTCCAGGGTGTTGGACTAGATGAGGATCAGCAGAAGATAAACATCATCGACCATGGCCTCCCACGTTTGCAGACCTCACATCTTGTGACTTTTATCTGAGGTGTTACGTGAAAGACAGTGCTTCTAATCGCACTGTTGCCTAACACCTTGAAGGTGTGCTACATCAAATTTTGAGGCTGTGAATTTGATGACGAGAAATCAGCTGCTTTATGTGTGGCTACAAATGAGGGAATGTTTCAATATTTGTCATGTAACATAATTTTCATACTAAATGTATAAAAATTTGACCTTTTCTCTTTCCAGGAACGTTGGAATTGTGTTTCTATCTTTCATAGTTTGGAAGCAATAATTTTTTTGAAATCTGTTCCTTTGTTTTGAATAGCCCTGTATCACATCATTCTATGACAAATTGTCTTCTCTAACATGCATGGAAAATAGCATTGTCTTTCTTTGATTTATTTTACTCATGGACGGCTTCCGTCTTGCAATACGACAATGGAAGTCACCTCCTATGAAAACTCTCCGTATTGTTTCGGGATGCACTTATTTATCGATGTCTTTGGCGATCTCACTAAGAGTTTTGGAGCACTTAACTTGAGTTTATTTTTTATTTTTCTAATAATACAACACTCTTATCTCACAGAAAAGTTCTTAGACGTCCACGTTGGGTGGTACCGGATATGTGTGGATCTGAATTGCTCTTTTCGAAAAAACATCATGTTGCAGGATGTCGGCCCATTAACATTTTTAACATTTTCGCGCTCCCTGCATGACGATACACACGTGTTCGACCGTCATTATCACCGAAGCAGAAGCGACTATCATTACTGAAGACTAAACGTCTCCATTTGTCCTTCCATAACTGTCTACCACGACACCACGGAAGGAGGGCGTGAGCGGAAGATGCCCTAACGGCATGCATGATCGTGCATCATGGTGTGGGTAGCCATAGCCTACACTCTGCATTCTCCTCTGGTCCTCATCGAAGGAACATTGAACAATGCACGGTACACTGAAACCTTCATTCAACCCGACTTGCTACCGTTCATGCACCAACATCGTGATACTTTTTTCTTTTGTGTCTCGTTGCCGCCGGTTGTCTTGGGTGTCGGTGGCCGAGTAGAGAGAGATAGAGAGAGACCAACACAGGGAAACAGGATGCACGCGTGTGCGGGTACGGAATCTGAGGCGACCAGCCAGTGGGACAGCAGACACTAGAAACACTAAGCTAGATTAGAACAAGATATATATTTCGAAGAAATAATACAATACTTAACTTTTACAAGTTTCATGATTGCAGACTAGTGGAATGCTGATACAAGGTTTAACTAGGTAGAGGCCTGCCTATTGATGAGAGTCTGTTCTAGTGCCTGTCCTATTGGCAAGTGACCGAGACGTTCAGCGGTGGCCGCGACGGGGGTTGCAGCAGAGGGCGCTCGTGGCTGACGTCGTAAGAACGCAGCGCCGTGCTTGCATGGGGGCGCACGGGGAAAATACGTGGCGCGCACTTCAGACTTGTGCGACACCACATTTTCCAACAAGACAATGCACGTCCACATGTATCCCTTAACACGCATCGTGCTCTTCAAGGTGTACGTCAACTGGCCAGCACAATCCACAGGTCTATCCTCCATTGAGCAAGTCCCAGGGTGAAACGTCATCTGGCGCGGTCTACACGACCGATACGAGATCTGGTCTAACTGAGTCGTCAGGTGGAAACTGCATGGCAGGCAATTCCGAAAAAGTACATTCAGTACGCCTACGATCGTCTCCATGGGATAGTTGCAGATAGCATTGCCTCAAAAGTAGGGTATACACGGTAATAGCGTAGACTTTGCGCACGATCTGCTGACTGCACGCACGTGTGTAAGGCCGTGTCTGAGTGATCGTGTGTTGTGTACATCCTCAAGAATTTGCCAATAAAGTTTCTCATTGTTGTATCAAAGAAATCATGGTAGTCTTATTTCATTTTCCAAGAGTGTACAAGATTCTGTCTTCAGAGGTATTAATACACTTAATACTTTGTGTCCACTGCCATCGTTCGACGTTAGCGTGCCCTAACCTTTCGCAGTGGGCAGATGGCACTAGTAGCACTATTAGTGAAGGGTATATAAAGTGTGTCGGGTGGGAGGAATATAATGATGATGTCGTAACAAGGTAACAGAGCGGTATAGTTTGACGTCCCAAAGGATGAAGTCATTGGGTTTGTCCAAGTGTGCAAGCAAGATGTGTTTGTAACCTGTTCTCATCCCGCCGTGGTTAGGTAAACCGTGCAGGGAAAAATGACGCTATGTAAAACCGGCGCCTCTGGGACTATTGCGCTAAAAATATTCTAGTGACTAATTTAAAGACTTGTAAGCGTGGAAATATGTGAAAACTAGATGAGGTAATGCGTCTCAATTTCCTCTGTATCCAAGTGAATATGATGTGTTTTTTTTATGCTAGTCATTGAAATGAAAATAATATTGATAAGTTTCGTATCTCAGAAACCGCACTTTGAAACGAAATATAAAAATTAATTTTCTTTGAAATATCATTTGTTACAATATACTGTCTTCTTATAATATTACCGAAAGGTTTTCTTGTAGAGTCATCTGTATACGAAAGATGCCATGAAAATAAATAAATAACACTGGCATTTTTACGGCCAGTTTAAAGTTTCCTGTAGTTTTAGGATTTTTTGCAAGTATTTCGGACGAAAGTAATAAAAACCTGAATATAACAAAATGTCCCAAATCTGCAAAAAATTAGAGGCCCATTCATGAAATTCTATTCCGTTCCTTTTGAGGAAATCAGGTTGTAAATCATTAAAACGTTTAGTGGCGATACGATTACGACTCTTCGATTATGATAATAGGTATGTAACGGTGCGAGATAGGGAAGAAACATAGCAGGGCAAAGTTGTGGAGAATTTTCTCTTCTACTAATGAGTTTATTCAATTTTCATCTCATATTAATGAGTAAGCCGTTATTTTCATTTAAATTTCAACCTGTAAAAAAGGCGCCGGCCGCGGTGGCCGAGGGGACTGAGGCGCTTCAGTCACGGTCTGCACGGCCACTACGGACGGGGGTTCGAATCCCCCCTCGGGCATGGATATTTGTGCCGTCCTTAGCTAGTTTGTAAGTAGTTTGTAAGTTTAAGGACTGATGACCCCGTAGTTAAGTCCCATAGACTTTACAAACGTTTGAACGTTTTGTAAAAACGCGATCGCAAAGGTTCACTTTTAATGTTACTCCCGTAACCTAAATCGGACCAAAAAGTTTGTAAGAGCCCGCGTTAGTGTGCAGAAACAAGTTATAACGTTTTAATATGTTATAGCCCCTCTACTCTTTGACAGCAATACAGACATTACCGAAACAAAAAACCTGTACCTAAACTAAAATTCTACGCCCACAACAAAACTAATAGCGACCCAAAGAAAATGAGTTATAATACATTAATCTAGATACTTCTGAACACTCTGATCTCATTTAATGGTAATATGAACATATACTTGTTTTTCGACTATTTCTGAATATGTAATAAACGAACCTATAGAAGGTATAACACGAAGCAGCATTATATAAAACCATATTTGATCAGCATAAACAGATAGAAAGAGTACTTCTGTATGTACAACGTAAAAGTTTAGTACAAGATTACACAACTTGTAGCCTAACACATGTATTTTGAAATTACCCAAATAAATTAAATACAGCAAAACCTATTAGTTCACTATACGTAGAATTCAATGTTTGTTTGTTTGTTTGTAAATCTATCGGACCAAACTGCGTGGTCATCAGTCCGTAGCTTACAAACTACTTAAACCTAGGTAAACTAACCTAAGGACAAACACGCACACCCATGCCCCAGGGAGGACTCAAACCTCCACGGCGAGCAACCGTGCGCTCCGCAGCGAGGCGCTTTAGACAGCTCGGCTACTCCACCGCTTCTAGAATTCAATAACGAATTCAGTGCACATAGCCAAATTAAATCATAGCTGTATATAAACAAACAATTTACACTCCACTGTTCAAAATACGGTATTTTCATATTCAAATTATTGTCAAACTCGTTTTATTTCATTGTATAAATATACTACGAATAACCGGTAAAAGATCTGTCTTTTAATACAAATAATTTAAAAGAATAATATCTTTCCCGTCGCCTTATATCGTCGTGGCATAATGTGTGGTTCTCGCTTACAAATAATAAGCTTCCAACTATTAAACCGCTCCCAGTGGTTGACCACCTCACGCCGCTCGCGACGAGAGGAGGTAATTTGGCCCGATTGCGGATCAGACATTGCCGGTTCAGCCACCGCCACTTGCTGACTGGTGACCCCGCACCATTGTGTTCCTGTGGTCACCCACTGACGGTGCACCATGTTTTATTGTCTTGTTCAAATTTTACTCCTGTTCGGATTGCACTGAATCTACCAGATACACAGGAAGAAGTTTTAGCTAATGACACAAGAGCTGCTGCTCGAGTCTTGAATTTTATCAACTTGACCAATTTGTCAAAGGACATTTAGTTCTTCCTTTTGTTGTCTTTTACCCTATGTTTTTAGCTGTTTTCATATAGGCTTATTAACCTTCCGTATATCTCAGTTTTGATTCGGGCGCTAATGACCTCAGCAAATTGTGCGCCCTAAAACCACAAAAAAAGAAAAAGTCTTGACTGAGAGAAAGTGTTCATGTAATGCGGCGTTGGAAAATTAAAAATTCTTAGAAAGGGAACTATGTAGTGTTCTTTAACGTACTTATAGTGCAAATCGTAACTTACGAAAATTTATTAAAAGATGGACGACGACTAGCTTCGGTGGATGACACAGTGTATTTTAATCATCACTAGACGGCCATATCTGCTGGAAAAAGATAAGTAACTAGTTCAGGACGGTTCTGGATAAGTCCCGAGACTGTTACAAACTATCCTTCGCTTCCATAATCTGTTAGATATCTACATCTACATCTACATCCATACACCATAAGGCACCCGAAGGTGTGTGGCGCAGGGTACCTTAAGTACCACTACCGGTTCTCCCTGCTATTCCAGTCACGTATTGTTCGCGGAAAGAAAGATTGTCGGTATGCCTATGCGTGGGCTGTAACCTCTGTGATTTTATCTTCATGATCTCTTCGCGAGATATACATAGGAGCAAGCAATATACTGCTAGACTCCTCGGTAAAGCTATGTTCTCGAAACTTCGACAAAAGCCCGTACCGAGCGAAAGAGCGTCTCTCCTGCGGAGTCTTCCATTGTAGTTTATCGATGATCTCCGTAACGCTTTCTCGATTACCAAACGATCCTGTAACGAAGCGCGCTACTCTCCGTTGGATCTTTTCTACTTTCTCTATCCACCCCACCTGACACGGATCCTACACCGGTGAGCAGTATTCAAGCTGTGGGCGAACAAGTGTACTGTAACCTACTTCCTTTGTTTTCGGACTGCATTTTCTTAGGATTTTTCCAATGAATCTCACTCTGGCTTCTGCTTTACCGACGATTGATTTTATATGGTAGTTCCATTTTGAATCACTCCTAATGCCTACTTGCAGATAACTTATGGAATTAACTGCTTCCAGTTGCTGACCTGCTATAGTTTAGCTAAATGATACAGAATCTTTCTTTCTATGTATTCGCAGCACATTACACTTGTCTACATTGAGATTCAATTTCCATTCCCTGCACCATGCGTCAGTTCGACGCAGATCCTCCTGCATTTCAATACAATTTTCTATTGTTACAACCTCTCTATATACTACAGCATCATCCGCAAAAAGCCTCAGTGAACTTCCGATTTTATCCGCAAGGTCATTTATATATATCGTGATAAGCAACGGACCTACGATACTCCCCTGTGGCACCCCTGACATCACTCTTACTTCGGAAGACTTCTCTCCATTGAGAATGACATGCTGCATTCTGTTATCTAGGAACTCCTCAATCCAATCACACAACTGGTCTGATAGACCATATGCTCTTACTTTTTTCATTAAACGTCTGTAGGGAACTGTATCAAACGACCTGCGGAAGTCAAGAAACTCAGCATCAACTGAGAACCCGTGTCTATGGCCCTCTGAGTCTCGTGGACAAATAGCGCGAGCTTTTTCGAAACTCATACAGATTCCTCGTAACAGTGGAGGAGACACGCCGATAGTCCGTATGTCAGGCGGTGGTATTGTATGGAGTTCTCGGAGCTATTTTTGCCGTCGCCGGTGAGTCGTTGGCGGTTTGTAAGCCTCGGCACATGCAGCACATCAAACGCTCCCGCCGCCTTTGAAGCAGACGCTCCCGCCGATGTGGGGCGTCAGGAGGGATGCCTACGCTGCAGGAGCCGCACGTTAATTATCACTTCGCTGCTACTCGTTACCACAGATGGCATTCAGCCCCACCCCTCCCGTGTCGCACCCATTCTAACGCCCACCTGTACGCCGCGCGCCCTGTAATTCTCTCCCAATTTGATCTCTCTCTCTCTCCATCTTCTTGTTCCTTTTTTATTTTTATTGATTTTTTTTCCCTTCCGCAAGCAATTGTTTTGAGGGAGCGCGTGGGAGCTGTGTGCCTTGGTTGGGCAATCCACAAAAAGGGACTATTTCAGGTCGTATAAGCGTCTCTGCGCAGCCACCATAGCCCCTGAGTAAACACTCCAAATTTACGTAAACTTCAAACAAAACGTTACAAATAGCAAACTCCACCATAGTACCCACAAAATGAGAGATGTCGCTGAGGACGTTACAAATACGCGCACGTCTAAATCACGTGAATGTTCAGTCACCCAGATGGAAAATAAGTCGCAAAAGCCTTAATGAAAATGAAGGTCACGAAATTGCTTATCACAGTTAATGCACTTAATAAATGCCTGCCGGCCGCGGTGGCCGAGGGGACTGAGGCGCTTCAGTCAGGGTCTGCACGGCCACTACGGTCGGGGGTTCGAATCCTCCCTCGGGCATGGATATTTGTGCCGTCCTTAGTTGTAGCTAGTTCATAAGTAGTTTGTAAGTTTAGGGACTGATGACCTTATAGTTAAGTCCCATAGACTCTACAAACATTTGAACAATAAATGCCTGCACAGTCTTTCCAGTGACATAACGTGTGAACTTCAAACATACGCTCAAAACTGTTTGATAACTCTGTACTGAAGAGAAAATAAAGGATTAGTTAAACATGGGTATTTTGCTCCAGATAAAATAGCAAACCAAAATGATATTTTCACTCTGCAACGATGATATGAAATTCCCTGGCAGATTAAAACTGTGTGCTCGAACCGGGATTCGAACCTAATGACCTTTGCATTTCTAGGGCAAGCGCTCTACTGACTGAGTACTTTTTTTCCTTCGGCGGCGAGCTTCAGCAGCTATAAATCAGAGTAATGGAGCAAATAAAACTATTTTTCAGAATTTTACTTTTAGAGTTCATATTGTTCTGAAAAATAAGAATTTACTCTGCTTTAAATAATATGCAACATTAAAATACTTTCCTAGAACCTTGAGGTTTCGAATTAAAAGACTGGGTTAAAACACAATGTATGGATATATTCTTGTGCAATTAAATTAATACTAATTTATTTTCTGCCACTGTAAAGATATATATCCGGTGGGACATCTTCAGGTCCAGAATGAACATTGCCTCAGGGTTTCTATATCACGATACAGGGCATTTCGCGCTAACCTTTTATGGTCCATGATTAGCCTATAAATTGCTTTCCAAAGATGATGTTCATCATATTACCGAAGAGTTTTTTCATGTTTGCTGATTGCTTTAATCTCCAAAATTCTGTCAGAAAATATGCCTTGAAACTGAGGAACTTGTCTTCTTCTCGCCATGTGATTGTGTAGTGAACACAGTTGGCTAGTAAAAAATGTTCAGATGTTTGTAAATCTATCGGACTCAACTGTGCGGTTATTAGTCCATAGCTTACAAACTACTGAAACTAAGTTATGCTAACCTAAGGAGAGCACCCACATCCATGCCCGAGGGAGGATTCGAACGTCCGACGTGGGAGGCCTCGTGATACCTAACGTGGCGCTCCAGACCGCTCGGCTACGCCCGTGCGGCAGTTGGCTAGTATCCTTCTTCTTCTTTCTTGGTTCTACAGCTACTGATGAGCCTTGGCCTCTTCTACAATTTCCTTCTATTTCTGTCTGTCCTTTGCCAATACTCTCCAGTTTCTATAGCCCATCTTCCCAAGATCTTGGATTACTACATCTTCCCATCTGGCTTTTGGTCGACCAAGTCTTCACTTCCCTCCTGGCTTTCCTTGTAAAACTCTTTTTGGTACTTCTGTATCATTCATGCGAGCCACATGGCCTGTCCACCTCAATATGAATCATTTCACTATCCTTCTGATGGGTTTGTCTTCGTATATGGTATATAACTCATGGTTGTCTCCCCTCCTCCATCTTCCTCTTTCACAGATTGGGCCGATAATTCGTCTGAGTACCTTTCTTTCAAATGCGTCCAGTATTTCACTATCTTTAGTTGTTAATGCCCAAGTTTCACAGGCATATGTAAGCACTGGTCGTATAAGTGATTCATAGATAGTTATTTAGTCAGGAGCCTTGAGGATAGAAGGCTTGTTAAGGCAAAAAAGGCTCTGTGGGCTAGTATTAATCTCTGCTTAATTTCATAGGAGGTATCATTTAGATGGGTAACTGTCGAGCCCAGGTATTGAAATGTTTAACCATCTCGAATGTATAATTGCCCATTGTTATTACATTTGGTATATTTTCTCTATGTGCTTTTCCAGCTGCCATATATGGTTTCTGTTCATTAATAATTAACTCCATGTTCCTACCAGCCTGTTCGAGAGCCGTAAATGTCTCTTCCATTGCTTTTTGGGTTCTTGCTACTATATCTATGTTATCCGCTCATCCGCATAGGCCAGTATCTGCACTGGTTCATAGAACATAGTTCCCCTATTCAGAAGGTTTGTATTTCTCATCTCCCTCTCCAGGGCGGCATTAAAGAGAAGACATGCCAATGCACCCCCTTGTCACACTCTGTTTTTAATACTCAAAGTGTTGGACATTATTCCTTCTTTTTTTATAATACCTTGTGTTTGGTACATTGTTATTCTCGCCAGCCTTACCAACTTTCTCGGGATTCCCAGTTCACCTAGAACTTCATATAACTGATTTCTATTTATGCTATCGTAAGCTGCATTGAAATCTATAAAGAGGTGACTCGTGCCAACCCCATATTCGTTTGTTTTTTCCAGGATTTGCCTTGAGGTGAATATTTGATCTATAGTTGACTTCCCGGGGAGAAATCCACATTGGTGCGGCCCCGTCTCCCTCTGTATGATTGGGATGATTCTGTCGAATAGTGTATTAGAGAATATTTTATATCCCAGATTAAGTAGTGTGATCCCTCTGTAATTACCACACTTCATCTCATCCCCTTTCTTATATATGGGGCTTTTGATAGCCTCTTTCCATTGTTGTAGCATTTTCTCCTCTTCCCATGTTCTGGTGACCATTTTCAGAAGGCTTTGTTCCAGCTCTCTCCCTCCTTGCGTAAACAGTTCTGCTGGAATACCATCTATCCCTGACGCCTTGTTGTTTGTGGCTAGTATCCACATGACGGTATTGTTCTTGGTGGTTGGATATAATTCCTTGTAAGTATATCGGATTCGTGCCTGGATACGGACTGAGCTATCCGGCACGTTTCACGGCCAGTCCTCACAGCTCTTCTTCCGCCAGTTCCTCGCCCACTACTTTTCAAATTTCACAGAGGTTCTCCTGCGTAACTTGCATGACTGGCACCCATGGAAGAAAGGATATGGCGGAGACATGGCGTAGCCACAGCCTAAGGAATGTTTCCAGAACGATATTTTCACTATACATACCGGGATAGCGCTTCCTCGCAAAAGTCAAACGTCCCCGGTTCGAATACCGGTTCCGGTACATAGTTTTAATCTGCCAGGAAGTTTCAGTGTACCAAACGTTTGGCATCTAGGTTTCGCAAAGTTTGCGACAAGCAATTCCACGTCATCGCCCTGCTTTGTGGGATTCTCAGGTCGGGTTTTTACCGCATGACAGTTCAATACCCAGTACTGCTCGATATATTATCGACCCTCTCCCCAGACATTCAGTTATTACTACCCCATATCCGTCATGTTCGTCCTATCTGTCGCCTTGCGGTTTTTTCTTGTTTCCGAGGGTGAAAAAGCAACTAAAAGAACAATTTCGTTAATATATCGCAGATATTTAATGGACTGTGACAAATGAACTTACAACTATCGCAGTTGAAAATTTCCTAATGGTTTCCCAGACCACCAGAAACTTTCAGTTGTCTATAGACAGCCTAGAGAACTACTTTGATAGAAGCTAAGATCATTACCTGCTAAGTTCAACATTATGTTTAAAAATGACTTGGAACATTGCTGACAAAGGAAGTATTATAGTATGTAGGAGATACAACACCAGGTAAAACATGTTTCTCGTGTCACATGACTGCACACACAAAGTCCTATCAAAATCTTTTCTCATCTTGCCCTGTTATGTAACATATTATGTGGGGCGCATGTGTTACACTGGATATCATATTGTGTTATAAGGCAAGATATATGTAAAGTACTGGCACATCTGACGATAATGTGGGGCGGGAAAGATTATCTGGATTGTAACGTCTCATATCATGTGACACATGACATAAAGTAAGAGAAAAGGAGGCTGCCTGGAAATTTAGAGACTTCCGATATCAAAGAGTTTATAACTATGTCCAAAATATCACATCTTTGACACAATTAATAACATGATGTTATAGAAATTTAGACAAAAAACTTGAGTATTAATCTAAATATTCAGAATATGACAATTTAACTGTGAATAAATAATTTGTTTCGCTTTGTATACAAAGTTATTTCCAACCAAATGAAAAGGTTGATAAAGTCTGGTATCGTATGTTCTTTTATTGTATTATTGTCTTTGAACGTCCGAGACCTTCTACATTACAAATTGCAAAATAGAAATGAACTGTTTTACAAACACTACTGAGCAACGATGATGCATACAAAATCTAAGAATACCACAGGTTAAATAGTTTAAATTATGCATTAATTTTTGTAATATGAGTTTCTACTTTCCATTTATCTTCTCTCTCAGAATCTCATCGTGAAAATTACGTAAAAGATATTGCTATTAACTAGCTGGAGCTTCACATCTATAAGGGAAAACCACAAGTGAAGTTAGTCACTTAATCGCAAGTTCATACAAAGGACTCCGCTATTTCTCATACCTAAATAAAGGAACGGCCGCGCCAGTCAGTCTGAACGGCCACTACGGTCGGGGATTCGAGTCCCCCCTCGGGCATGTATATTTGTGCCGTCCTTAGTATTAGCTAGTTCATAAGTAGTTTGTAAGTTTAGGGACTGATGACCGCGTAGTTAAGTCCTATAAGCTCTACAAACATTTGAACATTTTTTTAAACAAAGGAACGAAGCCAGCACTACCATGTGACGTACATATTTACTGCTGATCCTCAGACATTTTACCTCATTATTTGAGATAAAATAATCTTTCTGAACTCATTTTTTTAAAATAAATGTCATTTGCCCACTATAGGATTTGTATAACGCAACTGTGTAGTCTACTGCTGAAACAATTCGTTAGAATTGTTTGTCTACTTTGTTCAGCTACGCTAACAACAGTAGATCACTGGAAAAGTACCAGAGATACACGTTGAGAATCTCTCAGCTGTTAATCTTCCGTTTGTAAGCCTAACGAATCATTAAGGTAGTGATTTCCGTTGAAAAAAGACCTATGTTTAGAAAGTCGTCTTTGTCACTAGATCGAATATTAAGTGATAACCATCTTAATCTCCTAAAGTACCTATATATTATTTAAAAGATTTAAAAATCACCCTATTTCTTTTCTTTGGAAGTTTAGTATTTTTGAAGAATCAGTATTTTTGGTAATTAATTTACACATTAGTTTTGAAAATCTAAGGATGTGTTTAAAGTGGAAGTAGATAAAAGGAGTATTCCCAAGATAACTCGTGTTCTGCAAAAATCTATGCAAATATTCATTAAAAGGAAGTTATTTGTTTCGAAGATTAATTACAAAGATCACCCGACACAAAACTATATATGTGACTTCCTCACACTCTTCTTCACTCGGCTGCTGAAACGGAGATGTCTTGCCACTGTTATTAGTCACTGGGATAGTATTCAGTTCATAAATTTCAAGTAGACAAATTTCTTTAACAATACGTAAACAATACTAAAGGTCACAGTATAGGAGCAGTGAGTATAGAAACTGTAATGTAACTCTTCCGGCAAGAGGACGCCCAATGTAATGATTTTGATAAAGGGAAGGTAACTAATAACTTGGTGTGGCTCATTGGCCTGGTGCAAATCTTTCAACTGGACGCCACTTCGGCGAGTTGCGTGTCCCTAGCCTACCCAAATTATCCAATCGGGGAAAGGGGACCTACAGCTTAACGTGTCGAAACGTCCGAAACACGTGTCGTTTCTGGAGACTCCTCACATCGTTATGAGGTGAAAGATGAGTTAAAACGCAGACGGAAAAATTCCGAGGTCCGACCGGGTTTCAGACCCGCGACCCTCCAGGTTACAGTCAAGCGCTTTACCCGGAGACCACTAGGCCCGACTAGGAAACTACCTGAAACACTCCCTACAATATTCTTGCATTTATTCATGCATTCTAATGCATTTCTCCTATCAACTTTTTCGGCTCTCGAGAGCCACAAACAAACCATCGTGTGCTCCCCGAAATGTAATGTGTGGTATCTAATCATCCACATCAGTACAAATAATGTTTGGTCAACGGAAAACACTTGCTCGCGACCCAAACCTTCTGATATAACACAAGAAAGGGGCTTTCGTTTTCATGTGTTTTCTTGCCACTTATCGCCTACCCTGCCCGACAACATAGTGCATGCTATTTCTTGTGTAATTATTGTGATTTGTCAAAAGTTAACTGGTGTCATTTATCATTGACAGCGAGGAAATCAGCGCGGTGGCCGAGGGGACTGAGGCGCTTCAGTCACGGTCTGCACGGCCACTACGGTCGGGGGTTCTAATCTCCCCTCGGGCATGGATATTTGTGCCGTCCTTAGTGTTAGCTAGTTCATAAGTAGTTTGTAAGTTTAGGGACTGATGACCCCGTGGATAAGTCCCATAAGCTGTACAAACATTTGAACATTGTTTTTAGGAAATCAGGGACAGGATGGTGATTCTTTCGCAAACAAACAAGAAACTACACGATTCAGTCTGTTAATTAGAACCTATACTGAGCTTTCCTATTCAGCGTTAATCACACTTTGCTTTGTGTGAGCCTTGTTTCATGGCCTCACAAATCGTCCTATCACTACAAAGAAAACAAAAGAGAGGAGGAAAAGAAATAATTATCACACATATTCCGAAACAATAATAAGAACTTTTGTAAGTGCTTGACTGTGTAATGTCGAGTCTATAGAAGCTAGAGTCCGCAAACTAAAAATGGCGCGAACTCGACCACGAGAAAAAGAAACTAAGACGTAAACTGAGCATCAGAAATTCGTGCACTCCTTCCTACCACTGATTCTCCTATTATCAGGTCAAATATTTAAGTTCTGAGCTGATGTTTCATTCTCAATTCGTTCTGTTATGAACACCGAGTACATAGCCATCTGAATTACTCACAAAAATGTAATAAAGATATAGCTACCAATGAATTCCCTTGAAAGAACAACAGCAATAGTAGTCTCCCAGGAAAATCGACCAAAATCGACATCTTCACCCGAATTGCTGAATTTTACGTGAGAACTCTTGCACACTCACGTCAGTGCAGTTCGGGTGACGGTCTAAATATGCCCTATTGCTGACCTGCCTCTGATCAACCTTCTAGTTCCCTCCAGACCGGAACAAGACGTGACCCCATTCGATTTTCGAGTAACGGCTCTACCGCCAACTTGACGACATTCACAGACAGGACATCCGCAGGCAAAATTCCTCTGAGCCTACAGGTCTTACATCAGGCTAAACATCTACCTTCTCCGCTGCCTACTTCATAAAAACAGGTGCAAGCACGCGTCCTAACAAGGAGGGAGTACTTTGGAGCGTGGCTTCTTAAGTTTTTGAAAATAAAATAGAACGCTTCCAGTATTCCTGTATCCACTGGTCACTTTCCCTATTTAATAGAAATGATGATGGCTCAAAAGCCTTCTCTACCACATTATGCGAAAAAACTGACAAATCATTAGCAGCCGAAAAACACAAAAATTTAATTTAAATGTTTAAAAAATGTTTGAGTCTTAACTGAGGGGTCATCAGTCCCTGAACTTACAAAATACTTATAAACTAACTTGTATTAAAAACAGCACAATCATACGTGCCCGAAGCGGGATTAGAACCCCCGACGGGAAACGGCCTCGTGCATCGGAGCATAGCACCTCAATGCACTCGGTTACTCCGCCGCGGCTCATATAGTTACAAATTAAGCGAATCTATGATAGTGCATGAAGTGCAAGTTGAAAGTTTCCACCAGGAACAATTTCCTACGGAAACTGGCCAGATCACAGGGGGATAGTCAACCTGAAACAATCAGAACATCTGCAGTGGCGCTATGCTATTCTGCGGCAGAGTAATTCAACTCTTGCGAAACACGGAATGTTTCTCTCAATGAAACCCGCAGAATTGTAATAGTTTTCTTGAAACCCACTCCAGTCGAATAGCTTTACCACCTCGCAGGAATAGCACCACAACCTGTCAGATGAAAACAAGGAAAGAAAGCAGTAGAGTTGGAAATAACCCATCTTCTGTATAGGCATGAACCGCACCCGCAATGCGTGAAGTCAAGGAAGAGTTTCCTTCGGACACCCAAGGAACTTAGAACCACTGCTGAAAAAGTTAGGGTTATGGAAGGCAACGACCAAACCTGGTTGGAAAAGAGATGTTGAAGCTATACTTCCTGCAATGAAGAGGAATGGAAAACTTGGAAGTCCATGACTGGACTGAGATCTTTAGTTGGAAAATCGAAATTTAACTTGGCAAGATCGGGATACACTGACCCAATTGATATTCGGTGTGACTGTGGAGGAGACCAGACTGTTCGGCACATGCTTCGGTGCCGACTGTACCCAACCTCCTGTACAGAGGATGATCCTCAACAAGCAACAGAAATGCACTGTAAGTGGCCACGTTTTGGTCAAAATTAATCTAATCATTACTGTACAAAAAATATGTACATGTACCTGTATGTTTCTAACACGAGAATAAATGAATATATAAATGACTAGCTGGAAACCCGGCGTTGCCCGGGTGTTTATTTATTCTGCACTCTCGTAGTCTACCTCCCCTTCCCTCCTCTATCTGCATTCATCTTTATCTGCATTCATCTCTTTCTTTCCCATGTCCTTGTTCGTTTTCACTTTTCCCTTTCTTGGCAATGTTTTTTGCAAGGCATCCTCTGTCATGTACCATACGAACATGTATGTATCTCGTGACCTTCTTCTTGGTATAAGTGTCGCGTGTGCAAAAATTCATCAAGATCTGAGAAAACCTATTCATTACTTTGTAGTTATCAAATTTTCCAGTTTTATTTCATACAACCCGTGTTCTGAGAATAACGAAAACAACAAAAAAAGGATCTGTGAAATCGGTCGAGTAGTTCTCAAGTTATGGCGCGACCAACATACTTAGGGATCCGTTACTATCTTGCAAGATATTCTCCCCTATGCACCGTATGAACCTTGAGGTAGAGGCTGACATTCCTTTTGGAGGTCAAGCGTGCAAAGTTTTATGAAGGTCGGGATGAAACTGTAGACTTCGTCATTCTGTAGGAAAAGTATCCTCCGGCATGCACCTTCATTCCGTCCTATCGTAAATACTTTCTTAGCTGACATTTTATACCTATAAACTACATACCGGCCAAATGTCACCTTCATAGGTGTATTAGTTTTAGAGATTTCGTGTATCGTCAGTGAGTGAGTGACCTTTAGCTTTTATATAGATATCTCCTGAATTATGGGTCCTACAAAGACATAATTTATCAGGTTCGTAAAGAGGAATATTAGGAAACTGCCTGCGAAATGTGTTGTAAATTGATTTGGTAGTATAGACATAGTAAATTACAACCTCATGTTTTTTAGGGCGAAGTTTCATGTATTTCAATGTCTTTGACGTCATAGAACCTGAATATATGTCGTAATACGGTATTATTTCAAAGGTACATCCAGTAGTGCATATGTAAAAGGTCCGCAAAATACGTAGCGAATATAGTAGGAAAGACGTAACAAATCAAACCCTCATGCGTGATGTGGCGGTTTTTCATTAACGTAATTGTTTATTACTCCATATCTCATGAACTGTGCGTCGTACTACGATACAATTTCGAACGTACGTTCAGTGGTATGTGTGTATACTGTCTGTAACATTTCTCGCGAATACAATTAATAGATTACGAGTAATAAATTGTAACGTCATGCCAAATGCCGTAATTTTACTTCATGACCACCGGAAAAGTAGTAAGCGACAAACCTTTGTCCTATCATCATTTTTCTGGGTTTGTCAGCGAGGAAAAAGTTTCCTAAAAGTTTGAGATTATGTTTGAAGTTTGTTGCAAGTCGCTAAGTCATCTCCTTCTGAAATAGTGGGCTGACAAAGTCGCACTATCACGTGCCACAATACGGGGAAGTTTTTATTGTTTATGACGTCATATCTCCTGAAATATCGGCCCTATTGCGAAATCCTCTCTTAGCGGACGTCTTCTACCGATGAAGTACATTCCTGCCAGATTTCAGCTTCATAGGTGAAGCAGTTTTCGAGATTTTGTGTTTAGTCAGTGAGTGAGTGAGTGAGTGAGAGAATGAGTGTCCTTTCCCTTTTATATAGATAGAGATACTGCGTTAAAACAAACCGTGAAATTCCATGTAAGTCTATTAAAAGCAATAGAAGCAAGATCAACAATTAAAATCGAGATAATACTGCTAGCTAGGGGCAGCAGAAGGAACTAAGATTTTAATCGTGATATTGCTTCAGTGAAGCGAAACATTTGGGAGGACGAGCTATCTCGGGATACTATTTTTCAGCAAAAGCTTTTGAACCCGAGTTACCACGAGATAATCAGTTAGGAGGTTGAGTGTAGAAATAAGGAAGAGCTTAGGTGCGAGTGTGTGGATACGTCGTCAGTGTTTGTTTCACGGGAGGAACGTCGACTGCTAACAAGAGAATCCTCGGAGACGCGTCAGCAGCGTCTTTCCTGGGCAAACATTGACACACGCGTGTCGTTACGCGTTCGTCGTCTGACTACACCAGCCGTGACTGCCGCGAACTGGAAGAATCGCTTCGCTCCCAAAACGCATTGTTATCTCCGTGCAGTGTTCGCCTCATCGTGTTCACACAGCTCCTGCCCAGCGGCACGGACGGCGATGTGGAAACGTCTTCCACTCCAGCATTTCTTCTGTTTGCCCTTTACGCAGACTGGAGAATACAATACTGTTCTGCTAGCACACATCTCTTTTCCGGGTTCTTACATTTTGATCTACAAGGTTATGCTGTATTTCATTTTCGGTGTTTATCCTCATCTTTATACGTAAAGCAGAGTGTCCGTGTATTTGTGTGTACGTATTTCAAAACAATGTTTGTAAAGCTATGAAATAAATCGCAATTTGCGATGTTATGGCTTCCCTGTATGAGGTTTAGATGGAATACCAAACTGTGGCGAATGAAACTTTGTGCCCGGCCGGGATTCGAACCCGGGATGTCCTGCTTACGAGGCAGACGCGTTGACCACTCCGCCACCGAGAACACAGTGACCAACCCCACTGCAGAGGACTCTTCCCTGCACGTCTCCCGCCACACACAAATCTCCATTCGCCACGCTGTCTCTTTCCTATACCACAGCCTATTTATTTTCATTCGTCACAGTTTGGTATTCCATCTAAACCTCATACAGTGAAGCCATAACATCACAAATTGCGATCTATTTCATTCATTTGAACGCTGTAATTCGTCAAAAATATATATAATTGTTTGTAAAGCTGATGGGAGTTAACTGCGGTGTCATCAGTCCCTAACCTTACAAACAACTTATGAACTATCTTATACTAAAGTCGGCACAAACATCTATTCTAACCCCCGACTGCAAAAAGCCTCGCGCATCGTAGTATACCTCCTCAATACGCTCGGCCACTTCGCCGCGCCTACGTATTGCAGAGGAATCTACAGTTTTCTTCCAATCTTTTCGAAATTTTGTACACGTAAACTTCAATCCTTGAGTACGGTCACCGTATGTATAAAAATCACGTACAACACATCACAACTACAAATGCACTCTCATTAACTTTGATAAAACTTAGTATATACAGTTTCATAGAGTAATGGCATGACACCATTAATAAATTTAGACTTTGAACATAAATCTGTAGCTAAGGTAGAATATTCAAAATTTTTAAGTGTTTGCATTGACGAGGGACTGAATTCGAAGAAACATATTGAAGATCTCCTGAAACGTTTGAGTTCAGCTACTTATGCTATCACAGTCATTGCAAAATTTGGTGATATACATCTCAGTAAATTAGCTTACTACGCCTATTTTTATTCATTGCTTTCATATGGAATCATATTCTGGGGCAATTGAACACTGAGTAAAAAAGTATTTATTGCACAGAAGCGTGTAATCAGAATAATTGCTGGAGCTCACCCAAGAGCATCCTGCAGACATTTATTTAGGAATCTAGGGATCTTCACTGTAGCTTCACAATATATACATTCACTCATGAAATTTGTTATTAACAATCCGACCCATTTCAAAAGTAATAGCAGTGTACATAGTTACAACACTAGGAGAAATGATGATATTCACTATTCAAGGTTAAATCTAACTTTGGCTCAGAAAGGGGTGATTTTTGCTGCCACAAAAGTCTTTGGTCACTTACCAAGTAGCATCAAAAGTCTGACAGATAGACAACTAGCCTTTAAAAAGAAATTAAAGGAATTTTTGAATGGTAACTCCTTCTACAATGTAGACGAATATTTAGATAAAGCTTAAAAAATTAAAAAAATAATAATAAAAAAATAAAATAAAAAATGTAATAAAAAATCCTTAAAATAATGATTGTCAAGTGTAGACAACATTTACTAAACTGACGCTTTTCACATCATTACGAAATGTCGTATATATGATCTATGGAACAAGCATTAATCTAATATAATCTATATGACGTGATAAACATTGAATACGCAGAAAACAGCTGCATTAACCGACAATGCTGCTCATTTTCTCCTAACCCACTGGACCGATTTCAACCCAATTCGGTACACGTATTGGTTATCGTGAGGTAACAATTTCTGTATGGGTAAGAACCACTTCCACACATGGTCCAGGAGATATGGCGTCATAAATAACAGGAAACGCAAAAAACTGCCACTTTGTGTGGTGAGACTTTATTCATACTGTATGAGATTTAGAGCACTTAAGGACTTCAGCACTCACTAATCATAAATTCAAACCTTTATTACACTTTTTATCGCAGACAATCATAGCAAAATAATGAAAGGAAAAACGTTTCTCGCTTACTACTTTTCCGCTGTTCATGGACAACACTACGGCACTTGGTATGGCGTTACCATTTATAATTTCTACACTACAAATTGTAGCTGCAGGAAATTTTACAGACAGTATAAGCGACACAAATACAGATCAATGTGCCTTCGAAATTGTATCACAGTACGACACGTATTTCATGAGATATGAGGACAAAAACAGTAACGTTCATGGTAAATCGCCCCATCACGCATCAGATTTTAATCTATTACTTCTTTACTACTAACTTTATTCGTAATACATTTTACTGACATGCAGCACTTATATAAATGAATGTATACCTACAATATTATACACTTTTACAAAATATAATTCAATAAATATGAGATGGGCAGAAACTTTTCACATCATGCCCCACGTTTTAATACATTAACGTATTTACTACTAAGACACTCCTGTATTCCAGTCAGCTGAAAGGAATTCCTGAAAGCTGTCAGTGCTGTTGACAACTGTGAACCAACTGTGAAGCGTACTCGCTTGTAGGCGAAAACAAGAGACTTCTATAGAGTTACAGAGGAAAGAAGAAAATGAAACAGTATACATCCAACGATTACCCATTATTTTCTGCGGGTGTACCTTGTAACTACAAAAGAGAGTCTTGTATTTTCCATCACGATTAATAAATCATATGACAAGCTATTAAATACTTCAGAGTGGTTTTGACAGATCCATGTATCTCACACGGACAACTACATGTCGCTAGCTCAGGGGTGGGATCCCTAAAAAAATTATTCATATTTTGGATAAGTAACCAGAAATATTGTTTAAAAATCAGGTTTTGTATTAAATGAATGTGTTGAGGCTACATATCATTTGCATTTTGATGATCATTCGGATCTCCGGGCGGGGACTACTCAGGAGGATGTGATCATCAGGAAAGACAACACTGGCATTCTACGGATCGGGGGGTGGAATGTTAGATCCATTAATGGGATAGGGAAGCTAGAAATTTTAAAAAGAGAAATGGACAGGTTGAAGTTAGATATAGTGGGGGTTAGTGAAGTTCGGTGGAAATAGGAACAGGATTTCTGGTCGGCTGAGTACAGGATTATAAATACAAAATCAGTTGGGGGTATTACAGGAGCAGGTCTGATAATGAATAAGAAAATAGGAATACGGGTAAACTACTATGAGCAACACAGTGATCGTATTATCATAGTCAAGATAGATACGAAGCCAACACCGACCACAGTAGTACAAATTTATAAGCCAAAGAGTACTGCCAATGATGAGGAGATCGAAGAAATATATAAGGAGCTAAAGGAAATTATTAAGGGAGAGGAAAACTTCATTGTTATGGGAGACTGGAATTCGGTAGTAGGAAGAGGAAGAGAAAGGAAGATAGCAGATGAATTTGGTCTGGGCAAAAGGAATGAAAGAGGAAACCGCCTGCTAGAAATTTTCACGGAACATAATTTAGTTATAACAAACACCTGGTTTAAGACTCACAAAAGGTTGTATACATGGAAAAGACCAGGAGACCCCCGGAGATACCAGATAGATTTTATAATGGTAAGACATAGATTTCGGAACCAGGTTTTAAACTGTAAGACGTACCCAGGGGCAGATATAAACTCTGACCATAACTAATTCGTCATGAATTGTATGCTGAAAAAAAAAAAAAAAAAAAAAAAATATTGAGAATTTCAGAGGGAGCTTTAGGCAACAATTGACAGTAACGAGAGAAAATAAAACAGTAGAGGAGGAATGGGTAACAATGAGAGATGAAATAGTGAAGGCAGCGAAGAACAAAATTGGTAGAAAGGCAAAATCTACAAAAAATTCTTGGATATCGCAGGACATACTACATTTAAACGATGAAAGGAGAAAATATAAAAATGCAGTAAATGAAACAGGCAAAATGGAGTACAGACGACTAAGAAACGAGATTGACAGGAAGTGCAAAATGGGTAAGTAGGAGTGGCTAGATGGCAAATGCAAGGATGTAGAAGAACGTAGAAATAGAGGACAAATAGATACAGCATATAGGAAAATAAAAGAAACATTTCGACATAAGTAAAACAGCCCCTATGAATAACAAGGACACTGATGGAAAAGCTGAATGGTGGAAAGAGTATATGGAAAGTCTCTACGAAGGAAATGAACTTAGAGGCAATATTGTAGGAAGGGGAGAAGAAGTAGATGAGGATGAAACAGGAGACACTATACTGAGAGATGAATTTGACAGAGCACTGAAAGACGTAAGTCGAAACAAGACCCCTGGAGTAGGTTACATTCCCTCAGAGCTACTGAAGTCTCTGGGAGAACCAGCCATGACAAAACTGTTTTACCTGGTGTGTAAGATGTATGAGACAGGTGAAGTACCCTCAGACTTTAAGAAAAATGTTATAATCCCCCCATTCCAAAGAAAGCAGGCGCAGATAGGTGTGAAAACTACAGAACCATCAGTTTAATAAGTCATGGTTGCAAAATATCAACACGAATTATTTACATGTTTCATGTTTGTTTAGCTTATGGGACTTAACTACGGGGTCATCAGTCCCTAAACTTACAAACTACTTATGAACTACTTATGAACTAGGACGGCACAAATATCCACGCTCGAGGGGGATTCGAACCCCCAACCGTAGTGGCCGTGCAGACCGTGACTGAAGCGCCTCAGTCCCCTCGGCCATCGCGGCCGGCGAGTTGAACAGACTTGCTCAGGATAGGGTATTGTGGAGAGCTACATCAAACCAGTCTCCGGACTGAAGACCACAACAACAATAACATTTTAATTTTTTTAATTTCTCTAGTAGAAATGTTTGTAAACCTATTGGACGAAACTTCTATAGTCTTCAGTTCCTACACTTACAAACTACAACTAACACCAACGATGACAACACATCCATGCCGGAGGGACGACTCGAATTTCAGGCGGGAACGGACGCACAGTCCGTAGTCGTCATTTTGCAAAGCTCTAAATTTCTTGCAATACTGCTGAACTCCATTACTTTTCGTACACTTCTCTATGACAAAAATATGGTTAAAAATCATCACTGCAGTTACGAAGATAATATTTTAGTAAGTAAGCCGGTATTAACGCCAGCCCAAAGTTATTTCTTCTTCTACATCTACATCTACATACGTACTCCGCAATTCACCGTAAGGTGCGTGGCGGAGGGTACACTGTACCACTACTAGGAATTTCCTTTCCTATTCCACTCCCAAACAGAATGAGGAAAAAAAGAATGCCTATATGCCTCCGTACGAGTCCTTATCTTGTCTTTGTGATCTTTACGCGAAATGTACGTAGGCGGCAGCATGATCGTACTACACTCAGCTTCAAATTCCGGCCCTCTAAATTTACTCAACAGAAATTCACGAAAAGAACGTCGTCTTTCCTCCAGCGATCCCCAACTGAGTTGCCAGAGCATTTCCGTGACACTCGCGCATTGGTCGAACCTACCGATAACAAATCTAGCCGCTCGCCTCTGAACCGCCTCTATGTCTTCCTTTAAACTGATCTGCTGCGGGTCCCAAAAACTTGAGCAATACTCAAGTCGTGGTCGTACAAGAGTTTCATACGCGGTCTCCTTTACAGGTAAAGCACATCTTCCCAATGTTCTGCCAATAAACCGAAGTCGGCTGTCCGCCTTACTCACAACTGTCGTTACATGTTCGTTCCATTTCATATCGCTCTGCAATGTTACGCCTAGATATTTGAACGACACGACAGCATCAAAAAGCTCACTACTAATGCTGTATTCGATCATTATAGGACTGTTTTTCCTACTCATGTGTATCACCTTACACTTTTCTACATTGAGAGCTATCTGCCATTCTTCGCACCAACTAGAAATGTTGTTCTAAGTCATCCTGTATGCTATTACAGTCAGTTAAAGACGACACCCTCCCATACTCCACAGCATCATCAGCAAACAGCCGCAAATTACAACTTACTCTGTCCATCAGATCATTTATATAGATAGAAAATAAGAGCGGTCCTATCACACTCCCCTGGGGCACGCCTGACGATACACTCGTCTCTGATGAACACTCGCCGTCGAGAACAACGTACTGCATTCTATTACTTAGGAAGTCTTCCAGCCAGTCACAAATCTGTGAACCTATTCCATAAGCTCGTATCATCGTTAGCAGTCTGCAGTGTGGCACCGCGTCGACAGCGTTTTTGAAGTCGAGAAAAACACAATCCGTCTGTTGCCCTTCATCGATGGCTTGAAAGATGTCATGTGAGAAAAGGGCAAGCTGAGTTTCACATGAACGATGTTTCCTAAACCCGCGCTGATTCATGGAAAGAAGCTTATCCGTTTCAAGGAAATTTACTATATTCGAACTGAGAATATGCTCTAAAATTCTACATGAAACTGATGTCAACGATATTGGCCTGTAATTGTGTGGGTCAGTTGTTCAAGAATTCATCCCATCAAAGCAGCAATCTTACATCTGTCCCCAGGAAGAGTATTCTCCTGGATTTCTAGTTGATAGTATGCTTCATATTATTCCATTTGATCAGTACAGGTAAGAATATCACGACGTTTATTCGAACATATTGACCGTTTCATGGTGCTGAAATAAATTCAACGGCAAGGGCAAATTTGAAAATTTGTGGTAGGCCGGGATTCGAATCGGAACTGCCCATTTCGGGCCAGCGGTCGGCTTAACCGGTTAGTCTCTCCAGGCAAGCTCACCTTTCTGCCCAAATTCTCAACTTGTGGCACGTCCATTATTTCCTCTCGCTCGTAGACTGTCCTGTATTCCCGCAAGTGATCGAGCATTCTTGTGAATTTGCACAGAAATTGTGAAATGCCTATTGCGGCACACTTCTACATAAAATATCTACTACTCTCACTGAAGTGAATGGTGGAGTGTTCATCGAACCGCTTTTATGTTTCTCTACCATTCCATTCTTTAATAGTGCGCAGGAAAAATAACGGAAAAATCTTGGCATTTTTTTCTGATTTTTCTTATTTTATTAATATGATTGTGTCACCTATGTACGTTGTTAATAAAAAAAGCTCGTACTCGAAAGAGAAAGTTGGAGGCTGCAATTTCGCAAATAAATCAGGCCGCAACGAATAACGCCTTTCTTTTAATGATTTCCACACCAACTCGAGATTCATTTCTGTGATACCCTTTCCCCTATATCGCGGTAATACAAAACAATCTATTCTTCTCTGATGTTTCTCTGTGTCTTCCGTCATTCCCACTAGGTTAGATTAATACTTGTTCCATAGATCATGAATACGATATTCCGTAATGATGTGGAACGTGGCAGGTTAATGAAGGGTGCCTGTACAAGACGTTACATTACAGAAAATAGTACATGACTCAATGTTTATTTATTTATTTATTTTCTTAGATTTACTAATTTATATCTAAAAACTCATCCAGTGAGCAGAAGGAGTTGTCTTTCAGAATTTCTTTTAATTTGTTTTTAAATACTAGTTGGTTATCTGTCAAGCTGCTGATGCTGCTTGGTATGTGACCAAAGACTTTTGTGGCAGCATAATTTATCCCTTTCTGTGCCAAACTCAGTCATAGTCAAGGTCATCCTTTCTCTTGGTGTTATAGCTGTGCACACTGCTATTACTATTGAACTGGATTCGATTATTAACAACAAATTTCATAAGTGAATATATATGTACTGTGAAGTTACTGTGAGGATACCTAAATCCTTAAATAGATGTCTACAGGATAATCTTGGGTGAACTGCAGCAATTATTCTGATTACACTCTTTTGTGCAATGGATACTTTTTTACTCAATGGTGAATTACCCCACAATATGATGCCATACGAAAGCAGTGAATGATAATAGGCATAGTAAGCTAATTTACTTAGATTCTTATCGCCAAAATTTGCAATAACCCTAACAGAATACGTAGCTGAACTGAAAGGTTTCAGCAGACCGTCTACGTGTCGCTTCCAGTTTAATCTCTCATCAATGGATAGACCTAAAAGTTTTGAAAATTCTACCACTGTTACAGACTTCTGTTCAAAGTCTATATTCATTACTGGAGTTGTGCCATTTACTGTAAAGAACTGTATGTACTGTCAAAATTTAATGAGAGCCCGTTTGCAGAGAACCACTTAATGATATTGTGAAAAACATTATTTACGATTAGGTCACTTAGTTCTTCGTTTTTTTTGTTTTTGTTTTGTTTTTGGATGTGATTACTATGTTTGTATCATCGGCAAAAAGAACTAACTTTGCATCTTCATCAATGTAGAATGACAAGTCATTTATGTATATCAAGAATGGCAAAGGACCTAAGACCTAACCCTGTGGCACCCCATCCTTGATAGTCCCCCAGTCTGAGGAATCGGCTGATGTTTTGACATTACATGAATCACTTATTTGAATTTTCTGCACTTGGAGTTTCCACAATGCGCATCAATATTATCAAATAGGGAACACAACAGTAGTGTAGCAGTTTGTTTACTAAAGCTGTTGCATCTTCGAAGCATTCTGCCAATTAGCGGGTAGTTTTGTGGTGTCCCGTATGCAATTTAATGGTACAGTATTGTGGGTGGTATCATTTTGTTCCTTGTAATGTAGGGTATGAGAAAAGTGATGGTCGACATCTCAGACCCACGATTGGGAGGGGGAAGGGATTGGGGAAAGATGGAGAGTCATCGCTCGCTTAAACCTTTGTAACTTCGCACCTAGCCATTCGATTTTTAATTTTTTTTAAACAAAGGTATAACTGCGTATTACACATTTTGTTATTAGCAATTTTTACATAAATGAATACGTTTCGGTTAAAATTTCAAAAAAAAAAAAAAAAAAAAAAAAAAAGATTCCTCCAGAGAAATAAGTATTAAACTTAAGAAAATAATCATTTTATGTTAATTGTTTATAACAGATTAGAGAAATAAAATATGAAAGGAGCATGAAAGAAGAAAACATTTTTATTTTGAAAATAGTTTTTATTTAACACTTGTTGAGGAAAGAAACAGTATACTAAATATAAAATTGCATTCAAGAGAAACAATCAGTATTATTATTTGCGTAGATGTTCATTATTATTTTAATTATATATTTTAACTGTCACGGAATAATTTAACCAGACTTATGTTTTATTATTACATTCATTTGCTGAAAAATGAAGGATATCTTGAATCCACAAGTTATTCTCCTTCTTACTTTCTTCGTATTACATAACCATAACTGAAGTTAATCACCATCATCATTAACATAAGAATCATCACAGAATTCTGTTCCATTTGATAGTTCACAATAATCTTCTTCTTCGCTCACAGTACAGCATTTTTGTGGATTTGCAGAACAGGAACAAATGTCTGTGCAAGGAAATTTATATAGTGCACATTTCTATGGCGGAGCAAATTTTGATGAACCACATGAACATTTGACGATTGAGAGAAGTTCTTCAGGTCCACAAGGAATATCACACATTACTGGCTGGTATTTGCCTTTCTCATTAACAGTACAACCCCACTCAGTAACTGCATGTAGTTCAGGACTGGCAATATGTGCTTTCCGCCATATTAGGGCTTGATGATATGCTGTTTTTTATGGCCGGGCGCAGAGTATCTTGTGTTGGAGGCATGCATGATCCATCGACTTGCTTTTTGGTATAAAACCACCATTCCGGTTGTTTCAGGGATATCATCTTCGTGTTTCTTAAATATACAGAGCATATAAAAGCTTCCAGAACTCGGATCGTTTCTCCACTCAAATCTTCTTTTCTCAGTGATGACAAAGTGACAAGAACTCTCCACCAGTTTCTATAAATGTATTAAAGAAACTTGTTTTCGTTTTACCATACAGTGGTATCAGTCCCTGAGAGAGAATGCAACCCAATCAAAGCATCGGCTCGCTTGTGACTAACGCTTGAAATATCATACCAACAAAAATCTCCTAGTTCGTGAGACAACAAACCACGTATCCTGTGGGAGTTGAGGGTAGAAATTCGTCGCTAGCACTAGGACATCAGTATCATGAGAAAATGTTTTTAGAGTTTCTGCTCTATTCACACTTGCGAAGAGAGCATGTAGAATTATTTTCGAATCGGCCTCTTCTTCTGTTGTTACTAGAGCTTCGACATATCGGTTGGTAGCAAGAGAGTGTTTCCGATAAGATACTACAATTTTTTCCAAGAACCCATATGCTTTTCACTAGCGCAGTACTGAAAACATCTGTTAGTCTATCCTTGTTTTTATCATTAGAAAGAGGTTTTGTCGAAGACGTATTTCACGACCGGTTGACATTTTTCTTAGTATATCTTCTGGGGTGTAAAGCAAGATTCTAAGAACAGTGCCTGATAACCCAGAAAATATACTAACAAAAATAGTTTTAATATTTGTGTTGGATTCTATCTTGTAGATGAGACGAACACTACCTTGATGTCTTCAATCTATTATTGCATATTTCAGAGAATTGTCTACATACTCGTATGTGTCAAAGACAACATGAATTCCGGCACACAATTTTAATCTGCCAGGAAGTTTCATATGAGCGCACACTCCGCTGCGGAGTGAAAGTTTCATTCTGGAAACACCCCTTAGGCTGTGGCGAAGCCATGTCTCCACCATATCCTTTATCCCAGGATTGCTAGTCTTGCAGGTTCACAGGAAGTTTGGAAAGTAGGAGGCGAGGTACTGGCGGAAGTAACGTTGTGAGGACCGACCGTGAGTCGTATCGGGATAGCTTAGTGGTAGAGCGCTTGCCCGCGAAAGGCAAAAGTCCTAGATTCGAGTCCCCGTTCCGGCACACGTTTTTATTCTGCCAGGAAGTTCCATAACCAGAAATGTTTGTAAATCTATGGGGACAAATTGCAGTGGTAATGAGTCCCTAGACCTAGAAAGTTCTTAAACTACCTGATGCTAAGGACAACACACACACCCATGCCAGAGGGTTTACTGGAACTTCCGACAGGGAACAGCCGCGCACTTCTCAGAAAGGCGCCTTAAAGTTCTCAGCCACACCCGCAAAGCCGAGGACAACCAGGCAAATAAACTGCGCGTTCTAGTGGCGGCCTAGTACAAATTTCATATATCAACAACAAATTTTATCACACACACTCTGCAAATATATTCCTTGTACTTTAGTGGTGTACTTTCCAGCAGTGGAAATGTCGGAAAAGAGGTTAGACAACGATCAAGAAAAACAGCGATCGTGCGACAGCCAGCTACTGTACTCGGTCCAGAAAACAGTAGATACAGGCTTCTTGGCAGATTCTGTGTTCTTGACTTTCGCAAGGTTTTCGATACCGATCCGCACTGTCACCTAAATAACAAAAAGCGAAGGTCTTTCAGAAAGTAAGTTCCGTTTCTACAGTGGCGGACTAAGGCTGTCGGAGGCCCGGTGCGGCGGCAAAACAAAATGAGGCCTCCGGTCAACTTGGAAATACATGTCTTACTATAGAAAAAGTAACTTTTGGGATTTGGAGGCCCCCCAGGACGAGAGGGACGGGCCAGACTAAAACAGCTTTCGAGATTAGGAGACCCCAGAAAAAGAGAGTGAGTGAGCTAAAAAAAAAAACCTTTCGAGGTATTTTTAGCCCCCCCCCCCCCCCCCCCCCCAAGACGTGATGCCCGGGGCGGTCCGCTCCCTGCGCCCCCACCTTAGTCCGCCACTGTGGTTTCCATTTCTATCCGCGGCAGGGCTACAATCGCAGTTCCGAGCATGCGCGGCAGTTACTATGAGTCAAAGACAAGACATGTACGCACTTCAGCACTTCTTAAGCACATCGGCACGGGAAAAGGTCTGTATTCAGGAACAGAGAAAGTGGAGGTAAGGGAGGGCTGGGGAGAGGAGGACAGAGACATGGCAGACGTCGGGAAGTCTCCAATCATCGATTTCCGAATGTGAAAATATTTTTCTAGCAACCACCTACATAGGGAGACATCATAGTGTTCAAATGTTTGTAAATCAATGGGACTCAACTGCTTGGTTATCAGTCCCTAGCTTACAAACTAATTAACCTAAGGTAAATTAAACTAAGGACAACACAAACACCCATGCCAGAAGGTGGAATCGAACCTCCGACGGCGGACGGCCGCGCGCGCCGCAACACGGTGCTGCAGATAGGGAGACATGCCCATCACAATAAAATATTAGAAGTCAAGTCGAAAACGGAACGATTTAGGTATTCCTTCTTCCTGCGCGCTATTAGAGAATGGAACGGTAGAGAAAGGTTATGAAAGTGTTTAATGAACTCTCTGTCAGGCACTTAAATGTGATTTGCAGAGTATCTGTGTAGATATAGTCAACACCATCTAGAAGCAAGGCCTCAGCGCAGATCGATTGACGTCACACCTAGTAGGCCGCGATCGGTAGCTGACTGGCTGGTTACTGCCTCTTAGCGGCGTGACGTCAGTCGGACTGCTATGAGCACCACCACCTAGAGAGGACGTGGCGCTGTCGTGTGACGTCAGGCAGAGTAGGTTGCGCGCGCATAGCTGACTGGCTCGCTGCTTCGGCATAGTCGGCGTGCCCCAGCGGCTACCCAGTCAGCTATGCACGCGCAACCTACTCTGCCTGACGTCACACGAGAGCGCCGCGGCCTGCTCTCTAGGTGGCGGTGCTCTGAGGCGTTGCCTCTGGACGGTGTTGGCAGAGTCCGTCACGTGGAGTCACGGGGCAAGTAGAGGCGGCCGTCCGTCGGCTGGGCCCTACATAATTGAGGCCCAATCTGTCCCCGCCGGGCGCGCCGCACATCAAAGTTTCAGGCCGCAGGCCGCCTTACGGCCGCCCAGAGGACACTTGTTAGCGGCGCCCGCTCCCATCTGCATCCCCACCTCTCGGCTGTCCCGCCAGATCATCGCTCACCACCGGTGGGGCGCGGCCGGCTGCCCCTCCTCCTCACGTGCCGTCTGGCAAACGGCATCACGCCTAGAGACCTTTCTCATCTACGGTCTGAAGAGTACTCGAAACAACACAACCATCATCCAACCAATACATGTGATCTTCATATTTTCACGGCGTATATCATGGTCCATATTTATACTAATAAGCAGAGAAAAATTCGATCAACTCTCTCCTAAATGAAAATTTTCAGTCACACGAAACCATGTCAGTGCAGATCAGATGTGGATTATACACAAAGAAATAATATCTAGAGCTGTAGACAGATTTGACAGATATATGTAAAAAAAAAAAAAAAAAGAGAGAGAGAGAGAGACTGAAGAGTGGCCTGACCCTCCGTAGTGCAAGAAAACAAAGTTAGATCAATTTCAATGCGAGAAGCTTAGAATAGTTTACATAAAGTATATAGCGCTAAACACTGTCAGCACCTTCACTACGCGATAGCATTAGTGGTGCTACTAATAACAGTTCTGCAAAAGTAGAATTCTTAAACACAGCTTCAAGAAACTCCTTCACCAAAGAAGATGAAGCAAACACTCTAGAATCCGAATCAAGAACAGCTGCCAGTATGCATAATTTTTGAAGAAGATATCAAAAATATTCAAATGTTTGTAAATCTATCGGACTCATCTGCTGGGTCATTAGTGCGTAGCTTACACTAAACTAATCTAAGGACAACACAAACACCCATGCCCGAGAGGGGATTCGAACCCCAGACGGCGAACGGCCGCGCGCACTGCAGCAAGGCGCCCCAGTGAGCAAGCTAATCCGCCACAGAGAAAGAAGATTGGAGTATTGGAACAAATTAACCACATGAGAAAAATAAGTCTCCCGGACCCGATTGTATACTAATTAGGTTACTTTTAGAGTATGATGGTGCAAAAGCCCCATAGTTAGCTACCATATAGAACTGCTCGCCCAGTGAAAAATGTGGACGCTAGGATTGGTAAATTGCAGTGGTCATTCCAATATTCATGAAACGCAAAAGGAATACTATGCAAAATAATAGGCCTACATCACTGACGTCAGTTTGCAACAGGATTTTGGAAAACATACTTTTCTCAAACATTATGAACTACCTCGAAGAGATTACCTATTGACCCATAGTCAACAAGGATTCATTAAATATCGTCCTTATGAAACACAGCTAGCTCTTTATTCACATGATGTAATGAGTGTTATCAACAATGGATTTCAAATCTATTGCATATTTCAAGACTTCCGGAAGGCTTTTGACACTATACCTCACAAGTGCCTTCTAATCAAATTGCGTGCTTATGGTATATCACCACAGTTGTGCGATTGGATTCGCAGTTTATAGTCTGATGTAACGAAGTACCTAATATTTGACGGAAAGTCATCGAGTAAAACGGAAGTAATATCTGGAGTTCCCCAAGAGCGTGTTGTAGAGCCCCTATTGTTCATTATCTTTATAAACGATTTAGGAGACAATGTGAGCAGTTCTCTTACACTGTTAGCAATTGATGCTGTCAATCATCAGTTAGTAAAGTTACCATAAAATCAAAAGCAACTACAAAATATTTAGGTAAGATATCGGCATGGTGCAAAAATTGACAATTGACCCTCAGTAATGATAATTGTGAAGTCATCCACATGAAAACTAAAAGAAATGCATTCAACTTTAATTTACACGATAAATGAATCAAATACACAGGCCGTAAGTTCAACTAAATACCTAGAAATAACAATTACGAAGAAATTAAATTGGAAATACAACACTGAAAGTATTGCAGGGAAGACGAATCAAGGGTTAAGTTTGATTGACAGAACACTTAAAGGATGTAACAGTGCTACTCAAGAAACTACCTACACTACACTTGTCCGTCTTATTTTGGAGTATTGTTGAACATTGTGGGATCCCCAACAAGTAGGACTGACAAAGAATATAGAAAAAGTCAGGAGAAAGGCAGATCATTTCTACTATCGCGATGTAGCAGAGAGAGTGTCACAGATATGATGCTCGAGTTGGGATGGAAATCATTAAAAGAACTGCGCTATTCGGTGGGGCGATATTAATTTTGCGAAGTTTCATTCATCAACTTTCTCTTCCGAATGCGAACGTATATTGTTAGCAGCCACGTTCATCGGGAGATATAATCATCCTAATAAAATAAGGGAAATGAAATCGAAAACGTTATTAGAGAAGGGTGCATACAAAAATATCATAAAATCGGTTCGATGAACACTCTGCACCGCGGTGGAGTGTCCGAGCGCATTGAGGCACTATGCTCCGATGCGCGAAGCCGTTCCCCGTCGGGGGTTCGAATCCTCCCTCGGGCACGGATGTTTGAGTCGTCTTTAGTATAAGATAGTTTATAATTAGTTTGTAAGGTAAGTGACTGATGACCCCGCAGTTTTAAGATCCATAAGCTTAACAAACATTTGAACATTTTGAACTCTGTGCCATGTACTTTGCAGAGTATTTATGCAGATGTGGATGGAGTTTTTCTTTAATATTCCAGTTGAAATACTCGGTCTTGTGTTTTTTTCTATTTTTTTATTCATCAGCGTAAATGAAGTTGTCATAAAACATGTGTAGGGAATTTAAAAATTTAATACGAATTGGTAATGAAGGTGATACTTTCTTATTAGAGTTGTTCTACAATTATTCGACTTAGGATTTGGAGGCAGTGTGTATTGACGTGGAAAAAAAAGAAAGCGTAACATTGGACAAAAAGTACGCTCATCCTAGTCCTGATAAACTCAAGAACATTATAGGTAGCCAAGTTTGCCGTAACCGTCTGTTGATCAAATTGGTGAAATCTGTATGGTATAAGAAGTGCGTGATAGCGTTGCGCGGTGATACAATCCCACTTGTTTCTCTTTCCCTGCTTTCACGGCTTGAAAACATAGGAGGTATCAGAACTTTGTGATCCCAGTTTTTCCAATAATTCGGGAAGAAGTTTCCCGCGGCAGGCGCCAAAGTTTTCCAATGCCGCTCCGACCGGCGCTGTGGTAATACTCCCACTGCGGCTGCAATAGCTGCCAGCAAAACGCACGGCTCTGATTCCCTCACCACACTGTACGTAACCGTATGCTTCACAGGTGCAACGAAAGCTGGAAATGGATGCGATGTCAAATGACTCATATTTCCATCTATATCAATCACATAAAGACGCAGTGAGCAACCTTGTCAAACGGTTCAGAGAGGTTTGTGCAACAGAATTTTCTCTTTACTCTCAATATGAGAAATGGGATCAATTGTGGAGGATGTAAAGTCTTTATTAGTCTCCAGATAATTCATATGATGCAAAAATGGAGTCTGCAACCGAAATTTCCACTCTTTCCGCCACTTATTTGAAGGTAGTTCTTCTTAAAGGAAGCATGTATTCATTTCGCAATAAATGATAAACTTACTTCACGCAACATATTGCTCTGAACATCTAGAGCCACTTGTTTTATCGATATGTCACAATAGTATTAGGTGTGTCCACAAAATAAGTTCCGTTTGGTTATATAACACAAACGTGTACAGATACATAAAAATATTTATTGTACAAAACTCTACAACTGTTAATCTACTATTCTACATAGCTTCCGAAATTTTGTAGGCATTTGTCATAGCGTGGCACAAGTTTTGTATGCCTTCATCATAGATGGATGCTGCCTGAGTATTCAGACATGTGGTTACATGTTCTTTCATTTCGTCATCATCGATGAACTGTTGACCACCATAGCTAGGGCACTAAGTGTAAACTTACAGTTGTGCTTAATCTTCTCTTCAGTTGTGTGAACCAGTTCGTCAGTAACCACAGACGGGCGACCACTTCGTTCTTCATCGTGCACTTGATCACGTCCTTCACGAACAGTCTGACCCATCGTCTAACCACAGAATCACTCATGTTATTTTGTACGTAAACCTCGTAGATTTGCCGATGAATTTCCTGTTCACTTTACGGAGAAAACATTATGAGTGATGGAATGGTAAGAAAGTGGGTGAGAGCATTTGGAGATGGCCGCACAAATGTGCATGATGAACAACGGAGTGCGCATCCTTCGGTCGTTAATGAAAGTTTGATGCAGGAAGTGAACAATAAGGCGAGAGAAGACAGAGCCACCCTTTACGATTTCCTCCTTGCGGGATGACATTCGTAATGTTTCTCGTAGAGTCAGCGTCTTCAAGACGATGACGAAGTAAAAACAGTTGTGATGCAGTGGTTAACAAGTCAGGCGGCAGACTTCTGTGAGGAGGGTTTTCAAAAACTGGTTCAACGGTATGACACGTCGCTCAATATTGACGGAAATAATGTAGAAAAGTAGATTAAAGTACAGTGTTTCATGTAAAGATAAAATTAATGAGATCTCTTAGCAAGTCTTTTTTTTTTTTAAATTTCAAAACGGCACTTACTTAAAAACACTCCTCGTAAATATACGTAAATGTATTATAATGTGGTGCATGATGTGAAAGGTTTTTACCCATCGCAGTACATACGATCTCATATTAAATGTATTATATGTTATAAAATTGTATAATTCTGTTGCTATACATAAGTGCTGCATGTCGGTAAAATCTGATACGAATACAGTTAGTAGTAAAGAAGTAATAAATTAAAACCTGGTGCGTGTTGGATCGGTTTTTCATGAACGTTACTGTTCATGTCATCATATCTCATGAACAACGTGCCGTGCTATGATACAAGAACTTTTTTTCCTTTCATCATTTTTCTGTGGCTGTCAGCAAGAATAAGTGTAATAAAAGTTTGAAATTATGTTTAATGTGTGTTGTACTTTAATTCTCATACAGTATATAAACAAAGTCTCATTACACGATGTGGCAGTTTTATGAGATGTTCACTCTTTATGACGTCATATCTCCTGGACCATGTGTCTATGTGGTTCTTACCTCTACAGCAATCGCTACGTCACGATAAGGAACATGTGTACCAAATTTTGTTGAAATCGGTGCAGAGGTTTAGGAGAAAATGAGCAGCATTTTCGCTTAATGCAGCATTTTTCCAAAATTATCGGTGTTTATGACGTCATATCTCATGAACTATGTGTTTTTCGTGACTTTTACATTTACGGCGACGCATTGAAGCTTATGTGTACAAAATTTCATAAAGATTGGAACAAAACCGTAGATTTGAATGCAATATGTACACACAAACACATGAATACTCTGATTAACTGGTTATTACAATAATTAGTTAAGAAATATTATACACATTCTGTTCTACTGAGATTATTTTCAATTAGTGGGAATAATAGTTTGATAACAAATAAGTAACGAACATTCATTAAATAACCACAGAAGTATGACAAGACAAGAGGTATACCATGTTTTGTTCAATTGCTATGTTACTATATATGTTATGACAAACATGCGCATAATGAAAACGATATAAGAGTAATAAGACACGAAACAAAATAGATACATATATGTAATATTCAGGGATGTGAAATACACTAAGGTGACGGAGGTGGTGGGTATCTGTTAATGTCGTGACGGACCTCTTTCTGGCCGCTGGGTGGACCAGCCGTTGGAAGTCCCCTGAAGGAATATCAGACATCGGAAAATGTCTACCTGTCCGCTAAGTGTTCGTGTTACTAATTTTTACAGCAGGGTCTTGTGTTCTGTCTCGTCTACGAACATGGTTATTATTCCACTGGTTACTATTTCGATTGTTATGATTATGGTGAGATCTGTTTTCAAACCTAACTTTTCAAGTGTCCACGTGTGTATTTGTCAATATTTCACAAAGGAGGGGCGGACTCCTGTCCAGCTGTATTTGCATGTGCTGTCGAAAAGCCGGTTTCACGGTTAGAATACACATGCCATGAATTCACATGTGCAACATTGTTCTTATTAAAATGGTCACTTTTATGGATTCTTGTAAAATATCTATGTATGACGTGAAGAGAATCTGATACACAAACAATGTATTCTAAAATGTTCCTGGCACATATAGTGACTACTCCCGAAAGTCAAACTGTTCAAATGTTTGTGAAGCTTAAGGGACTTAACTGCGGGGTCATCAGTCCCTAAACTTACAAACTACTCATGAACTAGCTTATGCTAAAGACGACACAAACAGCCATGCCCGAGGGGGGATTCGAACCCCCGACGGGGGAACGGCCTCGTGCGTCATAGCATAGCGCCTCAATGTGCTCGGCCGCTCCGCCGCCGTGTCAAACTGTTGTTTAGCCTTAAGAATTCTTAACACATCGAGATGCCGTGTCGGTTCACTCCAGTACACAGTTACATTACACACTTTTCAAAATATCTTGTATGAGTATGCATACGCAACTACTTAGACATGCGAGCGTGCATTTTCTGGTTTTTCTGTTATATTTGACAAACAACAGTACTGATATAGAACATCGCAGTAACATCACGACTACTGGCTTTACCTTTTAGTTTGTATAAAGTATTTTTTTACCTGAGAGAATATACACTGCTCACAACAACTGCGGGATCAAGTGAGATACCGTACAAAATATACATTCCGTAACGTAATTTATTCAGATATTGATTACAATTGTAATGTGTGTGTTTTGGTACGTTATTTTTGCTGTCTCAGCTCTTCGTTTACGTAGACCGGGGCACCATGGAGGTACCGTAATAGTGAAAAAGTCAATATCGTTGCCGTCTAATATGGTGTGTGATCACCTCGGACGGGCAGTACAATTGCACAAATGCGTGGCATGGGCAAAATGAGGTTATCAATAAGCTCTCGAGGTAAATTTGGCCATTCGTCATTGAGTGTAATATCCACCTCGCCTACCGTTGTGGGAGGTGACGGTATGATTCCAATGCGTCTGCCAAGTGCATGCTGAATCCGATTTCAGTCCGGTGAACTAGCTGACCACTCCATTCATTCAATTCCCTCACCTTCAAGCATGTTGCCCACCAGTGCATCTCTGTGTTGACGAGCTTTATCGTCCACTAGAAGGAATTCATCTCCTATGGTACCATCGTAGGGCACATGAAAAAGGTCTAAGTATCTAGTCATTATACCACTGAGCAGTCAAAGCGGCATTCTGAACGATATAGAGGTCCGTACGTCCGCCAGTACTTATTCCCGCCAACACCACCGTGATATAGTGATGTTACTCGCACATAAGCACGATTGTTTCGACTTATACTTTCTCTCCAGGTAGTGGAACAATGATTGTCCGGTGAATACAAAATCTTGATTCATTTGTGAACAGAACCCCGCTCCATACGTTACCACTACAATCCTGATGTTCCTCCACCAGTTTCTGTTGGCTAAACGATGTCGTGGTTTTAATGGGACACGCACCATAGGCCTCCGTGGATAGAGGCCCTATCTCGAAGGCGATTTCGGACTGTTTGCGTTGATATTGCGCGTCCTATTCCGGCTTGGATGGTGCATTACAGCTGAGCTGCATTAATCCTCCTATCTTGACGGGCTGTTAACCGGAAGTAACGGTCATATCTTGCTGATGTTACCCGTGGACAACCTTCCCTTTGCCATATTTCAACGGTTCCAGTTTTCTGAAATCACGTTCCGGTCCTGATCAATGCACTTTGGGTCACTCCAGTAGCTGCAGCCCTCTCACTTTTTCTTTGCCCCGCTCTCAATCGTCCTGTGGGTCTCTATGGCATAATTTCGGGTAAGTCACTTCGTTGTTGCACAGTAATAGCTCCTCAGTACAGTATATTAACACAATGCTTATGCAATTCTTTGGTAGGGTAAACAAATCGATACCTACCCGTTCTGTTATTACCACTTTCTTGGTTTCCTTAATGCTGTTGACTTCACTCCGTAGAACTGTCAGACAGACGTCTAAATTTAATTCATACTGCCGATGACAAGTCTTCCGAACCTAGAGTATCAACTGATCCCCTAACCGTCTTGATCTGTGTTTTAACAGCCGCCGACGTTTCAGATGTTTATAAATCTATAGGACTATACTACTGAGGTCTTGAGTCTCTATGCTTCCAAAACACTAAAACTAACTTAAACTATGCCGGTCGCGGTTGCCGAGGGGACTGCACGGCCACTACGGTCGGGGGTCCGAATCCTTCTTCGGGCATGGATATTTGTGCAGTTCTTAGTATTAGTTAGTTCATAAGTAGTTTGTAAGTTTAGAGACTGATGACCCCGTAGTTAAGTCCCATAAGCTATACAAACATTTGAACATTTGAACTTAAACTGTCGTATGGTCAAGACACACACACATGCCCCAGGGAGGACTCTAACCTCTGGTGGGAGCGGTCGCCCACCTCCTGACATGGTGCCTAGAATTGCACAGCCATTCTCACTTTTTTCGTAATCATACATGAGCTGTGTTTTATTTAAGAAAATGATTTACTTTTGCAATCTTCAAGATTGGGCGTTATGCTCTGACTGTTGTGCTGTTAGTGGAGGCTCGATCATTCGACTAATTATTGTCATAAATCATTTGGATAATAACTGTAGTAAACTCATGGCAGTCGCGGCGGAATAGCCATGTGCACTGAGGCTCCGTGTTGCGGTGTGCGCGGCCGTTCGACGTCGGAGGTTCGAGTTCCTCGAACATGGGTGTATGTGTTGTCCTTAGGTTCGTTTAACTTAGTTTAAGTAGTTTGTTAGCTAGGGACTAACAACCAAGGAGTTAGGTCCCATAGATTTACAAACATTTTTGAAACTCACTGTAGCACACCCTACGTGAATTTTTTTTTAAATTATGTCAAATTTGTTGCCATGGTTTTATGTGCTTTTGCAAAAGATGATCCAACATTAATTTTTCTTTTGTTCATCTTTTGTCTTCTCCTACTTTTATTTTTCCTTAATGTGCTTCAAACAACTCCATCATCCAACATGATTTGGAAACGTTGATCACAAGTGAGTCATTCTTTCACATCGACGGTATCGTATTCCCGGGATTTTTGTATGTTTGCCATTATCTTATTTGTATCCACAACAGATTCAACATTATGCGTTAATGAAAATTTGTGTTTTTATATTCTATTCGAGAATTTGTTGAAACGCTTCCTCTCAATCTAATCCTAGTTGTCGATAACCATGTATCAGTAATCGTGTAAATTCACTTGCCAGCAAAATGACATAACGACTACTGCTTTATCTTCAACACAGCTCCTGGAATGGACGCTTGGTCCAAGGCGTCATCCTACGGATCGGCTGATCGTTCCTGTCGGAGGTTCGAGTCTTTCCTCGGTCAGGGGTGTCCTTAGTTTAAGCAGTTTACAAGTCTAGGGAATGATGACCATAGCAGGTTGGTCCAATGAGTTTACAAACGTATGAACATTTTCATCAACAGATGACAATCAAAAGTAAATTTTTACACTACGTTAGAGACTACACAGATACTTAGTGGAGATTTACAATCCAAATAATCGAAAATCCGTGTAAGGAGATCCAATAATAATATTAATAAATAAATGAAAAATTATACAATTGTACAACATATAATTCAATAAATATGAAATTATATACTTACGATGGCTAAAAACCTGTCATATCATGAAACACGTATTCTAGTCAGCTTAAGGAAATTCCTGGAAAGCTGACAGTAATGTTATGTTGACAATTTTGAGCTCTGAAGCGTACACGGATGCAGGAGATAGCAATAGACTTTTATTGAGATATAAGGAAAGGAAGAGAATGAACAGAGTACATCCATCTAATACTCATTATTTACGACAGATCTGGCTTTTAACTTCAAGAGACTGCAGTTTGCAGTAAGACCTGTATTTTCTATTACGATTAATAAACCACAGGGCAATCTATTCAATACTGTGGAGTGGATTTGACATCTCCATGTTTCCACGGACAACTTTATGTCACATGCTCAGGGCTGGCCTTACCAAAGAAATTATTCGTATTAGATCATGGTCAAGTGACAAGAAATATTGTTTTTTGTAAAGTTGTGAATTCATTTAATGTATGAATGTTGCACATCGTTTTGTATTTCCATTCATCTTTTTTTTTTTTTTTTACTGTACTTAAAATTTTGTATATTATGCAAGACAGCCTTATTTCTTATATATTCTCTGATAAATATAACATGTTATTAGAAAAAAGGAGATAGAGAAGGGATATAAGAAGCACAAGCTCAAGGCTTGAATAAATAAATAAATACCCACACATCTCCGGGTTTTCAGCTAGTATTTTATAAAAATCGTTTAAATTAAGAAAAAGTTACAAATCCTTGAACTAATCGAAAATATGAAATATAGTTTACTTGAACTACGTCCATAGTTTCACGCCATAGCTTGCTTTTACACGAATCAGGGTGATTAGAATTGTAGAAACATGGAAAACAGCCGACCGCGGTGGCCGAGGGGACTGAGGCGCTTCTCTCACGGTATGCACGGCCACTACAGTCGGGTGTTTGAATCCCCCCTCGGGCATGGATATTTGTGCCGTCCTTAGGATTAACTAGTTCATAAGTAGTTTGTAAGTTTAGGGACTGATGACCCCGTAGTTAAGTCCCATAAGCTGTACAAACATTTTTTTACATGGAAAACAATTTTCATAGTCTGAAACGCAGAGAGAAAGGATGCATTATGACAGTTTCCACCGTACCCCTACAATTTGTACCCAACAGAAATGATTTGATGTCAAGGTAAGGGATTTGTCACGAGAAATAACAAGACGTCTACGCTGGCAGACGCGTTGGAACTACTGCACGAAAATGTAACACGTCATTGCCGAATATTGGCGGTGTAAAAAACAGCTTGTAATGAAAAAGAGGAAAAGATGTGGCACTAGTCGATTCTGTAGATGATCACCTAGTTGTTAGTGTAGCAAATGACAGTTTCAGTACTTAATTCAGTTCCACAGATTCATGTTTCGAATTCATTCAGATATTACCGGACGACTGTAAGAATAGGCTACTTTCAGTAACTTCACTATTCAACTATACGATGGAAGTCCTAGCAGTACATTTTTACGACACATAGCTCACGCAACAAAAACAACCTGCGTTTATGTCAAGATTTTTATCAGTCTTGTTTACAGTCGCAGTACTGGGTTAGTAACTTTACTGTCAGGGTATTGCTGCGCCGGAGCGATCGAGCGCATTGAGGCGCTATGTTACGAAGCGTGAGGCCGTTCCCCGTTGGTGGTTCGAATCCCCCTCGGGCATGGATGTTTGTATCGTCTTTAGTATAAGGTAGTACATAATTAGTTTGCAAGTTTAGGGACTGATGACCCCGCAGATAAGCCCCTTAAGCTTAACAAATATTCGAATTGTCAGGTATACCATTAATTATTTCAGTCAATTTAAAACTTAATAACATTCTAAGGTGGCCACTCCAATCGTTCAAATCTCTCAGCTTCAAGCATGTTGTCCACCAGTGCAGCTCTGAAGGAATGAGCGTTATCGTTCACCCGCAGGAACCCATCTCCTATGCCACCAGCGTGGACATAACAAAAGGCCGAAGGCCTGTCGGAGGTTCGATTCCTCCATCGGACTTGGGAATATTTTTTGTCCTTAGCTTAAGTTAGTTTAATTAGTTTGTAAACAAATGTTCAAAAATGTTTGTATGGCTTATGGGACTTAACTACGGGATCATCAGTCCCTAAACATACAAACTACTTATGAACTAACTAATACTAAGGACGACACAAATATCCATGCCCGACGGGGGATTCGAACCCCCGACCCTAGTGGCCGTGCAGACCGTCACTGGCGCGACTCAGTCCCCTCGGCCACCGCGGCCGGCCAGTTTGTAAACCTAGGGACTGATGACCAGAGTAGTTAAGTCCCATAGATTTTCAAACATTTGCACATTTCATTTGAATTCGTGAAAGCTTCAACAAGATTCGTAGTTCACATCAGTGGTCCGAAGAAGATCCACATGTTATAGTAAGACACGTTTTCAAGAACGCTTCTCTGTAAGTTTGTGGTTTGTAGTAATGCACAATCTATTGATTGGCTCCCGTGATATACCATTCTTTGAAAATTAGCTTCCAGATTACTGGAAGAGATTCTTTTGGCTACAAGATGTTCCAGCATGACAGAGCTTCTGCACATTCAAGTTATGAGGTGCCATATTATCTAAACCTAACATTTCCCCGAAGATGGATCGTTAGAAAAGGGCACGTTTCTTGGTCAGCAAGGCCCCGGATTGCATTTTTGCCTACATCTGCATCTGCATGGGATACTCTACAAGTCACATTTAAGTGCCTCTAGGGATTGTTAAAAGACGAAGGCTACAAAGTAAAAACAACAACAGGAGTCTCCATAAAAGAACGCTACGACAATGCCAGAAATGCTACGCATAGTGCTATCAAGAGAAATCAAAAGTGAATTCACTTTCTTAAAGTCAGCTTTGAACGTTTTAATGAGACCATACCAGGATACTTAACTTAACACCCGATACATTCCATCATAATCTACTGAACGACGTGACCCCAGCACAACCTACACTGGTTGATCAGAAGTTTCCGGACACCTGGCGTCCTCCATCTATAATACTGGAATTTAGTATTGCGTTGGCCCATCCTTAGCTTTAAGGACAGCTTCCACTCTCTCAGGCATACGATCATTAAGGTGCTGGAAGGTTTCTTGGGTAGTCGCAACCCATTATTCACGGAGTGTTCCACTGAGTAGAGGTATCGACGTTGGTCGGCGAGGCCCGACACGAAGTCGGCGTTCCATAAATTCCAAACGTGTTCTCTTGCATTCAAGTCATGACTATGTGCAGGCCATTCCATTACAGGGATGTCATTGTCGTGTAACCACTCCCCCACAGGCTGTGCATTATGGACAGATGCTCGATCGTGTTGAAAGATGCAGTCGCCATCTCGGAATTCCTCATCTACAGTGGGAAACACGACTGTCCTTAAACCATCAATGTAGGTCTCTGTTGTGATAGTACCATGCAAAACAAGGCCTCTACAAGGAAAACACGACCACACCATAACGCCACCGCTACCGAATTTCACTGCTGGCCTACATATGCAGGCAGATGACGTTCTCTGGACATTCGCCAGACCTCCACCCTGCCATCGAATCGCAACATTGTCTACTATGATTCGTCACTCCACACAACATTTTCCCACTCTTCAGTAGTCCAATGCTCACGTTCGTTACGACAGGGGAGGCGTCGTTTCTTTTGTGTCCAGCCTCGTCACCGCTTTTGTATCTCGTTTCCGTTGTAGGTGTCGGTGGCCGAGTAGAAAGACCGACACAGGAATAAAGGATGCACGCTTGTGCAGGTAGGAGGTGACCAGCCAGTGGGACAGCAGAAACTAGAAACACTAGAGTAAATTAGAACGAGATATATATTTCTTAGAGACTTAGTAATACTTAACTTTTACATAGCTCAGTACTGCAGAATGCTGATACATAGTTGAGCTAGAGGCCTGCCTAGTGCCTGTCCGATAGCCAAGTCTTCACTGGTGCCTGTCTGATTCCGAAGTGTTAACTGGTTCCTATCTCAGTCCCAAGTGAACGATGTCGTTCAGTGGTGGCCACGAGCGGGATAGCAGCAGAGGGCGCTCGTGGCTGACGTCGTAAGAACGCCGCGCCGTGCGTGCATGGCGGCGCGCGGCGAAAGTAGGTGGCGCGCACTTTAGACTTGTGCGACACCACAGTTTCGCTTTGATCTGCGTGATGTGTGGCTAATGGGTACCCATATGAACATTAATTTCACGTTTTCTCACCTCCCGCCTAACTGCCATAGTACTCAGAGTGAATCATGATGCAGTTAGAAATTCCTGAGTGATGGTCTGGATAGATGCCTGCCTATTACACTGTACGACCCTCTTCAACTGTCAGCGGTCTCTGTGAGTCAACAGACGAGATCTGCCTGTACTCTTTCGTGATATACGTGTCCCTTCACATTTTCACTTCAGTATCACATCAGAAACAGTGGACCTAGGGATGTTTACGTGTGTGGAAATCTTCTGACGCAAGTGGCTTCAAATCACCTGACCACGTTCGAAGTCCGTGAGATACGTCGAGCGCCCCATTTTGCTCTCTCAAGCTGTCTAATGGCTACTGAAGTACTGATAAGGTGTATCTGAGAGCACAATGTACCTAAGATGAAAAACATATTTTCTGGGGATGTTCGGATACTTCTGATCACATAGTGTACCAGCATCTGTAAGTAAGATTGGTTAGGAATACCATTCAAATATTTATGGATTGCATACCAGAGTGTAAATAATATTGCTATCAAAATACTTCGGTTAATTAATAAATTAATGAGCCAGAGTGTAAATTCACATTTCAGATCTACAGAAGCACAACGAAACTTGTAGCTATTCAAAAAGACTGTTATCAATTACTTTGATTATTAAGATTCGAAAACGTTCAGTACGATTACTCATATTTTATAAATTTGGCGCTCCGTTTAGTAGCTAAATCTGAACATGAATGACATTTTTGGACCTGCAGAAGTGCAATGAAATATGTAAATAGTCAGTAGTTCGTATGAGTAATTAACGTGATTATTAACATTTTAGAAAATTCTATGTAATTGAAGAATACATTTATTAGTTTAGAGCTAGGAATCACAAATCCTGAAACTGGTTGTAACATGAGAGAATGCTGTACGTCATTACAAACTATTGTAAATGAAAATTGCATCAGAATCTCATTATTTTTCAAGTGATTAGTTAAATAAGTGTGCACATTGTTTGTAACGCATTTCACAGATATGAAAATTTTGATATTGTGTGAAGTAATAAATGTCGTTTTTGAAGCAGAAGGTATGTGTGTTTTCTTTTTAGGAAGAACGCCGAGTACAGCTCAATATTTCTGCTACAATAGGCTAAGTATTGCAACCGAGAAACGAGGAACATTTATAACGTCCTCATTTGCCTTCGCTTTTAAGTTTGTCTGATTTAGATACCAACAGCTACTTAATAAAAATTGGACACACGTTCCACGAAATTTTATTTCAATTTGTAAAACTATCACCTAAAATATTTACCATTCCTCCTGAAACACCCTGTAGAGTTCAATTCTTACGAGCTGTTCTGAGTGCACTCTGTAAGTGGGACACAAAATATTCTTCGATCAAAATAGTGAACAACTGTTGTTAGAAAAACTTGTTCCACAATTTTGAAACTGAATGCCGCTCATGAATACGGATTATGGAACACGTAACTACCGTCAGTAACATTTCATCACGACAAAGAAAGGAAATCAATAGCAGAAACGACGACAAAGTTTGGTCCATCGAGCATTGGTCAGAACTATTATTTAAATTAAGGCTGTCAGAAACTTTTAAGCTGCTTTTTGTGAGCACGGAATTAAATTCAATGAAGCTTTGAAAATAAGTGCCCATACCAGGGATCGAATCCGGGTCTTCTGCATGCTAGGCAGATGCTCTGTCCACTAAGAACACAGTGGATACTGCAGCTGCAGCAACTACTCTGGCGCGCTGTCTGCCAGACACACAAATTCTTACCTTACAGCCTACGCTGATATCGTAGTGCCCAAAATGTTCAAATGTTAGTAAATCTAAAGAACTTAAATGCTGCGGTTGTCAGTCCCTTGGCTCAAAACTACTTAGACCAACTTAAGCTAAGGGCAATACACGCACCCAAGTCAGAGGGAGGACTCGAAACTCCGACGGCGAGCAACCCGCGCTCCGCATCAAGGCGCCTTAGACCATTCGGCCACGCCACCACGGCTCAAAGTGTACATTGCCCTGTATTCTCGTTTAGTTGCAGCCGTGGTTACCCAATTCTCGTAAAGACATCGAGCCGTGTGTGCATTGACCTTGAGATGTAGGGACCCTTTTGGCCGTCTTAGCATTAATTACATCAGTCGGGTCTGTTCTGACATGTCGGAAAGAATGCAAACCACATGTAGTCCTATTTGAGCCCAACGGCAAGGAAGTGCACTGCTCAAAATAATTAGACGATCATGTGAGATATCCAATTCATAAGTTCAAATGTTTGTTAAACTTTATGGGACTTAACTGCGGGGTCATCAGTCACTAAACTTACAAACTACTTATAAACTAACTTATAGTAATCACAAGAAAAAACATCCATGCCCGAGGGAGGATACGAACCCCCGACGGGGAATCGGCCAGCTTTCACAATAAACATATCGTTTACCGCATCCCTCTATCGATTTTTGTTTTCGAGATATTTAATTTTGAAACCAGGGAGCCCTTTTATGGACACCCTGCATATTGTCTGACACTTGACGTCGTGCCTGCGGCAGCCCCTTTAAGACGTGTGCGACTTGCCTGGGACGCGCTACCTTCGGTCGCACAGAGGCGCAGTTTACGACCTGTCTCGGCGGGCTGCTACGTTTATTCCTCTGAGAGGTATTCGTTGGCCGCGACATTGCCACGCCCCTCTGACACACAGCACAGCCGACCAGGCGGCAGTAAATTGTGGCGTTTTTTCGCTGTATGGCAGAATCGAAGCCGTATGCACGCCCTTAATGCCTCTACTAGAGCCAATGCACAACCGGTATAGGGCGCCAGACGTCGATAGCACGGGGAGTGACGTATGTGAAGCATCTTACTCTTGCGGCGGAAAAAAAAAAAAAATGAATTTCGCGGCGATGAGAGCTTTGATATTGTCATGGTACGACGAATGTGTAGCACAATGCTAATATAATAATTAACAAGTTTGAAAATTAATAAACAATAATTTTAAAGTATTTTGAGCCGTTCACTTACTATAATAAGTGTACTTATATCATATTGCATACAACCAAGTACACTTTTCATAATAATGTAATATTTCAAAAATCTGGTGAGACCGATTTTAGTTTGGTCAGGGATAGAGATTACTTAAGCTTGCCATCTTATTGCGTGTTTTAATATTGTGATCTGTTGTCACATTTCATTGTGGCTATCAGAACAATAAAATCACTGAATTTACGCTGGGGTTGTGTCACCAGAACGATACATCAAACGGACGTTTGTCACTGCTTAGTACAAAATTTGAATGTCAGATACTCATCGCCGCGCGGGAATGGCTGCGTCGTCTAAGGCGCCATGGTACGGAATGCGCGCCCGCTCCCCGTCGGTGGTTCAAGACCTCCCTCGGGCATCAGGATGTGTGTGTTCATCTTAGTGCAACTTAGTTTAAGCAGTTCGTAAGTCCAAGAACCGACGACAGGGGTTCTGTCTCCTAGGAATATATATATATATATATATATATATATATATATATATATAATTTTCGCTGACCACTATATATATCTTATGTTAATGTATATAAAAACTGAGGTGTTCTGCCTATATTTCACTCTCCAGCCAAAACTACACATCGCATACGAATAGTGTTTATATGTGGTAGTAGGTATCAACTCCCATTGTGCACTATGGTGGTAGAGGTTTGATAACGATAAGGGGGTGCAAGATATGGGTGTTGAAAGTTACCAATTTATATAAAATTCTACGTGTGGGTGGCAATAATTTGCTCTTCAGCAAAAACTACACAGTGGAGACGAAAGATCTCTCTGCTTTGTTGTAATACAAAGTCTCCCGCTGTACACCACAGTACTTCCGTGTCGATAGATATAAGAGGGTGGAAAATATAGTGGTTGGAAATCGTCAGCTTATGTAAAATTCGGACTGTAGACCAGCGATAACTTTTGACAATATAATAGCAAAGAGGTTATAAACAGCGAAACGTGATGCAGATGCTTTAGTTCTTCTGCACCAAGCGTACGAATAAAGAAAAATAATTGCATAGTGAAGTATGAAAAGTAAAACTACCAAGAAAGATGCCAAAGCGTAAGAAGGAAATGTCGCGTTCTCGATCCGTTTCTAAAAGAAAACGGCGCTGAAGAGTGAATCTAGAGACGATGGAAACTTGTAATTCATTTTTTTTATCTTACCCTATAGACATCAGCGATATTTCGATGTTCCCGTCCCTAAAGGGGTGAAATGGGGGATGAACGGTTTTTCGAAAGTACGTTGCTATTAAGGCACTTGTGAAGCAATAAATACGAAACTTCGGATTTAGATTTTTTATTGGAATTTTAAAAACACGTGTGTAGATATGTTGGGAAATTCATCCATTAAGCGGCTGAAATAAGAAAAAATGTTTTAAGGGTGCTATTAAGAATATTTTAGTGCAATAGGGGGTGGCAAGTTGTATCAAAGTACTTGATTAGGAAAGCATTTTCAAAGCTAAATCTATGAATATTTGTAAGTAGAAACAACCAATGCAGACCATACAGTCAAAGCTTGCGAAACAGTGTACATATATTACTCATATGGAACTCTGCGACATGTAGCGAATAATTAGTGACAATGGGCAAGGTCACTGCGTAAGTAGTGCGTGGGTAAGTTGAAGGTTTCAGTCTGGCGCGAGACGTGCTAAGGTAGCCCGTGCAGTCGTAGTGATCACTATGTCCCTGTGGCATAGCGGTTCATCGCTACTGCCCAGTAAACAGGAAGGCTCAGTTTCGAAATCCGAGTGGGTAAAATTTTGTAACTTTCAAACGATCCACTACTGCTGTACTTCAGGAAATGCTGATCTTGGTGTAAGCAAACAGTTCGTAACTTTAGTCATTACATTATCACAGTTTAACGTACGACACAGTCGCGACACTCACCGGCGTGAAATTTGTTACTGACTGACTGTTGAAACGACACTATTGCTCCATTTGGTGTGAAAGGCGCAGTAAGGTTTGTGTTGCTTCATAGTTATTTTTCTACGTAACTGACAAAATAGTTACTACAATGCTTGTATTCCAAGCGTTAGCAAATCATCAAGAGACATGAATAATCATTAAATAAATTCAAAAACAGCCGAATTTCATTGCTTCAGTAAGTGAAGTAACAAGTTGTTCATGAAGAAATATATATTATATTGCCGCGAGAGACCACGAACACCAACTGCCGGCGTGGCGCAGGAGATAGCGTCACGGACTGCGGAGCAGAAGGTCGCTGGTTCAATGCCGGGCGCCGTGGCTCAGCGCGCCCGGTCAGAGGGCTCAACGCCCTGTGTAATAAAAAAAAGCTGAGCCAACAACACATCGAACATGAACGAACAAACACGAAGAGCGTCCGCAACGGACAGAACTACCAATAGAGAAAAAAAAAAAAAAAAAAAATCCCGCCCACCGGCAAAAATTTATTTCTCTGTAATTTACGATTCCAGAAGGTTCTACATCTTTCTTATGTTCACTTGTAAATTCTACTTGTTTCTTATGTTAACTGTTCTTCTAATTTCTGGTAAACTCTGTCTGTGTATAAATGGCAGAACACTCTGCCTGAGAGGCAGTCAGTGCTGCGTGTATGTTGAGTTCGTAATAAACGTGCTTTGAGTATAAGTGCTGTGTTCAGTTACCTTCGAAGTCAAGCCTGCTTCCATTGCAACGCGACAATATATACCGGATGATCAAATAGTCAGTATAAATTTGAAAACTTAATAAATCACGGAATAATGTAGATAGAGAGGAAAAAATTGACACATATGCTTGGAATGACATCGGGTTTAAAAAAAAAAAAAAAAAAAAAAAAAAAAAAAAAAAAAAAAAAAAAAACAGCCGCCACTTTCATCATGCTTGGCCTCCCAGGTCCCCAGACCTCAGTCCGTGCGATTATTGGCTTTGAGGTTACCTGAAGTCGCAAGTGTATCGTGATCCACCGACATCTCTAGGGATGCTGAAAGACAAAATCCGACGCCAATGCCTCACCATAACTCCGGACATGCTTTACAGTGCTGTTCACAATATTATTGCTCGACTGCACGTATTGTCGAGGAAAGCCGGTGAACATATTGAGCATTTCCTGTAAAGAACATAATCTATGCTTTCTCTTAATTTGTTATGCAAATTATTGTTTTTCTGACTAGATGAAGCGCCATCTGTTGGACATATTTTGAACTTTTTGTTTTGTTTTTGTTTCTAAGAAAACCCCATGTCACGCCAAGCATGTGTGTCAATTTCTACCGCTATATCTACATTATTCCGTGATTTATTAAGTTTTCAAGTTTATACTGACTTTTTGAACACCCGGTATATTGTGTGTACTAAAAAGGATGGCGCAAACTTAGACGGTTGAAAGTAAACGATAATAGAAGCAAAAGCCGGCCGCAGTGACCGAGTGGTCTGCGGCGCGCCAGTCACTGTCTTCACGTCCGCTACGGTCGGGGATTCGAATCCCCCCGCGGGCATGTTTGTGTCGTCTTTAGTATAAGCTAGTTCATAAGTAGTTTGTAAGTTAGGGACTGATAACCCCGTATTTAAGTCCCATAAGCTCTACAAACATTTTTTTTGTCCCATTAAACACTAATCCGCAAACGAGCCGTTTGCGAGATATTTGTCCTAGCCGCCAGTGACGTAATTGTAAACATCGCTCTAGTTAGCAGGCATTAATTTGAAATTTAGACTTTATTATTAAGATTTACATCGGATTTAGTTCATGTTTCACTGAGTTTATTGTAAACATTATCCTAGTTAGTCAGATGGAGCTCCGGCAAATTTTGCTGTTGCTGTGAGATGGGATCTCACGAGCAGATACGGACAACGATGGATAGGTCGAGGCGGATCTGTACCTTGGCCTCCAAGATCACCTGATCTAAATCCTTTGGATTTTTGCGTCTGGGGTCACCTCAAAAGCGTAGTGTACAGCACAACCATTAACACGGCCCAAGAACTGGAGCGGATAGTTGTACATGTTGTGGTGTAAAGTCAGCGCCACACGCCAGACGTAAGAGGAAGATCGCGGAAAAGGCAGCGATCGACCGAAAGCCAATAGCAAGCAGGCGCCGCGCATCCTGGAGGGAGTAACCGAAGATGCGCGCCCTCTACAAGCGGCTATATCTAGGCCGACATACGTCTGGATGCCCGTCAGTTACTATTCAGAACTCCGTCAGGTACTACTCTGAATTCAGGCAGTTACTAGGCAGATACGAAGTCAGAAATATGACTACTAAGTCAGAACGCGGCAACGAACGTGTCAGTCACTAGGTCTCAGCGTAGCTACTATCATACGGACGACACCACGAGACGCAAGAAGAGAGAAGAAACATACATATTGTGGTGTCGCACAAGTACAAAGTGCGCGCCACCTACTTTCGCCGCGCGCCGCCATGCACACACGGCGCGGCGTTCTCACGACAGCCACGAGCGCCCTCTGCTGCAACCCCGCTCGTGGCCACCACGGAAAGACATCGGGCACTTGGAACTGAGATAGCAACCAGTTAGGACCTTCGTAATCAGATAGGCACCAGTGAAGACTTTGCTATCGTACAGGCACTAGGCAGGCCTCTAACAACTATGTATCAACATTCTGCAGTACTATGTAAAAGTTAAGTATTGTTACATTCTGTGCAATATATATCTCTTTCTAATTTACTCGAGTGTTTATAGTTTCTGGCTGCTCCCCTCCGTACCTGCACCAGCGTGCTGTTTTGTTCCTGTGTCGGTCTCATTCCACTCGGCCACCGACACCTACGACGAGGCTGGGACACAAAAGCGGCGACGAAGTTGGGACACAAAACATATGTTCTAAAATTGAGTATTATACTTTTCAGTCATTAAAACTTGTATTATTAATCTGAATAGTTGTTACAGTTTATATCGATTCCTGCACCACTACCTTTTTTGACAACCAGACCGGGACGAGAAACAACAAAAGGCGACTAGGTAACAACAGTACATGATTTTGAGCCGGTCGCGGTGGCCGAGGGGACTGAGGCGCTTCAGTCACGGTCTGCACGGCCACTACGATCGGGGGTTCGAATCCCCCCTCGGGCATGGATATTTGTGCCGTCCTTAGTTGTAGCTAGTTCATAAGTAGTTTGTAAGTTTAGGGACTGATGACCCCGTAGTTAAGTCCCTTAAGCTTAACAAACATTTGAACATTTGATTTTGAAAAATTCCGAAACGATCCAGGAATTTTCGAAAGAATTCGAAACTCATTGCAAAGACGAGCACAGTATTGTGTCCAGATGCATGCAAGACACTTCGAACACTTCCTTTAACAGATGACCCATACGTGAAATGTGAACTAAACGCGATGTAAAACCTAATAGTAAACTATAAATTTCAAATGACTTTGTACTAACTAGGGCGATGTTTACAGTGTGATCAGTGGCGGCTTGGAACCGTACATTCGTAATTATCTCGCAAACGGCTCGTTTGCGAACCAACGTTTACTGGGACATTTTACTTCTTTTATCGTTTACTTTGAACAGTGTAAGTCTGTGCCTACCTTTTTGGTACACATTGTGTATTTGCAGGTCACTCCACTGAAAGTAAGAGGATATAAACATATGGGAAGTGTAAATTTCTACTATGGTCTGTTTTTACTATCATAGGCACATTCTTTGACGTGTAACAATTCGTCACGGAAACGATCCGCACAGTATTACACTTCACTAGTCTTTCTTACACAAGCACATACTTTTCAATTCAATTACTATCACTTAAATAGCGACTCTCTTGAAAATAATTGCCGTTTATATGTCAGATCCACCTCAATGTACCACAGATAATGACGAGGTCAGGTGCCTTGCGTGCCTCAAGAATACAAATAGTCGTACCGTAGGTGCAACCACAGCGGAGGGGTATCTGTGGAGAGGCCAGACAAACGTGTGGTTCTTGAAGAGGGACAGCAGCCTTTTCAGTAGTTACAGGAGCAACAGTGATTGACTGGATGATTGACTGAGCTGGCCTTGTAACATCAGCTAATGTGACTTTCCACAGAGTTACTGCGAACGACTGGAGGAAGAGAAAACTACAGCCGTTACTTTTCCCGGGGACATGCAGCTCTACTGTATGAATGATGGCATCCTCTCGGGTAAAATTCCGAAGGTAAAATAGTCCCCCATTCGGATCTCCGGGCGGGGAATACTCAGGAGGATATCGTCATCGGGAAAGACTACACTGGCATTCTACGCATCGGAGCGTGGAATGTTAGACCCCTTAATCGGGTAGGGAAATTAGAAAATTCAAAAAGGGAAATGGATAGGTTGAAGTTAGACATAGTGGGGATTAGTGACGGTCGGTAGAAAGAGGAACAGGATTTCTGGTCAGGTGAATACAGAATTATAAATACAAAATCAGTTGGGGGTAATACAGGAGTAGGATTGATATTGAATAAGAAAATAGGAATGCGGGTAAATTACTATGAGCAGCGCAGTAATCGCATTATCGTAGTCAAGATAGATAAGAAGCCAACACCGACCACAGTAGTACAGGTTTATATGCCAAATAGCTCTGCAGTGATGAGGAGATGGAAGAAATGTATGAGGAGGTAAAGGACATTATTTAGACAATTAAAGGAGAGGAAAACTTAATTGTGATGGAAGAATGGAATTCGGTAGTAGGAAAATGAACGGAAGGGAAGATAGTAGGTGAATATGGACTGGGCAAAAGAAATGAAAGAGAAAGCCGCGTGGTTCAGTTTTGTACGGAACATAATTTAGTTATAAAAAGCACCTGGTTTAAGAATAACAAAAGAAGGTTGTATACGTGGAAGAGACCAAGGAGAAACCGGGGGGTACCAGATAGATTTTATAATGGGAACACACAGATTTCTCAATCAGGTTTTAAACTGTAAGACATATCCAGGGGAAGATATAGACTATGGCCATATTTATTGGTCATGATTTGTAGGCTGAAACTGAAAAAAAATGCAGAAAGGTAGAATAAAAAGATCGGACCTGTATAAATTGAAGAAATGTGAAGTTCTAGAGATTATCAGAGGGAGCACTAGGCAGCAATTGACGGAAACAGGGGGAAATAAAACAGTAGGAATGGGTAGCTTTGGGAGATGAAATAGTGAAGACAGAAGAGGAAAAAATAGGTAGGAAGGGAAACCTACAAAAAATCCTTGGATACCACAGGAAATACTAAACTGAATCGATGAAAGGAGGAAATATAAAATGCAGTAAATGAAGCAGGCAAAGTGGAGTACAGACGATTAGGAAATGAGATTGACAAGATGTGCAAAATGGCTAAGCAGGAGTGTCTAGAATGCAAATGCAAGTCTGTAGACAGGAAGGAAGGAAGATTAGTGTTTAACGCCCCGTCGACAGCGAAGTCATTAGAGGCGGAGCTTACGCTCGGGTTGATAGGGTAAGGATGGGGAATGAAATTGGTCGTGCCCTTTGAAAGGAACCATCTCGTCATAGGCCTGGAGTGATTTAGGGAAATCACAAGAAAACTTAAATCTGGATGTCCGGAGGGGGTTTGAACCACCATCCTCCCGAATGCGACTTCAATGTTACCACTGCGCCACCTCGCTCGGTTGCAAGTCTGTAGAAGAATGTATAAACAGTGGAAAAATAAATACCGCCTACAGGAAAATAAAAGAGACATTTGGAGACAAGAAACGCAGATGTATGAATATCAAGAACTCAGATGGAAAACCAATTCTCACCAAAGAAGGGAAAGCTGAAAGGTGGAAAGAGTACATAGAGCAGCTCTAAAAAGGAAATGAACTTAGAGACAATGTTGTAGGAAGGGAAGAGGAAGTAGATCAAGATGAAATAGGAGATAATATACTAAGAGATGAATTTGACAGAGCACTGAAAGACCTGAGTCGAAACAAGGCTCCTGACGTATCTGTGAGAACCGGCAATGACACAACTCTTTCACCTGGTGTGTAAGATGTATGAGACAGGCAAAATACCCTCAGACTTTAAGAAAAATGTAGTAATCCCCATTCCAAAGAAAGGAGGCGCAGACAGAACCATCACTTTGATATGTCATGGTTACAAAATTTTAACACGAACTATTTACAGAAGACTGGAAAAGTTTGTAGAAGCCGACGTCGGGGTAGATCAGTTTGGATTCAGAAGAAATCTAGGAACACGGGAGGCAATACACACTTTACGGCTTATTTTAGAAGATATATTAAGGAAAGGCCAACACACATTTCTAGCTTTCGTAGATTTGGAATACACTCTTTCAAATTCTGATGCAAACAGGAATAAAATATAGGGAACGGAAGGTTATTTACAACTTGTACAAAAACCAGATGGTGATTTTTAGAGTTGAAGGACATGAAAAGGATGCAGTAGAGTAAGACAGGGTTGTAGCGTTCCTCCAAGGTTATTCAATTTGTATATTGAGCAAGCTGTACACGAAAGCAAGGAGAAATTTGGAGAAGGAATTGAAGTTCAGGGTGAAGAAATAAAAGCATTGCGTTTTGCCAATGACATTGTAATTCTGTCAGAGACAGCAAAGGATCTGGAAGAGCAGTTGAACGGAATGAATAGCGGAATAGGTGCGTATAAGACAAACATTAACAAGAGCAAAACAAGGGTAATAGAGTGCATGCTAAGAAAATCAGGTGATGCTGAAGGAATTAAATTAGGTTACCACACAATAAAGGTGGTAGATGAGTCTTGTTTCTTGGGCAGTAAAATAACACCTTATGGTGTCAGTACAGAGGATATAAAATGCAGAATGGCAATGGGAAGAAACGCGTTTTTGAAAAAGAGAAATTTATTAACATCGAATATTAATTTACGCAGATGGAAGTCGTTTCTGATGGCATTTGTGTGGAGTATTGCCTTTTATGGGAGTGAAACATGGACGACAAACAGTGCGGACAGAAAGAGGATAGAGGCTTTTGAAATGTGGTGCTACAGAAGTATGCTGAAGATCGGGTGGGTTGATCGTGTAACTAATGAGGAGGTACTACACAGAATTGGAGAGAAAAGGAATTTCTGGCGTACCTTGACTAAAAGAAGGGGTGGATTGATAGGACACATTCTTAGACATCAAGGAATCGTTAATTTAGCATTGGAGGAAAGTGTTTGGGGTAAAAACCGCAGAGGAAGACCAAGAGATGAATACAGTAAGCAGATTCAAACAGACGTAGGTTGCCGTTCTTCTGAGGTGATGAAGAGGCTTGCTCAGGATAGAGTAGGATGGAGAGCTACATCAGACCAGTCTCCGGACTGAAGAACACAACAACAACACTTATGAGATATAGTAACAGTTTGGGAATTTTTTAAAAGATGGGAATAACCGTCAAGTCTTCAAAATGTAACAATTTATTAGATGAGGTGACCGGTCCCGATCTCTTCTGAGATCATCCTCAGACCTAGTTGTCTGTTAAAGAAAATAAAAGACAATATGCTACAGAGGGAAACAGGTACACCATTAACAGCTACGATAAATTTAAGAACATGACTGCAAAATTACGTACAACAGTATACCTTGCTCTTGATGCAACGCGATGAGCATGATTCGACTGCTAACCAGCCAGAGACCGCTGTGCGTTATTGTCTTTTACTTGATTTTACAGACAATTAGATCTGAGGATGCCCTCAGGAAGGATCGAAACCGCTCACCTTATCAAATGACTTGTTAAATTTTGTGAAATTGACTGTTATTCTCATATTTTAAAACATTTACCATTTCTCTGTTAAAATCAAATTAAACGATATTATTTATACTCATCCGATATCATATTCAGAAATGTAGCTTGTCGACCGTTTGGAGCGCTAATGTCGCAGTGAATAACAAAAATCATTGGGAGTGTCGGGACTGTGTATGCTAGACCGTAACATTTCTTTAAATTATAAATTGCGAAGAAACATACGAACATTACTATTTATGTAGATAATGACAAGAGTTCGCTTTTGTGAATTGTTTAGTCATATATACAGGGTGTTACAAAAAGGTACGGCTAAACTTTCAGGAAACATTCCTCACACACAAAGAAAGAAAATATGTTATGTGGACATGTGTTCGGAAACGCTTAATTTCCAAGTTAGACTCATTTTAGTATTACGGATGAGGCTTCATTCCAACGTGATGAAATTGTAAATTTTCACAATCAACATGTGTGGGCTGACGAGAATCCGCACGCAATTGTGCAATCATGTCATCAACACTGATTTTCTGTGAACGTTTGGGCAGGAATTGTTGGTGATGTCTTGACTGAGCCTCATGTTCTTCCACCTAAGCTCACTGGAGCACGTTATCATTATTTCATAGGGGATACTTTACCTGTGCTGCTAGAATATGTGCCTTTAGAAGTACGACACAACATGTGGTTCATGCACGATGGAGCTCCTGCACATTTCAGTCGACGTGTTCGTACGCTTCGCAACCACAGATTCGGTGACCGATGGATCGATAGAGGCGGACCAATTCCATGGCCTCCACGCTCTCCTGACTTCAACCCTCTTGACTATCATTTATGGGGGCATTTGAAAGCTCTTGTCTACGAAACCCCGTTACCAAATGTAGAGACTCTTCGTGTTCATATTGTGGACGGCTGTGATACAATACACCATTCTCCAGGGCTGCATCAGCGCGTCAGAGATTCCATGCGACGGAGGGTGGATGCATGTATCCTCGCTACAGGAGGACATTTTGAACATTTCCTGTAACAAAGTGTTTGAAGTCACGTTCTATTGCAATGTGTTTCCATTCCATGATTAATGTGATTTGAAGAGAGTAATAAAATGAGCTCTAACATGGAAATTAAGAGTTTCCGGACACATGTCCCCATAGCATATTTTCTTTCTTTGTGTGTGAGGAATGTTTCCTGAAAGTTTGGCCGTACCTTTTTGTAACACCATATATATATTTGTTGACGTAAATTGTGCTTGCAATCCATTTACAAGGGATTTCCCGTTAAAGGAATGAATGTGTACTTTCTGTAAACAGATTGTACGCAGTAGATAATAATCTGAAATATACAAAGATCATTTTCAAAGTAAGACCTGATTTTTAATGAAGTGAGAACGTAAATTATATCTCAGGTTGTACAACATGAAAATTTTTCCACTTTCCATCAAAGTCAGCAAGAAAATTTAAACATTTGTCAAGTCGTGGACAACTTTTGGATCGCAGCATGAAAGAATTCTGCCATCCGAACGTCATATTCTTTTGTAGCAGTTTGTAAGTAACAATACCATAAAATACTGCCAGGAATAGAGACTTGACACAGTAAGCTGATGAAACAATTCCCTTCCCTATTGACGGGCTGCTTCAGAAATTTCCACAGGTTTCAAGATCAGTAGTTTATCACATTGTTACTGACAAACTTCACTACCAGAAAAAAATACAATAAAAATGTTACGGTGAGGCAGTGCAGTTCTTTGATACTGCGATACAAAAGCAGGTGGCTCGACTTGTAAAATGTTTAAATATTCATAGTATGTTGAAAAGCGGAAAATGTCATAGTAGTTTGTATACAATTTACGTCTATAAATAAAGTTTCTTTTCCTCCATTAAAGATCGGTTATTACTTTAAAAATGACTGTCGTCGATTCTATTTTTCATCTTACATATTCTCATGTAATCACATTTGCGAATAAAACGTTCGGATTCCATTTGTTACTAGCTGAAAACCCGGCGTTATCCGGGCATTTATTTGTTCCATATTCTTGTGGCCCACCTTACCTCCCCTCCTCTCCCTCTCCATCTTTCTCTTCCTCTGCCATCTCTCTGTTCATCTTCACCTTCTCCTCTCTCGGCCCAATTCTCCCACTCCTCCTTCCCTCGCCCTCTTTTTGGTTCATGTCCTCCCCCCCCCCCCTCCCCACGAACTAGGAGTTAATTGCAAGGTACCCATAAAAACCTTATCTTGAGAATTACAAACACAACAAAAAATAATAATAAAACAAATAAAAAGATGAGCCCAATCGCTAAAGCCCGTTCTTATATTATGGCGTCACCAAAGGATATACGGATTCACTTTTATATATAAGAATTAGGGAGTGATTTAAGTAATTGTAATGCTTTGCCTAAAACTCGTTCTGGTATAATTACAGTTGAGATAGTGACTTCCTTTACAGTGTAAATCAGGATGTTATCAGAAATATCAACGCTTCCACACTAATTCAACTTTGTCATTTAAGAGCAAAGGCTCTTTGTGTTGTCGGAATATTTCGGAATCCTCAGAGCGAAATGCTTGTTTACGTCTGCTTAATCGGATCATACAACGTTCCTGTACCAATATTCATTAGCGTGGAAGCTTCGCTTTCACCTTCACGCTAGTCTCAGAAGTGAAAATTAGGTTTATGAAACAGTTGTTACTTTAAGTATAGTACACCTTTTAACTAGCATCGTTAATTGGCAAAGATGATGGAGAGACCTTTAAAATGTTGTGAAGCAGCATTTGTCGAAATTTGTCCTCGGCAACAGAAGCCGGTACATAACCCCGGAAAGAAACGTCTTAATGCCTTGCGTTCAGTGTTAATTAGGTAGTGTGTCTTCATATTGCTGAACAGTTGCAAGTGTTTCATAGAAGCAATTAACAACAATTTTACGGACCGCGCTATTTCTGGTACCAGCAGTGCACGGTGTTAATTTGTTCGTAAACGGCGCGTGCGAATTTGTGATTCTTCAGGGGCCGATATCTCCGGATCTATTGATAAAGGAGTTAACTGGTTCAATGTTCTGGATAGTGATCACATATATAAATATTAGAAGAATACTTCACCTGTCCTACAGTATATCATCAAAATTTTAAATATTATACACTTTCTGGAGCTGATCCCAACTGAGCAAATTTTGAGTACTAAGATATCGAATATTTTCTATTTGTTAAAAATCCTCGAAATTTTCACCATGTGTTCTTTAGATAATCGAACTGTTGCACAAAATAACAAAACCCGATATTTAGCCTTTTCTGCACCGGAGTCCGAAACATCTAAATAACTATGCATATAAAGCTGTTCAAATATTTACATTCAGTAGACTTTTAGCCAGAAACAGCATATTTCCCTTTTCGAAAATCTTTCTCCGTTCAAATGTTTGTATTGTCTATGGGACATAGCTACGGGGTCATCAGTCCCTAAACTTACAAACTACTTATGAACTACTTACGAACTAGGACGGCACAAATATCCATGCCAGAGGGGGGATTCGAACCCCCGACCGTAGTGGCCGTGGCCTTAGTCCCCTCGGCCACCGCGGCCGGCTCTTTCTCCGTTGTCAAGGTACAACCGAAAAACCGCGATGATTTGATAGCAAGTGCGTATTGTGCTGAAAGACGGCTTTCAGGCCGCTCTGAAACTTAACATAAATTAGAAGAAACCTAATAGGCTGCAATATTTGATTATTCTACATTTTACACATTGATAACTTCGCTTGATGAACTGGTGATTTCATTTTCTTTATTCTTCACGGTTAATGGGCACCATCCAGTTTAGTCAAGTATTGCTACATATTTTATAGAGTCTGCAGACGGAAATACACTTCGCATCGACTTTTCGAGTGGTTGATTTTAGGTCATAAATATCTGTGTATGAAATGTTTAAAGATGCACAAGGTATCCGTCGGAGCGACAGCACGCTATAGCAATAAGTTCGAAAATACGATTTTTGAAGAGTCGTGTCTTGGAAAGCAGCATATGCCATTTCTACGTTGTTTTGAAGTTTTCCTAGGAAGTAATTTCCCGTTTTGGAAAATCTGTTCAAATGTTTGTAAATATATCGGACCAAACTGCGTGGTCATCAGTCCGTAGCTTACAAACTACTTAAACTAAGCTAAACTAACCTAAGGACAACACTCACACCCATGCCCCAAGGAGGACTCGAACCTCCGACAGCTAGCAACCGCGCGCTCCGCAGCGAGGCGCCTTAGACCGCTCGGCTACTCCACCGCGGCTGGAAAATCCGTATTCCTTATCATGATACGCCAGAAAAATAATAATTTTTGATATCTACAATTCCTATTCGTGGTAAATCGTCGTAGGTTTTACGATATGTTCTTTAAATGATAATCCCATGAAGCATTCAAAGATTTTTTCCGTAATACTATCCGTTACCGAGATCGGTAGATTCCAAGTTAGTGCACATATGCACGTAAAATACGCACGAAATGGCGAATCTGACGGGTAATTGTAGCTTTAACTAACGCAAGGAACAAACAGCAAGGCTTAAGGGTTCAGAGCTCACTAAACTATGTATATAGTCGCCTTTTATTCGCCAATAACATTCATAAAAGTCACAAATCGTCGTCAATTTGGTCTGAGATAAAAAAAAAAAAAAAAATTACTGGGATTCATTATACATCATCACCTTCGACACAACAAGATATTAATGCACTCATAAATAAACTTGAAAGCAATAAAGCATCAGGGGAGGACGGAATTGTAGGCTCAAGTGCGCAAAAAAATAAATAAATAAATAAGAAAATAAAATCCAAAACATTTGGCAACCTTTAAAACTCCCGATGACTGGATGATTTTTCTGATTTTTCCCATAAATGTAAACAAATATAGAGAGATCTCTTGATTACCAGTCTCTTGAATAGAACACAACAGCAGGTAGAACCCAAAGCTGCAGAATATTAAGCAGGATTCAGAGCGAATAGATCATGTCCAGTCAAATTTTTAAACTCAAAACCACATTCAAAATACGAGCTCTCAGAAAACTTGTATGCAGTATGCACATTTGTTGATGTAATTTGTCCATGTTTGAGATTCAGACCAACATTCTTCTCTTCGAAGGCACGGAATACTCTCACCTATAAATAGAGAACACCCAAAATATTGACTCCATGGAAGATTTATACGACTTAAGATACCAACAACTGTGTTGATTACCTAGTAAAGTGACGGTTACAATACAACCTATTGCACAAAACTGCAATGGCCATCAGTCTCTAAACTTACAAACTACTTAAACGAACTTACACTCTGGACAATAAACATACCAATGCCCGAAGGAGGACTCGAAACTCCGGCGGGAACGGCCGTCCAGTCCAAAACATTATGCCTTAGACCACGCAGCCAGTCCGGGAGCTGTGTTGAAGATAATGCAGTAGTCGTTTTGTCATTTTGCTGGCAAATGAATGTAGACGATCACTACCAAATGGTTCTCGAGACGCCCAGGATCTAAATAAAAGGAAGACTTTGGACAAATCCTCGTATTGAATACTAAAACAGGAACACAAGTATTGCTTGCGTCACTTCAAGAGATTTTTCGTAACTACTGTGACCGGAGGTGTGTGTAAAATATTTTCCTCGGACACCTAAAAGAAAACCGCATGGTTTAAATTCTTTGCAGAGCGGTTCTGTTCCTCATGACAAACGACCCAAATGAAGGAGTGATATTTGTGTACAAGGGGGTTTTGCCGATCATCACATCGAATGACATGTCTGCGGTGTCGTTTGGCAGAATTGTAGTGAAATTTGTTGACAATGTGACGTCATGACTCCGCCTTACGCCTCACATGATCCTCTTATATTCGCCCTTTCTTCCGCATGAGTTGACACCTTGCTGACTGAAGCGTCGATGAGACCAAGCGTGACGTTTCAGGGCCCCTCCCATCTACACAATTACACATGAAGATTGCATGGACCTTTGAACGAAATTTAAAACTTCCGTGTTTCATAAAACGAACCGTTTACGTAGTGTATATCGACAGAATTACATTACCGGGATGTTCGTATACATCACACTTATACAAACAAACCTGTTTATAGAATTCTACAAGTATGATGGATGGATTACGCGGAAGGGAATGAGAACTACTTACTCATATTAATCCCCTCCTCCTATACCACTCCTGTTACTGCTTCCGCACTTTGCGTGCCTGTCAAAACACAGCTCACAGTGAAGACGGATCGCTGAGCTCCAGGCAGGTACAAAGAAAAGAATCACAGTCACACAACGAAAACATTCTCTCACTGCCTTCGTCATGGAGGCACAGTTCACGCACACATGATCTCCGAGACATGCCGACAAACCCCAAGAAAGAATTCGAAGATCCATCACTACAGGTCAATCAGTCTTACGCATTAGAAAGACAACATTGTTCAAAACAGCAAAGTAGAATAATTACCTGTCATGAAAGATTTATTTGTCATGCAACTAGTTTAGGAATATCCCATCGTCACGGCATTTAAAATTACATAAATGTAATGTAATTTTAAATGCCGTGAAGATGGGATATTCCCGAAACTAGTTCCATGATAAATAAATCTTACATGACAGCTAAGTGTAAAATGGATTTCCTCAAGTTTATTGCTGTCGACAATCGCCACAAACAAATGTACAGAATAATTACATTTTACTAAATGTAATTCAGTCCCATAGAAATATAACACTTTCAATGACAATGTTACACTTTCCTGTGGACATCTCAATTTGTATCATCTTTGATAAAAACATCTTTGTAAGTCGCACATCTGTGAACACACGTTAGCGACATTCAATTGCTACCTGATGAAGGCCTAAGAAGCCGAAAGCAGATTAGTGACTCCATAAATAAGTTTGCAGAATATAAAAAAAATTTTCTATTTGATAAAATAATTATTGATTTGGTGTATCTTTTTTCTGACATATGCGAAAGAACAAACGCCATCATTAACGGTCATAAATTTACGAATTCCAAACATTCAACAGTTACAGGGCATTGAAATAAATTCAACAGCCAGAAGCTGGATATTCGGGTTCGAGTCCCCGTGGAGAACATATTTTCTACCTCCCCAATAAATGTATTTCAGTGTCCTGCATCTGTGGAGATATTTGAATATTTCGAATTCGTAAAATTAAATAAATTAATGGACTCTGTACAGATTGTTTCTTTCATATCTTCTTATTCTTTATACGAAGCAAAGTGTCCGCGTGTTTGAACAGCATACAAATCAGCAGTTGTGTTTCAAGTTTCTTTACTTTCAAAAGAGAAGGAAGGTCACTGTGGGGGTACATAAAGTACAACACACAGTTCAGGAGATATAACGTCATAAACAATGAAACACGCAAAAACCTGCTACCTGCTGCGTCATGTGGGAATGTGGTACATCTTCTAGACAACTGGACCGATATATATATATATATATATATATATATATATATATATATATATATATATATATATATATATATATAGCACGAACTTCACAACATTAATACCCCACTCCCGTCACTAATACAGGGAAGAATGACTGTCTACCAAGGCGATGCCTTCACGAATCGGTCATCAAAATAATTGAGATACCGTACTTATTTTTTCTCTATGTTCACCATTTGCGGGAGGGGGGGGGGCAGGTTACCTTGATCCTTCCTTATATACGACACTGCCATGAGGTACAAATCGGTGTAGGGAAAAGAATCACATACGACACATAATTCAAGAGATAAGGTATTATAAGCAATGATTTGGTTGAAAAACTGTCTCACCATACGACACACGAATAACACGGCTTCATTCATCCTCTACTTGAGAATGACGATAGTTAACCATTTGCAACAGACGTTACACATGCTTTCAAAATTTACGGAACATTTTCTTCCTGACAACCCTAGAAAAACGATGGAAGGAAAGAAGTTTATCGCTTATTATTTTTGCGATCTTCATGCAGTAAAACTACGGCATTCGGCATGATGTTACAGTTTATTACTTCTACAATATCTACCGCATTCGTGAGACTTTTGCAAAAAGGTTTGCCCATATATCACTGAGCTTCTTTAAGGGAAGATAAGGATCTTGTAATTCTTCCTGCTAATAAAGGCGGTGCTACTGTTCTTCTCTCTCGAGAAGATTATTTAGCAAAAATGGCATGTTTATTAGAGGATTCTGCTTATTGCAGATTACGGAGTGATCCTACAGACCGGACAAAGCGGAAAACCATCTCTCTCTTATTAAGAAAAGCAATCTGTCTGAGGATATCACTAAAAATTATCGAAGGGCGGCGGTACCACCCAAGTTGTACGGTTTACCCAAGGTCCATAAACCTGGAAATCCTCTTCGGCCGATCGTTAGTAACTTGGGTGCACCTACTTATAATTTGGCCAAACATCTTGCATCTGTTCTCAGCCCTTATGTCGGGAAGTGTGAGCATCATGTATCTAATTAGACTGATTTTATTCAACGTTTGAAGTCCCTACATCTCGGAACATCTGACATTCTTTTAAGTTTCGATGTTGTTTCACTTTTTACTCAGGTACCTTTGGAGGAGTCCTTGTTGTTAATTAGTCAGCTTTTGGATGACGAAACCACTGACCTGTGTCGCCATGTATTGACGTCCACGTACTTCCTATTCAATGATGCATTTTTTGAACAAACTGACGGTGTGGCGATGGGGAGTCCTCTCTCCCAGATCGTCGCCAATCTTTTTATGGAGGATTTTGAAGACATTGCTCTTCGAACTTCTTTTCTTAAGCCTACATGTTTTTTGAGATATGTGGAAGATATTTTTATTGTCTTGCCACACGGAATGGAAGCCCTTCATTGGTTTCTAGATCATTTTAACTGTATTCATCGACGCATAAAGTTTTCGATGGAAATTGAAAAGGATGGTAAATTGCCTTTCTTGGGTGTTTTAGTTCATAAAAAAGAAAATGGGACTTTGGGGCATAGCGTGCACCCTAAACCCACACATACGGACCGCTATCTGCACGCTACTAGCTGTCATCCACCACATCAACGGTTGGGTGTTCTACGGACACTCGTCAAAACAGCTTATGCCATTTCCGATTCTGAATATTTGACGCAAGAATTGGATCATCTTAAGGTTGATTTTAGGCAGAATGGCTATACTAATCATCAAATCAGTCGAGCTTTCCAATTCGGATCACCACGTGAACCACCCACGGATACTTCAAAGTCAATTACATTTTTACCTTATGCGGGAAGTATTTCTTAAAAAATATCAAGAATCCGTCAAAAATACGACATCAAAAGTATCTTATTGCCTTTGTCTAAAACCAGAGTTCTTCTAGGATCTGTAAAAGATGATTTGGTATTGAGAAGCCTGGAGTATATAAAATCCCCTGCCACTGTGGAAAGGTATATATTGGTCACCGACTTTTAGTTCTGAATGTGAAAATATTTTGCTACCACCCACCTACTTAGGGAGACATGACCATCCCAATAAAATAAGAGAAATCAGATCGAAAACAGAACGATTTAGGTGTTCTTTCTTCCCGCGCGCTATAAGAGAATGGAACGGTAGAGAAAAGTTATAAAGGTGGTTAATGAACCCTCTGCCAGGCACTTAAATGTGATTTGCAGAGTATCTATGTAGATGTAGATGTAGACATACAATTCGTACGATTCACGACCGTTGTGTAGAACATCAAAGGCACACACATCTGTTCTGCAGTGGCTGAACATTGTCTTACTGACGGGCATAACAAGTCATTTAAAGACACGCAAATTATTGCTCCAGCCTCAGATTATTGGGTTGTCTCCTTAAGGAATCGATAGAAATAAGATTATCAGATAATCTTAATAATAGGGAAAAAGGAATTCCATTGAGTGAAACGTGGAATCCCATTTTATCTTATATTAAACAACAACGGTCTAGTTTTCGAGCAGCTCCTTCTTAATTTTCGATTACTGGATTTGGCTAACTTCTACCGCTTGGTGGTGCTGCAATACTCTCCACTTCCCAGAGGGCGTTCTTCCACTTCTTGCACATGCACACTGGCCTGTTCCCGCGGTATAAAGGAGCCGCCTTAACTGATGTCTCCTCAGTTCCGGCGTGATTGTGCACCGGTCATACCTGAAGATGGCGGCCAGGTGGACCGCCGAAATATCGTATCAACAGATCGACATAATTCGGCCGCAAACCCGTGAAGAACAACCATTATTACGCCGGGAAAATCTACGGAATTACTTATGGGATTTAACTGCGGGGTCATCAGTCCCTAAACTTACAAATTGCTTATGATCTAACTTACGCTAAAGACGCCACAAACATCCATCCTCGAGGGGGGAGCCGGCCGCGGTGGCCGAGGAGACTGAGGCGCTTCAGTAACGTTCTGCACGGCCACTACGGTCGGGGGTTCGAATCCCCCCTCGGGCATGGATATTTGTGCCGTCTTTAGTATAAGGTAGTTCATAAGTAGTTTGTAAGTTTAGGGACTGATGACCCCATAGTTAAGTCCGATAAGCTTAACAAACATTGGAACATTTTTTTCGAGGGGGGATTCGAACCCCCGACGAGGTTCGGCCTTGCGAATCGCAGCGTAGCGCCTCAATGCGCTCGGCGCTCCGCCGCGGCATTCTTTAGGAATATATTGGCAGGAAACCTTTTACAAGTCCTAAACGGCATATAATGTGTTTTAGTGATAAATAATTAGCTATGAACCATTTATTAATGTCCACGAACATTGTATTAGCCGACCTTTCTAAGGATATATGTGATTTACTATTCATGACGCCATAAGAATTGAGCTATGTGAAAACGAAACTACAGACTGTTGACACTCAGTCATTTAAAGGCGCCTTTCGATTAAAAACTACTGAAGTTTCACATGCAGCTTACATTCACTATGAGTAGACACAAGGCACAAGTCCAAACTGTGTGTGCAGATATTAAGTATCCCGGGAAGATCGGGTTTTAAGATAGTCTATTTTTTACAAAGCAGATTGCCCGTGTGTTCGTCCGTTTGTACTGCATACAAATCTACAGTTTTGTTTAAATCATGATAAAATTTTGCATACATGACCATCAAACCAAGAGAAAGGTCACTGTAAACATAAAATTTGATACGATGCATGGAGGAGAGTACTTACGTACCTACGAACTTCGACCAAATCTACAGTTTTATTCCGATCGTGATGAAATTTTGCACACAAACTTTAAGAACAAGAGGAAGGATACTTTCTTCATAAAATATCGTGTGATGCATAACGCAACAGCGGTCTACTGTTTCACTTCTACCTTCATGCACTTTTAGCCAAATGGTCTTCAAACTAGACTGTCTATGTTATATTTCATAAGGTGCATGATGGAGGGTACCTTATAACACACATCAACCTAATCTAAAGTTTTATTCCGACATTGATGAAATTTTGCACACAGTAGGAACATCCCTGTCTACATAATATTTTAATGTGGTACATTGCTAAGGGCATCACCGAAAACTATGAAAGTTAACAGATACATGTAAAGGAGGGGGAGCTGGACAGACAGAGTGGAGAAGATGGGCGGAGATAAAGGGAGGAAGATATAAACAGAAGTACGAGAGATGTTCATACAAAGAAGCAAAGGGGGGGATGTAGTAATCAACAATGTAATAAGTACCTACCCCGGAACGCCGGGTTTTCAGCAAGTTATTTCCAATGTTTGTCAAGCTTAAGGGACTTAACTGCGGGGTCACCAGTCCCTAAACTTACAAACTACTTATGAACTACCTTTTGCTGAAGACGACACAAAGATCCATGCCCAAGTGGGGATTCGAACACCCGACGGGAAACGGCCTCGCGCGTTGCAACATAGCGCCTCAATGCACATGGCCACTCCACCGCGGCTCAGCAAGTTGGGGTGTAAAATGTTATTTGTTGCATCTGCTGCTTTTGAAACCTTTTTTTTTTTTTTTGTAAGGATAGATTTGATTGCAGGAATGAGCTTAGGCGCAACAAATAACAAACACTGTAAGGCTGCTGGGAGCAACATGTTACGTCGGCTGCGCGAGGAAGGCTTATTGCATGCTGGTTCGGTCAGACGTGACGTCATTTTAACGTATGGACGCTGAATCGGAAAAGACAGAGACATAGTATCGACTTTGGCGATCGTTCGAGACGTTTAGCTGCTCCGGCCATTACTACAAATTAAGGAATCAGCTCTTTATTCGATTGGCAAGATCAATTCAATTTTAGATGATATCTGTATGTTACCTTTCTTTGTAAGCATTAACGTGACGCCGGCCGCGGTGGCCGAGGTGACTGAGGCGCTCCAGTCACGGTCAGCACGGCCAGTACGGTCGGGGGTTCGAATCCCCCCTCGGGCATGGATATTTGTGCCGTCCTAGTTAGTAGGTAGTTCATAAGTAGTTTGTAAGTTTAGGGACTGATGACCCCGTAGTTAAGTCCCATAAGCTTAACAAACATTTGAACATTGAACATTAACGTGACAGCTTTATTAAACAAATAAGAAAAGATAATATCGTTGTAATTACAAGTATTACGTAGTTTCGGCAGTTGTGCGCGTAGGACATTAAGTTATATACTCGATTACGTCAGGAGTACTTGAGGTTCCGTGTTCAAAAGTACTTAGACTCTTCTTTTTTTATAATTTTCTTTTTGATACGGTAATACCACTCAATGTACAATATTCACACCTACTCTTGATATGAAGGAATATTTATTTGCATTGAGCCGCGCGGGGATGGCCACTACCGGTAAGTCCGGGATGGGAAAAAAAGGGGGAAATCAGTTTTCCGATTTTTAAGCTGTAAAAATTTTTGACGGTGTATAGGACCACCCTACGTCGTTTTATCAACTTACGTTTTCCTTACATATTTTCCATTGCTTGTGGAAATCAAAACAGTCTAATTTTTTAATTTCATAACGCTTCTGACTGTATATTGAAGAAATGATACGGTTTAAAGATCTGATTTTTTGACACGTGATAGTAAAGCATGCTAGCTTTCTAAAAACACATAAACCTTTTCTTAACTCGTAATAGTCGTTTTAAAATGACACTCTTTCGCAAGTGTGAGTACGTAATTTATTTAAAAAAATTCGATGCATTTTAGACCACTGTTCGATGCATTTTAGACCACAGATTATAGCGAGTGAAGCAGAACTAAAAGCACAGAAAAGTTTTTGAAACGGTTGCCGCAATGAACTTTTAATGAGGAACTGCGTGTTAATATCGATCTCATCATCACTCTCCACCCGTTCGTCCCCTTCTCCCTTCTCTACATCAATTTCCTCAGTCTCCTGTTAGAACTCTATCTGACCTATAGCCATGTTTAGTGTTATGTTCAAAATCTTATACCTCCGAAAGTTCTGGACAGAATGTTTTGAAATTTTAAGAAAACGGTTCTACTGGAATAGGCGCCTGTTTTGTGTAATTAATTGTTCAGTATATGTCATATATGAATTTGTATATTTTATAACGGTCAAACGTTGATACGAAAACTCGGAAAGGTAAATTACCTGTAGGTTTTATACAATATATTCAAGAAATATGTAATGAGGAACCTTCCCGGATAACATTGCAACGTAGTATCAAAATTTCAAAAGAACTTTCGGAGATTAACGGCACTGCAGAACCAACAGAACATTTTTATCTATACAGATTACTTACTATCCAAGTACTTGCAATTGTAGTCATTTTAACATAGTTCATAATGACTTTAACTATATTCAAAAGGAAGTCTAAATTTGTTAATTTCAGCAGCGCACTGCACTGAACACTTTTACTCATTTCGGTATTGTTAAGGCAGTTCGGATGTTCATCACATGTGTATATAGTAATGCTGAAAACGTGTAATCAAAGAAGTCTTCCTTGACACGTGAAATATAGTACCTTTGTGGTACTGGTATTTTTTATAAGCTCATAGAATGCCCTAATACTGTTAGTTTAATATTTCTATCCCTATTTACGGTACAGTCAACATTTGTAGCTTGTTTAAACCCATTATTCATCATTATTTCACCACTGCAAGGAAAGTACTGTCCATAATTTAAAATGAATAGAACGGACTATCAGATAAGAAATATTTCTGATACAACCATTCGCAAACGTTGGCAGCTCGGTATACTCACTTGAAACTTATATCTTAGGGAAAAGCTCTTTTGGCGTCTGTTTTCAGAAAAAATTCAGTACTTACAATGAAAAAATTATTACTGAATCGAGGAAAAATTATAATAATGTTGAATGCAATACACTGCGAAACACACAGAACCTTAACTAACTTTTGAATGTAATTTTTAAAATGTGATATAAATTTGCTGAAATTAATATAATATCAATGAAAAGAATTTGTTCTTTGCAATTACTTAAACCTATCGGTAAGTAGTTATTCAATGTGTGTTTTGCAGTTTTCAAAATGTTACTGTAATATCTGTATTAAGATCCAGCTAATTTTAATTTCTAGTTTTGCTGGTACACTAGATCTGAGGGAAGTCGTCTACTCCAGCGGCCTTGATTCGACTTAGGTCTTCCAGTGTTCTGTCATATTTTCTGTTATTGTAGTATCTCCTATTTCATCAGCATCTACTTCCTCCTCTTCCTGAAATATTTCTCGAAGTTCATTTCCTCCGTAGAGGTGCTCTTTATATATTATTTACCTTTCCATTCTTTGTTCAGAATCGGTTTTCCATTTGAGCTCCTGATATACATTCATAAGCCTGCTTTGCTTATTTGCGAATGTTTTATTACATTAGGCAGAACTTTCGTACAAAGAAAGGCAGGAAGGAAGATTCAAAAGAAATTTATTACCTTCACCTCGGCAAACGAGTACTTAACGGACTATGCGATTATGACAACTGAACAGCTTGTTCTACTGGCTTGTAGATTTACGAACATTTTGAACTGTATTTCTATGTATTTTGGTTTTGTTCTACGTAAAGCTGACAGATTCACACTTTAAAACAAAGGTAAGACACAGACAGCTTCCTTATTTTCATGCAGTTTAGCAGCTGAATATGTTATAATAGCTTCCTTAATTCGACTGTAAGAACCCATACCTCAGTTAAACGTCTCGAACGATATCTAAAGTCTTCGATAAAGCGTGTCACCTCAGAACGGAACGAACGTGCACTCAAACTGACCCCGGTTGCGCTGCCACCGCCAGCCAGAGCAGCAGAAATAGCGAAGAGGTGGAGCGCAACTCCCTGCGCTCGGCTGCTCTCCTGGCAGCGCTGCGCAGTGTGAGATAAGGCCGCTTAATCTCACGGCGCGCGCCACCTCTTCCCTGTTGCTGCTGCTCTGGGCAGCGAGAGGTTCGTTCTGAGCGGCAAGCACGCAGCAAGCTAATTCGGAGAAGAAGAAAGAGGAAGACGAAAGGGCGGGGGGAGGGGGGCGGGGGTAATGAGAGAGAGGATGGCTAATGTATGTAAGTAACTTTCCGCTTGTTTTAAGCAGTTCCCATTACATCTGCTGAAGTTCTCTACTCTTTCAGTATCAAATGAATGAACTAAGAGTTCCTTAATGTGAAGCACGTAAAATTACGTTTACCCCGAACTGGCTGTGGAGGAGACCCAGGGAAAACAATGGTTATTACGTGTGCAGGTAGCAACGGAGTGAAGCAGTGAGGTCGGGCCAAGTGCGTCATTAAGTGTGTGGCTTGGGAATACATTACCCAGTGCTGTGGGTTGGGAAAAGTTTTAGGCGGTACTCATCAAAAATCTCATTATGGACTCGAACAGAACTTCATTCTGCAGGCAAACATTTTCGACACGCTTTTTCTTCGGCTGAACTTCCTGATTTGAGCCAAAACCGCATAAATTTCTGGATTATATTTTCGCAATAGATTTCATTACGTCTTACGAAAATCTCTCCGCAGGTTCGTTCTACCAATAAACTTCCTGTTCTTAGTGTGAACATCATTCATAGCACTAAAACGCTCTCTCTTCCGCGTTTGTTGTGGAAATGGGAAATTCTTTTTTTTCCAAATTGAGTAACGTCTTCACTACCAACTCTCTAGACCAGGGGTGGGCACGAGAGCTGCTCGCGCGGCTGCCCGCGAGCAGCGAGAGCCGCGAGGGCAGCGCTGAGCGGCCTTGAGAGCCAGCAGTGCGGGTAGCAGGGCTGTGCGCTGTGGCTGGCCGCTTGCTGATGCACAGTGCAGATACATCAGTGCTTTCATCCAATGTTAAAAAAAGAAAACTAAATCTTTTATCCTGTCTCTCAACTGAGCTTCCACGTCGTTTGCCATTTCTTCAATGCGCCTGCTAACCGTTCTCCGTGAAAGAGGAACGGTTTCAAAAAGAGGAAGATTTGCTGGGCACAAAATTGTTGCGGCAGCAGCAAAACATTCTTTCACAAATTTTGCATCGCTGAAGGGCCGCGCAGTTTTAGCTATTTTAAGAGCTACATGATACCTTACTCTCATCGCTGCAAAGTTGTGGATTAGAAGGTTTTCTACCTGTAAATATGTACAGGAGAAGGTAAAATTGACGAAAAATGCACACAACATATTAATAACAGCAGTAAATTGAATTAATAACAGAATTTTCTACAAGTATACTTACGTCTTCCTCCTTTTCCTGCTTCATTTCTATAAGTTTGACTTTTCGTTCTTCTTTACTCTAACTATATCTTTTTCGTGAAGCAGTTGAAAATGACGCTTCACATTGTACTTCTTCCACGAAGACAATGTTGAATTGCAAAAGAAACACTGAGGTCCGCTTTGCGTTCCAACAAAAAAGTACTCTTCTTCCCACTGTGCGTGTTCAGAAGACTTTCTTTTCAAAGATTTTACGTCCTCAGCCATTTTTCAGACACTAGTTCTGCTTTATCAAGAACACCGGATGTGATTTAACGAGTGGTTCCGCGTCGTGTAGTGAGGTGCGCGGCTAGTCGAGTATGAGTGCGGGGCACTGCTGGCTGGCGGGGTGGGGGGGGGGGGGAGCCGTGAGCAGGCCGCGTGAGCCGCTGAGAGCGCTCGCGCTCGCCAAACGGCATTTGCCCAGCCCTGCTCTAGACCTTGCTGTGGCTCCGAATTTCTGCTAAACAACAAAAACCAAGCTATTCATTTTTATTACTCAAATTCAAATGTTTGTAAATCTAAGGGACTTATCAGTCCCTCGGATAACAAAAGACTTAAACTAACTTATGATAAGGACAACTCGCACACTCTTGCCCGAGGGAGGACTCGAACCTCCGACGACGAGTAACCGCGCGCTCCGCAGCAAGGCGCCTTAGAGCGCTCGGGCACTCCATTGTGGCGTTTTTACTAGTCAGCGGTTTTCAGTTTTAAAGTAGCCTAATTGTACTGCGAACAGAATTTTGATACTCAAGAGTCACTGTACTTACTCTACCAGAAGGAATGATTAAATTCTCCCCTACATTCATAAATTATTGTCCTCTGAAATGATCATTCGTTTCGAAGGTCGTGATGGCCCACATCTAACTTCGTCTTCTTCATCTTCCCTGTTTTCATACTACATAAACCTGTCATTACTTTGAAATTATGATGTATATACTTGTACAATGGGAGGCAATAAGTTTACCTGGGCCGAATAATTTGTAGTACAGGAACAGAGCAATGTGCATGCCGAAGTTGAGAATTGCCAGTGTTCTTAATTGGAGCAATCTGTGGACTAGTTTGGTGTTTGCATCGGCAAATAGAAACAATATGTTCAGATACAGTACATATCCAGTCACATTGGAATTTAACTCGTCGTATGATTTCTTTTTAAAATCATTATTCGAGCAATTCAATGTGGCTGATATGCAAAAACTCCACGTTTATTAGAATTACAGCAACAATGAGCGTTTCACATCTGCTCTGATAGAGGAGTGAATGAACTGACGGATAATGAACGTAAAGGACGGGTGTACGCATCTGACTGGAGTCTTGTTTTCTTTTTTTACTTTTTTTTTTAAATTTAGATCTCTGCAGGTAATATTTCTTACTTAACTTAATTCGCTACAGATTGTGCAGTTGTGGGCTTTTTAACGTTCTACATCATTGCAAAGGATCCATTTTATTAGTCTAATCTTTAAACAAACAGATAAATGGTCATAGTAAAATTATTGGAAACTAATTTATTTATTTTTAATTACTTCGACAGCTACCTGTCTATAGTTTTCGGCTAAGGGGAACGTGTTCGATGTTTGGCAAATACAGTGTTTCGTAGTTTTTGCCACAATAGTTATTATTTTAGCCAAATTCAACGGTTTTCTGTCAAGTCCGGCGGTTTGCTACCCAACTAGGAGTTGTTCCGAAAAATTCGCCACACATTGTGGGTAATTATTTTGCCGAGGTCGGTGTTATTTTTGATACATATAGTGCAATTTTTTCGCGAAAACATTTTCATTTCTTCCGCAAAGTCGGAGTTATTCGGGGTTATTTTTTGAAGACTTTGTGCAGTTTTATTGCCGAAATTTAGTTAATTTATCGAGAAATTCGGTGTTATATTTTGGCAAATTTTTTGTTATTTATTGAGAATTTTCAATTGTAAACGACAGATAAAAGAAGGCGCATTCACTCGCTCATGCCAGTGGCACGTAAGGAGTTAGAAAAATGACAGTTAACGGATAAGTTTTTGTTAGCTGAAAACCACAGAAACACCAGGCGGTCATCGAAATAATTACATAAAAATAAAACAATTTTCAATACTTTTACTTTGGCCATTTGTTTGTTTGTTTGTTTAACGAATAGATTATCATAAAATGGAAAGTATTGAGAGAACGTAGAACCTTGAAACAACCACAACTGCACAGTTTGTAGCGATTTGAAGTTTAAAAATTTCCTACACAATATATATATATATATATATATATATATATATATATATATATATATATATATATATAGTCAGATTCGATCGGGCTTCCATTATGTTCGAAATCTTGAAAACCTTCAGTAGATCCAATGCACTATTGAAGCAGTTGTAAAACATTCGTCGTTGTAATTCTTCTGATGTAGGGTTTTTGTAATAACTGTTTTCAAAAGAAATAAGACGAATAATTAATTTGCAATGAATGTCGACATGTACTATATCTTAACCTTACATTGCGTCTATTTACGGATATAAATACCAAGCTGAATCTCCACTGAGCCCTAGAGTTTGAAACACTGGAACTTCTGAACTGGGGCATGCGCAGTGCTGTGTTCTTGTATTCTAAATTATTCGAGCCGGGAAATTTTTTTGCTTTTCGCTGTATATGCACCCACACACTTCATACAAACATTACTATACTTAACGAAACACTATTCAAGCAGTGTCTCTGGCTCTGGAAACACATATCCAATAGTTCACAACCAAAATAATAAAACTGATAATGTTGCCAATAGCTTAACATTTACTATTCATCCAGCTGGATGAAAAAGATTCAGTCATGAGTCAATCGCTTCCATTTTAGTGCTGAGTTGTTCCACGAAATAGCTGTGAAGAAGAAAATTATAATTTCCTATATATCTTCTTGCAATTCATTCGACAGTCTACATCAGAGCGTTTGTTGATAGATTTAAGAAAGGAAGTTTAACCGATACACTTATAAAGAGTTTCGCATTTAGGCGGAACGCCCGTACGCGCCCGACCACAGTGGTGGGAGAGGGGGGGAGGGCGGAGTTTGAAAAGAAATTAATTAGAGCTTTGGCAAATTACACCCGTCTGTTTTGACTCATTATGTCAAATTTGTTGTAGTAAACGTCACAGCTGAGACAGGTTACTATATAGGCAATTTATATCCTTTAACATGGCAACTAGTCAGTTCATCAAGACGACAAGAAAACATATTAAACAAACCTGAAATATTTATATCACCAAATGAGATAAAAGTATGTCAACAGCCATCGACTTGCCGAGAGAAGTCATAATACAGTAAATTACTAGTGGTGTCTAGCATTTTTCTCAGTTCTCTGCTTGGGAATATACGAATGTAGCGCCGGCCGCAGTGGCCGAGCGGCCTACGGCGCGCCACACACAGTCTGCACGGCAGCTACGGTCGGGGTTCAAATCCCCCCTCGGGTATGAATGTTTGTGTCGTCTGTAATATAAGGTAATTCATAAGTAGTTTGTAAGTTTATGGACTGATGACCCCGCAGTTAAATGCCTTAAGCTTAACAAACATTTGAACATATGAATCTAGTCATGTTTTTTAGATTTTTTAATGCTGTTTATGTGATGCACAGTTCAAATAAGTGTTGGTAGCAGATAGGCCTACTTGTGAACTACTAGTTGTCATTTGAGTTGTCGTAACGGCCTTGGTGTGACGTCATTTACAAAAATGTTCAAATGTTTGTAAAGCTTATGGGACATTACTGCAGGCTCATCAGTTCTTAAACTTACACACTACTTATGAACTACCTTATACTAAAGACAGCACAGACATCCATGCCAGAGGAAGGATTCGAATCCCCGACGGGGAGCGGCCTCGAGCATAACGTCTCAATGCGCTCGGCCGCTCCGCCGCGGTACGTCATTCACATTCGGCATTTTGTTACCAACATAAATTTGAACTGTGCACTAGACAATGAAAATTAGAAACATTTTAAAACACTCTGTGGTCTTTCACGTATTCCCAACCACTGAATAGTGCTAAACAACATTAGCTGTTTGCAGTTGTTACGACTACTCATTCTATGTAGCGCACAGGTCTTGTAAAGTTAAATGTCATGGCATGGACGGGGACAAACTTTAAAAAAGGCGGTAACAGTTGTATCAGCTCAAAGTAACCACAGAATTGATATACCAACACAGGACATCCTGCCGAATAAACTGATTAAAATAAAAATAAAAAACCACGCACAATTAGAACTCCACATACAAAAACAAACAGTGACGCAATTTTAATTAAACCTCTGCAGCAGAAACGCAGGTGTCGATACTATCCACCTCAATTTTCCTCTCTTTCCATCCTCACTCCACTTGGTGTCCACCGCAAATGAAACCAAATACACACAAGTCCGAAAGCCATCATTTCAACTAAAATCTCACAGTAAATGAAAAAGCTCAGTAAAACGTTCTTGTGAATCACAGTCAACACTAAATTAGAGTAGACACCTACCCACTCACATTGACACACACACACACACACACACACACACACACACACACACACAAACAAACATACCACAAATAACAAAATATGTAAACTGAAAAAACCACAAACATTCAGTATAGGAAAACAAAACACTGGAATCTAAATATAGCAGCTCAAAAGCGAAGCCGCGTAGATTGGCCGCATGGTCTAGGGCGTCTTGCTACGGACTGGGCGGCCGTTTCCGCGTCCTCCCTCGGGCATGCGTGTGTGTGGTATCCATAGTGTAAGTTAGTTTAAATAATTTGTAAGTCTAGGGACTGATGACCATAGCAGTTTATTCCAATAGGATTAAAAACGTTTGAACATTTGATTGAACAAAACCAAAGGACGAATTAACATCCTAATACTTCACAAAATTCACCTCAAAAATTGCTAGAAACAGCATCACAAATACAAAGATCCACCTCAAGGAGAGACACAATTGACTCTTTCATTCCCAGTGTTGTTTCTGGACAACAACGTATAAAAAGCTGCTATATACCGTATTTTGTTTATCACTCTTTAAAGTCGCATGGTTGTGATGAATTACATGCTTCTAGTACGACATTTTGCCGCTTTGTACTTCTGAGGCATTAGTTTATCCGTCTTCGGGTTATGTTACGTTGCCCTCGACGTGTGGCTGTTAGGATGAGCGTCAGTGTGGTTCATGTTATTTCATTTCAGCAGTGAATTGGCTTGTCTTTGGTGCTGTGACGAAGATTATGCTAGCATTATTGATCTGGCAGTGTTAACTATCAACAAAATAACGTCCCAAGTAATAAAATACCTCGATATAAAAGCGTGTGATGCGCTTGAAATACATGACATTAAACAACAATAGTTCGATGAAAAACTTTAAAACGCGCATTTTTATGTTTTGTGCACTGTATTAATACAGAATACAATGAATTTTAATTCTTCCGAAGCTGAATTCATAATGTTGGACTGAAAGGGTTAACAACAACACGACGCTAACAAAAACAATCCTTCTGAAATAAGGTGGTTCACCACAGTCACATCCGAATAAAAAAATACTTCCCAGAACACAAAGACTCTAAACAGGAATCAGTCCTCGTTTCCCTAGCAGCCGTTTGGCCTTTGATAATGTTTCTGTCCAACCATACCAGCAACAAAAGGGTCACTTCTCAAAATCAAGCAAATAATTGTAAGAGACAGTATTATAAATGTAAGCAACATGCCTTTTACTAGGAAGAGTTTAAGCTTTGATCTTAGGCTCCTGCCTAAGTTTTGCTTGTAAGCACGGAAAGAAACTGCCAAATTTTTGAGAGAAGCAAGAGTCTAAATGTCATTGTTATCAATTTCTCAAGCGTCAGTTGAATCCTAGCTCTCAGATTAAATTCACGGCAATTTTTGAAACATTATAGTTTACCCCAATTATTCAAGCTGTGGTCTACCAGCCAAAAATTCCACATGAAATCATCACCCCAATTATTTAGCCAAGCACAGGTAACATTTAGCAAGACGCCGATTACAACTTTCGCATCGTAACCTAATAAGGTAAGACAGAACATGGTTAAATCCTTGTTTAGATGAAGACAAGGGATTTTTGGTGTTCAGATATTGGTACCGGAAAAAGGCAATGACAAGTGTCGTTGATAGAACTAACGAAAATGCGTCTTTCATAGCACGCAGGAACAAGGCGTATAAATTGAAACTCCTAATATTTTCATACATAAAAAGACTGTCACAACCATGTAGTTATTGGTTCCCAATGTACGACTCTAAAATCGTTACGGAAAAAAGTACATCGAGCAGCAGACATGGGCGTAACAGATTTTTTTTATTCTTGAAAACTGACTGCAATTAATTCGGCAATCATATAGATTTCTTGGTAATTTTGTAGATGTGATACATAGTACGGAAACACGTCCAAACGATATATATCGCTTTCATATAACAAAGCTTTTGATTTTTTAGCGACCATGCGAATGTTAAAATTATTATTTTAAAGGATGTGATAAGGCAGAAACCTGAGAGTACAGCTTAAATTGTTTGGAGTAAACATAACTATCGCAGTGCCATCGGGATAATATCTTAATAGTTATGTAGTTTAGATAATAAATAATCTGTGGTTATCCTCGTAAGGTAAAAGTTTATTTACCGTCCCAGCGATGTAGTGTGCTGATGTTAGCAACCAACTTTGAATGCTCTTTGAAAACTCGAACACACAGAATAAGGTAGAATAATTCTTCGTTAATTAACGCTGTTCCTGCTCTATGATTGACAAGTCCTTGTATGTATCCTTGTTCGGTTAGTAAATTAATTATCCTCGTCAAGGCTACAATTTTGTTGCCAACATTAGCACTTTACTCTGTCAAGACGGTAAGTGAAATATAACGCCCTTGTAAAGTATAGATGAACACAGCAGAGTATATATAATCTGTTTCGATATATATCGTTTGGACGCCTCCACCGTACTGTATATCACGTCTTCAAAATTACCGATTTCTTAAGATTTAAAGTAGTTTCCTCTGAAAGCTACGCAAAGGACAGAGAAAAAACTGTCACACACATGTTCTCGATGTACTTTTCTGAAGATCTTCCGCAGCGACAATGAGAGTTGGAGCAATGACATTTATACGGAATTTACTCACAAAAACACCACCTTTTACTACGAATGTTTCACTATTGACTCATGAGAAAAATCAATGTCATCGCAGATTCTCACTACCACTCGCCGAAAACACTGACTTCTTTCCAACGAATAAGTCACGAATTTACGCTAAAACAACTTACATAAACATCACAATGTTGTTTACAAAATATAACTGAATGTCAAAGTTTCAATAGCTCTCTCGACGACACTTCTCATTGGCTGCTTTCCGGTAATAATATATCTGATCAAAAACCCGCCATCTTCACTCAAACTAGGAATTAACAAGACACATCATGAATAAAAGTAATTGGCGGAAACAGACCGTATGGTTGACCAGTATCACTCTACAAAACGACCAGAAATCGACATCTCTTGTTTGGCTGCCACCAATTGGTAGAATGTAAATGTTCGTTGTTGCTTACCTAGTGATTTCTGGTGTTGCTCACTGATCTCACAGTATATCTTGGTTTTCTTAAGTTGTGGCTAACGAGGACGAACGCGCAGCCATGTTTCTCGACATTCGCCTTCTTTCATACTGGCGCTAAGCAACGTCCTCGATCGCTGAAGAGGCCGCTCTATTGTTGGGAACTGTGTCATGTCGAGATGTGCTGTTTTCGTAACTCTCAGACATTACACGGCGAAATGCAGGGTAGCTCTGATTCTGCGGCATGTTATTTATTAATGAGCTTCAGGCAATTTTGGTCTGCTGAATACTGGAAATTAAATTACAAGAAAGAGTAAAATATTTTTAAACATTTATTTAAAAAACACTCGGATAATTTCAAATAAAGAGCTATAAATGACACGAAGAGTACTAAAATTAATCTTAACAAAACATAACATATGAATAAGAATTAAGTAAAACGTATATTTTTCGGTGATTTTGGTCCGGACAATCTCTCAGCAAGTTCCAGCAGTATTCTGCCACCATTTGACTATCCCAACGGCCATGATATTTTTCCTCCATAACCTTGATGTCCTGGTAAAACTCTTCCCCTTTTTCTTCGCTGTAATCGCCCAAGTTGTCAGAAAATTTATATCAACGACTATGTAAAAACCTCTAATTGAAACATATATATAGTTTTAGGAAATTCTGGAGTAATTAGTCTACTTTTACGGAATATTTCAGCTTTATGATTACCCAAGGAAAGAAAAAAAAATGACGTCAGATACAAAGCTTTTCCATGCATCCAATTCAATTTGTATCGTGTGGTTTGTGAAATCATTGTTCTTTGTAAAAGTACCATCAAAAGTTCCTGCTTTCGACCGCTCCATTTTGAAATAAAAAATGATTGTCAATCGTAACTTAAGCTTCAATAAACTGTTTTATAAACCATAGTATAATATGTATTGGTGAAAGAATGATTTTTTGCTGAATGACCAACGCTTCACCTACATCTACATAAATACTCTGCAAGTCACATCAAGTGCATAGCACAGGGTTTATCAAACAGATTTTATGATGTTTCTCTACAGTTGCATTGAACAATAGCTCGCGGGAAAAAGGAACACCTAAATCTTTCCGTTTTCCATCTGATTTCTCTTATTTTAATTTGATGATCGTGAATTCCTAAATAGCTGGGTGCTAACAAAATATGTTCGCATTCGGAAGAGGAAGTTGGCGAAAGAAATTTCGCAAATAGATCTCGTCGCAACGGGTAACGCCTTTCTTTTAATGATTTGCACCCCCAAACTCGTGTATCATTCCCGTGACAATCTGTGCCCTATATCGCGATAATACAAAACAAGCTGCCCTTCTCTGAACTTTCTCTAAATCGTCTGTCAGTCCCACATTGTGAGTATCCCACAATGCGCAACAATTCTCCAAAATAGGACGCACAAGTGTAGTGTATGCGGTTTCTTTGGTAGAACTGTTGCATCAGCAAACGAAACGTAGTCTTTGGTTCGCTTTCCCTACAATATTTTCTATGTGTTTCTCCCAATTTAAGTTGTATGTAATTGTTACTCCTAGGTACTCAGTTGAATATACGGACTTTAATTTTGGCTGATTTATCGTGTAAATGAAGTTTGACGGGTTTCTTTTAGTGGTCATATAGATGACTCCACACTTCTCATTATTAAGCGCTAATTGCCATTTTTTACACCCTGCAGATATCTTATATAAATCATTTTGCACTTTCTTTTGATGTTCTGGTGAATTTACTAACTGATAAGTGACAGCATCTTCAGCGAACAACTCTTTACTCTTTAAATCGTTTAAAAAACTAAGAAACAGTAGGGATCCTATAACACTTCCATGGGGAACGCCAGGTGTCACTTCAGTTCTACTCCATGACTTTCCGTCAATTACAAGGTACTGTGTCCTTTCTGACAGGATATCACGAATCCAATCGCACAATTGTGGCGATATTCCATAAGCACGCAGTTTGATTAGAAGACGCTTGTGAGGTACACTATCGAAAGCCTTCCGTAAATCTAGGAATATGGAATCTATTTGACATCCCTTGCCTATAGCACAAATCATATCATGTGAACAAAGAACTAGCTGTGTTTCACAAGAATGATACTTTCTGAATCCGTAATTTTGCGAATCACTCCTATTGCCTTTCATGAATATTAGCGTAACCAGTGCCACTTTCAAGTGTTTGCGTACGGAACGTTCGCTGAGCTAGCGATTGTATATCATAGCTACGTATGGGGCTATTGCATCAGCGTACTCTGAAACTAATTGGTATACAATCGGGATCGGAAGACTTTTTTTTTAAGTGATTTAAGTTGCTTTAATACATTCGGGGTATCAATTTCTAAATTACGCATGCTGACAGTTGTTCTCGATACATATTAACGATGTTATCTTTTCGTATAGTCAAGGTAATCCTCGGAGGTAGGTCTTCCTTGGTCCAATATTCATTTCTTGCACAACTAGCCGACAAAAAAAGAATATTTAATGTATTTTTGTACGGTTTATCATGAGAACCAGACTCCACTGAAACAAAATAATTTATAGGCTGGGTATTTCACCATCAGACGCCAAAATTCTGAAGTGTAATCCACCATGTCGAGGTTTGATACTTCTTTCAGTGCAGATCCATACAAGCACAGAACTGCTGTCGGAATACAGGCATGGAGTACAGTGGTCAGAGTAGCAGGACACAGGAAAAATTGGGTCGTGCGGGTTACACGCTTGATTAAAATAAAATATTTGTAAATCTATGGGAAATAACTGCTTTGGTTAGCAGTCCCTAGGCTTAGAAACTACTTAAACTACATTACACTAAGGACAAACGCACACCCATGCCCCAAGGAGGACTCGGACCTCCGACGGCGAGTAACCACGCGCTCCGTAGCGAGGTGCATTACACCGCTCGGCTACTCCACACGCACAGGCTTAATACAACTGCCTAGTAAGCAAGAGAGCCCGTCTTCGAATCCCGGCCGCAACATATATTTTCATTTGTCCATCTTGTACGATTAAAACACCTAAGACACCTGACTCTCAATACCCTAGTAAAAATTTTTATGAATATATGTCACAGCAAACGATTTGTTGAACGTACACAGCTGTATTGTCTTGTGATCATACCTTCTAGATCAATACCTCCTTCATTCTCATTAAAGTGAACAATTGCGTTAGGTCTATTGTTTTAATTTTCTTCTTCAAGTGACTCATCATGGTGTTCCGCCGAATGTAAATGACAGATTTTTTCCTTTGGATCTTTTGGTAATCTTTTTTGTGAGTCCAGGTAATGAAGATTTTTTCTCTTTCGTTATGTTAGGCTAAGATCTTGTCGTATTCCTCTTTTCTTTAAGTGTTCCAGCTAACATTAAGTTGTGCTCTAATAATTTTTCAGCTAGCTGTATGGAAGTATAAAGTGTTTCCTCTTCCGGATTAAAAATATATTTCTCTCTCGTTGCCTATCATTCCAGTATGTATTTGAAGATAAAATACACTTCCATTTTCAGCATCTGCATATACCCATCGTTTTATTCCTTACTTTTTTGGTTTCAGTTTAATATACACTCTTAATGGACAGTTACGACGGAAAGTTACTAAACTTTCATCAACACTTAGGTATTATTACTATTATTATTCTTATTATTATTTTAAATGCCCTATTACATAGTTATATTACATTTTTGAATATTAAATACAGGAGGTTACAGCGGGTACTTTGGCAAACACAAACACAGTACATAAGATGGAAGGATTTACAAAAGAATGCATTTTGGCTATACAAGATTTATCACTTTACATAAAAATACCAATGCGTTTTACACAGTACAAAATCTTATTGAATTAGAGAAGTTGTAAAAGTCTGTAGCGAATTAAATTAAATTTACTGACGGGCCATCCTCCTCCTTCGTCAGCTATTTTTTTTTTTTTTTTTTTTTTCCTGAACTGGCCCCTCCCTTTCAGTATGTTGCAGCAGTCGAAATGCAGGTGGTCAATTGCTTGGATATATCTCTCTTAAATGTGCACGTTCCGTCTTCAGTTATTCTGAACCGTTGATAATAGGCTTTCAGTTTCCCATGACTTGCTAACATTGCTGTAAAATTCGGAGATATTGGGAGTAATCATTAAACGTTGTCGAATCTTTAGAAAATACGGTTTAGTGTTTTCCCCGTTTTTGCTTTTTGTTTTTGTTTTGATCCTAAACTCCTCTCTAAGTTTCTTCTTCACCGCACATGTAAATATTTTTCTGTAGCGTATTGATTGTCGTGATCGAGTCGCTCTTTTAGCGAGATCGTCAGCTTGTTCATTTCCCCATATCCCTCGATGTGCATAATCCATTCGAAATGCACCTGCCAGTTGTGGCTCTGCAACGTCCTGATTTTACATTGTATTTTTTTTCAATCAATTGGATGTGGTTCTTCGGATTTCGTAACGAATCCAAAGTAATCCTGTTATCGGTGTGAATTATTGCAGCTAAAATATTCGAGAGATGGGTTATTAACTCAAGGGCAATGAGAATGGCAAATTGTTCCTTGCCTTTTTGTGCATTCATTAGACAGTTTAAGCTGTATCTGGTAAACAAGCTTCTTATTAATAAATGTTGCCATTCCCGAACCCACTCCGTCATCATACTCACAACGACTGTATATATATATATATATATATATATATATATATATATATATATATATATATATATATATATATATATATATATGAATATCTGTTCGGTGTACGTTTATCACGTCTGAACCACAAGACATAAAGAGCTAAAAATTTGTACAGTTACTAATATCTGCTCGGGGAAGGCTTTAGGCACGGTTTTATGGCTATCGGATAGCTATTTATCTATGTATATTACTGTGAATATCTGTTCGGTGCACGCTTATCACGCCCGAACGACAAGGCGCAGAGACTTGAATATTTTTACAGTTACTGATTTATACCTGAGGAAAGTTTTAGGCATGGTTTTATAGCGATCTGATTGATATTTAGTAATTTGAAGAATATAATTCAAAATGCGGAACAATAATTCCTTGACAATTATATTTACTCTTTGAAAATGGTATTATTGGTTGCATTGTTGCTTGAGGGTTGATAATGATAAAAGGGTGGAGTATATTGGGGTGAAAAGTTATCGGTGTATATAAAATTCTACGTGTGTGTGTTAATATTTCGCTCTGCAGTGAAAACTACAGAACGCAAACGAATGGTCTGTGTTTAATTGTTGTCCGAAGTCTCCTGTTGTACACCGTAGCAGTTCCTTGCCGATAGCTATAAGGGGGTGGAAGATGTGATGGTTGAAAAATCATTAAAAGTCATTAAAAAATTCGGACTGAAGGCCAGCGATGACGTTTGCGACTCTATAGCAAGGAGGTTACATACAGTGAAACATGATGCCACAGAGCATATTTTTGGTCTATGCGTGCTACAATGTCTTCAGCTCTTTCTCTGTAAGGAAATATAAGAATAAATAAATAAAGCAGTAAAAAAAGAAATTTCGTTTAATACATCTATTTAAAAAATCGATTTGACTTTTCGCGCATTAAATCAAGTGATCGATCTGTGATATTATTGCAGTCATTAGTGTTGAATTTCCTTTAATCCCTTCAGATATACCATTTCAGTTCAAAAGACTTCAGTTTCCAGTTCATCTAGCTTTTGCCATGACAATTACAAAGCTCGAGGACAATCATTAAACGTCGGAGGAAACCATTTACAGCCATCATGTTTTTTACATTGTCAATTATACGTCGCTTGCTCAAGGGTGGGCAACCCAAAAAGTCTCTACATTTACGCTCCAAATAATACCACAAATAACGTAGCTTACTAGAATTCCCTAAAATGAAATTCAAATGAATTTGGACATTACTCTCACATACGTGTTGAGATATTGCAACACAGGCTATAAGGAATAATGTATGTATTATTTATTGTAAATCATTAAGCACGTCACGTAATTTTATATTTTTATTCAAATGTTGGTTAAAAATGTTTGTTTCTAAAAGACGTATTGTATTTCATTTCATCCTTCAAAACCAGTCTCATATCACAGTACTGAAAGATAGCTTATCTACCAACACGCGAGCGGAGCCGCGGGTTTAAGCTATATATTGCATTCATTCACAAAGACACCAAAACCTCTCTTATTGCTTGAAGCTTGTCATTTGTATCTGCAATTATGATGTTGCGAGTTCTTATATCATAAACATTCAAAACAGACGAACATTACTGAAATCAACAGTAGACATGGCCACATCAAATTCACGATGGAAGTAGAGAAGGACGGTTCCTTGACATTCCTGGACGTTCTTGTCCGCCGTAAACCCGATGGAAGTCTGGATCATAGCGTTTACCGCAAGTCAACCCACACGGATAGGTATATGCGCGCCGCCAGCTACCATCACCCAGCACAGAAACAGTCTGTCCTGAAGACCTTGGTGCATAGTGCCAAAACTGTCTCAGATTCTGAAAACCTATCAAACGACCTTAGCCACTTGCGTAAAGTTTTCAATGATAACGACTACAGCAAGGGACAACTATGTCAGGCAATTTTACCCAAGTCAGGTAATCAGAACACATCTGAAGAAGACGTCAAAAAGACCGCTTATTCACCGTTTTGTAGCTCCATAACCGTAAAAATTAGTCGTCTCCTGAAATGACATAAAATCGACATTATCTTCAGCCCCCCAGGAAAGATCCGGAAACTAATGAATCCTGTGAAATACGATGTCGGTCTCAAAACACGAGGCATTTACAAAATTCCGTGTGAGAGTAGGCAGTTTTATGTCTGCCAGAATATTCTAACTATTGAACAGCAAAGCATAGAACATCAAAGATGTTTTCGATTACACTATCCCGATAAGTTAGCCGTGGTGGAACAGGCTTTGGAAAACGGACACCGAATTGCTTTCGATACCAGTTAGTGAACGAGACGAACAGCTTCTGAGACAGCGTAATGAACGAGTGCATAGAGATCAAAATTTCTAAAAATACCCTCATAAAGACGGCGACTTGCAGCTTAGAACGCCATGGAAACCTGTAGTTGCAGATTTGATATGTGCGCGGCGTACGCGCGACCAAAACATTGCCATATATGGTCAAGGAACTGGGCACCAGTGACGTCACTGACGGCGACGCTGCTATATAAGCATGGCAGCGGCCACGGAATTGAATTCATCCACGTGACAATGGCAGAGGAGGTCTCTGTCGAAAGCTCGAGGGCAGAAAACTATATGACGCGGCTGGTAACACGGGAAGATTTTATTAAAAGATGATTTCCTGCTGGCAACCACAGAAGTTATGCGTTGGATTCAAAGACTGGGTTTGCAAAGTTCATGGTTCTATTCTGTAAAAATGAATATGTATTCTATCAGCCATAAATAATACTGTGTTTTTGGTAGTCACATTTTTTCAGCACCTTTATCTAGTTATATTAGTAGCCCCATTCTTTTAGGCCTTATTCACACGGGTATATGCAAATTGTGTCTCCAGATACCTGACGACTAGGAGACTAGGAAACTGTACGACTCGAATAGCCGATCACATTCACATAGGCACGACTCGAGTCTCCCGTACTGCCGAGTCGTTTGCGGTGGGAAAGAAAATTAAATCAATTTCATTGCCTGAGTGTGATGCAAGCGCACTTTTTGTTTACTCTGCTGCCTATAGTACAATATCTAGTAACTGTAGCAGTTATGGCGATATTATAATAGTTTTATTATTACCACCAGCACATGCAGACAAGCGTGAAATTTGTGATTGTCAATTTTTAACAGCTGCTCAATATTTGTAATATTTAAAATGAAAATCGTAAGGCACATGCATTATATAATTGAGATACGAATAGTTCACCAAATTCACTTATGAGTTATGATATTGTCGCACTACATATGCTATGAATTGTTATGTGATTTCTCTAAGCAACCTCTACTTCTTACTATTATCTCTTCCACGTACCTCACGTTTTTCGTTTTCAATTGTACAAGTTTGTCGTAGCTATTTAAAATTCACAAGAACAGATTTTTAGGTCTAGGCTATCTGCATGGGGGTTAGTAATTTGTATACACTAAGGATAAATTATATTATACTTTTTACTCGTTTTTAAAAACAGGTTAAATTTTTTTTTAATATTTAAAGAGGTATTTTCTGGTTTTGGTGTGGTGCACGTAAAAATTTTAAGTCGATTTCAGACATTTTGTTGAGCTTACAGCAGACTTGTGGTAACTTTCATGTTAATTTCAGTTTTCGTCTGTGAGTCAATCAAGGTGAGACGGTACGTAAAGAAGTATTCTTTTCAACACAAACTTATCTTAATACTCTTCTCGGGTTTCCTGCCGGATCAAAACGTCAAAACGTCAAGATGACGTTTTGATCCGGCAGGAAACCAGAGAAGAATATTATGAAGCATTACGCCGGGAAAGCCTACGCAGTCACACAAACTTATCTTTTTTAATGGATATCCCTCATTATTTCTGAAACAATCAATAGCATGAAAAATCACAAAAAGATTGGCTTTGGTTGCATCGCGTTGCGTCGATTACATCCGGAGAAACTGCGAAGCGAAGTTGATGTTTGAAATACATGAGGCGCGCTGCTAACGAGTCTCAAGACGCGAAATTCACGGTTGAGTCTCGGGCACGAGCAAGCACCGCGCCTCATGTATTTCAAACGTCAACTTGATGCAACGCCATTCTTTTGTGATTTTCATGCTATTGATTCCGTAAGAAATAATATGGGGTATCCAATTAAAAAAAAAAAAAAAAAAAAAAAAAACATAATTGTAGGTTTTAAACTGTCTCATAGTTCCTACTTTCATAAGCCCCTGCGTACGTTCATGACCGTGAAACTCGTTAATCAATATCTCTTGTAGTTCCAGAGATATCTGGGCTGAAAAAGTTGAGTGGGACTCCCTGTATATGAGTCAGATGTATTCTTAACGTTTCCGACATTAACTATCACAGAAGTAACATCCCCCCCCCCCCCCCCACGTTACATGAATCGGAGGTGTGTGTGTTTCAGTCAGCAGATGTCAGGATCTTTCCTCTCCTCCAGATATTTAATTGAAACTAGCCTATAACAAAATCTTTCCTCTTCTCGCGATATTTCATTCATTAAAACAAGTGATGTTTTCAGCTAGAAACTATCACCTTGAAGGTAAGAACTAGAGATTCGAGCTAACATGGAGTTTCCCATCAATTGTTCGTACCGCGAAACATTAGTGACATGAATAGGGAAAGAGAGAATTAGCAATGGTACAGAAAGTGAACTCTGCTACACATCTCATAAGAAACATGTTCATCATGTTCTGAGCGACTGAATGAAAAGGCTATAACACATCGGTAAGCTAGGAAACATTTTCTACCTCGAATTTCAAAGTACACATGTTTTCCTACATTGCGCAACCAAATGTTGCGATTGCAACCAAGACAGTGGGAGAGACAACGATCAGCATGTCCGGTCGCGTAGTAAGCGAATCGCGGCGACTCTGCGACGACGCTACTCAAGTATTCCCGTGTGAACGGCCACATTTGACTACATTTGCTGCCTCTCTTGATCGCGCAGTATTTCAGTCGCTCGGACACTTGAGTATCCCCGTGTGAATAGGGCCTAACACACTAGGTCGGTTACGAATCAACAACTCTATGATGGAGCTATAGGTCACCCCTACACATGGTTGGAGCCATTTTCGGTTACAACTACGACATTGTTCAAGTGTCACTTGTTGCAGCTGGGCGACGGTTTCCTCAGCGATAGCCGGGGTTCGCGCTGTAGGCGCGCCGTGTGAAAACAATGGCGAGCGAGCGCGGCTATTTATAGGGCAGTGTATGGGTCCCCGCGGGAACGGCCGCCGCAGCTGGTCGATGTCGGACGTTTACCGGCACCACAGATGCCCTCAGGCCTGCTGGAAGCCTATCACAACCGCCCTTTGGAACTAATATCCTCCATACCACGAGACATCTCCAACACACACATTTCACACTGATACCACAGTCTAATATGGCAGTCGCGACACTCACTAGTGTAAAATCTGTTACCCACTGACAGCTGGGCGATACTAGCGCTTCAGGCTGTGAGCTAGGGAGCCGTGTGTTATCATAATACGCATCGTTTGGATAAAATTCATTTTCTCCTCCTTCTGCAAGTAATTTACTGTTGTTGTTGTTGTGGTCTTCAATCCGGAGACTAGTTTGATGTAGCTCTCCACAATACCTTATCCTGAGCAAGCCTCTTCATCTACACATAAGAACGGCAACCTACATCTGTCTGAATCTGCTTACTGTATCCATCTCTTGGTCTTCCTCTGCGATTTTTACCCCACACACTTCCCTCCAATGCTAAATTCACAACTCCTTGATGTCTAAGAATGTGTCCTACCAATATATCCCTTCTTTTAGTCAAAGTATGCCAGAAATTTCTCTTCTCCCCAATTCTGTTCAGTATCTCCTCATTAGTTACGCGATCCACCCACCTAATCTTCAGCATTCTTCTGTAGCACCATATTTCAAAAGCCTCAATCCTCTTCCTGTCCGCACTGTTTATCGTCCATGTCTCACTCCCATACAAGGCAACACTCCATACAAATGCCCTCAGAAAGGACTTCCTTAGGCTTAAATCAATATTCGATGTTAACAAATTTCTCTTTTTCAAAAACGCTTTTCTACCCATTGCCATTCTGCATTTTATATCCTCTGTACTGCGACCATCATTTGTTATTTTACTGCCCAAGTAACAAAACTCATCTACCTCCTTTATTGCTTCGTTACCCAATCTAATTCCTTCAGCATCACCTGATTTTCTTACACTGCACTCCATTACCCTAGTTTTGCTCTTGTTAATGTTCATCTTATATGCACCTTTCAGCACACTGTCCATTCCGTTCAATTGCTCTTCCAGGTCCTTTGCTGTATCTGACAGAATTATTATGTCGTCGGCAAAACGCGATGTTTTTAATTCTTCACCCTGAACTTTAATTCCTTCACCAAATTTCTCCTTGCTTTCCTTTATAGCTTGCTCAATGTACAGATTGAATAACCATGGAGAAAGACTACAACCCTGTCTTACTCCCTTTCTAACCACTGCATCCCTTTCATGTCCTTCAAATCTGACAACCGCTGTCTGGTTTTTGTACAAGTTGTAAATAACCTTACGCTCCCTATATTTTACTCCTGCTTGCTTCAAACTTGAAAGAGTTTATTCCAATCAACATTGTCAAAAGCCTTCTATAATTTACTATAAGCTTATTTCATTTTAGAGCCGAGGGCGTTAGCCTAATATCAGACGAAATGGTTGATCCTAAAAATAAACAGTAGTGGAACTAAAACGTGAATTAAATGACGAAAGCCGGTACCTACTAACGCAGGGATACATGCCGATCCGAACATTTTTGCAGCTTTCCCCATGGAAATCGAAATAATTTACAACGAGATACAAAAGCAGATTTAAGCGTAACAAGCGTTACCGTGTAGCTTCAAAGTTAACGGATATGACACACAATTTCCTTTTCGTTTCGTTCTGTGTTTCAAATTTAGGACACCTGTTAACAAAACTACGACTTTCGTCATTATTATTTTCCTGTGTCAGATAAGATACTTCCAACTAATACTTGGAATACATTGAAAAGTATTGGCCTTGATACGTTAATGTGCAATTTTTCCGACAAAAGAAAAGAAAAGAAAGAAGAGAATGTCCGCTGAAGCTCAGATTTGGTGTTCACATTTCCTACACCTATTGAATATTTACGCGTCTCACCAAACGATTTTCTTCTTATTTAACGAACTTTCAAGAATCTTACGGTATAGTTTATAATACGCATTTTTCTGTAATTTTGGATATCCAAACTGCAGTATATAATTCTTACATGAGCCACTTTTCTGTTTCTAAAAAGATTGAAAATAACCTTATCATACTTCAATATATGCAGATTTCGGGTGAATAGTAACAGAAAAATTTCAGGTGTATGCTTGTGTTACATTCCTCTCTGGGTCCTTAAAAGAAAAAAAAAAAAAAAAAAAAAAAAAAAAAAAAAAAAAAAAAAAAAAAAAGAGCAAAGGAGGTAGTTTCTTTTCTGGTAGTTGCTACATTTCATTGCGCTACAAGCATGTTCCATTCCAAAAAGCATCACGAAAAGGAATATAAGCTACGAGTAACACGATTCACAACGTACAAAATATCGTACGTCACTAGTGTCCCCCGCTGGCCGCTTGGTGCGCTGCTATCGTTGCGGGCAACAAAAATTCGCTCGATTGTCGTGACTGGTATGTTATATTGTGCTGATACGCAGATCGCCATTTACTCGAAATTCAAGTTCGTTTAAGGGAAGAAAACCTGTTAGATTTATTATAAAAACACAAAAAGTACTGCATCACAGTGGCCCCAAGTTCCCCTCAGTACTTGCGTTCGATGTGGATATTTGCTTTTCGCGGGCAAGCGCACTTCCACTGAGCTATCCCGACAGACTCACGGTAGTTCCTCGCACCTTCAATTCTGCCAGTACCTAGCCTCCTGCTTTGAGGACGGGCCGTGAGTCGTGTAGGGATAGCTCAGTGGTAGAGTGCTTGCCCGCGAAAGGCAAATGTCCCAGGTTCGAGTCCCCGTTTGGCACACAATTCTAAGCTGCCAGGAAGTTTCATATCAGCGCGCACCCCGCTGCAGAGTAATAGTTTCAGGCTGAAAAAGTCAATTGTTTTAATGAATGATGCCTCGCTGGGTCACCATGTTCCGCGAGCTTATGTCACCAGGCTGCACCATACCCCCTTCATTCGTCGAAGGACTTCTCATACCGATTCACAAGAAAAAAGCAGGAAGTTCACTCAACGACTATCGTCCACTTACGATGTTGAATGCTGATTACAAGATATTTGCCAGGCTTTTAGCAGGCCGCATTAAGACGACGTTGCCGATGGTTCTTGCCCCAGAACAGACGTCTCATGGTGGGCCACCGGAGACTGCAGGGACTTAATAGGATCGCGTCAGCGTGCCGCCTGAGAGCGGCGATCGTCTCCTTTGATTTTGAACGGGCGTTCGATAGAGTAAAACATACATTTCTCCTACGGGTGATGGAACGAATGGGATTTCCTCCGAGTTTCATCGATATTCTGCGGCGTCTTTTGATCGTCGGTAGCTCTAAAGTCCAGGTCAATGGAAGGACGGTTGGCCCAATACCCATTAAAAGGTCCATACAACAAGGTTGTCCCCTTTTCACCTACCTTTATGCGATCGCACTAGAACCACTCCTTGCAGGTCTCAACCACAAGCTGCCTGGCATCACATTGAGGGATGTCACTTTTCGCTACAGGGCTTACGCCGATGACCTACTACTGCTGGTTCGCTCAGCAGGTGAAGTACGAAGAGTGCTAAGTTGGATAGAGCGATACGGGCAAGCCGCTGGCAGCCTTCTGGACATCAACAAGTCGGCGGCTTTGGACATCTGACGCGGTCTCGGACCCGACGCTGTCGCCCCACTCCCGACAGTTACTAAACTGAAATATTTGGGTGTCACATTTACGAAGGATGTGCGGGGATCCGCCGCGATAAACTATCGACGGATACTGCAGCTCATACGAGTAATGGTGCGCCAGAACCTACTCAGGGAACTAAATCTCCTGCAACGTGCGGAATATCTGAACCTCTATATGGCATCAAAACTCAACCACGTGGCACAGGTTCTCCCCTTACCCGTACAGATAGGCCAGAGGATACAGGCGGCCTTCGGCTATTACCTGTCTCTAGGACAGTTATTTAAAGTGCGTTATGACACACTCACCCTCCCATTAAGCGGTGGAGGATTGGGACTGGTAAACGTCCGAGCACGGGCAGCCGCCCTCTCCATCAACAATATGAGGAAACGATGGACCAGCCAATACCCCTCCCTCACGGGTCGGCTACTGGAGGTGTCTCCACTTCCGCCAGTGCCGGTGGCGCACGTCGCAGCACAGCTTAGTTATGTGTCGACCTTCATCATCGACTATAGTTATATGATCTCAAGTCTCCCCGCAACACGTCCACCAATGGCTAAAGACTTCTACCACAACCTTCTGCGGGCTGTTCCGCGTAACGTAATAGAAGCAAAGTATCCAACTGTACAATGGTCACGGGAGTGGAAAACTATACACCACACTTTCCTGCCCACACAAGCGCGCTCGACTTGGTACCAAGTCGTCAACAAAAAATTTGCGACGAGACACCGACTCCACGGTATCGGACGAATAGACTCTCGACTCTGTCCTGACTGCCAGCTCCCGGACACCGATGAACATCGCCTCACGTGTGCGTCGACGTCCGGCGTTTGGAGGCTGTCCCAAAAGATCATCGCCTGTTATCTTCGCGTCACACCGGAAATGATTGAACCGCGAAGCCTGCTGAGTCCGGACGATAATTACTTTCCCCCTGCAAAATATCACGCGATCACATGGATCAAGGCAATGACAATCGACTACGTCTTCGGCGGAGGAGAGAAGGCATGCCTTGACTACTGGTACTATCTACAAGACACACATAGTGTACTCGAACGAACACCGAGATACCGAAAACTCTTCGCGAATTATTTACGAAGTGTTTTCATCAACCCACCACAAAGTTGGGGAGTACCAAATTACTTTTGACGTCTTACGAAGAAGAACAGATGAGACTGCTGATGGGAAATGCCAACCATGAAACCACAAACGGTACGAAATTTCAGACTAATCACGTGGTGCTGCTGCAGCAACGAGGCATGCACCGATCGAGGAAAGTCCCATACCACCCAATGTGAAGGAAGATGCTTAATTTTCAAGATTTCTTTGTCCCGCTTTTTTTTTTTCATTAAATCTGCACGTATGATGGAAAAGTTATTTTGTTGTCATCCCGTAATATTTACTATTGTTTCTTTTATATGTCAAACATACTTGTTTTCTAATCATTAAAAAAATGTGGCCCAACAGATCAATGGTATCTGTTCAATGCTAGGAGAAGACATGCTTTGACGATTGGCAGCGTCCATAGTGGAGTAATCTGCAGAAAATGCGGTCTCCCGAAAATAATTTATTTCTTCCTTTTCTTATTGTTTTTATCGCCAGTCTACGCTATTGTCTACTACTACTCATTAATTTCATTTCAACAGTACCTCATCATGGAAAAGACGATTTTACTTTGTTCATGCTACACAATAATAATAAAAGAGTTTAAGAAGAAACAAATAAAGTTGCAAATATCCCTTAGAACCAAAATAAATAAATAAATAAAAATAAAGGAAAGAAAATAAAAAAGGGGTATGATTCCTGCTTTGGGTAAAAAAAAAGGGACTAAGATTAAAACAAAAAATTTAAAAAAAATTATAAAAAATAAAAAAAAGTTAAGAGAAAAAAAGGAAAAAGGGGACTGAGGCGCTCCAGTCACGGTCAGCACGGCCACTACAAAAAAAAAAAAAAAAAAAAAAAAAAAAAAAAAAAAAAAAAAAGGGGCAGTGAGGCGCTCCAGTCACAGCCTGCACGCCCACTACGGCCGGGGGTTCGAATCCCCCCTCGGGCATGGATATTTGTGCCGTTCTTAGTCTTAGCTAGTTCATAAGTAGTTTGTAAACTTAGGGAGTGATGACCCCGTAGTTAAGTCCCATAAGCTCTACAAACATTTGAACATTTGAATTTGTATGTTAAGACGCAAATTTTAGACAAATAAATTAATTTGTAATTTTTATTCTTTTCCAGAGTGGTCTAAATAACTAAAGTACACATTTGTACATTAATATGTACCAGAACTTAAAATCAAATATGTTACCTCAAACAACTTGAAGTCTCTTATCATTAAAGCAAAACATAGCACGAAACAATTTTACAACTAGTTTGCTCAAAAATAAAGGTCTCGACCTCAGGTTAACAATTTTTCCTTAATATTCGCTGTAGATGTGATGAAACGATTAAAACCTTAGTTCATTGTTTACTTAAAGTATTGTCATACCACGTCGATGTTCAGACCGGTGGCTTCATCATAACTGCTAATTCAACAGTGCCGCCCATAGCGCTGCTATTGCTAGATAGGCCTAGAATGGGGCGCTCGCCCGGTTGGCGGTACTCTCCCAATACAGGGCTCTAGACGCGACAGCAAGTGACGTTTGAATCTCAAACCTGCTTGAATCTTGTCCCTGTCACACGCGCGAGAAAGTGTCGAATTCGTTGAGAATCGTCTGGTTGTCGAGGTTAGAAAGGATGTTGCAAGAATTCTGCGACCTAATGATCCCTGAAGTTTATGAAACTGCAACTGTTTGTGAAATAACAGAGTGTAAAATTGTAGTTCATGTAATTTAGAATTTTGTCCAAGACTAACTATCTCGTAAATTTTCTTATATTGTTTTTAATATGACAATCTTTCTTTTTATTCTGAGTGGTAGTTTGATTTACACAATGATGGACGTGTTTTGAACAAATAAAATTGTGTGCTTTAAAAAAAAAGAATTTGCAGCAACAACAAACTTACTGCAGAAAGAGAGAGAGAGAGAGAGAGAGAGAGAGAGAGAGAGAGAGATGCACTAGGATGTTACACGAGATGAGTGTAAAATTACGTATCTGAATAAAATATCTTGTTGTAATGTTACATTAGGAATCTAATGTGTTTGGTAGGCCTTCAGTGCGATACGTGTGTTTCCAATAAAGATAAATATATCGGTATTAACCTGGTAAAAAAAATTACAACTTGGTAGCCCAAATCACTACCACTATGCAAAGCTCACTGCTAGCAATTACTTCCGGAATTAAAAGATTTACTGTCGGGGGGGGGGGGGGATCGAATCCCCCCTCGGGCATGGATATTTGTGCCGTCTTTAGGATAAGCTAGTTGATAAGCAGTTTGTAAGTTTAGGGACTGATAAACCCGTAGTTAAGTCCCATAAGCTTAACAAACATTTGAACATTTACTGTCGTCTTACAATAAGACTCATTTTGTACTTATTGAGTGGTCGATGGTTTGTAGTCACAAAAGAAAAACTCGAAAGTATCTGTACTCGTCGCTGTATTTGACTGGTGATCTTCACTATTTTCGTATTTGAAGTTATGAATAAAATAGGCCACGGACATTATTCACTTTGTAAATTTAATGCACAGCATACCTTTTACGTCTTATTTCCCAAAGTAAATAAAACTTTATTGCCTTACTCTGGAGCTATCGTTATTCTACGGTTTACGGGTGCCAAATTTTACAAACAGCTGATCACCATCTTGTAGCGAGAAGTACGTCGCTCACGTAGGACACCCGGCCATGTCGTCGAATGTCGCTGCTTGTAGCTGCCGTGTCGCGTCACTGGTTGACGTGCGCTGTCGCGCGCTTTTGTCGGTCACGTAGGACACGGCCTTATGGAAATTCCCTCCCAAATCTGGGACGTCGAATAAGAGTCAGCCATTTCAAAAACTCCGCGTACGGCATTGTTTGTGACAACCACTCGAGGTTAAATGCGGAGTTATACGAAAAATCTCCCTGCAGAGCCTAGAGCTGGGCGTGTAGCGTATTTGGAGTGAGAATGGCTGGTGGCGTCCATCCTTGGTCAGTCACCTAGCTCAGAGGCCGTTGCCTCCATGTATGCGTAAACGAGTTCCTGTTCGGCGCCACGCGATTTCACGGTGCCGTGACCATTGTCATTAGAGCTGGGGCTTTTGGGCGGTCGATTCGCGGAAGATGCTTCCGCGGCACCATGCAACCCCCTCTAAGTGCCCAGCCTTTACTCCTCACAATGTTGAGCCTCGCCTATCCGCCTTAGCAGCGCCTCATGTGTCGTATGGTGGGTGGCCTTTGCGTCCCGCAAAAATCTCTCCACACCATTTCCCCATGACAAAATTGCTTATCAGCAATAATTGTCCGGCATTACAAGCGTGGGGTAAATGTATGGCCTAAGGACAAGGTGCCCATGATATCCCCGTGGGAGGATGCGAAGCTGCTGGTCAAGGCAGCAACCGAACTCCTGAAGACCGCAAAGGTATCAATATGGGTACCAAAGATCCTTAAGGATGTCCCTCCAAAGACTCTGTTCGAGAAGATAAGGGTCCAGAACCCAAAAGTCTTGACAGAGGATTGGAGGGTAATTAACCAAAAGGTCGTTCCGGAAGGACGAAACCTGGTGGTGGAGGTCGGAGAGAAGTCCCTGAAGGCAATGCGAGAGCAAGGCCTGAAACTGTTTTTAGGGTTCTCGCAGGTCGCCGTCAGGGTAATCAAAGACCTTAAAGGCAATAATAGCAGCAAGATGGGGACTGGAAGTGCTGCAGATAAACCTGCAGCACAGTAAAGGGGCCACTGCTGCCCTGAGCCGTCGCCTGGGGAGACAGGAGGTGGACGTGGCCTTGATACAAGAACCCTATTTATACAAAGGGGGTGTATCGGGCCTCGGTGGTACTGGAAATAAGCTGATTTATGCTAGAAATCTACAAAACTCCAGAACATGCATTTGTGTTAGAAATGGAATACCTTTCATACCAATGATGGATTTTTGTTCCAGGGACCTGGTGACCATCAGGATGCAGCAACGTGAGGAAGGTATCACGAGGGAAATTGTTTTGGCCTTAGCATACCTTCCTTACGAAGACAGCTCTCCTCCTTCTTTGGAAGTCTGACATCGGCAAGGTGACGAACTGTTGGTGGGATGTGATCCCAATGCCCACAATCTATCGTGGGGCAGCAAGGACACCAACAGTAGAGGTGAGCTCCTTCTTGAATTTCTCCTATCTAACAACTTGGAGATCCTGAATAGGGGTGATGAACCTACATTCAGGAATACAAGAAGGGAAGAAGTAAGTGACATAACTTTTGGTTCCATGATGATGGGCAGTTACGTCAAATGTGGCATGTGGTCCTAGAGCCATCCTCATCAGATCACATGTTTATTAAATTCAAGGTTGAAATGGGAACCAGACAGACCATGGCCTATAGTTATCCCAGGAAAAAGGACTGGCAGACATATAGGAAGACCTTGACTTCAGCCTATACGAAATTAAAACTTCGATAAGAAATCCAGCAAAGTTTGAGGAAGTAGCAGAGGCACAAATAGGAGTGTGCCTTTGTGGAATAATAACCTGGAAATGCAAAGGAAACCTTGCGAGGCGCAAAGGACACTGAGGAAAGTATTGTGAGGCCCTTGTAAATTACAACCTTGCCATCAGATGGGCAAAGGAGGCATCCTCGAAGGTATTCTGTGAGGAAGTGGAGGGCACATCTGCTCAAGCGAGACTTCATAAAATCTTCACTAGGGTACCAACTAATCCACGAGGAACATTGAGGAAGGAGGATGGGGAGTATACAAAGACAGCCCATGAAACGCTGGAACTGCTCCTCAAGACTCACTTTCCTCAATATACTCTGGGGGATAACTCAGACGAGAATGCAATTCCTGAGAGACAACGGTTCTCAGGTATTCGCAAAGAGGACTGGGATTTGGCCAAGGAGTGTGTCGATCTCAATAAGATCCGATGGGCGGTGGGAACATTTCAACCGTTCAAGTCACCTGGCCCCGATGGAATCTTTCCAGCTCTCCTGCAACAAGTGGGAGAAAATCTTAGTAGATTCCTATGCAGGTTATTCAGGGTTAGCCTAGCAGCAGGAATCATTCGCAATGCCTGGAGGGCAGTGAAGGTTGTCTTCATTCCAAAACCAGGGAGAATTTATCATACCAAGGCCAAGGATATGAGACCAATCAGCCTGTCCTCCTTCATTCTTAAGACATTGGAAAAGCTGGTTAATGTGCATGTTGGAGAAAGGAGGTTAAGTAGGGCTCCTCTACATTCAAACCAACATGCATATTAACCAGGTAAGTTATGTGAGACAGTTCACCACCAACTGGGTTGGGAAGGTGGAGAAAGCACTACACTTTCAGGAAATAGCCCCCTGTATCTTCCTGGACATCGAGGGTGCTCTTAGCAACACGACATTCGATTCCATGCTTAGGGCAGCAGAGGTGCATGACCTAGAGACCACTATATGTAGGTGGACTAGGGCCATGCTCAGTGGAAGAAAGGTCGAGGCTACCATGATGAATGAAAAAATGGTAATCAACACTACTAGGGGTTGCCCGCAAGGAGGACTTCTTTCCCCTTCACTGTGGAATCTAGTGGTGAATGATCTCATTGAGGAATTAAACTCTAGGCAGTACTTTTGCCAAGGATACGCAGATGATCTTGTAATAGTAATATTTGGCAAATTTGCTGACACAGTACAGAATATGGCACAAGGTGCATTGGACATTGTGCAAGAATGGTACAGAAAACAGGATCTGGGGGTTAGTCCTAAGAAGACTGTTGTTGTACCATTCACAAAGAAACATATGCAACACTCAAGTTGGAATCTAAAGCTTTTCAATGAAGCGCTACCTGTGAAGGGGTTACCCTAGATGAGAAACTGACATGGACCCGTCACATTAGGAATATTTGCACCAAGGCAAAAGGTTCTCTCGTAAGTACCAGGGGAGCTTGTGGCAAAAATTGGGGCCTGAGCCCCAAGGGTATGCACTGGATATACACCACGGTGATTAAACCCAGGATCACCTATGGGGCGGTCGTGTGGTGGAAGAAAGTAGAACAGCAGGTTGCTGCTAAGGAGCTTGGTAAGGTGCAGAGATTAGCCTGCTTAGCCATAACCAGCGTAATTAGCAGCACACCAACTGCTGGGATGGAAACTACGCTGGATATGCCCCCATTACACCTTTGGGTCAAGATGGAGGCAGTAGCTGAAGCATACAGACTTAAAACTAGCAACAACTGGAACTCTTTGGGATATCGAGAATCACACACTAAAATAGTGAGTGAGGTAAATATAGGAAAGGTTGGGGAAATGCCAGCCGACTATATTATAACCCCATACTGCTTCAATAAGCCTTTCAATATAACAATTGGAAGTAGGGAGCAGTGGGAGAAAATAGTTCGACACCATACGGGGGATATTGTCTGGTTCACTGACGGATCAAAATCAGACCAAGGCGTTGGGGCCCGGATGTACGGGGTGCAGCCAAGACTAGAGGGCGTCATCTCTCTAGGGAAATTGGCCTCAGTATACCACGCCGAAATCACTGCCATCAGGGCATGTGTGGAGGAGAATTTGCGTAGGTGCTACAAAGATCGTAGCATCTATATCTATTCAGACAGCCAGGCAGCCCTGAGATCACTGGCAGCTCCTGCAACAAGGTCTAAAATTGTTGCAGAATGTCACATGGTTCTGGTGGAGCTAGGGGAAAGCAATAGAGTAAACCTATTGTGGGTCCCTGGCCACTCGGGATCAGTGGCAACGAACATGCCAACAGATTAGCCAAGATGGGGGCAGAGTCTCCATTTATTGGACCGGAACCTGTCCTGATAATCACCTAGGCAATGATCAAATTGGAGCTACGTAACTGGCTCAGAAGACAGCACGTAGAATATTGGAGCACAGTCCATCAACAAAAACATGGCAAGGCCTGAACAGGAGAGAGATTAGACTCATGGTTGGGTTACTGACAGGCCATGGGAATTTCAAAAAACACCTACATACAATGGGAATAACAGAAGAGGACCCTAAATGTAGGATCTGTGATGACGGTGATGAAACTGCATCACATCTAATCTTCGAATGCTTTGCATTGGAGAGTAAAAGGCACAGAACATTTGGGACAACCAGACCCGAAGAAATTGTGTCTAATAAAGAACTGGTAAAGGGTCTCCTTGCACTGTTCAAGGGCATTGGTTGGCTTTACTAGATATACAGGGAGCGATACCGCACAATAAACTTAGTTCCGGTGCGGGCAGTGTCGGGTTGGACCAAGACTGTTTTGGCTTCCCTGAAAAAAGTCAAATCAAATCAAATCAAATGGGGTAAATGTCAAGGAGGGATTACATGAATAATAAATACATGACAGGATATGAGGCACCTTTCAAGAACACAGTTCTTTAGGTTGTCCACAGACGTCACGAAAACTGCAGAAAATCGTAAATAACCATACACGAGCAGCATAATGCGACGGAGTGTGTAAGACCTCTGCTCACTTCCGGTCGTAACACCAGGAAGGAAGTACTCTGCCTGGGTTGACTGTAGCTATGTCGCGTCAAGAAGCTCAATTCCAAGTTTGATCGTGTCCGTATTATGACTTTGTAGAAAGAGAGACTCCATCAAAGGAAATTTCCAGACGTCGCGAAGTGAGACTAATCGATGATTTTCGGACTTGGATGAGAAACAGTCTATGAATTGCTACTCTCTGGCCCGCCAAAGGGTACCACAGGAGCTGACGATCGCTACTTAGGCCGGTATTACATTATAAAATGATTGGACAAAGAAATATTCGACGCAGTGTAATGGGAATGTCGTCCAATATTTCATCAAATCTAAGGCCTCGGTCTAGATTTGATCAAAGAAATCGCTCCTCCTCTGTTTCCTGTAGTGAGAAATGTGACCGCTTGGAGCGCTAGTAATAGTACAACCTCCTTGCCACTACAGCTGTTTTATTTGGAGGCCAATGTTTGACAAATATCGAGGTAGCGTACGTATTCGTAAACATGGCTACCAGTGGGAAGTTTGTGTAGTATTTTCGAGCAACAACAAAATTGATGATTTAGTTTAATAAATCAAACGGGGCGTTGTATAACACGCGACAAGACCAATTCCCACTGCCCCTCACGTCATTTCTCTTAGCCCAATACCCTGCGGTAAAAGTGAAGATATGAGCTTCAATCTGTGATGTAAAAAGCCATACAACCGGAATGGAAGAAGTGACACACCTATAACTTATTTACGTCCAAATCAGACTTTATTGTCTATGATTTTGGTCAATTTGGTGTGCTAAGTGCGTGGAAGTGAAGCAACATTCAGAACATCGACATCTGTTTACAAGTGACAATATATACATACAAACACCTCAGACATTTTTTTAAGGAAATAAATAAAGCCTGTTTATTTTATCAGCTATGCCCCCCTCCCTTTAGATAGTCAAAAACGTCATAAACAACTTAGATTTTCCTATTTGTAAGTGCTGACATTTTCCATTTTAAACGTTATTTAATGATACTTGCTTTATCAACTTACAATCTTATTTGAATACGCTGTTTCGTCAGCCAATCCGTTACTCGATTGCAAATTGTGATGAATGGAGAGCTACAAAATAATTAGCAGTGAAATATGGCCTGGCTGTACTGGCGATGACATAAAAAGGAAAATCCGTTCCCGTAACAAATTTTATTAAACACTTATTTATCTCGCCATGACACCGACGGTTTTAACAAACTACGTTTCATTTTTTCCCTTCCTTCTAAATGCAGACACAACGCATCTGTTAACAACAGCTGAGCAAAACACCGCCATTTTGAAGTAACTTTGAGAAAATATTGGATGATGGTGTAATACCCCCTGTAGCGTTTCTTCCAATATCTTTCTCAAAGAATCGGACTAATACATCCAATTTTTCGTCTAAATCTTTGTCCAATAATTTGATAGTGTAATAACGGCCTTACGGATTTCAGCTCGGAAGAACCCCGACAGGAGCGACACAACGTTGAATTATGATTTTCGTATAGTCTCAGGACGTCGTGTTTCGATTCAAAATGTATGTAATTGTCTGCATTACATTCAAATTGGCTCCTGACGTCCGCAGTGAAATACAGCTCTGACAACTAGACACCACACATCGCGTTACAGATGGATCCTATAGCATGCTGAATGGATTCATCAGAATTGGCAACAAGTGCTCTTCACAGATGAGTCTTTCATCTGCCTTTAACCAGACAATCGCCGGAGACGTTTTTGGAAGCAGCCTGGTCAGCCTTAACGTCTGAAACGCACCGTCGAGCGAGTGCAGTAAGTTGTGGTTCTGTGAGGTTTTTGGCTGGCATTACGTAGAAGGCATTCAAAAAGCTACACGGTAGAGACGTTTAGTGCAACCATATCGGCAAAGTTTTGGTGAAGGATTCGTCCACAATTCTCGGGCTCATCGTACACGTCTCTGGTAGAGTAAACACGTGAAAGCCCCTGTTCATGATAACGACATCGCAAGTTTAGAATGGCCAGAAGATTCTTCAGACTTGACCCCTATCGAGATGCAACGATGAAATACAAGAACTTATACAACGGAAAGATATATTGAGATATATTAAATCTCAAAGAATACTGTGGTTAGGACATATGGAAAGGATGATGGAATACAGATTTCCCAAAAAATAATAAATGCTAGATTGTATTTCACCAGAAGGATTGGGACGCCAAGAACTAGATGGACGGGCAACGTGCTGGCTGGCCTTACCAAGATGGGGATTCTAGGATGGAAGAGAAAAGCTGAGAACAGAGAGATACGGAGGAAAATTGTTGATGGGGCCAAGGCCTACCGATGGTCGTATTGCTGAAGAAGAAGATGTATCATTTCTAGGGCCAGCTTAAAAAGGGGTCGGAGATGATGCATCTTGTCCAAGGCCCGTTCTGACTTTAAACTCATTTGATACTCCTGTGTTGATCTTTTCTTTGCAATGGGTTTTCTCGAAGCACACTAGCAGTGTTGGCATATGTTTTGTCTGTAAAGAAGACTATTTACTTTCATAAAAATTAGATTGCGACTTAGGTTAACTATACATTTCTTCGTATTTTGGCCTCGTTTTCCGCAGTTACAGTTATACAATTTTTATAGGTTTTGGGACCGTCTTATGCAACTGTAAATTAGTCTACTTTAGGTTAACTATATCACAAAACCAACAAGCAACAATTCTTCTTAAATGCATGAAGCATGGAATGAAACTACAAATAGAGATGCCAGCTGAAAAAAGGTTTGTCGAATACTGATGTCCATCGGACACTCGGTCCACAATACTTCTGTCCCCAATGTGGTAACGCGTTCAACATCACTTGTGTCCAACCTCGAGGAGCAGCTTCACAGTCTGTCACAAACACACTCTCAGCTTGAGCCGGTGCGTCTGCTACATACTGCAGTCGCATGAGCAGGTGATCAAAGCACTGTATAGATAAAGTATGGCCATCCTATTCAACGCCCCTGGCGCCTTCTTCAGCTCGTGAGTGGCTGATATCGAGTCACATGATTTTTTTCCGCCATGTTGGTCCTATACGTTGCTTCGCTGCCATAAGTAGAATTGTGAATATTCGTATGTTTGGGTTTTAATAATACCAAAGTGATACGCTTTAGGGTGTTATTTACAGCCAAGAAGGAAGGCAAACATTATAGTTCTATCTGATTTAAGAAACGGAGGAAGAGGAGTCGGGCTGACGAAAATTTTCAGGGAAAATTACGAGCCCAGAAGCGACCCTCAGTTCTGTATTGTGGTGCTTCTAATCCGTAATGAAAGTTAATATATTAAAGATTCAGTGTCGATTGCATCACGCAGCAGATACCCATGGTTTTTTAACTTAAATAAATTTCTGAAGAGAATTCCTGCATTATGTCGTGAGGTTAAATTATTCACGCGTCGATGGTTTTATTTGCATACAAATATTTTGAGTTATAACTGAGTAAACTAACAGATTTCCGTATAAATATGAAATTAATACACAGTACCTGACGCAAGCTTTTCTCATTCCTGTACATGCGTTTAGTGTATTCAAGCAAGAAAAATATTAGAGATGGAATTGTAATTAGTTTTGTGTTGAAAGTAGCCTGTTATTGAAATAAGCAAAATCTCGGACAGTTGAGATCTGCAAATGTAACTTAAAACGCTCTCTACTGCTCTAAATTACTTCATGAGTGGCCACAGTACATGCGCAACTGAAATTTATCTAACTGCTCACTCCTTAAGGAAGCAGCAAACTTTTTTATAAACACAAAATCAATGTTAAAAAATAAATAAATAGATATTAAATATGGGACGGGGAGTATGAAATCATAAAGCCCAGCTTTTATACTTTAAAATTTTAATCTATTCAGAAAAATGAACAAGCAACTAAAGGTTCAAAGAAAACCTGAGTCGAATTACAGAAACGTACCCGACTCACACGATAACAGTGGGCGGTGATATTAATGTACCCCCAATCTGTTGGCGAAATTATATTTTCAAATTAGGTAGTACGCATAAAACATCGTGCGAAATTGTACTCAAAGCATTCTCTGAGATTTACTTGGAACAATCAGTTCATGAGCCAACTAGAATCAGTTCATGAGCCAACTAGAAATGTAAATGGATGTGAAAACACACTTGACCTCTTAGCAACAAATAATCCTGAGCTCATAACGAGCATCAAAACGGATACAGGTATTAGTGAACACAGAGCTATCGTAGCAAGATTGAATATAGAAAGTCCCAAAGTTACCAAAAATAAACGCAAAGTATATTTGTTCAGGAAAGCAGATAGAAATAAAATACATTGCTTCTTGAAAGACAGCTTCCACTCGTTTCATACACTAAACTTAGGTGTTGAACAGATGTGACTCAAATTCAAAGAAGTGGTATCGAGAGCAATTGACAGTTTTATACCAAATAAATTAATTAAAGAAGGAGGTGATCCCCCTTGGTGCACAAAACAGGTCAGGACACTGATGCAAAAGCAACGGAAAAGGCATGCTAAATTTAAATGAAAACAAAATACCAAGGATTGGCGATCCTACAGAGAAGCTCGAATTTTAGCGAGGACTTCAATGCGAGATGCCTATAATACTTATCACAACGAAAATCTCTCTCTCGAAATATGACTGAAAACCCAAATAAGAATTTGGTCATATGTAAAATATACTAGAGGCAAAACACAAACAATACCCTCACTACATGATTCCTTTATAAACTCATTCACCAAAGAAGACTAAAAAAATAGTCCAGATTTCGAATTAAGAACGGAGACTGTAAAGAATAACGTAGAAGTAGATATCATTGAACTAGTGGAGCAACTAAAATCACTTAACAAGAACAAGCCTTCTGATCCGGACTGTATACCCATTAGATTTCTATCTGATTGTGCAGAAGCTGTAGCTCCTTACTGTAAAACCGCTGTCTCAAAGAAGGATCTGTACCAAAAGATTGGAAAGTTACTTATTTACACAAACGATTTAGGGGAAAATCTAAGTAGCTCTCTTAGATTGTTTGCAGATGATGCCGACATTTACCGTCTATTAAAATCATCTGAAGATCACAACTAGGTGCAGAACGATCTGAATAAGATACCACTATGGTGTAAAAATTGGCAATTGACTTTAAATAAAGAGAAGTTTGAAGTCGTCCAGATGAATACGAAAAGAAATCCGTTAAACTTTGTTTACAACATAAATCAATCAAAAGTGCTGGCCGTAAACTACACTAAAGACCTTGTAACTACTATTACTTCAGACTTAAACTGGAATGAACACATACATAATGTCGTGGGAAAGGCGAACCAGAGACTGTGATTTATTGGCAGAACTCTTAGATGATGCAACAGAACTACAAAAGAAACTGCATACACTACGCTTGTCCATCCAATTTTGGAGTATTGCTGCCCAGTGTAGGGTCCTTATCAGGTGGGTTTGACGGAGGACATCGAAAGAGTTCAGAGAAGGGCACCTCGTTTCGTATTGTCACGATACAGGAGAGGCAGACGTCTCCTCCGAATACGAAAATATATTGTTGACTCCCACTTACACAGGTAGAAATTATCATCAGAATAAAATACGAGAAATCAGAGTTGGAATGGATAGATTCAGGTGTTCTTTCTTCCCGTGCGCTATTCAAGAATGTAATGCTAAATAAATAGTATAACGGTGGTTCGATGAACCCTCTGCCAGGCACTTAAATGTGATTTGCAGAGTATCCCATGTAGATGTAGATGTAGAAATGTGGGGGGACCAAATTAAGCGCACACCTTGTGCAAAAGTGAATTATAACATATAATTACTGCCTGTAATAAAATTATTTCTTCCCTTTATGAATATGGAGGTAACGTGGGAGGAAATTTTCAGACACCCAATGGGTACCTGGAAGCACATTCATTCATTCATTCACAGACATGTGCATAATACTTGGTGGTACATTACAATGCTGGAACACTTGATAACAGCGACGGCGGCGTCTTAATGAGATGGCAGGTGTCTTGATCACAAATTTTAAATATACTGACAATAAACGAACTCAGGTGTGGAGAGGCAGCTACTCACTATTTTCAAGCACCATGTGGTGTGCGAGCACAGTGAATTTCATAAGTTACCAACAGGAATTAATTCAGAATGAGCAAGTAAAGTACACGCAAGATTTTGTACAGAAGAAAGCTAGTATTAATAAAAATATGGCTGAAGGCCGAAGTAGTAACCGTTATGAAAGCACATGGTGCAATTGGTCATACAAGACAGTAAAGATGGACTAAAGCTGGAAAATCTGAGAAATATTTGGCATACTTGCTGATATATATGCAATGCGAAAAGTCAAAAAGGAGAAGGAAATTCATGCATACTAGGCTTACACAAAGGCTGAAGGTCACAGACGTGTGTTCTAACTTGATAAAAACCAGGCACACAATGATCACTGGAATGAAAATGCATGTAGTAAATTTACACTGAATTTACTCGAGGTCCTTAAATTAAGAAGCACTTCGCCTTGCATAGCGAAAGTTGCTGATCACAAAGAAAGCAAAATCCTAACAGCATTTCTTCCCCTCAGCATGATTCAGCGAAGTACTTACTTCTACAGTTGTCGAAACCATAATGAAGAGTGAAGCTCTAAGGCCACGGAAAAACTTCTCCCTGCCATACACTGGATGAAGAGCGCGCTAAAACTGACGCAGATTGCGTTCAGAGACTAATGTTGACCAATCCCTGCTACCTAGCGAAGACAATTAATTCCCTCCGCATGCCCTCTTAGAGAAGTCTCCTGTCATCTCTTTTATCCAAGATTAGGTTGTTAGAACAACAAGAATTATGGTCACCTCGCCATCTTGCCAAGTAAGCTTCTCTCTGGTCACCCAGCTGACACTAGCGCAGACGACAAACGAAGCCATGCGTTCTTAACTACAGCAAAACGAGGCCTAGAGCGCGAGGCGGCGACTGTAAGCAATTGTGAAGCAGTCAGTCAATATTGAGAGCAACCTTCCACATTCACATGGACATACAAGGAGGAAACATATATAAATATGGGGCAAACATACATAAACATGGTGCATTGATCATTGATAAAAATAATAAAATAATAATAACACACAGATAGATAACATTAATGGTGCTGAAACTCTTTAGGTTAAAGAATAAATCAAAGTGCAACACGACCACACAAGCAGTGGACGTGTTTCAGTATAGGCACTTTTAATTTCTCTGTTTTTCTGAAAATTAATGTATTCGGTCTCCCCTTGCATGTTTCGTAGTTCACGTAAGTTTGAAGTACATAATATGTACGAAAATACTCATCTAACACTTGTCCGTTATCTCAATTGTTTGCTTCGACGAGGAAAGGTTCACGGTTTGTTGGAATACTGGACTGCGCTACAGGATTGTATAAATTTACCGTTGGTCTCTTTCGATGGGGAGCCACAAACCAAAGTGTTTTCTTAAAATCGGGTGACAAGTATTTCGTAGAGTTGACTAATCCGCATGGACATAATTGGGTTCACTTCCCGCATCTGTCCATGGGATATAGCTCCCTGTATCTCGAGAATGAACTGAGTTACCGTTCTGCTCTCAATCTTAAATAAAATTTATATATACCTTACCTACATTTCGTTCGCAGCTTTGTATGTGCTAAAATCAAACATACGCAAAGTCCACGAAATGCGATTTTTCATCTGCGAACTCTTCAAAAGTTTGCGAAGTATTTTACTTAATTTGGTATAGCACATTAACTATACTGATTAACGAATAGAAAGTCAGATCATCATCGAGCGAAAATATCACTCTATAAAATGTGAAAAAAATTAAATTTTTTCACCAAATAATTTTCTCAAATTCGGTTGATAAATATTGTAAGCGTTCGGAACGCTTTGGCGGTCAGTGTGTATGCAGCAGCAGAATACGCCCGGAATGGGTGACGCTGGCAAGCTGGCCATGCTTTTCCTGTACAGAGCTTTACACGTGATCTTCGGCTCACGATGTCTTGCGGCCACTGTGGGGAGCCAAGGATGTCGATGGATCGATTATAATCTGACATAATGTCAGTCAGGGGTGCAACTGCAATAAATTATGTAATAGGGAATACAAATGTATTTCAAGCCACAGCTGCTTGATGAAAAATTATTTTATACTCTTTTAATACTTCGTATGTAATGCACAACCCGTTTCGACGCACTATGGCATCATTTTCAAGTGCTCCACAATAAGGAAAATTTTACAAAAATCAAAGTTAAGACAAAAAATTGAGGTACATTACAATTTTGGAAATAGCCAGAAGAACGTTATAACATATGATGCTGTAGGTATCATTTTGGTCAGCAGTTTTTTTTTAGGACCAAGTTGTACAGTAGCCTGTGCTTTGGAATGATCATGCGTATTCAACCTAAAAATAAAATGACAATTTGTGTATTATCCTTCCTCCTATTATTCAACTGGTAATGTATAGTCATTAATTTTTTAAAATTTCCCCCTTTTTATATATTTATTTTTAGAAATATTAAATTTTCCCCTTTTTTATATATTTATAAATATATAAAAAAGGGGGAAATTTTAAATCATTAATGACTGTGCATTACCAGTTGAATAATAGGAAGAAGGACAATCCACAAATTGTCATTTTATTGTTAGGTTGAAAAGGACTGACCATTTTAAAGCACAGGCTACTCTACAACTTGGTCCTAAAAGAACTACTGACCAAAACGATACCTACACTATCATATCTTTAACGTTCTTTTGACCATTTCCAAAATTGTAATATTTTTTTTTCTTAACTTTGTAATTTATAAAATTTTCCTTATTGTGGAGCACCTGAAAATGATGCCATATTTCGTCGAAACTGCTTGTGCATTACATAAGAAGTATTAAAAGAGTATAAAATAATTTTTCAACAAGCAGCTGTGGCTTGGAATACATTTGTATTTCCTATTACATAATTTATTGCAGTTGCACTCCTGACTGACATAGTATAGTAATATCTAAATAGTAATATCTAATAGTATAGTAATATCTAAAACTGTTGAATCACTTAATGTGTGTTAATAATCCACTTCACTAGAGGCATTGCCCATGTTCAAAATTTCACTTACTTTAGTATCAGGTGTAGGCTTAAGAAGGGATTCTGTGTTACAATTAGTTGCCGGTACTTATTTGCATAATTGGACTGCCGATCCTTTCTCATTAACGACTGTAATTTATCCACTTCAAATTACTGTATGGTGACGAATTACAATGATGATAATATTGTCAATATTTTCTCGCAATAGCGAATTTCTTTTACCGTCACTGTATAACGTGTAGATGTCCTGGAGTCGTGTTCGGGTAGCCTAGTGGTTAGGCAACCCCTCGGGAAAAGCGGGAAACCCGGGTTCGAGTCCCGGCCCGACACAAATTTTTATATGTCACCATTTGGTAGAACATCTATACCTTATACAGTGACGCTATTGCGAGAAAATATTGATATTATTCACTTTAGTTTACAATGTGCCTAGTGACATAGATTCTATATATCTTTTTCCTATCAAAATTCAATATCTTCGGAAAAATCATTCTAGCGATTCCTTGTCCTTTAGAGCAAACGTCACGGTCAAACAAAAATCCCATAAAAGGGAGTATCATTAGCGGTTACGATTCGAGCTTTGGTGTGTAGGTAGAGATTCGTTCTTTATCTGTTTACTCGTCAGGGATCGTAGCTGTGGTACTGTACGCAGATGCAGACGTATTTGCACACGCATTTACGTGTCCTAGTTAGTTCCCACTACAGCAGAGATGACAGTCCACTTCATCGAGAGAGGAGATAGAGACCGGGGCGCACGCTGCTTAGAAACTCGTTCCAATTTTACGGCATTGCCTCTTTCATCCACCCTGGAGCAAACTCGGAACGACCTAGCCGGCTGACAATTCCTAGCCCCTGCTGTAAACAAGAGATGAAGGCGGGATTCACTTGTTGTGTAACGGGTACAGGTACAAAGCCGGACGGCGGGATCCCGCCTTGCTCCGGTTATACTGTCGCTCTGCCCCTACCTCAGCTCACACACACACACACACACACACACACACACACACACAGACAGCCAGTGACGTCACGTCAGTGCCGGCCCTTGAAGGGCCTGCCCCCGGTGATGGAGGGCAGCGCTTATCCTTGGCCCGTTCCTCCGGAACAATCTTTCAGGCGCAACCGCGCCCTTCCCGCCCCCTCTGCCTCCACCCCCGCCACACGGGGGCAGACTTCCCTTATCGTCAGGGAGATGGACGAGCGCTCCTCTTTGGAGCTGCCGTTCACCATTTCTCCGACTCCCTCGGCGGTGGCCGTATCGTGTTCCCCGCAAGCGCTGCCTCTCCCAACTAAACCTCAGCCTCCACGTTACTGCCTGGCCAGGGCCTCGTTTCCCTTTGCCCTTTATCACGATATTCTAGCGCCGCTCTCCCCGGAAAGACTCCTCGGGAAGTGTTTCTGAATGACAAATTGTGGACTGCTGCTCGCTCGTCTTCCGCGAGATATATATCTCGGCTGCCGGGACTCTTGTACTTGAATCATCATCTCTCTATGGAAACTGTCCTCAGTATTCCAGGCCGAAATTGTCATTAGGGCGTGTGTGGAAGAGAATTTGCACAGAAGCTACAAGGATCGTAGCATCTACATTTATCCACACAGCCAGGCAGCCCTGAAATCACATGTTCAAATGTTTGTATAGTCTATGGGACTTAACTATGGGGTCATCAGTCCCTAAACTTACAAACTACTTATAATCTACTTACGACCTAGGACGGCACAAATATCCATATCCGAGGGGGGATTCGAACCCCCGACCGTAGTGGCCGTGCAGACCGTGACTGAAGCGCCTCAGTCCCCGCGGCCACCGCGGCCGGCAGTCCTGAAATCACTGGCAGGTGTTGGAACAAGATCTAAGATTATATACGATGTATGTCCACAGAGTAAGTTCCGTTTGGTTATATAAAACAAACGTGTGCAGATACAGAAAAAATATTTATTGTGCAAAAATGTACAACTATTAAACTATTAATTAAAAATGCTCAGTGTCTGTTGCAATATTTCATTCTCCAATAACACGTTTCGCGCTGTTAGCGCATCGTCAGATTGGGCGGAGATGGAGCCACAAAACTATCTATAGCTGTGTAGGAGGTGTCTTAACAATTTGTGTTGTCATTGGGCGCCATAGCAACAGAGGAGTCGCTGGACCTGCCGTGACAGCGACTCCTCTGTTGCTATGGCGCCCAATGACAACACAAATTGTTAAGACACCTACTACACAGCTATAGATAGTTTTGTGGCTCCATCTCCGCCCAATCTGACGATGCGCTAACAGCGCGAAACGTGTTATTGGAGAATAAAATATTTCAACAGAGACTGAGCATTTTTTAATTATTCAACACTGTTGCTGCACCAGCCGCCACCACCACCATCATGTAATGGAATGAAACTATTAAACTACTTTTCTTCATAGCTTCCGAAATTTTTTAGGCATTTCTTATAGCTTGGAACACGTTTTTGTATGCCTTCTTCGTAGAAGGTTGCCGCCTGTGTATTCAACCATGTGGTAACATGTTCTTTAAGCTCGTCATCATCGTTGAAGTGTTGACCACCATGCACAGGTTTCAGGTGTAAGAAGAATGTCGCTAAGAGCGAGGCTGTACGTAGGATGATCAAAGACGTCCCAGTGAAATTCCCGTAAGAGTTGTTTGGTCACATTCGCCTTGTGAGGTCGGGCATCAACGTGAAGGAAAAAGAAATCCCTCCTTTCATCTCTTCTTACACCTAAAATCTGTCCTTGGTGGTCAACACTTCAACGATGATGAACTGAAGGAACATGTTACCACATAGTTGAATACACAGGCGGCAACTTTGTATGAAGAAGGCACACAAAAACTTGTGCCACGCCATGACAAGTGCCTACAATATTTCGGAAATTATGTAGAAAATTAGTTGAACAGTTGTAGATTTTTATACAATAAATATTTTTTTTCTGTATCTGTACACTTTCACTTTGTGGACATGTCTCGTGTTTTTTTGACGACGTTATAGCGTTCAAAGAATGAAATAAATCGTAATTTGCGATCAGTTATGGCTTCACTGTTCTAGGTTTAGATAGAATACCAAAGTGTGGCGAATGAAAATTTGTGCCCGGCCGGGATTCGAACCCGGGATCTTCTGATTTCTAGGCAGACGCGTTAACTACCCCGCCATCGAGGACACAGTGAACAGCCCGACTGCAGAGGACTCTTCCCTAGTGTCACGGAAATAGTGCCCGATTTGGGATAGAAATCATTAAAAGAAAGGCGTTATTTGCGGGAGACTTGGAGACAGAGTGGTCAACGCGTCTGCCTAGTAAGCAGGAGATCCCGGGTTCGAATCCCGCCCGGGCACAAATTTTCATTCGCCGCACTTTGGTATCCATCTAAACCTAGTACAGTGAAGCCATCACTGATCGCATATTGCGATGTATTTCAGATCCAAGATTGTTGCAGAATGTCACAGGGTTCTAGTGGAGCTAGGGAAAAGCATTAGGGTAAAAGTATTGAGTCCTGGCCACTCGGGAATCGGTTGGCAATGAACAAGCCGACAGACTGACCAGGATGGGGGCAGAGAGTAGATTTACTGGACCGGAACCTGTCCTGACAAGCAGCAAGTCAATGTGCGTCCTATTTTGGAGTATTAATGCGCGTTACGGGACTTACATACGATTCAGAGAAAGTTCAGAGAACGGCATCTCGTTTTGTACTATCGCGATATAGGAGATAGAGTGTCACAGAAGCGATGCCTGAGTTGGGGTATATATCATTAAAAGAAAGGCGTTATTTGTTGCGACGAGATCTGTCGCGCTGCCTCCTGCGTCGGAGGTTCAAATCCTCGCTCGGGCATGGATGTTTGTGTTGTCTTTAGTATATACTAGGTCATAAGTAGTTTGTAAGTTTAGGGACTGATGACCCTGCAGTTAAATCCCATAAGCTTTACAAACATTTGAACATTTTTTAGATCTATTTGCGAAATTTCTTTCGCCAACTTTCTCTTCCGAATGCGAAGATATTTTGTTAGCACCCACCTCACCTATATAAGAAGACAAGATCATGAAAATAAAACAAGCGAAACCAGATCGAAAACGGAGAGATTTTGGTGTTCCTTCTTCCCGCGAACTATTAGAGAATGGAACCGTAGAGAAACATCATAAAAACGGTTCGATGAAACCTCTACCAGGCATTTCAGTGTGGCTTGCAGAGTATGTATGTAGATGTAGAGATGTAGATGCCAAATCAATGTTTGAAAAGAAGCTCTGAAATCCTAGGCTTTAACAGGAAAGAGATTAAACTCATGGTTGGAATGTTGACAGGCCAAGAGAACTTCAAGAAACCCTTATATACATAGAGCATAACGGAAGAGGATCCTAAATGTCGGATCTGTGATGATGGTGAGGGTACTGCACCACACCTAATCTACGAATGCACTGCATCGGAGATCAACAGGCACAGAATACTTGGGTCAACCAGGCCCAAAAAATGTGTCTAATAAAGAACTGGTAAAGAGAATCGAAGCACTGTTTAAGGGCTATGGTTGGCTTTAATACATACAGCGAATTAATTCAGTTTCGGTGCTGGTAGTGGCGTGTTAGTCTAAAACTGTTTTGCCTTTCCTGTTAAAATCAAATCACTGTTGCTATCGTTCTTTCATGTCGCGTTTGAACCGATCTACGGGTAAAGTCGTGCATGCTGTCAGAGTGTATGTCGAGAAACCTCAAACATCAGCAACACGCTGTATTTTTCGCAGCCAAAGGCGTGGCACTTATGATGTAACGAATCAGAGGCGAGAAACGAAGGACTGAGTAAACCCTTTCCAGTCCGGCAAGACTTAACAGTTCCAGCCCATTCCCAGTGCTCTATAACAAAGTGGAAGCTGATAGCTGACTTCCGTTCCTCACGGGAAGTTATTGTCCTTCTGAAGTATCACCTGTGCCGCGTTGGAATGGCCGAGCGCTCTTAGGTGCCTTGTTGAGGAGCGCTCGTTTGCTCCCCGTCGGAGGTTACAGTCCTCCCTCGGGCGTGGGCGTGTGTTGTTCTTCAGTTCGTTTAAGTAGCTTGTAAGCCTGGGGACTGATAACATCAGCAGGTACGTCCCATAGGTTTACAAACATTTGAACGTATATCAAGTCAAACTCTCTCGCCGAGATTGTTCAAACAACGGACTGTCTTATTTCAGAGTGTACGATTTCGTAAAGCGAGTTTAGAGGCTTGTTAGCACAAAAAGAGGCTGTTGCGAGTTTTATGACGTTGTTAATTGTTTTAGCTAATGCAAACTGATATTAATCACGGAATGGAGCTGTTTTGATTTATACAGGGTGAATGACTTAACACTTGTACCGCAGATATTGCGGAAACGGAAAGTGCGACCGATGTGCTGTTTTCACAGAATGGATTGGTAGTCAGGGGCTCATATTTTTAGCCAACAAACAGATTGTAATATTATTGTGTATTTTTTATGCAACTATACAGTTTTTTAAATGGTTTGCGGAGCGGCCGCGCGTGCTCCCCGTGCCGCGCGGCGCTGCCGTCGCCCGCGCGCCAGCTGCCGCGTGCATGTGGTAGCAGCCACTCCTACTCCTACTCCTACCCCCACTCGGCAGCGGGCAGCCCGCACTGCTAAACAGCTGTTAGCGGCCCGCAAACTGCGCGCTGCAAAACGACCGGCCGGCAACCGGCGACCTGCCGCTTAAATTTCGCATCACGCGCACCCGCGGCGCCACAGCGCGCCAGCCCGGCCACAGGCGCGCGCCCGTGTTAGCTGCGGTGGCCCACCTCGCAACCAAACACCCAGTGTCACAAACAGCAAAAAAGGAAAAAAAATCGTGATAACAGTCTAAATTAATAATCATCTTTTGATACTGCTGTTCCTCTTTCTTCCGTGCTTGCTTGGATAAATGGTTTGGATTTTCCGCCGTATGCAAGACACCTGATTTTTTAATTGTTCCCAAACATGTTTCAGCACATTTTGTGCTATCATCAGTGGGATGGTTTATTTTTGTTCTTTTACATTAGGCTACATAAAACTCGTTAAGTATCCTACTTATTTGTTGTTTTGGTACAAACTTGTCATGATTCTTTCCTTTCTCTGTTATAATTTGGTTGTTGCTGTTGGTTTTAATGTGTATATCTCTCGTTTTCCACGTTTTTTCGTGCTATGCACCACTGGCATAATGCATAGCACGAAAAAACGTGGAAAACGAGAGACATACACATTAAAACCAACAGCAACAACCAAATTATAACAGAGAAAGGAAAGAATCATGACAAGTTTGTACCAAAACAACAAATAAGTAGGATACTTAACGAGTTTTATGTAGCCTAATGTAAAAGAACAAAAATAAACCATCCCACTGTTAGCAGCTGCAGTGTGGCATCGCGTCAAATGTCGTTTTGAAATCGGAAAAACACAATATGCCTATTGCCCTTCATGTAATATGAGGAAAGCGCATTCCGAATACTCTTTGTAAAACCGAAATGATATTACGGGCCGGCCGCGGTGGCCGAGGGGACTGAGGCGCTTCAGTCACGGTCTGCACGGCCACTACGGTCGGAAGTTCGAATCCCCCCTCGGGCATGGGTATTTGTGCCGTCCTTAGTCTTACCTAGTTTGTAAGTTTAGGGATTCATGACCCCGTAGTCAAGTCCCATAAGCTATACAAACATTTGAATATTTTATGATATTACAGCGTCCTTACCAGCAGTACATCACATCTGGCTTTTAGGCAAGTACAGAAATTCTTATTATTATTGGTACAGCATTAATTAATACAAAAGATCAATCAATAATAATGTTTAGTTGCATCACTGTTATCTTCCACCAAGCTTCTTTACCTTCCCGGTGTACGCCGCGACACTTCCTTACTTCATTTATGTGGCCAGTCCAAGGAAGTTGTGGTTTGCCGTGTTTATGTACGCCTAGTTGTTCCCATTCATAAATTTCCTTTTGTCACCAATGATCTGGCATTCGCGGAATATTCACATTCTATTTTAATGATTTTCTTTTCATTCACTACTGTTTAATTTTCTTACGTTCTACCTCTTACTTTATCGTTAGTCGTTTTTCGATTCTAGATATAAATAAGCCATATCTAGAGGTCTGCATGGATAAGAAAAGTGTTATCCGCATGCACACCACTTCCGCAAGGCCCATGTCCACAACCGTATTCGCATCCGTGGCATTTTATCCGCATCCGCAAGTTCGTTATCCGCATCCGCAGGTATTAATGTTTTGAATGGGTAATAGTAATAGATAGCAGTACTTAAAACCATGGTATGTAATGATATAATTACTGTTAGAGTGTCATTTCTGCGACAATTTAACTACTTTTGATTTCTCGAACCACGATAACTGTTCTATACCTACTCCGAAAACAGGCTATTCCAAACAGGAAAACATTGGCGCTCCGGACACACACGGTAGCGCTTCGGAGCCCTTGTGGTTGGATCATTAACGCCAGCTGTTTAATACAGGCATGTTATTAAATTTCATTGGTTAAAACTGATCGGCATAGAGGAGATTTTCCTGTGTTTACATTCAAAAATAGATACGGTTCTTTAGGGGTTTTCCAAAAGGGACACTATATTTTCCCCATATTAACGTACTGGTGGTTATGTGGCACAAACCACAACATGTCATTTCCATTGTTAAAACTGCGTCTACTTGTAACTGGTAACTGTCAGCGAACAGAGGCAATGTCGGCTGCGGCTACGGCCAGCCTATACAATCTAACATTGTGTACCTTCCTAAACACGTTACTTTCACTGTACACCGTATCTGATTATGAAAGTTGTTATAAAATGCTATTGTCAATCTTTATTACTTCCGTCACCATTTATCTAATACTTTAACATGAATGTTTGTTTCTATGTTTGTTCGTTTTATATGTGTACCTGTACCGTTCATTCGATTGCTTGCACTTTCGCGACACTTATTGATATAATTAAACGACTGTAAGACACATAGTTCAGGAGATACGAGATAATAAACACCCACCATGGGGCTTACGATTCTTTCGTGAGTATGTGTGTGGCGAGCACGGGGCCCCGAGCTAATGTAGACTTCTTTCCTTCTTTCCTTACCGGGCTGCATTTCCTTTCCCTTCCCTTACTTTCACATCCTCATTCCTTCCCCTCCCCAACGGGGGACTGATAACCTCAGTAGTTTAGTCCCCCTATTCCAACCGAACAACCCAACCCAAACCCAACATAATAAACAATGAACTGCGCAGTAAATTGCTGCATCATGCGTCAATATTGCACATCTCCTGCTAAACCACTGGACCAATTTTGACTAAATTTGGTGCAACTATTTCTTCTTTGAGGTAATCATCTATATAGGGGTAATAAATTAGTAATTATGCAAATTTGTCCTATCTCACACGAATGTTTCACAAAATTTGAAGTTCCTCTTTTGTGTCCACTGTAAGTATATACTTTCTTCCCACAAAACAGGCCACTATATCGTTCATATTTTCGTTGCCATCAAATACGTATCCATTTTTTTTTCCAAATTGATGATTTCAGTTTGTTTCCCTTCACTAATATCAAATCACCTCTTTTCACTTTACACGAGGTAGTATCCATTGATGTCGTGTTCATTTTAGTAAAAAACTTTATTCACTACGATATGCTTTTTCACTCAGTCACTGAAAAGCGCTAACTGAAGGCAGCGGAAATTTGGCAGTGGGACGGTTTGCCACCCAGAAGCACTTGACCGACCGCAGGTGAGACACGGTCGCGTAAACGGATTAGGCGCACGTCCCTGTGGTACAGCTATGTTCGCTGTGGCACAGAGTAATATATAATATCTTTGTCTGTGGCAGTGGCCAGGGGAGGGACGAGCACAACAGACTTCCGCTCTACCTCGGCTCTGCAAGGATTCCAAAAATGTCCACAGGCTTGAACTTTTCAGCTAACATTTGAACACACGTGCTGGGCAGATACCTTGCTCTTTATCCGTATATAACACGCGGATATCCACCTCGCTCACAATTTTATCTGTAAAGTAAGAAGTACCACGGATATCCGCGGATATCCACATCCGCACAGACCTCTACCCATATCCACAGCTATTAGTCTTCTTTTGATATCAGCATGTAAGATCCATCGTTCTGTTTCATAGTAGAGCGCTGACCCCTCCGTTATCTTAACCACTCTCAATGATAGGTGGCAGTCCATCTCTCATTATTATCTGTCAATTTCACATGAGACTATTCATACAAGTGTTACATTTCGCACCTTATGTGATTTGCCAAAAGCGGAATATTCGGTGCAAGGCGGTTCTGGGAGGAAAAAGAAAGTGTTGTTCGGCCGCCTATATGCGAGATCGAGCAGCCAATTTTCCAGAGGACAGCAAAAGGAATACCGGGCCGGCTTTTACTACCACACCTGGGTTTGTAACGGGGGGCGGAGGCTGCTTTTTCGCCAGTGGGATCAGTGCTACCTGGGCGAATTGAGCTTGTAAAACTGTGCGACGGAATTTCTGAACTGTGGGAGGACACAGGCCAGTATTGTGCGAATTCGCTTAAAGGAGCCACGTTCTCTGATTTTAGATATGATACAGCCCGAGTCCCTTCTCCACTTTTACAAGGAGAAATCCGCCAAGTTTGTTTTCGAAAAAGAGAACTCTGCAATGGTCAGTCCTACTCCTTCCACGACGAGAGGACAACAAAGTTCCGTCAGTCACGGTCTGCACGGTGACTACGGTCGGGGGTTCGAATCCCCCTTCGGGCATGGATATTTGTTCCGTTCTTAGTCTTAGCTAGATCATAAGTAGTTTGAACGTTTAGGGACTGATGCCCCGTAGTTAAGTCCCATAAGCTATACAAACATTTGAACATTTTTGATTTTGAAAACAAAGTTTTGTTTCCAAGAAGACAGCACCATGCGACGACTACATGTAGCGTTGGGAAGGCAGACAGCAGGAGGAGAACAGAGAGGTAGTTTTTTAACGGAGGTGCGAAAAAAAGACGCAAGGAAGCAGAAGGCAAAGCTGGGGTAACGCACAGTCGTCTCTGATTGGCTCTTGAGGAGGATCAGACAGTTTTCGAAATAAATCATGCGAGTGCGTCATTCTCTGGTATGTACTGGGAGTAGGGTGTTTAATTGGTTTTCTGGGAGATTGTGGGGTGTGGCCCACACTGGAGAGAGAGAGAGAGAGAGAGAGAGAGAGAGAGAGAGAGAGAGAGAGAGAGAGAGAGAGAGAGAGAGAGGTGGACAGGAGGTAAAGAGGTGGTGTTGGTGCTGCGCTTTTAGAGTGTGCAGAATACACTTGACGCTTCGACTCCTAAGAGTGTGGACGTGAAGTAGAATGCTTGTTTCGTTTGACTGGAACTTGCAGGCTTAGTGAAAACTTCGGAGATTGCTCTGAAGCTTGAACTTGTGTTGGAAGTTCTTGTGAAACGGGTATAAGGCCAGCTTGTCTTATTAGTAGCACCGAAGTACTAATTTCAACTTGTTCATCTTTCTGGAGTCACCTTGGACTTCAGTATTTTACGTGTACCTGTTTGTGCTGAGTGAAGTGGCACAGACTTTGCAGAATAGTTTAAGGTCGCTGGTACTGAGATCTACCAGGAACGCAGAGGCTGATTTTAGGAAGTAACAACTTCCGATTTTTTGGGGCCAGACATTCTTACTAGCCGCGAGTATTACAGCTATCACCAGTCAGGCGACATTTAACAACTGCTCACCCATATCACACTGCCGTATCACGTTGGTGTGAAGTTCTGCGAGCTCACGCCAGCAAGAGGCAGTAGTTGCATCAGGATTCTCATCTTGTGAGAAAGAGTTGTTAAATAGAACCCTGGCTTGAATGTTTCGTACATACATCGTTCTTGGTTGTAAATTTCGATACACTAACAAAATAGCGAACTTCATAGGGGTTGATTTGACTTACTGGTCAGTGGTAGGAATTATTTCACTGCAATCATTAAAATTTAAAGAGCAGCAGTAAGGTGAACAGTGTTCATTTCTAACTAATTTTTGTGTTGATTTAATTTTAATCTTTTTAAATGTTGTTGCTCATGTATGGTATATTTTTTTATACTGACATTCATCCAACTACAGTAAGCAAATCTTCAGCACTATCCTTTATAGGTTTTGGAACCCAGCCACATATTTCTGGAGGGCTAAAAATAATACCTTATGAACTGGCAGTTGCTGTCAGACTTATAAAACGCAGGATATTAGATCGTGTTGCGTATTACAGGGCCAAATTTAAATTGAAAAATCTTAATATCAAAGTCGTCAGGGTAATTTGCTTATGTTGATAAAAACATAATTTATTAGTCACAAACAATGTGAAATTAACAGAGATTTTGAGCGTCAGGCATACCTTCACTTTATCCCTCTCCTACTATCCATCTTTTCTTAAACACTCCACAACCTTCAATAGGCGATCCCTGCCAGAATTCCCTTTTTCCACATTTAATCTCCACCATAACTTTTCATCTTGTGACTGGTGTTAGGGAAAGGGCTGAAACGAGGTTGCAGTATGTCAACCATACTGTTCAATTTATACGTAGAAGTATTTCTAAAAAATTGAAAGAACAATTTCAGAGGAATGGGAATCAATATCAATGATGTACAGACGTTTTCATAAAGTTTAGTCTACACTCCAGCCACTCTAGCTCAAGATGATTCTGATTATGACTTGGAAACATGTCTCCCTAAAATATTTCTAGTAATAATGATAAAACAGTAATGGTTATAATTTAAAACAAAATATTTTTGTAGCTAATGAAAAACTAATTTATACAGGAAACTGTAATATGTGTTAAAAATTTAAGTGCGCCAGAAAATAAATTGCTTCGCTAATTAATTGAGATCCTAAGACATAATGTGCTTAGAGATAAGAACTAGAATTGGCGCAAAATACTAACCGAGAGATATATTCCAAATTATTGGTGTCGTTACATTTATATTTAAAGTTAATTGTGTGAATTTATAAGTGAATATAAATTTAATCGGCACAGCAAAAGCAACGAAAGGAACGCAGTATTTAATCAATCTACTAAATGTTTTTGACTGTACTGATTCTCCTGATGATATCCACAATTAGATATAACTGTTGGAGACAGATTTCACTGATTTAATATGACTACGGCCGGTACACAATAATGAAATAAATTTTATTAATCGACATAAAATCTCAGGATCGTATTAGCAGGGCTATGAACGAAAAGAAGTAATTCCCACGAAAGAGTAGTTAATTAATGAGCAAGTCTCCATCAGTTAGTTTCTTTCCTAAGTCGGTTGCAGATATCATAATCTTTGTTTGCTGTAAAATAAAACACATATTAGTGACAGGAAAAAAAAAGAATGAACTTTGATTATTTAAATAAATCCAATTACGAAATTAAAACGAAAATCATTACTACACGTTCTTCACCATCTTCACTCATATTTTACAGTCTGATGCGTCTAGAATCCTCAAACAAAATCAGACCAAAAGGACAATGTTTCCATATGCTACGAGAACCTATCAGAGGGTGGTGGGGGGGGGGGGAGGGGAGGAGGGCGGCTGTGCTGACTGCAGCAACCGCTTCGTATAGAACAAATTAAAATCTTTTCATTAGATTGTTCATCAAAGATATATTCACAGTTTTGCATTCGTATTTAAAAAAAAATTGTTCATGCCCTTTTACATCATTTTGTACACAAAATGCAAATCGTGACAGTTATTTTAATTGTTCACTTTAGCACTTTCTTTTTGAGGAGGCACATGTAACACTATAACTTTATGATACGTAGGCTATGTCAGGGAAATAACAGATGGGATTACATTTTAGTCAAAACAAAACATATTGTGGAGAATAGTGGTTCATTTTTTTTTTTTTTCTTTTAGGTAAGTCTGATCTTTGCGGTTGTTGGTCGTTGTTATGGTTAATCAGTATTTACTAGTTAAAGTTACAGTTAAAAGTCTTTATGCTTATGTGCGTGTAACTGCATGGTATATGTTACGTATTTGTGAGTCATGCCAGTAAGTTCTGTAAATTCCTAAACATGTAAATACGATGTTTGCTGCTAAGAATCAGAAAACGATCTGAAGTCCGTGTACGGAGATTCACAACATCAGCTGATGAATTTACGACCGTGTAAGACGGTTGCATGTACCTTGTCAGATCTGCTTTCTGGCAGCTCGCTGATTACAACGTCTCACAATATCTGAAATACTCTTGAATGTTTAGATGAGAGTTTTGAAAAGTCTTTTCTTCGTTAACTCTCACCTTGATTATGTGTACAGAGTCGCGAACACGGCTTCTTATTTCTTGTTGTTATTACGAGAAGAGAAACGCATAACGCGAATTTGTCTTTGACTATTATCTTTTTTTGCATTTGCTTCATTTTAACTGATACAAATCAAGTATCAACATACCTGTCCATGTATCGGAAAACTAGCCTCATTCCGTCAACAATAGAAAATCAAGACCGAACGAGTAAACAAATTCAGGATAATCATATAATCTCAGAACAATCATATAATCTCTTTGATATAATAATCTCTTACACAGTACAATCGCAGCACTGTACTTTGATAGATACTTTCGTATTTTATCGTAAAATCGCAGCACTGTATTTTGATAAATACCTTCGAAGCACTGTATTTTAGCAATCCGTGGATATCCAAAATTCCACTACATCTTATTTGTTCGTTGTTGTTCGACGTGTTCTTGGCTCTATTTTGTATTACAGAGGGCGTTGAGCCCTCTGACCGAGCGCACTGAGCCACGGCGCCCGGCTTGCTAAGGACAAAAAATACACCCATGCCCGAGGGAGGTCTTGGACGTCCGACGGCGAGTAGCGGTGCACTACGAACCTACGCTCTTTGGAACACACAGCCACTGCACGGCGGCAGTGAATAGTGTAGGTAAATGAGAAGTACACATCAATGACAAAGCAGTTATGAGACAGGCAGAAAAATTTAAGTATCACGATAAATATATTGAAAAAAAAAAAAATGGACTGAGCCACAAAGAAGTCAAATGCAGAATACTACAGGACGGAGAAGTATTACGATAGTTTATGAAATAATTTATACTGCAGCAGTCACTTTTTACTGATATTTTATTAGCACGACGCGTTTCGGCAGCAAGCTGTCATCATCGGGTGCATTTTACATTTACTGCTTCATTATTGTTTTATTACGTTTTGTTTTGTGGGTGCCACTCGGGTTGTGGTTGGACGTTTTAACCTATTCAGGAAGATATAGCTATTTTAGTATTACGTTTCATGATTACAGCCACTGGGTTATTGTAGTGTTGTATTTACTTACATTTTTGTTGATAATCTTGTTGTCTGGCACACACAACACAAGAACACAGATATACACCACATGTAGACATTTTGTATATGTAACTGTGTTCTTGTGTTGTGTATCCAGACAAGAAAATTGTCAACAAAACTGTAATTAAATAGAACACTACAATAATCCAGAAGCTATAATCATGAAACATAATACTAAAATAGCTATATCGTCCTTAACAGGTCAAAACTTCCAACCATAACCTCACTGGAATCCACAACACAAAACATAATAAACAGTAATGAACCTGTAACTGTAAAATGATGATGGCAGCTTGCTGCCGAAACGCGTCGTGCTAATAAAAATATCAGTAAAAAGAGACTGCTGCAGTATAAATTATTTCAAAAAGTTTATAACACAGTCGCAGACCTTAGAACAATCCACATAACATGGACAAATTTACGAATACTTTTTTGTGGGACATGTGTATCATTTTATATATAAAGCAGAGTGTCCATATGTTTGTTTGCGTGTACATGTTCCATAGAAATCTACAGTTTTGTTCTAATCTTTGTGAAATTTTGTACTCGTAAGCTTCAATCCAAGAGACGGTCGCCGTAAGTTTAAGAATCATGTACGTCACATAGTTCACGAGGTATGACGTCATAAACAATGAGATACGCAAAAAGCTGTTTAATTTAGTGGCAATGCTGCTCATTTTCTCCTAAACCATGGACCGATTTCAACCAAATTTGGTACACACATTCTTTACTGTGAGGTGACAATTGCTGCAGTGTTAAGAAACACATACAACACATGGTTCAGGAGATATAACGACATAAACAATAAAAGTTGCAAGAAAGTGCTTCATAATGCTACCAAATTTTATAAATACACTATATGTGAATGACAATACTTAGCGACTTGCAACAAACTTTAAAAATACTTTCAAACCTTATTAATCTTTCCCTCGCTGACAACCACATCAAAATAATGCAAGAAAATAAGGTCTCTCGCTTGCTATTTTTCTGCTGTTTACGGACTAGAACTGCGTCATTCAGTATGACGTTACAATTTATAATTTGTACACTACAAATTGTAGCCCCAGGAAATTTTACAGACAGTATACACGCATATAGATGAGTGTACCTGCTAAATTGTATTCCAGTTCGACACGTAGTTCTTGAGATATGAGCACATAAACAGTAACGGTCATGGAAAACCGCCCCATCAAGCACGAAGTGCCGGCCGCGGTGGCCGAGGCGACTTAGGCGCTCCAGTCACGGTCAGCACGGCCACTACGGTCGGGGGTTCGAATCCCCCCTCGGGCATGGATATTTGTGCCGTCTTTAGTCTTAGCTAGTTCATAAGTAGTTCCTAAGCTTAGGGACTGATGACCCCGTAGTTAAGTCCCATAAGTTGTACAAACATTTGAACAAATGGTTTGAAGCACGAAGTTTTAATCTATTACATCTTTAATACTAATTGTATTCTCAAGAGATTTTACAGACATACAGCATTATACCAATGAGTATGTACCTGAAAAATGACAGGAATAAATAAATAAATACCCGGGCAATGCCAGGTATTCAGCTAGTATCTAGTAAAGCTTTAACAGTGTATCGACAGACTTGTGGCGACATCAAGCTTTCTGTCAACTGCTGTGAGACGCAGTTGTCCACTGCCTCGCAACAGGGCCGTGTTTCAGAGGGTGAGCAGGTGGCGAGGCGTGCCGCCATGACCGCACCCCGTCTGACAGCGCGTCACGGCTGTACCTCAACCCCACCCCACCCCCTTCCGCCCCCTTCGCCGCCCCCTACCCCTGCCTCTGCCCCTGTAGCAGCCCGCGGCGCTGACATAAATAAGCCCGTAAATCAGGGCGGCCCTGCGGCTGACGAGCTGAAGGCCTGAAGCACCTCTCGCGTCGCCTGCTGACGCGCATTACTGGCACCCCCCGGCCCTTTTCATTTCACACCACGCGGGCTGCGCCGCCACAGAAGCACAGAGTAACATATACAGAGAAACAGCCACCCCCCCCTAAACCACTGTCCTACGCTCCCCAAGTAGTTCCGTAAGATGCTAGCAGGTGTCAGGCGGTCCTCTGGCTTAGTACCGGTAGACCACACTAGAGGCACTTCTGAGGGTGCCTCTCGCATGTTAGAGGGTAGCGTGGAGGGGAGGCTGAGGGGAGAGCTCGTTCCACCTTCCACAGACCACGGCTGTGTCCGGCTTGCCGGCGTTCGAGTGGAGGTGGTGGTGGGGACAGCCGCTACCTGCCGCCTGCTCTGGCCTGTTTAAAGAGCTGCTTCTGACCGCAGTGCCATCATGGGACATCTTATGGAACTGCTTCAGCACCCCCGCCCCGCACCCCTGATCGTGTGACCGGCCCTTACAGAGGTTTCCCGTCTGTATATATTTGTCTGTGACAGGAGCTAACGGTGCTCACTACGGACACCGCTTAAGCCCTTTTTAAACGTGAACAAGATAGATAATAAAACTTTCTGGCAGATTAAAATTGTGTGCTGGAACCAGGACTCAAACCCGGGCCTTTTGCCTTTCGCGGGCAAAGCCATGTCTCCACCGTAGCCTTTCTTCCAGGAGTGCTAGTCTTGCATGGTTCGCAGGAGAGCTTCTGTGAAGTTTGGAAAGTAGGAGGCGGCATCGTGAGTCGTATTGAGATAGCACAGCCGGTAGTGCGCTTGCCCGCGAAAGGCAAAGGTCCCAGGTTCGAGTCCCGGTTCCGGCACACAATTTTAATCTGCCAGGAAGTTTCATATCAGCGCACACTCCACTGTAGAGTGAAAGTTTCATTCTAAGATAGATAATAGTCTACTGAAGCGCTCCTAGCGTACTAGTCCTGAAATGAAATCTCATGCGAGATCTTGTGGCAGCATGTTTAGACGATAAATGTAATCGAACAGCAATATCCGATGTTGAAAGTGAGGTTATGACAGGCGATCTGTTATCTAGGAAGTCATAGTTTAATACTGGAATTGAGGAAACAACGCTAAATGTTATTGACGGCCAAAGAAAAGCTTGTAATACATGTGTTTGGTCAACATAGTGTGGTAAAGTTCTGGGAAGTGAAACATTTCAAAACATTCACATCTGTTTTCAAGCGAAAAAAAAATGAACTTGTGAACACATCGAACAGTATTTATAAGAGCATAAATAGGCCTTCTTTACTTTATCTACAACGATTTGCCCCCTGACATTGTTAATAACGTCACGCACAACTGAATTTTTGTCCTTCATTTGCACTGACTTTTTCATTTGAAATGCTATTTAATGAATATTGCATCATCAAATTACAATCTTATTCAAATAAACAATTGGCATCATTCTTTTCTGTTACAGTATTGCAAAACATAAACGATTTTTCGATTTCAGATGTACGATCTCGCTTTTTGGTGGGCAATAATTGAGAAAAATATTTAAGTCGTCATGAAACATTTGCAATTTACCGCTAAACCAAAGTATAATAACAAATAAAGATTAATAACACAAATTTGCATGCAAACTTCCTAATTGTCGAAGACAATATGAAAATCCCGTGACGAAAATAGCTTACCTTCCGATATCAGCAGACGACCGTTCAATCAAAACAATCTTCGCAAGAAAGCTTAACGTGACGTTGACTTTAGGTGACGGTTTGGTGATGGACACTGTGATTGCCGTCATTAGAACTACATTTTGGAATATATTCTGATCATAAACTTCGACATAGCGCAAAATATACATAAATACGAAGGAAAATGGCGGACTAACTGAAGCGATGACTGCAGCTTACAGCTACTAGCTCGCGGATGCGCAGTGAACCCACTTGTACCGAATTTAGAACTGGCCCTATTTCGTTATCGCTACCATTATCCCGAGTGGATACTAGCGCGATCATACTAGTCGAGCCGTACAAACGACATAACGATCGCCATTAACGCAACTTGTTATCAATCTGTTACAAGTTCGTTGATAGTTTAAAACGAGCTTTATGCACTATGTGATCAGAAGTGACACTGTACCTCACAAGCGACTTCCAATGAAATTGCGTGCTTATGGAATATCGCCCCAATTGTGCGATTGGTTCACGATTTCCTATCAGAAAGGACACAGTTCGTTGTATTTGACAGTAAGTTATCGAGTACAACAGAAGTGATATCTGGCGTTCCACAGGGAAGCGCTATAGGTGTCCTGCTCTTCCGTGTGGTTATAAACGATTTAGGGGACAATCTGAATATCCCTTGAACTGTTCACGGATGATACTGTCGTTTATCGGTTAGTGAAGTCAACAGAGGATAAAAAGCAACTGCAAAGCGATGTATACAAAAATTCTACATGGTGCGAAAATGGCAAATTAACACTAAATAATGAAAAGTGTGAAGTATTGCACATGACCACTAAAAGAAATCTACTGAACTACAATTACATGATAAATCAGTCAAACATTGTGGTCGTAAATTCTACCAAATACCTAGGAGTTACAATTACGAACAACTTAGACTGGAGAGAACACATAGAAAATATTGTGTGGAAGGCAAACCAAAGGTTACGTTTCATTGGCAGAAGGCTTCGAAGATGCAACAGCTCCACCAAAGAGAATACCTACATCACAACTTGTACGTCCTCGACTGGAATCCTGTTGCCCACTGTGGGACCCTCGCCAGGTGGGACTGACGAAGACATTGAGAAGGTTCATAGAAAGACAGCTCGTTTTGTTTTATCACGTTAGAGGGGGGAAAAGCGTCACGGAAATATTGCACGAATTGGGGTGGAAATCAGTAAAAGAAAGACGTTATTCATTGCGGCGTGATCTGTTTGCGAAATTTCAATCACCGAGTTTACCTATGAATGTGAAAATATTTTGCTAGCACCCACCTAATTAGGGAGACATGACCATCCCAATAAAATAAGAGAAATCAGATCGAAAACGGAACGATTTAGGTGTTCTTTCTTTCCGCACGCTATTGGAGAATGGAACGGCAGAGAAAAGTTATGAAAGTGGTCGTGAACCCTCTGCCAGGCACTTAAATGTGATTTGCATAGTATCTATGTAGATGTAGATGTAGATGGACACCTACAGCACAGTACTGGCGTCACTATCACTTGACGACGGCGGTCTTTGATTGATTAGGATTATTTGGACCAAGAGTTGAAAAATTGGTCAATGAGTATTATCGAAATCTGGCAAGTGGACTTGAAAACTATATAACGACTTTTAATCAATGTTGTAAAGCCACATGTTTCTTTTAATGATTGATTCTTGGAGTGGACAAACGATCCCGTGATGCACCGTGCAAGTAATTCCCCATTTGCCTACCTGATCGAAAATTGCAGGAAACGTCATCATTTATTCATCACCAGCTGTCGTCTACAATCTTCTGTGAAGTGATCGGGTATGTGTGGTTCACTTCTAAACTGTGCGATACAATATAAATCTTCGTGAACAGAAATGAATTTGCCTACCAGTTGACATATTAAAATAAAAATTGCGTTGGTACAGATGCAGCATTTGTACGATGTGCTCAATGCCGCGAAAATTGTTTTCAATATTTTTAAAATGCTTATCACTCTGGTATGTGTGAACCACATTGAAATCAAGATTTGTTTTTATTTTTCAGTGTTGCAACAAATATTGAATTTGCAATGTTTCTTTGCTTTTTCCTTTTTCTGATTTAAATCATAATTATAGACAACATTTTTTAAATATATAAAATTACGAATAAGGAAAAGTACGCGCATTGTCTGTAAAAGTTACTATTAGGTATTAGGCTATAAAATGGTGTGAGTGTTCGAAAACAACGGAAAAAGGTTAGGTCACAGCGAGATTCAACCCACCAACCCTATGATTGTAAGATTAGAACGCTACCACCTGAGCTACATTGACAGATAGGTCTACTGCAACTCTTTTAATTACTGGTACTTGCATATTCTCGCAAAACTTCAAAGTTGATTTTCTCGATAAATTTTTAGAGTCGCATCTAATGGCTTTGGCTGAATGTTATTTTGAGTTCTGAACTGTACTTACTTTACCATAAATATCAAAAAGTTCTAAAATCCACTCCTCATGTGGTCTCCTTGTAAGACATAAAATTGAAACTACTTTACAAACAATGTTGGGGGAACACGTCTCCCCCCCTTCTCCCTCCCCACCCTTCGGTGACGCCTATGGCTACAGTTTACGTTTTACGTTGTAGTCGTAGGGAAGCTCTTCGTCGAGGCTTCGACTCAGTAAAATTACTACCCTCACACGGATTCAGAAAGTTTCATTCTTGTGAAACACAGACAGCTCTTTACTCAGATAATATGATGAGTGCTATCGACAAGGATGTCAAATAGAACACGTGTTTCTAGATTTCCAGAAGGCTTTATTGCACACGATCACACAAGCGTCTTCTACTCAAATTGCATACTTATGGAATATCTCCACAATTGTGCGATTGGATTCGTGATTAACTGTCAGAAAGGGCACAGTACGCTGTATGTGAAGCTAAGTCATCGAGTAAAACAGAAGTGATAACTGGCGACCCCTGGGAAGTGTTATAGGGCCCTTAATGTACCTTATTCTCATAAACGATTTATGAAACACTCCGAGCAACTCTTTTAGACTGTTTGTGGCCGATCGGATAATAAAGTCAGCAGGTGAACAAAAGAAACTGCAAAGTATTTTAGATAAAATGGCGCAAAAATTGCCAACTGACCCTTAAAAATGACAAGTGTGAAATCTTATAATGCCCATTAAAAGAAAACCGTTAAACTTCTTTTACGCGATAAACTAGTCTTTTATACAGGCCATCAATTCTACTACATACCTAGAAATAACAATTATGAATATCCAAAATTGGAAAGAACTCAGAGAAACTATTGTAGGGATGACGAACCAAAGGCCTTCGTTTCATTGGCCGAAGACTTAGAAAATGTAACGGTTCTACTGAAGAAACCGCCTACACCAAAGTTGTGCGTCCTATTTCACAGTATTGCTGCACATTGTGGGATCCAGACAAGGTGAAACTGACGGACGACTCAAAGAAAATTCCGAGAAGGGCAGCTCGTTTTGTATTATAGTAATATAGGGGAGAGAGTGTCACTAAAATGATGCAAGAATTGAGGTGCAAATCATTAAAGGAAAGACTTTATTTGTTGCGGCGATATCTATTTGAGAAATTTCTTTCACCAATGTTCTCTTCCGAAGGTAAAGTAGTAACCAGCGGACACCACAGAACTTCTGTGATGCATAAACGTTTCACAACAGGTAAACTCTATCAAAATTGGTACCAAAGGGGGTTCTGGCCCAGTAAAATGATGCCAATGTCCTCCCCACTTTTCTGCCACCTGGGTACCATTATGACAACGACGTAGTGTAGTCACGTAACTAATGATGAGGTGCTTAACCGAATCGGGGAGAAAAGGAGTTTCTGGCATATCCTGACTAAAAGAAGGGATAGATTGGTTAGACACATTCTGAGACATCAAGGAATTGTCAACTTAGCATTAGAAGGAAGCGTGTGGGGTAAAATTCGTAGAGGGAGACCGAGGGACGAATATAGTAAGCAGATTCAAAAGGACGTAGGTTGCCGAACGCATTCTAAGGTGAAGATTCTTGCACAGGACAGGGTAGCGTGGAGAGCTGCATCAAACCAGTCTGCTGACTGAAGACTGCCGGTGGCGGTGGCCGCGGGGACTGAGACGCTTCAGTCACGGTCTGCACGGCCACTACGGTCGGGGGTTCCAATTCCCCCTCGGGCATGGATATTTGTGTCGTCCTAGTTCGTAAGTAGTTCATAAGTAGTTTGTAAGTTTAGGGACTGATGACCCCATAAGCTTAACACACATTTGAACATTTTGACTGAATACTACAACAACAACAACAACAGAAAGGTGACATATTTAAAACATGTCTCCAAATGAGAAAGCAGTGAGTGAAATGTTGCAATAGCAATGAACTGTAGGAAATTATTTTGCTGTGTGTGTGTGTTTTTTTTTTAAATCTTAAGGTCATTTAACATGGAGTATAGTTCACCTTGGTGACGCGCACGTCAGTTGGCTGCGCAATAGTGCGCAATAGAAATACGTCTGAAAAACACTTTCTGTCTCATGCAGGCTGGCATCGCTGGGTGACCGACGAGGCGAGTAACACGGCCGATTAGTATTTTTTATCAACCGATTGTGAAGAAACTATTCAGTTAAAAAAATTAATTCTGACACATCTTATAACTGCATTATACAGCTTCATTAAGATCTATCTACTATTTTGTTTGCGGTTATACTTCTTGTGATATTAACGGATTCAGTAGAGTACTGCAATAAATCCTAAAATTTTCCATTGAAAAATAGAGGTAGCTATGAATATTTTTTGGTGCAAGTTAGGCAATATATTGATGCAGATGAAATATAGCTAAAATATGGAATTATTCTTTGAAGTTGTCAGGATGTCACTATCTATCACCAATCTCGAGATAATGGGTTGTATGTAAAGCACTTGTTCTCTATCATGCACGTCACTGAAGAAAACGAAACAAAATTTTCATAAAATCCCTTACATCTCTTAAATGAATGCAGGTATCGAAACAAGATTTTATCAAACTATAGCATGCAAAGAGGAGATTATTTTGTCATATGATTAATTTACGAAACTTACACATGCTTCTCGATATTTAACAAACTACAGATTTTATTGAATGAAGTAGTGGGCTTTTTAGAGGCCATCGGTAGCTGGTGAAACGGAGTTTGCGCGTTTTTCTCAATATTTTGTTGATATTTAATCTGCATAAAAATGTTAGTGAGAATAATATTTTGTTAGGTCTGCTATGTTTTGCCGAAAGAAGTGGAATTTAACATCGGAATAAGGGAACTTATGTTGTCAGGGACGAAATGTGATTAATATGTTTGTCAGAAGATGAAGATGATGATGAAGAAAAGTCTGGTAGGCAATATAAATGTGTAGTTATATTGAAACTTCCATGGAATCCGATACACTAGTATATTTTAATGGTGAACATTGGATTTCAAACGAGGCGATAATATCTATTTCTGTATCTCAATCATAGAAATACAAAAACGTTTAACTTACTGGAAACCTGTCAACTAGCCACCATGGTCTAAACTGAATTCTTTTGACAAGCTGAAAGATGTTTGTGATCAAAATGGCTTTCCTTATTTCTCAGACATCTGAAAGTATACATATAAAATCATCTTATCAGTTTCCACTATATCATTCATTTAAAAACATACTGGGATTTTGAATTCCACTGTTATTTCAAATCAAGAAGCTATTTATTTTCACAGTAAAACGTTTTTCCTGTGTAACAATTCAGTGATTAGATTTCGTTAATATGCAGACACTTTCGTTGTAATGCTAAAATCCGCTTCTATTGTCCAAACAGCAGAGTATACAAATATTCATCTCACTAACGTTTTCATGCATTTAAAGTTTCAATAGAATATTAAAATGTATTTAGTAATACTGAAGGCATGACAAGTTAGTAGTATATGAAAATGACCATCCCCAGTATAAAATTAAACAAATCAATTGATCACTTTCATTGTATACAAAAAAAGACAAAGGAAATTTAGTTTTACCACGTATCTGTGACTCCTTAAAACCGCATTAATTCACTGAATAAAATCTGTAGTTGCGCGAATAACGCACGTCATATGGAAGTTTCGTAAATTAATAGTATGACAATATAATCTCCTCTTTGCGTAATATCATTTGACAAAATCTTGCTTCGATACCTACAATCATTTATGAGATATAAGGGATTTTATGAAAATTTCGTTTCGTGTTCTTCGTTAACGCTCGAGATCGGGAGCAAGTGATTTACGTAAAAATAACACATTGTCTCGAGATTGGTGATAGATAGCGACTTTCTCCCAACTGTGAAGAATAATTCAACATTTTAGCTACATTTCATCCATAGCAACAAATGCCCTAAGATGTATCAAACGCAAGTTCATACCGACCTCTATTTTTCAATTTAAAATTTCCGGACTCCTTGTAGTGCTGCAATGAACTATGACCAATAACAAACTAATATCCAGTTCATGATGAAGCAAAAGCGTTTAACTGTAATTTGTACGAGAATCATATGTTTTTATCGAATAGTTTCTTAATCATCGTTTGAGAAAGTCTGCATTTCGCTGGCGTGCGCGTGGTACTGCGTTCGGTCCGGTGTGTTCTCTTCGAGTTTCGCCTTGCAGGCTGTATGCTCGCACGCCAAACGCGACTCCTGATTGGCCAGCGCAGGGCATTCCAAGAGCTTTGAGAATAATAGGACACGAGCTACATGCAGAAACCTGCAGCAAACAGCCAGCCAGCAGGCAGAGTGTCGACATGATACCTGGCCTGCCTGCTTTCCGGCATGCTCTCCACAAATCTTGCTCCGTGTGAGAGTGGCTTTACGGTGATTTCACAATGTCCCAGGATAGACCTGAAACGGAGATTTATGTAAAATATGTGATAAAACCGAAAAGAAGTAAATTAAAATGGAGTGGCTAGTTTAGAATCAACATACGGGTGCGGTCAATAAGATGAATTTTCTGATCACAAATTATCGCAGAATCATCAGATCGCGAAAGTGGACGCTTCGCATATTTCATCATGCAAGTGACATTGCATGACGTGTAAATGCATGAACTGAGTGCAAGAAAAATGCACCAGACTGAGGTGTTCCTAAAAATAAGACCCTTCATCTGCTTCACTTTAGGGAAAGTGTGGCCAGACAACAATAGATGTGCCGGCTGCCAGGAGAAGTAGTCATCCCACTAGATAGAGTCCAATTCCATGTTCCAGTGGTCAGTGACAGAACACCATTTGACATGTGCAAGAAACCTCGGTTGCAGAGTCAAACAAAATTTTATTATGTAAAATGGAGCATTCACTTCTTTCTGGCCATAAAAAAATTACTTTTTTGTTTATTCTCATAGGTGTAAACCTTAGTTTAAAATCAGCATGTAAGCATTGCGTAATTTATGTATTTTGGTGAAATTAAACTAAACAAAATACACTGAATTTTCGAATTATACTGCACACACATTTGGGGATGCTTTCTAACCACCCTTGGGCAGTCGATTGGAAGGAATGTATACATATGAAAATTTAATTTTAAGAACTGGATAGCAAAGCCATGATTGTTTTTCATGAAAAAATAATTCATTACTGATAGGGTTAAACTGATCCTATGACCCATGAGAATTAATATTGCGACCAGTTAGTGGCTAGTGACTGACAGTTTATGAACCACTGTTCTAGAGGATAAAGTCGCCCTATTTGGACCATATCACTTATTCATTCAGGTCCCTGAAGATATCTTCCAGTATGAGCTAGTTATTGTCGCATGCAGATTAGTCTGCCTTAGCAGACTTCAAAACTTTTAAAATAAGGTGAGATGGCGCTACTATGCTAATATTATCTGTCGAAGGAAGGCAGTCCGCCATCCTGTGGAACCATGGAAATATGTTTTTCGACAAAAGCACTGTGTGGTTCTTCCCCTGTTAACTTTCACACATTTAAATGACTGTCATTTCTGAGTACATATTTGACACAATATACTTTTGTGGACAAATATAGACCTTTCAGATAGCTGAACTGTGAATTATTAACACAAATGCTCATACAATAAGTATGACTTACATATCGAGATAGTATCCAAATTGCCGGCGGTAGTAGTTCACAGAAAATGCAGAACAAGAGTTTTACAATAATGATAGTACCAAGCTGTATCATTTTCGTAAGTTAAGTATTGAAGAGACGATTTCTGTGTTGAATACTTACGAAAATTCTTTCTACAGGTTCCACATCGTTAAATATTTATACTAAAATTATCTACCACCAAGTATTTGAAATTTCGAAGGAACCTATATCTCGTAAAAATGGAAATTAGAAGCCACTGATGGAGAAGCACTGAAACAAATAGTAAGTATTAATTGAACAACGAAATTTTTCTGCATAAAATAGATGATTTGTTTGTTCTGTTTTCACATCAATAGGTAACGCAGGTAATGGTTATTTTCTTTTTAGTCAAGTACCACTTTCAACCATTGGCGCAGCCATGGGGAGGAGGAGGGGGCTAATGTGGCTGAAGCCCCCACCCCAGGCACCCCCCAAAGAATTTTTAGCGTTTTTTGATGTTTTCATTTTTTTTAATTTTTTTAAACGGATCAGTACCGGAAAATTGAGATAGTAACATGTAATAAAGCACAATGTAACCACAATTTTCCATGCGCAAGTGAACGTGACAACGGGTCGCTAACATGATGCCGCCACTGAGAACATGTGCTGCTGTTATTGAGAGCGGTTTTAATGCCGCTGCAACCAGCTTAGATGCTGCCGCTATTGTTACTGCTATGCTGAAATTACGAGCTCATAGTTCATATGCGGCCACCCGCAGCTTAGCAAGTCACCGGCACCGCCGAGTGAAATCCTATGAAGACCGCCAAGAACTATGAACAACAGTAGTGTTATTTTAGTTCAATTTTTACACATAGTGATTGATTGATTTTTTCAGGGAAACCAAAACAGTCTTGGTCCAAACCGCACCAAAACTAAGTTTATTGTGCGGTTTCGCTCCCTGTATATCTAGTAAAGCCAACCAATGCCCTTGAACAGTGCAAGGAGTCCCTTTACCAGTTCTTTATTAGACACAATTTCTTCGGGTCTGGTTGTCCCAAATGTACTGTGCCTTTTATTCTCCAATGCAATGCATTCGAATATAAGATGTGATGCAGTTTCATCACCGTCATCACAGATCCTACATTTAGGGTCCTCTTCTGTTATTCCCATTGTACGTAGGTGTTTTTTGAAATTCTCATGGTCTGTCAGCAATCCAACCATGAGTCTAATCTCTCTCCTGTTCAGACCCAGGATTGCAGAGCTTCTTTTAAAAGATGGCTTTGACATCATTACCTTGCCATGTTTTTGTTGACGGACTTTGGTCCAATATTCTACGTGCTCTCTTCTGAGCCAGTTACGTAGCTCCAATTTGATCATTGCCTTGGTGATTGTCAGGACAGGTTCCGGTCCAATAAATGGAGTCTCTGCCCCCATCCTGGCTAATCTGTCGGCATGTTCGTTGCCACTGATCCCCGAGTGGCCAGGGACCCACAATAGGTTTACTCTATTGCTTTCCCCTAGCTCCACCAGAACCCTGTGACATTCTGCAACAATTTTAGACCTTGTTGCAGGAGCTGCCAGTGATCTCAGGGCTGCCTGGCTGTTTGAATAGATATAGATGCTACGATCTTTGTAGCACCTCCGCAAATTCTCCTCCACACACGCCCTGGAATACTGAGGCCAGTTTTCCTAGAGAGATGACGCCCTCCAGTCTTGGCTGCATCCCATATACCCTGGCTCCACACATATAGTCTCATATTAATTAAACCGTAAAGACCTTTCTCTTTGGCTAGTATCGTAGAAGCTGACTAATTATTTTATGCCGGCCGCAGTGGTCGAGCCGTCTGCAGCGCGCCAGTCACAGTCTGCACGGCCACTACGGTCGGTGTTTCGAATCCCCTCTCGGGCATGAATATTTGTGTTATCCTTAGTATTAGCTAGTTCATAATTAGTTTGTAAGTATACGGACTGATGACCCCATAGTTTAGTCCCATAAGCTCTACAAACACTTGAACATTTTTTAAATTGTTTTATGAGATGATTATATACACTCCATTTCCGCTAAGTTGCTCCTCTTCCACTTTGAAATTAATGCAAGCCTATTCATTTTAATTCTCGTGCAATTGTTTTCATATTGTAATTGGTTAAGTTATAAAAAGTGTAAAAATAAGCCATAGATTAATAAATTCAATAGGCTTTATTTAAAATAAAATAGCTCACACCCAGAACCAAATACTGGCTGCACCACTGGTTTCAAGTCAGAATATAGTGAATACAGACTCGTCATCACAAATGCTATTGGCTCTGTAATATGGCGGCAATGGCTTCACTTCTGTGACGTTAAGGACATATCCCCCTGTTCTAACCTCATTGGCAGATTCAACTCTCGGCAGGTACGTAAGACCGAAGATAGCAGCTGCCGTCATTACTAATCGATTTTAGTATTACCATATAGCAAGAGCCCCATATATAACATATTTTAAAGTAATTTGAAATATTAAATCAGGTAAAATGTAATTAGGATGAATATTCAATTAATTTTTTTCATCCTTGGAATCGATAGGCTACATAAAGATATACAAAGAAACTCTAATTATAATATCACTGTAACTAATTAAAATCTCTGACTTTTACTATAAAAGTAATAATCCCATCGTACTTGCTCTGTGTTCTAGTGTCTGCTCTGTTCTATTGTCTGCTCTCTTCTGATTGATCTGTTGTCTGAATTGTACTGATAAGATCTGCCACTTCAGTATGCTGAAACGAACATTATTAACTATTGATTATTGTTCTTAACTGATTGTACAAAATCTTCAGATATAAAATGGATACTCAGGTACGCAATAATTGCTTTCTGTTCAAAGTAATAAATCCCCTTATTTAAAGTTAACTTCAGTCAGTTGTTCAGTTAATTATTTATTTTTCCAGTCCCTCCATTTAGTGATCATGCTGTTTTCAGGTACAAATAACTATTACGACTTTGGATAGTTTGGTAATTAAACATGTTAAACTCACGTATCTCGTGTAGCTTGCCATAGTATCTTTGACTGTAATTAAACATTTTGCAGTATTTATTGGCTTAGAACCTGGAATCACTTTTATGTAATGAACAGTTCGAAGTCTGATTAGCCATTAATCTGTATCAATTATTAATTTTCATTCACTAAATTACCTTCATTCAAAATTATGCTACACGTGGATTGAATCTTAATATTCCAAACCTTCATCCAATGCCAGCGGATAGTTATGCGGATTACAACCAATCTCGCTACAACTTATCAACGAGATCAACTACACTGCTGTAGGTTGCTTGCTCTGCAAGATGTTTTAAACTATTAAATGTTTGGCCATTTCACTTCATTTCATTTTTTTTAAATTAACAGTTCGTCTAAATTGAAGGCTAAGTCACTGATTATTATTATTTTAAAATAGTTCAACAACTTGTGTAAGGCTAATTTTTCAAACCTAAATAGTCAGGCAAGCAGTTACACTACACGATGCAGTTGGAAATCCGAGAAGCGCGTCGATAGCAATCACGCGATGTGAAAACCTGCATCGGCGTATTGATTACCCTGAACGACAGCCCTCGTACACTTCATATTGGCAGAAGTGTACCAGTTGTAAGGCGAGAGTTCTGGCGCTGAATAGTTCCTTTTTATGGAGGGGAGCGCTGCAGACAGGCGTCGACATTGCTGGTGTGCGCGCGTTCGGTATTCATGGCGAGGATATGTATAGGTGGGACGTGGAGCGCTGGCTGGCTGGCGAGTCGCTCAGAGCGCGGCGGTGATCGCGGTCCCGCTGTGTGCTGGGGCTGGCTGGGCTGCGGCCGCCCCATTTGTATTCATGCGGCCTGATCCCCGCAGCGCCAGCGCCGCCGCCAAGCCGTGGCCGGAATCCGAACCGCGCTGCAGCTGCCTACCTATCCTGCGGGACCCGCCGACACGCCGCACGGTCCCCCTCCGTGACGGTAATGAGTCTTTTATGCCGAGCTCAACGCGCGGTTTGTAACACTGCAGGGCAGGTTGGTTTCAATCAGTAATTGGAAGTACTGCAGATCATTTAAACTGCAACACAACGAGGCCGTCGAATGTGCATGAAGTGAACATATGGAAGGTGTTTCTTTTGTGTTCCAGCCTGGTCGCCGCATTTGTGTCTCGTTTCCGTGGTAGGTGTCGATGGCCAAGTAGAAAGACCGATACAGGAATAAAGGATGCACGCTTGTGCAGGTAGGAGGTGAGGAGGTGACCAGCCGTGGGACAGCAGAAACTAGAAACACTAGAGTAAATTAGAACGAGATATATATTTCTTAGAGACTTAGTAATACTTAACTTTTACATAGCTCAGTACTGCAGAATGCTGATACATAGTTGAGCTAGAGGCCTGCCTAGTGCCTATCCGATAGCCAAGTCTTCACTGGTGCCTATCTGATTCCGAAGTGTTAGCTGGTTCCTATCTCAGTCCCAAGTGAACGATGTCGTTCAGCGGTGGCCACGAGCGGAGTTGTAGCAGAGGGCGCTCGTGGCTGACGTCGTAAGAACGCCGCGCCGTGCGTGCATGGCGGCGCGCGACGAAAGTAGGTGGCGCGCGCTTTAGACTTGTGCGACACCACAGCTTTCAATAATTTTACAGGACATGGTGGATAGTACACTGAACAACTTCAGGTAATGCAGACATGCAATTAATATCCACGTGGGCCAGTAATAATAAACTCCAACTCAACGAACAGAAATCAAAAGCAACGCTTATCGCTGGGAAAAGGAAATTTGCCTCATCGACAATCGCAATGTACCTTAATAACAAGGTGCTTCAACAAGTAGACCATCTAAAACAGGGGCGGGCATGAATTCTGCACGTGTGAAGTGCACTCGCACGTGTGCAGTTGAGTGTGTGGAGCGTGCACGCAGGGGCGAGCTGGCCACCCGCTTCTCTTGCCTCCCCTCCCCGTCACACCCTTTCCAATCGTCTCACAGCATCTTTCTGTAATGCTTATTTTCCTACCTTGATTTATCTAATAAAGGAACAGGGTTAATAGGATAGCTGAGAATAAATCATGGATTAAGTGCTGTTACCAATGATTCATTTTATTTAATGATCACTTGTTGTGTTTACAATATGGTTAATGTCTGGTAAAAAGTTTCTACATACAGTCAAACGCAAAGAATTACGCAAGTTTTCATCACTCATGTTTGCTCGTAAACGTGACTTATTAGGTTTCATTACAGAAAGAAATCGTTCACATACATAATATGTCGAACCAAACACGGACATGATATTCGCCGTTTCACGATGGAGATGGGGAAACACCTGTTGTGGAAAGTCTTGACAAAAATCTATTAGAAGTCTTGCCAAAAAGAACTTGTCTTTCAGACGAGAATTGCGCTATAGATCTATTAGTTCCATTTGCAGATCAGGATGAATATCATCTACAGAAACAGAAAATGGTCTCGAAAACCATTCAAACCTTTTAGTATGTTGGGAAGAGCATTAAATAAAATGTGGTCTGAGTAAAACATAGAGGATATGGATTGGTAAACAAGTATCCCATGGGAAAACTCGGCACATATTTCCTTCTAACATCTGATTGCCTTACTAGTCGTGTCAGTCCAGCAAAACGCTCCAGCACTATTACTAATACTTCATATACCACAATTAATTAAAATGTGTCTACTTATACAATGTAATTAACTTTTAGTTTAATAACCAGGTGACAGCCGTAACACTCTAAAATGTTCCATTGGCTCCAAAATGTAGCTGCATTCAAGCTAAGCGCCTCAGACGGCGATCATCTATGTCAAACTAGCTAAGCACCTCATCTATGTCAATCTAGTGTCTGTATCACGTGTAATGTAATGTAGGATTTTTGAAAGTTTGTGAATTTCTTATTTACAGTTGTGACTATCTGTATAGGAACAGCGACTCATAAATAAAAGAAGGAAAGTCACAGACATGTCAAAATTTCATGTGAGATTTGTTATTGTTAAAACCTAGCCACATTACACTACTATTTCAGCCTCACATCAAGAAACAACGTATCTACAACCTAGGTGCCGCTTCAGCACGGGGGTCAACACCAGCGAAAGAGGGTGTCATGCTAGTAAAACAAACTCTCGTCTTCATTCAAGGTACGAAGCAATACAGCCCCTGACGTACAGTTTTTTTTCCCACAAACACAAACACTGGAACGACGTGTCCTTGTAACAGAACTGAGAGTAGAAAGATGGGTAAAAGGAACTTAAGTACTCACTCTCAAATAATCAACTTTCATGAACTTTGAAGACATTACCCCATTTTCATTTATTTTTCCCGCTGTGTTGTCTTAAAGCGATAATAATGATACAATCACATCAGAAATATTTTTGTATGCCACGCTCGACAGAATTAAGGTGGTTAAAAATAGCACACTGAAGATACACAGCTGTACCGGAATTTATTAATTAATATCGATTTCATGTTAGATTTCGTATTAAATCAGTCCACCTTCGTTTCTCCTGTACAAAAGGAGAAAAAATACATAATGTATGAACGCACAGTATGTCTTTTTAAATTTAGTATACTGTACACCACATCCATTTTCCATGCATGTTTATGGTAAAGTGCTCAAAATAGGTATTAATTGTACATTAGTACATACAAAATAGGTCTTACTTTTACATATCAATAGTGCTAATCATAAAAGTTGCTAGTTTAGATGTTCCATAGCTGTTTATAAAAAAAAGTTGACTGTTACACAAACTTAGACATACCAGAAGGAATATAATGTATACCCATGCGAAAGATCGTACATCAGCACATGTCATCATTACAGAGGTTTAATTATTGGCGATAATGTAACAGTTAAACAATTAAAATTAATGTATTACAACAATGTACATAGTTTTTCTTTTTGTCATATAACATTTAAACAGGCACAAAACATGACAGAAATGTAACAAATATTTACATTTATACATATTTTTCGAAACATTTTTGTTTTGCCTTTTTTATTTTATTTATTTCTTTATTTATTTATTGGTAATAGCATTCGTATTTAAAATTTATATATAGAGAACAGTCTAGAGTGCAATAATTTATTTTATTCGACTAGTTACAGTCTTCTTTTAGACGATCTTAATGAATTTTAACTCTGAAATATATCATAGTTACATATAGAGAACTTTTAGCAATATACATTATTTTCAAACTTAAATTAATGTTAAATGTACAAATGTTTGTAGCACTTAAGGGACTTAACTACGGGGTCATAGTCCCTAAGCTTACAAACTACTTATGAACTAGCTAAGACTAAGGACGGCACAAATATCCATGCCCGAGGGGGGATTCGCACCCCCGACCGTAGTGGCCGTGCAGACCCTGACTGGAACGCCTCAATCCCCTCGGCCACTGTGGCCGGCTTTAAATTAATAACGAGAAATAAAACTATGTTATACCCATCAATGTTGTGGAGCTGGCAGGTAACCGGGAGCCTTCCAGTGCATCACTGCTGGCTGGAGCAAGGTTTGCTGTACTTAAATAGCTGAGGCTCCGCCCCTTTGCCAGCTCCACCAATTTTTGATAGCCAATGAAAAGACAACATAGATGAATTTAGCCAAAAATATAAAATTATAATTAGCCATATATTTCTTTGCCATGGCTAAAATAAATTAATTATAGTCATCTACCTGATATTTAAAATAAAGGTTAAAACATTGAATACTGACAATGAATTGAATCAAGTTCTTATTAATATTTTCAAAGATATTCTATGAGTGGTACTGCAGTGCTGTAATTTTACTGGTATTAAAAATTAACTGGAAAATTTATTTAAGATATATGGCTAAACAATTGAGGATATGATACCTAGCAGAAAACCATTTGGTTCAATTGTCTTTGAAATTTGTGTAAGGCTATTGTTTCTTGATAACGTACAAAGAATGGTGATTTTACTGTTTACAATACTGTTGTAATAAAGTAAGGCAAAGGGCATATATCTTATATACATATGAACAGTCCATAATCTTTTGTATAAAGCTTTATGTTGTCATTAAAAATAAAAAATATATACTGTGTTATAACATTGTAGAATATTGGCAATGAATCTAATCTAATCTAAAAAGATGTCAAAAACAGAATGAGTTACAATTCAAATGGCGTCATGGAATAAAACACATAACTGTTTATTAATAGTATAAAGGATAAAATTAAGATATTCACTCAAGTTAAGGGTCATCAGAATGATCTTAAATTTCTTTGTACAGTGCCTTGGGTGGTCACTTTTGTTTAAAAAACATGTTATATGGTAACATTAAGTAGGATAAAACTGATGTGTCAAAAATGCAGAAAGTTAACATTCAAATGCCGTCTGACAATGATAATAAAATATAAAGAAAGTTCATCGTTGTCAGTTAGCAGTAAAAAAGATAAAATTAAGGCATACAAAGTGTCTAACAATAAAATTTAAATTATTGTACATTACATTTGTGCATGATGTACATGGCTGTCAACTGTAAAGATCGTCAAAGAGTATAAATTGGGTATAACATCATATATACATGGTGCACATGTTTGTCATTGACTAAAGTCAGACTTCAGAGGAGTAAACTATTGAAGTATATCATCGAATAAGTCGAAGCAATTTTTTTCTCTAAATTCTTTCTGTGTTGTGTATATATCTCTATTTCCTCTAGTAGGTTTAGGCGTAATCCGTTTGGGGCTGCATGCAAAATCTTTAGCTTTCAGTCCTGCCATGGATCATGGACTTTTCATATGTATATAAAATATATTCCCTTTGCCTTACTTTATTACATTAGCATTGTGAAAAGTAAAATAAACCGTTCTTTATACATTGTCAAGAAACAATAACTTTACACAAATTTCAATGATAAATGAACCATATGGTTTTCTGCTAGGTATCATATCCTCAATTGTTTTTCCATGTATCTGAAATAAATTTTATACTTAATTTTTTAATACCAGTAAAATTACATACAACACTGCAGTACCACTCAGAATATCTTTGTAAATATTAATAAGAACATGATAAAATTCATTGTTAGTATTTCAATGTTTTAAGCTTTATTTTAAATATCAAAAAGATGACTATAACTATTTTATCTTAGACATTGACAAAGAAATGTCTGGATAATTATAATTTTATATTTTTTGGCTAAATTCATCCATTTAGACTTTTCATTGGCTATCAAAAATTGGTGGAGCTGACAAAGGGGCGGAGCCCCAGCTATTTAAGGGCAGTAAACCTTGCTCTAGCCATCAGTGACGCACTGAAAGTCTTTCAGTTACCTGCCAGCTCCACAAAATCGATGGGTATAACATCTCCGCATCCACATGGGTCTGATACAAAAGAGTCACTTTGGATATCCCCATAAGAAATAAACAAGGACCTCGCAGGTCACGGAATAGGACCTCCCCCTTCGGTGCAGTGAGCAGGAAATGTGGCAGCATTAAGATGGTTGCTGACATTCACACTGAAGTCAGGCAGTGCACTGTCATGTTGTATCAGTATCCTCTCAACACAGTCAAAAGTACGCTCTCTAAGAACTTAGGTAGGACTCTTTGCGAGAATGTCAATACAGAGAGATCTCATCAGCAACAAGACTGAGCTACATCAAATACCACACATCCAAGGTAGGCATGAGTTAGTAAGGTGTCCAGTAAGAAACGGGCAGGCATCAAAGAGAGTAAAATCTCCTTACCAGTAAGCAAGTCTGCCAATTATATATCAGGGACAAAAGCGAAGGTCACGTTGTCATGACACCAATTTTGTAATAATCCGCTTTGTAAATTGTTCGATAACTTTGTTCATATCGGAATAATAATTTTACAATACGAGTAAAAATTGTTACTTACAGTATAATTCATTTTCTTTCATTTGATCAAAAAGCAAACGCCGCGGTGGAGTAGCCGAGCGGTATAAGGCGCCTCGCTGAGGAGAGCGCCGTTGCTCGCCGTCGGAGATTCGATTCCTCCATGGTGTGTGTGTGTGTGTGTGTGTGTGTGTGTGTGTGTGTGTATGTTGTCCTTAGGTTAATTTACCTTAGTTTAGGTAGTTTGTAAGCTACGGACTGATGACCACGCAGTTTGGTCCGATAGATTCACAAACATTTGAACATTTGATTTGAAAAAGCAGACACCGTACATTTATCGCTAAACAAAAAAATACAGAGTGGCAAGGTTATTTATTTCTTTCGACGTTCTGTTAGTTCATCTCTCCTCCTCTCTTTGTCATTCCCCACCTTCTTGACCACCATCTCATTCTTCTCCTCCCCGTCTTTCTCATCCTCCTCTTAACAAGATACTCTGTCCCTCCTCAGGTTGCTCATTATATCATCCTGCCCTCCTACTGGCACAAATATTAGCTACGTATACTTTGCAGTAACATTTCCTACATTATGTATTTCTTCCAGTCATCCGTTAGCCAGTCTCCTCCATTCATCTGCTCTACTCTCTCTCACAGTAGGTCACTTCCTGCCTCTGTCCTGTCCGCGTACTACAGCGGCAACACTCACAACGCGAAGGCGTCGCGGGTTGCCGGCCAGCTAGGCAAACTCTCCGCGGGACAATACGAGTTCACAAGCAGCGCTAGTTGCGCTCCCAGAGGGCGTAGAACGCAGGGACCTACTCCCGTCCGCCATACACGTGATCGGGAAGTAGGCAGGCAGATATCCTTCCGCGTGTGCACTTAAGGTCGCATACAGCCTAGCCACAACTCCTTGTTGGGCGAATATGGGGCCTCAACCCTCCTACCGTCCTCTATACCTTGAATCCCTCATCCGTCCTATCCTATGTGTCGCCCATACAGCCTAGGTCTCCGCTCTCCCATCCTTCTGCAAATCTCTGGAGATACTAGAGCGCCATGCCGTCCACCTCGCCTTCCGTATCCCCCTTTATACCCCTCCCCCACACGGATCCTCTATGATCATTCCTTTCCCCCGACTCGTTCTATTTATCCCGCAAATCAGATCCGCCTAATCCTCTAGTCCATCCCCTCCTCTCTGCACCTGATCTGTTGCCGCGCCTCCACCACTGTATTCCCCCTGCTCTCTACTTGTCCACCCTCCAGATCCTTTCCGGTGACAACTTCCGTACAGTCCCCCTCCCGGATGATGCCCTCAGACCTGTCATCCGCCTTTCATACCAGCTGTGACCCTTCCCCTTCCTCCCTCTCCCTCTTCTCTCCCTGAGGGCCCCGACTATCCCTCCCTTCCCCTCCCTTCTCCCCTCCTCATTTCCCCAGCTGTCCCTCCGGATCGCCATCTTACCGCCCTTCCCCTTTCCTCCTTCCCCGTGGCTTCCTAGAACATCATCCCTCCCCCGTCCCTTCCCCACCGGCCCTGTGGCTCCTCCCCACCCTCTCCCTCTCCTCTCATTTCCTTTTCCCTCCACACCACATCTTCAATGCTGTAAGTGCTCCACCATCTATGGAACCTTCTTTGTGCTTCCATGTGAGTGCTTCGACAAGTGTGGTGTGTTTTAGTTACATTGTTTTATTTTACAACAGTGGACGGCCAACCCGCAGCCGACACCATCAGTTTTAACTTGTGAATTTCTCGGAGTGTGTGCTGTGTTTTTTGTTTTTGTCCACAATAGCGGACGGTCTAACCATAGCCGTCGCCCTACGCTCATTTTAATTGTGTGTGTGCCACTGACCTTCAAGCATCTGTTTTTATTCACCACTTTCGCCGTTCCAAATCTTTTATGTCGCCACCGTTTCCCTCCATTTTATGTACTTTGTTTTATCTCCATTTTACATTTCCGTTTTATGTATGTGTTACCTTCAACATTTTATCTCTTTTTTGTTCGTATGTCAAATTTTATTTCCGTAGGCTGAAGAGCGCCAGTGAGCGCTACCGGCCCGCCCCTTTTTAGGGGAATTGAAATCACAATGAAGAAAAAAAAACCTAGCCACGTGAGTCGGACGCCAGCCAAGGGACCTGCAACTTCTCCGCCTTCCGACGTCACCACCGCCGCTGCTCCGCCGCCCAGCCGCGCCGCCAAGGACGCCATCGGGTCTCCGCAGCACCGCCGCCGACTGTGGGAACGGAAGAACTGCAGATCCTCCTCACTAACGTCAGAGATTGGTGAACCTGAATGTACCGTAAAACGGGGTGATTTGGGACAGTGTGGTGACTCGGGCCATTTTAACAGAGTTTCTTTTTTTTATGTTGGAAGCAGTGGGAGGCCAGAAGTTTGTTTTGCTGCTTATTATTGTTTATGTGATGGTATGCTGATATCCTCATGTTGAAGGGAACAACTTGTTATCAATTTAAGTAGTACTTTTAACGGTCTGAAAAGTATCACAATAGTAACAAAAAAGTGATAGTGGAATACGAAGGACTACTGGTTGTTATGGATTACTCGTGGAAATATGGTTAATGTTTAAATGCAATCCCCTCTTAATAATAAGCACATAGAGATAAAAATTTAGACCCATATTTTGGACTGAAAATTTCGATTTTCAAATTGATAGCAAACATGGGGTGACATGGGACATGTTGTTGATAGTCAGAAACCTATCATTCGACTTAACTAAAGTGCGGCTCCGTAGCACAGTGGTAGAGTGCTAGACTATAAATCCAGGGTCCCAGGTTCTATCCCCGCTAGGTCCTAGGATTTTTATCGGTCACTTTCCACTTCTTTCACCTCTGGCAGTGTTGTTGATGTGAAAAATACCGAGTAGTACCGTGGTTCGGAACCCACGTTAAACTGTAGGTCCCCCTATAACTGACTGGGTAAGTCAGTTCGAAGGTCGGAGGAAAGCAACGGTATACTACCTCCAAACAGGACCATGCCTAGTAAATCACTGTGGTGTTCAAACCAATCTTCGGATTGTTGACTGCTTTACCTTTGAAGAGACATATGCACAAAAACGCATTAAAATGAAATTGTTGCTGTTCTTATATGTTTTATGGTTAGGTTAAGAGATTCTGAAAACATTCATAGGGAAGATTCCAAAGTGAGCACTTAATTTATGATAAAATCTCAGAAGCAATCAGAGATTTATGTTTTTACAAATGAAGAAGACATTCAAGAGGTTTCTATTTCACAAGTTATGTGCAAACTTGTTCCCCTCTTTGTTTGTCGTGGTCGTTACAAGATCCTGTATGAAACTGCAGAATAATGTGGAAGGAACACTAATTACTGTAATTAAAAACAACATGAAAAAAATAATTTTTCTGCATTTACATGTGAAACACTATTTAAGACAGTAAATATCATAAAAAAATCTTTTAATTCTTTTTTAACTTTCCTACATTTGTTTTAATTTTAATTTTGATTATTTCACTTTAAAAGTCACTTAAATTGGTAACATTGTTACACATTAGACATATACAAATATTACAACAACGATTTAGTGAAATATATTTAATATTATATTACACTAACTTATGCTAATGGCAACACACAAACTGCTCCCCGAGGGAAGGCTGGAACTGCCAGCATGAGCAGCCGTGCAATCCGTGACATGGCGCCTTAGGCCGTGCGAAATGTGACTCCATATGGGACAGCTCAGTGGGCAATTGCTATAGTGAAGGACAGATTAAAAGAGCGTTGCGCTATCGACGTCATGTGAAACGGGCTATTCATGATAGCACAGAGTGGGCACCCACGTCAGTGGCCTCTCTGCCATGCGTTGGCACCATTTCTAACAAGATTGGCCGCAATTTGCGTTTAAATAATGTGAAATGTGCGTTTCGTCCACCGTCTAAAATTAAGACACTGTTTGGATCCGTTAATGATGATCTCGGTTTGCGCAAGGCGGGTGTTTATCGTAGCCCATGCATCTGTGGCATGTCATATGTTGGTCACACTATTAGGACTGTTGAGAACCGTTGATTTCAGAATAGACGTCACAAACGTTTACAACAGTTAAGCAAATCTGCTGTGGACGAACACTGTCTTGACACAGGTCACCCTATGGATTACAATAAAACGGAAATTTTGGTATGCACTTCTAGCTACTGGGACTGTATTAACATGGGAGCCATTGAAATAACCTTATGAATGGGGATGAAGGGTTTTGCTTAAATCCCGCATGGAATCCTGTTCTCTCTCTTGTCAAAAAACAGAGGAACAAAGCTAATCCGACCTCGTCCTTTGAGAACTGATATTTATTATCGATATCCTGAGCGTTTTAAATTTTGGTCGTGTCGGCGCTGTGTGCTTGCGTACTGTGTGTGTGTTGTCGCCGGCCGCGGTGGCCAGGGGACTGTGGCGCTCCAGTCCCGGTCTGAACGGCCACTACGGTCGGAGGTTCGAATCCCCCCTCGGGCATGGATATTTGTGCCGTCCTAGTTCGTAAGTAGTTCATAAGTAGTTTGTAAGTTTAGGGACTGATGACGCCGTAGTTAAGTTCCATAGACTATACAAACATTTTTGTGTGTGTTGTCTTTTCTGTTTACTAATTGAAAACCGAGGTTTTAAAGATCGTTGAACATTGCTTCCTCTCTGCAGTTTCGCCTAGAAAATATCAATCGATGTCGAAATTGATACCTGGCTGCATACCTGAAGTAACAGAATCATGTTTCTGAGACATCTGCGAAATGACCTATAGAAGGACATTATACGTTTATGAGGCGTCCAGTGACTCATAGCTGAAGTAAAACTACTGCGCTTAAGAGGCGTACACTAATTCAGAGCTTAACTCACACTCTACGACTAAGAAGCGTGTTTCAATTTACGTGAAAAACACACTCCACGTCTCCGAGGCGTACTAAATTTCGTAACAGAGCTGTAACCTACCTTTGCGTGAGTACTGCAGTACGCCTCTCGTGCCGTTATCTCCCCAGTTGTGCGATTGAATTCACGATTTCCTATCAGAAAGGACACAGATCGTTGTAATTGACGGTAAGTCGTCGAGTAAAACAGAAGTTATATCTGGCGTTCCACAGGGAAGCGTTATAGGTGCTCTACTCTTCCTTGTGTTTATAAACGATTTAGCAGACAATCTGAATAGCTCCCTTCGATTTCTCACGGATGATGCTGTCGTTTATCGGTCAGTGAAGTCAACAAAGGATCAAAAGCAACTGCAAAGCGATTTAGACAAAATTTCTACATGGTGCGAAAATTGGCAACTGACACTAAATAAAGAAAAGTGTGAAGTATTACACATGACCACTAAAAGAAATCCGCTGAACTTGAATTACACGATAAATCAGTCAAACCTTAAGGCCTTAAATTCTTCTAAATACCTAGGAATTACAATTACGAACAACTCAGACTGGAGAGAACACATAGAAAATATTGTGGGGAAGGCGAACCAAAAATTACGTTTCATTGGCAGAACGCTTCGAAGATGCGCCAGCTCCACCAAAGAGACTGCCTACATCACACTTGTGCGTCCTCTCCTGGAGTACTGTTGCCCATTGTGGGACCCTCAGCAGGTGGGACTGACGGAAGATATTGAGAAGGTTCACAGAAGGGCAACTCGGTTTGTTTTATCACGTTACGGGAGGAAAGCATCACGGAAATGTTTCACGAATTGGGGTGGAAATCATTAAAAGAAAGAACGTATTCATTGCGGCGTGATCTGTTTGCGAAGTTTCAATCACCGTGTTTACTTATGAATGTGAAAATATTTTGCTAGCACCCACCTACTTAAGGGGAGATGACCATCATAATAAAATAAGATAAATCAGATCGAAAATGGAACTATTTAGATGTTCTTTCGTCCCGAGCGCTATTAGAGAATGGAACGGTAGAGAAAAGTTATGAAAGTGGTCAATGAACCCTCTTGCAGGCTCTTAAATGTGATTTGCAGAGTATCTATGTAGATGGCTGTAGGTAGAAGGTCCACTACGGAGGGAAGCACTGCCAGTAGGGAGGGCCGGTAAGGTGGAGGGGGAAAAGTGGGGCACAGGATCCATTCCTCCCGCGGTCAGAAAAATAGGACTGAATCCTCCCGAGCCTGCAAGGGTGTGTAAAAGGACGGGACTGAATCCTCCCATAACCTGTTTAAGCAGGTAGTTGGTGGCGGCCCGAGACCAGAGTGTGTGGCCAGACCTTTATGAATATTCCAGGCAAGCAAAGCTATCTAGCATATGATCCAGTGTATGTTCCTACATTGTACAGTAAAGTAAGAGTGAGAATTAAGCCCCAGTTAACTTTAGAGTCAGAGTAAAAGTACAGTAATATCACTTTGGTTCTTAAAATCTAAAGATCTGTGCAACATTTTCAGCAGTTGGTATACAAATTTATTTGATACAGAGTCGAATTATAAACAGAGGACAAGGCAGGCTAATTGTTTTCCTAAGGAAGAAGAAATTCTGCTTTCAACGGGAGGGCGGGACATGAGTCTCATTGAACCGGCTTGACTTAACGTGAATAGAAGCAAGTTACAGTAAGCAGATTCAGACAGAGGTAGGTAGCCGTTCTTATATGGAGATGAAGAGGCTTGCTCAGGATAGGGTATTGTGGAGAGCTGCATCAAACCAGCCTCCGCACTGAAGACCACAACAACAACAACAACAACAACAACAGAAGCAAGTTATGAACATCTGTAGTTTCTAATAAAACTTACCTTAATAAGAAATCGGAAAATAGGAAATAGTCCTGAAAGACGTTCGCGGATATTGTATATATTATGAGCAATACTGTTAAATGTGGTGCTGGGGCATGGTAGGTAAGCGAAGAGACTGCTATTTTTGCGACTCGGGTTCGATTCCCACTAGAAGCTTAATGTCATTTATTAAATTTCTTGCAAAATTAAACTTTTAATTATAAAATTATAAAAAGACTATCTTCAAATTTTGAGGTAATAAGTAGAAAAAGGTAACACGAAGAAAAAATTCCATTAATCAACGCCGAAACGTGAAAGAGATAAGGAAAGCATGAGGCCGTTATAAACAAGTACAACGAAAACATTACAACAATGGAGAATGACAGTTGTATTCGCGTATTTTTCACAAAAAAATGTTTATTGCTAGTGGTATCTGGGTAAAAAGCTTCCAACGTAAACATTCCATAAGACAACAACAACAAAATAAAAAACTGACCAAATTCGTCTGCACGGTAGGAGCAGTAGAGAACTTACGCATGGAGACGAGATTTATAATGCCAAACTTCAACACTTGTTATGTAATCAACACTGACCATACCAGATGACAGTATGAATCAACGCTGAACACTGGTTGGTGGGGGTGGGGGCTGGTACCTGCAGGAGGTGCCACTGTGCGAGAATAGTTCGGGAGGATTCAGTCCTGTCCCCTGTTCGCCTACCTGCCGTTGGGAGGATTCCGTCCTGCGCCCGAAAAGTGGGAGCAGATGCAGTTCACCGGTGAGCCGGCGAGGCGTGTACTGTACTCGTCAGGGTTAAGACCATTTCCGTCACTTTGATATTCGCTTTATGAAAATTTCGTTAAAGATTCGAACTCCAAAAATCCCCTCGGGCTACGACCACGATGTGCTGTATACTGGTTACGGAAAGAGCATTCTCAGACCAAATGTAGCGTAAAATAATTGGTGGACGTGTGTCGCCTGCTGTAGAGGTGACTGGCTGTACACCAGTGGGTGCCTGTAGTGTGCAGTCGATGGCGTGTTTGCGCTGCCGAGTTGGTGCGGGGCGCCCGTATTACAGCGCCGCTCATTAAAATTCCAGCACTGCGAGCGCGGCGTGTACAGCACAGCCGACGTGAATTCCACTAAACGTTTGGCTATGCTTGCAGTCAGCGTTTCAGGGCAAGCGCAAAAGGTAGTTTGGAGAAACGGCACCTACATTCGCATGTAATGCAAGGTTACACATTCAACTGACGGTTGTTTATGAGAACATCGTGTTGTGCCTTGTAAACGCAGTAGAAATGTTTAGCATCACGTCTGGGAATTACTCGGCCGTAAGATTGTGTCTATCGAGTGTGTAATTTTCTGTTCTTCACGGTAAGTAATCGTCATATTTATCTCATTTGATCCTCATTTTCACTTTATTTTTATATGACTGTACTTTTTGATCGAAAAATTCTGGTACTTCTTTCTTTACCCGCGAGAACTAGCGTCTTTAAAAGTTATGCGATCTATCGCGTATATAGCATTTTTCTGATAGTCACAGAATATTTTGTAATGTACTTAATGTTTAAAAAAGTCTTTCTAGTTACGTTTATAAGAAAACACTCACATTTGACTATTTGAAACTGAATAAATGGCGATTGTTTCAAACTTACTGTGAGCAAAATGCACACGCGTGAGTCCTCACGGGTTAATAACTATAATTCTATTTTATTCAACAATCCACATATTTTACTGTAGCAGGTTTTAAACGGTATGAGATATCCAGGGGCAGCTATAGACTCTAACCATATCTTATTGGTTATAAACAGAAGACTCGAACTGAAGAAATTGAAGAAAGGTAAGAATACAAGGAGTTAGGGCCTGGGTAAATTGAAGGAACCTGAAGTTCTTGAAAATTTCTGAGGGAGCATTAGGCAACAATTGACAGAATCGTCGGAAAACAAAACAGGAGAAGAGGAATGGGTAGCTTTGAGGTAGTGAAGGTAGCAGAGTACCAAATACGTAGAAAGAAGAACAAGGCTTCTGGTCCAGATTGTATACCGATTAGATTTCTATCTGATTATGCACAAGCGATAGTTTCCATACACAACCGCTCTCTCATAGGAGGATCTGTACCAAATGATTGGAAAGTTGCACAGGTCACACCTATATTCAAGAAAGCAGTAGGAGTAACCCACTAAACTACAGGCCTATTTCATTGACGTCAATTTGCAGCAGGGTTTTGGAACATATCCTGTATTCAAATATTATGAATTCTCTCGAACAGAACAATCTATTGACCCAAGGTCAACACGGATTTAGAAAATATCGTTCATGCGAAACACAACTAGCTCTTTACTCACACGAAGTGATGGGTGCTATCGACAAGGATTCGCAAATCGATTCCGTATTTCTTGATTTCCACAAGGCTTTTGACACCGTACCTCACAAAGGGCTTTTAATCAAATTGCTTGGTTATGGAATATCGCCCCAAATTTGCGATTGGATAGGGGATTTCCTGTCAGAGAGGACACAGTTCGTAGTAATCGATGGTAATGCATCAACTAAAACAGAGGTGATATCGGGCGTTCCACAGGGTAGTGTCATTGATCCTCTGCTGTTCGTTATTCACATAAACGATTTAGGGGAAAATCTAAGTAGCTCTCTTAGGTTGTTTGCAGATGACGCCGTCATTTGCCGTCGAGTTAAATCATCTGAAGATCAAAACCAACTGCAGAACGATCTGAATAAGATATCAGTATGACGTAAAAATTGGCAATTGACTCTAAATAATAAAAGTGTGAAGTCGTCCACATGACTATGAAAAGAAATCCGTTAAACTTTCTTTACAAGATAAATCAATCAAAATTCGAGACCGTAAACTCCACAAAATACCTAGTAATTACTATTATTTCAGACTTAGATTGGAAAGAACATGTAGATAATGTCGTGGGAAAGGCGAACCAGAGATTGCATGTTATTGGCACAACCCTTAAAAGATGCAACAGAACTGCAAACGAAACTGCATACACTACGCTTGTCCATCCATTTTTGGAGTATTTCTGCCCAGTGTGGGACCCTTATCAGGTGGGTTTGACGGAGGACATCGAAAGAGTCCAAAGAAGGACAGCTCGTTTCGTATTGTCACGAACAAGGGAGACAGCGTTACGGAAATGATACAGGATCTTGAATGGGAATCATTACAACAACGGCGTTTATCGCTGCGGCGTGAGCTTCTTAGGGAATCGCCAACATTGTCCTCCGAATGCAAAAATATATTGTTGTCTCCCACTTACATAGGTAGAAATGATCATCAGAATAAAATACGAGAAATCAGAGCTCGAATGGAGAGATTCATGTGTTCCTTCTTCCCGCTCGCTATTCTATAATGGAATGGGAGATAAATAGTATAATGGTGGTTCGATGAACCCTCTGCCAGGCACTTAAATTGATTTGCAGAGTATCCCATGTAGATGTAGATGTAGACAATACCAGAAAAATTCCTTAGATGTCATTACAGATTCTAAATGTGATTGATGAAACGAGAAGATTTAAAAATGCAGTAAAAGAAGCAAGTAAAATGGCGTACAGACGACTAAGATATGAATTTGACAGGGAGTACACAAAATTGCTAAGCAGGAGTAGCTAGAAGGCAAATGCAAGACTGTAGACGAATGTATCAATAGGGTAAAAATAGATACCGCTCGGAGGAAAATAAAAGAGACGTTTGAAGACAAGAAAAACACCTCTATGAAATCAACAACAAAGAGAGAAAACCAGTTTTCAGCAGAGAAGGGAATGTTGAAATGTGAAAAGTGTATATAGAGAGACACTACAAAGCAAATGAACTAAGAGGTAATATTGTAGGAAGGGAAGAGGCAGCAGACGAAGATGAAATGGGATATACTATACTCATTAGATTAGATTCATACTTGTTCCATGGGTTATGAATACGACACTTCATAATACTGTGGAATGTGTCAGGTTAATGAAGGGTGTCTGTACAAGATGTTACATTACACAGAATATTACATGACACACACACACACACACACACACACACACACACACACACACACACACACACATACACACGCCCGACTCAAATGTTTCACCCCAGATATCTCTGAATTGTGTCTTTTCATTCTATCGATTTCTAAGATGTAATATGGGGTATCCATTAAAAAAAAAAAAAACATAAGTGTGTGTTGAAAATAATATTTCTTCACGTTTTAGAGTGTCTCATAGTACCTACTTTCATAAGCCCCTTCCGTACGTTCATGACCGTACAAATCGTTTTTCCATATCTATTGTAGTTTCGGAGATATCTGGGGTGAAACAGTTGAGTGGGACATCATATATGTTCCGTTGCTTTGAATAGGCACCTCACATTACGTATTAACCCTAGGGAGGTACCCGTATGAGTACGCATCTCAGAAGACAACAATACGTGGCGACTTAGGTTATGTTTATAGAGTTAATAATACAAAACACGGTTTTCTTCATATATGTAATCATCCAGATTTTCGATTATCCGAATGACTTATGATAACAATTAGTCCGGTAAATCAAGTCTTCTTTAGTTCAGAGGAAGTTCAGGGAGAAGTGAGCTTTGAGAGTAGTAATTCTTCTCGGTTTCTCAAACATGAATAATTAGTGTCAAAAATTTAGCCCTGACTAACAGTAAAATATTTCATTCTGCGGTTTTCTGTGGTAGTCCTTCCTTATAATCACAATTCAAACTGTCTTATATTGGGCCTTAGCCAGATTAGTTTGGGGCTTTAGAGGTTGTGAACTGAAGTTTGAAAATGCTGTTAATTATATGCATATTGGAAGTAAATATACCATTAAGAGATGAAAATTATTTCCAGAGATACAAGACGATGTGGGACTCTGATACCTTACTGAAATGTAAGCTTATCATCCGTATGTTTTATTTTAGGTGCATAGCTGAGAAATGAAGACTTTTAGATAGCCTACCTTATCCTTGTACCTTATATTCTAGTGTTTAGAACTTACAATTTAATGCAACCACTCAAGTGAAAAATATTTAAAATATGTGTTTTTCAGCAGTGAAGTTTTGGATGCAATGCATGAGTACGATACTCGTCATGAAGAACTTCAAGGGAACGTTTTATCAGCGAAAATAAATACTGATTACTGCTCTCTGTGTACTTAACTCGTGTTATAATGGGCCTTACTAGACCAATGTAGACTATTTTTCAAATATTGTCAATCCACGCTTAAAGCTCATAACTGGGTCTGCTACAGAAACAACTCGAATTCATAACTATGTTGTCTCAAATGCTACAATTAGCTATAAGGCTAATAATCTAAATAAATAAATAAGTAACGCGTTACCATTCAAAAAGCACCGTCTCTCTCATCTACCTTTCCCCTCTGCTATCGGCAGCAGTCTGGAGACTTTTGTCCTGATCTGCAGATGTTCGTTGCCAGCCAGCTACGCAGCGTGCTATTGGTTGATCCTGATTGCCCTGATGTCTGCTTTGTCGTCTGCTGTGCTGTCGCTATCTGCATTTTGTTGCTCTATTTTCCCTGTCTTTTTAAAAATGTTTTTTCATGATGTAACGTCTCAATAAAACGAGTAACTTAATTCAGTTAACACAAAGTATTCACCTCACAGTTATAGACTATTTAGGGTTTTTTGACCAGATTTAGAGGGATCTGAAATGCGATTTAGGGGGATTTGTTGTTTAAGGTTTGGAAACACTGTCATTTTTGTTAAATCATGATTGACTCGATTAGACGGTGTTGTTTATGACAGTGATACTAACTAGTACAGTATCGGGAAATTCGATATTGCATTGGCATTTAAAAAGTAACTGCAGAACGGTTCTACTGATGCCATGACTTTATAGGTTCCGTAACCCTCCACCTACACAGCTCAAAAGATTTAGGGGATCAGGTGAGATATCATAGACATTATATATATGATAACTTTTTTATATTTACATATTGGTTACAGTTGTCATTTCTGTGTGACACAGTACGATATTTTGCTGTCTTAGCTCGTTACATGGGGTTTACATAATGTTTACTTGGAGCGAGGCACCATGGGACTACCGTCAAAGTTAAAAAGTCATTCGCGTTGTCCTCTAATATGGTGTGTGATCTGCTCGAACAGCCAGTACAGTTGCACACATGCCTGGAGCGGACAGTAAGAGGTTATCAGTCAGCTCTTGAGGGATGTTTGGCCATTCCTCCATGAGTGAAATATTCAGCTCTGCAACCGTCGTGGGAGACGCTGGTCTGGTTTCAATGTGCCTGCCAAGTGCATCCCAGACATGCTCAATCGTGTTTACGTCCGGTGAACAAGTTAGCTACTCCATTCGTCGAATGTGCAGGACTGTGGGAAGGAACATTATCGTCTACCAGAAAGAACCCATTCCATATGGCACCAGCGTAGAGAACAACAAAAGGTCGGAGGATGTCGTCTCTATTCCTGTGAGCAGTCAAACCGACATTCCGAACTACAAAGAGGTCCGCCAATACGAAGTGAGCTTTTAGAGTAGTAATTCTTCTGCCCACCCCATTCGACAACCACCATGACAAGGTAATGTTTCCTGCACATAAGCACGATTGTTCAAAGTTCTACGTTCTCTCCAGATGAGAGGACGATGATTGTCCAGCCGAACACAAAATTTTGAGTTAAATGTGAACAGAATGCGGGGGCATTTGTCGGGATTTCAATCCTAATATTTCTCCGCCCACTTTCTGCGGGCAAAACGCTGTCGTGGTTTTAATGAGACACACACCGTAGGCTTCCGTGCGTAGAGGTCACATTCCCGAAGGCGACTTCGGACCATTTGTGTTGATATTGCGCGTCCTGTTGTTGTCTGGAGGGGGCGTTGCAGCTGATTTGCATTCAGCCTCTTGTCTCGATGGGCTGTTTATCGCAGATAACGATTACCTGTTACTGATGTTACCCGTGGACTACCCTCGTCTTGCCTTATTTTAACGTTTTTCGCAGTCTTAAATCGCACCCAGGTTCTGGAAATTACACTTTGGGACACTTAAATAGTTTCATCTAACTTCCTCTGTGTCGGTCCGGCTTCCAACCTTCCTGTTGCTGTCCATGCCATAGCTTCAGGTAAATCACGTTGTTGTTGCGTTGCACTACCTGCACACTACACTATCTGAACACAACTGCTTGTGTAACTCGTTTGGTAAACAGAAGTCATCACCAACTTCCTCAGCAGCAACTTTCTATTCTTACCACTATCTGGATTGCCGTAATGTTGTCTCCACTACGCATAACCGACAAAACGACGTCGAACCATTTTAGGTTATTGTACTGGTGACAGTACTTCAGAAGCTAGATGTCCCAATTGATTCCCAGTTGTTTTGCGCAGTGTGTTGGTGGGGCCGAGTGGTTGGTTCCCAGCTTTATGTCAGGATGAGTCATGAAACTTAGTTGAGCGCGAGAGGACGCTACAAAAACAGCAGTAGAGTTGATTTTTTTTTTTTTTTTTTTTTTTTTTTTTTTTTTTTTTTTTTTTTTTTTTTTTTTTTTACCGAATACAAGATTCCATGGTGTAGGCTCTAGCTCGGCAGGAGCAGGTCAGCAGGTGGCGTCTTCTTCGGCCGCGTTAGCTCGCTGACTCACCGGTCTTCTATGTACTGTCTCTTGATACCATGGCAGTGTTAGCAGCAGAGTGCTAGCCTTTAGGAAACAATGAAGACTGAATTGGCCTGAGACAGCAACCATATTCGGGGTTGTGAAATCGGTAGACAGCGGTTCACAATCTCCCTGGATGACGGTCAGTTCTAAGCGTAGTAGTTGTCTCCGGACTTCATCTCCTAGCTGCGACTATTGACTACTAGTCTGTACTGCTTTGTCTGAGACATAAGATAATTACATAGATTGGATCACTGGATCGACGACTAGTCTCCTCAATATCTTCGATTCCAAAGACCGGTTGCCTACATTTATAAAAGCGGGATGTTTTATACAGAATCGGCTAAAGCTATGCCTTATGGGACGGTTCGTAATGACCGAATGTGTCCTACTTGTGAGTGCAGCGTTCACTGAATGAGCCCTTTAACCGGTGACGTATCCTCGGTCTTACTCACTCTGGTGACAGAGTTACGTGTAGTTGTGAAATGTTTACAAGCTGACGAGTATACCTTCTCTTTCTGCTGGTCGTCGCAGACAACACTGTGATGACTGTAGGCTTTCAACTCGCCGACGCAGCGTCTGTTGTCGTCACCGACGACTGGCGTCGCTTTTAAGACATGTCCGATGACCTGCTTCCGCCTAGCTTAGCTGGCGATCGCTTGAGCAATCTAACCGGGAAAGTACTTGGGCTCGACCAAAATACATCAATATCGTATGAGAGATAATGTAAAGATGCTCTAGCGATACTAGCCGGCCGCGGTGGCCGAGCGCTCTGCGACACGCCAGTCACGGCCACAACGGTCGGGGGTTCGAATCCCCCCTCGGGCATGGATATTTGTGCCACCCTTAGTCTTAGCTAGTTCATAAGTAGTTTGTAAGTTTAGGGATTTATGACTCCTTAGTTAATTCCCACAAGCTATACAAACATTTTCTAGCGATACTCCCGCATCTGCAAAACTCTGCAGTCGTCCGTTAGAGGCCTCTGCGTGTGCCTTGCCACATTGCACTTTGACCTGTCGGTTCGCCAGTAGGGACGGTGCAGTGTGCCTTCAATGATGCGTTTTGTGACGTTATTTGTGTGGTGAAGCGTCAGATTGGACGTCGATTGGTAATCAATCCTGCTAATGTATTGCGATAAGTTGAGATGAAGTTATGAAGAACCCTCCTTCGCGTGGATGGAATCAGTGTAGAGGATGAATCATTCGCATGCTTTCTCGTATCTGTTATGTTACAGAAATATGAGCATATGTTAGTTACTGTTGTAACACTAACACATGATGATAACAGGGATGATAATGCCGAACAACTCATTGTAAGCGGTAGTGCTACGGTAAGTGCGGGAAGAGGCGATGGAAGCAGTGGTAGTAAATACCAACAATCTTCCGAGAAGAAGGTTAAAGTTGCAACTATCATCACGGCTCTTGATGACAATACGCTAGAGAATATGTACAATGATTATTACATAAGTTATAGTTAAGATATCTGCATTACGTATGGCGTCTACAATTACATCTACAGTGGTATCTAGAGCATGATCGCAGAGTTTTGCAGAAAAACGACACCCACCAGCACATTGAGGTGTACATAGAGATCCTGCAGGCAACCGTTCATACAGATATGTCTGTTCGAGCCCACGTACCTTCCTTGTAACATTTTAACAAGTTTCTTTGTCACAGTTTTGTGCTGTAACAGTATGTGAAAGTGGAAGAGAAAAGGAACAGACTGGTGAGGGGTACCGACCGCCACCCAGCATGTGGTGCCTTGCCCAGTAAGTGTTTCAAGTGTTTCAACGGTAGGAGTTGGCAGTTATAGTTAAGATATCTGCATTACGTATGGCGTCTACAATTACATCCACAGTGGTATCTAGAGCATGATCACAGAGTGTTGCAGAAAAACCACACCCACCAGCACATTGAGGTGTACGTAGAGATCCTGCAAGCAACCGTTCATACAGATATGTCTGTTCGAGCCCATGTACTTTCCTTGTAAGATTTTAACAAGTTTCTCTGTCACAGTTTTGTGCTGTAACAGTATGTGAGAGTGGGAGAGAAAAGGAACAGACTGGTGAGGGGTACCGACCGCCACCCAGCATGTGGTGTCTTGCCCAGTAAGTGTTTCAAGTGTTTCAACGGTAGGAGTTGGCAGTTATAGTTAAGATATCTGCATTACGTATGGCGTCTACAGTTACATCTACAGTGGTATCTAGAGCATGATCGCAGAGTTTTGGAGAAAAACGACACCCACCAGCACACTGAGGTGTACGTAGAGATCCTGCAAGCAACCGTTCATACAGATATATCTGTTCGAGCCCAAGTACTTTCCTTGTAAGATTTTAACAAGTTTCTCTGTCACAGTTTTGTGCTGTAGCAGTATGTGAGAGTGGAAGAGAAAAGGAACAGACTGGTGAGGGGTACCGACCGCCACGCAGCGTGTGGTGTCTTGCCCAGTAGGTGTTTTAACGGTAGGGTTGGCAGCGCTGGGTAAAGTGTCGGACACTGCATTTTCGAGCTGAGCTCTGGGGCGGCCACTCATCACTGCGCGACTGTCGGGGAGGAGTCTCGGGCAGTTGCAACTGGAGCACTTTTAGCGGATGGAGTGGGACGGGCGGAGAAAAGGTATCGCGTTACACTGCGTGAGCCGGCAGCGGCGCGGAAAAGGCGGCGGCCGCGAGATAACGACGCGAGGGCGTGAGGCGGCGGGGGTGGTGGGGGCGGTGGGGGCGGCGGGAGTGGCGGGGGCGGCGGGGGCGTGATCGATGGGCGGCGGGCGGCGCTTTGTGGGGCGGCACGCACCGCCTCCGCCGCCACGCACGCCCCACAGCCGCTGGGCTTCCACTGCAACGGCCGCAACGAGCGACGTGGCACAGTGCTAACGTACTGGACTCCGAATCTGGAGGACGGTGGTTGAAATCTTTCTCCGGCCTCCGAGACTTAACATTTTCCGCGATTTTCCTAAATCGCTCCAATCAAATGCTGGGATTGGTCGTTTAAAAGGCCACGACCGATTTCTTTCCCCATTCTTAGCCAAACAGAGTTTCAGTTCCGCCTCTAACGTCAACTTGTGGACGGGCGTTAAAACGTAGACCACGCTGCCACTGCTTCGATCACTAGTAGCGCAGATCCATCTTTACTTATACTAACTTAGGCTAAGAACAGACCCATGTCTGAGGGAGAAATCGAACCTCCACCTTGCGAAACACAGCTTGCCCTTTATTCACATGAAGTGATAAGTGCCATCGACAAGGGATCTCAAATCGATTCCATATTTCTGGATTTCAGGAAGGCTTTTGACACTGTACCCCACAAGCGGCTTCTAATGAAATTGCGTGCTTATGGAATATCTCCCCAATTGTGCGATTGGATTCACTCCTATCAGAAAGAACACAGTTCGTTGTAATTGACGGTAAGTCATCGAGTAAAACAGAAGTGATATCTGGTGTTCCACGGGGAAGCGTTATAGGTCCATTACTCTTCCTCGTGTTTATAAACGATTTAGGAGACAATCTGAATAGCTCCCTTAGACTGTTTGCGAATGATGCTGTCGTTTATCGGCTAGTGAAGTCAATTGAGGATCAAAAGCAACTGCAAAGCGATTTAGACAAAATTTCTGCATGGTGCGAAAATTGGCAATTGACACTAAATAAAGAAAAGTGTGAAGTGATACATATGAGCACTAAAAGAAATCCGCTGAACTTTAATTACGCGATAAAACAGTCAAACCTTAAGGTCGTTGATTCTACCAAATACCTAGGAGTTACAATTACGAACAACTTTGACTGGAGAGAACACATAGAAAATATTGTGGGGAAGGCGAACCAAAGGTTACGTTTCATCGGCAGAACGCTTCGAAGATGCACCAGCTCCACCAAAGAGACTGCCTACATCACACTTGTGCGTCCACTCCTGGAGTACTGTTGCCCAGTGTGGGATCCTCACCAAGTGGGACTGACGGAAGATATTGAGAAGGTTCAGAGAAGGGCAGCTCGTTTTGTTTTATCACGTTATGGGGAGGAAAGCGTCACGGAAATGTTGCAAGAATTGTGGTGGAAATCATTAAAAGAAAGACGTTATTCATTGCGGCGTTATCTGTTTGCGAAGTTTCAATCACCGACTTTTAGTTCTGTATGTGAAAATATTTTGCTAGCACCCACCCACTTAGGGAGACATGACCATTCCAATAAAATAAGAGAAATCAGATCGAAAACGGAACGATTTAGGTGTTCTTTCTTCCCGCGCGTTATTAGAGAATGGAACGGTAGAGAAAAGTTATGAAAGTGGTTAATGAATCCTCTGCCTGGCACTTTAATGTGATTTGCAGAGTATCTATGTAGATGTAGATGTAGATGAACGGCTCCGCACTCCGCAACAAGGCGCCTTACAACGCTAGGCTATTCCCGCGCGGCAAGAATCTTACAATTTACTGTGCTAAATACGGCAGGTGACACCTAGGGTTGAGTAGGTGTACTGGTGATGATTCCAGCGTCGTCCGCGTAGCAGATCACGTAGACACATAGCAGTCATAGCGCTGTCTGTGTGTAGGGTAAGGTTAAGTAACTCCGTAATACTAAGCTTTCTCTGTCAGAAATTCAACTTGAACTATACACAGATGGAAGAAAGTCAGACGACGGAGTGGGTTCGGGGATAGCAATATTTGTTAATAAGAGGCTTACTTACCAGATACAGCTAAAATTGTCTAATGAATGCTCCAACAATCAAGCGGAACAATTTGCCATCCTTAATGCTCTTGAGTTGATAAATAATCTCTGGAATACACCGACAGCAGCATTTCTTTGGACTCTTTGCGAAATCAGAAGAACTACAACTTGTTGACTGAAGAAATAAGATGTAAAATCAGAAGGTTGCAGACACACAATTGGCTGCTGCATTTCGAATGGGTTAAGACACGTCAAGGGATATGGGGAATAGAACTAGTCGACAACCTTGCTAAAAGAGCAGCTCGATCACGACACTCAATACGCTACAACAAAATACCTACAAGTGCCGTAAAGAAGAAACTTCGAGAAGAGTTTAAGAACAAATGGGACATTGAGTGGCACAGAACAAAAAACGGGGGAAGCACTAAACCGTATTTTCCTACGATTCGACAACGTTTACTGATTAAACTTCCAATATCTCACAATTTTACAGCTGTGTTAACAGGGCATGGGAAACTGAAAGCCTACTATCAGCGGTTCAAAATAATTGAAGACGGAACGTGCACATGTAACAGTGCTGTCCAAACTATTGACCACGTGCTTTTTGACTGCTGCAATTTATTGAAAGAGAGGAACTATCTCAGGGAAAAAAAATAGCTGCCATAGGAGGAGGATGGCCCGTCAGTAAATATGACTTAGTACATAAATTCACTACAGACTTTTACAATTTTTTTAATTCAATAAGATTTCCTGATGTATAAAATTGTTTGTTCCTTTGTAAACCCTGTCAACGTATATACTGTACTTGAATTTGCAAAACTGTTTGATGTAATCGCCTGAATCTAACCATCAAGCATTTAATATCACCATGTAATGGGACATGTTAAATAATAAATAAATAATAAATAAAGTTTAGACAACGGTTATTTTGATTTATAAACATTTGAAAGAGGGATGTCCTACAAACCATGTCTGACATATATATATATTAGAAATATTGACTTGTTATTTCTTGCAAGTAACTTACAAATTTCGGCGGTAGAACTAGGTAACACCGTGATATTCAAGTAATGACGGGATAGTATTCACGTTACTCCGCGATAGTACCTTTGAGTACCTTTGAGTACCTTTCAAGCTTTGGAAACTAGTTCTTAATGTAATGTAAGAAATACTGTTTATCACTGGGTTACTTGATATCACGGGATAACTTGACTCTACCCTACCTTGGAAGCCTCAGTCCAGTCGCAGAAATGGTCTGATATTCCACATGTTCTCTCCTTGTTGATCGGACGACGGTTTGGAACGCTATCGGACGCCTTGCGGAAGTCAAGAAACACGGTATCCACCAGGAATGTTGTATCTACTGCCCTGCGGATCTAGTGGATGAGTTGTGTTACACATGATCGTTGCTTTCGGAAACCATGATGATTCCCGCAGAGGTGACTTCCGGTCTCCAGAAATGTTGTAATACTCTAACATAAAATATGTTAACTCAGCAGCTACCGTCCAGGATACAGGCCTATAGCTTTCGCTATTGTACAGTTGAGACACCCACCAGCTTGGCGCCAGAGACGTACAATGTGCTAGTGGGTGCCACCCTGGCGTTCGCCAACTCAGCACCAGACGTCCTGGCTCTCCCCTCGCATGGCATATTGTATTGCTCTACACGCTCTCGACCAGACGACGCCAGTGGTGGTAGCACCAGCCAAATGGCAGGACGTGTGCGAAAGTACATAAGAGGCACACGTCTCAGTCCTACCTGCTGTGGCCATCGGCTGTAAGCCGTCTTCCAGAAACCGCTGCCCCTCAGAATAACAGAGGCACCCCGTGCTCGCCACCGTATGCCGTTACCTCTGAACACGTGGTTTTCCCCCCTGCTACAGGCTTCACACATAGTAATAGAACATTTCTCTTTCTCCACAAGTTATTAAAGAAAATCGATAACCTACGAATAATCTAATAAAAATTAACAAGCTTACAATGTAATTTTACTGTTGGAAAGCAAAGTGGCTGTACTGAAATCATTCAACTTATCTTGAAATGTTTGTAAACCTTACGGGGGGGCTTCTTTTTTGAAAAGGCAGGGAGGGACAGGTCAGTGCATAGTTGACAAATTTCCTAAAACACCTCCCCTCTTTCATGCCTTCCCTCTGCGATGTCACCATCCCACTTCGTGCCAGTGCCCTGGTTTGTAAACGGGGCAGCACTGCACGCGAGGTGCCGTTTCGACATGCAACTTCAGTGCATGTCTGAATTCACTCTTTTACTAACCTTGTGTCTTCTGTCGTAGTTGATGTCCCATTGCGCAGGTGAAGCACACAGGTCGCACATCCGTTGTACTTGAAGTGATGCTAAAAGCTTTAGCTTTTGTAGGATTCCAGTGCTTGTTTTTATTGAAGAAATACCAGTGTATATCCAAGCACAAATATACAGACTGAGTAATGTTAAAAGTATAAACGTTGCATAACGTATAAACTGTCTCTGGATTGCACTGAACTAACATGAATGTGCAAGGTATCGCGTTCGGCGCTCGACTGACTGCCGCCGCCTCTCGCTGCGCGCCACAAGCCACCGTTTTGGCGCCAAGCGAAACTTCTAGACTAACATTGTTCAACTTATTACAAAATATACAAATAATGAAATCTTTGAAATAACCCGAATCTAGCTTAGCACAAAAGCATTACAGAAAGTATACAGACAATTTTTAATAAACCTAGGAAAGTTAAATATTAATAAAAGAAGCTTAAAGATTTGGCGGACAACTAGTATAGGCGGGAGCCAATCAGATCTCAACTTGCAATAGGGGCGGAGCTTTCCCACGGGATACAAGCTCTCTCTCACCCTTTCTACTATTGCGTCACACGGTTCTCCAACCAAGAAAACTTCTTTAACACCCAATACATTGAGATACGAAATAAACGGCTCCATATCAGCCCTCACAACCTGTTGGACCAAATTACTATGGTCATCAATGGATAGACTTCCAAACTATAAAGGACAACACATACACCCATAGCTGACGGAGGACTTGAACCTTCGCCAGGAGCGACTGTCCAGTCCGTAACATGATGCTTCAGACCATGTGGACACTCCCGTGGGGCTTTCCAAACCTTACGCACGTTTCGCTCCTGTAGAAACCTTCGGTTCATATCATTGCAGTTACTCCGTTTTGACGCCATCGTGCAACTGTTGGTCTGGTTATTGAGGCGCATCGCGCCCACTTGTCACGTATATAAAATTTTATGTCAGCAATACATCTTTCGGGGCAACAATATAGCGTTTTCAAGTTCTGAAAAGAATGAAACATTCAAATAGGGCGCTCGATTTCGACGATTCAACTAGGAAATGTGCATATCAAGGAAACTAAAATACTTACGTATCTATAAAACCCATACGCCGTTGCGTAACTTCATTAAGAAAATACTTGCAAGATATATACATAGCGATGATTCCGTGTGACATTTTGGGGGTTAGACCCCAGTTGTGATCGTATTCGGCCTGCTTGGTGCAAGTCTTTATGAGACGCCCCTTGGGCGACTTGCACGTCGATGATGATGATATAATGATGAGAAATACACAACACCCAGCCCCGAGTGGAGAAATATCCCTGAGCCGACTGGTAATCGAACCCGGTCCACCTGCGTGCGAGAGGATTACAACAACGCGCTCGATGAGAAGACGGAACTGGGCGCATTTTAGCAGCATCCTCCTTGTGAAGTAGTGACATATTCTCTAGTTTTAAATATCGACGTTTGATTTTAGTAATGATCAGTAACTTAGGTCGGAATGACATATAGAATAGCTTCAAGATTAGTGGATGACTAGTCGCATAATTTGTAAGATGTCAGGACAATTTAATCTTAGGTCATGTTTGACAATTGGGAAGCACATGGATAATTTCTGATACGTGAAGGATGTTGTCGGTTAGTTCACAACTCTCCATCATCACCGAGCGAGGTGGCGCAGTGGTAACACACTGGACTTGCATTCAGAAGGATGGTGGTTCAAATCCACCTCCGGCCATCCAGATTTAGGTTTTCCGTGATTTTCCTAAATCACTCCAGGCAAATGCCGGGATGGTTTCTTTCAAAGGGCACGGCCGATTTACTTCCATATCCTTACCCAAATACTCCGAGCGTAAGCTTCGTCTCTAATGACTACGCTGTCGACGGGACGTTAAACTCCAAGCTTCAAATGTTCAAATTTTTGTTAAGCTTATGGGACTTAACTACGGGGTCATCAGTCCCTAAACTTACAAACTACTTATGAACTACTTACAAACTAGGACGGCACAAATATCCATGCCCGAGGGGGGATTCGAACCCCCGAACGTAGTGGCCGTGCTGACCGTGACTGGAGCGCCTCAGTCACCTCGGCCACCGCGGCCGGCAAACTCCAAGCTTCCTTCCTTTTTTTCTTGTCCATCATCACAGCACCATTTTTTTTACCATCGACTTCTTTATTTAGACTATGCACATATCTTGCAAGTATTTTCTTAATGCCGTTGCCTAACGGCAAATGAGTTTTACGGATATGCTACTTTTTTTTTTCATGATATGCACATTCCGGCTCCCTGTTTTAATGTTTCTTGATTTCAAAACTTTATAATGTGATAATGTCGCCCCGAAACAGTCGTGATGGCATAAAATTTTATATATCTGACAACGGGTGGAGGTGATTTTCTTCAATAATTTACTTTTAGTTCACACATAACATCATTAGCTATTCCTAATTCAAAAAGGGAGTTACTAATCGGTCAGCTTCTGCGGAAGAAACGGCCGGTCAGTAAGGGGACGGGACAACTAAACATAATCATAAACTAAAGGCTATGCCCTGTCGATGTAGCTACGATCCTCTCTCAATATTCATCCTCTTCAATTTCTCATTTGATTTTAGGCCCATTTCTTCTTTGATGTTGTTAAAAAATGTTGCTCTTGGCCTGCCTCTTGGTTACTTTCCTAAAATTTTTCCTTCAAATATATTCTTTAGGAACTGGTTGTCTCTCATTATATATCCTATCACTTTTGCTTTTCTTCTTCCCATATACTTGAACAGCGTTCTACTCTGTCACTTCTGTTAGCACCTAATCATTTGCTTTTTCTCTCCATCCAGCTTGTTTTCGTCACTCTTCCCTAGATCCACAATTTCGTTGCCTCCAGTTTCACTTTCTCAGAGTCCAAGCTTCACATCCATATGTTAAGACACTCCAAGCAAAAGGTCTGGCCAATATTTTCCTAATATCCAGGATTATATACTTGTCTATTAGTAAATTCCGTTTATTTTGGAAAGCTTGCTTTGTCAAGGCTATTCTTCTCTTTATATCTGTAATACATTTATTATCCTCAGTGACTGTGCTCCCGAAATAACAGAATATCCTAACCTGTTCCCTTCAAGTTCATTATCAACTTAAGCTACTTCTTTTGTCATACCTACAACCATAGTTTTTGTTTTCCTTTTTTTTTTTTCATTTTTAGATTAAATTCTCTCAATATTCCGTCAAGAGTTAGCAACATGAAATCCATTTCTTTTACTGAATGAGCAAATACTACTATATCACCGCGGTGGAATAGCCGAGCGGTCTAAAGCGTCTCGCTGCGGAGCGCGCGGTTGCTCGCCGTGGAGGTTCGAGTCCACCCTGGGGCATGGGTGTGTGTGTTGTCCTTAGGTTAGTTCATCTAGGTTTAAGTAGTTTGTAAGCTATGGACTGATGACCACGCAGTTTGGTCCGATAGATTTACAAACATTTGAACATTTTTAATATTATATTTTCTGAAAAACTGATACACTGCATGTATTTCCCATTAATTTTAATCCCTTTTGTTCATCATCATCATCATCATCATTAGAGACTGATTATGCCTTTCAGCGTTCAGTCTGGAGCATAGTACCTCTAATAAAATTCATCCATGATCCCCAAAGGGATGATGATGAGGATGTCATGGATCATCCCTTTTGTTATAAAAAAAAATAATTCAATAGCTTCTTTTGGTTAAAGAAATACGGGGACAATGGGCATCCATGTCTTACTCCTTGTTTTCTCACTCTTTTTTTTTCTGACAAATCACTTCTATCTCTTGATAAAAATAACAGTCCAGTTCGCAAAATTATATTTACAATTTATTAATATAGGTGACCGGTTTCGATCTAGGTTTAGATTGCGGATTGCGGAGCAGAAGGTCGCCGGTTCAATCGCGCCCACCGGCAAATATTTATTTCTTTGTAATTTACAATTCCAGAAGGTTCTACATCTTTCTTATGTTCACTTGTAAATTCTACTTGTTTCTTATGTTAACTGTTCGTCTAATTTCTGGTAAATTCTGTCTGTGTATAAATAGCAGAGCACTCTGCCTGAGAGGCAGTCAGTGCTGCGTGTATGTTGAGTTCGTAATAAACGTGCTTTCAGTATAAGTGCTGTGTTTAGTTGCCTTCGAAGTCAAGCCTACTTCCATTGCAACGTGACAATATTAATAAATTGTAAATATAATTTTGCGAACTGGGCCGTTATTTTTATCATTATATAATAAGTTCGCTGTTTGTTCCGAAGAAGGAAACAATGTTTTCCAAACTGATTAACTTCTATCTCTGTTTCTTACCTTAGTTCTTTAGCATATACTAAAACTAATAATAATAGAACAAAAAATAGTGCGTGGAGTGTTGTAGGCCGTAGCCTTGGGTATCGACCCCGCGCCGCCTTCCCCTGGCCGCGCGGCCCTGATCGTGGATCAGGCTGCGCTGAGTGCCTTCCCTCTTGCCTCTTTCCTACCCCTTCTCTCCTCTCCCCTGGGCTGAGCCACCACTCGGCCGGCTTGTTTCCGGAAGGCCAGCGCAGGCGGCCAACTCCGGCCGCTAATCTCGTTTACAGCTCCGCCGCTGCCTCTTCTACAGGGCCTCACCACACCCACACGGCCTCCTAGTTCGTCCAAATCTCGAGGACGCTCTTCTTTATCTCCGTGCCAGACTTGAGCGAAGCACTTCCGTCGCAGTGGCTACAGCACTGTGGAAGTCTGGAGCCGCCGAGCACGAGGCAGTGCAGGAGGCGGCGAGCGTTTCCTTCAAGGCGGTGCCACACACACACACACACACACCGTTTGGTGAATACGGAGGGACTGCTCGCTTGAAGCTACACTGTGTGATCAAAGTCATCGAGTAAAACAAAAGTGATATCTGGCGCCGGCCGCTGTGGCCGAGGGGACTGAGGCGCTTCAAAATGTTCAAATGTTTGTTAAGATTATGGGACTTAACTACGGGGTCATCAGTCCCTAAACTTACAAACTACTTATGAACTACCTTATACTAAGGACGTCACAAATATCCATGCCTGAGGGGAGATTCGAACCCCCGACCGTAGTGGCCGTGCAGACCGTGACTGGAGCGCCTCAGTCCCCTCGGCCACCTCAGCCAGCGAGGCTCTTCAGTCACGATCTGCACGGCCACTACGGTCGGGGGTTCGAATCCCCCCTCGGGCATGGATATTTGTGCCGTCCTTGGTCTTAGCTAGTTCATAAGTAGTTTGTAAGCTTAGGGACCGATGGTCCCGTAATTAAGTCCCATAAGTGCTACAAACATTTGAATATTTTTTATATCTGGCGTTCCCCAGGGAAGCGTTATAGGCCCCCTAATACTCCTTGTATTTATAAAGGACTAGCTGAAATCGCGGCATTGCCCGGGTATTTATTTATTTATTCCTGCCTTGAGTAAGTATTTCTCCTATACTTTCTCTCTCTCTGTCCGTCTCCTTTTTTCTAAAAACATGTTATATTTGGCGGAGAATATATAAGAATTAAGGCTGTCTTGCATAATGTACAAAATTATACGTGCAGTTTCCAAGCAATCAAAATACAAATGGCGTTTGAAATTCGCACGCTCTCATATTTATTGAGTTATATGTTGTACAATTGTACAATTTTGCAGCTACATATTCATTCAAATGTTCAAATGTTTATAGAACTTATGGGGCTTAACTACGGGGTCATCAGTCCCTAAGCTTACAAACTACTTATGAACTAGGACGGCACAAATATCCATGTCCGAGGGGGGATTCGAACCCCCGACCGTAGTGGCCGTGCAGACCGTGACTGGAGCGCCTCAGTCCCCTCGGCCACCGCAGCCGGCCATATTCATTTGTACAAATGCTGTATGTATGTTAAATCTGTTGCGAATACAATTAGCAGTAAAGAAGTAATAGATTAAATCTTGGTGCGTGATAGGGCGGTCTTCTCTGAACGTTACTGTTTACGTGCTCATATCTCATGAACTACGTCTCGTAATGTGATACAGTTTAGAAGCTACAATCAACTATATACGTGTATACTGTTTGTAAAATTTCCTGTCGCTACAATTTGCAGTGTTCAAATTATAAATTGTAACGTCATACCGAGAGCCATAAACAGCGGAAAAGTAGTAAGCGGGAAACTTTTTTTCCTTTCATCATTTTAGTATGGTTGCCAGCGAGAAAGAGTTTAATAAAGTTTTGAAATTATGTTTAAAGTCTGTTGCAAGTCGCTAAGTACTGTCATTCTCATGCAGTGTATTTCGAAAGTCTCGCCGTATTACATGGAATTTTTTGCGATTTCTATTCATTATGACGCAATTGTTACCTCACGGTAAGGAATATGTGTACCAAATTTGGTTGAAATCGGTCCAATGGTTTAGGAGAAAATGAGCAGCATTGTCGCAAAATGCAGCTGTTTTTCGTGCATCTCATTGTTTATGACGTCATATCTCGTGAACTATATATCGTATGATTCTAACATTTACAGCGACCGTCCTCATGGATTGAAGCTTACGCGTACGTAATTTCATAAAGATTGAAAAAACTGTAGATTTGTATGCAACACGTACAAACATACGGACACTCTGCTTTATGTATTAGATTTAGGAGACAATCTGAATAGCTCCCTTAGGCTGTTCGCGGATGATACTGTGATTTATCGGTTAGTGAAGTCAACAGCGGATCAAAAGCAAATGGAAAGCGATTTAGATAAAATTTCTACATGGTGCGAAAATTGGCAATTGACACTAAATGAAGAAAAGTGTGAAGTAATGCACATGACCACTAAAAGAAATCCACTGAACTTCAATTACGCGATAAAACAGTCAAACCTTAAGGTCGTAAATTCCACCAAATACCTAGAAGTTACAATTACTAACAACTTAGACTGGAGGGCACACATAGAAAATATTGTGGGGAAGGCCAACCAAAGGTTACGTTTCATTGGCAGAACGCTTCGAAGATGCACCAGCTCCACCAAACAGACTGCCTACATCACACTTGTGCGTCCTCTCCTGGAGTACTGTTGCCCATTGTGGGACCCTCACCAGGTGGGACTGACGGAAGACATTGAGAAGGTTCAGAGAAGGGCAGCTCGTTTCGTTTTATCACTTTACCGGGGGGAAAGCGCCACGGAAATGTTGCACAAATTGGGGTGGAAATCATTAAAAGGAAGACGTTATTCATTGATCTGTTTCCGAAGTTTCAGTCACCGATTTTTATTTCTGAATGTGAAAATATTTTGCTAGCTACCCAACTACTTAGTGAGAAATGACCATCCCAATAAAATAAGAGAATTCAGATCGAAAAAGGAACGATTTAGGTGTTCTTTCTTCCCGCGCGTTATTAGAGAATGGAACGGTAGAGAAAAGTTTTGAAAGTGGTTAATGAATCCTCTGCCAGGCACTTAAATGTGATTTGCTGAATATCTATGTTGATGTAGATTTAGATGTATACTGTATAAAACTATCCGGATATCCACAAAAACATAAAGTTTTTCATATTAGGTGCATTATGCTGCCACCTACTGCTCGTTAGGCGTTTGACACGGTACCGCAGTACACACTGCTAACTAAAGTACTAGTTTCTGGAACAGGTACCCAAATATGTGAGTGGCCCGAAGATTACTTAAGTAATAAAACCCATTACTTTGTCCTCGATGGCGAGTGTTCATCAGAGACTGGGGTTTCGTCTGGGGTGCCTCAGAGAAGTGTGACTGGACCCCTATTATTTTCTATCTAAATATAAATGATCTGACGGACAGTGTTACAATCTGCGATATGGAATGGAACGAGCATATATAGACAGTCGTGGGGAAGGCAAATTGTCGATGTTCTTTTCGAGAAGCACTGTTGAAGAAATTTAGAGGGACAGAACTTGAGGCGAACTGCAGAACGATTCTGCTGCCGTCAACCTACCTTTCCCGTAAAGACTATAAGGATAAGTTTAGAGAGATTATGTTATAGTGTAGATATTTAGGTTATCCGTGTATGCAACTGATTAATAATACATTTTAATGTCATAAGCATTACACCTTTATTTGGAAGGCATCATCAGTGGCAATATTTTGTGATCCTGCTTTACACGTAGTGCTGTTTGGTGACTTCCGTTTGTTTTTACATGATGCCTTTCAAATAAAGGGGATATGCATATGACAATAAAATCCATTGTTAATCAGTTGCATAGACAGATAACCTAAATATTACACTATAATATATACAGCGACTGTGGGGGGAAAAAACAGGACAAAAAGGAACTAACAATGTTAGAGAGTTTATGGCTCGAACGGATGCAGACCAGTATTCGTTTTTCCATCGGTCTATGTAGGGGTGCAAAATGTTCAAATGTTTGTAAATCCATTGGACCAAACAGCGTGTCCGTAGGTTACAAACTACTTAAATCTAGGTAAACTAACCTAAGAACAACACACACACTCATGCGCCAGGGAGGACTCGAACCTCCGACGGCGAGCAACCGCGCGCTCCGTAGCGAAGCGCCTTTGACCGCTCGGCTACTCTACTGCGGGTATGTAGGAGTGAAACAGAAAAGCAAATAACTAGTAATGGTACTGATTACCCTCCGACATGCACTTTTGGGTGCATTCCGTTGTATGTATGCAGATATATAAATGTACTGTATATTAGCGACCTCAGTTGTCATTGGACATTGTGACTAAGAGACCAAGATAGGGCACTAGGCCGAACTCACTGACTTCGAAAGTGGTTGGCTGTCACTTGAGTCACAAGTCTGTACGCGAATTTACACACTCCTAAACATCCCTGGGTCCATTGCTTCTGATGTGATAGTGAAGTAGGAACGTGAAGGGACACCTACAGCACGGTAGAGTCCAGGCAGATCTCGTCTGTTGACTGACAGAGACCTCCGTCAGTTGAAGGAAATCTTACGGTGTAATTGGCAGGCACCTATCCAGAATATCACACAGGAGTTCCAAACTTCAACATGATCCACTCCACTCAGGCGGAGGTGAGAAAACTTGGATTTCATGGTCGAGCAGCCGTACATTAGCCATGCATATAGCTCGTCAATGCCAAACGACGCCTAGCTTGGTATAAAGAGCGTAAACGTTGGACGATTGAACAGTGAAAACACGTTAAGCGGAGTGACGAACAACGGTACACAATGTGGCGATTCGATGGCAGGTTGTGGGTGTGGTGTATGTAGGGTGAAAGTCATATGACAGCAAGTGTAGTGCCAACAGTAAATTTCGGAGGCAGTGGTGTTAAGGTGTGGACCTGCTGTATGGAGGGGCCTTTTTCTTTTGCATGGCACTATCACAGCACAAGCGTACATTGATGTTTTAAGCACCTTCGTGCTTCCCACTGTTGAAGAGAAATTCGAGGATGGCTACTGCATCTTTCAACATTATCCAACAACTTTCATAATACACGGTCTGAGACGGAGTGGTTACAAGACAATAACATCCCTGTAATGGATTGGTCAGAGTCCTGACTTGAATCCTATAGAACAAGTTTGGGATGTTCTGGAACGCCGACTTCGTTTCAGGCCTCACCGACCTACTTCGATACCTTTCCTTAGTTCAATACGCCGTGAAGGACAGGTTTCAGTTCCCCCAAGTATCCTTCCAGCACCTGATTGAACGTATGCCTGCGAGAGTGGAAGCTGTCATCAAGGCTAAGGGTGGGGGAACACCACACTGAATTCCAGCATTGCCGACGAAGGGTGCTACGAAGTTGTAAGTCATTTTCAGCTGGATGACACGCTTTCGTGCAATGAATACTTTTTTTACTCAAATTTAAATTACCCCAGAATATGATCCCATATGAAAGCAGTGAATGAAAATAGGCATAGAATATAATTTACTGAGATGTATATCACCAAATTTTGCAATGACCCTGATAGCATAAGTAGCTGAACTCAAACGTTTCAGCAGATCTTCAATGTGTTACTCTTAAATTCAATCCCTCGTCAATGCAAACATCTAAAAATTTTGAATAGTCTACCTTCGCTACAGGTTTCTGTTCAAAGTCTAAATTTATTAATGGTGTCATGCCATTTACTGTATGAAACTGTATATACTGGGTTTATCAAAGTTTAATGAGAGTCCATTTGTAGAGAACCACTTAATAATTTACTGAAAGATATCACTTACAATTTCATCAGTTAATTCCCGTTTGTTAGGCGTGATAGCTATACTTGTATCATCAGCAAAGAGAACTAACTTAGCATCTTTGTGAATGTAGTATGGCAAGTCAATACTATATATTAAGAACAGTAAAGGACCCAAGACCGAACCTTGCGGGACCCCATTTTTGTTAACTCCCCAGTTAACTCCCCAGAATTAATTGTTTCTTCTATATCAAGTGAACTGCTTATTTTATCTTTCTGCACTCTTCCAGTTAGGTATGATATAATTATTTGTACACTGTCCCACTCATACCACAATACTTAAGCTTATCTAGAAGAATCCCAAGATTTACACAGTCAAAAGCCTTTGAAAGAACACAAAAAAATTGTAACTGATGACGTCAGGTTTTTCAAAGCATTTAATATTTCATCAGTGAAGGTATATATAGCATTTTCTGTTGAAAAGCTTTTTTGAAAACCAAACTGACATTTTGTTAGAACTTTATCTTTACTAATATGTGAAGCAACTCGAGAATACATAACTTTTTCAAAAAATTTGGATAAAGCTGTCAGAAGTGAGATGGAATGGTAGTTGTTGACATCAGACGTATCCCATTTCTTATGCAAAGTTTTAACTATAGCATATTTCAGTCTATCCGGGAAAATAACCTGCTTTAAATTGCTATTACATATATGACTGAGAATCCTATTTATCTTTCGGGAACAAGCTTTTAATACTCTGCTGGAAATCCTATCATTCCATATGTCCTTTTACTCTTGAGGGAGTTTATTAATTTTCCCAATTTCTGAAGTAGAGGTGGGTGGAATTTCAATTTAGAAAGACACTTTGTATCTAATTATCACTGTGGAAGGAAGCAAGCCTAGTGTGTCGTACGTTATCGGTTAGCAGCCGTATTTCATAATTTTGGACATGTGGTAGACACTATACTTTTAATGTCTAGTAGACGTAACAACAAAACGTGTTGAATGACAAGATATCACCAGATTTTGAGGGATCATCAAGAAAATTATGTCTAATTTAGTCTCGTTAAATCCGCTGGCTGGATATCTAGCGAATGAAATAAAAGGCAGAGTTAAAAAGAGCCTGTAATTTATAAGGTAAACTAATGGAAATTCAAAATTTGCAGACGTGTAACATGGGCTGGACATATAATATTAAATCTGTAAGAGCAGAATAATTCAAATACGTTCATTCGATGGAACACACTAATTACGATGTGGTCGAAGTGTATTCGATCGTTGTAATGCATAAACTTTTGCGTAAATAAATGCAATAATGTTACGTAAGAAATATCACATTGCTGATTGATACCAGTTAGGCAACACGATTGTTTTTCAGGAGTCTGTTTCTGCTACTACCGATTGGTCCAACCAGTTCATTAATGTGAACAACTTCACCCATTCGCACTCTATTACTGAGAGTATTGAAATTAAGTAGCTCGTTCTGGAGTACAGAAAACGGGCAACAGGCAGCGCTTTCGTTCACTATGCCTCGCTCACTCTGTACTACTTAACAATATGACCAACAAGATGGTAAAGATATACAATTATGGGCATTCGCTGATTCACGCTCTTCCAGTATCTGAAATAATCTGAAAAGATCAGGGTGGGAGGTATCAAAGAAAAGATATACATAGAAGCCTTATCTCTCATAATGACAGCAGACTCCAGCGCCAGTAATGACATTGACCACAACCTTAAAATGTAATCCTAAAGCAAAGGAATACGTTAACTACTATGTAAAATGTCTATACACCTACATTAAATAATTATTCGTGAATTTTCCAGTCATTGTTTTCTAAGCCAAGATATCTCATAACAGACAGAAGAAATCGCTCAACAGGAAAATAAGTGGAACAAACGAAAATCTATATCAAAATTGACTTTTGTTCATAGAAGTTATTTTCACAAACGGTACACGGTACTCAGACAAATAATCAAAGTGTCATTTAGTGTAATGATTTCAGTAATGTGTATGAGATAAATGGCGTCACATTCAGCTGTGGATGCTGCGCAGGCTTCATCTCCAGGACATTGCCAGTGTTCTTTTTTTTAACTAATTTTTTTTATTAATTTTTTTATTTTTTATTTTTTATTTTTTTATTTTTTTTTACATCTTACGGCAGCGGTGGCGCACCGGTAGTATTTGCAATGACAGCTGCATGCTGTTTTAAAACCCAATGATTTACATTGATATGAATAATTTACGATGCTCTTCCTGCTCTGTGGTTGACAGGTATGTACGCTTGTCCGTCAGTAAGTCAATTATACTCGTGAAGTGAACATTTCGTTGCCAACATAGCACATACGCTGCCACTGAGTTGGCAACACAGCGCCAATGCGGTGAGAGAGAGAGAGAAAGAGAGAGAGAGAGAGAGAGAGAGAGATTTTTTTTTTTTTTTTTTTTTTGTGGTTTTAGGGCGCACAACTTCTATGGTCATTAGCGCCCAGCCAAGAACATAGATTCGCTATGATCTCAAAAAAATGGTGACTGTCAGAACATCAACAAGAGGCTAAAAACGAAAGATAAAAGACAATTAAAAGGGTTAAAAATCCTTGGATAGGTTGGCCAAGTTGATAAAACGCAAAACTCGAGCAGCTGCTCGTGTGTCATCAGCTAAAATTTCCTCCAGAGTAGACGGAAAGTGAAGGGCTACACGGAGATGATTAAAATTAACACAAGTCAGTAAAACATGTCGCACTGTCAGCAGTTCACCGCAGGAGCATAGCGGTGCAGGTTCGGCGGATAGCAAGTGACGGTGGCTGAAACGGCAGTGACCGATCCGCAACCGGGCCAGGATGACCTCCTCCCGCCGAGAGGGGCGTGAGGAGGTCCTCCAAGCGGTCGGCATCGGTTTGACAGTTCGCAATTTATTGTTGTACAGTGAAAGCCACACACTGTGCCATTGCGACACGATACTCCGGCGAAGAGCCCGTTGAACATCGTCCGATGGGACGCAAAAGATAGCCATGCGAGGCAAAAGAGCTGCTGCCTTGGCTGCTATGTCGGCGGCCTCATTCCCGGGCACACCCACATGGCCAGGGACCCACAGGAAAGAAACGTGACAGCTGTCATCTGCCAGCAACTGGAGGGAGCGTTGGATCCGATACACGAGAGGATGGTTCGAGAAAGGGTCCTTAAGACTCTGCAGGGCACTAAGGGAGTCAGAACATATGGCATAGAAAGGTTGGCGGTGGCGGCAGGTATACGAAACGGCCTGGTGGAGGGCGTAAAGCTCAGCCGTGAAGTTCGAGCACCGCTCAGGGAGCTTGTATTGGAAACGGTTGTCCCCGACGACGAAGGCAGATCCGACACCGGCAGTGCTCTTGGAACCATCAGTGTAAATAAATATGGCATTATCGAACCGCGAACGGAGTTCGACAAGCCTCGAGCGGTATATCAAATCCGGAGTGCTCTCCTTGGGGAGCGAACTAAGTTCAAGGTGTGTGTGAACCTGGGCCTGATGCCACGGTGGCAATGGGCTTTCGCTCAACCGAAGGGTGGAAGGAAGGGTAAAATCGAGCCGCTGTAGCAGGCGGCGAAACCGAACTCCAGGTGGAAGCAAGGCAATCGCAGACAACTGATATTGGCGATCGAGTGAGTCGTCAAAAAGTAATCGGTAAGATGGATGTTTGGGCATCGACCGCAGGCGGCATGCGTACCGACACAAGAGTATGTCACGTCGAGTGGTCAAGGGTAATACAGCAGCCTCGGCATACAGACTTTCAACAGGGCTGGTATAAAATGCACCGGTCGCCAGACGTAATCCCCGATGGTGGATAGAGTTAGACGGCGGAGAATCGACGGCCGTGCTGAAGAGTATACAAGGCTTCCGTAGTCGAGCTTCGACTGAACAATGGCCTGGTAAAGGTGAAGCAGGACGGTACGATCCGCTCCCCATGACCTGCCACTGAGGACACGAAGAACGTTAAGGGATCGGGCACAATGGGCAGCCAGGTAGGACACGTGTGTGGACCAGCAAAGTTTACGATCCAACATGAGTCCCAAGAATTTCGTAGTCTCCACGAAAGGGAGAGCAACAGGGCCGAGACGTAGAGAAGGTGGAAGAAATTCCTTGTATCTCCAGAAATTGATACACACAGTTTTCTCAGTGGAGAATCGGAAGCCGTTTGCGATGCTCCAGGAATATAGACGGTCAAGACAGCGTTGGAGAGAACGCTCCAAGAGACACGTCCGCTGGGCGCTACAATAAATTGCGAAATCGTCAACAAAAAGAGATCCGGAGACGTCGGCTGAAAGGCAATCTACGATCGGATTGATTGCAATGGCAAAGAGCGCCACACTCAAGACGGAGCCCTGTGGTACCCCATTCTCCTGGCAAAAGGTATCTGACAAAACAGAGCCCACCCGTACCCGGAACTTGCGATCCGCCAAAAACGCTTGAATGAAAAGAGGAAGGCGGCCCCGAAGGCCCCATGTGTGCAATGTGCGGAGAATGCCGGCTCTCCAACAGGTATCGTATGCCTTCTCCAAGTCGAAGAACACTGCTACTGTTTGACGCTTCTTTAGAAAGTTGTTCATAATGAAGGTCGACAACGTAACGAGGTGATCAGCAGCAGAGCGGTGTCGACGAAAACCGCATTGGATATTAGTCAGGAGGCGGCGAGATTCGAGGAGCCAGACCAACCGAGCGTTAACCATGCGTTCCATCACCTTACAGACGCAGCTCGTCAGAGAAATGGGTCGATAACTGGAAGGAAGGTGTTTGTCCTTCCCTGGTTTGGGGATGGGGACAACAATGGCTTCACGCCAACTTGTGGGAACATGACCTTCAGTCCATATGCGATTGTAGGTACTAAGAAGAAAGCACTTGCCCGCAGGAGAGAGGTTCTTCAGCATCTCAATATGAATGGAATCGGGCCCGGGAGCAGAAGACCGGGACAGGGCGAGAGCACGGTCTAGCTCCTGCATGGTGAAGGCGACGTTATAATTTTCACGATTAAAAGAGTGGAAAGAAGGCGGCCGTGCCTCCTCTACCTGTTTGCGAGGGAGAAAGGCAGGGTGGTAATGGGCAGAGCTCGAAACCTCCGCAAAGAAACGACCCAATGCTTTTGAAACATCAGCGGGGTCCACGAGGACTGCGTTCTCCACGGTCAGGCCAGGAATCGGGGAATGGACCTTGATGCCGGACAAACGGCGTAGGCCACCCCCGACAACCGTGGAGTGAGTAAAACGGTTAAAAGAACTAGTAAAAGCAGTCCAGCAAGTTTTCTTGCTGTCGTTTATGATACGACGGCACTGCGCTCTCATACGTTTGTAATTGATGCAATTCTCCAAAGTTGGGTGGCGGCGGAAGGTGCGTAAAGCACGGCGCCGGGCTCTAAGTGCGTCGCGGCAGGCTGCAGTCCACCAAGGGACCTGGACACGACGTGGAGAAGAGGATGTACGAGGTATGGAACTTTCAGCAGCGGTGAGAATAACCTCTGTGAGGTAGTCGACCTGACTATCACAGTTGAGAAAATTCTGATCGTGAAAAACAGCCACGGAAGAATAAAGCCCCCAGTCGGCTTCGGAAATGTTCCAACTGGTGGGACGAGGAGATGGGGAATGATGCAGGAAGTGGATGATACAAGGGAAATGGTCACTTGAGTACGTGTCAGAAAGTGCATACCACTCAAACCGACCGGCAAGCTGAGGAGTGCATATATCGAGGTCTATATGGGAGTAAGTGTGTGTTGTGTCTGAAAGGAAGGTCGGTGCACCGGTGTTGAGGCAGACAAGATCGAGGTGTTGGAGAAGGTCCACCAAAAGGGAGCCTCTCGGATAAGGTGCCGGAGAGCCCCATAGGGGGTGGTGGGCATTAAAGTCGCCTACCAACACGAAAGGTGAAGGGAGCTGGTCAACAAGGTGTAGCACATCTGCCCTAGTAAGGGCAGATGGCGATGGCGAATAGATATTACAGAGGGAGAAGGTAAATGTGGATAAAGTGACGCGGACGGCAACTGCCTGTAGGTGAGTGTGGAAGGAAATGGGATGGAAATAGACATCGTCTCGAAGGAGCATCAGAACCCCTCCATGGGCTGGGACACCTTCCACGGGTGGCAGGTCGAACCGCACAAAGGTGTAGTGTGGAAAGTCTGCACGATCACGTGGACGCAACTTAGTTTCCTGGAGGCAGACTAGAAGCGGGCAGTGCAATCGAAGTAGTAGTTTTAACTCCTCCCGATTAGAACGAACACCGCGAATATTCCATTGAAGGAGTGCCATGATAAAAATGAGAGAAGAAATAAGGATAAAAACCAACTAGCAAGCGGTGTCACCTCGACGGCCGCAGAGGACCGGATTTCGAGGGAGCACTGTTATCGCTGTCCAGGGGCAAAGGGTCGTGGTCCATAGGTTCGACCGACGCGCCTGCCACCTCCCTGAGTTGATCAGGAGGGGCAGTTTCCACCGCCGGTAGAGGGCCGGGTGCCCGGCAGACGGAGCGACCCGGTGAAACAGAAGACGGCCGAGGCCGGCAACTGTTGGACGGCGTGACGGATGGGTCACGACTCGGCGGGGAAGGAGAGGAACTCTTTTTCTTGTCAGCTCTTCTGGAAGAGTGACGGTGGGAAAAGGCAGTTGACGGTTGGGAAGCCTGAGAACGCAGAAAATCCTCACGGACGGGTTCCTTTTTCAAGGTCCGGGCATCTTGTTTAGGTGCCCGCGGTTTACTAGAGGTTGACGAAGACTGTACCTTAGAAGCAGCAGGAGGAAGCGGGGACGTGGAACGGGCAGTCTTCGGGCTGGCAGATCGCACAACTGTGTCAGCGAAAGTGAAGTCACAAGTCGGGGTACTGGAATCCTTGGTAGGTCGAGTTGAGGTGACGACCTTCCTGTATGTACCCGCTGGGAGGACAGTGGGCTTTCGACTCGCCAACAACTTTCGAGCGGCAGATGTCGATACCCTCTCTGTAACCCGAATTTGCTGGATTACCTTCTCATCCTTGTATACAGGGCAGTCGCGAGAGGAAGCCGCATGGTCACCGTTGCAGTTTAGGCAGTGAGGGGACGGAGGTGGGCAGTCCCCCTCATGGGCGTCCCTACCACAAGTGACACACTTTGCTGCATGTGGGCAATGTTCACGGGTATGGTTGTACCTGTGGCATTGAAAACAGCGCATTGGGTTAGGCACATAAGGGCGGACGGAGATGACTTCATACCCTGCTTTGACCTTCGATGGGAGGTCAACTCTGTCGAACGTCAAAAACACAGTACGAGCCGGTGTCAGTTGGTTATCGACCTTTTTCATGACCCTATGGACGGCTGTCACACCCTGGTCGGACATATAAGTCTGGATGTCTTCATCAGACAACCCGTCAAGGGATCTCGTGAAGACTACCCCCCGTGACGAGTTGAGTGTGCGATGTGCTTCCACCTTGACAGGAAACGTGTGTAACAGTGTAGTCCGGAGTAGTTTCTGAGCTTGGAAGGCACTTTCCACTTCCAGCAACAATGTGCCATTGCGCTGAAGTGAACAGGGCCAGCAATTGCATCTACAACTTTCTGTATAACGAAAGGATTGACAGAATTGAAATCCTTTCCGTCGGTGCGAGAGACGACAAGTAATTTAGGTACATTAGGCAGAGTCTTTTTTTGCTGAGGCGAATCTAACTTACGTTATTGGGTCAACGTCACTAAAGAAGAGAAGTAAGTCATCGCGGAAGTGTCCCCCGTGATTACCGGCGTCTCCGATGGCGCGCTCCTTCCTAGTGGGGGCCCTCTCCGAGGGCTTACCCGCCTTAGGTGATTGTTCACACCTCAGGTCACACCTCCCGAGAACTGACGGAGGGACCAATCGGCACGGTCGGAAGGTACCAGCTCGGGTAATCACCCCTCCCTGGGCCTGGCCTTTACCAGGGGGTACGTACGTGCCCTACTTGTCTACCCGGGGCGGGGAATTACGCGTTACCCCGTCACCTGCTACGCATGATAATGCGTGGGTCGGCCTTCAGACACGCACAGGGAGGAAAGAAGAAGAGAGGAAGTGAAGAGAAAGAAGGAAAGAAGTGTCTCAAACGCTGAGGCGGAGACTAATGAGGAGGAGAAGAAGGCTAGGAAAGTACAAGGAGAGAAAGACAGAAACAAAGGGTAAGAAAGGATGGAACGAAGGAAGAAAAACGACAACAAGAACCACCGTAGTTCACGAAATATGCCCGTCTCCGGGCGAAGGCATAAACCGGGAGGGAAAGTGAAGCAGCCTGGGGCAGAAGAAAGGCTGCTCCAGGTCGGGGCCCCGTGGCGCCACACACGTACCCACAAAAGAACTGTGGGCCCCCTGGGGGGAGAGAGAGAGAGAGAAACCACAGTGTGACACTCACTGCTGTGGAAGATGATAGAAATGAAGATTACTTTCTGTGAATTAAGAGACTGCTGTATCACAATCTATCACATACAGTCACGACACTCCTACTGGTATCTGATATACGCCACGAACGCAGCGCTCCAAGCGGACGGCAAGGTACATTTCTAAATACGATGTCGGATGAGTGTGATATTGACATTAACATACTTTTTACAACAGGGAAGGTATGTAGTGCCATAAAAACGGTAATAACTAAACAATCACTCCACATTTGTCTTTATTAGGTTTCCTAAGAACCATTTGAAGGTATGAAACGGTACTGTGGTAGCGCACAAGTATAAAGTGCGCGCCGCCATGCACGCACGGCGCGGCGTTCTTACAACGACAGCCACGAGCGCCCTCTGCTGCAACTCCGCTCGTGGCCACCACTGCTGCATCGTTCACTTGGGACTGAGATAGGAACCAGTTAACACTTGGGAATCAGATAGGCACCAGTTAAAACTTGGCTATCGGATAGGCACTAGGACTCATCAGTAGGCAGGCCTCTCTCTATATAAACTATGTATCAGCATTCTGCAGTCAAGAACTATGTAAAAGTTAAGTATTACTAAGTATCTATGAAATATATATCTCTTTCTAATTTACTCTAGTGTTTCTAGTTTCTGCTGTCCCACTGGCTAGTCACCTCCGTATCTGAACAAGCGCGCATCCTTTATTCCTGTGTCGGTCTCTTTCTACTGGGCCACCGACACCAGGACCATCGGCGGAAACGAGACACAAAAGTGGCGACGAGGCTGGGATACAAAAGTTACATTGCAGGACAGTTTCGTTACGCATCTCTTGAAATATAAGGCTTTACAATGAAGAATTTCATTTTCTATTAGGAACAAAACCTTACTAACACACAACAGAATACCTGACTTTTTGCAGATAGACGTTGGTTTTGTACGCAGAATCGTCAAGATTTCTTTACTACAATTCTAGTCAAGTCAGTAAATGTCGAACTTAAGACACTTTTAAAAATGGAATGCAGTACCTACATTATTTAATGTACCAGGTCACCCACCACAGCTGTAGCTGAGGAAAACCTCAAAGGTGACAATAAAACGTTGAGAGCAAAAGAAAAGTTCACCGACAAAGCAAAACTAAGCTAAATTGATACATGTGAACCATAAAACGAAATAACATTCAAGACACTCGTTTTATAAGCGAAATTAATTACACTCGAAAGTATGTGCGTTTAAATGAAAGACGAGTGACGTGCAAAAATGATCGAAATATTATACTCCATACCGAATTGTTAGACATCAAAGAAATTGCCTGTCATGTAACAACATACCGTAACGGCAATTTGTTTCTCGTATGTATGTGTTCTGATAGCTGGCACCCGGCGCGTTGCTGCCGGAGAAGAAATAACTGTGCAAATAACGTGACCAGCCAAACAGTTTGGATGTTTCTTCTAACGTACCCTCCGCCATGCACCTACGGAGGCTTACGAAAAGTAGCCAATGAATTAATTCGGGGTATAATATATCTTCATTCCACATTTAATCCAATTCTGTCCAGCGTGAAGAGTAAGAAACGTGTTAACCCACTGTAATCGTACGGTGACTTCCTAAACATAGCTCATGTGTTAATTCAGGGTATAAGCTATCGACATTGCATGTTTTATTCAAATCCGTCCTGCTGTTGCAGCATGAAGACACATAAACGTATTAACACATTGTGCGATACCCCCACCACGCACTGTACGGGGGCTTACGAAAGGTAGCCCTTGTATTAATGCAGAGTACAAGCTATCTGCAATCCAAATTTGAATAAAATCTGCCTATCGCTTTCAACATGAAGGAGTAGCAAACATATTAACCTATTGTATGTTACCCTTCGCCACGCCCCATACGGTGACTTACGAAAGGTAGCCCATGTATTAATCAGGACATATACTTTCTCAGTTCCAAATTTCATTCATATCCGCCCAACCATTTCAGCGTGATGGCGTAAGAAACGAATAACTAATTGTAAAGCACCCTCCGCCATGTACTACACACCATTTTAGTGTGCCTATAACGTGCGCGCGAGTGCAAGCAATGAATTGACGAAGTTTTATCTCATTCGGGTGTACGGTAAGGCCGTGCATAAAATACGAATAACAAATAAACAAACATTATTTTTAATGGAAAACGAGATAACTGCAAATTTATTGTTTTTAAATGTTCAAAAGTTTGTTAACCTTGGGACTTAACTGCGGGGTCATCAGTCCCTAAACTTACAAACTACTTATGAACTACCTTATACTAAAGACGGCAAAAACATCCATGTCCGAGGAGGGATTGGAACCCCCGACCGTAGCAGCCGTGCAGACTGTGACTGACGCGACGCAGACTGCTCGGCCACTGCGGCCGGCTTATTGTTTTTACGGCTCTTATGCCATCGTCAGGTAAAATTACCTTGACTTGCAGAATATTACACAGTCATCTTGTGTGTTTCACTCAAAATGTATAAAATATCCTGTCAGGTACGACGGAACAGTCAGTGAATTCAAACAAACAACTTTTACATATTAGATTACTTTCACCGGAATAAGACACAAAAATACACATATTCGTAAATATTGACCCATCAAAAGTTGTTGTATATATGAGTAAATCGGTGAAATTCGGCTGTTTTTACATTTATTTCACTATTCATGACGTGCCTGTATATTTTTCTAATGCTTGGAACGCAAAAATTGCAGAACCTAGTTGGTTGCTTATGTAAAAGAGTAATTATAAACTAACGCTTTACTCACCACTAGGAGCGCTAGTATCGTCGTGACTGTCAGTCAGTAACGACCAACGACCTATATAAACAACGTAGACTGGCTACGGTGCTGCCATACTTGAGCAAATTGAACGCTCGGCCGCCATGTTTTACAACGTCACGTAGGCGTAAACAGTCGTCTGCTATAGCACTAAATCATATCACTTTTACTTTGTGCAGTGAGTTAACAAACCATTCTCTACCTCATTATTGTTATTTTTATAACCGAGCTAATATGAATAATGGATAATTGATAGACAACAAGTGTGTGGTAGACAAATCGAAAATTTAAATTACAAATGTCACACACATCGTCTCATTGCCGGTCGCGGTGGCCGAGGGGACTGAGGCTCTCCAGTCACGGTCTGCTCGGCGACTACGGTCGGGGGTTCGAATCCCCCCTCGGGCATGGATATTTGTACCGTCCTTAGAGTTAGCTAGTTCGCCAGGAGTTTGTAAGTTTAGGGACTGATGACCCCGTAGTTAAGTCCCATAATCTATACAAACATTGGAACATTTTGAATCGTCTCATTCATGCCTTTTCGTATTCTGGCACATAGTCATGGTCAAAGTAAATAGGCCTACCGCTCTCTGAATGACTTAAATCATGATTTGCAGTCTTTAACAAAAGAGGATCCATGTCTCCTGCTTAGATTCATGACATATCTTCAAATGAAGCTGATTCAGCTATCTGACGTTTTTTTCGGTGCTCTCCTTGCTGGCGTTTTTGTTGTTTGAAGATGTTCAGGGAACGAAAATATCGTCTGAATCGCATTAGCCAGAAGCGGCTTTGTATCCTTAAAAAGCGATGAACAAATGTAACTGTATGCAGTAGGTGTCCACTTATCTCGCCTCATATTCGCTAACTATCGTTTTGTCAGTTCCTCATTTTTCAAAGGAAGACTGAAAAGTATAATTACAGCTTACTTTAGTTACAGTGAAATATATACACAACCCATAGGACTATTGTATTCAGAAATGTAAGTACAAAAGACGAGTACACGAAATGTTAGAAACGAAAACATAGTAATACTGAAAATACGATATTCCAACAGTTTTATTACTGCGATTCGTACAGTTATACGCTGCGCATACACTCGGCATGATTTCAGCTTAATAAATAACCTTTCAAGCTTACTCCGATACATAAAACGTGAAACCAAAACACGTAAATAGCGTCGGTCTAACTTTCGTATTCGGCGCACTAGACGTTGAAAAAAATGGCTGCCACAGTTCCTGGTTGCTGCCACAAGGAGCGCTGTTAAATCAGAGATAGCCTCTCTATGTAGTTTATATAGCTCGTTTGGTAACGACTATCACTCCCCCCCCACTTTCTCTCCTCCCCCCACCTCCTTTCCCCTTCCCCGCGCTTTCTCCATCCTCCCCCCCCCTCTCCCTGCAGGGCCAGTTCAGTTCTAGTGTTTTAACAGTGTTTAGTGCTTCGTGTGTATAGTGTGTCGTCGCCTAACGTTGGTTACCCGCCTGTGGGAAACCAGTGTTCAGTGTTTTTACCTCATTGTCGCCGTCACGTTATGTCTCGTCGTCTGCAGTGAGTGTTTTTTTAGCCACCGTGGCAATGTCTTGTTTTAAAAACCATGTATGTCTATCCACTGTCATGTTTCTTTTAACATTCTCCCATTTTGTCACCTTGTACTTGTAAAAGCGCCATATTATCACCTTGTTCAATTTTTATATTTCTGTTTGTCTACTGTTTCCATTCGTTCGGCTGTAGAGCAACATCATCAGCTGCTGCCAGCCTGCCTGTAATAGGGCATTAAAACTCAATAAAGGAAAAATAAAGGAAAAAAAAAAACAAAAACAAAAAAACGACTATCGCAGCAGTGAACGTTGCGTCTGTGAACGTTAGACTGTGGTTGTTGTTTGTTGTTGTGGTCTTCAGTCCGGAGACTGGTTTGATGCAGCTGTCCACAATACCCTAACCTACATCTGTCTGAATCTGTTTACTGTATCCATCTCTTGGTCTTCCTCTGCGGTTTTTACCCCACACACTTCCCTCCAACGCTAAATTCACAATTCCTTGATGTCTATGAATGTGCCCTACCAATCTATCCCTTCTTTTAGTCAAGATATGCCAGAAATTTCTTTTCTCCCCAATTCTGTTCAGTACCTACTCATTAGTTACGCGATCCACCCACCTAATCTTCAGCATTCTTCTTTAGCATCACATTTCAAAAGCCTCAATCCTCTTCCTGTCCACACTGTTTATCGTCCACGTTTCACTCCCATACAAGGCAACACTCCATACAAATGCCTTCAGAAAGGACTTCCTTAGGCTTAAATCAATATTCGATGTTAACAAATTTCTCTTTTTCAAGAATGCTTTTCTACCCATTGCCATCCTGCATTTTATATCCTCTGTACTGCGACCATCATTTGTTATTTTACTGCCCAAGTAACAAAACTCATCTACCTCCTTTATGCTTCGTTACCTAATCTAATTCCTTCAGCATCGCCTGATTTTCTTAGACTACACTCCATTACCCTAGTTTTGCTCTTGTTAATATTCATCTTATATGCACCTTTCAGCACACTGTCCATTCCATTCAATTGCTCTTCCAGGTCCTCTGGTGTATCTGACAGAATTACTATGTCGTCGGCAAAACGAAATGTTTTTAATTCTTCCCCCTGAACTTTAATTCCTTCACCAAATTTCTCCTTGCTTTCCTTTATAGCTTGCTCAATATACAAATTGAATAACATTGCAGAAAGGCTACAACCCTGTCTTACTCCCTTTCCAACCACCGTATCCCTTTCATGCCCTTCAACTCTGACAACCGCTGTCTGGTTTTTGTACAAATTGTAAATAACCTTACGCTCCCTATATTTTACTCCTGCTTGCTTCAGAACTTGAAAGAGTTTATTCCAATCAACATTGTCAAAAGCCTTCTCGAAATCTACAAAAGCTAGAAATGTAGGTTTGTCTTTTCTTAATCTATCTTCTAGGATAAGCCGTAAAGTGAGTATTGCCTCCCGAGTTCCTACATTTCTCCTGAACCCAAACTGATCTTCCCCGAGGTCGGCTTCTACCAGCTTTTCCATCCTTCTGTAAATAATTCGTGTTAATATTTTGCAACCATGTTGTTTATGCATCGACGGATTGATTCTTGAAGATGATAGAACGCAGCTGTTCAAACTCCTGCGATTACATTCGCTGTAACTGAAATCGGCATGAGAGATCGTTGACGATGATGAGAGCAGACAGCGCGATGCTCTCTGCGGTCAACCGCGTGTTACCACGGCGGTGTGAGTGTGTGTGTGTGTGTGTGTGTGTGTGTGTGTGTGTGAGTGCTTACCCCCCCCCCCCCTCTCTCTCTCTCTCTCTCTCTCTCTCACTCTATGTGTGTGTGTGCGTGTGTGCGTGCGTGTGTGTGTGTGTGTGTGTGTGCCTCTCTGTCTCTGTCTCTCTCTCTCTCTCTCTGTGTGTGTGTGTGTGTGTGTGTGTGTGTGTGTGTTGGCACTGACGCGACCGCAGGCCACACACGCAGCCGCAAGCGGTCAGCCGACACTGATCGATCAGCTGTCACGCCTGCGAGCACTGGCCTCACATCTCAGACAGATCTCTGTTTCTTAGCGGCAAACCTGGGCCAGCAGCGTTCTCCATTACAGCTTGTCCCGATAACACCGCAATCTAACACGAACAGTCACAACACTTCCGCTCATTTTTGCTATACGCTAGCACGGCAGTTCTTCAAGTGGACTGTCAGCTACACTTCTTAACCCTGGAATGCTACACTTACCGGATGATCAAAAAGTCGGTACAATATTTGAAAATTTAATAAATCACGGAATAATGCAGAGGAGAGGTAAAAATTGACACACATGCTTGGAATGACATGGGGTTTTATTAGAACCTTAAAATAAAATAAAATAAAATAAAAAGAAAGTTCAAAAAATGTCTGACAGATGGCGCTTCATCTGATCAGAAAAGCAATAATTAGCGAAACAAATTAAGACAGAGCAAAGACGTTGTTCCTTACAGAAAATGCTCAATTAGTTCACCATCATTCCTCAATAATAGCTGTGTCGAGTAATAATGTTGTGAACAGCACTGTAAAGCATGTCCGGAGTTATGGTGTGGCATTGGCGTCGGATATTGTCTTTCAGCATCCCTAGAGTTGTGGGTCGATCACGATACACTTGCGACTTCAGGTAACACCAAAGCCAATAATCGCAAGGACTGAGGTCGGGGGACCTGGGAGGCTATGCATGACGAAAGTGGCGGCTGTGCACATGATCACCACCAAACGATGCGAGCAAGAGATGTTTTTTTGAACTTTTTTTCGTTCTAATAAAACCCCATGTCATTCCAAGCATGTGTGTCAATTTTTACCTCTCTATCTACAATATTCCGTGATTTACTAAATTTTCAAATTTATACTTACTTTTGATCACCCGGTACATTTATTGATGGGTCTCCTACACTGAGGTAACAGCTGTATCCCAGATATGTACCGACGTTTGAAATACTTACATCCTTTATTTCACAGTGATACAATAAACACTTAAGTCATATTTAAGAAGAAAAGAAAAATCCCAATCAAGAAAAAGTACAGTACTGAAGACAAGACGCACACTCTTTTCTTTGATGGTGCACGCAAATAAGTTTCTCACAAATAGTACATTTAAATCCGAATTTTCGGTTTCGAGCCCTAGGACAGGAAACACACCTTTCTGTTGTGGATTCTGGAGTTCCAAATGTTTGAATGTTTGTAAATCTAAGGGAATTCTCGCCGTTATCAGTTCCTACGCTTAAAAACTACTTAAACTTACGTAAATTAACATATAAAAAGCACAACACACACATACATACACACACACACACACACACACACACACACACACATGCCCGATCCTTCGACGGTGAGCAACCGTGCACTCCGCACATACGGCGGTTAAGAACGATCGGTCTCTCGACAGTGGCAATTCTGTAGTCCCTTGGGCTTTTCCTCCCTCTGCCGGATCGAAAACAGACCTAATGTTTTGGCGGAGTTCTGTTCTTGGTTTTTCAAAACGACGTAACATGTTTGGTCGCATCATTTCTCCAGGCAATCTCGATGAGTAATACCTACTGTTCCGAAATTTTTCCTTATCATTTGGAGCGCTCCCTCTAAATAGTAACATAGAGGTCTATCCTTCTCCTTTGTCAGGTCGAAAGTGTTTTCACCTAAGAAAAAGAGTATTCTAATATGGACTGTAATTGTTGAAAACAATACGTAAGTTAGGCATCAAAATTGGTATTCTTTGTTTACAATAAATATAAATAAACTGTACTTGACACCATATTTACATGTGGAAAGAATGTAGGTCCTAAATTTCCTTAGACCGATTATGCTATATTGGGATATTAAATAACGCAAAAAGCATTAACACTATTAACACTTTGAAAGTCACATGCGTACTGACTTGTTACAACAAGAAACTACTGGGAAGCACATGATTGCGGTGCTATCTGTTGGCCATTAGCTTCACCGTTTTGAAAAGTGTTCAAATGTTTGTAGAGTCTATGAGACTTACCAGCGGGGTCATCAGTCCCTAAACTTACAAACTACTTATGAACTACTTACAACTAAGGACGGCACAAATATCCATGCCCGAGGGGGGATTCGAACCCCCGACCGTAGTGGCCGTGCAGACTGTGACTGAAGCGCCTCAGTCCCCTCGGCCACCGCGGCCGGCTCACCGTTTTGAAGTGCTGGGTTACTCGTGCACCCCTAGTAGCATTACAGGGTTAATACACTGTCCAAACATTTTCCCATCACTGAAGATTGTTGAGACAGTGCATATGAGATACTACAAATGATTTACATCAACAACAATTCATTTCCTTGAGATAAACATTGTCTAGTTATATCATAGGTTCTAGATATAAAGAGTCACTTTGTCCGTAATTCTGTGTTAGCTGAGCGGTCCAAAACCCCTGCACAGTAAGGAGGAATTCGTGGGTTCGAATCCTGGGCACAACACAAATTTTAATGCAATACCTCTGATTATGTAATTTACAGAACAATAGTTCAAGTGGTACTATCTTCAAGTTGTCAGTCTATGCTGAAACACCAATATTAGTAGGTGGTGTAGGTTCCACTGTCGGCAATGCAGGCTGCAGGCGGTGAATCTGGCAACCAGATCAGTGTTTTTTTTTTTTTTTTTAGTCTTTGGGTCGCGATCACCAGGGGGTAGCCATCACGGGAGGAAGTACTTGCATCATAAAATAACTAGGAGATCAGTACTGATAGACGTATCAGTGAAATATTTTTAATGTGAAAATTAACGAGTTCCTTGGATAACATTTGTTATGAATAGATCATAGGTCATTTTATAATAGTGTGTTAACGATGAATAAGTGCGAAGCCTGAAAACTGTTATCAGGAACCAGTCGATAGGTAAAAGATCTTTACACAATAAATCATTCTCAAATATGCGAAAAAAAAAAATTCTTCACTAATTGTCTATACAGTGGGACCTTTCGTAATGACCATAATTAGCTTCTGAGTCTTACCTCAAATGCGAAACAGTCGTTAAACAAAATATATTTCGTATCATTATGTATAAATAGGATACTGTGTTCCACTCCGAAAAATACACAAAAGCCTTTCTCTAAGAATAAAAAAAATAAAAAAATAAAAAATAAATAAATAAAAAATAATGAAGCTGAACCAAAAGAAAGAAGATTCAATTTGTTTCCTTTGAGATATCATAGTTTTGTTATGGTTTGTGAGGAGGAGTGGGGGGTGTGAACACCAAAATATTTTTAGTTGGAAGGGAGTCGCATGTTCTAAAATGTTGAAATACACTGCATTACATCATAGAGATGGCGACTATTTCCTTGCAGTATATTATTAGTCAACGCGGATTCAGAAAGTATCGCTCTTGTGAAACACAGCTTGCCCTTTATTCACATGAAGTGATAAGTGCCATTGACAAGGTATCTAATATAGATTCCATTTCCTGAAGGATTATGACACTGTACCTCACAAGCAGCTTCTAATGAAATGGCGTGCTTATGGAATACTGCCCGAATAGTGCTTTTGAAATCTCGATTACCTATCAGAAAGGACACAGTTCGTAGTAATTGACGGTAAGTCATCGAGTAATTAGAGGCGTTCCCCAGGGAAGCGTTATACACCCCTACTCTTGTGGTTATAAAAGATTTAGGAGACAATCGGAACAGCTCCCTTGGCCTATTCGTGGATGATGCTGTCGTTTATCGGTTAGTGAAGTCAACAGAGGATCAAAAGCAACTGCAAAAGGATTTTGACATAATTTCTACATAGTGACAAAATTGGCAATTGACAGTAAATAAAGAAAAACGTGAAGCAATAGACGTAACGACTGAAAGAAATCCGCTGAACTTCAATTACGCGATAAATCAGTCAAACATTAAGGTCGTAAATTCTACCAAATACCTAGGAATTACAATTACGAACAAGTTTGACTGGAGAGAACACACAGAAGATACTGTGAGGAAGGCGAATCGAAGGTTAAGTTTCATTGTCGGAAGGCTTCGAAGATGCACCAGCTCCACCAAAGAGACTGCCTACATCACACTTGTGCGTCCTCTCCTGGAGTACTGTTGCCCATTGTGGGACCCTCACCAGGTGGGAATGACGGAAGTCATTGATAAGGTTCGGAGGACAGCTCGTTTTATCATGTTACAGGGTGGAAAGCGTCACGGAGATGTTACACGATTTGAGGTGGAAATCATTGAAAGAACGTTATTTGTTGCGGCGAGATCTGTTTGCGAAATTTCAATCACCGACTTTTACTTCTGAATGTGAAAATATTATCCTAGCATCCACCTACATAGGGAGACATGACCATCCCAATAAAATAAATCAGTTCGAAAAAGGAACGATTTAGGTGTTCTTTCTTCCCGCGCCCTATTAGAGAATGAAACGGTAGAGAAAGGTTACGAAAGCGGTCAATGAAACCTCTGCCAGGTACTTGCATGTGATTTGCAGAGTATTTACGTAGATGTATTACGTTCCTGCTCGACCTGTTCCTATAGTTCTGCCAAGCCGACTGGAAGTGGCCGTCTGGCCTATGACGTTATGCTACGGACGTAGGGACTGTTTCCGCTGGAGGTTCGAGTCCTCCCTCGGGCATGTGTATGTGTGTTGGTCTTAGTGTAAGTTAATTTGAGTAGTTTACAAGACTAGAGACTGGTGACCATGGCAGTTTTGTCAATTAGGTTTCCAAATACTTGAACATTTTCGTAGTTCTGTAAGAGTTGTGGATTGACGAGTCGCACGAGTCAGTTGTCGCCCCACCATAACTAACGCGTGCTGGACTGTTGATAAATACGGCGATCGGGTTAAAGAGGGAAGTTGCTGCACTTCTAGCAGAGCTCGTTGCGTTTCACGCGCAGTGTGTGGGCCAGCAGTATCCTGCTGGAACAAACCACAACCACCATGTCGGAAAAATTGCGAAAGAACGGGTCTTACAACATTCAGGCGTACTGAACGCTGGTCAACACGAAAGGTGTATGGCAGTTGTAGCTTATCGCACTCCAGACCGTGGGACCTCAGGTGGGGACCAGTGTCTGCGTCGTGCATCCAAATGACCATCAGTTTCGTGGAGGCAGGATTGTTTTCATCGGTCGAGACCACGACTCGCCATTCCCATTTTCCACGAGATCCTCTGGCGGCAACAGTCGAGGCAAGCTCGTCGGTGCTGAAGCGTGGGTGGAAGACATTCTGGAGTTGTTCGTGTTCGTACTCCGACTGCTGGTAGCTGTTTGACAACAGTTATTTCCACACATCCGTGTGCAGAAAACCTATTATTGGTGCTGTGGTAGCAGTACGAATCGTCACTGCTGCCCTTACAATATGACGATCTAGACTGGCAATCTGTGCTGCGCATACAAACAGTATTTTACGGTCCTGAAAAACGTCATTAAGAAGGTGGAAAGAATATGGTATGGAGAAAGAATAGCCAGTTATTAGGATAAAATTAAAACTAATGTTCAGTCGTGAAGGAAGTATCTGCTCAGCAGCACAGAGTTGAGGATATAAAGTCAGTGTGTAATGGAAATTTTTCTATCAAGTAATCATTGTAAGAGGATATGTTTTGCCTGGATATCTATTACAGATATTGATCTGAAGGAGAAACACTGGATTAAAATTTATGCCACAGCCAGGATATGAACGTGGAACCTCCTGTTTACTACGCAGGCGCCATAACCACTCTTATCTCTCTCTTTTCCTTTTCTTTCTTCTCTTCATTTAGGTAAATCGATCTTTTGCGGTCGTTTGTTCATGTTCGTACTACGTTGTTCGTTGAGTATCTGGCGCAACATTTTTTTTTTTAATTATTGATATTACAGACTGCGCTCAACCCTCTGACTGGGCCGGCAACCACTAGGCCACCGAAACTGAATGGGCATGGTGACTGCACTCACTGTCTTGAGGCATATCTCTCATCAACACACAAACTTGAATTCTGCCTCATGTTCCCCTATAAATACGTATCAACATTGCCAAGGTTCTCCAAAAGCGGAATAGCATCCCAGCAAAGAACGTTAACGGGAATGATCCTGCCTTATACTTCAGCCACTGGTGATATATATAAATATAAAATCCCGCCTAGTAAGCAGGAGATCCCGGGTGCGAATCCTGGCCACGGCATCGATTTTAATTCAATTACCCTCTTTCAGTTTTGTATCTTTAATAGACATCGAGACAAAATATGTCTCTGGACATTGATCATGAAGCTCCCTTAGAACGTAGCATTCCGAGACTGTTATATGGAATAGTCCTCTATGAGACTGGAGCAGGAAAGAGATTGAGTCAATAATTAAATCACAAAAGACGGAGGACTCTTATGATAATGACGTGGTATCTAGCAGAATACTTACGTATTGTTCCGCTTCTTTTGCAACAGTACTTAGCCAAATTTGGAATTTTTCCTTTCGAAATGGTCAGTTCCCTGAGAGATTCAAGTACTCAGTAGTGAAAACACTCTTATAAAGAGGGACAGAGGGATAATGTAAACAACCTCAAACCTATTTCCTTGCCATCAGTTTTTGCTAAAGTTATTGAACAGGCACTATATAAAATTTAGCACACCTGGAAAAACGTTGTTGATTTTTATTCGATCACTGCAGATGCCACCTGGGGTATTGTGGAAATGCTCATAATCTTTTCAGCGTCTCCTGCAAACAGATATAATAGTCACATTTCTGCCAGAGTGCCGTCTGATTGTACCCTTTAATAGGCAATATTTACAGTTAGCCTCAATGTGACATCAAAGTTTGAAATAAATAGGTGCCGCCGGCCGCGGTGGCCGAGCGGTCTGCGGCGCGCAATTCACGTTCTGCACGGCCACTACGGTCGGTACGGTCGGAGGATCGATTCCCCCCACTGGCATGGATATTTGTGCTGTCCTTAGTGTAAGCTAGTTCATAAGTAGTTTGAAAGGTTAGGGACTGATGACACCGAAGTTAAATCGCATAAGCTCTACAAACATTTGAACATTTGAAATGGGTGCCATGTCACGGAGACCCAATCGTGCTTCGTACAGCCAACTGAGGGAGTTTGACAGAGATCACATTGTGGCCTACTGAATAGAGGGTAGATCTTTTCGGAGAATTACCACACACGTAGACGACGTTCTGGACGTATTTATTTATTTACATCTATCATACTCCGCAGGACTGAATTGAGGAACAAGTCTCCATGTTCATAGACCGAGTCGGTACACCAGATTCTAACAAAGGAGTAGTTATTCTTACGACAAACGTAAAAAATCCTATACACACAACAGGTCTAAGAATAAGTAAAAGAAACCAACAACGTAACACAGGAATAAGGTTAATTCCTCGGCAGATTAGAAAGAGTAAGCCATGAGGGAACTCCTCAGTTTATCCTTGAGAGCGCGTGGACTTTTTATTTTTATAACAGGGGTCGACAAGATGTGCACCAGGTTTTATATACGTATTAATTGTTTATTTATAATATTATTTATATTACATTATTGTTTTTAAATTCTTCTGGTTGCTTATTAAACATGGATGAGTTTTGTTACTAGGGCAGTAAAATAACTTACGATAGTCGCAGTACATAGAATATAAAATGCAGAATGGGAAAGGGAAGAATATAATTTTTGAAAAAGAGGAATTTGCTAACATCGAATATTAATTTAAGTGTAAGGAAGTCTTTTCTGAAGGCATTTGTGTGGAGTGTTGCCTTGTATGGGAGTGAAACTTCGACGATAAACAGTGCGGATAGGAAAATGATAGAAGCTTTAGAAATGTGCTCTTACAGAAGAATGATAAAGATTATGTTTGTGGATCGCGTAACTAATCAGGTTTTACTGAACAGAATTGGGGAGAAAAGGAATTTCTGGCAGCCGCGGTGCATTAGCCGCGCTTAGTGGAGCGCCGTGTTGAGGTTCGCGCGGCCGTCCGCCGTCGGGGGTTCGAATCCCCCCTCGGACATGGATGTTTGTGCCGTCTTTAGTATAAGATAGTTCATAAGTAGTTTAGGGACTGATCACCCCGCAGTTAAGTCCGTTAAGCTTTACAATTCAAATGTTCAAATGTTTGTTAAGCTTATGGGTCTTAACTACAGGGTCATCAGTCCCTAAACTTACAAACTACTTATCAACTACCTTGTACTAAAGACGGCACAAATATCCATGCCCGAGGGGGGATTCGAACCCCCGACCGTAGTGGCCGTGCAGACCGTGACTGGAGCGCCTCAGTGTCCTCGGCCACCGCGGCCGGCGATTTTTAATTTCTGGCATGCCTTGACTGAAATAAGTTATCGATTTGTAGGACACATTATTAGGCATCAAGGAATCGTGAATTTAGCGTTGGAGGAAAGTGTGTGGGGTAAAAGTCGTAGAGGGACAGAGAGGGACGAATACGGTAAGCAGATTCAAAATTATGTAGGTTGCCGTACATGTTCTGAGATGAAGAGGCTTGCCCAGGACAGGGTAACGTGGAGAGCTGCATCAAACCAGTCTACGGACTGAAGACCACAACAACGAGTCTGAATACGGCACACCTTTCTGCACAAGGTTCAAGGAGATGTGATCCAAATACAGGTTTGATTTCTGTCTGGTATCAACTGAGTGAAAGTTGCTAACTCTGCGAAATAGTCATATATTTTTAAAAAGAAACGATATTAAAGAAAAGGTGTACTCAGAGGCTAATGTCAGATTTCATTGCTGTAATGAGTACAGCATCATCGAAAAATAATCCGTTGCACAGGTTGACAGCAGCTACGTTCAAAATTCTATCGTTCAGGTCATTGGTGAGCAGGGGAGAGAGGGACGAATACGATTCAAAAAAGGACAATAAACTATCATTTCCATCGACTTAATTTATGGTCACAAAATAAGAAATAAAAAATACATGTACTTTATTAAAAAAAAAAAAATTAACCTATTTGGTACCGGACGCGTTGCTACCGCAGAGGAAATAACTGTGTAAACAACGTTTGAAATTTGAAAGTGTTAGCTTGTTGGTCCTCCCGTTCCTTTCTCTGTCCATTTCCTCCTACCCCTGTTCATCTCCTTTCCCCTGTCTGTCATCATCTCCCCTCTCTCATTCTCCTCCTCTTCCCTCCTCGATTCGTCTCCTTCCTCCCCTTTCTGTCCGTTTCCTCCTCCACCTACTCTTCTCCCTCCGATATATGAAAACATACATATATGCGAAAAGTTTCATGGTGACTGGTCCAACGATGTCAAAGTCACAAGGTACCGCCCACCATGTTAAATTCACTGGCTTGCCTATTATAAAACAAAAATCTTCTTCATGAGAACATACATTTATGTGATGACTTTCATGATGACCAGTCAAACAATTTGGACGTTTTTTGTGAAGTACCCACTACCATTCATCCACTGAGGCTTATGAAATTTAGATCATGTATTAATTCTGGGTATAAACTATTATATTTCATTCAGTTCCGTTCGTTTTAACTCATTGTAAAGTAATGCACCGTACAGTGGCTTCTTAAAGGTAACTCTCGCGTTAATTCAGGATATAAGGTGTCTGCATTCCAGCTGTTTCAACGTGAAGAGAAAAAAACTATTAACCCATTTTAAAGTACCTTCCACCACGCACCGTACGGTGACTTACGGAAGGCAGACCACGTATTTATGAAGGATATAAACTATCTCCATCCTAAATCTGTCGATCCCTATCAGCATGAAGGTGTAGCAGACATATTAACCTGCTAATTTTGTATGCCCATAAGCTGCGCGTGAATACATGCAATGAATTGACAAAGTTTTATCGCAATCGGATATACGGTATGACCGTACGTAAAATACGAACAAAAAGGCAAACAAACAAACAAAAATTTTTATATATTAGATTTATTTTCAAATTCGCATTAAAACCATACGTTGGTAACCACAAATTCCTTCTGCTGGTGGTTTTCAACCCAGTGATTATTAACTGTTTAGACACGTTAATTAATTGAAATGGTTGTAGGTAGTCCGAATATATTAATACTGCACTCATAAACTGAATTGTTCAATCATATTTAAACATTTCATCACGATCGGAACACAACTGTACAATCTGACGAAGTCCATATGTAAAGTATGCTGCGTCATGAACCATCCAAAATTTTATGTGACAGTGACGTTCCTCTTGCTTTGAAGCTCAAGTGTCCAAAATGTCATGATGATTTTAGGATGAATAATGTGTTCTTATTCGCATGTCGCATGATGCCACAGGTTTTCAACCATATAAATGTTTACGACGTAATACCTCCTGAAATATATGTCGTAAGCAGTTCTTATCCCTACGTCTATTGATACCTCGTGGAAGGATTATGTGTACCAAATTAGGTTGAAATCGGTACAGTGGTTTAGAAGCAGACGTCGCAGGATGCACCACTTTTCCGCATATTTCATTGTTTATTACGTCATATCTGATGAACTATTTGTCGTACAGTCATTTAATGGTACCTGTCACCATCGCGAAAGAGCAAGATGTTGCCAAAGTTTCATCAGAATAGGTTGGACGATACGGCTCCGCATAAAATACAAACGCACAAACATTCATTTTTATATATTAAATTATTAACTTAATATATGCAGAATGGAACGGTATAAGCCACCAAAATTCTACAGATGGTTCATCTCGATGTTCTTAACAAAAAGTCTAGTAACATATTGGCGTATTTGCTACAGGTGTCCCAGAAATTATCAGTTCGTCACAGAATCATGTTTTCTGGAAAAGTAGACACTTGGCAGTGTACGTACGTAAACAATCTGCGTTATTGCCCGCTGCGCGTACTGACATTGCGAGGGTGAATCGTAGCCGCGGTGGCCGAGGGGACTGAGGCGCTCCAGTCACGGTACGCACGGCCACTACGGTCGGGGTTCCAATCCCCCCTCGGGCATGGATATTTGTGCCGTCCTCGTTCATAAGTAGTCCAAAAGTAGTTTGTAAGTTTAGGGACTGATGACCCCGTAGTTAAGTCCCATAAGCTTAACAAACATTCGAACATTTTTTTTTTTTTTTTTTTTTTTTTTTTTTTTTTTTTTTGTGAATCGTAAACACACGGCATAGGCAACTACGGCCTGAGTGGCCGCGTCATTGTAATACGCCGAGCGACTACAGTCGTCGAGTAACCTGTGCAAACATTATTGCAACTCTGTTAACAGTGTGGAAGGGAGATTAACTATTGCTGAACCATGAGATATTCGTTTATGGCAAGGCAAAGGGTGTTGCGAGGATAGCTGTAAGAATTTATCGAGAACGCTTCCCACAATGGCTTCCTGCACGAGAGACTTTGCTGCCGTTCAACAAAGGTTTATGTCATGTATTGCTCTACTTCTACACGATTATTTTGCATTTACTTGTTAATAAAGTACAGCAGTTATAGTACGTTTTATAGTTTTCGTCTGTATACGAAACGTATCTTCTGTTTGAAATGCTTTTCCTTTTTGTTACATCATGACAGAATAAAACTTACGAGTACCTATTTAATTTATTTAGATTGAGAGATACTGCCCCGCGCAGAAGACAGAGCCCGCAACTCGCCGATCGTACATTGGAGGCCGAGAAAAGAAATCTGGACCGCATCCAGAAAGATCCTACTCAGAATACTAAAAACATCGCCCGCCAAGAGGAAATCAAATGTTTGTAAATCTATCGGACCAAACTACGTGGTACTTACTTACTTTCCGTGTCCGGAACTAGACTTCTAACTTCCAGAAATTAGCAGCCGATATGGCTTTGTCGTTAGCCTCCCATAAGTCTTCCGTTGCACAGGGCTTTTCTAAATATGGACAGATAAGCAGGTGTTGAGGATCCTGTACAGCACCACAAAGACACAGAGTGTTCTCATTATCTTTTAGGAAACCCCATCGCTGCATGTTGTCTTGCACTTTGGCACTTCTACCCTCATACGGTTCAGGGTTCTCCAGATTATGTATGGCAGGTCTCCACCAGGTGCCAGATCTTCTTTTGTTGTTTTATGGGGGCTTCTCAAATCCATTTCCCACCTAGCAATACGGTTCTCTGCGTCCGACCCTTCCAGTGCTCGGATACGTAACAGGAAGCTCTTCCTCGAACGAAGCCGTCGGTCAGCAGGCTGGTGTCCATATAGAGGGTGACGCATGTCCTTTTCTTGCTTCGTTTTTTCAGTTTCGGCAGCAATTTCACGTCGTATGTTGGGCGGTGCTATCCCCATAATCAAGTACATCTTGTGTACAGGTGTTGGTTTCAGGCACCCAGTCACAATCCGAGCCATTTCATTCAACGCGATGTCAACTTTTCTCGCGTGTGTTGACGAACTCCATACTGGAGCGGCGTATTCCGCAGCTGATACACTAAGCGCAAGGGCTGAGGTTCTCAGGACTTTTGGGTTTGCACCCCAGGATCCGTTAGTTAATTTCCTGATGATGTTGTTTCTCGCTGAGACTTTCTCCCTTGTGGCATTGCAATGATGTTTATAGGTCAGTGTGCGATCCAGTGTGACACCGAGATATTTGGGCGTCGGACAATGCGCGAGTCGTTCACCTCTCCATGTAACATTCAATTCCCTATTTGCCTCCACGTTCTTTAAATGGAAAGCGCAGACCTGCGTCTTGGAAGGATTCGGCCGTAGGTGGTTTGCCTCATAATACTGGGAGAGGGATTCCAAAGTACTGCATAATTGCTCCTCTACATCCAGAAAATTCGTACCTTGTGCTGCAACTGCAGTGTCATCGGCATATATAAATTGGCGCGTGGTCATCAGTCCGTAGCTTACAAACTACTTAAACCTAGGTAAAACTAACCTAAGGACAACACACACACCCATGCCCCAGGGAGGACTCGAACCTCCACGGTGAGCAACCGCGCGCTCCGCAGCGAGACGCTTTAGACCGCTCGGCTACTCCACCGCGGCCCGTCAAGAGGATGTTCACACATAGTCGCTCATGGCACTTTGAAAGAGGAGCGTCGTTTGCCTTACCACATTCAGTTCAGACAAGTAATCGAAGAACAAGATTTCCTTCCAAGACGTGAATTTTTAGAGTGGTTTTTGTTATACCGTGAGCAGCATGATTTTGTCAACAAAATACTCGTCTCTGATGGAGTGTGTTTGACTCACGACGGAATACCTAATTTCCGTAACATTCACACGTGGAGTGTACACAATCGTCGCTACGTAGTGGCAACACATTTTCAGTGACAATTTTCCGTAAATGTGTCGGTGGGTAACCTCGATGATTAAATTATTGGGCCTTGTGTTTTACCTGCACGTTTGACTGGTAACTATTACCGAAAGTTTCTAGAGGAAACATTGTTACCAACGTTGTTATAAGACATTCCGTTAGGCATACGTCACAACATGTGCTTCCTCCGCGATGATGCTCCACCCCACATTGATCACAGTGTATGCAGATTTTTGGAAAGACGATTCCCAGGACGATGGATCGGGCGTTCTGGTCCACTTCTATGCCCAGCACACAGTCCTGATTTAAATCCACACGAGTTTTGCTTCTGGTGTCAATTAAGGAAACAGTTTATGCTTAGAAAGTTAATATGTGCGCGAACTTAACGTAGAAAATTTCCGATGTGCCAATACCCTAAGGCATAAATTCATGTGTGTGAACGAGTGCGAGGAAACTGTTCACTGTCATGAAGCATGTATGGGAACGAATGGTATTGCGTAACAGGAAACGAAGTTCAAAAAATGTTCAAATGTTTGTATAGCTTATGGGACTTAACTACGAGGTCATCAGTCCCTTCAAGCTAATTATGAACTAGCTAACACTAAGGACGGCACAAATATCCATGCCCGAGGGGGGATTCGAACCCCCGACCGTATTGGCCGTGCAGCCCGTGACTGGCGCGCCGCAGTCCCCTCGGCCACCGCGGCCGGCGGAAGCAAAGTAATTGGGGTTTCATTTTCATTAATGTTGTATAAAAGGACAATAAACTGAATCTAATTTCTGATACGGTTGTGCTATAAAAGAGAAACGTCTTGTTGTACTGAATTTATTGTATATGGAAAATGAATATCGCATTCTGGAAAACCCAATGGTTGTTCATATTTATTCTTTCAGCAGCACCTGGGTGCCGTGCCGCGTCGTTGTAGACGTCCGATGTTTACATTTCTCGTCGTGTAGAGCCTTCGCACGCTCTCTCTCGCACCCTCAGGCAAGTGTTGTCAGCGCGGATCGGCCACGCGGTCACAGGGCTCTCTCGTGTATCGTCAGTCGACACTGTAAACAGAAGTACGCCTTGCATCAGTCCTACAAACATTAGTTTTTACGAATGCAAAAATAAAGTACATGATACAATAATATTTCATTACACATTTTTGTCAAGCACACAGAGATGAAACAACTGTATACTTTTGGCGGCTTATACCGTTTACACCCTGTATATACAGGGTGAGTCAGAAGGAAAGTTACATGTTTGAGGGATGATACTACTGGTGATTCAGAAGAAAAAACTTTTAAGAAATATGTGTCCTTTCCTTAACCGTTTCTGCTGCGGCGGATTAGCCGTGCGTACTGGAGCGCCGTGTTGCGGTGCGCGCGGCAGTCCGCCGTCGGGGGTTCGAGTCACCCCTCGTACATGGGTTAGTTTAACTTAGTTTAAGTAGTTTGTAAGCTACGGACTAATGACCACGCGCAGATGAGTCCGATAGATTAACAAACATTACAACATTTCTTAACCCTTTCTGGGTATACCAATAAAAACAATTGGTAACGGCAAAAGTGCAGGAGATCAGGAGGTACTGTTATGGTTTGATTAATTGTGTAAGTTTCCTCACAGAAGATGTTGGAACAGTCCACCGCCAACTACAGTGCATTTTGCTGCTCTTGTAGACAGGCGTTGTGTTGCTGATTGGAGCTCAATTCTGCAACACTACAGATCTCAGTTCGGCAACACACCACCTCTCTTCAAGAGCAGCAAAATGCACTGAAGATGGCGGTGAACTGTTTGAACTTCTTCTTTGAGGAAGCTTACAAAGTTAAACAAATGACATTTTTTAAACAAACCGTAACAGTAGCTTAGTTTATTGACACCTGCAATTTCCCGTGCCTAGTTGTATTCACTGGTTTACCCGTAAAGTGTTAATGGAAGGGCATATGTTTGTCAGACGTTTTTTGGTCAGAATAACCAGTAATACCACTCCTCAATCATGTACCTTAAAAGTCGACCACTGTACGCTACAAAAGCCTTGTCCTATCACTAAAATTAGCAAATGAGGTCCGTGTGAACTATTGGTTACTCCCTGCTACAAAGCCTGGTTCCCTAGCCCAAACTGAGAACTGACTCGTTTCAAATTACTTCAATAACAGAAAGTTAATATTGCAGTGGTCAATATACATAGCAGCTCGCACGTTATTACACACAGACATTTATAAGCAAGCCACCACAATTGAAGTTATCTTAGAAAGGTACCTAAGAAAACATTTATGGCGCAACAGAATTTAGATATAAAAAAAATAATTGCATCTGATCTTGTTCTCAGCACTTGTGAAGAACTATATTAAATAAAAGAGGGAAGGTGCTTTAAACTACAATTTATAGGCAACTTACGGATTATACTGAACTTAAACTTGTTTATTCAGATACAGAACAAGCAAAATGGGGAATCAATTTCGTTAATACAATCAAAATGCATCTCTTCCATGGATTAATGCGGACGGTGCCCAGCCCAAATTATACGTGATTTAACGCTACTGGGGGGAAGAATTCACAAACAATACTCATTCTCTCACATACACGCAATGCCACAGCGAAACTCACCAAAATCAGTGTGCTGAGACGAGGCGGAAGCAGGCGCCGCTATCGTAGGCGAAATTCAGCAACTATGAGTAGCACAAAACACAATATACAAAAACACTGAAGCTGGATCTGGTCTGTCGTGCCTGTTTTGAGATGGTGCGCGTGTATAGCCAAGTTAAATTACATCTGAATTGGACCGCGAGCAAACACGCTAACGGCGACACACGGCTACGCACTCCACTGAAGGTGAAGTGGTTGAAAATCGGACTCATTATGCAAAATAACGATGGAATCTTAAATTGCAGTCTGTTAGGAATCGATCAAGATTATATGAGGAGTGGCGTGAATTCTGGCGACTAGCTGTGAAGCCCGGAAGTCGGAACCCGGAGCCACGTGGGTTCGAAAACCGATAAAATTGAATAAATTCAGTTTCCGAAAAATAAAGAAAATTAACTACAGCTTATAAATGCTTAGAATTATATAAGGAAGCGAATGAAATACAGCTACACGAGGTAGGGGGCGATCACAGAGACGGATGAGGTCCCATCTCAGGAAAACCACAAAAATTAAATAATTACAAAGTCGAAAAAATAAAAAATTAGAATTACAGCATGCAACCCATAGAAATGTTCTTAATTACACGAAGAAGCGAAAGAAATGCAGCTACATGCGATAGGGAGCGTTTACAAAGACGGAAGAAGTCCAGTCTCAAACACGCGTAAAAGTGAAATAATTACAAAGACAAAAAATAAAATTAAGAATTACAGCCTGCAACCCATAGAAATGTTTAGAATTACATAAGGAAGCTATTGAAGGAGGTTGTACAAGGCTCAGAGTGAATTACTGACAAAGATAGAGTGCGTATTTTAAGTTTGAGAAGAACAGCAAAATTAAAATAGGCGGGGAGAGAAGATCGTAAAATATTAGTGGAAATCAGAAGGATACCTGCATAGTTACTTGCCTGATGGGCATTGAACAAACAAGAGTGGAAGCTGAAGGCTTTGTTCTATGAACCAACCACGTGGAACACATGTCACTCACGGAAGGAAATGATGAGGAGATTTTTACATGCACTGTACAAAATTAACATATCACCTATTAGAAATCAAGCCCCACAAAGTTAGAAAGCATTTGCACAGAGTTCGTACACCACCACATGATCACAAATGATTTTAACATACCAAGTCGTTATCAAACTGCAACTAGAATCACAAAGTGTACGTTTATTATTGGAAATCACTGAACTGAAAAACGAGATCACATTTTCGCACACGATCGGAAAAAATATTTAAAAAAATGATTTTAAGTTCACGAATCTAAGTTAAATGTGCTAGTCAATGAAACGCTACCATTTCCAGAAACAAGAGCAGAACCAACCTTACGAGATGACCAGACCAGAATGATCAGCCGAGCGGCCACCGGGCCGCGGGGTGACTTGGGAAGCCACTGGAAGCCGGAAAATCCAAGAAAACAGCAGTGGTGGGGACGGACAGCCAGACTCGCGCTGGAGGGAAGGCTCGCTGACTAGACTGTAACCAAAGAGTGTAGAAACATCTTTGGCAGCTTCTGCAGCTATCGACTCTGAGCCAGAGAGAACGATGCAAGGCGAGCTATATCACTCCCCACATTCAGACAGCCATAGATTCTCGCACCCACTTACAAGTAAAACAACTGCACATTCTCACAGGGACAGTGGCGTAGCGGAGAAGCCGTACTTATGCCACATTAATTAATATAATAGTAAATTATTAACACAATGAAATTAGAAAAACCTAGCAATATTAACTAACATTTTAACACATGAAATAAAAATACTATTTCTCAAGCCTTGAAAAGAGTGGGGTTCACGTTTTAACAAAATGATAATGTAGCGACATTAAATAAATTATAACTTTATAGAAATATACAAACATATATGGAAGACGACAGACGGTCCTCTTTCAACCTTTCCTCCTGACTCACCCTGTAAGTATGGTTTGTGTTGATGCGTAACAAATGTTCAAATGTTTGTTAAGCTTATGGGATTTAACTGCGGAGTCATCAGTCCCTAAACTTACGAACTACTTATGAAATTCCATATAGTAAAGACAGCACACACAGCTATGCCCGAGGATGGATTCGAACCCCCGACGGGGAATGGCATCGCGCATCGCAGCATAGCACCTCAATGCTCTCGGCCGCTCCGCCACGGTGATTCGTAACAATCCATACATCAGGAAGCATATGAGTGCCATAAAACTAAATAATAGTAATAATAATAACAAATATAAAAAATACATACCTCTGACTTCTGTGGTTTTCTGAGGTTCATGGCAGAGAAGAAGCATTACACTACTTTCTGGGGTGCAGAAATATATTCACTACATTTGCTGTTGACGTTACTATTCAAAAGTTAAAATGAAGGAGAATTTAAGGAACTGTTGAATGAAATGAATGAGTCAATGAGTACAGAATAGGGGTCTAAAGTTAACGGCAAAAAGACAACATTAATGAGAAGTAAAAGAAACAAAATAGCCAAGATGCTTAACATTGAAATTCGAGAACATGACCTAGATGAATTTGAGCAGTTCTTGTACCTTGTAAGCAAAACAACCTTCGACGGAAGAAGCATGGAGAGCACAAAATATAGACCGTCAAAAGTTAGGAGAGCATTCGCGAGTAAGAGAGTCTACTGGAACCTAAAATTTGCCTTAATACGAGGAAAATAACTACAAAGAACGCACGCTTGGAGCACAACCTTGTATTGAAGTGAAATATGGAGAGTGGAGAAAAAGGAACAGAAGAGAATCCAAGTATTTCTGATGTGGTGTTTCAGTAGGATTATAAAAATTAGGTGGACTGCTCAGGTAAAGAATGTGGAGGTTCTCCGTAGATTTAACGAAGAAAGGAGCAAGGGTAAGAACTAACGAGTAGAAGGTCGTGTATGAAGACACTAAGTAATAAAGTCCATGGTGTTAGAGGGAGCTATACTATTAGAGAAGACAAAGATAAGAATGTTGTTCTTGTTGTGGTCTTCAGTCCGGAGACTGGTTTGATGCAGCTCTCCACAATACCCTATCCTGAGCAAGCCTCTTCAACTCCACATAAGAACGAAAACCTACATCTGTGTGAATCTGCTTAATGTATCCATCTCTTGGTCTTCCTCTGCGGTTTTTACCCCACACACTTCCCTCCAAAGCTAAATTCACAATTCCTTGATGTCTAAGAATGTGTCCTACCAATCGATCCCTTCTTTTAGTCAAGGTATGCCAGAAATTCCTTTTCTCCCCAATTTTGTTCAGCACCTCCTCATTGGTTACTCGATCCACCTACCTAATCTTCAGCATTCTTCTGTAGCACCACATTTCAAAAGCTAGGAGTACAAACAGCAAATAACTGAGGAAATAGGATATACCTGGTACTCGGAAATGAAGAGTTTGGTGCAGGAAAAGAATTCAGGGCAAGCCGTTTCTAACCAAAGAAACGACTGATAAATAAATAAATCTATATTTGTCAGTGTCAGTGGTAGAGCGTGGCGGGTACCTCCCCGTCAGTTCCCGTTTCATCCGTCTCTGTAATCGCTCCCTATCGCATGTAGCTGCATTTCATTCGCTTTCTAATGTAATTCTAAACATTTCTATGGGTTGCATGCCGTTGTTTTTATTTTTCTTTTTCGGACTTAGCAATTATTTCACTTTTCCGGGTTTTGAGACTGGACTTCTTCCCTCTCTGTCAAGGCTCCCAATAGCATGTTGCTGCATTTCAGTAGCTTCCTTGTGAAATTATACACAGTTCTAGGGGTTGCATGCCATAGTTAATTTTCTTTTTATTTCGGAAATTGAATTTATTCATTTCTACCTGTTTCCGGAAGCACGTGGGTACGAACTTCGACTTCAGCGGTTTGCAGCTTGTCACCTGAATTCACACCACTTCTCATAAAACCAGTGCGAGGATAGTTTACTCTCAGATTGCAACTTAAGAGTCTGCCGTGATTTTGTCTAATGAATCCGATTTTTAACCACTTCACCAAAATCAGTGGAGTGCGATCATTTAACATATCCGTATGTCGCCGTTAGCGTGTTTGCTCGCGGTCTAATTAAAAATGCAACTTAACTTTGCTATAATGACGCATTATCTCAACTAAAGCTCGACGGAACAGAGCCGTCCTTGCAGGTTCACTGTGAATTGAGTTGTGTGGTACGTCCGGGTTTGCTGAATTTCGCCTGCGTGTGCCTTGTGTAAGCACTTTGATTTGGTGAGTTTCGCTGTTGCATTGCGTATGTGTGAGCGAGTGAACGTTGTTTGTTAATCCTTCCCCCAGTAGCCTTAAGTTCTATGTAATTTATGTTAACTTCAATGCTGGGCATCGTCAGTATTAGAGTATGTAAATGGAATACTTTTTTATTGTATTAACAAAATTGGTTCCCCATTTTGCCTGCGTTCGACCTGAATAAATAATTTAAGTTCAGTATAATTTTACTTGCTTATAAATTGTAGTTTTTATTTGATGTTGTTTTTCACCAGTACTGAGAACAAGCTCAGATGCAATTTTTTATGTTCAAGTTCCGTTGCGCTATAAATGTTTTTCTTTAGTCACCTTTATTAAATAACTTTAATTGTGCTGGCTTCTTTATTAATCCCTGTGTGTAATTTCGTGTGAGCTGCTGCATATATTGGCCACTGCATCGTTAACTTCCTGTTATTAGAGTAATTTGAACCAAGTCAGTTCTCAATTTGGGGCAGGGAACAAGGTTTTGCAGCAGGGAGTAGCGGTAGTTCACACGAACCTTCTGCTTATTTTACTGCTAAAATTAACCTTTTTTTTATATCAGTAAACTTTTATCTGGGTATTACCTCTAACCAGAATTAAGTTTTTATTTCGTACAGTGGCCCACTTTTACCTTACATGTTCGTTCCATTTCATATCGCTCTGCAATGTTACGCCTAAGAACGCGACTGCATCAACAAGCTCACTACTAATGCGGTATTCGAACATTATGGATCATTACGGGATTATTTTTCCTACTCATGCGCATCACCTTACATTTTTCTACATTGAGAGCTAGCTGTCATTCCTAGCACCAACTAGAAATTTTGTCTAAGTCATCCTGTATGCTATTACAGTCAATTAAAGACGACACCCTCCCATATACCACAGCATCATCAGCAAACAATACCAATAACTTTTACGCAAGAGGAGAGACTCTTGGCAGTTAAACAGCGCGCCGTGAACAGTGGTACAGCGTTATTGTTGACAGAATCCATCTATAATGGTACCGGACTCCATCCGTAAGTTCAAGAAAGCTAATTCCGTCTAAGCCGAAGATTCGACTGATTTCTGGTCGAAACCGAAACTTTTTCCGAAACCTATATTTTGGCTGAAACTGGCCGTTACTGAAACCGAAACTGCATATTCGGTCGGTCCTTAGTTGTCGGCTTAGTTAATCAATTCCTGGTTCAGTTTATCAGTGGTAAAATCCGACATACCATCCACGTTTTCCGTTTCAAAACCACCTCTTGTAGGGACAAAACTTTCAAAGAAAAAAAAAAGAAAAAAAAAAGTTGCTCGTACCTTGCTGCTTTCATTTTGGCCTTTGATCGCAGTTAGTGCTGGCGTAACGAGCAGCAGCTGGAAATCATTAGACGCGTTTTCATCTGGCGGGGGGAAAAACGCCGTCTTGTAATCGGGAGCCTCATTTAGCGAGAAGTCGACAGCTGCCCGCCGTAGCTCCGCGAGCTGTACCGGGAAGGGAAGCCGCGAGGTCGTTATTGTGCAGGCAGACACTGGCGTCACATGACCATTATCTAACCGGGTGACTAAGTACTGATTATTACAATGGGAGACTACCAATACGTTATATGTTGCAACACTTGATTGCTATTTTAATATTGCTATTAGAAGACGTCGTGGCTGAACTTTGCTTCACACTGGTTCTGCGTCTGTCAACACGTTACATGAAAGTTCCTTTATTGAACGTAAATATCTCTGATTCCGCAGATTCGAAGGTGGCAACAGAGAATTGCCAAAACCTGTCATGAAGAAAGGTCACCAAAAAAGTTTCATGCAACTTTTTAAACAATCTTGGTTCATCTTGATCTACTTAGTCTGATACAAATTTGCTTTTCAATTACGTTTCTTCTCATCGTAATGTTTAAGAAAATTTCCACTTGTTTGTAAAGCTTTGGGAACAAACTGCAGTGATCATAAGTCCCTAGAATTCCAAACTACTTAAACTAACTTATGCTAAGGACGACACACACACACTTACACACACACACACACACACACACAAATAAAAAAAACGCCCTAATGCCAGAAGGAGGACTCGAACCTCCGACGAGAACCAACCGCACACTTCGCACAAAGGCACCCTAGAACGCACTACCATTCAAGGCCTTTTGCTTCAGCAATGGGATTCCAAGGCTTCATTTTCTGAGCGAGTTATTAGGAATCTCATTCTCCTCACCGCTGGGAATCGACTAAACTACGTCTTTAACTCTGCTGGACACGAGTCGACCAGTGCAGTTCCTAACACACTCATGTTTGATTATTGTGTAAATTCGCTCTTGTCCAATTTGTGGAGCATTAATGACCTTCTTCCGTTAGATATTTCTCCCTCGAGCTTGCGTGAGAACTGGGAACGAACCAGACGTAATATCCAGTTATCTCAACAGCGTCAAGCTGCAAAGTTTAATTCGGGTGGGGTTGCCTTCCAAAGAAATGTAGGAGATGTGGGTTTCGATAAGAATGTTGTTAATCCTGGTTCTCATCAAGGATAGTGAAAGCTTCAATTACGTTTTCGGGATCCTTGCGGAATTATGAAAGTTTTGAGTTCCATTAATCTGCAGGTCAGGGATCTCACCTCTGGTAAGAGATTGAAGGTGCATCTTAGCCAGGTTAAGCTTGAGGTGGGGTGGGTACCCATCACCCAGATAAACCTCATAACGAGGGTTTGTTTTTGGGAGGTGGACGTTGAGCCGTGGTGTCGCTACTTCCTTCCACCTTCGAGGTTGGTGTGCATGAATAGTTGTCTGCTGGTTTGATAACCTCGCGGCATTTAAGGACGGTATGCGGCGCCATGAGGAGGGCTGTGCAGGGAGGTCAGTAGGTCGTGTGGCGAGCAGGGCCGCATTTCGGCGCACAAGTTGTTGACATCATCCAAGTTTGGCTGACAACCTTGATCTCGGCCTTTTCTGCGAGCCAGCGTTTCTGGCTTGGAATACAGCAATAACTCCCTGACCAACGTCTCCTTGCGTGGTACAAAGTTCACTTCTTCGGCGGTGTACACCGTTGCTGTGCTAGATCAGCGTAAGGGGATATGTAAGTGCTATGACCGTTGACTTTAGTGTGTGTGTGTGTGTGTGTATTAGTATATTTTCTCGGTACTGGCAAGGTTTATTTGGCATTGTAATCTTGTGTGGAATTTAAAAGAACTGCTTACCTATTGGTCTATTACCCAAGGTGCACACTCAGTTGCAATCACTTTTTGTGTTTATGATTATGGAGTTTACATTGTGCGCCATATTCTTTCTGTCTTAGGGTAAAGTCAAATATTTTATGAAATCTGTTCTGTATCTTAATAGTTGTACCTGTATGAGCTTGTCTTCTGCAAGTGTTTTTTATTCTATTAAAACCCCATGTAATTCCAAGCATGTGTGTCAATTTTTACCTCTCTATCTACATTATTCCGTGATTTATTAAATTTTCGAATTGATACTGACTTTTTGATCACCTGGTATTAAGAAAGAAGTAAGGCGGGAGGTGGGAAAACTTGTATTCCGCGGTCGAGCGGCTGCCCAGAGCCCACACATCACGAAGGTCAATGCCAAACTACGCCTCACTTGGTATAAGGAGCTTAAACATTGGACGTTTCAACAGTGGAAAAACGTTGTATGGAGTTTCGAATCAGGGTACACAATGTGGCAATCCGAGGGCATGGTGTGGGTATATCGAATGCCCGGTGAACGTCATCTGCAAGCGTGTGTAGTGCCAACAGTAAAATTCGGAGGTGGTGGTGTTATAGTGTGGACGCCTTGTTGTTTTACGTGGGACCATTACAGCACAAACCTACATTAATGTTTAAAACACTTCCTTGCTTTCGACAGTTGAAGAGCAATTCGAGAATGGCGAGGGCTTCGCTCATAAAAAAGTTCTTTCGATCATCTGTTTTCTGTCGTACAAACAAACAATCAAAAACATAATTTTAAAATGATCTTCGAATTACTCTTTCGATTTTCTCAAACAGAAGCTCTGCTTTTATTCAAATATTTCACATTTCTGTTTTTGGTCATATAAAATATATCTGACAAAAATTAAAGAATCTGAAATGCTGTTCCACCTTTTTCTGGTGAAATAAGATATTCGGTCAATTTACTTTGCCCTTCCTTTGCTACAGAGGCCAATTATATACGATTTTCCGTTCCAAATCACGCGGGAATAGACACGACGTATAAGGCTTCTTGTCACGGATTACATGGCCGCTTCCGTCGTAGGTTCAAATTGCCTTTGTGTTGTCTTTAATATAAGTTACTTTAAGTACTTTTTAAGTCTCGGGAACGATGACTTCAGCAGTTTATCCCTTAGGTTTCAATTTTTATACTTCCAATAGTACTATTATTTAGACACTTGTCTTTGCTCTATTCTCCTTATCACAAATAACATTTCCATACCTATAATGAACACGTAAAACTTCACTAGTTTGAGAAAAATTTACTATAAAGACAAGTTCGGCAATGCGAGGAGCAAGCTGAAAGACACCGTTTCCATTAACTGGATGCAGCTACTTTTGTAATTTGACGATACTTGCGAAATCGACTTGCTGGGTGACTTACCATGCTTCAGCGAACTACGGAAGTATAGTCGGTGGACTTCATACGATTTTATGATGGCTTCAATTGGGCGAGGACGAAGTCTACTTTGCTCTACGTATGTCACGTCCAGCGTAAGCAATGCATTGATGATATGACCCAGTTGTTGTTGCTGTTATTGTTCTTGTTGCCGTTCTGGCGATGGTGGTGGCCTTCAGTCAGAAGACTGAACGGATGCAGAAATCCACGTTACCCCATCTTGGGCAACCCTCTTCATTTCCAATGAACAGTAACACACATCCTTTCGAACCTGCTAACTGTACTTATCACATGTTCTCCTTCCTTTTACCAACACGCGATCCTCAATACTGTGTTTACGATTCCTTGCTATCTCAAGATATATCCTATCGAGTGACATCATCAGATATTCAAGCTACGAAATTTTCTTTTCGTCTAATTCTGTTCAGTACCTTACCATTAGTTACACTATTTACTCACCCAATCTTCATCATTCTTTTGTAACCACTCATATCCAATAGTGCTGGTCTGAATTATTCATTGTCAACGCTTAACTCCCGTCCATGGATACACTCTAAAGAAATGCCTCCAGGAAAGACTTAGACGCACTTACATTAAAATTCTATTTCTCTTCTCCAGAAATGCTTTTCTGTCATTGCCATTCTGCGTTTTATATATTATAAACAAAATCTTCCAAAGTTATTTTACTGCCAAAATAATAAAACTTGTATACAACATTTAATCAACGTTTACTAATTTAATTCGCTCAGCATTACCACATTTAATTCGACTGCGTAGCATTAGCATTGCCTTGCACTTTTACCTCTTTTCAAACAGTATCCATCCTATTTAATATCACAACCATCTTCGTTGTTGGCTCTGACAAAATAACAGTCATCAGCAAACAAAAGATTTTCCATTTCTTCTATATGAAATTTAATTCCTTCTCCAAATGACTTATGGCATTTTCCACAGCTTGCTCACTGTATAAAGGGGCTGCCTGTGGACCTACGTGGCTGCTGGTGGGTCTACGAAGCCAATGGGCCAGCTTCTGGGGTCGCCTCTGACTTCGCCACTGGGCCCGCTCCTGGGTCCATTGGTGAGGCTCACAGAGCGGCCGCCGGAGGGCCAGCCGTTGAGTGTGCCGTCGTAGGACCTGCCTGTGAGCCTTAGGGTCTGCCTGTGGGCATGTTTTAGGGCCTGCCTGTGGGCATGCCTCAGGACCTAACTGTGGGTTGAGGGTCTGAATATGGGTCTGAGGGTCTGCCTGTGGGTCTGCAGGCTGTCTATGGGCTTGCTTGTGCTGTGAGGGCTGTCTGTGGGTCTGTTTTCTGCCTGTCAGTCTGCTGGTTGCCTGTCGGACTTCTGGCTGTCTGTCGGTCTTCTGGTTGCCTGTCGGTCTTCTGGTTGCCTGTCTGTCTTCTGGTTGCCTGTCTGTCTTCTGGTTGCCTGTCTGTCTTCTGGTTGCCTGTCTGTCTGTTGGTTGCCTGTCTGTTGGTTGCCTGTCTGTTGGTTGCCTGTCTGTCTGTTGGTTGCCTGTCTGTCTGTTGGTTGCCTGTCTGTCTGTTGCCTGACGGTCTGCTGATTGCCTGACGGTCTGTTGGCTGCCAGTCGGTCTGTTGGTTGCCTGAATGTCTGTTGGTTGCCTGTCGGTCTGTTGGTTGCCTGTCAGTCTGTTATGTTGGTCTTCTGGTTGCCTGTCAGTCTGTTGGTTCCCTGTCGGTCTGTTGATTGCCTGACGGTCTGTTGGTTGCCTGTGGGCCTGAGGGAATGCCTGCCGGCCTGAGGGAATGCCTAGGAACACCATCACATAGCAAGGGAGATGAGATAAACAGCCCTCGCCGAAATGATGCTGAAACGTGATAATAAAATGTTTGTAATCCTAAGGTACGCTGCCTTGACTTACAAACCTTAAACTAACTTACTTTACGGGCAATACGCACTTCCCAGTATGGCGGGAACGGCTGTAAAATTCGTCACATGGTGCCTGAGAGTACACGGTAAAATGTGGTCGTGGTGTTGACAGGATTTTCTCATTATACTGTGTTTCCTTTTGCAAAGAGATAGATTAATATTATTGTTGTTATTATTTATTTGACATGCCCCATTATATAGTAATATTAAATGTTTGAAAGGTTGGTTAAATTCGGGTGGTTGCATCAAGTAATCTGCAAAAACACTGTACATATATATGAAGGATTAACAAACGAAGACATTGTGGTTAGTGATTTATCGTTTTACATGAAGAAATTGAACGAGTTTTACACAGCAGTAAATCTTATTGAATTACAGAAGTTATTTCTTTGTTACATTTGCACTTCCCTTCTTCAGTTATTCTGAGACGTTGATAATACGCTTTCAATTTTCCAAGACTTATCTACATTGGAAGTTTAATCATTAAAAGTTGTCTGATAGTAGGAAAATACGGTATAGCGCTTTCATCGTGTTTAGTTCTTTGCCATCGATCTTCCATCTGGTCCTAAGCTCCTATACTTATTTTTCTGCAGCTTATTGACTTTCGTGATCGCTATTTTAGCAAGATTGTCAGCTAGTTCCTATTGTTTTTGCTAAAACACAGGGAAACTGTTATTGTTGTTCTGGCCTTGAGTCCGCAGACTAGTTTGATGCAGCTCTCCATGCTACCCTAACCTGTGCAAGGCTCTTCATCTAAGAATACCAACGCCAAACTACATCCCTTTAAATCTGATAAATGTATTCGTCCTTTGGTCTCCCTCTACGACTTTACCCCACATACTCCCTTCTAATGTTAAGTTGACGAATCCCTGATGTCTCAGAATGTGTCCCACCAACATATCCCTTCTCTTGGCCAGGATATGTCAGAATCTCCTTTTCTCCCAAATTCTGTTGAGCACCTCCTCATTAGTTACGTGATGTACCCATCTAACCTTCATCATTCGTCTGTAGCACCACACTTCTATCATCTTTTTGTCTGAACTCCTTATCATCCACGTTCATTCCCATACAATACTACACTGCAGATCAGTGCTTTCAAAAAGGACTTCCTAACATTTAAATTAATATTGGATGTTAACAAATTTCGCTTCTTATGAAACACTTTTCTTCCCATAGCCATTGTGCATTTTATATCTTCTTTACTTCGGCCATCAGAAGTTATCTTGTTACCCAAATAACAAATCTCATCTACTACTTTTATCGCCTCATTACCTAATCCAATTCTTTCAGCATCGCCTGATTTTTCTGAGACTATATTCCATTACCCTCGTTTTACTCTTGTTAATGTTCATCTTATATCTTCTTTTCAAGACACTGTCCGTTCCATTTAAACGCTCTTCTACGTCTTTTGCTGTGTCTGACAGAATTACTATGTCATCAGCAAATCGCAAGGATTTTACTCCCTCTCCCTGGACTTTTAATTCCATCGGCAAACGTCTCGCTCCAATTTTTCGCAGCTTGCTCAATGTACAGATTTAACAACATAGAGGAAAGGTTACAATCCTGTCCCCCAACCACTGCGACCCTTTCATGCCCTTCGACTCTAATAATTACTGTCTGGTTTTTGTACAAGTTGAATATAACTCTTTGCTTCCTATAATTTACCCCGGGTATCTTCAATATTTATTCCAGTCAACATGTCAAAAGCTTTCTCCATAACCACAAAAGCGAAAAACATAGGTTTCTCTTTCCTTAATCCATATTCTAAGATAAGTCGTAGTGTATTGACTCGCGTGTTCCTCCAATTCTCCTAAATCCAAATAGATCTTCCCCAAGATTGGATTCCACCAGTTTTTCCATTCGGTCTTGTAAATAATTCGTGTTAGTATTTTGCAACCATGACTTATTAAACTGGTAGTTCTGCAAATTTCACAACTATCTGCACTTTCTTTTTTAGGATTTGGAATCACTATATTCTTCTTGAAGTCTAAACGTGTTTCCCCTGTCTCATACATCTTGCACATCGGGTGAAACAATTTATTCATGAATGGATCTCCTAACGATAACAGCAGTTCAGACGGAACATCATCTACTCCAGGGGTCTTGTTTCTACTCAAATGTTTGCACCCTGTAAAATTCCTTTTTCAGTATAGCATTTCCTATCTCATCTTCCTCTACTTCGTCTTCCATTTCTAGAATACTGCCTTCGATTGGATTTCCTCTGTACAGGCCTTATATATATTCCTTCCACGTTTCCGCTATCCCTTCTTTGCTTAGTACTGGTTTTCCATGAATTCTTATTATTCATACCGCTGCTTTTCTTGTCTCCAAATGTCTCTTTTATTTTCCTGTAGGCAGTATCTATGTTTCCTCTAATTTGTCTTTGAGACTTATTAAAATACTAAGTTCATAAACTGAATTGTTAAATTATATTTAAAAATTATATTTAAAAGTTAAGACTTGAAGATTACGAAGAATTAAAGAAATAATGGGGCCAGTGGGAAGAAAATCCGGGACCTTAAGATAGGAATTCCATCGCTAACTGACAGCGATAATTTTAGCTGTTTTAATATGTTACCTACAGCGGTTTGTAATATAGTGGCAAACCTTATGGAGAATTTGGGGTATCATCCTAAAATTTCTTTTTCTTTTTAGCCCTCTTAACGGCTACATGCATTTATATTCGCAATACCTATAACTACTTTTCGAATTATGTACGTTTTATTGGTCTTCTTATTAGCGCGAAAGATCTCTTGCGCGCGTCGTTTGGTGATGATCGTGTGCTCAGCCGCCACTTTCGTCATGCTTGGTCTCCCAGTCCCCAGACCTCAGACCGTGCGATTATTGGCTTTGGGCTTACCTGAAGTTGCAAGTGTATCGTGATCGACTACATCTCTAGGGATGCTGAAAGTCAACATCCGACGCCAATGCCTCACCATAAGTCCGGACATGTTTTACAGTGTTATTCCCAACATCATTCCTCGACTACAGCTATTGTTGAGGAATGATGGTCAACATATTGAGCATTTCCTGTGAAGAACATCTTATTTGCTTTATATTAATTTGTTATGCTAATTATTGCTCCTCTGATGAGATGTAGCGCTGTGTGTCGGACTTTTTTTAACTTTTTTCCCCTCTAATGAAACCCCATGTCATTCCAAGCATCTGTGTCAATTTTTACCTCTATATCTACATCATTTCGTGATTTATTAAGTTTTCAAATTTATACAGACTTTTTATCATCCGGTATATAATGGTTTTACTACAGAGAATTGACTTTCGAAATCGAGCGCTATTTTATCGACATTGTCAGCAAGTTAACTGTGAAACGTTGGGGACCTATCCAAGCATTTAATCGTATGGAGTCGTACCTCACATGGGTACCGATTCGGAGATGCGTGGTTTGAGAAAATAACCTCCGTGTTTTATAGCGTAAGCAAAGGAAGATCTCTGTGTACAACCCCCGCACTCGTAGCTAGGTAAATACTACAGAGCAACTTCGCAGCAACGATATTTGTTTCTGGAATCCTCTCAGAACCGGCCTCTCGCAGAAACCTGTGTTTGCTTGTAATATATCGGGAGCCAATAGAAAAAAAAAAAAAAAAAAAAAAAAAAAAAAAAAAAAAAAAGAGAGAGAGAGATCTCCGAACGAAGCAAGGAAAACAGATAAACGTCGACTGTAAGCAAAGGAAGGGGGGCGCTTGTGCCGACTCGTGACGCCTGACTACGACTGCCGCAAGTAGTTGGCCGGGGAATGGGATGCGATCATTTTTACGGTGGGCCCGTTGGGGAGAGGGGAGGGGTAGGGAGGAGGGGAGGGAGCTGTCGGCAGGGGCGATTGAACATCAATTGGCGGCGTTCGGGGCGTGGCGCCGGGGTCGGCCGGGTCGCTGGATGCGAATTGAAACCCGGGCGGGCCGGCGCGGCGGGCGCTTTCCATTGCAAATGAGTCTGCGCAGCACGGCTGGCTGCAGCCTACAGCGGGGCGCCCGCCACTCGGCCCGGCCGTATTAAATTTCCAGAACGCGCGCGCATTGTTTCCGCGGTGGCCGCGGTGCGGCGTGGCGCTGCGGTAGACTCTATTACGCGCCGCGCGGTTCGGCAGACTTTGCGCGGCTGGGTTCCACACCCCGGTGACTGGGTTTGGTGGCGCCGGTCTGCTCTGCTTATTTCAGAGGCGAGTGCGCGCGTCGCCTGCAGATGTCGCCGCACTCGAGCCGCCGCTGTCTCGCGCGGAGGGCCACGCGCCTCTCCTAGAGAGAGAAGGGTCCCACTCGCCGGCTGTACGGAGAGGCTGGGGAGATTAAATTTAGTAGAGTGGCCAGCACACCAGTTACTGCGCTCCTTGTGGCAACCAAACTAAACTCTGCTGCCAGTGTAATGGTGATCAAAACAGTAAGGGCCCTATTACACTATATCCCGATTAAAATTACTTGCTGTAGTCTGATTAAAATCACTTGCTGCTTGACAGTTGCCAGCCGCAGTGGCCGAGTGGTTTGCGGCGCATCAGTCACAGTCTGCACGGCCGCTACGGTCGGGGGTTCGAATCCCCCCCCCCCTCGGGCTTGGATGTTTGTGTCGTCTTTAATATAAGGTAGTTCATAAGTAGTTTGTAACTTTAGGGATGATGACCCTGCAGTTAAGTCCCTTAAGCGTAACAAACAACAACTTGACAGTTCACGCGATGGTACTTCATGGTTCCAATCAGAGCACTCAACGTCGCGCCCAAATCGTTCCCCGCTTTTAAACTGCCACGATAAGTGGTCATATCAATTCCATTTACCAGTGACGGCGCGTCCTATATGTCTACTGGTTCAGTGAACCCCCAGCAAAAAGCTCGTCGTGAGAAAAGTGAATAAGATAAAAGGTTTGTTTAAACTATCATTCTTCATTTCGTTCTTCTATCAGATCATTTTACATGCACATTCAAAGTACTGGGTGATCAAAAAGTCAGCATAAATTTGTAAACTTCATGAATCACGGAATAATGTAGATAGAGAGGTAAAAATTGACAAACAGGTTTGGAATGACATGGGGTTTTATTAGAAAAAAAATAAAAACATAAATAAATAAAATCAAGACATGTCCGACTGATCATCTGACCAGAAAGCATTAGGTAGCATAAGAAATTAAAACAAAGCAATGATGATGTTTTTTTACAGGAAATGCTTAATATGTTCTCCATCATTCATCAACAATAGCTGTAGTCGAGGAATAATGTTGTAACGCCACTGTAAAGCTTGTCCAGAGTTATGGTGAGGCATTGGCGTCGGATGTTGTCTTTCAGCACCCTTAGAGATGACGGTCGATCACTATACACTTGCAACTTCAGGTAACCCCAAAGCCAATAATCGCACGGGCTGAGGTCTGGGGACCTGGCAGGCCAAACATGACGAAAGTGGCGGCTGAGCACACGATCATCACCAAACGACGCGCGCAAGACATCTTTCACGCGTCTAGCAAAACCTATTTTTTTTTCTTTTTGGTAATAAAACCCCTTGTCATTCCAAACATGTATGTCAATATTTACCTCTCTATCTACATTATTCCATGATTTATTAAGTTTTCTAATTTATACTGGCTTTTTGACAACCCGGTATTTTTATTGCATGACAAACGCTTTATGTCGCGGCGACAGCACGTATACGAGTCGTAGCACGGCCACTTAACATGGGAAGCAGTGGCCACAGCATTGCAATGCGCATGCGTGGCCAAGGTTCAAATTCTACATCTACATCTACAACCATACTCCGCAAGCCACCCGACGGTGTGTGGCGGAGGGTACCTTGAGTATCAATATCGATTTTCCCTCCTATTCCAGTCACGTATTGTTCGCGGAAAGAAGGATTGTCGGTATGCCTCTTCTGAACCCCCTGCTGGCAGGAAAGAGCGAGGTGAAACGCCGCTTTTAACATTGGCGGTGGAGCTGGTAGGCACACCAGCTCCTGGCTACTCGAGCTCTGGCGGTTACGCCTGAATGCTCCCGAAGCAAGACAATGGAGCTACTGCGCACCTCGCCTTGCGCATGCGCAAATACTCCATGAAGGCAACATCCGGCCTTCATATTTGTTTTTGATGCGACGAAGATTCATCAAAATCTCGTCATATTTGGCAAAATATCTTGTTACTGTTAATTAAAGTCGCATCAAGTGTAAATGCCTTCAGAAGATCCGATCATGAATGATAATGAATACATTACTCTCCACCTAAAAAGAATAGACGCATGGTTAGCGGCATCGCGATGCGCTATGTCTCTTTAAAACTCTATCTTCTTTTAACAGTAATAGTCGACCACTGTACGAAACAAGAGCCTTGTTTTATCAGTAAAATTAGGAAATTAGGTCCGTGTGAACTACTGGTTACTCCATGCTACAAAGCCTTGTTCCCTGGCCCAAACTGAGAACTCACTCGTATCAAACTCCTTCAATAACAGGAAGTTAATACTACAGTGCTCAATATACATAGCAGCTCACACATTATAACACACAGACATTAATAAGCAAGCCACCACAATTAAAGTTATCTTAGAAAGGTGGCTAAGAAAACATTTATGCCGCAACGGAATTTAGACATAAGAAACATTGCATCTGAGCTTGTTCTCAGCACTTGTGAAGAACAATATTAAATAAAAGAGGGAAGTTGCTCTAAAGCTACAATTTATAGGCAACTTACGGATTATGCTGAACTTAAACTTGCTTATTCGGATAGAAAGCAAGCAAAATGGGGAACAAATTTTGTTAATACAATAAAAATGCATCTGTTACATGGATTAGTGCGGATGGTGCCCAGCCTAAATTATACATGATTTAATGATACTGGGGGGAAGGATTCACAAACAACACTCATTCTCTCACACACACGCAATGCCACAGCGAAACTCACCAACATCTGAGACGAGGCGGAAGCAGGCGCCGCTATCGTAGGCGAAATTCAGCAAGTCGGAGGTAGCAGAAAACACAATATATATAAACACTTTGAAGCTGACTCTGGTCTGTCGTGCCTATTTGGAGATGGTGCGTGTGTATAGCCAAGTTAAATTACAACTGAATTGGACCGCGAACAAACACTTTAACGGCGACACACGTCTACGTTACATGAACACAGTCCACTGAAGGTGAAATGATTGAAAATCGGATTCATTATACAAAATCACGGTGGATTGTCAAGTTGCAGTCTGTTAGAAATCGATGTAGGTACTGGTTCTATATGAGAAGTGGCATTAATTCAGGCGACTAACTGCAAACACCGGAAGTCGGAACTCGGACCCACATGGTTCCGAAAACCGATAAAATTGAATAAATTCAGTTTCCGAAAAATAAAGAAAATTAACTATTATGCAACCCATAGCAATGCTTAGAATTATATAAGGAAGCGAATGAAATACAGTTACACGCGATAGGGGTCGATTACGGAGACGGAAGAGGTCTTGCCTCAGAAAAACCACAAAAATGAAATAATTACAAAATCGGAAAAATAAAAAATAAGAATTACGGCATGCAACCACTAGAAATGCTTAGAATTACACGAAGAAGCGAAAGAAATGCAGCTACACGCGATAGGGAGCGCTTACAGAGACGGATGAAGTCCCGTCTCAAAAAACTCGTAAATTACAAAGTCGGAAAAATAAAATTAAGAATTACAGCATGCAACCGTTCTAAATGTTTAGAATTACATAAGGAAGCTATTGATGGAGGTTGTACAAGTCTCAGAGAGAATTACTGACAAAGACAGAGTGCGTACTACCAGTCGGAGAAGAAACAGCAACATTAAAATAGGCTTCATACACCGCCACATGATCACAAAAGATTTTAACATACCAAGCCATTATGAAACTGCAACTAGAATCACACACACCGCATTTATCTACTGGAAATCACTGAATTGAAAAACGAGAACACATTTCTCCACACGATCGGAGAAAATATTAAAAAAAAAAAAAAAAAATGATTCTTAGTTCAAGAATCTAAGTTAAACGTGCTAGACAATGAAACGCTACCATCTCGAAACACAAGAGCAGAACCAACCTTACCTCACCAGAAGACCAGCACAGAATGACCAGACCGAGCGGCCACCAGACACGGGAAGCCACCGGAAGCCGGAAAATCCAATATCAGCGTTGGTGGGGATGGAGACACTCGCACTAGAGAAGGCTCGACGACTGGACTGTAACCAAAGGGTGTAGAAACCTATTTTTTAGCCTCAGAATCTATCGACTCTGAGCCAGAGAGAACGATACAAAACGAGCTATCACTCCCCACATTCAGACAGCCATAGATTCTCGCACCTCCACTTAAAAGTAAGACAACTACACATTCTCACAGGGACAGTGGTGTAGCGGAGAAGTTACATTTATGCCACATTAATTAATATAATAATAATATTAAGATAACAAAGTAAGAAAAACTTAGCAATATTAACTAATATTTTAACACATGAAATAAAAAATGCTATTCCTCAAGCCTTGAAAAGAGTGGAGTTCAAGTTTTAACAAAATGATAATCTAGCGACATCTAGCGACATTCAATCCAGCGAAATCAATTATACCTTTACAGAAATGTACAAAAAATATATGGAAGACGACAGACAGATATGCAATATGTAGCTGTAATTAACTATGTAAACAGTGTTTGTGAAAATAAATAAATAAATAAATGGAAACAGTGTGAGACGATCGGTGGCTTGAGCGAAACATTCCAAGGCGCTCAACGCCTGGCGCTGTAAAATACAATGCAACAGCCACCAGGACAGCAAACCCCTTAATTTTATATTTATTTTCTATTACATTGTTTTATCTCATAATTTCATTTAACAGCAATTTCAGAATCTATTGACTTTCGACATGTGCATAACAAACTATATCCAATCATGTTTTTACGATCTCCATTTGAACTAATGTATTATAGTATGTATGATTGTAAATTGTTATTATAATTGCTAGCAACAAATCTAAACAACGGTTGAGGAGATCCAACAACGTGTGACTTCAGTACTTAGAGCGATTCCATAAGAAGCGTTTGCTGTTTCCAACAGCTGTACAACCGATGTCAAAATGTGCTGTAGCCAATGACGATTACTTTGAAGATCAGTATAGGTAGTTTGTTTGTAACTCCTATTGCCTATATTTCCTGAGACCTTTAACCGAACTTAGCAGACTCACCTTATTAGCACAGTTTGCAGCTTCCATTTAGAAAAGTTTCGTATGATTTACTCGAAAACGAGCTGTCCAAAGGCTGCAATTCAGGGTTGTTACTGCACCACGGTTGCACAGTGGCAGAGTGCCAGACTAGAAATCATAAGGTCGCGGCTTCGATCCCCGCCAGGTCCTGGGATTAATATCTGTCACTTTCCATTTCTTTCACCTCTGTCAGTATTTCTCATGTGAAAAATACCGAGTAGCACCGTGGTTCGGAACCCACGTTAAACTGTAGGTCCCCCTATAACTGGTTGGGTAAGTCAGTTCGAAGGTCGGAGGAAGGCAACGGCATACCACCTCCAAACAGGACCATGCCTAGTAAAGCACTGTGGTGTTCAAATCAATCTTCGGATTGTTGACTGCTTTACCTTACTGCGTCTGTACTGGGACTTAGAAATGAACAAGAATGTGGTTGTGTAGCGCAGTGTTCAAGTCATAGTTTCATGTGCTGAACTCCATGGGTCCCAATTCCGTCGAATGCGATTATTTTAATTTTTAAATCACAATTACTTTGAATTTGTTTTTATTAACTTAATTGTTTAAGTTCTAATAACTTGTAACGTATGTCTCATAACAATACTGACTTTTTTTATTCGCTATTGTTTTGCTTCCTTTTAATTCCCTTTTTTTTTTGTGGGAATCTGATTTTATCTTTTCAAATTTGAGCTATAGAAACAGTTTCCTTCTAAATTAAATGTAAAATAAAATAAAATAAACTGCCAAAATAGCCGCGGCGGATTAACCGAGCGATCTGGGACGCCGTGCTGCGGAGTTTGTGCTGCCGTTCGTCGTCGGGGGTTCGAGTCCTCCCTCGGTCATGGGTGTGTGTGTGAGTTATTGTCCTAAGGTTACTTTACCTTAGTTTAAGTAGTTGTAAGCTACGGACTAATAACCACGCAGTTTAGTCTGATAGATTTAAAAACATTTTAACTTTTTTTTCTGCCACGATAAAAATGCTTGCACAAACTAAGCAACAAGAAATTAACGAAGCACTCAATATTCAGAGATAGTTTAAATCTAGTCAAAGTGATAACCTAATTACTCACCCGCCACTCGTCATAAATTAAATTTGGCTTGGCGTTGCATAGCCAAATCAAAATTACGAATGAGTCCTTACAAATGGTTTTCTTTACATGGCTCTGAGCACGTTATTAGACACTCTAGATTCTTGTGTAAAGAAGATGATGTACTTAAGTATTCCAATTTTAAAAATTTCCTCTAGAAATACACATTCATATATTATTGCATAAGCAAAATATTAACATTTTCATATTTTAAAAGTTAATCCTCTCGGTTAGTCTAGCGGTCTAACGCACCGCTTTTCGAGACAGGGAGGCGTACCGGCCCCGGTTATAATCCACCGGCGGATCAACGAACGGGGTCTGCCGGCCACCCTCGCTGTGGTTTTTAGGCGGTTTTCTACATCTACCTAGATGAATACGGGCCTGGTCTCCAAGTCTCGTCTCAGTTACACGATGCGCAAACATTTCGTAACACTTTACACTTTAGCAGATATAACACAATACGCAGACATTTGGAGTACAGAGTTCCCCCCCCCCCTCCCCCTCCCCCCCCGAAGGCATGCGGGTTAGAACAGGAAGGAAATCTGGCCACCCAATAAATATTAACACGCCAAATCGGGATTTAACAAGGCCTACCCTGCATGTGCGAGAACATGGCCGAAAAAAAAGATATTTTAAAAGTTATCTAGTGAGCCACCTGAATAGTTCAGGCGACTCAGTAGTATGTCGCGACCCACCGCTTGGAAACCACTGCATCAGGTAAGTCAAACTATCAGAAAAATTTCCAGTAACAGCCATTTCAAAAACACACATTGCGAAATAAGGAAAGTACGCAGTGCCCGACCACATGTAAATAAAAGTACAAGCCTAACAAATTTATGCAAATATTTACACTGAGAGAACACTTCAAGAGAGATAAAAGAGACATAAAGAAGCAAGTAAGGGCGTCAATGCACACCTGAACACCCGTCGAATTACCTTTTAGCTCTTATACGTATTATATTTAGAACGGGATGCTGGTGAACTCTCGATAGTCGTGAAGTCCACCTTGAAGCAATTTAATAGTTCTAGTAAACAATTTAATATTTACTGGAATCTAACTGCTTTGATTTGTTTTTCTGTAAAATATTTTGCTATGTCTTTATTATGTTACTTGAATACATGCTGTATGTAAGTCGTATAAAATATGTTCTTCTGGGAGGTACTACGTTCTGAGAAACTGAAATGTAGTGTAGCACTCTTTTATATGAGGAAAATAATTTTATATGAAATGGGAATGTTGTAGGAAGGCTCTGCGAAACAGAAATGTCTAACTGGCAGCTGAAAAGATGGATTCAGTCTCGTTGAAGGTAGTTATCTTTTTACGTATGATGCTAACATCCTACGCGCTCCATGAGGGTAATCTAGCGGCTGAACGTCGATAAATTTCCCTGGGATTTACATATCCTCGAGGCAATTTCACGGCAAATACTACACTGCACACATATCTGTGGTCACGGCAGAGCCCCGCCAAACGGAGCGCGCACAGCCGTACCGTCGTTTCCTCGAAGCCCTTGACGGCGCATCCCACCCCCTGTATCTTCGTCGTGGACAAACGTAGAAGGCTGATTTTTCAGTGACCAAGAGTACCTGCTATAACAGCTACATTTCCACATTAAACTATTCTACGCTTTTTAGTTCATGAAAAATTGACAGTCGGAAGTCGCTACTTCTGTCACTCACTATTGACATTATAGATATTAGTCATTAGAAGTATTCGTCGCAGAGGGATATGATAAAGGTAAATACAAGGTATGTAATATTCGATAGGACGTATCATTAAAAATAATAAATAAATAATTGAAAGGTTTTACAAAGGGGCAGGGAAAAGGAAAGTGAGGAGTGTGGAATTTACACTACCAGCCATTAAAATTGCTATACCAAGAAGAAATGCGGATGATAAACGGGTATTAATTGGACAAATATATTATACTGTAACTAACAGGTGATTACATTTTCAAACACTTTGGGTGCATAGATAATGAGAAATTATTACCCAGAACAACCACCTCTGGCCGTAATAACGGCCGTAATACGCCTGGGCATTGACTCAAACAGAGCTTGGATGGCGTGTACAGGTACAGATGCCCATGTAGCTTCAACACGATACCACAGTTCATCAAGAGTAGTGCCTGGTGTTTTGTGACGAGCCAGTTGCTCGGCCACCATTGAGCAGACGTTTTCAATTGCTGAGATATGTGGAGAATGCGCTGGCCAGGGCAGTAGTCGAACTTTTCCGTATCCGGAAAGGTCCGTACAAGACATGCAACATGAGGTTGTGCATTATCCTGCTGAAATGTAGGGTTTCACAGGGATCGACTGAAGGGTAGAGCCACGTGTCGTAATACACCCGAAAAGTAACGGCCACTGGTCAAAGTGCCATCGATGCGAACAAGTGGTGACCGAGACGTGGCATCCCATACCATCACGCACGGTAATACGCCAGTATGGCGATGACGAATACATGCTTTCAGTGTGCGTTCACCGCGATGTCGCCAAACATATATGCGACCATTATGATGCTGTAAACTGAACCTGCATTCATCCAAAAAAATTACGTTTTGCCACTCGTACACCCAGGTTCGTCGTTGCGTACACCATCGCAGGCGTTCCTATCTGTGGTGCAGCGTCAAGGGTAACCACAGCCATGGTCTCCGAGCTGCTAATACATGCTGCTGCTAACGTCGTCGAACTGTTCGTGCAGATGGATGTTGTCTTGTAAACATCCGCATCTGTTGACTCAGGGATTGAGACGTGGCTGCACGATCCGTTACACCCATGCGGATAAGATGCCTGTCACCTCGACTGATAGGGATACGAGACCGTTGTGATCCAGCACGGCGTTCCGTATTGCCCTCCTGAACCCACCGATTCAATTTTCTGCTAACAGTCATTGGATCGCGACCAACGCGAGCAGCAGTGTCGTGATACCAAAACCGCAATCCCGATAGGCTACAATACGACCTTTATCAGAGTCGGAAATGTGATGGTACACATTTCTCCTTCTTACTCAAGGCATCACAACAACATTTCACCAGGCAACTTATCTGCTTACTACAGCACCTTCTTCCTGTCGGTTACATTTCGCGCCTGTAGCACGTCATCTTCGTGCTGTAGCAATTTTAATGGTCAGGAGTGTAATAACCCACTACCTGTATCTATAAAAATCTCATAAAAAGTGGTAAATCAGAACATTAAAGACGCTGTTTATTAAAAATAAACGATTTCAGTTGGCCTAATAGTAGCCTCCTTAAACTATCATATACAGAATTCTCTATTTTTCTGGAACCTGAAGAAAGATTTCGGACTGCATCGCTGTTTGTAGTTAGCTATTACAGCCGTATATAGAAAATATATCCCCTCTTCCAATCATGTTCTACGCCGACGAATGATGTAAGCGTTCCGAGTCTCACAGTGTTAATCGGCCGTTCGCTCCCATTTTTAGTTCACAACTCACGCCGTTAGGAGGTGCTGGGGAGCGCTGTCACTCGTTTCAGCTATGAGTTTCCGCTATTGCCTTTATAAACTATTTGCTATTATGTACAGTGTGTCCTGTCCGGGAACCTCTTCCACTGGAAATGTTCTCTACAGTGTGTCCGTGTATCTTGCCTTGTGGGACGCGTAGTGGTGGCAGCACATTCATATTGTTGTATAAGTTAACGGCCGGGTTTCATTGCTTTTGGTTGCAGTTATGTTGTGAGTTGAAATTCGACATTATCACAATTAAAACAATGAAATTACTCAGTTATATGAATTACAAGAAAATACACTGTACTCATCATAATCACAGTAGGTGCTGGAAATGATTTCCTCTTTCTTGAATGCGTAGTTGGACACAATTAAATTTATTTTCGTATACCCTTGCCTATGTTTCACGTGTAATCTAATGCAGATATTCAGTTATCGCTGTCTTAAGTTCATGTATTGTCTTTGGGTTACTTTCATAAACAAATGTTTTAGCCGCACCCCAACGGAAACAGTCGGGAGAACACAAATCCGGTGAGCGAGGGGACCAGAGGCCTTTTGTAATTATTCTGTCTCCAAAGATTTCATCCAAAAGCCTTAGGGATTGGTGTGCTGTATGAGCAGTAGCGTTGTCTTGCTGGGAAAATGTATGACTGCTCTCATCTTCATTCAACAGGGCAATAAATGGATAAATCATGTGGGAAAAATAGATTTCGGAGGTGACGGTAGTTTCGAAAAACATCGGCCCTTACAATTCGCGCTCCTGTTATGGCAACCCGCACCCCGATTTTCTCTGCGTGCAATGGCATTTCTGTTAAATCATGTGGCTTTTCGGGTGAACGATTACGTGAATTTTTAGAAATTATGTAGCCATAAAATGTTTGATCTGAAACACCAACTCCATATCTGTCAATAAATCGCTGAACTCATTCTTAATATGCTATTCTTGTCGTATGGTCCACATAACGTAATTGTTGCACTACATTAATTTTATACATCCGTAACATGATGTCCGAAATGTCGTCGAGCTTCCGTTCTGTTAAAAGCGTTGTTTTTGTACTGTGGTGTGTCTTAAAAGTTTCCGACAGCGATTTCAGTGTACAGTTACGTACAGGTTGTATTATGGTAGGCACTGCTCCACTTTTACAGGTCTTTTGTCGGTTCTATTTACGTAAATGAACATGTTCGTTGGTCCTTGGCGATAACCTTAGAACTTCACGGCAATTTTTAAGATTATATGTTGGTTTGAAGTAATTTACTGAGCATAAATAATAATGTGTTTTACATAATCATTAAGCGCAATCAAGAGAAATGACTTCTGGTTCCTTGCTTTGTTGGCTGTAAAATCCGAAGTAAAGATTGTTCTGTTATGCTTATGATCGCAAGGACTGAAGAAATACGGAAAAGTGGGAAGTGAAAATTAACCGAGAAAGCGGGAGCCTTAAGGCGACTTACAAAGCAAGAAAGGCATTGATAAAATTCAGTAATGGAACTACTGCCTGTGAAATTCCTGCGTGTTGTAGTGATTGCGTACTAAATTCGTAATGTGAAGCATGCGAATTCGAATCCAATAAGCGATAAACTTTTGCAACAATATTTGCTAGCTTTTTGTTAATTCATGGTTCTGGAATTTTATATGTCGTGCTGCAAGGTATGTTTTAACATTGCAACGGGACCTCTCCCTTGGCTGTGTGTTGTTGGCTATTCACAATCCTATAATTGGTTATGGGAGATAACGAGAGAAAGGGAGGGGGCGTGACTATTGACTAATTGTAGACATTCAGTTACCTAATTTGAGTCCCTTTCTGAGGTTTCACTAGACATAGTATCGGTATGTTTCCGATTTTCTGTGATACTCTGTCCCTAAAAGTATCTACAGAATAACGGTTTTTGCTATTTCACAGTTTAGGAAAATGTTATAAGATCGACAGAACACTTAAAATCCATTATATCGGGGCGGAAAGCGATAATATTGCACTAATTTCGGAGATGAATATTCAGACAGAAAATTCTGAAATTGCATTATTTTGTTTGAGATACATAACATGGAGTATCTCTCTTTCTCATTAATCAACTGCCAACTGCCAAAATTACCAGAACATCATTAAACATTCGACAGCCGTAGAAGCTATCGTTTAATGACACAACAGTAGTAGTTCATTTTGAAGTTACTCATTCAAAACCTGATCTGATATTAGTTACAGTCAAAATAGTTGTAATAATTTGACCCCGAGAAAGATATTAAAAAGACAAACCACTTTCTTAATGTTCGACTACGAGAATTTTATGCAGATCAGTACCTCATTATCAAAACTCAATATCATACTCAATTAAATGCAGTGTTGCATAACAATCATTTAGTACGTTACCAATAAAGTAATCTGTTCAACAAGATTACCAAATCAATACTTCACTTTAAATCAACAAATAACTAATTATCAAAAAAAGAAAGTAGGTTAATCTTCTAACTACGTAAATGAAACAGGAAAGAAAGGTCAACTTTGTTGCTTTTTATTAATAATCACCATTACATTACCTAAATGATACAACCTTTTCCTAATTACATGAAATACTATTACCTTCATTCCAGATGTGGTACAATCTTTTTCACAATTATATAAAATGCAATATATTCCAAATTCAATCAAACCAACTTGCTGGCACTGCAGCCTCTGCCCTACATCCGAGCGACATCCACAACACAACTGATCTCTAAGCCAGCTGAACAGCAAGTCTGTTTCTCTGTCTCTCCACAAGAGCTACAATACATAATCTTTACCAAAGATGAAACTTCACATATTTATGTACACATATCGATACACACAGTAGGTGCAATATTATACATTTTCTTGCAATCAAGTTACTGGACACAAAACAGGAGGCACGATATTAGACATTTTCTTACAAATTCAAGAATATAAATTTTCTATGGACACGTTTCAACTGTTTCTGAGAGGTATTTGGGTACAAATTTATTAGGCCTGTATGAATATAGATGAATGGCATTTCTTTAACCACGTACTGTTTAGTAAGCTAGAAGATGTGCTGGGGTCTAATGGGGGGAAGTGATGGCTTATTTCAGTCGTTAAGTGGCTGCATTTCTGCCTGGGTCGCTATGTTAAGTGCACGTGCCGCGCGCAGTCTGGTAAAAACATGGCGGCCACAGGTAAAAACATGGCGGCTACAGGCTGGTTTGCTACCCTCTCCATATACAGGCTCTCTATCCCCACCATACTACCACTGCAGGTCCACGGAACACGTGCAGGTGCGCTCTGTCAGTGCTGCCAACCTTACACGACCCGCAATGCGAGACACGGGGAGATCGTCACTGCGGAGAAACTTTGCGGACACATTTTATCTTGTCCACTTAGGTTCGTCGTTTAAGAGGTGCTTTAGACTGTACCACAACACGAAATGGTCCCTGTCTAGCTACTACTACCTCTCTCTCGGTGTAATCGAATGCGGCAGGTAAACAAGGCGCCGCCACGTGGTGGTCTGTGCGTGGATTATGGAGTGGGCGGGCAGCGGTGTCGGCGTTGCGTGCGGACGGGCGAGCTGCCCATCAGGCGGGTAATGCGGCAGGAAATGAACGCCGCGATGAGCGGGCGTGGCCGGCCAATCCGTAATGGCGCGCTTAAATATTTAGCCCGGCCTCTTACTTACCCTCCCCTCCCCTCACCGAGGCGGCGGGGGTGCTCTCAGCACGTTCTGCACGCCAGCGCCCGCATTCAGAAATGACGTAAGGAGTGCCACTCAGGGACATAGGCATCCACGACACGGAAAGCATCTTAGGAGAGTGGGGAGGGGGACAACGTAGGTGCACAACAAAGGCATTTCTCTCTGTTCTGGGCCTCCCCCTGTAACCAGAGCTGAACTGGCAGGCTTTTTTTTTTTTTTCTTCTTTTTTTTCTTTTTTTTCTTCAAACCTTAGCTGTTGCCACATTCCAGTCGGAGCTCACGTTCCAACACTCGCGGCAGGTTCTGTAATTGAAGTTGTTACCGAAATAGCTAATACTTAAAACTTCCTGGCAGATTAAAATTGCGTGCCGGAACCGGGACTCGAGCCTGGGAGGTATAAATTTCGCCGGCAACCACTCTACCACTGAACTATCCCGACATGGCTCACGCTCCAACACCAAAACTTTACATCTAGCCGGCCGCAGTTGCCAGTCACGTTATGCACGGCCACTACGGTCGGAGATTCGAATCCCCCGTCGGGCATGAAAATTTTTACCGTCGTTTAAGTAGTTTGTCAGTTTAGGGACTGATGACCCCGTAGTTACGTCCCTTAACCTATTTCTTCCCAAAAACAGAAATTGTGAAAATGTGTTATATTTAGTCATCAGGTTGTCTTTAAAACAAGTGAAATAACATTACAAACTAGCAGTATGTGTTGTAATTTGCACCACCCATAATGTTGCGTTGTTCCCTAGTAAAATAATAAAAAAAATTAGTTTCTGTGATCACATTCTTCTATTTGTTCAAACTGTGCAATATTGTCTATTATATGATAACTCTGAATTACATTGATGCTATCACTCATGAAATATTGAAAAACACTATGTGTGAAGCTGAACTTGACATTTCTTGTGTATGTAGATCGTCTGACGTTTGTAAATCTTGCATCTTTTTACGAAGTGTTAAGGTAATTGTGAAACTTTAACCCATATACAGAGAACTCGTGAATGCCTTTTAACACATGTGTGGTGAGTTTTGTATAGTAAGTCCATTTCGACTGCATTTTGTAAGGCTAAATTTTGTGTTGCGGGTACGCAACACTGGGAAGAAATGGATTAAGTTATACAAACATCTGAACATTTGAACTTTACTTCTGCCAGTACCTCGCCTCCTAGTTTCTAATCTATACAAAAGTTCTCCTGCGAACCTTGCAAGACTAGCACTCCTGGAAGAAAGGATATGGTGGAGGCTTGGCTTAACCACAGCTTAAGGGTTGTTTCCAGAATGTTTCATTCTGGTAGCTAACATTTAGTTCTGTAATGACGATGTCTAATGGGTAGAGCTGATTGGTGCAATTTTTCGGAAGCCGCTTCAACCGGGTTGCTTAATTAAGGCTGTTATCCAACAATACAACACGTTTCCAATACTCTGAGATATTCAGCTATCAGTCGATCTTTTTTAAAAATGTTTGTTAGCAAATCATGATTTCGGCCAGTAACTGGCCATTATCAGTGCATGTGTCTAACTGAAGATGTTATTAATATGTATAACATCTTCAGTTAGACACATGCATTGATAATGGCTAGTTACTGGCCTAAATCATGATTTGCTAATTAACATTTAAAAAAAAGATCGACTGATAGCTGAAAACCTCAGAGTATTGGAAACATATCACAGTCGTGGAGCGCACACCATGGAAAGTAACCTAATACAACACGTGTAATAGGCCAAAGTTGTTTCGGATTGGGCTAGCCTTAGGTTTCACTTACAGTCATATATTCTACTTGCTGGAAGTACCCGTCTTTGTCCGGGTTTAAAATAAGGTTTTCTGTAGAAGTGTACAATACAGTTTATTTGCGTGTAATAAAAGGGTACATTTATGTTAAAGCATGCAACGAACGAAATTTTATGTAGACATTAACCTTCATCTTGTTCTCAACATCAAGTGTACAAAATGTCATCAAGATCGGAGCAAAACTGTGGATTTTGGCGAAATCCATATGTAGCCTCCAGCATGCATTAGACGAAATTTTTTGTAGACAGTGCCCTTCCTTTTTTTTTTTTTTTTTTTTTTTTTTTTTGAAGGTTAATTGTGCAAAATTTCATCATGATCAGTGCGAAGATATAGATTTACACGGTCACGTTGAGAACGCACTTTCACTTTTTCTCAAATATTTCGGTTGGTTTTCCAAAAAATCGAACTAAACCTGTTTAAGAACCTTCCCCATGTAATTTTGTGTACGTTTACCAAATTTCATGTTATTTGGTTGTCTGTATTTTCAGTTATAAGAGAGCAGACAGACAGACAACAAATGCGTCTTATAAGTATAGAGATATTATTTGCTTCCTATGTTCTATGCAATATCATTAAACACGAAGAATATCGTGCTTTACCGTCCTCAGAGTGTGTAATCCATATTTACATTCTAATATCACCGTCTATCGTATAATTATATAAAAGTATACGTCTGTCACTTGCAACTATAGTAGCGACCCTAGTGTATGATGTCAACCGTAGTGCCACTATCAATCTACTGTCTAACTCGAACAGTCAAGGAAGATTCAGCACTGCCGTAACAGAAGAATTACATTATACAAACGATTGGCACTTTGTCCGCTAGGAGCGCTACTGTCTTCCCAAGTGACGTGTTTAAACCTTCGAAACTAGTGTGCAGGATAGGTAGTCTTATTTCTCAAAGTTTTTGTACAGTAAATATCATTGGTCTAGTTTAAACTACCCAAAATTTTAGTAGCTACAACAGCCAATTTTATAAAGCTTTCTTTTGCAAGAACAAACATCTTATTTTTAATATATAATTACTTTTTATTCACTGCAGACGTAATAAAATGTATATCTTGTAGGAACTGTCGACACAGGTGTGTGAAGTTCTTCAGGTAATTGTGATTTACTTAACAGCATTATTGAAAACAGTATTTCACAAACGGATTTGGCCGAACATTGGTGTACGTTTTGCAGCCTCATTATGAAGACGTGGAAAGTCCTCTCGAGGAATTTCTGCGTAGAAATCCTGAAGAGTTTTAATGTGACAGAAATTGTCTCTGAATCTGGAATTGCACTTCATATCTATCATTTCCATCTGCAAATGGATGGGAGCAGTTTCAGAGGATACAGACAATGGTCATCACAACGTCTCCAAAACAGATCGAATTGGCAGTATCCTGAAAACGATTTGAAACATTTTCCTGTTTTTCTTCCAAAACTGAAATGAGTTTCTATAGAACCAGAAAGATCAGGGAAATGAGTGCTGGCCGTTAGAAACCACAAGCCGCATTGTACTGCAACATGAAATATCGCTCCATAATGAGTACTTTTGAAAAGCGCACGAGCAGAGCTGAGACAGTTCCAGAAATATCTTGTTCACCCTTGGCCCATACCATTTGGCACTTCCTGGCTGGCCTTGTCTACTAAACACCAGACGATGTTAGCGGAGTGCACCAGAACAGGGCGTCAACATGTCTGTTTTATCGACCAACTCTCCAGGGCAGTTTACATGTCAGGATCAAGGAACATTGAGAGGACATGGACAGAAAGAATGAGAAGGATGGGGGGGGGGGGAGAGGAGACTTGAAAATTGACAGACAGAGGGGGCATCAGGAGGTTAACAAAGAAAAGGAGATGGTTGGGAGGTTATGAAAAAATGGCCAGAGACAGGCGTTTGGAGGAGATAAATTGAGGAAGGGCCGAGTGGAACTGGTGTGAAGAGTTGGGTGTAAAGCAGAGGATGCCCTGATGTACAGGTGAGAAAGAGTTAGCGACAGGGGGAAGAAGGAATGGACAGAGAGACGGGCGATGAGAATATGGACAAACAAGAGAAGTGAACGGTGAATTAGAGGAATGAATTAGAAGATATGGATCCAAACAGATGTTGTACAGACTTAGATATGGGTACAGGAGATTGGTCCAGAGAGAGGGTGTTTGGGAGAAGGAGGTAGAGAGGAAAGGAAGACATAGTGAGTCATGAATGAGAGGATATGATGGAACTGAGAGATAGGGATGATGAGGAGAGGGCCAAAAATAGACTGGGAAGATAAAGGTGAAGAAGAAAGTGACAAAGAGAGAAGATGGTCTTGGCATGAGGCAATGAGGAGGAGAAGAATGGCAGATCTAAAGGGGAGAAGGAGGTTCAGAGGAGGGAGGAGGGAACGGAGAGAGATAGGGTATATGGACAGGAGGGATGTGGATGAGACGGTCCTAGATTAAGGGAGGATGAGATGGATGAAAAGAGGGGCAAAAGGAAACGCTTACAATATGTGTATAGAATACATCTATATCTACATCCACATTCCGAAGGCCACCCGACGGTGTGTGGCGGACGGTACCTTGAGTACCACTATCGGTTCTCCCTCCAATTCCAGTCACGTATTGTTTGCGGAAAGAAAGATTGTCGGTATGCCTCTCTCTGATTTTATTTTCATGATCTCTTCGCAAGATATAAGTAGGAGCAAGCAATATACTTGTAGACTCCTCGGTAAAGGTATGTTCTCGATACTTCGACAAAAGCCCGTACCGAGCGAAAGAGCGTCTCTCCTGCGGACTATTCCACTGGAGTTTATCGATCATCTCCGTAACGCTTTCTCGATTACCAAATGATCCTGTAACGAAGCGCGCTGCTCTCCTTTGGATCTTTTCCATTTCCTATATCAACCCCACCTGGTACGGATCCCACACTGGTGAGCAGTATTCAAGCTGTGTGTTACATATGCAGATGGACATGGCTGAGCATAGAGAGGATTTGGGGGGTGGGGGGAGGGATGGAGGATAAGAGAGGAGAATTTATTACGTTGATAGTGAAAGTTGGAGAAGGGGATGGAAATGAGTGGCGCAAGAAGAGGGGACACGGAGAAAGTGGGAGGAGGAGATGGACGGAAAGAGAGGTGGAAACAGGAGATGCGTGCAGGAGGAAATGTGTGCAGCACAGTTCTGTAGTCATAATCCACTGCAGAACGTAGGAGACACGACATCATAAACAATATGAGGCGTAAAGAAAGTTCATTCGTATAGTGTTTGAGAATAAGAGTACCTACTTTGTAACACAGTTTTATTATAATTTCATACCATTACGGTATTTTTCTCGTTGACATCCAGCTATGATGAAGGAAATTAAACTTTTAGCTTACTGGAAAAATATATTACCATGGCAATTCCGGGATTCGCAGGTAGCTTAAATTAAAAGAAGATCGCATATCCATAATTTGAATAAATTAAACACTTCGTCTTTTCGGAGTACCGATCATTGTTGCAATATTTGTTAGAGCTACCAAATGCCTCGAGGGCCAACCCAGGATGTGGAAGCTTGTCTGCGGCGAGCAGGCGACCGGCGCGGCGCCAGTAATGGCCTGGGCGTTCCCCGGCGCTGGGCCGCCGGCCGCCCGTGGCGCCAGAGATCAAACGAGCCGCCGACACTGCTTTCAGGCACCTGCTCGCCGCTCTTTGAGCTCCTGTGAATGTTTCGAATAGTTTCCTTCTCCGCCGAAAGAAATTCAATCGTTGCTCTTTGCAATTCAGGTCGTTCACAGAGACTGTTTTGCAATTCGACGTCAATCGTTTCATCATATAAAATATGTTTTAAGCACTTCACTTCATTTGCAAATTGTATACTGCCTATAAAATTTCAAAAACGAAAGTTAGAGAAATAAAGGTATACTGGAAACAGCTGCAGTGAAATGATTAAAATTGCATGATTAATTTGTTAGTGACAGCAAAGGAACAGAAAGAGGGATTGAATGGAATGAACAGTGTACTGAAAGGTCAATGGATTTTAGTCAAATTAAATAAGGTAATTCCTAGGGAATCTGACTTGGAAGCGAGACAGTAAAGGGAGTAGATGAGGTTTGTTATCTGGGTAGTAAAATAACTGCTAATTCCCTGGAGTAGTATGTAATGTAGAATGGCAATGGGAAGCAAATCTTTTCTTAAGAAGAGGAATTTGTTAACATTGAATATTTACTTAAGTGAACATTAATGATAAATGCACTGTCAGAAAAAAAATAGTATGGCAGGAAAGACAACGTCTATTTTTATACGATGACGATAGATACCAACCGAGGGATAGTATGAGTGCTCAAAAAAAAAAAAATAAAAAAAAAAAAAATAAATAAATAAATAAATAAATAAATAAATAAATTCAAATGGATGTATAGCTTATGGGGTAATCAGTCCCTAAACTTACAAACTACTTATGAACTAGCTAACACTAAGGACGGCACAAATATCCATGCCTGAGGGGGATTCGAACCCCCGACAATAGTGGCTGTGCAGACCGTGATTGGCACGCCGCAGTCCTCTCGGCCACGGCGGATGGCTAGTATGAGTGCACTCATGCTTATACATGAAGGATAATTGCAGATTTTAGTGCCACACAAAGTGGCACTACACAAATCTTGCGCTAATAGCATAGGCGCAAAGCGAACACACACGACACAGATCTGTAAGTCCACAGTACTGGTCATAAGTTGAGAATACTGTCCCAAATCACAATTACTACGTAACACCACTGTTTCATGTGCATATACCCCGACATCAATATCGTATATGATTACCATGCACACCTACACAGGCCACACAACGTGTGGTCGACCTGCTGCTGAGGTATAGCCTCCCATCCTTGCAACAGTGCTTGTCGGAGTTCTTGAAGTGTCCTAGGGGGTTTGAAGACATGCAGCAACACATCGACCGAGAGCATCCAAGATGTGCTCGTTGGGATTTAGGTCTGGCAAACAGGCAGGCCACTCCATTCACCTGATATCTTCTGTTACAATGTTCTCCTCCACGATGGCAGCTCGGTCAGGCCAGGCGTTATCACCCATCAGGAGGAAGGTGGGATCCACTTCACCCCTGGTGCAAAATGACTTCCCGATACACCTGAGCTGTTTTAGTTCCTCTGTAAAACACATGCATGGGTGTCCGTGCACCAAACGTAATCCCATCCTATAGCATCAAACCACTACCTCCATACAGGTCCTCTTTCAAGCACACTATGGTGTTGGAATCTGGTTCTGGTTCACCCCAGATGAAAACCCAGCAAGGATCACTGTACAGACTATACCTGGACTGTTCCAATGACCATGTAGTGTTCTTGACACTTGGCTTTACATGTTATCCTGTGACTAGGGATCAGTAGAATGCACCTTGCAGGTATCCGGGTGAATAAACCATGTCTGTTCAGTCGGCTGTAGACTGTGTGTCTGGAGACAACTGTTACTGTGGCTGCGGCAAGACTGCCTGCAGTACTCCGTGGCAGTCTGCCGGCACTGATGGTGGGACGTAGGTCTGTTTGTGGTGTTGTACACTGTGGACGTCCCGTGTCGTAGTGGCTGGACACCTACCCTGTCTGCTGGGATCGTTGCCATAATCTTGAGATCACACTTTGTGGATCACGGAGGGCCTGTGCTACGACATGCTTCCTGTGACCAATCGCTCTAGTATTGTACCCCTTATAAAGTCATCAATATGTGTTTTTGAGCCATATTCAAAACACAATCACCATTAGCACGTCTGAAAACATCTGTACATTTACTCGCTGCCCCGTACTCTGACATGCCCCAATACACCTCTGCGTATGTGGATTGCTGCCAGCGCCACCGTGCGACGACCGCAGGTCAAATGCACCGCATGGTCATAACCTGAGGTGATATAAACCCACATACCGCCCAACAGAGCGCTGTTTCACCATGTACCAGGATTTTCCTTAATTTATGAGCATGAGTGTAGATGTAATGATAATGATTTCAGTGCTGTCGACCAACATATAGTGACATAGCTGTCAAAGCGCCATCTGTACGTAGCCTTTAAACTATATACATAAAAATGAATGTTTGTCTGTATGTCCTCTATGTATTCATAAACCATTCATTCGATTGCAATGAAATTTTGGTGAACTGTTCACCACTGTATGCCAACAAAGGTACCTGAACACAAAATAAATAAATAAATAAATAAAAAATAAAAGGAGCACGACACATAGCTCAGGAAAATTGACGTCATAAATAAAGAGAGTTCACCGCATGAGAAGAGCTAGATTTATGCGTCAATTATTGGAAAAATGGAGTAGTTAGACTACTGCAAAAAGTTTTCATGTAATTTCGGACGTCTATGAAGCGTTCTGTAACTGACCCGCCCTCCTCCCCCACCCCCCTCCCCACACACACAAAATGATGAAACGAAAATAAGTCTACCGCTCACAACAGTTTCGCTGTAGATGCCACAAAAATGTCGCATCAAGCATGACCTTGTATCAAATAAAGTTAACATTACATATTTGCATGTTACTATTTATTTTTATCTGCAAGTCTCCCTTAATTCTCTTTCATCCAAAATCAAGCAATCTGTTTTCTTAATCTCTATCTATATAAAAGCTTAAGGACGCTCACTCTCTCACTAAACAAGAAATCTCGCAAACTACTTCACTTATGAAGCTGAAATTTGAAAGGAATGTAGTTTTTAGGTAGAAAACGTCAGCTAAGAAAGGATTTTGTGATAGGTGCATGGCGGAGCATACGTCTCCTACAGACAAACGAAATCTACAGTTTCATTCCAATCTTCACGACATTTCGCACGGTTGACCTTTAAAACAAGAGGAAGGTCACCTAAAGTTTCAAACGGTACATGGATGAGGGTACTTTGCGCCATAGCTAGAGAACGGCTCGACTGATTTCACATATTCTTTTTTTGTTATTTTCATTATTCTCAGAACAAGGGTTGTATAAAATAAAACTGGAATATTTGAGAACAACGCAGTGACAATCTATAGTTTTTTTCCGATATTGATGAAATTTTGCACTCTCTACCTTAAAAACAAGAGGACTGTCACTCTCTGTATAAAATTTCGATCGGTGCATCGTGGAGGGTACTTATGGAATTTTACAAAATGCATAGTTTTGCACCAATCTAAATGAATTTCTGCATATATGACCTTTAAACCAAGAGGAAGATCACTGGGTACATAAATGTTTGTATGGTACATGACAGAGGTACCTTCCAGGAAACCTTGCCTAGAAAGGGAAAGTTGAAAACGAACAGAGAGTTGGGAGAGAAAGAGATGGATGCAGAGAGACGGAGGAAGGGGATGTGCACTACGAGAGTGTAGGATAAATAAACACACGGGCAACGCCGGGTTTACAGCTAGTAGGTAATATCTACATATCCATGAGCCTCACTGTGATGTCACCGTGTGAAGCAAACACGGAGCACATTACATTGTACAGCCATCTGAGAGAGCTTCGAAGGGGTCTTATAGTAAAATAGTGCGTGGTGCGATGGTCCTTTTGGAGAATTGTCATAAAAGTTGTATGTGCTGCCTCAGTCGTGCAAAGATGCTGGCTGTAATGGTGACGTGAACATTCTCACTCTAGACGAGATTCTATACAATCACCCTCTACAGACTTCCGGCAAGATCGTCGAATTGTAAAGGTAGCAGTGGCAGATCGTACAGCTACCACAGTAGAGATTAAGAGGATTGGTGAGCCCTGAAGTGCCAACAAGAACTGATGCCAACAGGGTACTAGCAATGGGACTACAGGCAACACACCTCTAGCCCGTGTTCCACTCACGCCACAGCATCGACATGCGCAGGTCGACTATAGTGGGCGTCATGTAAGAAGGCGCCTCCACGCATAGAGGCGAAGCGATAGGGAACTCTTTCAGGGGAGGATCTACGGCCGAGCTCAAACAGTTAGGCCTGTGGGGGAGCACTGCGTAACTCGCGGCCAGCCACGCGCCTACTGACTGCCAGTGCGGTAATGGAGGGAGATGCGCAGAACGGGTGAAAACTGGGGCGCCTTCGTACCTGAATCCGACTATAACGTCGTCACAAAATCACTAAGAATATCGAACGGTGTGCCGTAATCTTAAGCAGACTGTGCCTGCACGGAAGTGTTTGCGCGAGTGACGTCGACCTGGCGCTGCCGTCTCAAACAGTTAGTTCAAGACAAACTAGCTTCATCGCAGGCCTGATGGTCTTGTTCAGCTTCGGCGTATTTAGAGGGAACGCTGGTCATTGCTCGGTACACTTGGGATGTTGTACAATCCGTCTTTTGCCAATCTTGCAACAAGAATGTAATGAGCTGTTCCAGCAGAATAATGCCACCTCTGACACTGCGCGTCAAACTGGACGTGTTCTACAAGACGTGCAGCAACTTCCATTTCCAGCAAGATCGCCTGGTCAGTCTTCAATCGAGCACATGAGGCATATTATGGAATGACAACTGTCACTAAGGGAACAGTTCGAGCAGGCATGGAGTGACGTATCCAAAGACAAGTATTCACCAATGCATGATCGAATGGATGCAGGATGAGCGCCTCAATTGCCGCCCATGGAGGCTACTCCACGTACTAATATAGGTGTTTCAACGTGGACCAACTCCTGGTACATGAGTACCTCTTGAACCCATCATCATCATCATCCAGTAGATTTCAAATTTTCAAATGTTTGTATAGTTTATGGGACTTAACTACAGGGTCATCTGTCCCTAAACTTACAAACTACTTACGAACTAACTAATTCTAAGGACGGCACAAATATCCATGCCCGAGGGGGGATTCGAACCCCTCGAACCCCCGAGCGTAGTGGCCGTGCAGACCGTGACTGGAGCACTGCAGTCCCCTCGACCACCGCTGCCGGCTATCCAGTAGAGTTTCTAGCCTCTGGCTGGGTCTGCTTTGGAACATAGGCCTTTCCATCGCTCCCCATCCTCTCACCACGGTTCCTCTTACACTTTGTCTCATTCTTTTCTACACTCCATCCTTTACTCCCGTAATTCATCTACCTCTTGGACTTCCTGCCTTGGCCTCCAATTTCCATCTCATGGGTTTTCTCTGCAATCCTGCCATCTTCCATTCTTTTGACATGTCCACACCATCTCAGTGTCGACTGCTCTATGGTCTCCTGTAGTGGTTTCTCGTTTTCCATTTCCCTCGCCTTCTCGTTTCTCATTCTATCCATTCTGGTTACAATAATCCTTCTTCTGTGGAATTTTATCTCACACGCCTGTATTCTGCTTACCTACTTTCCCTTCGTAACTCACGTTCTAATGCATACCTAATGGAGTATAATACTGTCGGTATATCACCTTCTTATACTTCGCAGAATACTGCGGGCTTGCTTTCCTCTTTCATTGACATCCATATCATTCCTCCCACTTTCTTCAATCACGCTTCCCAGACACTTAAAACTGTTCACCCTCGTTACTATTTCCCCTCCACTCTTTACATCTGATGCTGCTCTGTCTTTACTCCTTGTTGTCACCATAATTTCACACTTGTTAGCATTAAATTTCCTTTCATTCTGAGCCACCACCTACTCCCATGCATTTAGTCTCTCTTGTACTTCTCCTTCTCGATTACTCCGCACCATTATGTCATCTGCCAACACCATCGCTTTCATATCCTCTCATATTCGTGTTGCAATCCCTTACATTATTTCACCCATTAGAATGATGATTAGTAGAGTAGATATACCACTTCATTGCTTCAGTCCACTCTTCTGCTTAAACCAGTCCGCCTTTCTCCTCCTGCCGTTACACAGCTCACAGTTCCTTGGTACATTTTCCTTATTCTCCAAGTGGTTTGCCTCCCGACTTCCCGTTTCTCCAGTGCTTCCAATATTTTGCTTCTTTCCACACTGTCATACGCTTTTTCCATATCGTGGAAGGGCATCACCAAATCTCTACTAAACTCATAATGTTTCTCTTGTAGCTAAAAATCAGGTCTACTGTTGACCTCCCTGGTCTGAACCCATACTGCTCCTCTCTCAACCATTGTTTCACTCTCTTCCTTACTCTCCTTTCCAAATCGTCTCGTATACCTTGGCCATATGACACATCAAAGTAACTCCCCTATAATTTTTAAATGATTTCTTCCATCCTTCCTTAAAACATCGGCACGATTATTCCTCTATTCCAGTCCTCCAATGTCTTTTCCTTCCATAACGCCCTTATAAGCCAGTAGAGCCATTGAACTCCCACAATACCAGCTTCCATTCTCATATTCACGCTGACTTCATCCAATCCCGGTTCTTTTTCTCCTTTCATGTTCTTCAGTGCTTCTTTCGCTTCTGTCCATGTTAGGCCTTTCTTGCTCTCCTCCGTCTGTTCTCGTTAAACATTTAACATCCTGTTCCTCCTCCTGCACATTTCCATTGGATTCAGTAGCTCCTCAAAATATTATTCCCACATGTCCTTGAGCTCCTGTAATCTCTTCGCTTCCTTTCCTTCTTTATTAACTATCCTGACATAAAAATTCTTCCGCTCCATTCCTGCGACTGGTACAGCAACCGTTTACGAAGACGATGCTTGGTTGCACATTTTTATTTATTAATAACACGTTTCGCCTACAATAGGCATCATCAAATTATACTTCCTAGTCCGGGCATGAGGCGTAGCCACCGTGTGAACACAAAAACAGAACCTGGATATCGAGATATGAAAGATAACATTGTCGGTGGCTTCTTTAAGCAGCTCCCAGGCGCTGAATGGTGTGCACGAGGTAGGACCACACTTGACAGATGTAAGCGGCCCCGCTGCCGAACATAGAATCAATCTTATTGATATCCAGGCTCTGTTTCGCGTTCACACGGTGGCTACACCAGAACTTAGAACGCCTCATGCCCTGACTAGGAAATATAATCTGATGATGCCTGTTGTAGGCGAAACGCGTTATTAATAAGTAAAATGTGCGTTTACCCAAGGAACAACATGTTGATCAAATTAAATGACTATACTTTTAACGAGACAGTTCAGTCTGTACCTCCTAACAAAATGCGTTGTAGCTTTGGACCCACAACTCCTACGTCGAACCTGTTTACAGCAATGAACGTATCAGAAAATTCTGATGTTATTTGATGTATCACATGACCCCTTTCCGTTTAAAAAATTTACTTAGATTCAAGACGGCCTATTTCAATATTTCGATACATACCGTAAAACGTAGAATGACTCAGCCACACCTAACTGGAATATTCAGTTTCCCAATTCCTGCAGATGTTTTGAAATAAAACTGTATATTGCGAATTCTGACTCACTCTGTAATTACTATTCATCCTGAAACACCGCCTGCATTCTTCATTTGCCGGCCGCGGTGGCCGAGGGGACTAAGGCGCTCCAGTCACGGTCTGCACGGCCACTACAGTCAGGGGTTCGAATCCCCCTCGGGCATGGATATTTGTGCCGTCCTAGTTCGTAAGTAGTTCATAAGTAGTTTGTAAGTTTAGGGACTGATGACCCCGTAGTTAAGTCCCATAGACTATACAAACAGTTGAAACATTTTGATTCTTCATTTGCATATTTTTACTATTGAAAGAGAAAAAATTTATTTAATTTATTGTTATTATTATTACAGGATTAATTAACACAGCTATTAATTAATAACAACATATTGTCGTATTCCTGTTATCTTTCGCGAAGCCTCTTTATCCAGCGCATCTTCCTTGTCGATACTGCGATGTTTCATTACCCCATTTATTTGGTCTGTGCAAGATCGTCGTGGTCTTCCGCTCTGCACGGCCACTAGGGTCGGGGGTTCGAATTCCCCCCTCGGGCATGGATATTTGTGCCGTCCTTAGTCTCAGCTAGTTGATAAGTAGTTTGTAAGTTTAGGGACTGATGACCGCGTAGTTAAGTCTCATAAGCTTAACAAACATTTGAACATTTGGTCTTCCGTGCTTACGTCTGCGGGTGGTTTCCATTCATAAACTTTTTTTGGCCACCGATGATCTGGCATTCTCATGCCCATACCATTCCAGTGATTTTTTTTTTCAATTATATCAGTGTATCATTTGTCTTCATTCTAGCTCTTACTTCATCAATAGTTTTTCTTTCGAGTCTTGATATTCTGGCACTCCTTCGCAAATAATCCATTTTTCCAGCTATTAGTTTTACTTTGAGATCTAAATTTAATATCTATAGTTCTGATCCATAGCATAGCACTGACTGAACCATTATCTTACCCACTCTTCTCTTGCTGTTGCTGGAAGTATTCTTAGGCCACCAAAAAGAATTCATACAGCCTAACAACTTTCTGCTTTGCTGTACTCTGTATTTTACTTTTGTATGGGCCAATCCATTTTTATCAATATGTGCCCCGAGATATTTGAATTTCGTCACCTGTCTCAAAACCGCTTTGTCATTGATGTGTACTTCAACTTTAGCATGAATATTCACCCTGTTTTTGTTAGACTCGTTTGTAGTCCCCATCTGTTATATTCTTGGTATAATCGTAGTATCATGAACTCATGTTCATAATCATCTTGCGCTATAATAGCTTCATCGTCAGCAAAACTTAATGAACATACCTGTACATCGTTGCCAGTGATTCCTATTTCTCTACAGCTGTTCTTACAAATTCGGAGAGCCATTTCTACATATAAACTGAATAATATGGTGACATACTGCAACCTTGTCACAAACCTTTCGTAACATTGGTAGGTTCTGATAACTTTGAACCTCGTTTAATCTGTACAACATTATCTCTGTACATTTTAATAATAATTTGTAAAAGGTGATCATCCATACCTAGCCGGCCGCGGTGGCCGAGGTGACTGAGGCGCTACAGTCACGGTCAGCACGGCCACTACGGTCGGGGGTTCGAATCCCCCCTCGGGCATGGATATTTGTGCCGTACTAGTTCGTAAGTAGTTCATAAGTAGTTTGTAAGTTTAGGGACTGATGACCCCGTAGTTAAGTCCCATAAGCTTAACAAACATCTACAATCCATACCTATATCTTTCATAGCTTCCCACAGCTTAGATCTAGGGTCTGTATCGTTAGCTTTTCCTAAATCTACAAAAGCATTTTGTAGCTCCTTCCCTATTGATATAAATTTCTCCATTCGTTATTGTAAAATAAATACGTTATCCGTACATTATATATTCTGCCTAAAGCCGCTCTGGTTGTCCCCAATATTGTGGCGAACAGTTTTTGTCTTATTTTTTCAAATATTATCTTGCCAAATAATCGGTTCATTGTATAGTTGACGCTAATGCCTCTATAGCAGTTTGTGTCCTTTCTGTTCCTTTTCTCGAAAATAGAAACCATATAAGACATTTCCATTCTGAGGGAACTTCAATCCTTTTGCAACAGTTGTTCATCAGGCAGGCTATTCGTTTCTTGAGATATATTCCTCCAGCCTTCAATAATTCAATAGGAATGTTTCCTGAACCATTCTTCATTTTATTTAATGCACATTTCACTTCTTCTATTGTAATATATTTCGATCAGTTTCTTCCATCTTCTCTTCATTCCCTTGCGTGTATTATGGCCTATCTCCAGTTAAAAGATCTGCATAATACTTTTTTCCATTCCTATAAGGAAATTAGGTTGCATACTGCTTTGTTTACTTGCGTTTCCTTCATACTGGTAACTGTCCTCAACACTTATGTTGTTTCTGATCCATTTTGTAGACTCTCAATTTCAATACATTTCTGTTCCCACATCTTGTTCTTTTCCAATTTAATTCTGTTTCTTAATTCGTAATTTGTTGTCTGGTAGTCTTGCCTATCCTGTTGTAATTTATATGATAATAATTTTTTGTAGAGATTTTTCTTTTCCCAAATTAACATCTTCAGCTCATCAGACATTTATGGGGGATCCCGTTTACCAAGACTCTTACTTGCAATCCATAGTACCCTCTAAAGATTTTTTGTAGGCTCTTTTCTAATATTTTCGTATTTACTTCAAGAGTGTATTTTCTGGAATCGCTTTCACATCTAGATCTACACGGGATACTCTGCAGATCACATTGAAGTGCCTGGCAGAGGGTTCATCGAACCACCTTTATACTATTTGTGTCCCATTTCATTCTCGAATGGCGCGCGGGAAGAAAGAAAACCCGAATCTCTCCTTTCTAGCTCTGATTTCTCGTATTTTATTCCAATTATCTTTTCTACCTATGTAAGTGGGAGTCAACAATACATTTTAGCATTCTGAGGAGAATGTTAGCGAACTGAGTTTCGTAAATAGCGAACGCCGCAGTGATAAGCGCCGTTGTTGTAATGATTCCTTCGATGAATACCACCCAGGTACATGTAATTGATGAATTGCAAAGGAATGGAAGCATCGATTTACATACTCGAAATCCCCAAGTATGCCTTGACTATAGTTCCCCTTTAAACGTTTGTAGTTCCGAATTTCATCCAACGCCCTTTCTTTTCTTTATACAAGAAAATTTGTAAAATAACCTCTATGATGTTGCGGTTAATTGTGATGTCAGTCTACATCTACATCATTAACCGTGGGATGAATGATTGTTTAAATGCCTCCGTGCGTGCTGTGATTAATCTAATCTTGCCCTCACGATCGCTACGGGAAAAATATTTAGGTGTACGCATTGCCAAGGAGCAGAAAAAAAAAATTGCCGGTGGGTAGATTTGTACCCGCGAGTTTTTCAATACGAGTCCGATCTTTTACTGCTGAGCCAAACACCGCTTCCTAAAAACGCCGTCACAGGTCCAATTGATGAGATGCATATGGTGATAGCCCCTTATCAAACTTCCTTTTATTTCCTAAACGCTTGGCCATCTGAGTTCCCTCTTGGAGCACTTTCGTGTCTCACCACATCTCTACTTATATAAAACTGAAAGGACACTCATTCATACACTCACCCACTGACCAAACACGAAATCTCAAAAACTACTTCACCTATGAAGCTGAAATTCGACAGAAATATAAAGTTTATAGGTAGTAGACGTCAGCTAAGAAACGATTTTGCGATAGGACGGATAGTTCAGGACATATGGCGTCATGAACAATAGAAACTTTCCCGTCTTGCGGCCTGTAATACTGTGACTTTATCAGTCCACTGTTTGAGAAGGAGAGCACTTGGCGACTAGCAACAAACTTTATACATAATTTGAAACCTTTGGGATAGTTTTTCTTGCTGATAACCATAGCAAAATAATGAAAGGAAAAAAGTTTCCCGCTTACTACATTTTCGGTGTCCATGCAGTAAAATTACGGCGTTTGGTATGACGCTACAATTTCTTACTCGTACACTATTAATTGTATTCGAGAGAAATCTTACAGACAGTATACACACATACCACTAAACGTACGTTCAAAATTTTGTCGTTGTACGACTCGCAGTTCAGGAGATATGGAGTCAAACAATTAGGATCATGAAGAACCGCCTCATCAGGCATGACGTTTTGATTTTTGCGTCTGCCCTACTATCTCTGTTCGCGACGTATTTTGCAGACATTTTACATATACACTACTGTATTTACCTTCGTAATAATATTGCATTACGGCATATAGTTCAAGTACTATGACATCAAAGACAATGAATTGCATGAAAATTCGGTTTAATATGCATGAGATTGTAATTTACTACCATCTTCATTAACAGCACATTTCGTAGTCAGTTTTCTAATATTTCACTGTACGAATATGGTAAATAATTTTTTTGTAAGACAAATAATTCAGGAGGTATTCTATATATATAAAAGCGAAAGGTCAGTCGCGCACTCACTTGCTCACTGACTAAACACGAAATCTCTAAAACTATTGCACCTATGAAGCTGGAATTTTGCCGGTATGTAGTTTATGGGCAGAAGACGTCAACTAAGAAAGTACTTTCGATAGGACAGAATTAAAGTGAAAGGGGAAGGATACTTTACTTACAGACTGTCGAAAGCTACAGTTTCATTTCGATCTTCACGAGATTCTGCACGCGTGACGTTCAGTAGAAGAGGAAAGCCAGCATCTACCTAAAGTTTCATACGGTGCAAGGAGGAGGGTATCTTGCAACATAAAAATGAATCCCTGAAAACCTTGGTCGCGCCATAACTTGAGAACAGCTCGACCGATTTCACAGATCTTTTTGGGTTGTTTTTGTTATTCTCAGAACAAGGGTTTATACATTAAAACAGGAAAATTTGAGAACAACGAAGTGTTTTTTTCAATGTGACCCTGTTTTTACTGCATACAAATCTATAGTTTTTTTTCGATACTGATAAAATTTTGCACATCTCAGCTTAAAGACAAGAGGAACGTCACTGTCTGTATAAAATTTTGGTTGTTTCATGATGCAGGATACTTCACTTACGGAATTTAACAAAATGCATAGTTTTACTTCGATCTTGATTAATTTTTGCACACATGACCTTTAAACTAAAAGGATGATCACAGGGTACATAAATGTTGGTATGGTACATCACAGAGGGTAACCTTGTAAAAACTTTGCTGAGAGGGAAATGTGGAAACGAGTAAAGAAATGGGAGAGAAAGCGGTGGATGCAGTGACATGAGGGAAGGGGAGGTGGACTACGAGAGTGCAGGATAAGTAAGCACCCGGGTTTACATATACGAGGCGCGTCCAGAAAGTAAGTTCCGTTTCAATTTATCTCCGCTGCAGCGCTGCGATTGCAGTTCCGCACATGCGCTGTAGACGATGTGTATCAAGGAGAAGAACGTGCGCCATTTGGAGATCGCTGTCAGTTACGTACGCTTTGTTGTGCTTGTTTGAAGTGTCGGCGTAGATTGAAAATCCCGCCGCCTGTGAAAACAGGTCGGTGATTCGGTTTCTGAATGCGAGGAAAGTGAAACCAACTGAAATTTATCGGCAAATTTGCGATATTTACGGACCAAATGGGATGAGTGATTCGATGGTGAGAAGATGGGTCCGACAGTTCAATGGCGGGTGTAGTGATGTGCACGATGAAGAACGAAGTGGGCGTCCACTTTTGGTTACTGAAGAACCGGTTCACGCGATTGATGACAAGATCCAGGAAAACCTTAGGTTTACAATTAGTGCTCTCGCTATGGACTTCCCCCAAATTTCACGATCACTGATGCATGAAAGAAACTGTTTCCAACTGGTTGAAGACACAGGCGGCAGATTTCTATGAAGAAGGTGTACAAAACCTGGTGCCACACTATGACAAATGCCTGCAAAATTTCGGCTGTTATGTGGCAGTATTGCTCATGTGAAAAATACGAAGTAGCACCGTGGTTCGTAACCCACGTTAAACTGTAGGTCCCCCTATAACTGGCTGGGTAGGTCAGTTCGCCGGCCGCGGTGGCCGAAGAGACTGAGGCGCTCCAGTCACGGTCTGCACGGTCACTAGGGTCGGGGGTTCGAATCTCTCCTTGGGGATGGATATTTGTGCCGTCCTTAGTATTAGCTAGTTCGTAAGTAGTTTGTAAGTTTAGGGACTGATGACCCCGTAGTTAAGTCCCATAAGCTTAACAAACATTTGAAATTTTTTTTTTAGGTTAGTTCGAAGGTCGGAGGAAGGCAACGGCATACCACCTCCAAACAGGACCATGCCTAGTAAAGCACTGTGGTGTACAAACCAATCTTCGGATTGTTCATTGCTTTACCATTTCTTATGTGGAAAAGTAGTTTAAGAGTTATAGAATTTTGTGCAATAAAAATTTCTTCACTATCTGTGTACAATTTAATTTTATTACAAAACGGAACCTACTTTCTGGACGCGCCTCGTAGTTTATGTTTAAAACTGACTGAGGTCCGGAACCCAGCGGGGCTGGGCGAAATATCAAGCCGAGGAGTGCTCGTTCAGTTGAGGCAGTCGATCAACCGATGGAAATGGGTGACACTTTCTATGCTCTTAAAGAATTAACAAGATGACGTCGCCTACTCGTCATCGCCGAATTCGTCCAAATTTATGATATACCAGCTTATATGCCCGTGCTTCGCAACGGTTGTTAAAAAGGGCCTGTACGTATAATGGCTTTTACGTACAGGCCCTTTTTTAACAACCGTTGCGAAGCACGGGCATATAAGCTAGTATATCATAAATTTGGACGAATTCGGCGATGAAGAGTAGGCGATGTCATCTTGTTAATTCTTTACGAGCATAGAAAGTGTCACCCATTTCCATCGGTTGATCGACTGCCTCAACTGGACGAGCACTGCTCGACTTCATATTTCGCCCAGCCCCGCTGCCCGACGTGTGGTCGCAGACAGGCTGTCGATACACGCGTGAGTGACGGGCGCGCCTCCCACGCCAGCTGCTCCGTCCACACGCGTAACCGGACACGCGTGTTGCGTGGGCGCCGAAATGCAGACAGACGCGCCTGTCAGCTCTCACGCACGCCTGCGCGTAGCTGCGTGTCACGCGAAATAACACGCAGGCCCTAAAGTGTGGCTCTGCGAAAGGTCAGCCCGACGAGCGGCTCCTGTTATCGTAACAGAATGAAAACCTGGCAGCACTCAGCTGAAGGTAGAATTACGGCCCACCTACCTGTACGCTATTGGTTCCGGGGGCGAGCGCGTTCGTATGTTCGTGTTGTACAACACCCACAGTACCTGAGTTCCATTCATTAACGTTACATCAAAGGTGAGTGCACAAGTAATTCTGCTGGGGTTTATCCTCTTAATTTATAAAGGGTAATCGGAAATTCCCGTTACAAACCTCTAGGACTTGTAAAGGGTAGTGCGTAAATAACATTTTGAATAGGAAGGCCGGCCGCGGTGGCCGAGGGGACTGCGGCGCGTCAGTCACGGTCTGCACATTACGGTCGGGGGTTCGAATCCCCCCTCGTGCATAGATATATGTGCCGTCCTTAGTGTTAGCAAGTTAATAAGCTATACAAACATTTGAACATTTTTGAATAGGAACCCATGTCCGGAAACGTATCGTTTCCGTTCCACGACGGCTTCAATTCAGATGATTCTCTCATCCAGTCCCACTTGAGGAATGTACAGTCCTAGTTATTAAATTGCTACAGAAGCGAAATTTAACCGACAGGAAGAAGAAGCTGTGATATGCAAATGATTAGCTTTTCAGAGCATTCACACGAGGTTGGCGCTGGAGGTGACACAACGAGCTGACATAAGTTCCCAACCGATACACAAACAGCAGTTGACCGGCGTTGCCTGGTGAAACGTTGTTGTTGGGCCTCGTGTAATGAGGAGAAATGCGTACCATCAGGTTTCCGACTTCGGTAATGGTCGGATTGTAGCCTATCGTGATTGGGGTTAATCGTATCGCGACATTGCTCCTCGCGTTAGTCGCGCGTCAAAGACTGTTAGCAGAATATGGAATCGGTGCATTCAGGAGGGCAATACGGAACGCTATGCTGGATCCCAACGGCCTCGTATAACTAGCAGTGAGATGACAGGTATCTTATCCGCGTGGCTGTAACGGATCGTTCAGCCACGTCCCGATCCCTGAGTCAACAGATGGGGACGTATGCGAGACAACAACCATCTGCACGAACAGTTCGACGACGTTTGCAGCAGCAAGGAGTATCAGCTCGGAGACCAGGGCTGCGGTTACCCTTGACGTTGCATTACAGACAGGAGCGCCTGCGAAGGTGTACGCAACGACGAACCTGGGTGCACGAATGGCAAAACTTCAAGTTTTCGGATGAATCCAGCTTCTGTTTACAGCATCCACGTTCGGCGACGTCGCGATGAACGCACATTGGAAGCGAATATTCGTCATCGCCATACTGGCGTATCACCCGGAGTGATGGTACGGGTGCCACTGGTTACACGTCTCGGTCACCTCTTGTTCCAATCGACGGCACTTTGAACAGTGGCCGTTTAATTTCATATGTGTTACGACCGTGGCTCTACCGTTCATTTGATCTGTGCGAAACCCTACAGTTTAGCAGGACAATGCACGACCGCATGTTGGAGGTTCTGTACGAGCCTTTCTGGATACGGAAAATGTTCGACTGCTGCTGTTGCCAGCACATTCTCCAGATCTCTCACCGATTGAAGACGTCTGGTGGCCGAGAAACTACCTCGTCACAATACACCAGTCACTACTCTTGATGAACCGTGGTATAGTGTAGTGTTGAAGCTCTATGGGCATCTGTACCTGTACACGCCATCCAAGCTCTGTTTAACTCAATTCCAAGGCGTATCCAGGTGGTTATTACGGCCAGCGGCAGTTGTTCTCGGTACTGGTTTCTGGGATCTATGCACACAAATTGGGTGAAAATGCAATCACAAGTCATTTCTAGTATAATATTTTTTTTTTTTTTTTTGCAATGAACACCCGTTTATCATCTGCATTTCTTCAGGAGTGCATTCGTTCATCTCCTTCACCGTATTACCTATACCCTTTTATGTTACAGTCAGGTATACACTTATGGCAATACTATGGGATTGTGATCTTGATGCAATAACACATTCAGGAGTCCTTGGAACCAATTATGATGTACCATGTGTGTAGTATACTGCATGGCGTTGATATTATTTTCTACAACCCCTGTGTGTCGATAGCGAATTGAATGATAGACGCGCGGGAATAGACGTGCGCTCTAAGGTGTCTTGCTGCGGATAGCGCGTCTGCTCCCTGTCGGAGGTTCGAGTCCTCCTTCGGACATAGGTGAATGTGTTGTCATTAGCATAAGTCAGTATAAATAGTTTGTAGGTCTAGGGACTAATGACCTCTGAAGCTTGGTTCCATAGCTTTACAAACATTTGATTTAGAATTGAAACATAAAGATTGTAAACCAACCGTTGATAAGTCCTGGCTGAAGACAGACAGATAAAAGTTAACTGTTTCCCCCAAAAGTTGAAAATTAAAACAAAATCTAGTTACATGGAACGTAAAAAAAATCAGTTTCACATTTAAACACTAGTCCTTGGCCCAGAGGACTGAGGGAGCAGAGCAGTTTAGCATCAAGAGTAGTGAATTTAAAAATTTTGCTCTGTATTGGCATTAAACACAGAATAAATTCCGACAAAACTTTGGCCAGAGGAGATTAGAATTTAAGAACTACCTTTCATGTAGTCTCGGACATGAAACGATATTGAATTTTCTGTACTGCAATGGAAATATAAAAAAAGCTTCTGTTTCTTGGTAAAGGTAAACACATATAAATTGTTTATACAAAATGGGAGGGGTTGTTAAATTATACCAACACAATGAATGTTAAGTGGCTTTTATTGCTCCTTAACACAAATAAAGGCTTATGTATGAAACTCATTGTTCTTTGGGGCGATCTGAATCAATTTATACAAGTTTCCAGTCAAGATGGCGTTATTTATTTATGGATACCCGGTTTCGACGTTCACAGACTTTAATCTTCTGATCGCCTTTATTTTACGGTGTCATATCTTATATGGGTTTTCGTATATCCTTTAATTACATTTGTTCACCATCAATGTCTGTATACAACTACTCCATAACAAATGTAATTAAAGGATATAGGTAAAACCATATAAAATATGACATTGTAAAATATAGGAGCTCAGAAGATGATGTCTGAAAACGTCGAAACCAGTCATCCATAAATAAATAACGCGATCTTGTCTGGAAACTTGTATAAACGGCACCGATTCCTTAAACACAAGGAAAAACAAACACCGCTTGTAGGTCCTTAAATAAAGCAGCATGTAATTTCCCACACGCAAATAAGATTTTCCCTGATATGAAAAGGAGGTTTTAAAACTAAGAAAAATCGGGAAAGGGATAATTTGGTCGGATATACTCTTCACATGAGAGAAGCACACACACACACACACACACACACACACGCACACACACGGATACACAATCATATGCCAAGCGTTTGCGACACTCACCAATCTACCAAAGCAAGACGAGGCGAAGCTGCGAAGTGATGAATGTGGGGCTTGGATGTTCCAGGCCGGCCGCGGTGGCCGAGGGGACTGAGGCGCTTCAGTCACGGTCTGCACGGCCACTACGGTCGAGGGTTCGAATCCCCCCTCGGGCATGGATATTTGTGCCGTCCTAGTTCGTAAGTAGTTCATAAGTAGTTTGTAAGTTTAGGGACTGATGACCCCGTAGTTAAGTCCCATAGACTATACAAACATTTGAAACATTTTGATGCTCCAGAGCACTCGCGCACAAAATTTTAATAAAACTTGATTCTGACCCCGTCAGACCTTTTCTCCTCAAACCACGCACGTCTCACGAAACGGAAGAAAAACATTAACAAGTTCAAAAGCACTGCGGTATGAATTTGATGTGGTTAGTGCTTGTTCCTGATTGGTTTTTACTAGTGGCAGGGAAAGTATACTAAGTATAGGAAATTCAAAAACTTATGTAAAGACGACGTTGATCACGAGATTACACACATTACCGTTTGCTTGAATAGCCTGTCCGGACAAAAAAAGGAAACTTTTGCAAGTTCAGAAATTAACAACATTCAAAAATAGTCGGAGAGGGTAGACCGCAAGTTTACTGGAATTATTCAGAAAGAAATATAGAAATATTAGTGGCCCGAATGGCAAATACGGCTTGCACAAGATGATGCCTTTGTCCTAGCCAACACGCACATGACCACGACTTCTAATAAAGGAAACACCATCAGAAATTCAAGATTAATCAAAATTATCATTTCCGCGACCATATAGAACACTTTTATAACAAGAAAACTATCAAATTTCCACGCTGCGTTACTCGGAACAAACTGGAACAATCACCAACGCACAAGCAGAATAATCTTCACTCATTCTTCCATTTCTTACCAAATGGTAACACCGGAGAATTGAATATCAATCGCAATTCGACACAGTGCGTTTATTCATAATTCCACCCACACGATTCACCCGAGATTGAAACTATGTCACACAGACAAAGGTCTAATCCTACCTTACCTCGGTAGCGTCTGGATCTCGAATGCAGTTTGGACCCGAACACGCTTAGATCTGAACCGGTCAAAAAACATGTCGAAGCATGACAGACATGCTAATGGCAGTGCTGACACTCACTACACAACGATCTTAGTAGGCTCGCTGGAGCATAATCGCAGAGATACATAGAAATCGAAGCATCAGCATTATCGATCATTTCGATGCAGAAATCTTCATTCGAAACACAAAATATCTCACACACACATGATGGTGGGTCCGTTGCTGTTCACGATATATATAAAAGACCTTGCGGATAACATCGGAAGTTCACTGAGGCTTTTTGCGGATGATGCTGAAGTATACAGAGAGGTTGTAAGAATGGAAAATTGTATTGAAATGCAGGAGGATCTGCATTGATTTGACGCATGGTGCAGGGACTGGCAATTGATTCTCAAGTAGACAGAGTAGTTTGCTGCGAATATATAGAAAAAAGATCCTGTATCATTTGTGTACGCTATAGCAGGTCAGAAACTGGAAGCAGTTAATTCCATAAATTATCTTGGAGTAGGCATTAGAAGCGATTTAAAATGGAATGACCATATAAAATCAATCGTCGGTAAAGCAGATGGCACTTAGATTCATTGGAAGAATCCTAAGAAATGTAGTCCGAAAACGAAGGAAGTAGGTTACAGTACACTTGTTCGCCCACAGCTTGAATACTGTTCACCGGTGTAGGAAAGATACAACGGAGAGCAGCACGCTTCGTTACAGAATCATTTGGTAATTGTGAAAGCGTTACGGAGATGATAAACTCCAGTGGAAGACTCTGCAGGAGAGACGCTCTGTCGCTCGGTACGGGCTTTTGTCGAAGTTTCGAGAACATACCTTTACTGAGAGTCTAGCAGTATATTGCTCCCTCCTACGTATACCTCGCGAAGAGATCGTGAGGATAAAATCAGAGAGATTAGAGCCCACACAGAGGCATACCGACACTCTTTCTTTCCGCGAACAATACGTGACTGGAATAGGAGGGAGAACAGATAGTGGTACTCAAAGTACCCTCCGCCACACACGATCGGGCGGCTTGCGGAATATGGATGTAGACGTATACGTAGATTGTGAGGATACAGGGTCTTAGGTTAGTAACCTCTTTGGTACGTTTTGGTCGAACGATAGTATCGTTGGTGTGCAGCGAGAGCTGCTGGCAACAGTGCTTAGGTCGGAATGTTCTTTGTTTGTTGGCCGGAGTGCGGTTGTCTCCCGCCGACTGCAGAGCGAGGCGGTAGCATGTCGACAGTGAGTTCGTAACCTGCGTTTAGTGGTGGCTAAAGTTTTTGCCATTCCGTCGTATCGCATATGGGTTGCAGTTGCATATTGAAATGTTTCAGTGTGGACTTGTGATGGCACACAGTTACTTAATCAGTGTATTTAAAGGGAAGAATTTTTAACATTTGTCGTTCCATAATAAAGGAAGTTAACAAAGTTTACTGTTATGTATCAACCTAGTAATTGTCCGAATCCCATACCGTCAAATCATTGGAACAATTATTAAATGATTAAGTATAAAATAGAATGTAACGGCAACTTCGCCCATCGAGGATTAGGTGGACGCAGCTGTGACGTTACAAGATGTAGATATAATATGAAACGCTAAATTTGGGAAACATATATCACAAAATTAATAAAAGTATCGTGAAATAAAGCATAGAAATAGACAATAAATATATAAAAACTCTTAGCAATGCCTACAGGGATGGATAGAGTATCAGGTTCACCCGGATTGCAATGGCAATTGTGTAAAATTTATGCGTAATGAAAGAAATGCGGCAGACAGCCGTCTTTCGACATGAAATAAACATAACGAAAATGTGTTTACTATTATCGGTCAAAAATCTCGGCGCCGATTACAGAATAATGGTAGGGTAAAGACGATGAGGAGATAATGATGCCCAATAATGTCACAGGCCGTCTGTGAATAGGCCCCAACAATAAGCATTCCACAGCTGGGCAATGTGCGGCAAACACAGACCACGGCGCGTCGTTTGATCTGGCGGCAGGGGCCGGTGTTCGCTATCAAGCGAACCACTGGCTGCCCAATTACCTACACGCGCACTAAATAGGGGGGGGGGGGGGTATGGTAGGGGGTCGCTTGTCTCCCAGTGGAGCAGTAGGTCAGAGCGGTACACAGACGAACGTGTTCACACGATTAGTCTGTCCAAATACGGCATGTTACTGATGTTTTAATTTTGTGGAATTCATACCTATAGCAGTCGAAAGACTCTCAAAAGCTCATTGCTTTACACAAAACCTAATTTCATCCTCTCTGTGAAATTACTTATTCTTTTTTGATTACGGAAATATAAAAAAAGACTTTATCCTTCATTTGTTTTACCTTTTACTTATTCTACTTCTTCTTCTTTATTGTAGTCGGTGTTGCTCTTCTGGATCCTTCTCCTCCGTAATACTCCATTCACTTCTACTTCCATCTTCCACCATTTCTCCTATAGGTTCCCCGCTATCTTATTCTTACACCTCATCTTCGGTCTTCCTCTCCTTCTCACTCCTTCAATCTTTATATCTTCAACTCTGTTTCCGATCTACTCTTTCCCTTTTCTCTGCGAGTGTCCATACCACCTTAGTCTACTCTCTTGTATCTTTTTTCCCATGGGTCCCCCCTCGTCCATGGGTATTAGTGAGGTCCTTAGTTTAGTTTTTCTTAGTTAGAGTAGTTTGTAAGCTGCGGACTACTGGCCATGCAGTTGAGTCCAATAGATTTACAAACATTTGATTTTCTGACGGTGACATCTTGTTGACGTTACGAAAACCAAAAACGGCTTCCTCGCACAGCGTGTCATTCAAATTCCACATCTACATCTACATACATACTCCGCAATTCACCGTAAGGTGCGTGGCGGAGGGAACACTGTACCACTAATAGGCATTTCCTTTCCTATTCCACTACCAAATAGAACGAGGAAAAAAAGAATGCCTATATGCCTCCGTACGAGCCCTAATTTCTCTTATCTTGTCTTTGTGATCTTAACGCGAAATGTAAGTAGGCGGCAGCAAGATCGTAATACACTCAGCTTCAAATTCCGGCCCTCTAAATTTACTTAACAGAAATTCAAGAAAAGAACGTCGTCTATCTTCCAGCGATCCCCAATTGAGTTGTCGGAGCATTTCCGTGACACTCGCGCATTGGTCGAACCTACCGGTAACAAATCTAGCTGCTCGCCTCTGAACCGCCTCTATGTCTTCCTTCAAACCGATCTGCTGCGGGTCCCAAACACTTGAGCAATACTCAAGACGTGGTCGTACAAGCGTTTTATACGCGGTCTCCTTTACAGGTGAAGTACATATTCCCAAAATTCTACCAATAAACCGAAGTCGGCTGTCCGCCTTACTCACAACTGTCCTTACATGTTCGTTCCATTTCATATCGCTCTGCAATGTTACGCCTAGATATTTGAACGACAGGACAGCATCAAGAAGCTCACTACTAATGCCGTATTCGAACATTATAGGATTGTTTTTTCTACTCATGCGCATCACCTTACATTTTTCTACATTGAGTGCTAGCTGTCATTCTTCGCACCAACTAGAAATTTTGTCCAAGTCATCCTGTATGCTATTACAGTCCGTAATTCCAATGTTTGTTAACGTATTGGACCAAACTGCTATAGTCAAGAGTCCTCTAACAAATACATTTCTAATTCTGTCCTATCTTGTTACACCTCTCATCAACCTCAGCATCCTCATTTCTGCAACTTCCATCTTCCTTTCCTAGGATACTGCGATTGGCCATGTCTCTGCCCCGTATATCATAGCAGGCCTTACCACCGACTTGTACACTTTCCCTTTCAAACCATTGCTCACCTTGTCACACAAAACTCAGCTCATTTTCCTACAGTTGATCCAACCACATTTTATTCGGTGTTGTACCTCGCTTTCCAGTCCTCCATTCCTCTGTATCTACGACCCCAGGTATTTTAATTTACAGACCGATTTCAATTCCTCGTTCTGGATTTTGCAAGACCTTATCTGCCCATCCTTCAGTGCTAAATATTCTGATTTCGTCCTGCTAACTTTCATCCTTCTTTCTTCTAATGCCTTCCTCCAATCCTATAGCTTTTCTTCAAGTCTATCGATGTTCTGCTCACAAAGAACCACATCATCCGCAAACATCATGTTCCATGGCGGTTCCTTTTTCACGTCTTTCAACAGCTCATCCATAATCAGGACAAAGAGATAAGGGCTAAGTGCAGACCCTTGGTGTAACCCCACTTTTATTGGGAACTGCTTTGTCACGCCCACACTACTTCTCACCTATGTCATTTCTCCTCTGTACATTTTCTTCACTAACCTCACATACTTCTCTGGCACGCACAGCCCTCTCATGCTGCTCCATATTGTTTTACCTTTTACTACATGATATAAATTTCATCATTAAAAATGTACAATCATCAATCATTGCAGATATTAGGAAGAGGAGTATTGCCAGTCTAATGTGTGCATTCGGGAGACTCACTGCTGTGAAAGCTGTTACTATCTGACAGTTGCAAAGGCACTAGCGATCCGGAGGTGGGCAAGCCGCCGTAGAAGTTATGTTTCTGTATACTGAATTTCATATGGAACAACCAGGGTTACTTTTTTAACGTAACTAAGTTACAGTTAAAGTTACTTCCCTGAAAGCTAACTTAGGTACAGTTATAGCTACTATACATCGAAAGTAATTGTACTAGTTACAATTATCTTTACAGTTACTTTACAGATGCTTTCAAAAATTGTAATTTCAACACATTTGTAAATTCGTAGTGAACTTCAGCACATGAAGAAAGGAAAGAAGCTTTAGTGTCAATCAGTAATTAAATATGTCAATGACCCGCTGGGTTAGCCGTGTGGTCTAACGCACTGATTTCCGAGACGGGGAGGCGTACCGGCCCCGGTTCGAATCCGCCCTACGAATTAACGAAAGGGATCGGAGTGTCACCCAGCCTGGATGTGGATTTTAGGCGGTTTTCCACATCCCCCTAGGTGAATACCGGGCTGATCCCCAAGTCCCGCCTCAGTTACACGATTCGTAAACATTTCGTAACACTTTACACATTCACACACATATCACGCTATACTTAGGCATTTGGGGTACACATTTCCTCCTGGGGGTCATGGGGTGGCGGCAGGAAGGGCATCCGGTCACCCTATAAATATTAACACTAAACGTCGAACAAAATAAGAAAAACCTAGAAATAATAACTAATATTTAAACACATGAAATAAAAAGGCTATTCCACAAGCCTTGAGAAGAGTGAGGTTCAAGTTGTAACAAAATGATAATCTAGCGAGATTAAATAAATTACAGCTTTACAGAAATATACAAAAAATATATGGAAGGCGACAGACGGTCGTCTTTCAACACATACCAAAGCCGCGCTTATCTCAGTGCCGACCCTGCAATGTGCGGGTAAAGGGCCAAAGTGAAAGAAAGAAAGTAATGAAATATATCAATCCATACAGTAATACATAATTAATTAATTATTAAATAAACTAGCTGAACCCCCGGTGCTTCGCATGCGTAGGCTGGTTGGTCTGCACCAGTTGTTTCTTTTTAATCCTGATGAAGAATTCATATCTTACGTTTCGTAGTTATAGCTTGAAATGTGAGTTAACAGCGCCATATTTTTGAAAATCAATTTTTGCATCTCGTATTTCACCCCCTTATTGGTCGAATTTCCAAAAATACCGAAACACGTGTCTTTTAAATTCGACCCCGAATCCAAATCCGAAAATTTGTAGTTCTAACTTCAAAATTGCCTAAAGAGCAACATATTTTCTAAAAACACCCCCTCTCCAATTTAACCCCGTTGATTTTTGAATTTCCAAAAATACCGAAACACGTATTTTTAACGTCTAACCAACTATACAAGTACTAATTTTTGCTAGCTTCAAAATTGTATCAATAGCAACGTGTTTTAAAAAACAATTTTTGATCCTCTATTTAACCCTCTTACTTGTTAAATTTCCAAAATTACTGAAAATCATGGATGTTTAATCCTGACCAAGATTCCAAATCCGAAGTTTCGTAGTTGTAGCTTAAAATTTCAGTTAACATTTTCATAATTTTGAAAAATCAATATTTTGCGTCACCTATTTTACCCCCTTATTTGTTGAGTTTCAATAAATGCCGAAGCACGTGTCTTTTAAATTCGAACCCTGAATTAAAATCTGAAATTTTGTAACTCTTGCTTCAAAATTGTCTAAATAGCTACGTATTTTAAAAAAAACCTTCATCCCCTATTTCACCCTCTTACGGACGGAATATCGAAAAATCGCTTCTTAAATGACGCCTACAGAGTAAGATCAACACCCTCCACAAATTTCAAGTTACTATCTTCAGTGGTTTGGGCTGGGCGATGATGAGTCAGTCAGTCAATCAGTCAGTCAGTCAGTCAATCGAGACACTTCCTTTTATATATAGAGATTGTCGACAGCACCTTCTATCTCAGTTGTACTGTTCGTTCATTTTCAACAACAGTTGTTTTTCAAACGATCCATCTCATCACAGGTTCGTTTCATGTTTTACATGTCTCCGTGATAACTGCCAACTTTGATGTCTACATTGCACTCGTATCGTCCGATACGCTGAAATGGAATCAATGTACAAACATTTCAAGCTATGTATTCGCATCACACGTGATGAGGAAGACTTAGTGATATGAGCCGCTGCATTAACAGTAGGCTACTCGACGAAATAAGCAGAGCAAAGTACATACGGTACTGTAGATGTAGATGTGACGCTAATGATAGCTGCCGTGCGAGAGTGGTCGCGTTGCCTAAGGCGTCACGCAACGAACTGGCTGATCGCTCCCGCCGGAGGTTCGCGTCCTCCCTCAGTATGGGTGTGTCCTTTATCATTATTGTAAGTTAGTTTAACTAATTTGTAAATCTAGGGACTCTTGACTATAGCAGTTTGATCCAATACGTTAACAAACATTAGAATTACTGACTGTAATAGCATACAGGATGACTTAGACAAAATTTCTAGTTGGTGCGAAGAATGGCAGCTAGCACTCAATGTAGAAAAATGTAAGGTGATGCGCATGAGTAGAACAATCCTATAATGTTCGAATGCAGCATTAGTAGTGAGCTTCTTGATCTGTCCCGTCGTTCAAATATCTAGGCGTAACATTGTAGAGCGATATGAAAGGGAACGAACATGTAAGGACAGTTGTGAGGAAGGCGGACAGCCGATTTCGGTTTATTGGTAGAATTTCGGGAACATGTACTTCACTTGTAAAGGATACCGCGTATAAAACGCTTGTACGACCACGTCTTGAGTATTGCTCAAGTGTTTGGGACCCGCAGCAGATCGGTTTTAAGGAAGACATAGAGGCGGTTAAGAGGCGAGCAGCTAGATTTGTTACCGGTAGGTTCGACCAATGCGCGAGTGTCACGGAAATGCTCCGACAACTCAATTGGGGATCGCTGGAAGAAAGATGACGTTCTTTTCTTGAATTTCTGTTAAGAAAATTTAGAGGGCCGGAATTTGAAGCTGAGTGTATTACGATCTTGCTGCCGCCTACTTACATTTCGCGTAAAGATCACAAAGACAAGATAAGAGAAATTAGGGCTTGTACGGAGGCATATAGGCATTCTTTTTTTCCTCGTTCTATTTGGTAGTGGAATAGGAAAGGAAATGACTAGTGGTGGTACAGTGTTCCCTCCGCCACGCACCTTACGGTGAATTGCGAGTATGTATATAGATGTATGTAGATGTGGAATTTGAATGACACGCTGTGCGAGGAAGCCGTTTTTGTTTTTCGTAACGTCAACAAGATGTCACCATCAGAAAATCAAATGTTTGTAAATCTATCGGACTCAACTGCATGGTCAATTGTCCGCAGCTTACAAACTACTCTAACTAAGAAAAACTGAACTAAGGACCGCACTAATACCCATGGACGAGGGGGGATTCGAACCGCCAACGGCGAACACACGATACCACAGCTGCTACCACAGTTCATCAAGAGTAGTGACTGGCGTATTGACCAGACGTTTTCAGTTAGTGAGAGATCTGGATAATGTGCTGGCCAGGGCAGAAGTCAAACATTTTCCGTATCCAGAAAGGCCTGAACAGGACATGCAATATGCAGTCGTGCGTTATCCTACTGAAATGTAGGGTTTCACAGGGATCGAATGAAGGGTAGAGCCACGGGACATAACAAATTAAAAATGTAACGGCTACTGTTCAAAGTGCCGCCGATGCGAACACGAGGTGACCAAGACATGTAACTATTGGCACCCCATACCATCACGCCGGACGATACGCCAGTACGGCGATGACGAATACACGCTTCCAATGTGCGTTCACCGCGATGTCGTCAAACAAGGATGCGACCATCATGACGCTGTAAACAGAACATGGATTCATCCGAAAAAACGACGTTTTGCCATTCGTGCACCCAGGTTCGTCGTTGCGTACACCTTCACAGGCGCTCCTGCCTGTGATGCAACGTCAAGGGGTAACAGCAGCCATGGTCTCCGAGGTGTAGTCCCTGCTGCTGCAAACGTCGTCGAACTGTTCGTGCAGATGGTTGTTGTCTTTCAAATGCCCCCAAATGTTGACTCAGGGATCGAAACGTGGCTGCACGATCCGTTACAGCAATGCGGATAAGATGCCTGTCATCTCGACTGCTAGTGATATGAGGCCGATGGGATCCAGAACAGCGTTCCGTATTGCCCCCTGAACCCACTGATTCCATATTCTGCTAACAGTCATTGGATCGCGACTAACGCGAGCAGCAATGTCGCAATTCGATAAACCGCAAACGCGATATGCTACTATCCTACCTTTATCAAAGTCGGAAATATGATGATACGCATTTCTCCTCCTTACACGAGACATCACAACAACGCTGTTAACTGCTGTTTGTATATGAGAAATCGGTTGGAAACTTTCCTCGTGTCAGCGCGTTGCAGGTGTCGCCACCGGCGCCAACCTTGTTTGAATGCTGTGAAAAGCTAATCATTTGCATATCACTGCGTCTTCTTCCTGTCGGTTAAATTTCGCTTCTGTAGTACGTCATCTTTGTGGTGTAGCAATTTTAATGGCCAGGAGTGTATTAGAAGCCTTCAGTTAGCGCAAAGCCTTACACAATTCCAAACCTCATCAAAGTGAACCAAATCGCACTTGGAAAACGATGTTGCCTTACTAGTGGTCAGTAATCGAGATTCGTCTTGTAGTCTCCAGCCAGCGAATCTAGCATAGCTAACGGAAATGATCAGAGGACTGCATAGGCGTCAGTCCGAAGTTGGAGAACCTGGGACATCTAGAGCGGCATCGGATGACAGCAAATGGGCGCCGACTGCAAAGGGAGCAGGGAGGAGGTCTCAGACATAAAGACTGTACTAGATCCACTCGAATAACAGTCTCAGGTCGCACCTGAAGAAGGCTACGAGCTACGTAACCGAAATATTGTGCACGATGATGATGATGATGATGATTGGTGTTTTAGGGCGCTCAACAGCGAGGTTATCAGCGCCCGTTGTGCACGATTCTACAGTGTTATCCGGCAGAACATCCGACAACAAAGATGTCGTATTTTACGTTCCTTTCTTGTTTCTTGTAGGACCTGTGAATGATATACTGTTGGTCCCGACACATGTCGTTCTGACAATTTTATATAACTGACAACTGGTGCGAGAATTGGCTAGATAAATCAATCGGATGAAACTGATGCAACACATATATTCTCGGTATCATGACACTGCAAACGGAAATTATAAATTATAAAGCTCAGTCTCCTTCCTGGCAATGTTACCAACTGCAGGAAAACTCAACGGTGGCAATGTTAAATTGAACAGCATATCAGCAAGCTAACGCTGCCATGAAACAGCTCACGGCTGCCTTAACACTAACGTTGAATTTGTGTACTGTCCATAGATGTCACTCAACCCGCACAAAGATGTAAACAACCACGCATGGGAAGTGCGAATGTGACAGAGTGGGTAAGACAGCCGATCAGGTCCAGTCACAACACTAGAAAGGAAGTACACTGCTTGTGTTGACTGTAGTTGTGCCATGCCTAGAAAGTCATTTCTGAAGTTTTATCTTATCTGCATTGCTACTTTGTGTCAGGAGGGACTCTCATCAAGAAAAGTATAAAGACATCCTGAACCAACTAAAGCGATATTGACACAATGGGTAGTCAGGTGTTCTGCTGGCTGTCACTGTCTACTCTGCACAATATTTAAGCCACGTAACTCGTAACCTTCATCAAGTGCGACCTGAGACTGCTTTCAGAGTGGACCTGGTCCAGTATTTATGTTTGCATCCTACCCCTTGCACCGGCGGTTGTAGGTGCTCCCTTTGTGGTCCGCACCCGCCCTCAACCGTGTCGTTTGGGGTCTGGCACTCCATCTGCGGTCCGCGACCGATCACTGAGGTGTTCTAGGGGTGCTGATGTTCCATTGCAGCCCGGGGTGCCCTCTTTGTGGTCTGTGACCATCGTACCCGCCTCTGAGAGCTTCATCTTTGGTCTGGTGGTCCCTCTGTGGTCCGCGCCTGTTGTGTCCGCTCCTCGACGTTGTATCTGCTGTCCCATCCTCCTGGTACTCTGTTTGGGGATCGTTCTGTATGTCCATGCCTCCAGCACTTTTGTCTGTTGTGGTAAACTGATACTTTCCTCATTGCGTCTTTAATAGTTCCAGAGCAGGGTCCCAGGCCCTACTTAGCTGATAGCCGGTGTCTCGGTTCATGAGATTGTCAGCCACTGTTATCTCTATGGATTCCTTTATAACACTGTCCCAGAATCTGGGAGTCTGTGCCAGAATCTTGGTGTCATTGTAGTTCGTGACATTATCCAGCTCCAGGCAGTGTTCAACAAGGGCTGATTTCCTAACTTGTAACCCCAGGTCGTCTTTTACATTTCCCACCAAGATCCTCATCTTGCTTGCTGGACAGACATCAAGAACATCAAGTGTATTTTGTGATTCTATACATACTTATTATACATACTTATTATATTTTTTATATGAATGTTAATAACTTTCATAAATAAGTACTTGTGATGAATTTTCCAGTGAATTCTCGATTTTAAATCTTTTTAAATCTTCACATCTTTGAAAACATGTGTACTACAGTCAGTTGTCACCTGATGATGGCCTAAGAAGCCGAAAGCCAGTTTGTGACCAATAAATAAGTTTTGCAGAAGATCAGGAAGTTGTTCCTCTTTGATATTATTAAAGAATCAACGAGGACAATATCAGTATACCACAGACGAAAGTGCTGGAGGCATCGACATGCAGAACAATCCCCAAGCAGAGCACGAGGAGGATGGGACTGAAGCTACAACGTCGAGGAGCAGACACAACAGGCGCGGATCAGAGAGGGAGCGCCAGACCGAAGATGAAGCTCTCAGAGGCGGGTACGATGGGCACGGACCACAGAGAGAGCACCCAGGGCTGCAACGGACGGAAAACATCAGCGCCCCATAACACCTCAGAGAGCGGGCGCGGACCACAAACGGAACGCCAGAGTGCAGATGGTAGGATCGGAGGAGGGATTGGCGGGCGCGGACCACAGACGGAGCACCCAGGGCCACTACTGACATCAGCGCCCCAGAACAGTTCAGCGAGCGGGCGCGGACCGCATATGGAGCGCCAGATCGCAAAAGACACGGTCAGGGGCGGGCGCGGACCGCAGAGGGAGCACCTACAACAGCCAGTGGAGGGGGAAGGCCGCAGACATAAATACTGGACCAAGTCCACTCTGAAAGCAGTCTCAGGTCACACCTGATGAAGGTTACGAGTTACATAGCCGAAATATTGTGCAGAGTAGACACTGACAGCCGGCAGAACACCCGAGTACCCATCATGTCACTAGATCGCCGAGAAAGCCTGAAGAGTTACATCTAAAGCGGTAGTGTTACTTAATTTCTCCTGACGAATAATAAGTTGGAAAAACTTACTGGAATGAAGCCAGGTATCAAATTCGACGTCGGCCGATATTTCGGCAGGAGACAACCTTATGAACAGGGATGGGGATTTTGCTTAAATTCCGAAGAGATCATGCTCTGTCACTTGTCAAGAAACAGAGGAACAAAACTACTCCGTGCTCATCCGTTGAGATCTGATGTTTGTTATCGATATTCTGACCGTTTTCATCTTCATCTACATCTGCATAGATACTCTGAAAATCAGATTTAAGTGCCTGACACAGGGTTCATTAACCACTTTCATAACCTTTTCTACCATCCATTCTCTAATAGAGTACGGGAAGAAAGAACACCTAAATCATCCTGTTTTCGATCTGATTTCTTTTATTTTATTGGGATGGTCATGTCTCCCTATTTCAGGTGGGTGCTAGTAAAATATTTTAACATTCAGAAGTAAAACTCGGTGATTGAAATTTCGTAAACATATCTCGCCGCAACGAATAACGTCCTTGTTTTAATGATTTCCGCCTCAAATCGTGCAGCATTTCCGTGACGCTTTCCCCACTTCCCCCCTCCCCCGTAACGTGATTAAAACAACGAGCTGCCCTTCTCTGAACCTTCTCAATGTCTTCCGTCAGTCCCACCTAGTGAGGGTCTCACACTGGGCCACAGTACTCGAGGAGAGGACGCACAAGTGTGATGTAGGCAGTCTCTTTGGTGGAGCTGTTGCATCTTAGAAGCGTTGTTTGTTCGTGTCGACGCTATATGATTGCTTGCTCGGTGAGGGGGGGAAGTGGGGAAAGCGTCACGGAAATGCTGCACGATTTGAGGCGGAAATCATTAAAACAAGGACGTTATTCTTTACTGTTTACTCATTGAAAACCGAGGTTTCGTAGATCGTCGCACACTGCTTCCTCACTGCAGTTTCGCCTTGAAAATAGCAGAGTGTTCTCTTGCCGAGATATCAGCTGGTGTGGAATTTAAGACCTGGCGCACACCCATACGTTTTTCAAAGCGACGTTTGTCGGACGTGGAGTACAGAGATTCTGGAAATGTCGATAATAATCCGCAATCTGACAGGCAGCAACACAGAAGAACCCTAAGAGGAACGCCACGATTTTCGTGCAGCCACAGGACATCGTGTCTTGACTCAAACTGTACGTAACAGGCTGCACTACGTGCTAATTCACCCACGACGTCCATTGCGAGGTCCAGGTCTGACAGCTAGACGCCACGCAGCGCGGTACAGATGGGCCCAACAGCAGGATGAATGAACTCGTCGTAATTGGCATCAAGTGCTATAAATGAGACTCGCATCTCCCTTTAAGTAGACAATCGTCGGAGACTTTTTTGGAGGCAGCCGGGGCAACCTGAACGTCTTAGACACACTGTCCAGCGAGTGTAGGGTGATGGTGGTTCCCTGATGTATTGGGGTGACATTATGTGGGGACACCTTACACCACTGGTGGTGTAGCTCAACCATATTATCAGAATTCCGGTGACGCATTGCTCTTAATGGACGACGATTCTCGCGCTCATCGTGCACATGTCGTGAATGCTTTCCTTCATCGACATCGCAAATTTGATACGCCAGCATGTTCTCCCCACATGTACCGTATCCAACATACCTGGGATACAATGAAAAGGGCTGTTTTTGGACTACCCACAAACTAATCTGACAGATCCAAGCAGAATTGCCGTTGAGAAATGGAAAAAGCTGGACCAACAGTTCTTTCATGTTTTGGTGAACAGTAAGCCTCGACCAATAAAGGCATGGATCAGTACAAGAGGTCGTGTTGTGAGGTACTTGGGGTACTAGTGTAAGCCGTCATTTACCATCTAGTGAAATCATCTGAAGATAAAAACCGATTGCAGAACGATCTAATAAGTGATCACTATGGTGTAAAAATTGGCAACTAACTCTAAATAACGAGAAGTGTGAAGTCGTCCACACGATAAGAAAATAAACCCGTTAAATATTGTTTACAAGATAAATCAATCAAAAGTGAGGGTTGTAAACTCCACAAAATACCTAGAAATTACTATTACTTCAGACTTAAACTGGAAAGAACTCATAGATAATGTCGTGTGAAAGGCAAACCAGGCAGAACACTTAAAATATACAACAGAACTGCTAAAGAGAATGCATACACTTGGCTTGTCCGTCATTTTTTGGAGCATTATTGCCCAGTGTGCGATCCTTATCAGGCGGGTTTGACGGAGGACATACAAAGAGTCCAAAGCAGGGGACCTCGTATTGTATTGTCACGATACAGGGGAGACAACGTTAAGGAAATGATACAGGATCTGGGATGGGAATCATTACAACAACAGTGCTTATCGCTGCGGCGTGGGCTTCTTACGAAACTCCAATCACCAACATTCTCCTCCGAATGCGAAAACATATTGTTGACTCCCACCTAAATAGGTAGAAACGATCATCTGAATAAAATACAAGAAATCAGAGCTCGAACGAAGAGATTCAGGTGTTCTTTCTTCCTGCGCGCTATTCGAGAATGGAATGGAAGATAAATAGTATAACCTCTGCCAGGCAAATTTTGAAATGTTTGTAATTCTATGGGACCAAACTACATTGGTCATCAGTCACTAGACCTACAAACTACTTAAACGAAGTTAAAGTAATCTAATGACAACACACACACATCCATGTCCGAGGGAGGATTCGAACTTCCGACGCTGGAGGCCTCGCTATCCGCAACTTGGCACTCCAGAACGCTCGCCTGCTACCGTGCGGTCCTCAAAAGTGATTTGCAAAGTATCCCGCGTAGATAGAACAAAAATTCGGAATGTCTAGTTACTGTCGTACAATTTCTCAATTTCTATTTTTATGAGCAATAAAGATAACTGAAATGTAGGTCTGTATTTCTCTGTTCCGCTTTATGTAAAGGGTTATGAACTTCTATAATCATGGTGATGCAACACTTGTTTTGATGGGCTTGTTCTGCGTAAGCCCTGTATTCTCTTTGCGACGATGGACGCTGTTCGTTGTACGTGTTGAACATACGGAACGTATGGTTTGTAGAATCGTAATGTTTTATTTGTTCTTGTGTTTGTCGAAACCCTTTATGTCATTAGGAGTCCTCCAACTTATTAAAACTAATCAAGACAATACTGTAGTATATTGAACCACAATTTCACTGCAATTATCACATCGTCACATTTTTCATTCTCAGTATACCGAGTGTGGCTAATAATCGCTGTCAATCTATTCCAATCCAGATATTAGATTTCGTCTTATTTATCATCCCAGTTGAAACCCTTTTTCTTGTCCAGAATTTATCGACTATCCATCGTCTCCATGACCTTCCTCGTGATCTTTTTCCTCTCACGTCTTGGTAAAATTCATAGCTGTTCTTGTATTATTACATGACCTTACCACCGAAATTTTCATTTCTGGAAGATATTGACAATAGGAACCCTGATATCAGTGTTTTCTATAATTCTCCCCATTTTCGATTTTGTCTCTTCTGCTAACGCTGATTTCTGTTGCTTTGACTCTGTCGTCTTTTTCCAACAGAGTGAGTGTGTCCATGTCGTGGGTCAGGATACTAATGGTACAGCCGCAGTGGAGTGGCTGAGCGCTCTAAGGCGCCTTGCTTCGGAGTGCGCAGCTGCTCCCCGTTGGAGGTTCCAGTCCTTTTCGGGTATTGGTATGTGTGTGGTCCTTAGTGTAAGTTAGGTTAAGTAGTTTTCAAGCTTAGGAATTGATGACCATGGAAGTTAAGTTCCACTCATTTGCAAACCATTGAACATTTGAATTTCCATGGGGTGTATTGTTTTCGTATGTTCTGAACTTCCTTGTAAAAAGCTGATGATTTCTGTGTCCTGTTTATGATATCTTATTTGATATTATTATCGTTGAAGAAGACACAGTGACGTAGTGAAAGTGAGAAACTGATTCAAATTTTGTTTCAAAATATTCAAATGTTTGTAAATCTATCGGACCAAACTGCGTGATCATCAGTCCGTAGCTTACAAACTACTTAATCTAAGGTAAAGTAACCTAAGGACAACACACACACCATGCCCCAAGGAGGACTCGAACATCCGACGGCGAGAATTTTTGTTTCCTTCAAATAAATTGAACTTGTTCCCACTCGGTTTATGGTCATCGCAACAGTGTTGGTCTTCCTGATCTTTGGTTAAAATCTTTAAAATTATTGTTCCGAGCCTTTAGCCTCTCGTATACTTTTGCTTCTCAACCCTCCCTATTAAATCACCAGGAAATACCAAAATCATTAACTCATCTGTAGTTTCCTTAATAGATCTTAGAATTCTGTCCATTGCCGTGATAAACGAGAGTGATAACAGGGAACAATGTCTCAAATGATTCAAATCGACCATTTCCAATTTGGAATCAACTATTACTTGTTAGATATAATGTCTTCACTCTGATAATCAAGTAAATGGGTATTCAAAATATCCACGGGTGTACTGCCGGTCTATAGTGTCCAACGGGCACAATATTTCGGCGATCATACATGTCGCCATCATCAGGTGAACTGACGGACTGAGCTCCTGGAAACGCACCGGCACGGAGATCCGCACGCTACGGCTGCTCGAAGGGAACTGGGTTCTAGCCCGGTAGCGGGCCATTTAAATACCCTCGGCCCGCGGAGCGACCCCTCCGCGGTCCGCGCCCCGCGCCACGGCCGCGCAGTGGAACCGATTGCGGCGGCGTCTGAGATGTCGTCGGTGTGAGGGCTCTGTCTGCCGTGGTCGCCACTTCGTTACGTTTGCTAGATTTACTCTTAATTAACCCCATCGCTGGTTCCCAAGCTTTGCTAAGATTATAGCCACAGTCACGGTTTATGAGGTCGTCACTTGTGCGAATTTCAATGGCCTCTCTAACGATGCAGTCCCAGTATCTCGACGTCTGTACCAGAATCCTAGTGCCTTCATAGTCCATCGCATGATTCTCCGACAAACAATATCTGAAACATCTGAACTCCATACACCCCAGCATCAAATTCACTATGGAGACTGAAACGGAGGGTAAATTGCCGTTCCTTGACGTATTGGTCAAGAGAAGAGGTGATGGCACCCTGGGTCATAGTGTATATCGGAAGACAACGCACACTGATCTGTATTTACACGCAGACAGCTGTCACCACCCTTCACAGAGGAATGGGGTACTTAAAACTCTAGTACATAGGGCGAGCACTATCTCCGACGCAGAGAGTCTACCTCAGGAATTGGAACACCTGAGAACTGTATTTCGAAAAAAAAAAAAAAAAAAAAAAAAAAAAAAAAAAAAAAAAAAAAAAAAAAAAATCGGTACTCAGAGTGGCAGATTCAGCGTGCTCTCCGCCCAACCACTACATCACAACCTGTGGAAACGGATGGAAACACGAGGGAGGATGTGGGCACTGCGTTCGTTCCATATACCGGCGCACTCTCGGGGAAGATCGCCCACATTTTGAAAAAACACCAGGTTGGAACGGTTTTTTGTCCGCCGAATAAAATTCGTGCACTGTTGGGGAGCGCCAAAGATGATCTCGGTTTGAGGAAGGCCGGCGTGTACCAGATTCCGTGTCAGTGTGGAAAGTCATATATTGGACAGACGATGCGTACCGTCGAGGATCGTTGCGTTGAACACCACAGGCACACACGATTGATGTAATTGGGTGGTTCTAGATTTGTTATGAGGGACATTATGGTTGGAATTCTCAATATCGAAAGGGATTTTCCCATGTTCCCAGCATTTCTCCGGAAAAATACAAACTGTAAAAATAATATCTACAGAATTTCATCCAGTCCTGTAATGGTGCAGCTATTCTTCTAATCAGACTTCAACTATCTTCCTAAGTATAGTTCTATATTTTTTGGAACAACTTTAATGTGAATGAAAGCAGGGTAATAACTCTGTAATTTCTAAACTTCTTTCGGTTTTCAATGCTGTATATATATATTCTTATGCAAATGACTGACAGGACCCTGTATATCCATTGTAAACCAGGTGTTCCAGCTGCCTTCGTCATATTGTGAAAACTTTTGTTTTTGTTCTTCCTTGAGAGATCTCATCACATTTTTACTAAACGTTTTTAAGGAGAGAAAATTAAATACATTTTTTGCATATAATCACTACATGAGTTAATATTTATGAGAACTAATTAAATAATTAGAATGAGATGTATAAGGAGATTAGGTCAGGAGACTAGAACTCATACCCACAATAAGTACTGTGTTGTCCAGTAGAAGCGTACACAAATTGTAAATTTATGGAGATAGCTATAGGTAGGTCAACGTATTAAAACTGAAGTTGTATTACATTGGAGCACACAGAAAACGTGTACTACACTGATGATCTAAAAGTTAGGAGAGCCAAAAGAAAATTGTTATTTGAAAACCTTCAACAGGGCATTAGAGGTCAGGAACTAGCAGCATTCTACATACAATGGTTGAGCTACGACACTAGTGATGGGCTAAAATTTCTGGCAAAGTCTTAAAAGGAATGAGGGTAGAGAGAAACGACGGTTTTCGTAACGAAAGAATGTGAAATTGTTACATCAAAGCACGACGCATGTGCTCCCCGCATCCATGTCAGCTATTTAGTATCAAGTACTCACTTGACGTAGTTTGAATGGATGAATCTGTGCAGCTTTATTTGGTTTCCGTATATACACAATTAACTCGACCTCCTGAATACAGTTCAAAGTCCCATGAACTACGCCATCTATGTAAATGAAATGTGAGTAACGCTGCTCGAGTCGCGGTATTTGCGTTTCATAATTTTCTTTTTAAGGTTATCTTTCACGATGTGAACGAATGTCAACATGCTCTTCGGTGCAAAATCCTTCTCGTAGAAGAGACCTCCGTTGGCGGTCGTCCATTACTTTGAGACAAACATTATGAATCCTCGCTTACGATACTCATTAAAATGACCGAACGTCACTCTACAAGCAGAGCACATTTTATGATAAAAAATACAATCTGCGTGAAGTAGTAGCAATTAACTGGAGCGTTCACCGTAATTACGACCAAAACGATGTACGGACGGAAACTTTTTCAAACAAAATTCTCGTATATTTATTTTTTCTCTCAGTTTGGATAGGAAAATTCTTCCCTCAGATACCTCGTCTCGTCTCTGGCTCCCGCTTCTCTCTGCGTGCCATTTTCTTTCGTCTCACCTTCGCTCTGCCCAGAGCTCTCTCTCTCTCTCTCTCTCTCTCTCTCTCTCTCTCTCTCTCTCTACGTCACGTCACTATATAGCATATAGCAGTTTCAGGGAAAAGCACATTCCACTACATTCTGTTGCTTGAGCGTCGCAACCTGAAGAGCTTGCGCCGAAGTAAACTCGTTTATGTCGAAGTTCCTAGCTATAAAGCTCTCGTAACGGTTCAGAAGCAAGACTTTTTTGCCAAAACTAGTGCTTAGGTTGTCTACCTCCTAACGATTTAAAATAAACAGCGTTTAGCACATACTAAATGACATGACGTAGAATAAAATTTTTAAGCCTTATAAACATCCAATAAAAATCTTATTGAACAGATTTATGCACGACTGTTATACAGTAAGAAATGAGACAACACCAGCAGGTCTCATTTGTTATTTAGTAATTGTCAGAGTTTATCACAAATACCAGTAGGAATGGCCATTCGTATGAAAAGCACGGTGCCATTTTCTGCATAATGTCGACAGTTACGTATCAACTCGTCTCAAACTCTTATAATTTCATTTTTCATTACCGTATTTTATCGCGTAATTCCCCCTCTTTTTTTCTCCAAAAATGTTCTCGAAAACACTAGGGAGGGAATTATGCGAGTAGTTATTCAGAAAAGAAGAAAAACTATGTATTAGGCAGTAAAAGATACCAGTATACGGCAAATTGTGAAAAAATGGTATCTACAGTGCCTTTAAAATTAGTTACGACTTTTGACATGTCGGTGCGGAGCGAGTGGAGTGTTCTCACAGTTTACAGCGTATGCTGATCGCGCCGGCGACATCTAACGCCACGCTGGCGCCTGGAAACATTCTTTGTCGGTAGGACACAACAATGCAGGATAGAGAACGCAAAGGGCCACCGCGCGACACCACGTGCTACTGTTTACACACGCTTTGGCAACAGCGGTGCCTCACAAGCCGAGCCGGTGGCGGCGGGAGGGGACAAAGGCGGCTCATTATTGCTGTTACTTGGCAACGGCGTCTCCTTCATCCCGACAAGCCAAACGTCAGAAGTCGCAACTAATGTTAAACTTACTGTAGCGGTATTTATTTTCTTAACACAAGGCCCACGGAAAGATCTGTAGCTTGCCTTTGCAGCCACGAGTTTATCTTTTTGTCTCCGCCAATACCGTATTGAAATAGGATCGACGGAAAAATGCCTTCCTGCAGCTTTTACTCCATTTCTATCGGCGTAAGATAACACATTTGGTTTAAATTTTGCCGTGTAGTTTGAATATTTCGCCATTATGACGAACCTTAGTAAACTGACCTAGAAATATGTCTGCGGCTTAACGTTTCAAATTTACGGCAGTACCGCTGCGTCCATTCTCAAGTTATTTGAAGGCCGCTCCTGTTAGAACGAACCAGGAGAGGGAATTATGCGCGATATTAATAAAATAATTTTTTAATTATGAAAAATCGTAGGGGAGGGGAATATGCGAGGAGGCAGCTTATGCGATAAAATACGGTAATCTTGTAATTCGCCGTCTAATATTCTAATACACCCCGTAAGGCCCCCACTGGACTTTGACGAAATTTCTGTCAATCAGTTTACTAAAAACTAGTCTCATGTAAGAAGCTCTATATTTCCTAATATAAGCTGTAAGTATTAAATAATTTTGAGCTTTATTCAAAAGAAATATCTTCTAAAATGACATCAGTTGGTCAGTGTCAAACTAAGTGTGAAGGATATCTCTGCATAATTTAAACATTGCTATCAAGTGTAATCTCTGACATTTATGTTCTAATATAGCGGCAAAGAGGGTGGTCTAGATCAAGTTTGTCATCAGTCGTCCCACTGAAAAAATCAGGTATGTAATGTTTCTTGCCATTAACGAATCACTTTTTAAAATTTAGACCTTTCATTTCTAACTTCTGAATGTATCTTCCATCTGCATTTTATTTAAGACTATTAATTAATGTAATAATGTCTACCTTTTTTGTAGAAGAAGTGTTTCTTGATGCTTCTTTCGAACAGCAGATACAATATTCCGATCGTTGCTTCTGGAACGTATAGTGTGTCCGCAGCGGATTGGCCGTGCGCAATGGGGCGCCGTGCTGCGCTGCGCGCGGGGCCGTTCGCCTTCAGGGGTTCGAGTCCTCCCCCGTCGAGCATGGGTGTTTGTGTTGTCCTTAGGCTAGTTTTCCTTTGTTTAAATACTTTGTAAGCTACGGACTTATAACCTGTCAGTTGAGTCTCAGCCGCGGTGGAGTAGCCGAGCGGTCTAAGGCACCTCGCTGTGGAGCGCGCGGTTGCTCGCCGTCTGAAGTTCGAGTCCTCCCTGGGGCATCGGTGTGTGTGTTTGTCCTTAGGTTAGCTTACCTTTGTTCAAGTATTTTATCAGTTACGGACTGATGACCACGCAGTTTGGTCCGATAGGTTTACAAACATTTGAATTTTGAGTTAAAGTCCGATAGATTTACAAACATTTGAACATTTTTAAACATATTGTCTGACTGAAACTTCCTGGCAGATTAAAATTGTGTGCCGGAACCTGGGACCTTTGCCTTTCGCGAGCAAGCGCACTACCGACTGTGCTATCCCGACACGACTCACGATGCCGCCTCACAACTTCACTTCTGCCAGTATCTAAGTTTGGAAAGTAGGAGGCGAGGTACTGGCGGAAGTAAAGTTGTGAGGCGGCATCGTGAGTCGTGTCGGGATAGCACAGTCGGTAGTGCGCTTGCCCGCGAAAGGCAAAGGTCCCAGGTTCCGGCACACAATTTTAATCTGCCAGGAAGTTTCATATCAGTGCACACTCCGCTGCAGAGTGAAGTTTCATTCTGGATATTGTCTGACTATTAGCCATGTGGGAATAGCCGAGCGGTCTGGAGTGCCACGTTACGGAGCGCGTGGCCTCCCACGTCGGAGGTTCGTATCCTCCCTCGGTCATGTTTTTCTGATTCTACTGTATGTTTAAACTGAAACATTTTTCATTTTTATCTAGGCTGGATACTACAAAAATGTTACAAATACTTAAAGATTTATTTCACTCAATATTTTACGTCCAACGCACTACTGTCAATGTTTGGTTCACGCAGTAATTGAAGACATTTTGATAATCCACGCAAGCGAATAACTTTTAGAAAGTGTAATCAAAGACAATTTTCAGTTATAAGTGATTCTGTAGAGAAATATTATAGGCTAGACCTTGAGAATTTCGTAGTAACTTCTTCATAGTAGGTAAGCTTTTTCTTCTAGCCGTACATACGATTTCATAATAAACCTCACACAGAGAAACGGTTGCTATAAATGGAATCACAACTTCAGCTATTTCTGTAGTTCCACTCAAGCTTAACGCCTAAGCAATACACAGTCTACTATTAAATCTTATAAACTGAAATCAATTTAATTCCATCATCTATACAACAATACATTTTTTTCATTTATATCTTTATGGAAACTCTGCAAGTCACGTTGATGTGATTTCACAATCCGCAGCAATACTCCAAAATGGGACGCACATTTGTAGTGTAGGCAGTTTCTTTAGTGGAACAGTTGCATCTTCTAAGTTTCTGCCAATGAAATGTAGTCTTTGGTTCGCCTTCGCTACAATATTTTCAATATGTTCTTTCCAGTTTATCGGCAAGATGAAAGAAATTCTAGGATTAGCACTAATGAGGTTGATCTAAAGGAAATATTTTTATTTCATTGTTGCTAAGTGATGTCGACGTAAGATAAGGTTTACCTGTGGAGCTCCTTCGTTTCTCTGCAAGTGTTCGTGTTGGTCGTATGCCTTTAAAACCATAAACTAAAATGCTACAGCTTTTTTAATGGACAGTTTCATATCAAAAAGTGGCAAAGTGTTATTGGTACTCAACTCTGTCATTTCCAACAGCTGAAAAATGGACATTGGAAATAAAACGTGGCAGTACTAATCTCAGAATACGATCTAAAATTACAAACGTAAATGGAAGAACCGAACGAGTTGTCGTACTTGTCAATACATTGAGCTTTATTCAAGAAGATGACCGTTAAAACACACATTCGGTCGACAAGATTTACGTTATCCATGACTTTAGCAAGTCACTCCAGCTAAATATCTGTATAATTCATTTGAAAGTCTTTGGACGTGTTGGGGCTGATATCATTATCAGAAAGGCGTTATTCGTTGCGGCGAAATTTATTTGCGAAACTTGTTTCAACAACTTTCCCTTCCGAATTTTGTTAGCACCCACCTACATATGGAGACAGATCAACATTATAAAATAAGAAAAATCAAATCGAAAACGGAAAGATTTAGGTGTTCTTTTTCCCGCGACCTATTAGAGAACGAGACGGTAGAGAAACGACCATGAAAGTGGTTCGATGAACCGTGTACCAAGCACTTCAATGTGACTTGCAGAGTATTTGTGTAGATGAAGGTATATTCCGTGTGTCTCTAATTATTTCAGTGAAAATGATTGAAATTCAGCTGAAAGTCTGTCGGACACCATTAAGCACTTTCCTTATTAAATACTAGATGTTTTTAGGATGATTAAATGCCACCCTGAAACCTACTGGAACAGAAGTTCCTCCAGAAACAATTTCCAGCTAAGTAGTCCCATTATTCTGTAACGGTGTAATGTGAAATGTTCAGAAATTATTACCTGAAAACCAAAAATATGAGCGTATAGCAAATTAAATTTTAAATAGGGTTTCGGTTCAAAGAAACTCGAGCTGAGATGGCGAAATTCCAAAAAAATGGTTTTCTTAAATAAATAAAAAATGATAAGTCAGATGCGAAAAATGTTAAATTAGAAAGTCATAAGCCTTAGGATTACCTATCGATTGCTATTTTGTACGTATCGATTGCCTTAATACGTTTCGAGATATATAAACAAAAAATCTTTAAAAACTAAATTCCTCATAAGTCGTCAACATTCACTCTTACAAACTTATGGTAAATAATAAGTATGGCACGAAATAAGTCAAAAAGTAATTGTTGGAAAAAATTTAAAAATTTCCAGTATACGCCTGCTTTCAGTGCATGCAGGAACGAGAGAGTACAGTCCACTTCACGAAGGAAGTGCAACATATGTCAATTACGCCCACTAGATTCTTCTTAAGAAAACTATTAACTCGGATTCAGAAGGTCGTAGAACATCATTCGTTTTAAAATCTGTGAAAAAATGTCACCAACATATTTCTTTTACAGTTACTTTTATAACATAAAAGCAGAAACAGCCAGTTGAAGAAAACAGGCCCAAAAAAGTTCAGGTTTCTGAAAATCATTCTCTGGTTCTTTTAATTATCAAAAACTAAAAAAATTTAAAAAAATTAATACGATGATATTACAACTCTTCATGAAGAAAGCAGACGAGAAACCGTTACTCTAGATTGATCCCCTAACCAACTCTAACCGTACTTAGAGGAGACTTTGCTCAAAAAAAAAAAAAATAAAAAAAAAAAAAAAATAAAAAAAAAATTAAAAAAAAATTATCTATCTCGAAAAAAAAACTGGATATTTTTAATTTTTTCGAACAATTACTTATTTTACTTAGAGCAATTACTTGTTTTACTTGCGCCATACTTATGGCAAATAATAAGTTTTTAAAGGTGAATGTCAACGAGTTATAAGGAATTTAGTTTTAAAGTTTTTAATGTATTTTTTCGATATATATCGAAACGTATCAATGCAATAAATACGTAAAAAAAAAGTAAAAGCACTCGATAGGTATACTAAGGACTATTTCTTTCTAATTTAATATTTTCCAATCGGAGTTATTGTTTTTTATTTATTTAAGAAAAACCGAATTTTCCTTTTTTTCTAATTTTTTTGGGCAAATTTCGCCATCTCGGCTCGACGACTAAACAGAAACCGTATTTAAAATTTAAATTTCTATACGCTCATGTCTTTAGCTCCCTAATGCTTGGACTAAAAGGTAGCGGGTGGGTTGCTGCGCGAACACGTGATGAGGCAGTTGAGAGTAAGCCAGCGACGGCGTAGGTGGTCCTTCAGCGGGAGCTATCGACGTGCCTTACGGCGCAGACTGAGCTGAGAGCACGAGAGCAGCGGCGGCTGTGGCAAGTTGCCGGCCTGGTTCCTGGCTGGCTGTTATCGACGGGGCGGCCACCATCTCAATCCACGGGCCCCTCCCCCCTCCCCATCTCCCGGCAGACAAGCACTTAGGGCCGCGCGACCACTTGCCCGCGAGATTCACCGCAAGACGCCGCGTCCGGAATCGATGAATGAGATAAGCTGCCGACGCGCGCGTCTGCTAATCCCACAGATGACTCACCGAATATCTACCACCCGATTGTTGTCTCTCCCTCTTTCTCTCTCCCCCACTCTCTCTCTCTCTCCCTCTACATCCATACCCATCAAGAGCATTAGAGCCACGGAAGGCGTGCAGTTGATCTCCACAAGTGGGGCAAATCTCACTGTGTTGCGAAACAATAGACAGTTGCGCATGTGGTATAAACATGTACGTGTCTAAAATGGTCCTTTTAGGACCTCCTGACAGCAACGATTAGTGAAATATAAAAACTAGCTGTAAACCCGGCGTTGCCCGGTTGTTTATTAATCCTACACTATCGTTGTCCACATCCCCTCTCCACCTCTCAGCATCCACCTCTTTCTCTCCCATCTGTCTGGTCGTTTCCACCTTTCCCTCTCTCGGCGTCCGCCTCCGTAGCTCAGCGGTAGCGTCGCTGCCTACCACGCCGGAGGCCAGGGTTCAATTCCCGGCAGGGGACTGGGTGTTGTCCTAATCATCATTGCCCGTAAGTCGGCCACGCGGCGTCAAATAAAAAGACTTACACTCAGGCGGCCGAACAAACCCGCAAGGGTTCTTCCGGCCAAGAAAGCCAAACGCTCATTTCTATTTTCTCTCTCGGTAACATCTTTTGCAAGGTACCCTCTGTAAGTACCATTCAAACATTTACGTTCGCAGCAATCTTCCTCTCGGTTTAAAGGTCATGTGTGCAAAAATTCATAGGGATTGGAGCAAAACAACGCATTTTGTAAAATTCCGTAAGTTAAGTACCCTCCACCATACACCGTCGAAATTTTATACAGACAGTGACATTCCTCTTGTTTTTAAGGTAGAGCGTGCAAAATTTCATCAATATCGGAACAAAACTATAGATTTTTATGCAATAGAAACGCAGGGTCACATTGAAAAACACACGTTGTTGTTCTCAAATATTCCAGTTTTATTTCATACAACCCCTGTTCTGAGAACAACAAATAAATAAATAAATAAAATAAAATAAAAAAGACAGGATCTGTGAAATCGCGCGAGCCGTTCTCAAGTTATGGAAGCACCAAAGTATTTAGGGATCCATTTTTATGTTGCGAAGTACCCTCCCCCATGCACCGTATGAAACGAAAGGTAGACGCTGACCTTCCTCTTTTTTTGATGGTCAAGAGTGCGAAATTTCGTGAAGATCGGAATGATACTATAGATTTCGTGAGTCTGTAGGAGAAGTATGCACCTATGAGAAAATACTTTCTTAGCTGAGGATTTTTTACCTGTAAACTACATTCCTGCCAAATTTCAGCTCCATAGGTGAAGTAGTTTTCGATATTTCGTGTTTGGTGAGTGAGTGAGTGAGTGTCCTTTCGCTTTATAAAATAGAGATAAAGAAAACAGATGGCTTAATTTTGGATACTAGAGAATTAAGAGAGACTTGCAGACAAAAATAAATAGTAACATGTAAATCTGTAATGCTAAATTTATTTGATACAAGATCATGCCTTATGCGACAGTCTTACAGCATCTACAGCGAAACTCTTGTAAGCAGTAGACTTCTTTTCGTTTCATTATTTTGTGGCTGCAGGGGGTGGGTGGGGGTCAGTTACAAAACGCTTCATAAACGTTCGAAATTATATGCAACCTTTGTTGCAGGTCCCTAACTACTCCCATTTTCCAATAATTGACGCATAAATCTGAATATTACCACGCGGCGGCCTCTATTTATTACATCATATCTCCTGAGCTATACCTCGGGCTCTTTTGTTTTTGGGTCATAAACCTTCATGGGCGTACGGTGAACAGTTCACCAAAGTTTCATTGCAATCAAACGAATGTTTTATGAACACATAGAGGACATACGGCAAACATTCATTGTTATATATAAAGATCGGTGTGTTTATGCCTATATTTCACTCTGCAGCCAAAACTACTTATGGTAAACAAATAGTGTTTGTATGTTGTAGTAGGTATCAGTCTCCCATTGTGCACTATGGTCGTAGAGGGTTGATAACGATATGGGGCTAGAATATATGGGAGTTGAAAGTTACCGACTTGTATAAAATATCACGTGCTGGTGTCAATATTTTGATCTTCACCAAAAACTATACAATGGAGACGAACGATCTGAGATGTTGTAGTATCAAGTCTTCCGTTATACACCATAGCAGTTCCGTGTCTATAGCTGTAAGAGGGTGGAAAGATAGTGGTTGAAAGTCATCACCTTATGACTTTTGATACTATAATAGCAAATAGGTCACATACAGCGAAATGTGATGCACATTCTTCAGTTTTTCTGCAACAAGCGCACGAATAAAGAAAAATAAGTGCATATTGCAGTTTGAAAAGTAAAACTACCAGAAAAGATGCCAAAACGTAAGAAAGAAATTTCGCATTCTCTATCCGTTACTAAAAGACAGAAAACGGCGCTGAAAACTGAATCTACAGACGACAGAAACTTGAAATTTGTAGACGTAGTTTATCTTACACTGTAGGCATCACTGATTTTCCAATATTCCCATCCCTATGATGGTGAAATAGGGGACGACCGGTTGTTTAAGAATACGTTGCTATTCAGGCAATTTTGATGCAAGAAATACAAAACTTCGGATTTAGATTTTTCAGTGGAATTTTAAAAACAAGTGTTTCGATATTTTTGGAAATTCAATCACTAATCGGGGGAAATAAGGGAAAATTTTAAGGGTGCTATTATTTTGATGCTACAAATGCGAAAATTTGGATTTGGAACCTGGGTTAAAATTTTAAAACATTGTGTTTTCTGGATGTGTTTAATTCTGCCATCAATGATTCAATAGGGGTGGCAAGTTGTGTCAAAATACTTGATTAGGAATGCATTTTTAAAGCTAAATCTATGAAATTTTATATTTAGAAGTAGAAACAAACAATGCAGATCATCCAGTCTACGCGTGCATAGCAGCAGTAATTAAGCTAGTACATTGTATAAAAGATCTTGATATTCAGCTATAGCTGTTATCATCATCATCATCGTTTAACTTTGAACTGTTATAACTATCGAACTAAACGTGATAAAAATGACATTTAAAATTCTTTCTACGCAGCTGTTATAAAAAATTCCACAATCTGTTCGTTGGCTAAAAATACGAGCCCCTGAGTACCAATCCATTCTGTTAAAACCGCAGATCGGTGCAAGTGTTAGGTGATTCACACTGTATATGTAGAATAATTCATCTTATTTTCTTATCAGTGTACAGTTCTGGATATTCACTTTGCCTACGTTTAAATTTTTCATAAATGACATTTTGGATTTTATTAATCTAATCTGGAGTCAACGGTTTTACTTTTAATATTTTATGTTTACAATAGTAATCTCACTAATGAATAGTTCTGCTAATAATTTACTAGGATAGCTTCTAGTGATTTCATTATACTTCTTTCGACGCCCTCCCCTCTGCTTTTTACATGTACGTAGTTATTTCTTCACCTGAGGATGGAACCGTAAGGTTAAGGCATAAATAAGTCTGTGTAAGAGTTAAGCAAATTTTTTTTGACAATAATCTTTACTTTCTTGGTTTTTATAGATTTTATTGCAGGTTATACTCCAACGCATCCGTGGGGATGATGTACTACTTAAATATTCTTTCTAATCTGTACTAATAATAAAAGCGCAGAATCACGACTGTTTATTTCTTAGAATACGATAGTACCTTAAAAAATACTTTATGAATATTCATGATATTTTCTCCAGTACGTTGAGCGTAGGGTGCAACAATATCTAGACTTCACTTACACCAAATCGCCTCTTTGGGGAAAAAATATGTTCGGTTTTTTTACATTGTTGGCACGATCATCAAATTCATATGTTCAAATGTTTGTGGGTCTAAGGGACCAAACTGTTCTAGTCCCGAGACTTACAAACTACTTATACTAAGTCATGCTAATGTCAATTACCACACCCATGCTCGAGAGAGGACTCGAACCTGCGGCGGGAGCAACCGTGCGCACCGCATCATGATGTTCCAGAACGCACGGCCATTTGGCGCAGTGAACCAAAAGAGATTAGGATACTACTGCTACTTCTTGCCTCACTGGTATGTATGAGACTATGGACTAATGTATGAATTATTAAATAGAAAAAATGAAGTTATTGACAAAGTGGTCTTAAGCGGTTCCGTTTTTACCGATTGGAGGTACGAATCACAAAAGCGAGTTTAGCCTAGTCCTTTTAAAACTCCTATGGTGAACTACAGATTTATAGCTAATTAGGATTGGTGATCGTGAGCATGTCGTACATACAATGCTGGGTAACAACAAAAGCTTTAGTACTTTGTCCTCATCATCAGCTGTTACCCAATTGGTTCTTAAAGTAACAAAGACGAGTTGCAGTTCAACTGGATTTGTTTTGTACGTTTCCTAGCGTCTAGTGCCCATCCTCAGATGTTATATATTAGGGATTAGAGTGTCCCCTGATGTGGGACACAAGGAGGCTGACAACGGATATACATTCCTGGAAAATGGAGGAAAAAAATAATTCTACGACACAGCAGCGGTAACTTTTAACGACACATTCTCCATGATGTATACAACAAAGGATCACACAGACAGAGTGACATGTACGTGAGTACAGTCACTTGAGCGAGTGCATTGTCGATGCTAGTGCAGTGTAATCTCTCCTTTTACGAGAATGCAAGGTGCAAAGCTCCCATGGAAACAATCGTAGAAGTACCGAATGTAGTCTTGCGGAACGGCCTGCCATGCGTTTTCCATCTGGTGCTTCTGTTGGTTCAGATTTCCTACTGGTCGTGGAGATCGCGCAAGATTTCATTATATCGGGTCCTAATCATGCTCTAGGGGAGAGATCTGGGGATCATGCGGGCCAGGGTAGTTTACGTACACCTTGTAGAACACGATGGGTGGTACGGGAGATTTGTGGACGTGCATTATCCTGTCGGAAAAGAATATCGTCCTGTTGATGCATGAAGACAGAACGACGGGTTGGATGACAGTTTCAGTGTAATGTGCACTGGTCAATGTTCCCTCGCCCATTACTAGAGGAGAACGGCCGGTGTAGGACATGGCTACCATGATGCATGACCATGCGTACCGTCGGTGCGTCTTCCGCTCACGGCCCAACATCGTTCAGCCCCTCTAGAGTCGTGTCGCAGTAGGCACTTATGAAAGGACGAATGGAGATGTGTCGCCTTCAGTGACGAGATTCGCTTTTGCCTCGGTGGCCATGGTGGTCGCAAGCGTGCGCGGCGTCGTTCACGGAAGCGCTAACAACTGCAAAGGCACATTGGACCGACACCGGGCATCGTAGTGCGGGGAGCCATATCTTGAACTGGCCGTTCTCCTTTGATGATCGCCGAGGGGCCATTCAACAGTGCACGGTAAACTGAAACAATCATTCAACCTGTCGTGCTACCGTTCATACACCAAGACGATATGCGTTTCCAGCAGGACAATGCACGCCCACATATATCCCGAACTACAAAAAGTGATCTTCAAGGTGCACCTCACGTACTCTGGCCAGCACGATCGCCAGATCTGACACCAACTGAGCACGTTTGGGTCCGGGTTGAAACATCATATCGTGCGGACTGCACGACCGGCACAAAATCTGGACCAGTTGATGTACCATGTGGAATTTGCATGGCACGCCTTTGCGCGAGACTATATTCGGTACCTCTACGGTCGTCTTGATGGGACAAATGCAGCTTGCATTGCTGCAAAAGGAGGGTGTACTAGCATCGATATCGCGCATGCTCCGGTAACTGTACTCAAGTTGGTATGGCTCTGTCTGTGGGATCGTATATTGTATAAATTTAAGGCTTGGTTTTTCAACACAGGTTTATTGGTATGATTTCTTACACTATAGGTGAGCCGTGTTGGCTCGTTTTATTCGCCTGAGCACTGGCGCCAGTTTAATTAGTTCTTCCTCTGCTTCTCCGAGAGGGACGTACCGTGTTGCGGGCATGTAATTCTCTGGTGATGTGTTTCGCGTCTCTTCCGGCCGAGCGAAGCGTGTTGTTGTGTTTGGTCCGTCGTCGGGGTCGGGTCGTTCCGCTGTGGCGTCTGTCTGAGGCAACCACACCACGCCTGCAACATGTCGTTCGGACATCATGAGAACGGATTCCTACTCCAACTCTTTCGCACCATTCATGGGACGTCTGTCTAGTTAAGTGTCTCCACAGAAGGCATTTGTATGGAATATTTGGGCTTCTGTCATCATTGAGCGTCTGGTGCCTTGCGAGTGGAAGTGCGTTAGATTGGATGACACTTCATTATTTACGGGTGCATCCGTGGGTTGTAATATTCAATAGTTTAAGACAATGGGTATCTTGCATTATGTTCTTATGTTTCCCCGTATTTTTGCCATTGTGGCCTCCCGCGTGTGGTTACCTGCCTCGGGCGCGGGTGTAGTTTACTCGTCACTGTAGTTTGCCGCCTCTTGGTTAACTTCCGCAATCGGCAGTGTTCTTTTTTTGATTACCTTGGCTGTGTGTACGTAACGACTGTGTTTATGTTGCCAGACTTAAACAAGAGCGTTTTTACATCAGTTTCACGTCTGTCATATAGGATCTGGCTACCATCCGCCTCCTCAATTACTTCCATCTAGTTATGTTTGGCTGTCTGTCTCACTTGTGTCATTCGCTCTTAAGTACGCAAGATTCCTTACGGATTATCCGTTCCAGGACTACGCTCGAGAAGTAATGTGACCCTTCCAATTTATTATTCAGTATTTATATGCACTGTTGTTAGTGAAGAACGACCATTTTAGTGTTGCCTGGCCCTGTGGCCTCAACTGAATTGTAATTTCCTTTGAAGACTGTTACTATTCAGCGTAGTTTGCCCTTAGTCATTTTGGTCCCGACACGGCCGTTGTTCAATTGTGGATATTTATTTACTGCGAGTTATCATTGCCCATTTTAAGCTCTTTAAAGTTTTGTTGAATGTGGCTTATCTTCCCTGATGCTTCTGCAGACACTTTTATTAAGTATGTGTTATGGTAACCTTGTAACACTTGGCATGTGGGCATGCGTGAAATCTATTTAAAGCTATGTTGTAATTGAGTATTTCTAAAAGGAAATGAACATTTTGCATATCTTGCCCTAGAGGCACTCTAGTCGTAGTTATTTGGTAATTTTTTTTAAAAAGAAATATCTAGCTTTGTTAAATACCCTTTGTTAATATTGTATTTTATATGTATTCCATTGTGGCAAAGTTAATTCAAACATGTGTTGGGGTAACTAATTATTAGTAAGCTTAAGAATCCTTGTTTAGTTGTTTTGATGTTCAAATCTGTAAGGGATTAATTTGTGCTTCCCAAAGTTCTATCTATTGTGCTTAAAATTATTTAATAAATTTCCCGTAAGCAGTAATTGGTTTTTGCGAACTTCTTCTCTCCCTGTTATCCCGCCCGGGTATCAACTGAGATCGTTTTGAGGTCTCAATTAGGTCTACTGAAAATTTGCTATTTGAAGCTAGCTCGAAAGTCCGTCGAGGTTTCCCGGAGTATTCACTCCACTCGATCAGTGTCGGAAGTCTTCGGTCTTCAGATAGTGAAGACTTCTTCTTCATGGTCACTGACTGCTGACTTCATAGCGAAGCGATATTTGCCGGTGTAGTCGTCTGGACGGACCTATATAGTGGTCGTAGACCATCACAGTAGGCGGAAGGATCTGCAGCTGGTATGGTTGGCACAGCGATCTCTGCAAGAAATGGTGCCTATTAGGATCGCGAATATTCTCTTTATTTACCTGCTGTGTATTTATTTATGTTGGATCGCCTGGAGTCGAGAGTATATGTTCTCCCGCCGAACCAACGTGTAAGCGGTGCTGCCAGCTTGACAGGAGTTCCCTACGGCTGGCAATACAGCATACATCCTCAACAATGTGTCAATAAAATTTCCTTCTACTGGGTCGGCGAATTCATGATGTTCCTTTTTCATTTTCCAAGGAGTGTAATAAAACCAATCCACCTGCAACTCGTTGCTGCTACTTTAAATAATAACAAAATGTTTATAGCCACATATGAAATAATAATTTACGGACATAATTCGGACGACAAAAACGAAGTACCAGGAAAACGAATAAGCAAGATGAATTCTGTATACATTCTGACTATGATCATTGTACAATACAATATATTATTTTCGGTGTCCTCAACTTTTGTAGCTGTTGGCCAATCTGACTACTTTACAAGGGAAGCGGATACATTATTTTTAATATTGTAAAAAATTTAAAAAGTTAAAACGCCGTCATAATCTACTCACTGTGAGGTAAACATGTTTGGTTAAATTCAGCATGATAACACAAGTATTACAATTAGAAAGTGTGTGAATGTCTTGCAGCTGACAGGACTCAAATATTCCAATTTTCTTCATCCAGTACTCGCATATGATAATAGTGACTTACAATAAACTTCACAAATAATTTGATAACTTTACGAAACTTTTAACTCGCACACTCCCCGCCCCTCGACAATGTTATCTTGGAGAATCGAATTTCTGCCAATAAACCGCGTTGTACCAGCACGATATTTCATTCGCGTTCATCAGGTGCTTCCTGATAAATATCGCGAGTAACGCGATCGGAATATTGTGCTAGTAAGACGCTGATTACCGGCAGAAACCCGATTCTCCAACATTACAATTATCAATTACTACATTTTCGCTGTTCATCCTATCTAATACCTGTATTCAAAACATACTTTGCAGACAGCATGTACATATATCAAGGAATGCAGGTTGAAAATTATATCAATGTGTGCCACATAGTTCGACAAATGTTAATAAATATCGGTTTGGAGAAAGATATCTGAACTCTGGATAGGATAGTACTGGAATGTCTATCTTAGTGGTACTCTGGTTTCGTCGTGCCTCAGCTGTGCAGTGCAGTCAAGTCAAGAACGTGATCGCGAGTGAAGTGTTTTAAATGTTATGACACGAGATGTATTAACTTGGGACACGAGATATGCTAAGAAGAAATTTCTCATACTTGGCTTCAGGGAATTAATGACATATGTTTTTTAGTAAAGTATTTGACATGAAAACAATTTTGGAGAAAGAAATAAAGAAGTTACTCTTTTTATTTTTTGCGGCGCCTGAAGGTTTCTCTGAGACAGCCATTGTTTGAACATTGACAGAGTCCACAACGATTTGTTATTAGTCATCGGACAGTTAACATGTAATTGAACCGTACGAGGAATAATTCTTCTGCTTCAAAATTATCTGCTGTTGTTCAAACATTTAAGAGTTCAGTCTAAAAGAATAGATGTGTTATCCGAATTTAGTTGTTGCTTTATACTGAAAAATTAATGAAATTTACGTAATTATAAATGTGTTTTTGTGTAAAACCTTCCCCTCAGGAAATACAAATGATTGCTAAAATGTAAACTTTACGACTTCATTATTTCTACTTGCTACACGTAAATTTATAATTAAATCCAATGGTTGAAAGAACCTACATTATACTTAAAGGAACAAATTTGTAGTGAAAATTATTCACAGCTTGCACCATGGTATTAGATTAACGTCGCCGTGTGCAGTTATGTACAACAGTTCGTCAAATAGTTAAGGTTTGGTCAATTGAAGTAAAATTAAGAAACGCTAAAATATACGTTGTATTCAGTTATTGGAGAATAAATTTATGCTCTCTATAATAGCCACCTATTGTAAAGGGTCACACAAGTTAATTGAAATTAATTGACTCCATTCTATAATGCAATAAGAGTTCAATGAAATGTGTCATAGGTTGTTAATTAGGCAGATTTCAAACCACTTATACTGTTATGCTCAGGTATAGTTACAGAAATATGATGCATACACATCCAACACGTCAACATGAACTTAGACGATCTGCATTGAAGAGGCACTTAATTGTGTTAGCAAACTAGAATTTATTTATAGCTCTCAATTTGTTCAAGTAAAAAGTATTTGTTAATCTAAGTAATACCAAAACGCTGCTTTACTTTGTAGATGTTAAATATTGTTTATTAATACAGTAATAGGCCTATTTCGGCACTGTGGCCATCATCAGGCTACCTAATATTTAAGATTAAAATGAGTAAAATAAAGGTACTTAAAATTTTGATACATTTTTCGTGACATATTATTCCATATTACGTCCATATGTCATCGTGGAGGTATAATTTATTATAATAATTGCATATACTTGCAGTATAAATGCTCATTAGATGGTATATAGATATTTTATGCTCATCAAGTGTTATTTCATTACTGCTATTCTGTCTGTTTGACATATTCTCCAGCGATGCTCTATGGTTACAGTTTGTTTGTTACTGCATATAGTGGGATCTTTGGTACGGTGCTGTGATCTTTATTGTGTTATGGTATTGCGATGTATATCTTTGTTTCAATTCTATTCGAAAATTTTATACGACAAAACACAAAACACAAACGCAATAAAATTCTGAATGACATTAACCTATCGAAAGTAACGTCCTTAAAACAAAAAAATTAAATACATACAACACACTTGAATAGGAGGAACGTCTGATGAGCTGAACGCATTACAAAAAAAAAAAAAAAAAAAAAAAGACTACAGTCAGGTTTGCTTACAGAACTGCATATGACATAAAAACCTTAATCCATTCCACTAAGACAAAAATACCAGTATACCAATTACCAGGCACATAATAAAAGTTAATTTTGAGGATTGTCAGAAATTTTATATAGGACAAACTGGCAGAAATTTCGAAATTCGATACAAATAACATACAAGATATTCCGACAAAAATCGATCAGCATTCTTTAACCACTTGAAAATGGAAAATCACGAAAAAGATCAAATTACAGACACACTGAAAATATTAAACATCACACCGAAAGGTTATCATATGAACATACTGGAAGAGATAGAAATTTATACACATTTGAAGGAAAGCCCTGACGAAATTTTAAACCGAACTAAAACACAAACATTATTTAGACAACTTTATTAAAATTTTCGAATCGAGTTAAAACAAAAATATACATCGCAATAATACAATAAAGATCACACCAGCTTACCAATGATCCCACTATGTACAGTAATAAACAAACTGTAACCATAGAGCATCGCTGGAGAATATGTCAAACAGACAGAATAGCAGTAATGAAATAATACCTGATGAGCATAAAATATCTATATATACCATATAAAAAACATTTATACAGCAATTATATGCAGTTATTATGATAAATTATACCTCCACGATGCTATATGGACGTGAGTCTGGAATAATGTGTCACGAAAAATGTATCAAAATTGTAAGTATTTTTATTTTACTCATTTTAACCTAAAATATTTGTCCGCAGATAGCCTGATGATGGCCGCAGTGCAGAAAAAGGTCTATTGCTATATTAATAAACAGTTTTAACGTCTATAAAGTAAAGAATCAGCATTTTGGTATTACTTAGATTAACAATATGTCCTTAAAAGACATACACAATGCTGGAGGCCCAAATGAAAAGAAAGTAATTCATTCACACACAGACACACACACACACACACACACACACACACACACACACACACACACACACACACGTGCAAAAACCAGCTTAAAACATTTCATTAGGTAACTTTCAGAGTTAAACACGGGCTTTATCTTAACATTATATGTTTCATAAACAAAGCACTATGTCACTTCTAACAAAATTTGAGTATAATTTCAATCATTTTCTAATTTTGCTATCAAAATGCAGTAAAAGACAAATTGTCCTGGCCACAGTCAAACATAAGTGACGAGCGAGCTTGTGGAATTACCTGGCAGCTTGAAAAATATTAAAATCAAAATATCGTTACGTAGATGCAGATATGTAAAACGACACGATTCATTGCGTAATGTCAAATAACGTTACAAATGGCTCAAAATCATCTTCCACAACGTTTCTCATGTTGTGCAATATGGCACTACATGCCATTGAAGGATCAGCTTAATATAGCTTCATTCAAATTAAGTAGCACACAAAAGGTCTTTGCTTTTTGGAAGATTAAAACATTCGTCTATAACTCTATAAATAATCAGTAAATCACATTGAAGTGCCTGGAAGAGGATCCATGAAATCGCTTTTTTGACATTTCTCTACCGTGCCATTCTGTATTATCGTGCGAGAAAATGTAACATGAAAATCTTCCCGTTTTCGATCTGATTTCTCTTATTATGATGATCATGTTTCCCTATTTGGTTTGGTCCTAACGGAATAGGTTCGCATTCGGAAGAGAAACTTGGTGAAAGAAATTTAACAAATCAATCTCGTCACAACGAATAACGTCTCTCATTCCATAATTTCCACCCCAACTTGTGCATCATTTACGTGACACTCCTTCCCCTATTCACGTAATACAAAATTAGTTGCCCTTCTACGAAGTATCGCTATACCTTTCGGCAGTACCACTTAGTGGGGATCCCACAATACGCACTAATACCCCATAATAGTAATTGTAATTCAGTTTGTTCGTTATTGTTATTTCAAGGCATGTAGTTGAATGATCTGCCTATAGATTTCATTGATTTATCTTGTTTAAAGGACTTCTTGTAGTAATCACATAGATGACTTTACACTTATCATTATTTAGGGTCAATTGCCAATTTTACACGATGCAGATGTCTTATCTAAATCCCTTTGCAGTTCCATTTGCTCTTATGGTGACTGTACTAACCTATAGATGATGTCATCCACGAACAGTATGAAATAGCTATTCAGATTGTCTCCTACATCGTTTATAAACATGAGGAACGATAGAGGTCCTACAACACTTCCTCGGTAACGCAAAATATTACAAGTGTTTTACTCTATGACTTTCCGTCAGTTATAACGCAGGAAATCACGAATTCAATTACTTACTTATTAATAAACATAACGTGTCATCAAAAAGTCTGTAAAAAAAAGGTAAAGCAGTCAACTATCCGAAGATTGGTTTGAACACCACATAGTGCTTTACTAGACATGGTCCTGTTTGGAGGTACAAAAAGTCTGTATAAATTTGAAAACTTAATAAATCATGGAATATTGTAGATAGAGAGGTAAAAATTGGCACACATGCTTGGAATGACATTGGGTTTTATTAGAACCATAAAAAAAACAAAAGTTCAAAAAAAATGTCCGACAGATGGCACTTCATGTGATCAGAAAAGCAATACTTAGCACAACAAATCAAGACAAAGGAAAGATGATGTTCTTTGCACGAAATATTCAATATGTTCACCATCATTCCTCAACAATAACTGTAGTCGAGGAATAATGTTGTAAACAGCACTGTAAAACATGTACGGAGTTATGGTGAGGCATTGGCGTCAGATGTTGTCTTTCAGCATCCCTAGAGATGTCGGTCGATCACGATATACTTGCGACTCCAGGTAACCCCAAAGCCAATAATCGCACGGAATGCCGTCTGGGGACCTGGGAGGCCAAGCATGACGAAAGTGGCGGCTGAGCACACGATCATCACCAAACGACGCGCGCAAGAGATCTTTCACGCGTCTAGCAATACTCTTTTTTTGTACTGATAAAACCCTATGTCATTCGAAGCATGTGTGTCAATTTTTACTTCTCTATCTACATTATTCCGTGATTTATTTATTATACTGACTTTTTGCTCACCTGGTATATTACATGTTCCTCTATTGACAGGTGTGTGTGAAATAGTAGATAAGAAAGAATTCAGAACAAAAATGTACAACAAGGCATTAAGCTTGTTTTAAATTCTGTGTTTTCCACTGAACAAAAGGACAAAAATTCAGGTCGATTTCTGATAAACGAGACGGATATAACAGAGTAGTTATTTGGGGAAGGCAAACAACAAAAGCAGTGCGATGAAGCCACTCGTAAAACTCCCTCGGCGTTCTGCGCAAGTGTGATGGGGTTCCCCCAAACTCCAATCATCAGCTGCTCTCCAAATTCCACTAGAAGCGGACACCCTTTCATCTCACTCTGAACACGTGAAACAGAAGAAACAGCTTCTCTTTCACCCGCTCTTCGCTCTTCCAGTTTCCAATATACCCACTCGGACGACCGTGTTACCGCGAGTACAGAGAAAAGCAGAAGAGCGGTCGGACAGGGAAATTGGTCAATTTATCAGGTGTTGATTGGCGGCCTTCTCCCTTTGTTCACACCTCTTGCAAATTTACGATACGTGCAACTCAATTACTCGCAGAAATAACACTCATTGATTGGCTTCGGCGGTACACGTTTGCCTTCCTGCGGTTATTCGGTACAGTGTGAGGCGTGTAACAGGAAGTGCTAATGGGTATGAATTTTTCTTTTATTTGTATCTTCACATTATCATGAAATATAGAGTAAGGGTGAGTGAAGTACCGTGACCACACTACACATCTTCATCTGAAAAACATAACGATTTAGCGAGATAGCGTAACGTACACACGTGAAGAACGATCACTTTATTTTTCCCTAGCTACCCTCTCTTCAGCAATACAACAGCAACCGCCGAAAGATGCTGTATTTAATGGCCAAATCTACGATTGCTTTTTGCGTCAACAGCGCCACAAATACGAGGCTTGCAAGATACGAAATAAACAAAAATTCGTGGTATAGTCAATAAGTTCTGAGACTAGCCGCATGACACCACTCTGGTGCACTATATCGCATAGTCCGTGAGTTCCGCGGAGTGCCCCATTCTGCTCTTTCACGATGTCTAATGACCATACACTTAGTAAAAAAAAAAAAAAAAAAAAAAAACAGACCGCTCGCTGGCGCTAGTTTCGCGTCCTCACAATGAATGTGACAGAAGCCGCCATTTGCAGGGAAAGATGGTTCATTCATGTGCTGCTTTTAATTGTAACACTAAAAATGAAAGTAACGACGAAGACGGAAAAAATGTTATATTTCACAGATCAGTCATTAATTCTATACCGTATAGTATTTTCATGGGGAAATAATAAATCATGAGCGTTTCTTGTTGTATAGGTTTCCTCTTACAAATGATTCTCTAAAACAGAGAAAAGAACTTTGTTGCATGTCAAGTACTTCTATTTTATTTGCATGTAATTACTGAAAATACTAACTTTAACTGTAAGAAGAACTAGGCGTATAAGAGGTATTTAGAATTTTAATCGCATGTATAACTATGAAGCAGAAGTAGGTCGAATAATTGCTTTTAGACACTTAATAGGTGGTGTTTGTATTTCGTAAATGGTCATTATTTGATCGAATGCTGCATACGCAACCACTTTGAGAAGTACTATCAGTGTTAAAAAGTAATGTGCGAATGAAATGCCTATTTAAAGTTGTATGGGTTAATAGAATTATTCATACCCAAATTCGAGGGAGTTGAAAGAAGAATTCTATGTAATGTGGAAAGGAATGTAACCAAAAATGTGCTACACAAAAAAGAGCGCGCAAAACATGTTGAGTAGTCGGAAAAAAGCAAACAGAACCTAACAAAAAATTACGCGAAATAAATAATAATCACACTCTGCTACTTTACAAGTTTCATGCAATCATCTTATGCAAATATCTCTATGCAAAATCGCTCCACCTTCTCAGAAAAGAGATTTACATTTTTAAATTTCGTGTCTCTATGCAGACGTATTTCGGAAATTAGGAAACTTAATTCATTTAAAAATACTTTCTAAACAGACTGCAATAATAAGTAATTTTTTAAAACGAACATGTGTTTATTTGTGCTTTATGTTGCTCTAGTTGCGTCTCATACACTTCAAATCACAACCTCAGTACTAGGATTCGGCAAACAGCTTACTTTTAAGCAGCTGTTCCTAATATTTGTTGACATTTTCTTGTATGTGTTCTTGTCTGGCCAGTACTTTAATCCTTCTTGTTTAAAGAACATTTCGTTGCCAACATGAGCAAGCTGTAACGTAAGTAAAATTCAACCCCAGTAGCATGGAATTTCTGTGTCACTGTAAACCTGTCTTCTGCCAGTATAGTGTTTTCGGGCGTATACTCATTTTAACGTGTGAATCCACTTTAATGAGTAAATATCGATACGTTGTATCACCCATTCTCCAGTAATTTATATATGACGTGACGACCTCCGCTTGCTGCTCTCGTAGTACGAAATTATTTCTACAGTTCCACCCAAGTAAGCCCTTCTTTTTTCTTCAAAATGGTGTTTTCGTAATAGCAATGACAGCGACTGATAACATGCGTGTACTGTCAGCCATGTTGAAATATGGTATAAAATATGATGACAGTGTAATACCCCTCTTTAGCATCACGTCAAGTTTTCCATCAAAAAATATTACGAACGTTTGATGATAGTTTTGTCTAAGATTTGATCAAAAAATTGACCGTGTAATAACGGCCTCTCCTTGACTTTCACCTTGTTCAGTAGTACTGGAATTTCAATTTAAAAAATATTTTATATATTATCCTTCAATACAAACAAATAACTAATGATTAAAAAGGGCCTTAATAAGCTACTTTAGTTTAGATGGTTGATATATTGCAGTTTGTTACTTCAGACCACTTCTCACTCTAAGTTACTTTATTTTGCAGTTTTGATGCGTTGTAATTGTGTTATTAATGTAAAGAAGAAATGCCAAAATTACAGTTTTTTTATGTAAAAAAATGTTCAAATGTTTGTTAAGCTTATGGGACTTAACTACGGGGTCATCAGTCCCTAAACTTACAAACTACTTATGACCTAGCTAAGACTAATGACGGCACACATACCCATGCCCGAGGGGGGATTCGAACCCCCGACCGTAGTGGCCGTGCAGACCGTGACTGAAGCCCCTCAGTCCCCTCGGCCACCGCGACCGGCTTTTTATGCAAGACCGCCCAGTTTGGCTCTCCCGGCGATTCGTTGACATCTAGTGAGATCGGGTCTAATGCCGGTGGTCCGCGTCTTCCTCACACGATATTTCGACGTCGTACCTCGGTGTCTTCGTCAGGTGTTACCTAAGACTCCGCAACGTGGTGATCCAAACCGCTCGGCTACTTCCCCGCGGCTGGTGCAAGTCTTTAGGTGACGCCACATGGGCGACTTGCGCGTCGCTGATGATGACATGATGAAGAGGACGACACAACACCCAGTCCCTGAGTGGAGGAAATCTCCAACGCGATCGGAAATCGAACCCGAGCCTCCTGCGTGGCAGTCTATCACGTTGTCCATTGCACTGGACTACGGAGGCGGACGAGCTACAGCTAAGACTACTCTAATCCTTACATTACGTTATGTCATGATTGGTGATCGCCGTACTTACTCCCTAGTCCAGGGGGTAGCGGATTGTGGCCTGTGACGACGGCCAGTCTGACCCCGCCGTTCAAATGTTTGTGAACCTGTTGGACCAAACTACTATGGTCACCAGTCCATAGACTTGAAAACTACTACACAATGGGTTTAAGAAACAAAGAAGAATGATCGATGTCATGTTTTTAATCCCTCAGATAATGGAAAAACGTTGTGAGTCTATCAAAAGGGTGATAGTGGTTTTTATAGATTTAGAAAACACATATGACTGAGTTAACAGGGAAACACTTTTGAGAAGAAATTAATAAGATAAGTATAGAAGATGGGTACATTAGTGTAATAAAGAAAATGTACAGAGGACACAACTGTAGAATCAAAACACCAGTGGAGAACTCTGATGCTTCAAAGTAAGAAAAGGACTTAAATAGGGAAATATTTTATCTCCTGCATTTTTAATGTGGTGATGGAGGGAATTAATATAGTAAAATAAAAAGACAAAAGAAAAATGATTGTTGCAGATGATATGGGGAGATAGAGGTAGATATACAGTTATAACTTGATGCGTGGAAGGAAATAAATGAAAGGTATGTACTAAAAATAAATAAAGAGTGAAGTAATGGTATTTGGAAGAGATAAAGGGATCAACAGGACTATTACTCTGAATGGAGAGCTCCTCAAAGTGGGAGAGAGTTTCACTCACTTAAGGGGTGAAATATCTAGATATGGAAGAATAACCAACGGAATTAACAGGAGGTTACATAAGGGAGGTAATTTCTATCAAACAATAATACACCTGATTTGGAATAAAGAAGTTACAGAAAAATTAAAACTCCTATGTTACTACTTTCCTTTTATCATCTATGGAGGAGAAACATGGACAATGGCTGATAGGGACTGGAGCGGACTACAAGCAGGGGAAATGAAATTTCTCCGAGTAGTTCAAGGAAAAACAAGACTGGACAGAAAAATCAATGTAGTTATTAGAAAGGACCTAAAACAAGCAAGTTTGAGTGAAAAAATCAAAAAAAGAGAGATTACGATGGTATGGGCATGTTAATAGGATGTGTGGGCAGAGACTTCCCAAAATTATGGAAGAACTAAAGCTGGATGGAAAAAGATCTAGATTGTGCCCACGTCCACGGTGGAAAATGGGAGTGATAACATCTGTAGGAAGAAGAGGTGTGACCTGGCAGCAAGTGGAGGAAGAAAAGTGGTGGGAGGACCGAGCCAAGTGGAGAGGACTCGTTAGCACCCAGAGCCGGCAGTAACTGGAGCGGGATCCGGCTACATACATACACTAAGGGCAACACACACAGACCCATGCCCGAGGAAGGAGTTTAACCTCTGGCGGGAAGGACCGCCCAGTCAGTAGCATGACGCCTTAGACCATGCGGCCATTCCGCACCGTCCGATGTGGCTCGGCATGTTGGTGTCACATCAGATTTGATTCTGTCTCAAGAAGTATGCCAAAACTTTTTGGGAAATGACTTTAGCAAACAAACTGACGACATTGAAGGTTTGTTCAGACCACAATATTTCACACCTTTTAGTATTTGATAACTAAGTGCGTAATCCAGCGGCAACGTCATCGAAGGTGTTATGGTGTACCGTCTACAGCTCCACAACCATTTGCCGGCGTTTCTGTTTACTGATCGATACGTCGGCCAGGGCCCGTGACGAAGCTTTTGAACACCATCCCAAGGGACAACATCGTGCAAAGTTTCCAAGACAAGTATCGCAGAATTCAGCGGTGCAGGGTTATGGGAGGCGACTATTTCGAAGTACACAAAGGTGATTATCCTACTGTTCCATTTTTGGAACAAAAGTTTGTAATTTTTTTGTGCATAGTGATTTTAATTTTTGGTACATTAGTCACTCTGCTGGTCTTCTACATGTTCCTTGCTTTAACACAAAACTGCGAGTTGTGCTGCGAACATCTGCATAGCAACATTGTTGGTGTTGTAGTAATTGCTGTTTATGGAAAAATGACTATAAGGAAAGGGTAAGTAGTTGTAAGATCTAAAATATTTGACAGTGGATAACGATATTACAGTACCTAAATGTGCATGTACAAGAATGATAGTGTGTGTGAGTTATTTGTTCATATCTGTTCTCAACAATAGGTTATAATGCGTTATAGCTAAGTGTTCCATTTTTAGAACAGTGCGATTGAATGTGACTGCCGATGAAATTATAGCATTATTGGAAGAGGATAAGAGGATATTGGTTTTTCTGATGTTTATTTGTACATAAATCCTCCTGATGGCCCATGACGGTCAGATGAAGATTCAGTTGGGGAGTGCGAAAGTGATAAAATCATGTAAACATCTAATACTATTCCTATTACAGGCAGAAGAAAGAGGGCTGATAGGGGGTGAACTGAGAATGATATAGATGAACTGCAGATAAAGACACGGGCACTTCCAGAATTTTTGACGCAAGAAATCTTACCAGTAAAGTTATATGAACTGTTTTATGATGACATTACTGTTGACTTTCTAGCCAATTACAGAAATATTTACGGTCATCAGCAGGGAGATACAAAATTCAATGTTTCAAGTAGAGAAATAAGAGTATTCTTGGCCATATTTCTTCTGACAGGTTGCAATCCTGCACAAAGATATAGAATGTACTGGGAAATTAACGAGGATTGTCATAATCTAGCTGTGTCAAAAGCAATGTCAAGGGGAAGGTTCGCCGCGGTGGTGTAGCCGAGAGGTCTAAAGCGTCTCGCTGCGGAGCGCGCGGTTGCTCGCCGTGGAGGTTCGAGTCCTCCCTGGGGCATGGGTGTGTGTGTGTGTGTGTGTGTGTGTGTGTGTGTGTGTGTGTGTGTTGTCCTTAGGTTAGTTTACCTAGGTTTAAGTAGTTTGTAAGCTACGGACTGATGACCACGCAGTTTGGCCCGACACATTTACAAACATTTTAATTTTGGGGAAGGTTCAAATGAATTGTGAGATATATACATGCTTGTGTAGTAGCACCTCATGCAAAGATGACAGATTTTGTAGACTACTAAGATGTGGCCAGTGCAAGAAAAACACAACAAAAAATGTAATTTTTTTTGCATGCAAATTGTTATATGCAGTTTCATACAAATAGAAGTTGAAACTGAACTCACTAAAACACAGTGCAGTCTTCTTTATTCGTTCTTTGGTTATATATTCATATTTTTTATAATCTGTAAATGCGCTGCATAATATATGTAGTGAAAAAAATAAACGCCGCGATGGAGTATCAGAGCGGTCTAAAGCGCTTCGCAGTGGAGCGTGCGGTTGCTCGCCGTCGGAGGTTCGAGTCCTTCCTGGGGCATGCGTGTGTGTGTGTGTGTGTGTGTGTTGTCCTTAGATTAGTTTATCTTAGTTTAAATAGTTTGTAAGCAACGGACTAATGACCACGGAGTTTGGCCCGTTAGATTTACAAGCATTTGAACATTGAAAAATAAACGTAAACATGAGGAACATACATTCGTTTCTCACGGTATTACATGCACGCTACTCGTACCTTCCCATTCCCTCTGTTAGACTTTTGGAACGTCCAATTTTTGGTACTCATATTGTTACAAACATGAAAGTTTTTTTTGTTTATCTACACTCCAAACATCTAATATATAAAGCAGAGTGTCCGTATATTTGTACGTGTTGCATACAAATCCACAGTTTTGTTCCAATCCTTATGAAATTTTGTACACGTAAGCTTCAATCCACGAGGACGGTCGCCGTAAGTGTAGGAATCACATACGATATATAGTTCATAAGCGAAAATGCCATAAGCGAAAATGCTGCTCATTTTACCCTAAATCACTGGACCGATTTCAACCAAATTTAATTCACATATTCCTTACGTGAGATAACATCTTCTGCAGGAGTACGAACCACATATGGCACATGGTTCAAGAGATATAACTCCATAAACGATAGGAGTTCTAAGAAATTGCTATAATGCGAGGAGACTTTACAAATACACTATATGAGAATGAGAGTACTTAGCGACTTGCAACAAACTTTAAGCATAATATCAAACCGTTATTAAACTTTTTCTCGCTGGCAACCATAGTTAAGTGATGAAAGGATAAAGTTTCTCGCTTACTACTTTTCCGCTGTTTTTGGAGTAAAACTAGGGCATTCGGTATGACCTTACAATTTATAATCTCTATACTACAAATTGTAGCCGCAGTAAATTTTATAGGCAATGTATACATATATCCTTGAATGTCCTCCGAAATTATAGCACAGTGCGACTTGTAGTTCATGAGGTATGTGCACATAAAACTGTAACGTTCATAGAAAACCGCCTTATCACACACCAAGTAGTAATCTACTACTTCTTTAACACCAATTGTATTCCCAAGAAATTTTACAGACATGCAGCATTTATACAAATGAATACATACCTGAAAAATTCTTTAACACCAATTGTATTCCCAAGAAATTTTACAGACATTCAGCATTTATACAAGTGAATACATACCTGAAAAATTATACAATTGTAGCACATATAACTGAATAAATATGAGATCGTGCGAATTTTATATGTCACTAGCTTAATCCCGCGGCTCTGCTCGCGTGTTGGTTGATTATGATAGATAATGCGCGAAACGTCAAATCGATCTTCGATCTTTTAAGAGATATATTAAAATAAATCCCTTTTTTACTGCTATATTTATTTATTGTTATATTTCCTTATTCGTAAGCTAATCAGTACAGAGAAAGAGCTGAAGACATTGTAGCACGCATAGACCAATAATATGGTCTATGGTATCACGTTTCGCTGTATGTAACCTCCTTGCTATAGAGTCACAAACGTCATCGCTGGCGTTTAGTCCGAATTTTTTTTATAATTTGACGACTTTCAACCACCATATCTTCCACCTCCTTATAGCTATCGGTATAGAACTGCTATGGTGTACAACGGGAGACTTCAGACAACAATTAAACACAGTAGTTTTTGCTGCAGAGCGAAACGTTAACACATACACTCGCGTAGTATTTTATATACACCAATAACCTTCCATCCCAATATACTCCCCCCTTTTATCATTATCAACCCTCAAGCAACAATGCAACCAATAAAACCATTTTCAAAGAGTAATTATTGTTCAGCATTTCGCGTTATATTCTTCAAATTACTAGATTACTAAATATCTATCAGATCGCTATAAAACCTTGCCTAAAACCTTCCCCAGGTATAAATTAGTAACTGCGTCTTGTCAGACATTAATATATATATATATATATATATATATATATATATATATATATATATATATATATCTTGTGGTTCAGACGTGATAAACGTACACCGAACAGAAATTCACATTAATATGAAGGTGAAGCAGTCAACAATCCGAAGATTGGTTTGAAGAACACAGTGCTTTACTAGGTATGATCCTGTTTGGAGGTGGTATGCCGTTGCCTTCCTCCGACCTTCGAACTGACTTACCCAGCCAGTTATAGGGGGACGTACAGTTTAACATGGGTTCCGAACCACGGTGGTACACGGTATTTTTCACATGAGCAGTACTGCCAGAGGTGAAAGAAGTGGAAAGTGACAGATAAAAATCCTAGGACCTGGCGGGGATAGAACCCGCGACCTGCAACCGAGGCGCACCAAATTTTTATATATATATATATATATATATATATATATATATATAGCAATCCGATCGCCATAAAACCGTGTCTAAAGCCGTCCCCGGGTAGACATTAGTAACTGTACAAGTTTTTTGCTCTTTATGTCTTGTGGTTCAGACGTGATAAATGTACACCGAACAGACATTCACATTTATAGATATAGATTTTTGTTTTGACTTCTATATTTCTTTGGTTGAGGAATGCGCTTATAATTTTGTATATTATCCTAGACAGCGCTATTTCTTTTATGTTCTCTGATGAAAATAACATATTTTTAGAAAAAAGAAGATGGACAGAGAGAGAAGGGTAGGAGAGGTAGTAACTCCAGGTGGGAATAAATAAATACCCGGGCAACGCCGGGTTTTCAGCCAGTAATATTTAAACAGGAATTCGTAAAACATTTGAATGGGAAACCTTTAAATGTTTGTGTAGGTTATGGGACTTAACTACGGGGTCATCAGTCCCTAAACTTACAAACTACTTATTTACTACCTTAGACTAAGGACGGCACAAATATCCATGCCCGAGGGGGGATTCGAACCCCCAACCGTAGTGACCGTGCAGACCGTGACTGGAGCGCCTCAGTCCCCTCGGCCACCGCGGCCCGCGGGAAACCTTCTTGGGATAAAACGGGTTAATGGATTGTTCACCGAACTTTATTATCTGAGGTTGTAGATAGAGAATTCTTTTTATTCGTTTGTAGGTCATAAAGAAAGAGTCAGCCGTTCTGTAGACACAGCAATCACGGCACTCCTCTGCGAGCGACCGCCGCTGGAGGAAAGAGACGGCGTGTGGTGAGTCGGTGCTCGCCGCGCCGGCACTCCCTGGGGAGTCGGGCGTCGCGTCGCCGGGTGGCCAGCGGCAGCACTCAGCCGTCCGTGGAGACCGCCGTGTTTTGTTTCCGGCCTGGGCGCCGCTGTGCGCAGGCGCGGGGCTAATTCGGCTCTTCAATCACCCAGCCAGCCGCCTGGGAGGCGATCGGCCAGACGTTGATGGAGCGCCGGATGAGCGCCCACTAGCAACCGCTCCCGCTCCCTGAAAAGCGCTCTGTCTAGCCCCTCCTCTGCCTGTTATCTCTCTGGCTACTGTACCGGAAAAGTGCACTCCTATCTGGAGACAGCGCTGCAGAGGACAACACATGAGGACAAATTACCTGCGATATTTTTCTAGAAGTAGCGGCAACGAGGTTTATCAACAAAAGTTAACTGTGGAACGTTGTCAGAGATGACACAGTTCGTAGTAATCGATGGTAAGGCATCGACTAAAACAGAGGTAATATCGGGCGTTCCACATGGTAGTGTTAATGCTCCTCTGCTGTTCCTTATTTACATAAACGATTTAGCGGAAAATCTAAGTACCTCCCTTAGGTTGTTTGCAGATGACGCCGTTCAAAAATGTTCAAATGTTTGTTAAGCTTATGGGACTTAACTACGGGGTCATCAGTCCCTAAACTTACAAACTACTTATTTACTACCTTACACTAAGGACGGCACAAATATCCATGCCCGAGGGGGGATTCGAACCCCCGTCCGTAGTGGCCGTGCAGACCGTGACTGGCGCGCCACAGTCCCCTCGGCCACCGCGGCCGGCGATCACGCCATCATTTACCGTTTAGTGAAATCATTTGAAGATCAAAACCAACTGCAGAATGATCTGAATAAGATATCAGAATGGCGTAGAAATTGGCAGCCGCGGTGGAGAAGCCGGGTGGTCTAAAGCGTCTCGCTGAGGAGCGTGCGGTTGCTTGCCGTGGAGGTTCGAGTCCTCCCTGGGGCATGGGTGTGTGTGTGTTGTCCTTAGGTTAGTTTACCTAGGGTTAAGTTGTTTGTAAGCTACGGACTGATGACCACGCAGTTTGGCCCGATAGATTTACAAACATTTGAAGAAATTGACAATTGACTATATATAACGAGAAGTGTCAAGTGGTCCACATGAGTACGAAAAGAAATCCGTTAAACTTTGTTTACATCATAAATCAATCAAAAGTGAACGCCGAAACTCCACAAAATACCTAGGAATTACTATTACTTCAGACTTAAACTGGAAATAACACGTAGTCGGCCGCGGTGGCCGAGGGGACTGAGGCGTTCCAGTCACAGTCTGCACGGCCACTACGGTCGGGGTTCGAATCCCCCCTCGGAAATGGATATTTTGTGCCGTCTTTAGTATAAGGTAGTTTATAAGTAGTTTGTAAGTTTAGGGACTGATGACCCCGTAGTTAAGTCCCATATGCTATACAAACATTTGAAATTTTTGAAAACACGTAGATAATGTCGTGGGAAAGGCGAACCAGAGTCTGCGTTTTATTGGCAGAATATTCTTCAATAGTGGCAACACTGCTGTGGGAACACTAAGCAATGGAATCTATCATTGTCGCTGAGCTGGGGCAGAGCGGCCGAGCGCATTGTTACACCACAAAAATTGTGAGAGGGAAACGTGTTTAAAATCTTGGATTGCTTATCATAGCTGTATAATTTTTCTGACGAATGATATTGTAAAATGTCTGGTAATTGTGATTCTTCAGTTTCTCCCGGCGTATTTGATAATCAAAATATCCACGGGTGTACTGCCGGTCTATAGTGTCCAACGGGCACCATATTTTGGCGATCATACATGTCGCCATCATCAGGTGAACTGACGGACTGAGCTCCTGGAAACGCGCCGGCACGGAGATCCGCACGCTACGCCTGCTCGAAGGGAACTGGGTTCTAGCCCGGTAGCGGGCCATTTAAATACCCTCGGCCCGCGGAGCGACCCCACCGTGGTCCGCGCCCCGCGCCGCGGTCGCGCCGTGGAACCGATAGCGACGGCGTCTGAGATGACGTCGATGTGAGGGCTCTGTCCGCCGTGGTCGTCACGTTTGCTCGATTTACTCTTAATTAACCTAATCGCTGGTTCCCAAGCTTTGCTAAGATTATAGCCACACTCTCGGTTTATGAGGTCGTCACTTGTGCGAATTTCAATGGCCTTTCTAACGACGCAGTCTCAGTATCTCGACGTCTGTACCAGAATCCGAGTGCGTTCATAATCCATAGCACGATTCTCCGACAGCGACCGCCGACTTGCTCGCATACATCAGTCGTGTGCCTCTGGTGTTCAACGCATCTATCCTTGACGTTACGCATCGTCTGTCCACTATATGACTTTCCACACTGACACGGAATCTGGTACAGACGGCTCACAGCAGTCGGAACACAGAGGTCGCAGCGTGACGGCGAGCAGACTGCTCAATAAAACAGCTCCTGTCGAGCTAGCTCCTTCATCCGAATTATTGTATGCTATGGAATAAACGTGTAAACTTTAATTCTGTTTTATTAGCGCCCTCTGGCGCTCCACCAGGTTCCACGCCTCATCCTGACAAAGATGGGAACCCACCGCACGGCCCCAGCAGCATTGAGGCGCTATGCTACGATGCGCGAGACCATTCCCCGTCAGAGGTTTGAATCCCCTCTCTTATGTTATGTTTATGTTTGTGTAGTCCATGGGACTTAACTACGGGGTCATCAGTCCCTAAACTTACAAACTACTTATGAACTACTTACGAACTAGGACGGCACAAATATCCACCCCCGACCGTAGTGGCCGAGCAGACCGTGACTGGAGCGCCTCAGTCTCCTCGGCCACCGCGGCCGGCAATCCCCTCTCTGTCCTGGATGTTTGTGCCGTCTGTAGTAAAAGCTAGTTCCTATGTAGTTTGTAAGTTTAGTGACTGATGACTCCGCTGTTAAGTTCCATAAGCTTTAGAAACATTTGATTTATTGTCGCTGATAGCACATGTTGCTGACCTACCTACCCTATCTCCGAGCAAATGAACTCGCCCGTCCCATATCACCAGCGTACGCACAGACAAGGAAAACACGGTCACTTATGAGCGCATGGTCTAACGTAACGGTGTCACTATTATGTTCTAATGTTTCTAATGTTTGTAAATGTATCGAACCAAACTGCGTGGTCATCAGTCCGTAGCTTACAAACTACTTAAACCTAGGTAAACTAACCTAAGGACAAAAAAAAAAAAAAAAAAAAAAACACACACACACACATACACGCACACACACACACACAGGCCCCAGGGACGACTCGAACCTCCACGGCGAGCAACCGCACGCTCCGCAGCGAGACGCTTTAGACCGCTCGGCTACTCCACCGCGGCTCGCTGTTATGACTGTGATGGTTTTATCATAATGTCAGTGCACAGTATTATTGTTCTCTTTTTGGAGAATAACCTAGAAAGAGCTTTACGGAAGAAACAGCGACACTTTCTTCGCAACCCACCCATCATTTTGCACGACAATGTGCGGGCGCATACAGCAACAAGCTGTGACTATTTTGTTCGGTCATTGGGGCTGAGAAATAATCCACCATACTTCCCGGACTTGTGATTTCCATTTGATTCCCGAAATAAAGGAACCACTTTGTCATTCGCTGCAGAACTGTTCCAGACATTAGACGGGCAGTAGACCACTCCATTTGTACCATCAAAAGAACAGGCTCTGCTAGCGGTGCACCACTTCTTCCACATCGTTGGCAACAGGTTCTACACAGCTCTGGTGACTACTTTGAAGAACAGTTACAGATGAAAATACGTAATGCTTTTGTATCGGTTGTGACTAAATAGTTGCTACTATTTAAGTTCTAACCCTCATATTATGCTGTCGACAGTGATGACTGCGGGCTGCATCAGGAAACTCGTTTCTTTAAAAAGATTTTTTTTTCTTTTTTCTTTTTTTCATTTCCACAAAACTAGTAGTTTCCTCCGCTCATTTTCGGAGGGCGGGATCTTGTTTGGTACGAGTTCCAGTGGCTTTTTTTTTCTCTCTCTTTACCGAGTTTCGCCTTCCCCCCTCCCCCCTCTGCCAGTGACAGAAGTTGCGGCAGCGCGGCGGAATGTTCCGGACGGCTCGGAGGGTGGTCTTGCCTCTTCTGCCAGTGGCGCAGCGCGCAGTGTCGATAATTCCAGAGCTGCTCACCCGCCGCCGCCGCCGCCGCCTCTGCCGACCTCCGCCGCTGCACCGAGATTCGATTAGCGCCGCCACAAATAAATCAGGCCGAGCGGCAGCGGAGAGTCGGGCAGCCGGGCGGCGGAGAGGCGCAGCCAGTCTGCAAAGAGATGGCAGCTGCCCCGTGACGTGGGCGCGGCCGAAGTCTGCAGCTGAAACACGGAGTGCCGTCGAGGAGCAGCTGGCATTAACAATACTCCGTCCACCAAAACGAGACACGTACTCTAAACACGCTGTGGCACGTGGTTGAGGGGTGGACAAAACAGGGGCACTCGCCGGCCGCGGTGGCCGAGGGGACTGAGGCGCTCCAGTCACGGTCTGCACGGCCACTACGGTCGGGGGTTCGAATCCCCCCTCGGGCATGGATATTTGTGCCGTCTTTAGGATTAGTTAGTTCATAAGTAGTTTGTAAGTTTAGGGACTGTGTAAGGGGGCTGATATGGAGCCATTTATTTCGCATATCAAAATATTAGGAGTTAAAGAAGTTTTCTTGGTTGGAGTACTGTGTTACGCAATAGTAGAGAGAGAGAGAGAGAGAGAGAGAGAGAGAGAGAGAGAGAGAGAGAGTAAATGAGCTTGTATCCCGTGGGAAAGCTCCACCCCTATTGAGATCTGATTGGCTCCCGCCTATACTAGTTGTCCGCCAAACCTTTAAGCTTCTTTTATTAATATTTAACTTTCCTATGTGTATTAAAAATAGCCGGCCGCGGTGGCCGAGGTGACTGAGGCTCTCCAGTCACGGTCAGCACGGCCACTACGGTCGGGGGTTCGAATCCCCCCTCGGGCATGGATATTTGTGCCGTCCTAGTTCGTAAGTAGTTCATAAGTAGTTTGTAAGTTTAGGGACTGATGACCCCGTAGTTAAGTCCCATAAGCTTAACAAACATTTGAACATTTTTTTTATTAAAATATCTGTATACTTTCTGTAATGCTTTTGAGCTAAGCTATATTTCTGTTAATTCAAAGATTTAATTATTTGAATATTTTGTAATAAGTTGAACAATGTTAGTCTAGAAGTTTCGCTTGGCGCCGAAACGGTGGCTTGTGGCGCGCAGTCAGAGGCGGCGGCAGTCAGTCGAGCGCCGTCCGAATTACCTTGCACATTGATGTTAGTTCAGTGCGGGCCAGGGATAGTTTATACGTTATGCAACGTTTATAATTTTAACATTACTCAGTCTGTATATTTGTGCTTGGATATACACTGGCATTTCTTCAATAAAAACAAGCACTGGCATCCTACAAAAGCTAAAGTTATTCGTAGTGCTGTACTTCCTAGCCACATCTCAACACCTATTTAAGCATCACTCCAGGTACAACGGATGCGCGACCTGTGTGCTTCACCTGCGCAATGGGACATCAACTACGAAAGAAGACACAAGGTTAGTAAAAGAGTGAATTCAGACATGCACTGAAATTGCATGTCGACACGGCACCTCGCGTGCAGTGCTGCCCCGTTTACAAACGAGGGCACTGGCACGAAGTGCAATGGTAACATTGCCGAGGGAAGGCATGAAAGAGGGGAGGTGTTATAGGAACTTTGTCAACTATGTACTGACCTTCCCTCCCTGTCTTTTAAAACAGAAGCCCCGCCGTAAAGTCTGCAGCTGAAACACGGCGGGCCGTCGAGGAGCAGCTGGCATTAACAATACTCCGTCCACCGAAACGAGACACGTACTCTAAACACGCTGAGGCACGTGATGTGATGAGGGGTGGACAAAACAGAGACGCTCGCTCAACTTCGCTGCATCCGTTTCATGTGTAAGGTCGTTGTGTGCTTCTACATCAACATCTACATAGAATACTCTGCAAAACACATTTAAGTCCCTGGCAGAAAGTTCATCGAACCACCTTTATACTATTTATCTCCATTCTCGAATAGCACACGTGAAGAAAGAACACCTGACTCTCTTCGTTCGAGCTCTGATTTCTCGAATTTTATTCTGATGATCTTTTCCACCTATGCAAGTGGCATTCAACAACGCACTCGGAGGAGAATGTTGGCGATTAGAGTTTCGCAAGTAGCGCACGCCGTTGTTGTAATGATTCCCATCCCAGATCCTGTATCATTTCCGTTAAATAGCAGGTTACATAGGTAGAAAAGATCGTCAGAATAAAATACGAGAAATCAGAGCCCGCACCGACAGAGCCGGCCGCGGTGGCCGAGGTGACTGAGGCGCTCCAGTCACGGTCAGCACGGCCACTACGGTCGGGGGTTCGAATCCCCCCTGGGGCATGGATATTTGTGCCGTCCTAGTTCGTAAGTAGTTTGTAAGTTTAGGGACTGATGACCCCGTAGTTAAGTCCCATAAGCTTTACAAACATTTGAACATTTTTTTTTGCACCGACAGATTCAGGTGTTCTTTCTTCCCACATGCCATTCGAGAATGGAATGGAAGGTAAGTAATGTAAAGGTGGTTCGATAAACCCTCTGCCAGGCACAGAGTATCCCATGTAGATGTAGATATAGATGCTATTAGAAGCCAAACATTTCAAACTCATTTCTTCTAATACTCAATAAAAAGTGTTTTTCTGCAAAAATTTACCAAATCTACAACTTCGCTTACCACAGCAAATGTTGGAAATTTCTTACGAAAAACATTTCTTCATATCGCATTATCACATGTCAGTGAAAGTCATCAGACGTTCGGAAAGCTTCTGTCATATTTCCTTTTTTTCCCTTGGACGCTTCAAAGAGTGTGTGGCTTTCTATTGACTGTTTTCATAACAACATCAGTCTCTGACTATTCTGGACATCAGTCTCTGACTATTCTGGACATAACAGCTGCGCTCTAAAGAACTATATTACTTCTTTGAACGCTTCTTGGGCGGAGTCAAATTGAACGATGACATAATGAGGTCACTCTTAAGGGATACCAATGAGAGAGAAAAAGACACACAGACTATGCACGATGAATGTTGTTGTAAACACTAATACTTACGTCACTATTTGGGAACTGGTCCTTTAAATTGAACTTGACAGTCAAATCCCATTATCACTGTTATACAGGATGAATCACGTAACACTTGTACCGCAAATATCGCGCAAACGGAAAGTGCGACTGATGTGCTGTTTGCACAGAATGGATTGGTAGTCAGGGGCCCGTATTTTTAGCTAACAAGCAGATTGTAATATTACTTAGAAATTGTATTTCTTATGCAAACATACAGTTTTTTTAATGGAACTGTGGTTGTTTCTATCATGCACTGGAAGTTTTGACAGCAGCTGTGTACAAAGATTTTTGAATGACATTTTTGGCAGCTAAAACCATTCAAAGGTTTGGGGCCGAACGCTACGACAACGTAGCTGACTGGCTGGTGGTCATGAGAGTGGGACGTGGCCCAGGGGCTAGCCACTCGGCCAGTCAGATACACTATCGCCCCCTCCGGCTCCGAAACTTTGAACGATTGTAAATTGAGTTTGAAAATACAGATGTCCGTCTTTGAAACCAAAATTTTTAGGTGTCCGCTTTTTATGTGAACACGCTGTCATATGTCCGTTTTTGATACACAGAGATATGCTTACTGCTGAAGATAATCTTTTACAGTTTAATGATGTGAGAAATTTATAGGAATATCGACATGAAGTGGAAAATATTAAATTCTGAACTCTATTACATATTGGAAAAATGATGAACTTCAATAATCACAATAATCTTTTTAATATTATATACACAATGAAATGTTACGGCACTGAATCTAAAATTATTACCACAAGGTCTGTTGAAACTGTCGCCAGATTTTTCCTTAAACATTATTACGTTATTTCTGACATCGAACTTTTTTCCAACAAGTGATAATTTCGTACAAAACACCTTACAATAGAACAGTGTAGTTTCCAAGCTAGTCTTACCTTTGTTTCTCTTCAATGTTTACTTTCCACTTTTCAGGTTGTCTCAACCGCAGTGGCCGTGCCGTGTACCTTCCACTATGGTTGAAGAGCTGGTAAGTATGGCCAAATACCCGTCGAGAGCTGACCGAGAATCTCACACTGTCCATGCCATGCCACGCAAGTATGCAATTGTACCGCCTGTCCGAGGTGATCACACACCATATTAAAGGGCAACGAGAATGACTTTTTCACTATTATGGTAGCTCCATGGTGTCTCGCTCTAAGTAAACACCATGTAAACGTCGAGTGAAGAGGCGAGACAGCAAAATATGGTACTGTGACATAGACAAATTACAATTGTAAGCAATATCTGAATAAAATAGCATATCTATACTGTGTATATTTCACCTGATTTCCTAATTCTATTGACTAGTGTACATACGAGGAATGGTTTCGTCCGTTTAGAGTAATATAATCCAGACGATGGCGGATAAAGTTGGACATCGTGGTCTGGTGTTTATTTCTTCCTGCCCTGCATTTATTATAGATTATGGGTGTTGTACAGAAAAATACTACTCACTTGCCCATCGATAAACATCTTTAAAGTCGTTATGCCGATGGAATGATTGAGATACCTGTTTTATGACTATAAATAATTCACATCACATTAGTACTGAAATGTGATACAGACTGTGAAGTCCTGTGAGGCACTTTATTTGGAATTAACGTCATATGACTTTATTAACAGACCCTATTTAAAATCATTTTGGTATGTAGGTCTTTACAGCTGTAAATATGCACTCCAAACAAACGGGTAAAACAGGCAGCTGATCCCTCTCGTGTTTCATTTTTATGTCGGAACGAAAATTTTTCAAATTCAAATGTTTGTATAGTCTATGGGACTTAACTACGGGATTATCAGTCCCTAAACTTACAAACTACTTATGAACTACTTACGAACTAAGACGGCACAAATATCCATGCCCGAGGGGGGATTCGAACCCCCGACCGTAGTGGCCGTGCAGACCGTGACTGGAGCGCCTTAGTCCCCGCGGCCACCGCGGCCGGCGGGAACGAAAAACCTCCTCTGTCATCACTCTCCTCACTATATAAAATGCTTGAAGTGTCACACTTATGGTGTTTGTGAAGGAAGCGATTCATCAGCAAAATATTTTTATTTGCATAAACCGTATATTTCCTCTCGTATTTGTTCAGACTACGTATAAAGGAACTTTTTTTACCTTCTAAGCAACGCAAATTTGGTCATTTTTATTTAAACGACAGTAAAAGTAACCTGAATAGAGGTTACTCTGCTAGAGAGCTCACTTCAGGAAACGGAGCATGTTCAATCGCGAGAAACTGCTCATACGAAATCGGAAAAAGTTAGGAACTTCCCCCCAATATATTACGCACTCTGAGACATACTAGGTTGCAGTATATTGTCTGACTAGCTTTATTCATTCTTACTTGAGCATGTTCTATGAAATCCAGAGTATAAAGTAGACACTCTGTTTTATTTATACGACCTATTGACCTGCACGAGCAGTAATTGACCGGCTGATCGGATGGATGCATCACTCACGCCAATAACGCGCCCTCTTTCACACTCACTGATGTGACGCCACGGTTCGCACGATCCACTGATCCATTACCTTCGGTTTACAGCGACAACGGGAGAAGCAGTGCTCGTTTTTCTAGTAGCTGGAGTTGCTTGCGATATCTATGTTGACCTTCACCTGCGGCCCAACGTGATTGTAATGCTAATCATTCAACTACAACATACTGACGTATATGAAGCGATAATAGCAAATCTACATTTTTCAGCCACCTTAAAAACGCTAATCACAGTACAGCAATGAAAATTTTACACATAATATCTAAAGGTCTAATAATGAAAATTCTTGAAGAGATGGAAATATGTATAGACAGAAACTCAACAACGTGATTAAATTTTAATGAACAATCTGATTTTAAACACAAAAATTTTATTGATAACTTTCTTGATTTCTTGGCCAAAGGTAACGGATAAACACAACCACCAGTGACCTCTATACAGCCAGAGCTTATAACAGGGACGTGGCAGTTATATGGCAAACGAATTTCCATTGGTTTGTACGTGATATGAATTGTTTCCTTAGCTCTTGTTTTGAACATTACGTCAATACATAAAGTAATAGGCTGGTATGGAAGTGCAATTTAAGCGTGTTTTAAGTTATTGTTCTAGTAATATTTTGAAGCTAACATATTTGAATTTGGCAAGAAACTAAACTTTAATATATACGACTGGCACGTTCAGGTGACGTAAGTTCTAGTTCCACGTGGTATAGAGATCAATGACAACCACCAACAAACCACAGACATACGTTACAAACATATCGATCAGAAAATCAATAATACATATTTCAATAGTAACGAAATATACCACAACAATTTTAATCATATAGCATCTTTGAACGACTGTTAAAAATTACGCCTAACACAGATATCGAATAAACATAACCACACAGAGATCATAGACACATCTACCTCAAAGATCATACAGTCGAAAATAACAAATACCGTAGCAACTGTAACGATATAATATCTTTGTCAAAACAACAGCTGAAAAATATTGACAAATTTATTTTACGTTTATATTACGTAAGATAAGAGATGCCAAAGCTGACATTATTGTCTTACAGGCGCCGTGACATTGCCTAATGACGTAAGTCAAAAATAAATAAAAAATTATATCGAAAAAAAAAGGGCCAAACATTAAACGTCTATGTACATAAAAACGAAACGGTGAATGTTATATAAAAAATTTTTGCGTACGTATAGGATTGCCTGATGATGGCTATTTAACCGAAATGGAGCCATCACAGTATAATCAAATACTATAAAGAAGCTGTACATTGGTATATTTATATAACGTACATGTAAAAATCTTTCTATTCTTGTCTTTCAAAGTTTACTAGATGTTCTGAAGATGAGTGTATTTTCTGAATCCTGTCCACATTTTGCTCTTGATGTTTTCAGCGCAAACACCGTCTATTAGTTTGTAATCGTGCCCAACCTCTTATAGCTGCCTCAATATACGTCCACGTAAACCTGATAACTTTTCTAAGCCGTGATCTCCTTTCCCAAAGAGTTTTTTTTTCCTTCACGAAGATCGGTGGTTCGCGGTCGTTTATTCATGTTCGTTTTTGGTGTTACTTGAGTGTTTGGCTCAGCTGTTTTATTACACAGTGCGTTGAGCCTTCTGATCGGGCGCGCTGAGCCATGGCGCCCGGCTTCATTAAACGCTTCCATGCATCCTTCTATCTCCCTTTACAATTGACACCTTCCTACTCAACACACACACACACACAGACACACACACACACGCACACACAGACGCACGCACACGCACACACACTTCCCACATATTTAAAATTGCAGATTATTTAATGTCGTAGCACCTCTTATCAGTGAAGCCCTCAGTTTCGTTACGTAGTGCGATGCGTCTTTGTTTTCCTCAAAACGGTTCAGTTACCTAGTCTCGCGATCTAGTTACGCTGCTCAAACCAATTAGGAGATAAGGTGAGGTATCGTACAAAATATACATATACTAACGTATTTTATTCAGATATTGGTTAACAATTGTAATTGTGTGTGATACAGTACGATATTTTGTTGTGTCAGTTTACTTGAGGTTGCCTTCTAATCTGGTATTTTATCACTTCGGACGGCCAGTACAGTTACACACCTGCGTGGCACAGACAGTATGGGGATATTTAGTCATTCCGCCATGAGTCCAATATGCAGCTCTGCAACCGTTGTGGAAGGTGCTGGTCTGGCTGCAATGCGTTTACTAACTGCATGGCGGATATGCTCAATCGGGTTTAAATGCGGTGAACTAGCTGGCAATTTATTCGATCAATTTTCCAGCTACAAGCATTTTGTCCACTAGTGCAGCTCTGTGGAGACGAGGTTATTGTCCACCAGGAGGAACCAATCTCCTATGGCACCAGCGTATGGCACAAAAAATGTCTAAGGCTCTCTTCTCTACACCTCCGAGCAGTCAAAGCGTCATTCTGATAGACTTAGAGGTTCGTACGTCCGACAATACTGTCACCTGCCCACACCATTCGTCCACCACCATGATGAGGTGACGATTGTTCCGAGTTCCACGTTCTCTTCAAATGAGGGAACGACGATTGTCAAGATGAACACAAAATCTTGACTCATCTTTGAACTGAACCTGGTGCCATTCGTTACGATTTCAGTCCTGATGTTACTCCGATCATTTTCTGCGGGCTAAAATGTGTTTCTTTTCTTAATTTTTTAATATAGGGACACGCACAATTGGCCACTGTGCATAGAGGCCACTTTCCAGACGAGGTCTTAATTTGTATTGTTACCTTGGCTTTCCATTGTGAAGTCACGTGGGACCGTTTCTACAAAATCCAGTAATTGTAGCTTTGCCATCTGCAAGCATATAAATTCTATGTGTAAGTGCTAAAGTGAGTGTGATAATGAGTGTGCAGAATATGCTCTTCGTTGGCGTGTGCCTGAAGAAAACGCAGAAGAACTATATCCCAAAACCAACTAAGTAACAGACAATACATAAAAGTTACCTGAACACCAAAATTCCATTTTAACGCTCAGAGGACAATGATAAAGCTGTCAATATTGTGTGTTACAGAAATGGCTATACATGAACTCACAACGTAAGGCCAAGGTAATAATCCTAACTGTACGACTTTTAGGCCCAATTTTTTCACATCTAGGTTAGCACTAAACTAAGTTCATTTCCGCAGCTGGTATCGAATAAAAAATAAGTAAAATAATAAAAACCTCACTGATGGTGACACAGATGGACCGAAACATTTTTTTTTTTTTTTTTTTTTTTTTTTTTTTTTTTTTTTTTTTTGGGAAAGCAGAAGAAAAACATGTTTAGAATATCCGGTGAACCTCACACCCAAGATAGGACAGTTTCTTTGATTGGCTGCTGCACTTTTCCTTTAATTCGGGCTGTCGAGGAATCCGAACAAAACTACGCCAGTTGAACAAATGATTGTGTACTTTTTAAATTTCCCTATATCCAATTTCTGGTCTACGAACGGAGAAGGCAACTTGGAGAGGGCTATCAATAACACAGAAAAATACCGACCGAACATTTATGTATGGATGGGATCTCTCGGCCAGAAAATGCCATACGATCATTTCATTTAAGCTTCGAGCGGGCACGCCGAGATTTTAATAATTTTCAGAGGAATGCGCGTGGGGTATTCAGTACCCCACGTTCTTTCGTAACTTACATTTTCCTTAGGAATCAGGTAAATACTTATATTTTGCACAGAAATATTGTTACATAGTTGTTTAAAAACCTTTATACGGCACCTGAATGAAGTAATGGACAATACAAATATAAAGAAGCAAAGTGATGCGTTATTAAACTTTATAACATTTAACTTCACACAAAATGACCAGAAAATTTAACTATTAATAATCAGATTATTTTATGTTATTTTTTCAAATATATTGTACCTACAATAAAAGTCACACAAACATAACAAGGGATGCTTCAGGCAGTCATCTCTTGGTGAGACTGTAATCAGATGTGCTTGACCCGATAAAATTACTGTGCATCACACGAACTATCACCGTGGATTTATCGGTTTTTCCTTCCGCATAAATGGTAACGGCCTTTCTTACTCTTCTCTGAGGTCCTGCTGTGTCAATGACGGGAACTTCCTCTTCAGAAATTCCTAAATATCGGTCGGCAGTTATATAACTCTCGATCTCCTTTTCTAGTGTCTGTATATCGATGTATACGCTGAATTCTTTGATGCTTGTGGGTAATCCTGTCATGGAAAGATACTTTTACAAGCGCAAATGGCACACGCTTTCAATATCGTCAGAAAGCATAACATAAGCAGGAGCGTGATCTTCCTAGAGAAACAGTGGAATACCGAGGGTTCAGAGCATGGGAAAAGGAGAGGGAAGGACGGGGGAGGCAAGAGTGCAGATAAACAAACACCTAGAGTTGTATGGTGCAGCACTACGAAATTCTTGGATGGAGTACTGAATTTGCCAACGCCCTCGCTCGTAGGTTAATAACACACTCTCACCTCATCGGCGCGGAGCTCAGGTATACAATGTACGAATGTGGCCACTCTCTTTGCGTTTATGGGATCGCATGCTGCTGCGTTTCATACATTAAGGTCAAATAATTGTAGTCCAAAATCTTAAGACAGGTAAAGCACATAAGATCCAGTTAAGTCCAACCTAACTGCAAATTCTCACCCCCGTACTTTCTTCTAAGGCGGGGAGGAACTGACACAAGCGCTTAGCGATTGCCTTAATGCCTTCTTATCTTCGCTGACATCTACTGATTCCCTCGCTTGTGGACATGGAGGGAGGTGCATCGGAGTGAAGGCAATTAAACGACACCGCTGTATCTGCAGAAAGGAGGCAGTTTTTTTGTACCTGCTTGCTGCTACCAACGCTGGAATACTACATTTGGCGGTGAATATGAGCGTCGCAGCTTACCGGTCTTGGATCAGTCAATAAACAAGTTGCACTGCATATCTGTAACTTTTTCTCAGAAAGGAAGTAGGCCTGGGGTTAATGGTGGTCGACGCTTAATGCAAATGTGAAGTGGGTACTGGCGACGAGAACTTCAACGTGGGCAACGTTTGAATTTTTTTTTTTTTTTTTTTTTTTTTTTTTTTTTTTTTTTTTTTTTTTTTTTTTTTTTTACCGAATGTGGTTTGTGAGAATGAGCTGTAATGCTTCGCCATGCCAGACGTTTGCACCGGAAGAACAGCTGGCCGAGTTTGAAACTTCGTGAAGTAAAAACCTGTAGATGGCTTATTCTGTTTTCCCACCCAGCGGGATGTTGGAGTAGAATTAACCCGCGCTTCTTCCTTGCCTCCCGTAAGTGGTGATTAAGAGGAGTCTCACAGCTTGTGTCACTTCGATTTTGGTACAACATCTCATAAAACTGAAAGTGATACAGAGAGATTCTATTTTCTGCTGTTCCACTAATTGTGAGGAAATCTATCTTAAGTTAAATTGTGATGTGTACAATGAGTTACGTTTAAATCCGGTTTGGTGAGTTTATGCTGTCAATGTTTCAGCATTTTGAAAATTATTTCATATTATTCGTTGCTTAGAATAATTTTGTTTATGAAGTTGAAGGATCAGAGGCCCTAGTAGGCTTGTCCCTTCAGTCATTAAACCATAGTCCTAGTATTTTTGTACTTTTTTTTTTTTTTTTTTTTTTTTTTTTTAACGAAGATGTGGGATGGAAGGGGTTGATTATCTACACGGATGTGCTTGCCCAGAATTTACTTTGTTTTTATTTAATTATTTAACAAAAAATTTCAAGCTGTATCTAATTGTGTTTTATCTATTGTACCAACACTAATGTTTGGCCTCGTTATTTGGGGATTAGGGGGCTTGCTGAACCATCATGATAGTCAATTTCATGTTACTAAAGTGGAGCAGGTTGTGAATGGCTGCAGCGTGTGATCCATGTATTGCGTCAAAGTTGAGATACTTTTGTAACAAAGTAAAATTTTACTATTCGTCTTTACTTGCTTAATGTCCGTTATTTAAGCATTTGACGCAGCAAGTCTACTCAATGGACACCTTGCTAATTCTATGTTAAAAATAAGTTCTCTTTTTTTTCTTAAAATTATGTTTGAATAATTACTGGCGTTTTAGTGCCTTCTTGTGAATTTCACAGCCATCGTAATCAGTAGTTTTCTTTCATTTTTAAGTTTCAACCTTTTCATTAATTATTGGATCAAAATTGTATCCAGACTTGTAAACCTTTTCACAATTAAACTTGGTATGATATTCCTGGTAAATGAATATATCATTTGGAGCATAGATTTCAAATATCTTCCCAAAACAGTAACCACTTTCATAGGTGTTACCTTGTTGTTTCCAATGTTATTTTACATCCGCTTGTTTGATGATCATTAGATACCTTGGAGTCGAAATAGCAAAACACCTGCACCATATTTCGTGTCTCACTTCCTAATCTCATTACCTCATCGCCTCAGTAGCGTGGTGATACATTTGTTAATATTTCATTTGTATCATCATTTCAAGAACCAGTCTATTCTGTTCTTCTACCTTCGCTCTCTGACAAATTTTCATAATCGTTTTACGTCATCAACCACAGCTCCGACATCTCAAGCGATGTATTCATTGGCTTAAATGTTCTTCGTACATTTCATCGACTAATTGTGCTAAAATACTCTCCTGGACATTAAAATTGCTACACCACGAAGATGACATGCTACAGACGCAAAATTTAACCGACAGGTAGCTTTTCAGAGCATTCACACAGGATTGGCGCCGATGGCGACACCTGCAACGTGCTGATATGAGGAAAGTTCCCAACCGATTTGTCCTCGTGTAAGGAGAAGAAATGCGTACCATCACGTTTCAGACTTTGATTAAGACCAGATTGTAGCCTCTCGCGACTGCGGCTTATCGTACGTGACACTGCTGCTCGAGTAGGTCGCGATCCAATGACTGTTAGCAGAATATGGAATCGCTGGGTTCAGGAAGGCAATACGGAACGCCGTGCTAGATTCCAACGGCCTGGTTTCACTAGTAGTCGAGACGACAGGCATCTTATCCACATGGCTGTAACGGATCGTGCAGCCACGTCTCGATCCCTGAGACAACAGATGGGAGCGTTTGCAAGACAACAACAATCTGCACGAATAGTTCGTCGACTTTTGCAGCAGCATGGACTATCAGCGCAGAGGCCATGGCTGCGATTACCCTTAACGTTGCATCACAGATAGTAGAGGTGGCGATTGTGTACGCAACGACGAACCTGGGTGCAAGAATGACAAAACCTCATGTTTTCGGATGAATCCAGGTTCTGTTTACAGCATAATGTTGGTCGCATCCGTGTTTGGCGACATCGCGGTGAAGGCATATTGGAAGCGTGGATTCGTTATCGTCTTACTGGCGTATCACCCAGCGTGATGGCATGGGATGCCATTGGTTACACGTCTCGATCACTTCTTATTCGCATCTACGGCACTTTGAACAGTAGCCGTTACATTTCAGATGTGTTACGACCCGTGGCTCTATCCTTCATTCGATCCCTGCGAAACCCTAAATTTCAGCAGGGTAATGCACGACCGCATGTTGCAGGTCCTGGTCGGGCCTTTCTGGATATGGAAAATGTTGGACTGCTGTCCTGGCCAGCCCGTTCTCCAGATCTCTGGAGACTTGTGATCAATGGTGGCCGAGCAACCGACTCATAATAATACGCCAGTCACTACTCTTGATGAACTGTGATATATTGTTGAAGCTGCATGGGCATCTGTACCTGTAAACGCCATCCAAGCTCTGTTTGACTCGATGCCCAGGCGTATCAACGCAAGAGGCGGTTGTTCTGGGTACTGATTCTCAGGATCTATGCAACCAAATTGCGTGAAAATGTAATCACATATCGGTTCTAGTATAATATATTTGTTCAATGAATACCCGTTTATCACCTGCATTTCTTCTTGGTGTAGAAATTTCAATGCCACTAGTGTACCAAGATTGTGAAGACCTTCGTTGTCTGTTGCTATGAATCACTGTCACGAAAATGACGAGACTTCAATTTTTGCACCAAATTGACATTTACGTCATGTGATATCAGTAAAGTGCTGCGAACTGAGGTGGCATCAATTAAATACATAAATTGGAAATGGGAGCTGGGGGGGGGGGGGCGGACACAGGTGGTACTTTTAGAGGGACTGACGTCAGTGTACAACCATCCACATGCCACAAGGAAGAAGTTGCACCATGTGATGTCATCACGCATTGTAATACTATTGCATTAGAACCGGAGTGTAGGATGAAGCAATTCAGGAAAGACCGGAAGATGATCTGTTGTTAAAAACACACCTGACTTCATGGGTATCGTAATTTTTATGCTGATTGTTTCAATTACATTACATTCCTCCATTGCTACGAGAAAAACTAGATATTTTAATTTAATGTTAATTATGGATACTATAGTTTAAATAGAGTATACAGGGGAAGTGGTGGTAATATGCAACAGTGTTGTAACATGAAACACGTAATATTTTCAGACTAATATAATTTAAATAGAGCATATAGGGGAAGTGGTGGTAATGTGAAACAGGGTTGTAATATGAAACACCGTAATGTTTGGAGAACAGTAATGTCATCTGGCGCACAATTTCAGTTATCACAATCTTAACGTTCTGTTTCTGCAACTAGAGACATCAGAAATCAGTATCTCATTATTAATGGCCGTGAATAGACGCACATTGCTTTCCAACTTTCCAAAATTTTTGTAACGTGACATTAAATATTTTTTCTGCATCTTTATTTAGAACTTAGGCTGCTGTTCACTACTTTACGGTTCTGTAACGGAATTAAAAGTACAAATGATAATTTTAGATACTTGAAATTGTTTATGGAAAATGTAGTCTCTTTGGTTAGTTTTGAAACTGGCACTGGGTGGAAATATGAAACACGCTGTTCCATATTACGACCCCTTTTTTGTTTTCTAGGTGTCACCATGCCAAGAAGTAGCTTAATGCGTGAAAAAAGAGGAATGCGACAGAAATGGCGCCCTGAAGATACGGCTCAAGCAATGATGACTGTCAGGAATAAAAGTAAAACTCTAAATGCAGCAGCAAGATGTTTCAGCATACCAAAAGCTACACAGATTTAAGTACTTTAACACATGAAAAAATCGGAAGAAAGGCTATTCCACCCCAAGAAATTAAAAAAGCCCTTTTTAAATTTTTTATTTATTTATTTTAAGTCTGTTTCATATTACCATCCCATTTCAAAATGCTCCTAATTTACAGCATGTTTAAAAATCTAGTATAATATTTTACACGTTAATTTATCATCAAAATTTTTATTGATCTTTTGTCGCAGATATATTATCTAACACATGTGACATCTTTTTCTTATCGAACAGTCACAATTTAAATTCAGTAATTTGCATTAAAGAAAAAACATGTTCCATATTACTACACTTCCCCTACCATTTCGTTAAATTTTAGAGAAGAACTGTAAAGGACGATTAATGTACATTTTACTACAATTTCCATTTACAAATTTCCTCCACTATATCAATGTTACGCCGTGACGTTTGAGGTATTAGCATTCAAGCAGTGCATGCTGGGTTGTGAACTGACAAGGCGCTTTGGGATTTTGACTTTGCTACATAATAACACAAATGTTCAGACACATTTCGAGTGGGGCGCACACAATATCTGTACATGTTACGTCTCAGGATGCAGCGGGGCGGCCGCGGTGGCCGAGGGGACAGTCTGCTTTCGGCGGGCGAGCTGTGTGGTTCGTGTTTACGTCCTCGCTGCGGCCGGCCGTGTGTTGACACTGTGTGGTGAGTTGGACGCTCTCGCAGCGCATATCGTAGTTATATTCCAACATGTATAGATCATAAAGATGAATCAACCTTTAAGAAAAGACACCTTGAAGTTCATGTTTAATGAACAGTTCGTCCGACCTAGAGCTTTTGAAGTAGAAGCTTTCTTAAGAGATGTAGTTAAACTTAATGTGAATGAAATAATAGGGATCCATTTATCGATCGTTAGTAGCACGGTCTATGTTAAAATGATCAGTTCAGAGTGCTGTGATAAAGTAATTGAACGTTGTCGAGGACACCTTAAATTCAATCACTGCGACGGCAATGTTGGCGATGTACAAATTGATTACGCCGGTTTTGGCATTAGAACAGTTCGCATATTTGAACTCCCATTTGAAATAACTGCGGAGCAGATTAATTCAGTCCTCAAACCATACGGGAGAATTATTAGTAATACTGCGGAAAAGTGGACAACGTTTCAAACCTTTCCAGTATTAAACGGTGTTCGACAAGTGAAACTAGAACTACAGAAACATATCCCGTCGTATATTTACGTATGCGGATATAGAGCCATTGCCATATACGATGGTCAGCCACGTACTTGCTCAGGATGTGGGCAGTCAGGTCATGTTAGGTCGGAGTGCGTACAACGTAGAGTGACGCAGCTGCCGGCAGGGGAACCAGTCGCTCCTATGACGATGACGTCACTGCCAGTGACTTACGCCACGGCCCTCCGCGTTAATACGGCCACCACGTCGAGCGCCGCAGTGGGTGAAAACGATGACGTACATGTAGACGGTCCGTCACTAGCAATGGATGTTGGTGCCGCGGAAAAAGCGACTGTCACCGACTCCGACAAAACAGAAACAGCCACTAAAGAAGAACGTGAAACAAACCCAGAAGATAAGTCCGGAAGAGGAGTACGAAGAGACGAAGACGATAGTGCAGCACAAGACCTTAGCACGACTTCAGAGACTGAGGTTAGTCAGGAATCTCGATCCTCTCTTAAAAAACATAAGAAACGGCGTTTAGCTCCTCCCGACGCCAAACAAAAAGCTCAGGCAACGCGTGAAAAAGCGCAAGAAATTGCTCGCAAATTAAGTGGAAAAGCACCTGAAATTTCGGAGCGTAGCAAACAGACGACAAATTCAGCGGCCAATGACAATCTGAAAAATGTAGAAACGATAACCCAACAGGATGTGGAAATGGAACACCCTGCAAAGCAACAATTACAGAATAAGATCCCACCTAGTCTTGGTCCCGAAAAAGAAATGCACCATCGCAATGACGGAAGAAACTGGGCAGATGAAGTGGACTATCCCAAAGATGTAGATATGACAGAAGCTACAAGTCCAAAAGGGACTCGTCCTCCGCACTAATGGGAGAGAAAATGAAAGGGCCATCGCATCCACGACCGGTGCAACAATAATATAAGGCGTCATGCGCATGTTATAACATCTAATATATAAAGTCAGTCTACATCTCACAATTGCGTTACAATCGTACAGAATTGCGACGATAAATGTCAATAAGATTCGTAGTCATTTAAAACTAAAGACCTTACAGGACATGTTATACGCTGCCGACATCGATATTGCTATGTTACAAGAAGTAACAGATATTACACTTGATGCAACAATAGGATATAATGCAATTGTAAATTCAGGGCACGACCATGAACTCGGCACGGCAATTTTAATTAAGGAAGGCGTAATTGTAAAAGATGTGGAGAAACTGCCAAATGCAAGGGGTATAGGCGCCACCGTCAACAACACTAGATTAATAAATATCTACGCACCCTCTGGTACAAGCAATAGGAGGGGAAGAGCCGTATTTTTTAAGGAGGATATGGTTCCCCTATTCTGCGGCCGATATGATCAGATAATTTTTGGCGGTGACTATAATTGTGTCCTGTCGGCTAAAGATCAGACCCCAAATTTTAACTACTGTGCCGAACTTGACGCTATTATTAAACAATTAATCTTAACTGACACTTGGGAGCACAAAAACGGTGCATTACCAGGGTTCACTTACATTACAAATCACTCTGCCAGCCGTATTGACAGGATTTACGTTTCAGCCAACCTGAAACAGCATGTTCTGCACACAGAGTTGTGGCCCATCATCTTTTCGGACCACATAGCGTACATATGTACCGTTAACTTAACAAGGCAACAAACATACAGGGGTCGAGGATTGTGGAAACTTAATACAGAACATCTGAACGACCCTGAATGTCATGAAGTATTCCAAAATGTGTGGAACGAATGCGAGAAGCGATTTCCATCCTATCCTTCGGCACTCATATGGTGGTTGAAATGTGCCAAACCGACGATAAGAAGAGCGCTAATAAATTACTCACGGGAAAAGATGGCCTGGCAGAAGCAGACGACCGAATTCTACTTTAAAGTCCTCCGAGATTTGTACAGATCCGATACACCTATAATTAACAAACACCTGGAGATAAAAAGAATTCAAGCTAAGCTCATAGCTTTACGACGGAAACAGCTTGACGGTTGCAAAATACGATCAAGACTCCAAAATGATGTACGTGGAGAAAATACATCAATATACCATGTTATCAATGAAAGAAAGGGACAGCGGAGGAAAATAATAACTGAAATAATAACCGCGGATGGCCGAGTATTGACGCAGCAAAGTGACATCAAGACCGAAATACAAAACTACTTCGCCGAGCTCTTAAACAATGCAACAACGGATGTAACAGCGCACAATGAACTTACAACAGGACTCGCCCGGAAGCTCGACCAAGAGGAAGCAGCCGCTTTGTTAAGAGAAATAACAGAGGAAGAGGTTGAAAACGCAATCATAAGAAGCCCGAAAAATAAATCTCCTGGACCCGACGGGATTCCGGCTGAACTCTATCACACTTTTAGGAGACAGATGATATCTAAACTAATATGTATTTGTCAAGAACTGATGAATCCAAACACTAATATACCGAGTGACTTCCGAGAAGGAACAATAGTTCTCATCCCGAAAACCCCTGCAGGGAAATCAGTATCAAATTTCAGACCTCTCACATTACTAAATTGCGATTATAAAATATTTTCACGCATCATCAATGAGAGGTTAAAATCAGTCCTGAACAATGTCACTGGGGATTATCAATCAAGCGTTGGAAAAGAGCGATCCATCCACCACACAGTGACCGACTATAGAGACATTATTTCAATTGCTGAAGTCTGTAAAATTAAATGCGCCATGGTCTCCTTAGATTTCGAGAAAGCATTTGATAGAGTTAGCCATGATTACCTCTTCCATGTTATGTGCGCTATGAATTTTCCACAGCGTTATATCGCAATTATAAAGAACTACTTAAACCACTCTACATCGAAAATCATGGTTAACGGTCAACCCAGCAGACCAATTACAATAAACAGTTCAGTGAGACAAGGGTGTCCTCTCTCTATGTCCTTGTTTGCGATAGCCATTGAGCCGTTACTTTTAAGCTTAAGTCAAAATCTTCAAGGCATAGTAACGAATGGCCAGAAAGTTGTCATTAGGGCATATGCTGATGACGTCATGTTTCTGGTCAGAGATAGCAATGAGATCAAAAAGGCACTAGAAATAATACAAACATACGAGCTCGCATCCGGCGCAAAGCTGAACAGAAAAAAAATCTGCAGTAATGAACATCGGACGCGGATTAGGAGCGCCCATCCAAGGACAGATTAAGGAGACGGACAGTATAAAATGCCTTGGAATAGAATATACGCGAAACATCCGGCACACAATTGCAAAAAATTACAGGAGGATACTGAACACCATCCGGGCCAGCATACAACAACACAATCTCAGAAAACTGGATGAACTGCAGAGAGTGGCATTGATAAATATTTATTTAACATCTAAAATAAATTACGTAGCACAGGTCTTGCCAATGCCACGAGATGTCGCCAACAGAATTTTGGCTGCCTTTGGTTACTTTGTCAACCGTGGCCATATATTTAAAATACAATATGAAACATTGACGTTACCAACCGACAACGGTGGCCTAAATCTTATAAACGTATATAACAAGGCACAGGCATTGTACACCAGCAAAACTTACAAGCAGTGGACGACATCATGGAATAGTGTCGTAAAATTCTTACTGAATGAAATAGCGCCGCCCAACCACGACGCTCCAATCGATGTTCACCACATTCCCAACGAACTTTTCCACCTGAAACATTTCTTGATAGAATATAGTTATATCCGAATGTGTCTGCCAGAGAATGATTTGATCAGAGTGAAAGAAGTTTACAAAACTTTCATGAACAACCACAGCGAAAACATCATAGAACAAAAGTATCGTCACTTTAATTGGCAAAACATATGGAGAAACCTCCATCATCCGCAGTTGCCTACTCACGTGAAGGCACAGTGGTACTATGCCGTTAATAGAAAAATCCCGACGAACTCAAAACTCCACGCCATCCATCTGGCAGATTCCGCTTTGTGTACTGCCTGTAAAATCAACGATACTGATGAACACCAATTTGTCTGCGGCAATGCTAACAATATATGGCAGTCAGTAAGAAGGATTTTAGCAATCTTCCAACGAACATCGCCCCACACAATAACTCCAACAAATCTCTTACACCCGGATGAAGCACTATACCCTAACACGAAGAAAAACGCCGTGAACTGGTTGAAGGGGCACACGGTGTTTTACATATTGTCAAACAAGGAGAAGAGCGAAGGTGACTTTTGAGCTTATATCGCGACCCAACATCACACATTACTCCAGATGAATAAATACAATAAACATTATGCAAATTTCCTCAAAAGGACCATCATGTGAATCCTGTATTCACGCTGATATCTTGAAAGTGTGACTGAAATTGATTTGAAAATAAATAAATCTACAATTATTTAATGAACCAATACGATCATGATCAAACAAAGAACAGGTACTCAGAAGTTTCTTTTTTTATTAAAAAAATAATTTTAGAAAAAGTCATAGTTTTGTAAAGAGACATTTCATTGGGGCCCCTTCTAGACTGATCTCGCGACAACTTACGCGTTCAGAGTTAGAGAAGATGTAATAAGAATAGAAATTAAAAAATAATGAAAACGAACATAGGAACGGACAAAAAAGTACATGGAAACACTCCATTGTAACTGTCGCGAAGACGAACTCTGAAATCGTCGGTGAGCAGAGATTGAAAAGAAGGATCTTTTTTTTTATTAATATTTTTTTCTTTTTACTTATTTATTTCGTTTGGTAAAAATTTATATTTATGTTTCCAACCGAAGAAGGTACTGTTACGTTTCCTGTGTTACATTTTTAAATGGAAAAAGAAGGAGACGACGCAATTAAGCTGTGGAATACAGCACTCATAAGAAAAACTTTCAGTTTTGAATACAACCAAGAAGGGATTATTTGTTTTTATTAAACTTTTGTTATGGGTGACCAACGTTAAGTAAGAAGAGAATTAATTCCATTACAAGAATGAAGGAAAAGAGATTTAAAAAAAAAAAAAAAAAAAAAAAAAAAAAAAAAAAAAAACGCCGACGAAGGCGATATTTGGAGAGCGAAAGGAGGGGCTGTGAGGGGAGGTTGGAGGCCCAATAATAGAAAAAAAATAAAATAAAAAATAAAAAAAAAAATAAAAAAAAGGGGACTGAGGCGCTCCAGTCACGGTCTGCACGGCCACTACGGTCGGAGGTTCGAATCCCCCCTCGGGCATGGATATTTGTGCCGTCCTTAGTATTAGTTAGTTCATAAGTAGTTTGTAAGTCCCTTAAGCTTAACAAACATTTGAACTTTTTTTTTTATTTTTTATTGATGCAGCGGGATTAGGACCTTGACTTACAAGGATATGGACATAGTCTGTAAGTGAAAGAACTGATTACTCCACATATAACTGATTTACAAGATGAAATGAATACTTTACTTCGCAGTGCTTGTGTAGGTACAAAATTCTTCCTAACTATTACACCGTTTTTCGGTATATCACTAAGACTCCTGCAATAGTATAATGTTCCATATTGTTCTAAGGGTAGACTGCTGGCTCTCGTAGATGGAAGTCCTCTATTGAAATCCTGGATTGAACTTGCGTGTTGCCGTGGTGCGCTGGCATATGTAGGCGAGCCCCCTTCTTCCTATTGGCCGGCGCACGTGGCAAGCAAAGAGGTCCCGAGTAGAGGTCTGCACCTCGCTCGGTTGCTCGCTCGAATCGCGTGATACATGTCGTTCTATGACAGTCCGACAGGTGTCGGTACTGCAGCTTGCGGCAAGGCGTGTGGCTGCGCTCGACTTCCTGCACGCTCGTTCGAGCGGCGCACGCTCGACTGGCCCGACCGCCCACACTGCCCGCTCGCCACTCGGTCGCCCACCGCACCGCCACTCGAGTCCAAGGCGAGTGTCGGGAGCAAACTAGACGCTAGAGAATACATCCTGACTGCGAAATTTTGAATGCCACTAACGAATAGTTTGGGGATAATGTTACTTTTCGATGTATACTTTTTTGTACGGTAATTTTCACTTTTGTAAATTGCAATAAAAACGTTGTTCGTTCCGTCGTTTCTCTTTAGATCCTTTACAATACTTTCAAATTTTGTAGTTGGTGAAAACAAATACATGCAGGAATACACGTCTACAGCATAACTGATTTTAGTTCCTTTAGTTAGTGGGGGTGCGTCAGACGCAACAGCAGCCCACACCTCAGAACCACAGAGCCGCTGCCATAGCGACTGACAAGGAAACCTATCCAAGTGTCAGATTTTTATGAAATTTGGATTTGTTATAATACATGAAAACTGTGGGACCCGTTCAAATAAAAATTTTGTAGAGCTTATGGGACTTAACTCCGGGGTCATCAGTCCCTAAACTTACAAAATACTTATGAACTAGCTAATACTAAGGACGGCACAAATATCCATGCCCGAGGGGGGATTCAACCCCCGACCGTAGTGGCCGTGCAGACCGTGACTGGCGCGCCGCAGAGCGGGGCTAAAATAGAAAAATCTTGATAACTTAGAGATTAATGAAGCGATTGTAATGATTGATATGAAAGTATCTTTTGATAAGAGATCGGCCTAGGTACATTGCAGGGGAAGTGATAATTAGGGGAGCAACTATCCTTAAAGTGACTAATTTTTTGTACTAAAAAAAAAAAATATTTTTATTTAATCGAAGCTGAATCTATGAAATTTGTCTTTATCAAAATATACTTTCGTACCAAAATTCATTAAAATCGTTTCACTAATCTCTAAGTTATCGCCATTTTTCTAATTTAGCCCAATTTTGGAGGGTCCGTTTCACCCCTTAAATATGTTTTTCCACCGCTAAAAAAATTACGTGTCCCATAGTTTTCATGTATTATAAAATATGCAAATTTCATAAAAATCGGAGAGTGACTTTGGCAGGTTTCCTTGTGAGTACAGCGGCAGCGCCACGCTGTGCGGCCTCTGCCCGCCCCGCCCCACGTAGCCTCGTTCGAGTGTCAAACACGCTCGCTCCGAGCGAACACGCTCGCCGCGCCACCGACGAGCGTTGCGCACTCGACCGAGTACGAGCGAGCGAAACCGGCGATTTGCAGACCTCTAGTACCGAGACTGCGGGCGCCCCCTGCGGCCGAAGTACTGTAGAGCGACTTACCAACCGTCTAAAGGCCCCTACACACGGTCCGATTTATCAACCGACCAACGAATCAACCAAATTGGTAGCAGCCTACAGACGTTCCAACCAGACAGCAGAAGATCGAAGGCAGGAAGTTGGTCGGGTAGCACTACACACGCACAATTTGTCATATGGAGTGTAGAGGGAAAGGGGGGGGGGGTGTCGGACGGTCAGGGGAGAGCAACCGCCCGACAAGCAAAGTTTGTCGGGAAGCGCCTCCACACTTCCAATTTATCGAACCTCCGATAAATTAGTCCCAACAAATCGCAACATGTGTAGGGGTCCTTTGTACTGGTGCGGCAGCTTGTGTGGACCGCTGGTGTTGTGGCAAATAGCGACTCCACAACAGTGCATCATGTACACACAAATCGGATTTCTTGAAGAACTAAGTCCGATTTTTCTTGTGCTTAAATTTTTCCTTAAGAATTCGTCGCAATGCAAATTTTATTTCTATTTCTTATCTGGTAACAACATTAACAACCACTGAAATGTAGTGCATGTTTATAAGTCTTGAAACATGGACTCAAAGTGGTTACGAAGATATTATAGGTTTTGCACATATTGTTCACAGTGGCAAATATATAAAAAAGACACGTGTGATATTTATGGAAGATGCTCACTGTTTCCAGTTAGGAGTTGAAAGGACTACAAAAACAGCGCCATTTTGTACTTATTACACTTTATTGTCCATAAGCTACGATGAGACCCTGCGAATGAGATATTTAAATCTTTCAAGTAACCTGTTAAATCAGCAAGTACACCTAAATCAGAAACACATGTCGTTTTTCTAGTGGCTGAGGAGCACGCTGTATTTAATTATTTATTTCGTCTTTTAAATAAAGTGACGTGATTGCCTGGCTCTTAATGGCCATCGGGGTTGGCCGCCTGCTGCACATTCTTTTAATAGACGCTACTTCGGCAGCTACTGTTTGGATGATGTTAATGAAAGTTGTAGTGAAAAACATGGAATTCCCACCCGCGCCGGTAATCGTACCCAAGCCCCTTTGTATGTTGGTTGCAATTGCCATTAAGCTACGGTGGCGACAAAGAATCGCTCTAACGCCTCTCACTTTGAAGGCCAAGTGCTCAAAATGTCATTGAGCTAAAAATAAATAAATAAAAATAAATAAAAAATTGATTTTGTCGAATTTCGTAAGTAGAGTCAGTCCGCCATGCATCGAACGAAATTTTATGTAGACAGTGACCTTCCTTTTCATTTGAAGGTCGCGTGTGCAAAATTTCATCCAAATCGGAACAACACTGTAGATTTGTATGCAATACAGACAAACAAACACACATCACTCTCTCTATATATAGAATATACTGTGAACTTTTTTTACAATATTTTAATAGTTATTATGCTGTTCGGGACAGAGTCGAATCCAACAAATCTAAGATCATTAAAATCGGTCCAGCAATTCTTGTGTTATAAATGGTGTAACTAACGCGACTTTCTTATATATATATATATATATATATATATATATATATATATATATATATATATATATATATATATACACTGCTTGAACTTTCTCTCAGAATATCACACTAATGATGTAAAGGACAATGGGGATATTTTCATGGAGAATATAAGGTCCGTGACTGTCTTCTGAAGACCATTTTTATGGGAGTAAATTAGCTTTATGCATACAAAAATCAGGCATAGAACCGTCTAATATTTCTCTTTTTTTGTAATGCAATTTAACAGACTTTTAGTCTGTATTTTGTCAATTTATCTACTTCCTGTCATGATCTGTGTGACTTAAATGTAACAAAACATACAGGCAACAGGTGCAATTTGGACCAACAGAATTGGTAAACTTTGTAATGGAAGAATGGAAATCCAGAGGAACTTTTGACTTCAGATCTGTTAGTTCAGCCAATATATCGGTGGCTTCATGGAATGGTAACAGCGTGGTGACAGTGGCAATCAACTTTGTTACTATCGATCCAACTCATTCAGTAATGCTATATTCCCGTCAGCAGAAAAGGCAGATAACATTTCAACCACCAAGACTCATTTACCACTGCAATACGTTTACGAGAGGAGCTCATTGCGCTGACCAAAATATTTTACTCTATCATGGGAAAGAAATCTTGTACTAAAACCAGACTGAAGTTACAGGAATCGAAGGTGAAAACACTGAGCCGCGCGGTATGGTAGCCTGATCTGAGGCGCCACGCTACGGTCTGAACGGTTGTTCCCGCCAGAGGATCGAGTCCTCCCTCGAGCATGTGTGTGTGTGTTTTCCTTAATGTAAGCTAATTTCATTAGTTTTTAAGTCTACGACCAGATGACCATAGCAGTTTGGCCTAATAGGTTTACAAAAATTTGAACATTTGTTAAACTAAATGGTACTTTCCAAATATTGCTCATTTTGTCGTTGTAGCTGAGCGCAATGCATAGCAGCTCTGCAGGGAGGATAGTGGTAAACTGGATCAGATGTTGAACACTGTGTCGCAAATTTGCCTGTAGAATCTGTTTCAGGGAAGGAGAATACATCTTCGCTCTCGCCATCGTCAAAAATCTATAACGTATTGCATTAAATGTAGTGTACCACTTCATGTTTCTTTCTACTCATTGTTTCGTACAAAATACTAAGACAGTATTCATCTAATGCTTCAATAATGACTTCATGACAAGAGAATGTCAATTCAGCTGATGTCCTTTCAGAAGGGGGGGGGGGCATTTTTCAGAAACTATGCAAATGATAGTGTACAACTATGACTCACATGCAACATCTATTACAATTAAAATATAAATAAAAACTTTCTATAAAATGCAAACAAAAAATCCTATTTTGCCTTATCTGGGTCAAAATAAAGTTACTATCTTGACAAATTGCTTCCTGCTGGAAGTTTTAATCAAAAACTTGATCTGTTATTACAAAATTACAGAAAAACACGCTGTATTACTAACAATGTAAGGAAGTCACGCAGCTTCGTGCGCGAAGTTGAAGTGGTCGTCAGTGAGTGCAATGCGTAGGTACGTGATTTGTGTACAGCACGCGTTACCCATAGCAGCGAAAATTACAAGGGCAGAAGTGTGTGAGCGAAGAGGAGTGGACCCCAAATTATAGGTCGCCTGCATGGAAAAATGTTCATAGATCGACTGTGCGAGCAATCAACTTACGCTCGCAGCACGGAAAGTTTTAATTATACAGTGTGAGGCATTTAAAACTGTTTTTCTCAATATTTGAAAAAATACAAATCGGGTTAGTTGAGATAAAATTTGTTCACTTCGAAGAGGAACATGCAGCAATACAAAGCTGGATCCCATGCACCACCCACGTGGGCAAGAGGGACGGTGATTTTTATTGCAAATTACGATTGTCCGTGAAAGAATATTTAACTTTTGTATGAAACATTTTTCGTTTCATGATAGGCGGCGCTGTAATCGGCAAATATAAAAATGAGTTGAAAAGATTGTAATTCTGATTGAATTGTTCATTCTCCAATGACTTTTCGCAGTTTTCTCGAACTGTATTCTCGAAAGAGTTAAACCTAGAGAAAGAGTCCAATGTATGCTCGAAACATTATAGTTTTTCAACAATTTTCGGTTCATCGCTATTTTTGCCGATTACAGCTCCATCAATCAAGAAACGAAGAAAATGTTTCATACAAAATTTGCATGTGTTTACACGGAGAATCCAAAACTAATAGAATCTAAAACTAATCTAAATTAATGTTTTTTTATTTGTATTTTTTCGTATTTCTTCGTATTTTATGCACGGACATACCGTACATTCGATTGCGATAAAACATTGTTAAGTTATTTCTTGCACTCGCACGAGGTTATAGGCATACTAAAATTAATTGCGTGTGGTGCATTTGGAACAGAATTAGCTTATACCCTGAATAATACATGGGCTATATTTCGTAAGCCACCGTACGGTGTGTGGCGGGGGTTACCGTACAATGGATTACTGCTTGCTACTCCTTTATGCTGAAAGGGATGGTCGGGCAGACGCGATTGAAAATTGAAACGTAGATAGCTTCTATCCTGCAACAATACGTGGGCTACCTTTCGTATGCGTGCGGTGCGTGGCGTGAGGTACCTTACAGTAGGTTAATTTGTTCGTATCTGTTCACTCTGATACAAATGGAAGGATTTCAATGAAATGTGGAATGCAGATAGCTTACACCCTGAATTAAAGCATGAGCTACCTTTAGGAAGCCACCGTACAGTGCATAGCGTAGGGTATCTTAACAGTGGGATAACACGTTAGTTTCTCTTTACGCTGTAACGGCTGGACGGAATTGAATTAACTGTGGAATGAATATAGATTATACGCCGAATTAATACATGGCCTACCTTTCGTAAGCCTCCATGGTGCATTTCAAAGGGTTCGTTACAACAAACATCCAAATTGTTTGTATGATCACTAAGAAAGTCAGCAGATAAATGTATGTTTTCACGAAGGAAATTTTTACAATGAGCAAGCAAGTGAATTTTGCATAGCGAAGGGTGCCTTGCGACTTTGACCAGTCATCATTAAACTTTGCGCATGTATGTATCTTTTCAGATATATGAGGTACAGGAGTTGGTGGAAGAGGCGATGGGCAAAATCGAAAGGTAGGAGAGGGATTGAGAGAGAGTATAAGAGGAGAATGAGAGAAGGGAGAGAAGGAGAATGAGAGAGAGGAAATGGTGACATACTTGTGGAAGGAGATGAACAGAGGGAGGGGGAGATGAGGACAGGAGATGAACAGAAAGAGAGAGGGGATATGAGGAGATGAAGATAGAAAGAATTGAGAGAGAACGAAAGAGAGGTTGCACAGAGAGAGAAAAGGGAAGATGGACAAACTTAGCACTCTAATAAATAAGTAACCGGGTGATACCGCGTTTTCAGCTAGTCTACAATAAAAAGTAGGGGTTCCTATTTAAGATCTCTCCAACCCCCCCTCCCCCAACGCCCCAAGGGGTGTGGTTCACGGTGGTGGAGCCTTATATTAATCGATGGCACCATTAGAGGTGAACAACTTTTATTACAACTTCTTTTAAATCCCATTTGTATTTTTCACATATTCTGATAAACCAGTTTTAAATGCCTGACCATCTATAATCTTCACTTAAAAATATCTCCGCAGGGTAATGGGGTGGCGACCGTAGGAAATGATATTTCTTTAAAAAAAATACGTTGTATAAAATATACAATTCGTTAGGATAGGCTGATGTAAGTTAGAGCCTGTACTCTCTGTGCCACATTACAGAGCGCAGCTCCCGCTTGACGTCACACGAGCTGACAGGTTTGTTCTTTGAGGCACGTCACAACGCACGTATTTGTCCTCTGTCACAGCTAATGTTTGAGGACTCCATCCGGCGCCGCTAGCAGTGCCATCGCTCACATCTGGCTGTGTGCTCTGTCTGTCAAGTGGATGCGTCCATGCGTTGCTAAATGCTACTGAAGTTCATGTGACTAGTGTACACTGCTTCTATAATCGCATATTTCCAACAGTTGGCAGCCTGGACCAGAATTCTCCTATACATATACTTGTTTATCTAACGGTATTTGAGCAATAAATGTTGATTTTTCAGAATTACTGTACTCGAGATGACGCAGAATTTCAGGACAAGTATCAGCAACAGTCCCTATTCACTAACACATGTAGGAGCCAGCACTCAATATGGATATTATAAATCCCGAACATTTTCTGGTAGAAGTTACGGTTATTAGATAACAAAATTTAATTTTCCTTTGTTACAACAACATATTGAAGCCAATCTGTTGCCAATCTGTTTTAAAGCAATAAGCTTTCTGCAGATTTCTTACTCAAAGAGACGTTAGTTTTTATTTATTATTCCTGAATTGTAAACTCCATACCAGATTTATTTCTGATTTTCTTCATATATTGCCTACTGTTTGATATGTTGTTGTGGACTTCAGTCCAGAGACAAGTTTGATGCAGCTCTCCACCCTCCTCTATCCTGAGTAAGCCTCTTCATCTCCTCGTAAGAACGGAAACCCACATCCATTTGTGCTAGCTTAATAAATTCGTCTCTTGATCTTCCTTTGCGATTTTTACAGCATACAGTTCCCTCCAATGCTAAATTAAAAAATCCTTGTGATCTAAGATTGTGTCCTACCAACTGATTCCTTATTTTAATCAAGATAAGCCAGAAATTTCTTTTCTCCTCAAACCTGTCCAGTACCTCTTGTTTAGATACTTGATCAACCGGCCTAATCTTCAGTATTCTTCTGTAGCACTACACTTCAAAAAATCTAGCTTGTTCCTCGATGAGCGCTTTGTCGTCCATGTTTCACTACTAAGTCTTAAATTAATAGTCTAACAAAATTCTCTTTTCATAAACGGTTTTCTTCCAATTTCTGTTTTGTATTTTATATCAGCTGCACCGCGACTAACAAATGTTACTTTACTGTCCAAGTAACAAAACATATTTGCCATCTTCAATGAGCCGTTACCTAATCTAATTTCACCAGCATCGCCTTTTTTTTCTTAGACTACATTCGATTACATTTGTTTTGCTCTTGTTAATGTTCATCTTATAGCCTCCTTTCAAAACACTGTCCTCTCCTTTCAATTGCACTTTCAGGACCTTTGCGGTCTCCGAGAAAATTATAATGCTGTCGGCAAATCGCAAAGTTTTTATTTCCTGAATTTTAATTCTTTCTCTAAATTTATACTTGATTTCATTCACAGCTTGTTCAGTATATAAACATAATAACATTGGAGAAAGGATACAACCCTGTCTTACTCCTTTTCGCCCTTTTAAGTGCTGTCTGGTTTTTGTACAGGTTGGAAATAACCTTCCGTTCCCTATAATTTACACCTGATGATTTCAGAATTTGAAAGCGCATATTCCAATTAACATTGTCAAAGGCTTTCTCCAAATCTTCAAATGCTAGAAATTTAGGTTGTAACAGAAGTCGTGAGTACTACTTCCATTTTACAATTTTCTTAAATCCCTTCTGATCTTTCCGAGGTTATTTTACACAACTGTAAATGATAAATGCTCCTATCACATCGGAATAAACGGAGAATTTGTTGTGGCTCAAGTGAAAAAAGCAAACTAAGACTTCGACATGCTTGGCAGTTTTAAAAAGGTTTAATTCAAAATATCTTTATATAGTAACGCAATTATTGTAAAGTAACTTGATACATCATCTTGCACAACACAACACATGGCATGATATCATCAAACATGTCATTTCTAATTCCGTGTGAGGTGAAACCTCATGTCACTGAAGTTTAGAAGGCATGAATCCTCACTCAGAGATACTTGCTGTTACAGCAGATTCGTCTACCCTCCACCTTGCCATCGGACTCACTATGTTGGGAATTAGATATAACTCGTAAAACAGTACAAATATAAAAAGACATTTAGATTTTTAATGATTCTGATGCTGTTAGAGAGGTCGGGTTGGTAGTTCTAATTTTTTACGTCTTCTTCTCTGGCCAGGACACATTCACTTTTGCTGTGCTATGATACCAGCATTTTTGTACTATAAAAATGCAGGTCTACATCTTTATATCTTAGTTAGTTTTATGCTTGCACACAGCACGGGTAAAAAAAATGTGATGGCGTTCCTAACATTTTCATTCAGCCATTATACACATAGGCATAACATGTATATACATGAATATGTAACATAATAGATATTAAGAATCACAATAAAGACTACTTTTCTTGGCATTTTGCCTATCACACAGAACATGAAAAAAAGCTGTAAAGTTCTTCATTCTTCCAATTTTTTGAAACTTATCTTATGTTTTCTATATTTTCTGTGAAGCTTCTACATTGTGAATATTTGTGGAATAATACGTTTCACTACCTCAGCACTTCCTTGTATACGGTTGTATTCCTAATGTAATCCACATGTATATAGTTGTATATTTTAATGGATTGGCCATATCAAATGAGTTTTCATTTCACCGCTGGATCTCACTAACGTTATTTCATGAGTTAAACATGCTAACGCTGTGGTAAAAGTTACTTTTGCATTTTTTAAATTTCTTATTTGGATTCGACATGGGGGACAATAAGATATTACGTTATTTGACAATATTATCATAGGAACTTTACTTTTTACGTTTTTAGTGAAAACTGTGTTGAATATGAATACATTAACGTCGGTGTTCCCACAGTTTTAAAATAATGTGAAAACGAAAGGCTGGATTATACCACCAGTCACATTGGGATCTTAAAATATCATTAGTCTGACAAGTAACATGTTATACAATCAAGTGCTGACTCATTAGTTTTGATGAAACTCGTGAACAGTAAAATAAACTTCAAATTGGAAATTAAGTACGCCTTTCCACTTTCTTGATCATATTAAGCTTCATGAAAGGAATTAATTGATAGTGCCCGAGAAGCTGCGCAAAACTTACTGGCCACACTTAAGGCATAGCATGAATTTAATGACGCGTTTTGGAAATATCCATCATCAGATATACATCTGTTTCGTGACGGCAGGTACACATATACAGATATAGATACAGAGATATTGGAAAATATTTTTATTTTACAGTCATATGCAGACTACAGCTAAAATGAACTCCGTTTTCAATATCTATGTAGCTACATACATCTGTAGCAGTCGCCACAAGACAGATTGTGGACCAGTGGGAAAGTTTTTATTTTTCCTAGTTATTTTATTATTTTCTTACGTTCCGTCTGTCGTAGGCCTCTGTAATAAAGTGTTTCTTATTGTGCGTGATATGATACACAGATATCTTTTCTAGTTAATATTATTAGCAGCCACGGAGACCATGCTGCTCTTAATCCTCAGTTAGTCCACACGTTACCTCATCGAAACTGTAATAGAATGTTGCTAATCACTATGAAATTCAGATGACGCGGGGACTACGACGAAAACGAATTTACACAATTCTCAGTAAATTGGTATATTCTTTAAAAAAAACATCACACGCACATCAGATTTTAAACTGTCAAGTAAACTATTGTTCTAATCTAAACAGCACTCAAAACAGTTCAGGTAAGTCTTCCACGAGAACCGCCAAATAATTAGCTTTACAGTTCCAAATATCAAACAGATGCAGTCAATTATGCTGCCGGCCGCAGTGGCCGAGCGTTCTGCGGCGCGCCAGTCACAGTCTGCACGGTCACTACGGTCGGGGTTTCGAATCCCCTCTCGGGCATGGATATTTGTGCCGTCCTTAGTGTAAGCTAGTTCATAAGTAGTTTGTATGTTTAGGGACTGATGACACCGTAGCTAAGTCCCATGAGCTCTACAAACATTTGAACAGCAATTATGCTCGTCTCAAAAGTGGAGAATATTTTCAACACTTGCCACGCGGACAATGGTGGACTAAAAACGGGGGTGCGCGACCCGGGCCTCTTGTCTTGGAGGGCCTCCAAATACCGCGAAAGCAAGTTTTTTTTCTCAGAAGTTACTTTTTTATAGCAATGCATGTATTTTCAAGTGGACAGGGGTCCTAATTTTGTGCTGCCGCCGCCCGGGTATTCAACAGCCTTAATCCGCCATTGCACGCGGATTTTCATATGTCTATGGGCGGCAACACGAAATCAAACATCGAAACGGAGGCCCTGCTTCTCTCCTCTCACACGGAGCGTACGCGATCTCGGCTTGACGTGAACTTCCCCTGCCCAGAGTTTTCGTATATACGCTTGGCATGACAGCCAACGACAAAGCGCTTACTCCCCGTGTAGTGGTGCTAGGGCAGCCATCTTTTACTGTAAATAAAGTACTAATATATATGTACGTTGATAGCTTACAGAGTCGCAGATTTTTCTCCTTATTGCGCGCATTGAATTGAGTATTAAATAAAATTATCAAAATAAATATTTTGGCAATTTTGTAAAATTTTAAATAGGAACCACGAGTGGAATACGAGTGCTGAACTGTTCATATCTAAATTCCTGTACCTTTTCTGCTTATTCAATCTGCGTGAAATTTGACAGTTTCATCTTCTCGCTTAATAAATGAAGTGCTGTAGTACTAACCTTATATGTTAATTCTAAGAGCAGCTTGATATTCGACGATTTTATGCTCTCACAGAACAAATTTAGTTTTGTGTTGATAATTTGTGATTTCTACAAAACACAATCATAAAAGCATTTCTCCAAGAATTTTACAATAATTTAGATACAAATCAAGATTTTATGTATTTTCAGCGTTAACATTGGAGGACTGAATATTATGCACAGTTGTGAAATTCTTCGTAAATACGGCTCTTCTGTAGCTGTGACGTGCTGATGCAGACGTCATGACCAGTAGTTGCGCAGTCGTATGTAAGTAGTGCAATACAGCAGGTGCAAATCCCACGATACTGAAATGACATTTGAGAGAGTAGGAAAAGCATCTGATAATGGAAATTCCCGAATCGCGTCATTAAAGTCATGCTGTGCCTGAACTGTGACCTGTAATTTCTTGCACCTATCCTGTTTTTCTGCAGCGAATTAATTTGATCATGGTCGCGTGCTGCCTTCGTGACTTTATCTCCCGTTTACAGTTAGTTATAAAATGGGTTGTTTCGATCAAAGTATGAATTAAAAACAGTGGGCAGATTTAACAAGTTCTGGACGATTAACTGGTGATTTATTTTCAGTTGGGCCTGACTATTTTGTAACGTAAATTGAACCTTACGTGCCCAACAATACGATATACACCAAGAAAAATAATTTGATACCACGATACCAGTGTAATTTGGACGTCACACCACAGTGGCGTGCACATTCCGCTAGGATAGGTAGTGTGCCGGCCGCGGTGGCCAAGGGGACTGAGGCGCTTGAATCATGGTCTGCACGGTCACTATGGTCAGGGATTCGAATCCCACCATCGGGCATGGATATTTGTGCCGTCCTTTGGATTATCTAGTGCATAAGTAGTTTGTAAGTTTAGGGACTGATGACCCCGTAGTTAAGTCCCATAGAAGGTGCAAATCATAAAAATTTGTAGTGAATGCCCAAAACAGACAATTGTGCGGTTACAAAATTTTTGAAAATAAATATATTTTCTTTTTTGTTATGAATTACTGTACGTATTTTATATCTTAAACGACCCTCTCTGTATGAATGGCACATCACCTACAAACGTGGGTACGAAAGGGATATCGCAAATTGTTGTTTTCCAATTTGAATTCAAGTTTTGAACGGTATATTTCATATTCTGATCTGTTTTGGAACGTTACTAATTTTCATGGGGCCGGCCGCGGTGGCCGAGGGGACTGAGTCGTTTCAGTCACGGTCTGCACGGCCACTACGGTCGGGGGTTCGATTCCGCCCACGGGCATGGATATTTGTGCCGTCCTAGTTCGTAAGTAGTTCATAAGTAGTTTGTAAGTTTAGGGACTGATGACCCCGTAGTTAAGTCCCATAAGCTTTACAAACATTTGAACATTTGAAATTTCATGGGATACTTCCCATTCAAATTTAGACACAAGGGTTTTAGAAAATTGTGGACAACTAATAATCGATGGAAAGAACCTATTTATTATACAGGAAAATAATTATTTATAAAAGCAAGTATTGTAAATATATGAAAAAAGCAGTAATTGAAAGAAAATAACTTCCACTTATGTATATACATCTGTATTGAAAACAAACCTACATTTCAAAACTTCAGTGAATATACACAAGAATGAAAACGCATTGACAATCTATATATATGTTTTATCTAAATGCACAAGAAGAAAGAAACAGAATTACACTATAGGATATACAAGTCCAGGATGTAGCCAGAGGTATTTCGACCCCGTCCCCAATTTTGTCAAAAGGCCCAGGCCTCACAAAAAAAAATTTCGATATGTCCCTGGGAAATTGGTCTCATTAGATACCTTTTAGATCGAAAAATATTCAAATGGTGCAGTAATGAAGATGAATAAGAGCTGGATAAAATCAGTTAACTAAGTCATGAACGAACCAGCCTCAATGACAGCAAACTGTCTACCGAGAGCCTAGCCGGAGTGTCCCTTTAAACCTGCAAGCCGGACCGAGCCTGTGAGTCTAGGACACGCGAGTATGTGGTGACATCACAGAGGCGTGCGTCGTCCAGGAGGCAAGGTGGCCCTCACGCCCCAATAGCCGTCACGAACGTGTTAACATTATTATTAATCTGACATCTTTAGCTGAAAAATCAATCTCGTACCTACTGCCTGCTTCTTTTTAACTGAAATGCTGAATACCATGCGTTTCTTTGCGTTGCGCAGCTGTTCTACAACTCTGAGCGCGGAATTACGTATGAGTCAGAAAATGATCCCAGCTTGGCTCGTTTCTTATCGGGGTGAATCACCATTCGAGAGATGTCGAGCTCCCGAAGTACGAAATCCGGTGTGTTGGCGGGAAGGAAGAAACGAGAAGAGGCGACCAGACCGCAGGCAGACGCTTCCTTAGAAGAAAGCGGTCCTCGTAATTACGGCGTAGCGTTGCTTGTTAAGCCGCGTGGCATCGCCTCTCGCCCCGTTACCCCTCACTCGCCCTCCTCCACTACGTCTTTCCACCCCTGCAGACCGCCATTACTACCCCGGCTGGCGTCTGTTAACGAGTGTACCGCAACCTCGTCTGCAGCGGGGCAGACTCCCCGCTATACACAAGGAGTGCTGGGTTGCCTATGCTCCCAGGCGAGCTGACGGCTGCCGAGGAAACCAGCGTAGAATCGGCTTGTTCATGCTAGGCCAGTAATTTTAGGTTGTTTGCATTGACGAGGGACTGAATTTGAAGAAACATATTGAAGATTTGCTGGAACGTTTGGCTTCAGCTACTTATGCTATCAGGGTCATGGCAAGATATGGTGATATACAATTCACAAGGGGAGGCCGCCAATTGTGAAATTCAGATTCGATTCATACTGCGCATAATGAAAGCTCATGGCCAGAGGTGTAATTTGGCAAAGCACCAAGATGCACTTCTCAGCCTTTGTTGAGAAAATCGACAGTTAAAAAAAAACCGTTGCGGTGAAATACTCTCTACGATATCTACGATTAGTAATGTTGTACAGAGGCGTGGCGTAGCGTTAATCGCTAAGGTTCGTAATCCGAAGGTCGTCGGATCGAGTCTCGTCGCGCGAAACTTTTTTTTTTTAATTTTATTTTTTTTATTTGTGATTCAAATGTACACCCACCCACACACACACACACACACACATATATATATATATATATATATATATATATATATATATATATATATATATATATATATATAATTATAATATTTGATGTTCGAAGTCGCCAGTTCAAATGTTCAAATGTTTGTAAATCTATCGGACCAAACTGCGTGGTCATCAGTCCGTAGCTTACAAACTACTTAAACCTAGGTAAAGTAACCTACGGACAAATACACACACCCATGCCCCAGGGAGGACTCGAACCTCCACGGCGAGCAACCGCGCGCTCCGCAGTGTGTTGCTTTAGACCGCTCTGCTACTCCACCGCGGCGAAGTCGCCAGTTTTTCCACGACAAACGACTTTGAAACAACTTATTATATGCAACTGGCGACTTCGAACATCGTTACGTTTTCCGCAAACAACGTTGTATTTTACAAATGTTGTTTATTGTCTTCATAATGTTTACCACGTTTAGTTAACGGAAGAAGCATAAAGGATATTCGGAAATTCCGGTTATATATATATATATTTGAATTAAAAAACAAAACAAAAAATAGAAAAGAGGTGCATGCCGGGAAATTAGATCCGGCGACCTTCGGATTACGAACCGGAGCGCTTACCGGTACGCCACGCCTCTGCACAACATTACTAATCATAGAGAGTGTTTCACCGCAACGGCTTTTTTTAAGTGTCGATTTTGTTGACAACGGCTGAGAAGTGCATCTTGGTGCTTTGCCAAATTACACCTCTGGCCACGAGCTTTCATTATACGCAGTATGAATCGAATCTGAATTTCACAACTGGCGGCCTGCCATTTTCAGTAAATTAGCTTACTATGCCTATTTTCATTCTTGCTTTTCTATGGGATCATATTCGTTCAATTTAACATTGAGTCAAACAGTATCCATTGCAGAAAATAATCAGAATAATTGCTGGAGATTACCCAAGATCATACTTCAGACATTTATTTACGGATCTAGGGATCTTCAAATGTTTAAATGGTTATAATCTATCGGACTCAAACTGCTTGGTCATTAGTCTGTAGCTTACAAACTACTTAAACTAAGGTAAACTAACCTAAGGACAACACAATGAGTGTACCGCAACATCGTCAGCAGCGCCGGCCCCAGTGGCCGAGCGGTTTGCGGTGCGTCAGTCACAGTTTGCACGGCCGCTAGGTCGGGGGTTCGAATCCCCCCTTGGGCATGGATGTTTGTGTCGTCTTTAGTATAAGCTAGTTCATAAGTAGCTTGTAAGTTTAGGGACTGATAACCCCGCAGTTAATCCCTTAAGCTTAACAAACATTTGAACATTTTTCGTCTGCAGCATGTAGATTCCCCGCTATACAGACGGAGTGCTGGGCTGCGTATGCTCCCAGGCGAAGCAACGGCTGTCGAGCAAACCAGCGTAGTACCGGCTTGTTCATGCTAGGCCAGTATTTTTTAGGTTTTTGCATTGATGAGGGATTGAATTTCAAGAAGCACATTGAAGATCGGCTGAAACGTTTGAGTTCAGCTACTTACGCTATCAGGTTTATTGCAAAATTTGGTGATACACATCTCGCCAGGAGACCACATGGGTATCGCATTTTATAATTTCTTTATAGTACGTGAAGTTCATAACTTAAACCTTTATGGCCTGAGTATTTATCTTTTCACTTTGATATTTCAAAAATTTTCTGCGCTATTTTTAGTTGTTTGAAAAGAGTATAAAGAAAAACCAAATCAAATTATATTATATAGGCCTCAAAAACTTACAAATAACAAATTATATTTAAAAATTTATTATGAGGATTTATAATATATTCCGCTCCTAACCAATCATTATAATAAGTTGACTTACCTAGTAACAGGAAAAAAAAATGAAAATCGCTTTCCCACAGGAATTGCAGAGAATACAAACTTAACAGTCACTCCCATACAACTAAATACCATAAGGTCTGCGTACTGTAATTCAAATTGTTTTGGTGTCACAGATATCACATCTATGAAAGAACGACGATGCATTAACAATATACCAAAGTGAGAATAAGTGGCGCGCTACATTTCCGTGGCAATTCAAATGACGAAAAATGTTTTCACTCATTTTCATGAAGTTGGATTTTGAAGTCCTGTCATATAATAAATGGTTAAATAACAATAAGCCAAATCCATTCGACGCAACTCTTAAAAATTCTCGAGAAAATCGACTTTGACTTTTAGTAAAATATATATAAGTACCAATAATTAAACGATTACAGCATCTGTCGGTGTAGCTCATGTGGTACCGTTTTGGCCTCTCAACCAAAGAGGTGGTGGCTGGAATTCCACTATGACAGATATTTTTTGTTTTGTTTTCGAATTCAGTTATATGAAACATTTTGGGCTCTTTAATTCCACGTGTTGTGAGTTTCCGTTTTTGTATGTAGACGAGCTGAAAACCTTGCGTCAGCTACAACGATGGTTGAGTAGGTTAGCTGATTGGAAAGACATTAGTAGCTATTGCGATGACTTTCCGAAAACTGTGTCGTAGCTCTTCCAAACTGAATAACTAATAGTGAAGCCAATACTGTGAAAAATGTGACGTGTTTTTTTATTGAAACCATCATTATTAACAGCCTTCTATAAAATATAGAAAATTACGAATAAACAAAAAACGCACACTTTTCGGAAAAATTACCATTAGATATTAAAATTGTTTAAGTATTCAAACACAATGAAAAGAAGTCTGTCACGACAGGATTCGAAGCGCCGACACTGGAGTTGCAAGGATAGAACGCTGCCACATGAGCTACCCCGACAGATCTGCAAGTCAATTAGTGACTTGTACTTACGGTTACCTGCAAACTCGGTTTTCTCGAGATTTTTTCAGATTTTCGTCGAATGGCTTTGTCTGATTGTTATTTAAGTTCTGTACGTAACATACCGTAAATATTAAAAAGTGATAAAATCAGATACCCATTCGGTCTCCTTAGTAAGTTAGCTTACTACGCCTATTTTCATTCACTGCTTTCATAGGGGATCAAATTCTGGGGCAATTCAACAATGAGTAAAAAAGTATTCATTGCACAAAAGGGTGTAATCAGAATAATTGCTGAAGCCTACCCAAGACCACCCTGCAGACATTTATTAAAGGATCTAGGGATCTTCACTGTAGCTTCACAATATATATATATATATATATATATATATATATATATATATATATATATATATATATATATATATTTTACGACCCAATTCAGAAGTAGTAGCAGTGTGTATAGCTACAACAGTTGGAGAAAGGGTGATATTCACTATTGAAGGTTAAATCTATCTTTGAAACACAAAGGGGTGAATTATATTGCCACAAAAGTCTTCGGTTACCTACAAGTAGTATCAAAAGTCTGACAGATAGCCAACTAGTATTTAAAAAGAAATTAAAATAATTTCTGAATGGCAACTACCTCTACATTTCAGATGAATATTTAGATAAAAATTAGTAATTTCGCTAAAAAAAAAAAAAAAAAAAAAAAAAAAAAAAAAAAAAATCCTTCAAATATTGAGTGGTATGTACAGACACCATTTATTAGACTGACGCATTCCAAAGCGTAGCGAAAAGTCGTACTTATAAGCTGTGGAACAAGTATTAATCTTACTGTAATCTACTACTTTGTGGAGTAGCAAGTGATTTGCACTGAAGGTGACAAAAGTCTCGGAATTCTTCCAAATACTGCGTCGAACCTCTCTTAGATCACAGAGGTACGTTGGTTCAAATACACGTCCGGCAATTGTGAGGTAGGCCTAGTTGTGAAATGTAAACTTTCACGGCTGGAAATGTCAATATCGCTAAACTTTTCCGGGGTATTGTGGGTTTGTTATTGAAACCCAGAGTTTGGTCTCCATCTGCGGAGAACATTCTCAAGGGGGATCGTGGCTCTTTCTAATGTCCGATACACACCTGACTCATTTTCGTCCGACATTACATATCTGTTCAAATATTGCCTCACGACTACTTATTTCAAATGGAACGATGATTTCTATGAATGATCAAACATGCAGTGTAGCTATTGGGAGCTCCTTAATTCCAGTTAAAGCAAATTTCTACTTGGAAAAATTCGAGGAATAGGCATTGAAAACAGCAAACGAAAAACCTGCCATTTGGTTCCGCTATGAAGACGATACGTTTGTGGTGTGAAGGCTCTGCAGAGAGGAACTAGATCGTTACCTTGAAACCTCAACGCGATTAACCCTAGTATTCAGTTTATCTTGGAGAAGAAAGCGGACGGAAAACAGAATTTTCTTGACTTGTCAGTTTTCAAGAAAGGGGGATGGCAGTTTGGGCCATAAAGTTTATCGGAAGCCCATACACAGAGACCGTTATCTGCATTGGGATTTAAACAACCACCCGCAACAAAACCAGTGCATAATAAAGACGTTGGCAGACAGAGCTACGAACACCTGCGAACCCGAACTACTCGACGAGGAATTAAAAAAACCTGACTAATGATTTACTCAAAAATTGCTATTCATGTACATATATAAGGAGAGCGTTGAGGCCACCACATAGAATTCAGAACGATGATAAGGTTCCTGTGAAATCTAAAGTCTTCCGGCCTTTTATTAAGGACGTTACCGACTGCATCAATAAAGTTTTGAAGAAACGGAATACCGCCGGAACAAACAAACCTACTCGGAAGATAGAGGATCACCAGAAATCCACAAAGGATGCTGGAAAACTGCTGGAAAAAGCAGGAATTTATAGGATTTCGTGTAGCTGTGGAGATGTATGTGCGGATAATACAAAAAAAAAAAAGTCAAAAGCGACTAGAAGAGCACAACGGTTACTGTGGAGCGGAAGAGATAACAGATCAGATGTTCCTGAACACGTTTTTCAACCAGGTGACCACATTATTAAATTTTATAGGACTCAGGTTCTGGAAGCCACGAACAGATATCACAAAAGACTGTACACAGAGCCTACAGAAATTGAAAAACATTCTAGTAATTTAAAAAGGGTAGGTGAGGGTGTGAAATTGAATTAAATCTGGATGCCGACGTTAAAGAAGAAATGCAACAGACTTCCGCCATGGAACGACATCAACAATGGACAACGGCAATCAAGAAAGGTGAATTTCGCGCGCCTATCCAAAATATCTAAAGCCACATCTCTGCGCCCGAGCATGCGTAAACGGAATTTGGCTGCAGTCAGTAACGAGCCAGGTTGTGTATCGGACGTTAAAAAGAGCCACGATCCCCACTAATAATGTCCTCCGAACCTGGGGACGAAGTATAGGGTTTTAATAACAAATCTATAAGACCACAGCATAATAAACTGGGAAATTTTAACAATATTGAATTCCGATGTAGGTTCTCCGCCATTTCCTTAAATCTCTCTAGACTAATGACGGAATAGTCCTTTTCAAAGGGCTCTACATAAATTTCCTTTCCCATTCTTATCCAAGCAATCCGAGCAGAAGCCCTCTCCGCATTAAACCCTTTTTTTCATTTTCTCGGCGAAGTGCATTAACTCGAAGTATAAAGGAATCAACTGCACGGCTGCAGTAAGCGCTGTGTTACTAACGGCGCTGTGGTCAGCACGACTGCATTGTAAGCACGATGACCTGAGTTCACACTCCAGTTTGTTAAAAATTTTGCACAACTCCACTGATTTAACTCAATGTCTACATGCAGGTACCGTCGTAAATTTCTTTGTTTCTGTACTGATAGCTTCAGGATAAAAAATGCGGGCTATTCTTTCAGATGTGCCCGAAAAAGTATATAAGACGTGTAACGGGTGAAGTATTTAAAATTGGTTTTCGGAATATTTGGAAAAATTAAAATGGGATTATAAAAGGTTGTAATTAAAGTTGTACATCTCAAAAAGGGTCTCAAAAAGGGCCATTAACACAAACCTTGACCCCCTGCACCAATCCTAGGGGCGGGAGGGGGATGATTGAAATGTAAATTGGGACCCCGATTATATATATATATATATATATATATATATATATATATATATATATATATATATGATTCTCCGCTAAAAGATTGTAATTTTGTATAATTACCATTATACATTTGTTTAATTTGTATACAAATATAAAATATAAATATAAAATTTCGTTTCATGATTGATGGCGCTGTAATCCGCAAAAATAAAAACAAGTTGAAAGTGGTTGAAAAACGGTAGTACCTCGAACAAATAGACATTGGACTCTTTCTCTAGGATTAACACTTCCAGTTGAAGGAAAATGTAGGACAGCACTGCTAAAAGACATTGCAGAAGGAACATTCCAGTCAGCGAACAGTTTATCATACCTTTGACCAGCTTCTTCAACATATCTATGAGTCTCAAAGTATGCGAATTTGATAGCTAATGTCTTTTCCACTACTAATACTGCGGAACAATTGATTACAGAGGTGTACATTTTTTTCGTTTATTGGATTTTCAAAGTGATGCCTCAGAGATGCGTTGGAGAGCCTGTCCATTATCTGGAGGCAATTTATAGATTCCGCTTTTGACCTTTGTGAAGCGTGATAGTCGTATATTGCAGTTTCCAGACAAGTGGAAAGTTCAAATGTCACAGTGGCTCATGTTGGAATCAATGGGTACAAGATGGCACCCCGTCACGTCTTTTAGGTTTGGTTCGACCAAGGAATAACACCCGAAGGGAAAACCGTCGTATGGTGCTGGAAGAAATGCAGAATTTCTTGACTTTGGCGTCCTCCGTATGCAGATATCTACTGGAGGTCATACAAAATCCAGTGAATTAACGTACTGTTTCTTACGACTCACTTCTGTCGGATAGTACCTTCCTACGTGTCAGTTGCCATTGACACCACAACACCGACACCATCGTTTGGAGTGATAACGCGCCTGGGAGTAATGGACAGAAGACGAATTGCATCACATCATGTTCAGTGAAAATTCTCTCTTTGCCATGTACTCCGATGACCATCGTGTTCTGATCTGGCAGTGTCACAGGCAGAAGGTACATCCTACCAACATTGTGGAGAGACACACAGGTATAATTTCATGGTGTTAGGAGTGGTGGGATATGTGGTAAGGTCATTCCTATACTCGGCGTCACTTACGAAGGCGGCTCAGTTTTCGGCCGTTCCGCGCATTCGTCTCCATTACCGCAATGACAGTCAATGATGTTCATTCTGTAGGCGTGTGTGGCCGGTCATAAGTTACGCAATATTTCTCCCGCAGGCGCAACTGTTGGCGCTCGGCTGTTGCTCTACCCCTCCACGCTCCCCCTATCGCTCCGACTATATGCGCAGAAACGCCTTCTTACATGACGCCAGCTATAGTAGTACTCTGGCAGACACTGACGCCACAACGATACGTTGAAAACATTCTGCGTCCGCTCGTTCTACTTCTACATTTCATGGCACAGTACACGAAGATACAGTTCCCCCTAGATCATTACGGCGGGGCTTCTATTACAAAAAAGACAGGGAGGGAAGGTCAGTGCCTAGTTGACAAAGTTCCTAAACACCTCCCCTCTCTCATGTCTTTTCCTCGGCGATGTTTCCATCACACATCGTGCCAGTGCCCTGGTTTGTAAACGGGGCAGCACTGCACGCGAGGTGCCGTGTTGACATGCAACTTCAGTGCATGTCTGAATTCACTCTTTTACTAACCTTGTGTCTTCTGTCGTAGTTGATGTCCCATTGCGCAGGTGAAGCACACAGGTCGCACGTCCGTTGTACTAGAAGTAATGCTAAAGGAGGTGTTGAGATGTGGCTAGGAAGTACTGCACTATGAATAACTTTTGCTTTTGTAGGATGCCAGTGCTTGTTTTCATTGAAGAAATGCGAGTGTATATCCAAGCACAAATATACAGACTGAGTAATGTTACAAATATAAACGTTGCATAGCGTATAAACAGTCCCTGGCCCGCACTGAACTGACATGAATGTGCAAGATATCACGGTCGGCGCTCGACTGACTGCCGCCCCCTTTCGCTACGCGCCACAAGCCACCGTTTTGGCGCCAAGCGAAACTTCTAGACTAACATAGTTTAACGTATTACAAAATATACAAATAATTAAATCTTTGAATTAACCGAAATATAGCGTAGCACAAAAGCATTACAGAAAGTATACAGATATTTTTAAATAAACATAGGAAAGTTAATATTTAAGACGCTTAAAGTTTTGGCGGACAACTAGTATAGGCGGGAGCCAATCAGATCTCAACTTGCAATAGGGGCGGAGCTTTCCCACGGGATACAAGCTCATCTACTGTCTCTCTCTCACACCCTTTCTACTATTGCGTAACACAGTACTCCAACCAAGAAAACTTCTTTAACACGTAATATATTGATATGCGAAATAAACGGCTCCATATCAGCCCCCTGACAACATGTACAAGCACACGTAGCACATGTGTCTATGTGCGGACTGGCTACAGCATGTTCTCCCATGGCCAACAAGATCTCCACACCTTTACATCATTATGGGATGGCATTGCTGGGGTCGTCCAGTAGCAATCCACAGGATTCGGGAGTGCAGCTGCAATTGTGGACATACTGGTCTCAGGGGAGGATCCAAAGGGTAGTTGGCTCAATTGCGAACCACATAACGGCATGTCCTGCTGCCAGATGGAGGAGCGACAAACTCCAGCGAGAGAGAGAAGGCGGCGACGATCTCGTGTGACGTCACGCACAGCAAGCCGTGGCCTGTTAGCTCACTGGCTGGCTGTTGGGGCAGAGCCCACTATGCCGTAGTGGACAGACAGTCCACCTCCTCAGCATGACGTCACACGAGATCGTCGCCCCATCGTCTCTTGGTGGAATTAGTGAGTCTCTACTCACCTGGCGCCGCTTTCCCACGTGTAGCTACTAACGGTCTTGCCTCTTTCATCAGATACTGTAATGAGTTCGATAAAGGCACATGACCTTTCACCTTAAACAGTGTGACACATTTTAATCTATACCGGCCGCTGTCTATGGAGCGACACAATTCTGCAAAAGAAAGTCTCTAGTGACAGTTGTGAGGTTTGAAGAGTAGCATGGAATGGTTATCTGTAAATGACATACAACCCTGTTTTCAAGGTTAAACAAAGGTTACATTCAATTTTTTCAAATGGTAACCCTTGTTTTATTTATCATATTCGTATTGTACGGGAAAATACAGTTTTTGCGCGCAATTTTGCATTTTTGTTTTCGAAAATCTAATTGTTTGTCGCCAGGGGACACTTCATTGTAAGTTTCCTAGGTTACTAGAATCTCGAGAACGAAGCGAGATCAGCGGACGATTCTCCGGCTTCCTTTCCTCCTTCCTACCACCCAACAAAGGATTGACAACGAAATTAATGTGTCTGCAGCTGTGTTACTGCTTGAAGAGTTATGGTTCAATAAACCTAATTTAGAAAAAAAAAAAAAAACAGTTAGAGATTTTAGGGACGCATATACACATTATGTCTAATGCCGAACGGAGTTAGGTGCGCCAACCGTTAACAAGATTTTAGACAGGGTAGATGTAGACCATTATGACATCAATATTAGAACCTCAATAGGGAAAAACCACACAAGTCTTTCTCAGACGCACAGCCGAAGGCTATCCTAGAAAATGGCCTCACTGATAGTGAGGTCTCCCACTTAGGTTGGTAAATACGAGTTAAAGAATGAGAAAAAATCACTGGCATTGTAAATGCTTGCATGAATTTTCTCAGGTTACCAGTATCTCAAGAACGAAGCGAGATCTTGTGCGGAGAACAGTAGACGGTAGACATTCATGTGAACGGTAATCACAGTTGAGAAATCATACAAGGTGTTCATTAAAAATGTTTGCTGATGTCGATTCGTTCTCGAGATACTGGTAACCTGCCAAAATTACAATAAAGTGCCCCCTAGCGACAAGCCATTGGTTTAAGAAATGTTCGATACAAATTGTTCGGATTATTTCACGTAGAATACAAATATGGAATAAAAAGTAGGGATCAACATATGAAAAACTTAACATTGGTTTAAGATCATTTCGAGAAAACTATTCCATGAGCCCCTCCAAACCATACAAATTTTAATAAAGACTTTTGTTAGCAGAACTATGCCTCTCCAGTGATATCGGCCGGTATTGATTAAAATGGGACACCCTGTATAGTTTCATTCACTTCCTATTACCCGTTGTGGGTGCACGACTTTTGTCAGGCATTGTATTCGGTATAATAAAGAGAAGGAAGTGTAGAGATTCATATTGAGGTTTACGGAAACATTGCTAGAGTGCGTGAATAATAATAATAATTTTTCACATGTTGACACTATTATAATAAAAAAGAAACTGTAAGCCATGAATTGTACAGGTTATATTTAGAATTATCCGCAATGATAAGTCATTTAATGTTTGATCAAGTGTTTTTCTGCTAGATGCAGTAGAGAAAGTTGCAAATGAAACTAGACTTAGAAACAGTAAGAAAAGAGATAACCTAGTAGGCCATACTGTAAGCGTTCACAGTAATAACAGTTTGAGTGTCGAATTTTATCCCAGAGTTTTAAACCTAACTAACATTACTTTCGATGACCGTGAAGAAGCGTTGTTATCTAAAGGATTAAAATACAATATCCATTCAAACCTAGATGCTAAGAAGGTTAATGATACTGTTGTACAGGGTAAGGTAGCAATAGACAGTTTGGAAACCACCAAGCTTGAACAAAGTAAGATAGCTGTATCAGTCAATGAGATTGTCTAAAGGGAAACTAATAACAGTTGTATGAGGAACAATAATGAAAAGAGAATCATTGATTGTATTAATACTAAGTTACTAAATGACGGTGCTATAGTAACCAAAGCAGATAAGGGAGGGTCAGTAGTAATAATAAATGAAAACGAATATATTACAAAAACTGAACAATTCCTTGAAGAAAATAACACCACAAAGATTAATAATGATCTAACTACAGAATCACATCAGAAAATAAATCAAAAATTAAAAGAATGTAGTGAAATCTTTTCGCCCAAAGATGTCCACAACTTAAGAGTAATGAACCCACATACCTCCACTCTTAGAACCCAAATAAAGGTCCACAAAGAAAACATGCCTCTTAGGTCTAGCGTTAACAATAGTGGTGCTCCCTTTAGTACAGTAGCAAAAAAATATTTTGAATTTTAAAAAAAGCACTTTATTTTCAGCCAGCAGTATTTAGTGAAAAAAACAGTTATGAACTAGTTGACTAAATTAAAGACGTATCAGTAACAGACGATATGAAATTGGTTTCCTTAGATATTACGAATTTATATACCAACATAGCAGTTAATGAAACCCTTGAAATTGTTAAGCAAAACCTCTTAATGCAAAAGACATTTTCCAATGGGGAAATCGTCTAATACATGGAGGTTCTTACTTTAATCCTAGAATACAATTTAAATTCAATGGTAGTATGTTTTTACAGAAAGATGGTTTAAGTATGGGTAGCCCCCTATCAGGACTTTTAACTGACATTTTTATCAATCATTTAGAAACAAATTTTTTTTCAAGACAACTCAGAACTAAGAGATTAATATACTATTTCAAACATGTTGATGACACTTTGTTATTAATTAAAGGAAACGATGAAGATATTAAAGCAATTGTTAACAATTTCAATGACCGTCATGTGCGAAATCGAGAAAAATAGGTCCATCAATTTCCTTGATTTGAACATTGCGCGTGTAAATAGGAAACATTCATTCGGAATTTATCGGAAAAACACGTGCACAGATTGTGTTATAGATTACAATTCTAACCATCCCAGCCAACACAAGAAAGCCTACTTCAATTTTGCCATTAATCGTATACTAAAAATCCCACTTTCAAAGGCAAGTTCTGAAACAGAACTTAATACAATAAAATATCTTGCCAAGTTGAAGAATTACCCACCCAATTTTGTTGAAAGCATGTATAATAAAATACTGAGCAAGAAACAGAATGAAAGTAGGTCGCCTGTTGTAAACGATGTGCATAATAAATTTATCTCTTTACCGTACTACGGAAAAATTAGCGACAGAATTGCAGCAATCTTCAGAAAACAAAATGTTAAATTGGCATTTTCTACCACCAGTAACTTAGGTAAAATCTTTAAAAACAATGTCGAGGTAAATAATGTTTTCCAAAGATCAGGTATATTTAGAATTAACTGTCCTGAATGCAATTCCTGTTATGTTGGGCAAACAGGCAGACGGCTAGAAAGCAGATTCAGTGAACACATCGCGGTAGAGCGGCACAGCCCGGCCGAAAAATCAGATTTCGCTGCCCACCTTATAGAAAGTAAACACAAGCCACCACTTATAACAACACACATGCAGCTGCTCCATACATGTGAAGAAGGTGAACGCATGGACCTGTGGGAAAAATTCGAAACCTGTTTGCCATCAGATTTCACTAAAGTAACACTGCGCAATGAGCAAACTATATCAAAAAGTTCCCCTTTCTGGGAGCTCTTCAAAAATCCGTTAAGTCCAGCTACTTGAAGCTGAAACCAACACATGCAAAAAAAAAACTTATTCTTTTCATTCTCTACTCCGAGGAGTGGAGCGGGCTGTTTGAGATCCGGCCCATAAAGAGTCGCGGTTCTATTCAGCCAATTATCAGAGAAGCTGATAGTGGGGCGAAGGGGAATCCCAATTGGGAATAAGTGGGAGGGGCTTACAAGTTCCGGCATACGCCTTACAACCAAGGAAAACCTCCCGAAAACCTTGGTGATCGGAACCGGGGATTGGGACCAATTTAATTTATCTCCGGGACTTGCCCCGGACTAAAAATGGATTATCGAGAGAACACGAATGCACTCACGACAATCAAAGATCGGACGCCCGAGTTACTCTCGTAATCTCGTAGAGATCAACTCGACCAACAATGGACAAGCATCCCCCTACAGGAACCGCAACCGTAGGCACGGTGTCCTGTGCGACGTCAACATGCATTTTTTTCCTTTATTGTTGTTTTAAAGCCAGCTGTAGAAACAGCTGGCAGGCTGGCAGCAGCTGCGGTGGCTGCTCTTCAGCCATGTGACATACAAAAATTTGACAAATAAGAGATAAAATATAAAAAGAGGAACAAAATTGCGGAAAGTTGAAACAATTTACACGCTGAGTTTTCGACAGACTAAAACGTACATGGATGAAACGGGATAAACATATATCAGGGAACGATGAACAGACGAGGAGTAATAAAAAACACACATAGTTAGTAAACACAGGTGGCCACGGTGGCGAGTTAAAAGTACATTGTAGAGACACTAAGTTCACACATGAAGACATCGGACGGCGTACTGAATAAAACATGGGGACGGCGATTATGGAGGCACTGAGTAAAACACACGACACTGGAGACACTTGCACTGAACACGTAGATAAAAAGTCGAGACGCCCCCGCAAGGGGTGGGGAGGGGATGGAGGGGAGAGGTGGGGCAGGGACGGGGGAAGTGCGGGGGAGGGGGAGAAGGGGAGGGAAGAGAGCGTAAGGAGGGAAGGAGTGACGAGACTCTGGGCATGGGAGAGGGGTAGCCAAGCGGGCGGGAAGGAAAAGGAACGGGAGAGAGGGGAGGGGCGCTGATGCTACGGGGAAGGGATCAGAGTTGGTAGGAGGGGTAGATATCGGGACGAAGTTCGGTATCCGGTAGAGGAAGGGTGCGGAAATTGCCTTGGGAGAGGATATGGAGCGTATGGAGGTGAAGGCCGGGAGGGACGGTTTGGCGGAGGCGTGGCAGAGGCCCGGGATTTGTAAGAATAGGGTAGACCAGAGGGTTTTGGGACTATTTTTCGGGATGTGTAAAGTAGCCGGAGATGTTCAAGGTGTTGTAGGAGAGGAGGGAAGGGGATGAGGTCATAGAGGATCCACGTGGGGGAAGGGAGTCTGATACGGTATGCGAGGCGGAGGGCGTGGCGTTCTAGGATCTGGAGGGATTTGTAGAAAGTAGGAGGGGCTGATATCCAGGCGGGGTGGAAGGAACAAAGGACAGGGCGCATGATTGATTTGTAGGTGTGAAGGACAGTGGAAGGGTGAAGGCCCCACGTCCGGCCAGTGAGGAGTTTTAGGAGGTTTAGGCGAGAGCTTTCTCACGGAGGGATTTGAGGTATGGAGTCCAGGACAGTTGGCGGTCAAGGGTAACGCCAAGGTACTTGATGGTGGGGGTGTGACGGATGGTTCGGTTGTGAAGGGTAAGATAGAAATCGTGGAGGCGGAAGGAGCGGGTGGTACGACCTATGACTATTGCCTGGGATTTGTCGGGATTGACGGAGAGGAGCCACCGGTTACACCAGGAGGCGAACTCGGTGAGGTGGGACTGGAGCAAAACCTGGGAACGGGCAAGGGAGGGGGCGAGGGCCAGGAAGGCGGTGTCGTCAGCATATTGGAGGAGATAGACTGGAGGTTTGGGTTGAGGCACGTCGGCAGAGTAGAGGAGATAGAGGAGGGGAGAGAGGACTGAGCCTTGGGGCACCCCGGCGGAGGGGTAGAAAATACGGGAGTCGGAGTTGCAGACAGTGACGTAGGAGGGGCTGCGGGTAAGGAAGGAAGCGATGAGGCGGACGTAATTAATGGGAAGGGCGTAGAGCTGGACCTTGAAGAGGAGACCGGAATGCCATACTCGGTCGTAGGCTTTTTGGATATCAAGGGATACAAAAATTGCGGAGCGACGGGAGTTGAGTTGGACGGAGAGGAGATGAGTCAAGCGAAGGAGCTGGGGGTCGGCGGAGAAGGAGGGTCGGAAGCCACATTGGGAGGAGGGGAGAAACTGGTGGCGGTGGAGGTGCTGGTGGATTCGACGAGAAAGGATGGTTTCCAGGACCTTGCTGAACACGGAGGTAAGACTGATGGGACGGTAGGATGAGGTCTGGGACGGGGGTTTGTCGGGTTTGAGGAACATGAGAATACGGGAGGTTTTCCACAGGTCGGGGTAGAAGCCAGTATAAAGGATGACGTAGAGTTTGGCAAGGACTTCATGAAATGAGGAGGGGCATGCGCGAAGGTGGCGGTAGGTTAGCCGGTCGTGACCGGGGGCGGTGTTTCGTTTTGTGCGAAGAGTGTCTATTATGTCATGGGCAGTAATGGGAGTGTTCAATTCTGAGGGAGGAATGTGGTCCAAGTACTGGAAGCCAGGGGCGAGCGGAGGAGAGGAGGTGTCGGTGCGCTCGTGGACGTCCGGGAAGAGAGAGTAGTCAAAAAGGGGATCATCAGGAATGGAAAACACATCGGAAAGGTAGGAGGCAAAATGTTCTGCCTTACTGGCGTTGTCAGGGAAAGGACGATCATCATGGAGAAGTGGGTAGTCGGGGGAGGAATGACTGCCAGTAAGGCGGCGGAAGGCACGCCAGTACTTGGCGGAGTAGACCGGGAGGAGCGAGTTAAGGCGGGTGCATGTCTGACGCCAGTCCCGGCGTTTCTTCACGGACAAAAGGTTTCTGATGTGTCTTTGGAGTTGCCGGTGGCGTTGGAGAGTATCCCGGTCATGGGTCCGGAGAAAGGAGCGGTACAAACGGCGGGATTCGCGGAGGAGAAGGACGGCCTGTGGAGGAAGGGTAGGGCGGTGAGGATAGATCGCCCGGGTAGGGATGTGGGCATGGACCGCGTCAGCAACGGTCTGCTGGAGAAAGGAGGAGGCATGGTCAATATCGGCGGGAGTATGGAGGGGTAGTGGGTGGCTTTCGACCGAGGTGTCGATGGAGCGACGGTAGGCATCCCAGTCGGCACGGGAATAATCGTGGACGAGTTTGGGAGGGGGCATGGGACGAGGAGCGCGGGCAGGGCGGGGGCGGTGGTCAAAGGTAAGTAGGACAGGGGCGTGGTCACTGCCTATTAGGTCTAGGGCGTCCGCCGTGATGCGCCCCAGGAGGTTGGGAGACACCAGTAATGCATCGGGCGTGGTGTTGCTTTTGGGGCGGGTTGGGCAGGGAAGGGGAAGGATGTCGCCCCAGAGCGAGGTGGTGACGAACTGACCCCACCGCCGGAGTTCAGCGGGGTGACGGGAATGAAGGTTGAGGTAGGCGGCAATGACATAGGTCGGAAAGGTGCGGTCGACATGGGAGAGGAAATCATACGGGAGAGGAGAGGTGGAGCGAATGTAAATGGTGGCGAGAGTGACAGTGAGGGAGGGAAGAAAGAGGCTGAGGATCAAGTGTTCAGTGGGGTCATTGAGGAGAGGGTGTAGCCGGACGGGGTGGTGACGGAGATGGCCGATCACCACTCCGCCTCGGGCCAGGGGTGGGGGTCCGTCGGTGCGGTGGAGAAGGTAAGGATTGGTGTTGATGGAACGGCGGGGTTGCTGGAAGGTCTCGTTGAGTAGGAAGGCATCCACGTGGTGTTGGGAGAGAGTGTGGAGGAAGAGGTTCTTATTGGCTGGGAGGGAGCGGATGTTGTGGTAGAGGAGGGTATAGGATGGGCCTGCCATGGTGGTGTAGAAGGAGGGTCGTGGAGAGTAGAGGAGGGGTGGGGAAAGTAGGGGGACCGGAGGGACTTAAACTTGGGTCTTGAGGCGGGAAAAGGCGAAGTGGGAGTGGGCACGGGAGAAGGTGGCAAAGGTGTCCAGATTGAACACGGACCTGGCGGCCAGTGCAATCTGTTGGAGGGTGTGGGGACGTTGGAAGGGGTGGATGTTGGCGAGGACGGTGGTGACGAACCGGATAACGTCTTCGGCGGTGGGGGGAGGGACCAAGGATTGATTGGGGTGCATGGTAGGATCTATGGGGCGGATGGGGACGGTGAGTTCGGGTTTGGAGGGAGCAGGTGGAGGGACGGATTTGCACTTGTAGGAGTAGGTAGGGTGGGGGCTGCCACAGGTATTGCAGGTGGGAGGAGAGGTGAGGTTGGGACAGTGTTTATGGAGGTGGGAGTCTTTGCAGTGGGGACAGGTGGGAGGGTTTTTGCAGTTCTGCGTCAGGTGATCATTATAAACGAGGCACCTGGTGCAGCAGTAGGCTTGTGGGGGGGATCGGGAGGGTTCTACCGTGTGGCGGCGATCGTATATCAGCGCACCCTCGAGGAAGAGGTGGTAAAGGGAAGATGCGGATTCAGTAAATATCCGCATCAAACGGGTGGGGCTGGAGTCATTGTTGATCCGCTTGGCGGAACGGATGGAGATGTCGGGGTGAGAGTTGAGTTGCTCCAACACCTCTTCCTCCGTAATCAAAGGACTAAGCCTTGTGATCACGGCGGTGAGGGTCGGAGGGCGGCGGGGGGGAGGTGGTTGGCAGGCAGAGGAGGCTGTATAGTAGGGGGTGAGGGTGGCATGAGGGCCGAAAAGGACCTTGGGGATGCGAGCGAGGATGTCTGTGTGGAGGGTGGGGCTGGGGGCTTCAGGAGGACAGAGTCTCGGTGGGGGATAATTTGGGAGATGGGGGGAAATACTTCCGAATTTGGAGGGAGAGGTTTTTATGTTCAAGGAATCGGGGATCAGGATGGGACAGTACATATGTGAACAGGTCGAGTTGGGGGCGTGGGAGAATGGGGGCGGTGTCCATAGGGTCAGTAAGAGGGGGAGGAGGAGGGGGCAGGGGAGGGGGGGGAGCTTTCTTGGATTTGGTGGAGGCAGGGGAAGGGTCCGCACTTCCCCGTTTCTGGGTGCGCTTGGGGATGGCGCCAGTAGAGGCAGGTAGAGATGCTGGAGCAGAGGTGGTGACGGAGGCATAGGTAGGAGGGGCTGGGAGGGAAACAGGATCGAGTGGGATTTCGATGGGAGGCGGATGGTGGGGTAGAAGGTGAGAAGGGGGCGGCGGCGACAGTGGCGTATCTGCCACCGTGGCTCGGCAGTGCGTCACACGGGCGGGGTTGGTCGGTGCAGTGTAGGGGGTGGTGAGGGGGAGGTAGATCGGAGGGGGAGTGGGGACCTCATGGGATGGTGAAGCGGAGAGGATGAGATGAAGCGGGAGGGTAGTTTGGGGAAGGCTGGAGGGGCTCCAGGTGATGGTTGTGGGGGCGTGGGAGGGGGTGGTAGTAAGAATGATGGGTGCGGTATGGACAGGGGGCAGGGTTATTGTGGGAACTGCGGAGAGGGAGGAAGAAGTTGATGGGGTGGACGATGAGGTCGCCATTGACAGCTCTTACGGCAGGGGCGCAGTCCAGGGCGACGAGCGGAGACCGGCAGGGCGGCAGCGATGACGACAGCGACGGCGGCGGCGATGGCGGCAGCGTGAACGTTGGTGCTGCTACGACGGCGGCGGTGGGCCAGGGGCTGGGCCTGGGCGTCGGCGGCGGCGGCGGACCAGGTGCGGGGCCTGGGCGGCGGCGGCGGCGGCGGCGGCGCAAAGCAGGAGCGGAAGGAAATAGCGGGAACAGGGAACCAACTGAAGTAGCCGAGATCAGCCTGGCAATAGCTACAGTCGGGGGGATTCGATGGTCAACATGCACTGGACGGCCGATATTTACATCTAAACTTCCCACCTGTCACATACGAGTACCTTTCATACGGTGACAAATATTGTACACATAAAGTATTTTTATGTATACATTATGAATGTACAGTACTTTTAGCACTAGACTACAACATCTGTTACATGTTTTAATGAAACCCCTAAGAGACAATCATGTTTTATAATATAAACGCTCTAAGCCAGTTTTGGGATAGACATTGGCTAGCACCATCTGACGAATGTATTTACTACTACAGCTACTTTTAAAATTGACATCATTTGATTTTATGATATTGACTTTGAAGAAAATTATTAACAGGTCATCAGTTTTATAAAAAAAATATTTTAAAACAGTTGATATATATATATTGTAAGGCTCCAATTAGTATACATTTTTACTACCAATTATATATAAACAGTAAACGAGACTCATTAATAAAGAACAGTTTAAATGCCTACTAAAATTACAATAAAATGTAACGATTTCTACCATAAACATACCTCATATAAATTTATTTGTATGAAACTTTAAAGAGGGCGCCTTAGTCGCAAATGACTCATGCTGACGTCAACTGTGTAAGAATTGTAACAGCTGCGTCAGTACGAATGCAACCTCCAACATGGAGGTCGAGATATTTTAAGTATTTTAATTGGTTTTAAGGTATGTACTTTATCATTGACTAACTGAAACTTGTGCAATTGGCTTATAATGTGACATGTATGTTATTCTAACTGGATCTTTTGTTTTTATTTTAGCGTTGATACTGACCACACAGTGGTCGAAATCTAGATTTGCAAACAAATAAAAAAATATATTTTTTACGACAGATTGCTGAAAGAATTACCACAAAACATTATGAATGTTAGTACCTGTGCTGCTGATAAAGAAGCAATACCGGATAGGGAGAAGAAATTATCAACATCCTAAAGAAATATTTTCCTCACGTTTCCATTAATTTAATGAAACCTTTCATTCCCACATTGTGAATTCAGCTTTGGAAAAGTTAAAATTTGGTTTTTCTGTATCAACGCAGTGCACGAAACATCAAAATATGTTGACGGTTTATTTTCGTTAAAAGAAATACAACCAGCTGCCTTTATGGATGTTTTTTATTAATCCAGAACTAGTTTTCCAGCCACTGCAGGCTCATCTTCAGTGGATACTCTACAGGAACATTAATTATCTTCCGCTAAGTGTAGGTTTATGCTGTCACGGAGATTAAGGTAACATAACTAAACTTTAGTAATCGAGAACAGAATAAATCGGAATACACGTTAGGTTATTATAATTTTATGTACTTACCATGATTTTATTGTAGGTGTAAGTCTAACTAAGTTTTGCATTGGGCACCAACGTCTTTTCCACATGACAGCATTTTTATACACTTAGCGTTACACATTCACAACATATAAACATTGAATGTGGTGCAAAGAGGATGGCTGCAGTAGATGTTGCTCTTCTCTAACTAATGTTCTTTGCTTCGAGGCATTGTGTATGCCTAATAAGTGTGTAACGGAGTATGTTTTCCACATCATATTGAATTTTGCTAGAGTTTAGTGACATTGGTAATGAAGAAGATACGATAAATTAACAAATGTAAAATAAATATGAAAGGGTGAAATATTTACGGAGTAGTTGGACAATAACTAATGTGGCTATACTAATATAACCAGATTGAAAAATAACAGGACATTTATTATTTTTCTGAGAGACATTACTAATAGAGCATGACATATGAATAGATATGGGCACATCTACTTTACTATCTAGCTGCTAGAATCTCTTGGAGGTTTTGAAAGAAAGAGTTATGTGCTGACTCTGTTTGTTCATTCAGAGTTTTTTGGGGTAATTTTGGTTTATGGATGAAAATCTCCAATTGTTCAAGGAGATCCATATGTAGCCCTTTATCAGCAATATGCAGTATCGAAAGATGGTCATTGATATTACCAATAGGGTGTTCGTAATGAGCTATGTGTGATGCAAAGGTGGATTTGTTTAAGTTTTTTAGTCTAAGGGCATCCATATGTTCATTGTAACGGCTGTTTGTCCAACATAGAAGCAAGAGCAGGAGCATGGCAGTTTATATATGACTCATTTTGGTGCAATTCACTAATGGGTTTGTTGTTATGGACGGTAATTAATAACAAACTTACTAATCACCAGGCCCTTGTAGTAAAGACAGACAAAATTACTTTGTTACATTTACACCTACAATAAAAGCACAATAACTACATAAAATTATAATAACCTAATGTTTAATTGCGATTTATTCTGTTCCCGATTACTAAAGTTCAGTTATTTTACCAGAACCACCATAGCAGCATAAACCTACACTTAGCGGAAGATAATGAATGTTCCTGTAAAGTATCCACTGAAGATGAGTCTGCAGTGGTTCGACACTAGTTCTGTATTAATAAAATACACCCATAACAGCATCTGGCTGCATTTCTCTTAACGATAATAATCGGTCAATTTACGCTACAGCTGCAGTTCATATCCGAAATGGATATTTTGAAATTAATATATGTGTTTTAAAATGTTTGATTTAACCATTGTTTTTTATGTTACGTATTTCAAGCACAACACAAATGTTTGTATCGAGGAATTTTATTACTTGGGATGTTAACACTGTGAGATAAGTAATGCAAGCATCATCTTCGCCACAACACTAAAGACAAGTTAATTCACTGATGAAATAAAATAACATGAACCACGTGTGAAAATGTTCCTTTTCTGTAAAGGTTGGGGTTTGGCTCAGTACTTAACTTAAATTTCGCTGATTCCGCTCGCTGCTGCCGTGGTTCATTTCTGTCATGTCGGATCCAAACTATAACTGCTGTGGTAAAACTAGTGTGGAAAAGGGTTCAACTCGCTCATAATTAAACTCCACACACAACTTTTGCGTTATAATCAGGTTTATTGCACAAGGTGTTACAGACTTTACTTCAGAAAACTCATCGAAAATTGACCTGCCAATACTTCTACCCTAATCGCTTATATATATTTCAACAATCAGAACTTTGTTAAAATTAATTTTATCCGACGTACAATCACTAAATTTTAATTTACAGCATTTCAAGTTAGAAAGTGAAGTCTATGTTTTACGACATTCGTTTATAATAATTATTATTAACAAAACAATTAACTTTTTATAACAAAAGAACTATAATCATATTTTAAAACAATGCTTTCATTTTCAGTGTTAATTAAATTGCCTTATGAGTGAAATAATTGATGCTAACATGAATTCAGAGTGTATACTACCAGTAAATTGGAAATAGATGTCACATTAGATGGAAATATTATTTGTTAATGAAAAAAATACGAAACAGCACTTGTCAAAATTCCATCTTAGCAACATTCAAAAATAAAGTGATTTGATTTATCTACTGCATCGGGAATTGAATATTTCACTTTACTTTGGTATCGGCTTTGTCTAATGAAAGGAGCTGGTTTTGTTACTTTACACACGCTCATGCTCACACTCACACTCACGTACAGACGCAAAGGTATCACAACCCCAAAGACGGACACATTATTGCCTGACAAGTGGCTACACGCCGTACCAAACGGCAAAATGTCGTACTAGAAGCATATTGTTCATCAACAACAATGCGAATTTGTTTAAATGTTTGTTAAGCTTATAGGACTTAACTTCGGGGTTAAACTTAAAAACTACTTATGAACTACCTTATAATAAAGACGGCAGAAATATCCATGCCCGAGGGGGGATTCGAACCCCCGACCGTAGTGGCCGTGCAGACCGTGACTGAAGCGCCTCAGTCTCCTCGGCCACCGCGGCCGGCAATGCGACTTTAAGGACTGATACACTAAATATGGTATAAATCAGCTTTTAATACGTTGTTGTAGAGGAACAACAGTGGGACTGAAAGGGTTATAAAAGGTGAGATAGTGCGTGGAGACGATGCAGCGAATAGTTCAAATGTTTGTAGAGCTTATGGGACTTAACTACGGGGCCATCAGTCCCTAAACTTACAAACTACTTATGAACTAGCTTGTACTAAAGACGGCACAAACATCCATGTCCGAGGGGAGATTCGAATCCCAGACCGCAGCGGCCGTGCAGACCGTGACTGGCACGCCGCAGATCGCTCTCCCACCGCGGACGGCCAGCGGATGGTTACAAATAAACAGACACGCATCTCCGGAATTTATGTGATATGATAATGGTGTTCCTCTGATGACCTGTTGGTGAACCACTTCAAACGTGAGCCTATCACCTAGCAGCTACACGCTTCTGCTGTCTCTGTCACTTAATTCACAGTAAAGCGCCGTAACAGACTCTCTGGAATAACGGAGCAGTTGTCAGTGTGCTCCATGTCGAGTAAAGAGCTCAATTAAAACACCAAAAAAAGAAAGACAAAAAGCGCGCGCGTTCAGAGCCCACGGCGGCGTCCTTCCTGCCACTAATAGCGACGTAATTACGGGAAGGCCCGCGGAAATGGCACCGCGGACAGGCCGGAAGAGTAATCACTTTATCCATTACCGCCCGTGTGTCCTCACTTATTGATAAATAATTTTCTCTCCGCTTTGTTTTCTGCTCTGGTAATTGCAGTACAGGACTCCTCGACAGTGCTTCTCTCCCTGCTGTGATTCCTTTTGGAAATGCCGCAGTTATACCTTGAGTGAAAATTTACCCTCTAATTAGTGCAATGGTAGACTACTGGAAAATTAAAAATTAGCTTCTATAAATGCACGACATAAAGTCAACTGCATAAAAATTGAGGGTTCTAGTTAGAGAGGGGGTTATGCCACATAACATGAAAAATTGAGCTTCGGCCATTTTCGGTACCCTCGTGTCATCTTGCGTCTACTCTGCGAACTAGAACCACGTTGCTTAGCTCCCGACCTTTCTGGAGCATTAGTTGTTAAGTTCTTGAACCCGCATCTGCGATCAGTTTAAGTGAGCGCTCGTATTGTGTAGCCATTTCGCCGTCCCGTATCTTGAAAGGCTCACAGTGGGCACTGCAAGCTGATTATGGTGCAATCTAGTGGCAAGCACTGAGACTACGAACTTCCTCAAAAGCGTAGTATAGATCTTTAGTCGATAGAAACTGTTCATAAGCTTTACGAAGTAAAACAAAAAACTCGACATACGTGGACCGACGGACTGAAGAGGACATATACCGGGGAATCAAAAAGTCAGTATATATTTGAAACCTTAATAAATCAATAATGGAGATAGAGGGGTAAAAATTGACACACATGTTTTAATGACATGGGGTTTATTATAACAATAAAAAAAAGTATTGCTAGACGCGTGAAAGGTCTCTTGCGCGCGTCCTTTGGTGATGATCGTGTGCTCAGCCGCCACTTTTGTCATGCTTGGCCTCCCAGGTCCCCAGACCTAAGTCCGTGCGATTACTGGCTTTCCGGTTACCTATAGTCCCAAGTGAATCGTGGTCGACCGACATCTCTAGGAATGCTGAAAGACAACATCCGACGCCAACGCCTCATCATAACTCCGGACATGCTTTACAGTGCTGTTTACAACGTTATTCCTCGACTACAGCTATTGTTGAGGAATGATGGTGAACATATTGAGCATTTTCTTTGAAGAACATCATCTTTGCTTTGTCTTCATTTGTTATGCTCATTATTGTTTTTCCGATCAGATGAAGCGCCGGACATTTTTTGAACTTTTGTTTATTTTTTTGGTTCTAATAAAACCCCATGTCATTCCAAGCATGTGTGTCAATTTTTACCACTCTATCTACATTATTCCGTGATTTATTAAGTTTTCAGATTTATACCGTCTTTTTGATCACCCGGTAGCTCAAGTAATGACGGAATATCCTACATGCTAGCTGAAAAAAGCTGGCGTTCCTTAATATGTCCTTATTTGAGATTCGCGATACGTAAACATGGTTGCTTGTATGAATAAATGTAAACAATGATTGATCATACCACACCACATACTTCCAGTCATCAACTCTTCGGGTATTATGATCATGCCACCACTTCCTTCGTAATTTTTCGTTAGGGTGTAGGAGGTGCAGTCCTCCCGTGAATGTTATGCGTCAGCCGTACTGTTCCCTCCCACGACCAGTAGACTACCGGAACAGTATTACTCAAGTGAGTGTTCAGTTTTGTAATCGTCTAAGAAGTGTATTGGGAAGGGTGATTAACATTCAGTTAAATGTATTAATTGTTTACAGCTGTTTTATTTGTAGTACAAAGTGCAAAAACAACGAAAAAAAAAGAAAAAAAGAAAATAAAACAAACTTCTGAAGTATATTATTACGTAATTCCAATTATTGGCCGTCTATTTGTCAGGCTTTTCACAGTCAGTAGGGTGCAAACGTATCATAAAAAAAGCCCAAACATAAAGATTTCTCACACCATGCACAACACACGAACAATGACTTGCCACATCACATGTTGTCCGAGATATCGTTCTCGGAAAACATACCTGATTTACATTGCCAAAAAAAAATGTTCAAATGTTGAAAGTGGCGGCTGAGGACACGATTTTTTTTTTAATTTAATGGGACTTAACTACGGGGTCATCAGTCCCTAAACTTACAAACTACTTGTGAACTACTTACAACTAAGGACGGCACAAATATCCATGCCCGAGGGGGGATTCGAACCCCTGACCGTAGTGGCTGTGCAGACCGTGACTGGAGCGCCTCAGTCCCCTCGGCCACCGCGGCCGGCGATTTACATTGCTGCCAGGAGTGTAAAAGAATATATTGAAAGAGAGACCACAACTGATCATGGACAAAGGTATAAAATTTAATAGCATCTGATCTATAATGAATTTCTCTGTTCTCGTGTAATATGGTATGATTTTGAAGTCTGTGAGCTTACACAAGGAATTTCCAAAATCAGACTAGGCAAAAACAAACAATTCTGTGCAGGGTGATAAAATTATACAGAATATTCTCAGTTATTTCCTTCAGTTGGCTCGAGCCCCTAGCGCTACAGCACGACAAAAGAATAAAAAATCACCCACTCACAGCCTGTGTTTGCTTGGGGCTCCGTGAATTGCAGCTGTAGAACCTATGTTATTACACAAAGTGGCTGCGTCGTGTGTAGAGGCCAGCTACACCTGCTGCAATGTCCCCCACAATGTTTAGCTTTTAATAAGTGCAGGCTGAAACTAATAATAAATAAATAAAATAAAAATACAGAAACGACACATTAACTGTTAACTAAATTGATGTTTATTCCACCTAATATGCATCAGTTAATATTTGTTAGATCTGACTTCAGAGCAATGCCAAGTTCCTTATGGTGCCACACAAAAAACGTAAACTTGACTGAATAGTTTGTAAGTCGCCCAGTCGCTAAATAAAGAATTAAAGTCTAGCATCAACCCTGAGAAACTATAAGTTCCACTGTCACAGAATATAATTAGAGTCCACGAAGCACCACTGAAGACTTTTTCTAAGTCTCACTGACCCACAATAAAATCGAAGTGCTTGAAGCACCACAGAACAAATATTTCTAAGTCCCACACTACAATACTTCGCTTAAATTTTCCAAGTACTCAAACTACTCCACAGTCGCCCAGCGCAACGACACGTCTGTCAAAGCGACACTAAGAGAATGCCCTTAACAAGAGAAAATGGCCGCCGTAAGTACCCTCAGTGGCTTACTCTGAAGTCAAGTCAGTATCTTAATTTCACAAAATTACCTCTTTTACATGAAATACAAATGAAATAAATATATACTATGATAGTATTTAACGAAAATTTTCCACTGAAACAGAAAATGGCATCAAAAATATTGTAAATATCGTATTTTGTGCATTATCAAAAAATTAAACTTTTCTACATTTGCTTCGTCAGTATTTAAACATAAATTATTCATTGGACTATTGATCCTGTGGTTTCATTAAATATTTTCTTAGGTCTAGTTTACCGTACTGTCGTTAATGCTACAGTTATTATTATTTATTTATTAAAAATGTGGATTTCATACCTGGAAACCACGTTGCTGGCCTCTAATTCAAGTTTCCTGAATTCTCGCAAAAACTAAATATACTTACTTAGATCTATCACTTGACATCGTATAGGTAATATTTGGTTAAGCCTTTTTCAATATATATCGTTTACAAAATTGTTATGTTATAAAGATTTTTGATTTATTATAACTCAAAAATTGTTTAAGTGACAAAAGGCGCGTTTGTATCAGTGTATCCGTCTAGTCTTTATCTTTAAAATGAGTCTACGCGCTCCTTTGTATGATATATGGACAAATAGTAATTAACTATTAAGTGGTTTATTGCATTTTCTCCAAGGCCAAACAGGGATTCTCTCACCGATCGCCATTGAGTTCATAACGGCCTTGATTTTCCAGTCACGTCTCTATACACAAGGCGAGCGACCAGACGCTTATTTGACAGATGATAGGTGCCGAGCTATTCACTCACCTCTGAACTACGACGACTCAGTAGTTGTCAAAACATATGACGATTCTCACGCATGTTGCACATAGTTGCATTTGATTAACAGTGCAAGTTGGTTGAGCATCATCATCGACTAAAGTCCTGTCGTAGTGCGCCATGTCTGTATTGCCACCCTATGAATCCTGTTTGAAGCACAATCTTCAGTTACTTTTGAAATGTTAGTGCAAATTATTCATTCCTCCCTTACCACTGAAGTGTGACATTCGTGGAAATTAGTAGGTATCTAGAACCCAACCTCACTAGCTGCCTTACAAAAAGTATCACCTCACCAGTGATGGGCTAAAGAGAAACACATATTTATGTAAGCAGCCAGCCCAGAGAAAAAATAAATAAACGAATCGGAGTACCATAACTCAAATGCACTTCGTATCAACACTGCCAATTTCATTGGCTAGTAACTTAATAGCTTTGTGAACTAATAACATGGCATTCTGTTCACAAAAGCAAGGCCGGCCGCGTTGGCCGAGGGGACTGAGGCGCTCCAGTCACTGTCTGCACGGCTACTACGGTCTGGGGTTCCAATCCCCCGTCGTGCATGGATATTTGTTCCGTCCTTAGTAGAAGTTAGTTCATAAGTTGTTTGTAAGTTTAGGGACTGATGACCCCTTAGTTAAGTCCAACATTTGAACATTTTGAACACAAACATGTCACTCACAGCAGAATACTCCACTGCCAATTACGGATGCGACTTGGCGAGCAGTGGTGAGCGGTGACTACACAGACAACAGCGGGCGCGGATAATTTTGTTGCTGCCGTGTATATAGCGCTGTTTAATTTTCTCATCGAGGGAAGGTGGATAGCGTTTACCGCGACACTGCAAAGTTCAAAATGTCATAATTGATTTAGGGGTGAGGGCGGGGCGAAACCTGGCGGTGGCGTCACGGCCGGTAACCAGATTAGCTCCTCTGCAGGTAGGACACGGTCGGCTAGGCGCCGCAGGCTGGCGCTGGCGCGAATATTCATGAACACCGGGCAGCCGCGCTGCGGACGCTGTGGGGAGCGGTCGGCCGTGGGCAGCAGGCGGTAGCAGGCGGCGACATAGGCACTGAGTGCGCTGCAGTCGCTAAACCATTCCGAGGTCTATACAGGAGAGGGCTGGACACGCTACTGTGATCCTTTGCCATGGCGGCGATATTGTTTCTAAGACGCGGCTCTAGGAGTCTGTATTTGGAAAATGTCTGTCACCAGAAAGTGTTAGTTGAATAAAACAGTGAATGTAAAATTGCGACGGAGTATCCATTCTCATTGCAATGAATATGTGACATAACGAACGCTACAACCATTATTGTTAGGAAAAGTAGACTTTTCTACATCTACACCTACATCCATACTCCGTAAGCCACCCGATGGTGTGTGGCAGAGGGTACCTTCAGTACCACTATCAGTTTTCCCCCTATTCAGTCACGTATTGTTCACAGACGAAAGATTGTCGGTATGCCTCTGTGTGGGCTCTAATCTCTCTGATTTTATATTCGTGATCTCTTCGCGAGATATACGTAGGAGGGAGCAATATACTGCTAGGCTCCTCGGTAAGGGTATGTTCTCGAAACTTTGACAAAAGCCCGTACCAAGCGACAGAGAGTCTCTCCTGCAGAGTCTTCTACTGGAGTTTATCGATCATCTCCGTAACAGTTTCTCGATTACCAAATGATCCTGTAACAAAGCACACTGCTCTCCATTGGATCTTTTCTACTTCCTATATCAACCCCACCTGGTACGGATCTCACACTGGTGAGCAGTATTCAAGCTGTGGACGAACAAGTGTACTGTAACTTATTACTTCCTTTGTTTTCAGACTGCATTTCCTTAGGATTCTTCCAATGAATCTAAGTCTGACATCTGCTTTACCGACGATTGATTTTATATGGTCGTTCCATTTCAAATCACTCCTAATGTCTACTCCCAGATAATTTATGGAATTAACTTAACAAAAAACATTATATATAATCGTTTTTTGTTAAGTTTCAAGTTGGTATGGTACTGAAGAAGGATGAACGAAAGTTTCTTGTGTTGAACTATCCGACAACAGACTCTTATGTGGAATGCTGGCTTCATTTTCCTGGTGTGTGTGTTTTCAATGATTCGACATTGCGCAAATGGAAAAAATTTCGAGAAACTGGATGTGTCAGACAAACGTAAGGCAGATCATAGTGTTTTAACTGAAATTAAATTCGAAAATGTAGGAGAGATAATGGAAGAAGTCCAAGAAAGTCACTGCTTCAAGTGAAAAATTACGAAACAAATTTATTTATATAACATCAATGTATTAGTTTAAGTTGTAACTACTTTCATTTTGGTAATTAATGTAGTTAGCCTATTTTCATTATTTGGTGAAATATCTACAGAAAACAGTATTTACAAAAATTCTAGCAATTATTTATGAAAGTTACAATACATTTATTTTGGGTGATCATCGTTAATAAACATAAAATTTACGCTATTGATATGTTATGAAAGCATTTTTCGACAAGAGACATTTCCAGAAAAGTGCTTCAGTGCAAAGCATACTACCTTGGTCATCAAAAACGTACTTAATCTTCTCGTACACTGTAATCGGAAATATTTCATGAGAGTTTTGTCTTTTCCTATGGCCCATTCAGGCCAGATATTTTTGGAATTTTAATGGTTAATCTAGCAGGTTCTTCTCAGACAGTTTGGGCTAAATCTGTGGGAATCATCTTGTGACCTCTCCTGGTAAGAGTGAGTAATATAGCCCTTTCGAATTAATAAATATTTTATTACCGAATATTTTATTACTCAAACGGTTCGCAAACTGGCTGCAGAATAATAATTTGCGAAAGCAACTGTTTTCTCCTAGCGATACTGCGCAGCGTCGTCTGTTCTAGAACAAAATGTCGGCTACCTAAGGAACATTGGTGTACAGAATTGTCTTCTATAGACCTTGAACCACTACACCAGGGTCTACCCTTACGACTATGAAATTGCGACTGGGAAAATGATACTCGCGGTCTAACATGCCCCAGATTTCCCGATACAGAACAGAACTCGATACAGTATCGTACTGCTCGAACACTCAAGTGAAAAATGAATCGCGCGCAATATGTACGAAGGATACGCGGGAAATTTTGAAGTATCCGGGCTATCGCTTTGCTCAGAACAAATTTCATAGAGGTAGGAGTAGGTGTTGTACTGCCAGTCATAGGGAACTCCTGTCAAGCTGGCAGCACCGCTAACACGATGACTCGGCGGGACAACAAACACTCTCGTCTGTAGGCGATTCAAAGTCCACAGAGAAGGAAAATAAGAAGAATATTCGTAATCTTAATAGGCCCCATTTCTTGCAAAGGTCGCTGCGCTAACAACCCTATCTGAAGATCCTTCCGCCTGTCTGTAATTGGTTTACGACTGTTATACAGCTCGTCCAGACGACTGCCCTGACAGTTCTCGCTTCGCTACGAAGTAAGCAGTCGGTGACTAAGGCCGTGAGCGACAAAAGCGAGCGACAGCTTCAAGCGAAGTCGGTGACTAAAGCCGTGTCCTAGTCGGTGACTAAGGCCGTGTCCTACGTGAGCGACAAAAGCAAGCGACAGCTTCAAGCGACCAATCTAAATCGTGTGTGTGGTATCTGCTGTGCCGCGCGGCAGACGCGACAACGCGCGACATTTCAGATTCAAACCTGCTTCAATCTTGTCGCTGTCGCACGCTCTACAAAGTGTCGAGAATCGTCTGCGTGTAGAGGTTATAAATGATGTTGCAAGAATTTTGCGAATTTATGAAACTGCATCTGTTTCTGAAATAACAGAAAAAATATTGTAGTTGCATATAAAATGAAGAATTTTGTTTTGGAGAACTAGCGCGCATATTTTCTTTCGGTTTTCATAGATGTCTGAAGTGAAATTTTTAAATTGTTTCTAATACATCAGCCATCTGTATTTTTATTCTGAGTGATAGTTTGATTTACACCACGATCAACGTGATTTTTAACTATTACTCGCATTTGTGTGCTTTATGCAGAAACAACAAACTTACTCCAGAGAGAGAGAGAGAGAGAGAGAGAGAGAGATAACGCTAGGATGTGAAACGAGATGCGTGTAAATTACGTTTCTGAGTAAAATATCATGGTATGATGTTTCCGTAGGAATTTAATGTTTTGGTACGTCTGCAGTGAAATAAATTTGTTTGCAACGAAGATAGGCTATATTGATAAAAACTTTGAAAAATAATTTGTGGTGCTTTGTACAGAGAATTGACAAAATTTTGCACAAATAACTGGTGAAAGGGTTATAATTATTAAAATATAAGATGAAATGGGAAAAGAACCAGCGACGGAAAAAATTACAACTTGGAAGCACAGATCGCTACCCTCACGCTACGCCAACTAATGCTCTCCACTACTTATTATTCAAGGGTTTAAGGGTGCCAAATTTTAGAAACAGCTGATCGGCAGGATGTAGTTAAAATACTGGAAGCCTGTGGTGAGGGGAGGGGCAGAGACGTCAGTTTGCTCATGGACATCGAGGTAATAATCAAAGTTGGTATTCTCTGCGATTGAAAAGGTTTCGGCGAGGTATGACGCAAAATGTTCTTCCTTACTGGCTAGCATTGTGAGGAAAGGTTTGATCACTGTGAAGGAGAGGGAACTTAGAGGCGGGATGACTGTCAGTAAGACGGTGGAAGACTGCCCAGTACTTGAAGGAGTTGCCAGGAATTGTGGAATTTAAACAGGTGCATGTATGCCGACAAACTCGGCGGCTTTTCACAGCTAGGAGGTTTCTGATGCCCTTCTGTATTTCCTGGTGGCAGAGGAGTGTATCCAAGTACTGGATGCGGAAGAAGGAGTACTACGAACGTGGGATTAATGGAGATGGAGGAAGGCCTGTGAAGGAAGGTTCTTACTATAGGGTGGGGATATGGTTTTGCATCGCGTCTGTAACAGTTTGGTGAAGGAAAGTAGAAGCGTGTTTGTTGTCAGCAGGAGTGCGAAGGGAAAGAAGGTAACACTCGACCAAGGTGTCTATGGAGCGGTTGTAGGCATCCCAGTCAGCACCGGAGTAGTCATTGACTAGCTTGGGTAGGTGATTGGATGGGGAGCATGGGCAAGGCGGTGGTGGTGGTCAACACATTAGATTGAGAACATACACAGAGAAGCAGCCAAGGAAGCTGGAGGACGCCAGGACTACATCAGGGGTGAAGTTACTATTGGGGCAGGTGGGTCATAGCAGGGGGATAAGGTCTCCCTGAAGTGAAATGATGACAAACTGCCACCACCACGTGAATTCAGCGGAGTACTAGGAGAAATGTTGTGGTCAGCGACAACCACATAGGTGGTAAAGGATCTGTCAATATGGGATAGGAGTGGAATGTGGCTGCAGATGTAGATGAATGCTAGGTTGATGCTGACAGAGGTAAGAAACAAACTGAGGGTGGTGTTCTGTAAGATCATGGAGGAGGGGCTGTAGTCGGACAGGGTGGTGATGGAGGTGGCCCATAGCCATTCCACCTCCAACAAGGGGAGGGACCATCTGTGTGGTGGAGGAGGTAATGATGGAATGATGGGGCTGCAGGAATATTGAGGGGAAAGGCATCCACTGGGCGATGGGAAATGATGTGAACGTGATGGCCAGGGAAGAGCATACATTGTGATTGAGAAGGGTGTAGGACGAGCCGTGGAGACTGCGGATGCTGGAGCGGGGTGCAGACGGGAAAAAGGTCAAAGTGTGCTTTAAACGAGGGTAACCTGCTGGGATAATGTGAAATGGGAGCTTTTCTGGGAAAACGTGGTATAGGGTTCAAGCTGAAAAACAGTGCAAGCGGCGAGGGCAATCTGTTGGATGGTGTGAGGTCGTTGGAAGTGGTGGATGTTTTGGAGGACTGTGGTTATGGATGATGTCCTGTAGGAGGGCAGAGGAAGTTGTTGAAGGGGGGGGGGTCTATTGTAGGAGTAAGTATGATGGGGACCGACAAAGATGTTAGAGGATGAACAGGAGTGAAGTGCCTGAAAGCTGAGGTATTGTTTAAAAAGTGGTTGGATTTGCAGTGGGGACAAGTGAAGGGTATGACAGTTTTCGCTGAGGGGTTCGTTGTGTGCGATACTCCGCGCACAATGGTAGGATTGGGGAGATGAGCGATCGGGATATACCTGCGAGTTCCCTTCCGTAGAGCGTCATATTCTCCGCACTCACGATTTCTAATGACTATTGAGGTCGCTGTTACAAAGTTCATGGTAGTAAATGGTAGTACAATGCACTTAATACGAAAAATGTATGTTTTTGTGGGCGTCCGGGTAGTTTACATCACGTCGCGTAGATTGCAGCAGTTAACAGTTGACTCAAGAAGTCAGTTGATACCTCAGAAAACCCGAACGCGAAAGTCTGTCCTCTGAAATGCCGAGTCCGTAGTGCTTAACCTCAGCGGCGGCTCTCTCGCTCGCCGCCTTCGCCCTCGGTATGAAGCGCCGTGATTCCCGGAATCTGAGCGGCCAGTGCGTGCCGACAAGGTGGCGAACGCTCGGGCAGCCGGCGATAACGCGCTCGCGGCAAGTTGCGGCGGCCGGGCTGCATAATGCATGCGGGCGGCCGCTATTGTTGACGGCGCGGGCATCAAACATTGAGGCCCGCGCGTATCTGGCGCCGCCTCCCAGGGGGCTGGGATGAATTATTGCAACCGCCGCTGCCGGCTCAGGGTCCCTCAGGAGGAGCGCTAGGTGACGCGCTTTGCAAATATTGCCGGGCGGGCAGCCACGCCTTGCGTCGGTTCTTCCTCGAGGACTGGCTTTCTCGAGACCACGTTTGTTGCATTTCTGGCAGCTTGCCTATTTCTACTCAAGAGTCGTTATCAGTGGCGGCGCGTCCTATGTGTGCAACAAATCAAATTCAAATGTTTCTTAAGCTTATGGGACTTAACTACGGGGTCATCAGTCCCTAAATTTACAAACTACTTATGAACTACTTACAAACTAGGACGGCACAAATATCCATGCCCGAGGGGGGATTCGAACCCCCGACCGTAGTGGCCGTGCTGACCGTGACTGGAGCGCCTCAGTCACCTCGGCCACCGCGGCCGGCTGTGTGCAACAGATGCAACAGAGCAGTCCGCGGTGGCCCAGGGGACTGAGGCGCTCCAGTCACGGTCTGCACGGCCACTACGGTCGGGGGTTCGAGTCCCCACTCGGGCCTGGATTTTTGTGTCGTCCTTAGTATTAGCTAGTTCATAAGTAGTTTGTAAGTTTAGGGACTGATGACCCCGTAGTTAAGTCCCATAAACATTTGAACATTTTGATGCAACAGAACTACAACAGAACTACTACGCTTGTCCGTCCATTTTTGGAGTATTGCTGTCCAGTATGGGATCCTTATCAGGTGTTTTTGACGGAGGTCATCGAAAGAGTCCAGAGAAGGGTAGCTCGTTTCGCATTGTTCAAATGTTCAAATGCTTGTAGATCTATCGGACCAAACTGCGTGGTCATCAGTCCGTAGCTTACAAACTACTTAAGCCTAGGTAAACTAACCTAAGGAAAACACACACACACACACCCATGCCCCAGGGAGGACTCGAACCTCCACGGCTAGCAACCGCGCGCTCCGCAGCGAGACTCTTTAGACCGCTCAGCTACTCCACCGCGGCGTTTCGTATTGCCACGATACAGGGGAGACACCTTTCCGGAAATGACACAGAATCTGGGATGGGAATCATTACAATAACGGCGCTTATCGCTGCGGCGTGGGATACTTACGAATCTCCAATAGCCAACATTCTCTTCCGAACGCAAAAACATATTATTGAATCCCAGTTACATAGGTAGAAATGACCACCAGAATAAAATGCGAGAAATCAGAGCTCGAAGGGAGAGATTCAGGTGTTCTTTCTTCCCGCGTGCTATTCGAGAATGGAATGGGAGAAAGATAGTATAATGGTGGTTCGATGAACCCTCTGCCAGGCACTTACATGTGATTTGCAGAGTATTCCATGTAGATGTAGATGTAAATCGTTTAGTGAACCCCGAGATAAAAGCTCGCGAATAAAAGTAAATAAAAAAATAAATAAAATAGAAAGTGTTTTTAAACTATCACTCATAGTTTCGTTCTTCTATAAGATCATTTTATATCCACATTGAAAGTATATGTATCACTTGAGAAACGTTTCACGTGGCGGAGACAGCAGGTGTACTAGTGGTAGTGTGGGCGCTTAATATAGGAGGCAGTGGCCGCTTCGTTGCAATGCGCATGCACGGTTGAGATGCAAACTCTGAACCCCTTGGAGGCAGCATATGGCGCTCCGGCAGCAGGGAGGGGTGACGGGAAAAGCCAATTATAACATTGGCGTTGGAGCTGGCAGAGACACCAGCTCCTGGCTATTCGAGCTCTGGCGGTTACACGTGAATGGTCAAAAAGCAAGACAATGGAGCTACTACGCACATAGCGTATCGCATGCGCAAATCCTCCATGAGGGCAACATCCGCCCTTCATATTTGTTTTTGGCGCATTGAAGATTCTATAAAAACATTTCTTACTTGATAAAATATAACTATAAATTAAAGCCACATCAACTGTGAAAACCTTCACAAGATCCGATCGTGAATAATAATGAAGTCACTGCTCTCCACCTATATACAATGATACTTCTGTTCTACATGAACAGAACTGCTGATGGTCCACAGCTATAAATGTTAATTATACAAATATTAATTCGCAGTTTGTGAATATTTCCTTCTTTACCTGTTATTCTTTAGTTGGTTTTTGATTTTGCAACACATGAAACTTTGTGCCGGACCGGAACTCGAACCCGGGTCTCCCGGTTATCGCAAGCAGTCGCCCTAACCACTTGGCCACCCGAACACACTCCCCGGCCAGACCCAAAGTTCCATATCATAGATCAACTAAAGAATGACAGTTAAAGTCGGAAATTCACGCAAATTGCGAATTAATATTTGTATAACTCTCCTCCTAGCAAGAATAACCGTGTGGTTAGTAGTATCGCGCTGCTGTGTCGAAGGTATTGTGTTCAAGACCTACTGAAGCTTTCTTTTTCTTTTTTAGTATATATGGGAACAAAAATGACTTTTATATTGTTACTTGCAGCATATCATTGGACGTTTTTGCAAATGTGTCGCTACGTTTAGGGCAAATAACATTTATACTCTAAGTTGTAACAAATATATAACTGTTTGAAAAGATGTGGGGACAGAGCAAACTTCGCGCATGCGTAAGGTTAGGAGTGGATGCTACTTACAGTGTCACGTGACCGGACGGTAGCTTGTGACTTCATCGTAACGTTTTAATTTTGTTACAGTCACGTAACAGTGTAATGAGTTACTTAGTATATTTTAACGTTCATGTGCATATGTTCTTGATGTTTGCTATCAAAGAGAAATAAGCGACGTCCAGTACCTTTTAGAAACAAATCACTGAGCTTTAAACTTGAGAGATAAGCGTGAAATAAAAAAGCTTGGTAGGCCGATGCCTCGACTCGAATTGAAGCAAGCGCAAGCAAGCCGCGGTAAGACATTCTGCAGAACTTTTAACGAAAACATATCTAAGGTGGTTGGGGGGGGGGGGCGGATCGGGGCGCTTTCCTCCGGCGCCAGCCTGGGGGGGGGGGGGGAGGGTGCAAATTCTTTCTTTGGACGCTGAGCAGTGGAGCGGGGGGGAGGGACACTATCAAGATCCGGCACCGAAAGAAGTGGGCCCCCAGTCATCGAAAGCACCAGCTGCCACTGGTCATCATCTAAATCAAGGCAGTGACAGTTCAAAAGGAATAGGTACACCTTCAAAGGAAAATCTCAAGCAAGTGCAGAAACGTACAGGGTGTCCTACTCAAACTTTGCATCCCATATATCTTTGGTTCTATAATAGGTATTTAAAAAGAATTATCATATGCACATTCGGTAGAACAGATGTAAATAAGTGCTATGAGACAGTATAATACATAACCAAATATTATTTTCATCGCAAATGTATAATAAAGACTTTTAAGCAATGTACACGCAGGCCACAGTCGCTTTTTATCTTTTATGGTTTTCCGTATTATGTACAAACAGAATAAACTGTAGAAAATGAATGCACCTAGTTTACACTTGAACACGAACACCACTATGCTCCAAGTTTAGTTTTAAATGTTCAAAAGGTTCAAAATCTAAGGGAATTAACGACGTTGGTTATCAATCCCTAGGCTAGTTGTTGTTATTGTGGTCCTCAGTCTGGAGACTGGTTAGATGCAGTTCTCCAACCCACTCTATCCTGAGAAAGCCTCTTCATCTCCTCATAGGAACGGCAACCTGCATCCATTTGAATCTGCTTACTATGTTCATCCCTTGGTTTCCATCTACGATTTTTACCCCACACGCTAAATTCAGAAGTCCTTGATGTCTAAGAATGTGTCCTATCAATCTGTTCCTTACTATAGTCAAGGTATGCCAAAAATTCCTTTTCTCCCCAAACTCTGTTCAGTACCTCTTCATTACTTACGTGATCCACCCAAGTAATCTTCAGCATTCTTTTCTAACACCACATTTCAAAAGCCTCTATCCTCTTCTGTCCGAACTGTTTATCGTCCATGTTTCGCTCCTGTCCGAGGCAATACTCCACATAAATGTCGTCAGAAAGGACTTCCTTATGTTTAAATTAATATTCGATGTTAACAAATTTCTCTTTTTCAAAAACGGTTTTCTTCCCATTACCATCCTGCCTTTTTTCTCCTCTGTATTGTGTCCACCATATGTCATTTCACTGCTCAAGTAACAAAACTCATCTATCAACTTTATTGTTTCGTTGCGTAATCTAATTCCTTAAACATCAAATGATTTGGTTAGACTGCATTCCAATACTCTTGTTTTGCTCTTGTTAATGTTCATCCTATATGAACCTTTTTAACACACTGTCCATTCCGTTCAATTGGTATAAGGTCCTTTGCTGTCTGTGACAGATTACAATGTCATCGGCAAAACGCAATGTTTTTATTTCTTCACCCTGAACTTCAATTCCTTCTCCAAGATTCTCCTCGTTTGCTCAGTGTACAAATTGAATAACGATGGTGAAAGGACTGTGGTGGAGTAGCCGAGCTGTCAAGGCACCTCGCTGCGGAGCGCGTGGTTGCTCGCCGTCGGAGGTTCGAGTCCTCCTTGGGGCATGGTGTGTGTGTGTGTGTGTGTGTGTGTGTGTGTGTGTGTGTGTGTGTGTGTGTGTTGTCCCTAGGTTAGTTTACCTTAGTTTAAGTAGTTAGTAATCTACGGACTGATGACCACGCAGTTTGGTCCGATATATTTACAAACATTTGAACACTTTGAATGGTGAAAGGCAACAACCATATCTTACTCCCTTCTCAACCACTGCACTCCTTTCATGCTCTTCAACTCTGATAACTGCTGTTTCGTTTTTGTACAAGTTGTAAACAGTCTTCCGTTCCCTGTATTTTACTAGTGCGTCCTTCAGACTTTGAAAGAGTGTATGCCAATCAACACTGTCAAAAGCTTTCGCCAAATCTACAAAAGCCCGAAATGTAGAATTGCCTACCTAAATCTGCCCTACGCTTACAAACTTCTTAAACTAACTTGAAGTAAAATTAATTGATTTTTCCGTCGGTGCTTGACAGAACATGATAATATCAAAAAGGAACAACTTCTTGATGTTCTGCGAAACGTATTTATTCGTCACAAACCGGCTTTCGGCTTCTTAGGCCATCATCAGGTGACAACTGACTGTAGTATACATGTTTTCAAAGATGTTACAAAATTGGTAAGATTTACAAATATGTTATCATAGAAAATCGATACTTCATAGGAAAGTTTATTACAAGTACCTATTTATGACAGTTATTAAAATGTATATAAACATAGGTGTAAAGGATAAAAACACACATGATTATTTTTGTTGAAAAGGAAAATAAAACTCATTTCAGTAGAGGTGTAAAGGGGAACTGGATGTGATCGTTTAACCCATTCGCGCTCGGTGGTGCGTTTATGCACCATGTTGCGCTATCTATAACTTTTGCACCTTGGAAAGAAAGGAACGTAGATATATCTTCCTGCTCTTGTCTCAGTACAGCAAAGATATGGCACTATATTTACAACATTGTTCACACTTCTTTTATCTTATTGAACCTATCCTAACAAAATGAAACATTTTTCTCACAAAAAAGTTCTGGGAAGTAATGGGTTAATATTAAACTGGCATCCTGAGCCAAATGTTGATTGATTTCCAGTAGTGTCTTCTTTCTGCTTTTCTTCAATGGATGTAGGATTTCACAGTGTACATCGTAATTATGATTTTCTCTGAGCAGATGTTCAGCAAAAGATGAATCTGTCTTTTTAACTCCAGCTTCTCTCGTGTTCTGACAATTAAATAGCAAAAGCCCTGCCAGATTGACCAACAACACTTTCCCACGATATTTGCTCGTGATCTTGTACTTTGAAAAGTTATTTGTATTGTAAATTGCAGGCCTGTAATTTCGAGATTTTAACTTTTTGCCAATACGATCTGAAATTTTGCGTAAATATGGGATGAGACCCAAGTTTTTCTGACTAATGACTTGTTCTAGCTGGCCAGCATATAGAAGTGTTCTAATTTTTCTCATTTTCTTGTTATTCAGTAAACTGTCAATCAGGCCAGGGTTGTAGCCATTACTGGATGCTATATTTTTGATTGTTTGGAAGTCTGTTTGAAATACAGAATCAGATAATGGAACAGGTATGAGGCAATAGACCGTGGAGTGGAAAGCTGCATGTTTATGGATGTGTGGGTGCTGGCAACTAGCGGGGATAACTGTATCTGATACTATGTATTTTCTGAAAATATTGAGTAAGTGTTTCTTTGTGCTGATATTAATAGTAAGGTCCAAAACGTTTATGGAAGATCCTCCTATTTCCATAGTGAACTTAATTTTCTTGTGTTGGGAATTTAAATTTTGTAAAAAGTTATCCAATTTCTGGTGGTACCAATCCATAAACATAGCACATCATCCACAAACCTGAACCAGTAAACAATTTTGCACCTCAGTAGTTACTTCTGTAAGAAAATCTGTTCAAAATGATCCATGAAAATCTCAGATAGAGTGCGACTAAGTGGAGAACCCATAGCTAGGCCAACAGACTCACTGTAGTACTTATTTTCAAACTGGAAGTAATTTTGCTTTACACATGTTTCTGTAGCAGTTATTATGTCATGTCAGTCAACAGGGGTTACTTTAAATTTATGCAAAAGAGCAGTAAAGATACCTATAGTTTCATCAGTGGGAATATTTGTAAACAAATTGGTGACATCAAATGATACTAGTTTAGAAGTAGGAGGGACCTTTATGTCTTTAATTTTGTCAACAAGAGCTATGAAATTTTTTATTCCAAATTTTGGTTTAAAACTTGTTTTCTTTTTAATTGTGTAATCTAGCTCTCTTGCTAATAAATAACAAGGAGCAGAAAATGATGACACTACTGGCCTTCCAGGAATCAGATCTTTGTGTAACTTAGGTAAACCATATAATCTAGGAGCCAAGGGGTTCATATTCACTAGCACTCGGCTGTTGTTTTCAGATATAATGCTGTTACATGATTTTATAGTGGCTTTAACTTGTTCATTGAATGTAGCAGTAAGATCTTTAGGTAGTTGCTTGAAATCTGGATTATTAAGGAACTGGTTCACTTTGTTGACATAATCACTTTTGTTCATAATTACCAAACTGTTTGATTTATCATCTATAGAAACTATGACATCATCAGATATTATTTTGTTTTTAAACTTCTACAATGTATTAATTTCGTTGCGTGTTACTAAATCAAAATTGGAATGAGCACTTTTAATTTCATGGGCTACTAAATGTTTTGTAGAGATATCTTGTCCTAGAGCGAGCTCAAGATCAAATTTCAGTAAATCCAACCATTTACTGGTGATGGTGCATGGAGGAGCATATTTAATACCTTTATTTAACACTTTTAGTTCTTCTGTAGTATTAACTGTACTGGATAAGTTTGTGATACGATCTGAAAACTATGACAAGTGTTTGAACAAACTTGGCAAGTATGCCGAAAAATAAAGTATTTACTTTTTGAAAATAAATTCATTTTTTTAAATAATCTTTCGTTGTGTACTTATATTCACACGGACCTTACTTAAGAAACACGCCTGGATGTGTGTCTCACCTGATGCCCTAATTTCGTTTTCAGCACTGTATTTAATTAAACAGAATGAACAGTGTTTTAAAAGGAAGGTATAAGATGAACATTAACAACAGTTAATCCAGGGCAATGGAGCGTAGTGTCAGAAAATCAGGCGATGCTGAAGGAATTAGATAAGATAATGAGACAATAAAAGTAGTAAATGAGTTTTGTTATTTGGGTGGCAAGATCTGATGGCCGAGGTAAAAAAGATATAAAATACAAAATGGCTGTGGGAAGAAAAACGTTTCTCAAGAAGCGAAATTTTTTTGTCGTCCAATATTGGTTTAAATGTTAGGAAGTCCTTTCTAAAAGCATTTTTCTCAAGTGTAGCATTGTATGGGAGTGGACGATAAGGATTTCTGATAAAAGGATGATAGAAGCTTTGGAAAGGTGTTGCTGCAGACGAATGATAAAGACTAGATGGTAACTAATGAAGAGCCGGCCGCGGTGGCCGAGGGGACTGAGGCGCTCCAGTCACGGTCTGCACGGCCACTACGGTCGGGGGCTCGAATCCCCCCTCGGGCATGGATATTTGTGACGTCCTTAGTATTAGTTAGTTCATAAGTAGTTTGTAAGTTTAGGGACTGATGACCCCATAGTTAAGTCCCATAAGCTATGCAAACATTCGAACATTTGTAACTAATGAAGAAGTGGTCAACAGAATTGGGGAGAAAGGACTTTCTGGCATATCGAGACTAAGAGAAGGGATTGGTTGGTATGACATATTCAAAGACATCTAGGAATCATCAGCTTAGCATTAGAAGTACATGTGTTGGACAAAATTGGTAGGGGGAGACCGTGGGACGAATGCAATAAGCAGATTCTCAAGAATGCAGGTTGCCGTACGTTTTATCAGATGAATAGGCTTGAACAGGTCAGCATAGCATGGTGAGCTGCATCAAACCGGTCTGCGGACTGAAGACCACAACAACAAGATTCTTCGTAACTGCTTTCAGGCAAGATGATTACCATACTAGCATAGTTAAGCGATTTTGCATTCAAGCTGCCTACCCCCGTCATACAAGTAGTAAACCGTACGGATAAAGTAAGGACAATGCTGTCCAAAGCTACAACACGAGAACGGAATTTAACAGCGGAAAGAATTAGCCATCGTTAGCATTGTGGCTGCTGCGAGGCCCACGCGTAAGACTCGGGGAAAACGGGATGAAAACACGCTCGTCATAATTATGTCAGCTCCGTTTGGCCGCCGCCACAGTTGTTATTCTTCGCTTTGCGCACCCTCCGCGGCGCTGTTTTCTTTTGCGCAGTGTTTTCTGCATCAGTCATTCCGCGCGCGGCCCCTCTGCTTCGCCCGCTGTTCCTTTTGCCGTGCAGGGGGTTCAGTACGCGCGCCTGCATACGTTATTAGCCCGCTGCGAAATTCTGACAGAAATACGACGCCTCTGGACGGCGTCGTCAGAGCACAGCCGGATCCCTTGTTTTTAGTCGTCTGTGCCGGCTTACAATTGCTGTGGAATGCCGTCTACCTAACTCTGCTGCTGTCCGATTTATAGAAGCAACACGTGCACTCAATGTTTACGAGTTCTGTTGCCAAACATTTTGTGTTAGTTGTACCGAAGAACACTGCGTAATCAAAAGGATACGGACACCGTCAAAAGACGTGGTCGAGTTGCCGATCGCTCTATGGCGCCTTGCTGCAGATCGCGTGGTTGCTCGCCCTCGGAGGTTCGAGTCTTCAGTTGAGAGGTGCCCACAGCGAGGGTCAAGACGCAAACTGCGTCACTGAAATATCTCTGGGGAGTGAGCGGGTCGGGGTGTGAAAAAATTAGTACTTTTGCCCAGCCTGGGGGCTTTATAAATTAATTTACAAAACGTACAATAAAAGATATTTAATTTCGATATTAAATGGCGAAACCATGTTTTAGGTAAAAAGGTAAAGCAGTCAACAATCCGAAGACTGGTTTGAACACCACAGTGCTTTACTAGGCATGGTCCTGTTTGGAGGTGGTATGTCGTTGCCTTCCTCCGACCTTTTGAACTGACTTACCCAGCCAGTTACAGGGGGACCTACAGTTTAACGTGGGTTCCGAACCACGGTGCTACTCGGTATTTTTCACATGAGCAGTACTGCCAGAGGTGAAAGAAGTGGAAAGTGACAAATCAAAATTGTAGGCCCTGGCGGGGATCTAACCCGCAACCTTTGGATTTGTAGTCTGGCACTCTACCACTGTGCAACCGAGGCGCACTGAGAAAAGTAGGAATCCAAATATCTTGTATGCGGAGGGACGGGTGAGATTGGTCGAAGTTTGGAAGGGCGGGGGTGAATAATTGGCAAAAGGGGGAGTGTATACCAATGACGTAGGCTATGAACTGATGACCATAGCCGTTTGCTCAAATAAGACTATAAATATTTCAACACAAAATAAAGATAATATTAGTATTTTAATGTTCTGGAACTTGACCTATCGCCATTCACCTTCTTGCTTCCCAATACAGTGTTGTTAAATGTAAATTACAACTGTACTATTCTGCTCTTTTAAATGATCACTGTTCGTTATGGTACCACTCTTGTGACAGAGAACACATTCTGGAGATGGCAGAATTCAAGAGGTTTTCACATATCTTCCCCTCACATGACATTTTATTGATTCTCCTCAATTCTTCTTTAAATATGATGTTAATAATTACTTTTACTGCAACATATGACGGGGTAGTTGTTCCAATTCGTTTAGTTCTTGTGCCATTTTTGGCTAGAAAATCAGCTTTCTTATTACCATCTATGCCACAGTGAGATGGTATCCACTGAATTACAGTTTCCATGTTGTTTAGTTGGAGCGACTTAATTATTTCTTGGATATCTTTGACTTCAGCAAATTTTGGATCTCTTAACAATTGCTCCACCCCCATGAACCACAGACATTGCCGACGTGACATGGCTAGCATGCCTCAACGATGGAGATAGCCGTACCGTTGGTGCAACCACAGCGGAAGGTTATCTGTGGAGAGGCCAGACAAACGTGTGGTTCCTGATGAGGGGTAGCAGCCTTTACAGTAGTTACAGGGGCAACAGTCTGGATGATTGACTGAGCTGGCCTTTTAACATCAGCTAATGTGGCTTTGCCACACAGCTACTGCAAACGGCTGAAAGCAAGGGGAAACTACAGCCGTTACTTTTCCCGAGGACATGCAGGTCTACTGTATGAAAATATGATGATGGCGTCCTCTCGGGTAAAATATTCCGGTAAAATAGTCCCCCATTCGGATCCCCGGGCGGGGACTACTCAGGAGGATGTTGTCATCAGGAAAGACAATACTGGCATTCTACGGATCGGAGCGTGGAATGTTAGATCCCTTAATCGGGTAGGAAAATTAGAAAATAAGAAAATGGATATGGATAGGTTGAAGTTAGATATAGTGGGGATTAGTGAAGTTCGATGGAAAGACGAACAGGATTTCTGGTCAGGTGAGTACAGGATTATAAATACAAAATCAGTTGGGGATATCACAGAAGTAGGTCTGATAATGAATAAGAAAAAAAATGCGGGAAAATACTATGAGCAGCACAGTGATCGCATTATCATTGTCAAGATAGATACGAAGGCAACACCGACAACAGTAGTACAGGTTTATATGACAACTAGCTCTGCCGATGATGAGGAGATCGAAGAAATGTATGAGGAGTTAAAGGAAATTATTCAGACAGTTAAGGGAGAGGAAAACTTAATTGTGATGGGAGACTGGAATTCGGTAGTAGGAAAAGGAAGAGAAGGAAAAATAGTAGGTGAATATGGACTGGGCAGAAGGAATGAAAGAGGAAGTCGCATGGTAGAATTTTGCACGGAACAGGATTTAATCGTAACAAATACGTGGTTTAAGAATCACAAAAGAAGGTTGTATACATGCAAGAGACCAGGAGACACCGGAAGGTATCAGACAGATTTTATAATGGTAAAACATAGATTCCGGAACCAGGTGATAAACTGTAAGACATACCCAGGGGCAGATATAGACTCTGACCATAACTTGTTAGTCGTGAAATGTAGGGTGAAACTGAAAAAACTGCACAAAGGTAGGAAAATAAGGAGATGGTACCTAGATAAATTGAAGGAACGTGAAGTTCTGGAGAAATTCAGAGTCAGCTATTTCTAAGCGCCAATACACTCTGAAGTCAGTAGGGGTAAAATACAGGGAAAGAAGAGTTTTTTAACAACTTGTAAAAAAGCCAGACCGCAATTATTAGACTCGAAGGGCATGAAAGGGAAGCATCATTTGGGAAGGGAGTAAGACAGGGTTGTAGCCTTTCACCGATGTTATTCAATTTGTACATCGAGCAGGCGGTGAAGGACAGCAAGGAAAAATTTGGATTAGGGATTAAAGTTCAGGGGGGAAGAAATAAAAGCATTACGTTTTGCTGATCACATTGTAATACTGTCAGAGACAGCAACGGACCTGGAAGAGCAGTTGAATGGAATGGACAGTGTGTTTAAGAGAGCGTATAAAATGAACATTAACAAGAGCAAAACAAAAATAATGGAATGCGGTCTTAGAAAATCAGGCGACGCTGAAGGAATTAGATTAAGTAACGAAACATTGAAGGTGGTAGATAAGTTTTCTTACTTGGGTAGTAAAATAACATGCGATGGTCGCAGTACAGAGGATATAAAATGCAGAATGGCAATGGGAAGATAAGCATTTTTTGAAAAGAAAAGTCTGTTAACATCAAATATTAATTTAAGTGTGAGGAAGTCTTTTCTGAAGGCATTTGTGCGGAGTGTTGCTTTGTGCGGAAGTAAAACATGGACGATAAGCAGTGCGGACAGGAATAGAATAGTCTTTCGAAATATGGTGCTACAGAAAAATGCTGAAGATTAGGTGGGTAGATCGCACAACTAATGACGAGGTACGGAACAGAATAGGCGAGAAAAGGAATTTTTGGCATACCCTGACTAAAAGAAGGGATCGCTTGGTAGGACACATTCTTAGACATCGAGGGATTGTAAATTTAGCATTGGAGGGAAGTATGTGGGGTAAAAATCGCAGGGAGAGACCAAGAGACGCGTATAGTAAGCAGATTCAAGTGGATGTGGATTGCCATTCTTATGGGGAGATGAAAAGGCTTGGTCAGGATAGGGTATTCTGGAGAGCTGCATCAAACCAGTCTCCGGACTGAAGACCATAACAACATCATCAACAACAACATAACAATTGCTGATTCTGCTGCTTTGCAGTCACAGACTATGACAGCTTTGTAAAATGTATGCGAAGAGCTGTTTAGTTGATATACTGCAGTTCTGAAGGCTTCATATTTAGAGTGGTGTACTGCTTGAGAGAAAAAAAAAAATGCTACGTATTCCTACACTATCGTTTCATTTTTTTATTGTTATTTTTTTAAGTGAAATTAAATTTTATTTATTTATTTATTTATTTTGCATAATGCTCTATCTGTGTAGATGTGGAGCCACTGATCTTCGGGGTATCTCTGGCTGTTTCTAATGCAGTAATATACATTATTGATGGATCTGTTTTACTTTTTTTTATTATTATCAAGTATATCTAATTCATGTTGTAATACCATACAAAACGTGCATTGTGCTGCCACCTGCTTTCAGGTACTCCTTATCAGCGATCCCATTAGCTCAATAGTTGTTTGACATCGTGAGAAGGCAGAATGGGGCGCTCCGAGGAACTCACTAACTTCGAACGTGTCAGACGCCTGTACGCGAGATTTCTACATTCATAAAATCCCTAGTCCTCTATTTCTTATGTGATAGTGAAGTCGAAAAGTGAAAGGACACTTAGATCATGAAAACGTACGAGCCGACCTCATCTTTTGACTGACAGAAACCGTCGATAGTTGAAGAGGGTCGTACAGTTAAATAGGCAGACATCTATCTAGAGCATCACACAGGGATTCCGAACTGCCACAGGAATCACTCCAAGTATTGTGACTGTTGGGCGGGAGGTGATAAAACGTAGATTTTATGGCCGAACTGCTGCCCATAACCAACTAATCACGCAGTTCAATGCCAAACGACGCCTCGCTTGGTGTAAGGAGGGTAAAAAGTTGACGATTGAACAGTACAAACACGTTGTGAGGACTGACGGATCAAGCTACATAATTTGGCGATCAGATGGCAGGGTGTCTGTAAGGCGAATGCACAGTCAACGTTATCTGCCAACGTGTATAGTACGAACAGTAAAATTCGAAGGCGGTGATGATATGGAATGTGTGGTGTCGCACAAGTACAAAGTGCGCGCCACCTAATTTCGCCGCGCGCCGCCAGGCACGCACGGCGCGGCGTTCTCGCGACGACGGCCACGAGCGCCCTCTGTGACGACTCCGCTCGTGGCCACCACTGAAGGACATCGTTCACTTCGCACTTCGGACTGAGATAGCAACGAGTTAGGAGCTTCGTAATCAGATAGGCACCAGTGAAGACTTTGCTATTGTACAGGCACTAGGCAGGCCTCTAACAACTACGTATCAACATTCTGCAGTACTATGTAAAAGTTAAGTATTGTTACATTCTGTGCAATATATCTCTTTCTAATTTACTCGAGTGTTTATAGTTTCTGGCTGCTCCCCTCCGTACCTGCACCAGCGTTTCGGTCTCATTCCACTCGGCTACCGACACCTACGACGAGGCTGGGACACAAAAGCGACGACGAAGTTGGGACACAAAAGAATGGTCGTGTTTTTCATGGAGGGGGATTGCACCCCTTGTTGTATTGCATGACACTAACACAGCACAGATCTTCATTGATGTTTTAAGCACCTTCTTGCTTCCCACTGTTGAAGAGCAATCCGGGGGATGCTGATTGTATGTTTGAACACGATCGAACACCTGATCATAATGAACTGCCTGTGGTGGAATACTTGCACGCCAATAGCAACCCCGTAAGGGACTGGCCTGCACAGCCTCGAGACGTGAATCCTTTAGATCACCTTTGGGATGTTTTGGAACGCCGAATTCGTGCCAGGCCTCACCGACTGACATCGATAACTCTCCATAGAGCAGCACTCGTGAAGAATGGGCTGCCATTCCTCAAGAATTCCATATTGAATTCCAGCACTACTGATGGAGGGCGCCAAGAACTTATAAGTCATTTTCAGGCAGGTTTCCGGATACTCTAGATCATACAGTGTATCTTTCCTGAAAGAATAATGAACTATAAAGCTGTATTAATAGTACTGAACCAGAACGCTGTTATAATTGGTGTCTTGTGGAGATGTTACATAGTAGTCATCCGCAGGTACACTTTAATAGGCGGATCCCATAACCTTAAGAGCACATGAGAGATATAATAGGATTATATGAATACTGAACTTGGTATTGTAGAAATACCAGCTGACTGAAGTCCAGGCTTCGTGCATTGAACTTAAAATTTCTTTGCTCTCAGCTTTCAGAAATATTTCTAAGCGCCAATAAAGAGATACTCCTTGAGGCAATGTTTCGCGTAGCGTGACACTGTGTCCTAAATCGTTGAAATCTGCCTATTGAAATACAGCACTGCTGACTCGATGCACTCACTTGTCTATGATCACGAGGCACAGTTCTTTCTACAGACCGTATGCGCCGACTACTTAATCATACTTTGAACAATCAGATTTCATGCTGATGACTGAGTTGGTACTGTGTGGACCCTTGCAGGATTGTAGGAACTCGTGTTGCCAACTGTTTGCGTTTCAATTGACATATACGTTTGCTGTATTAGTATTTGGTTGCCTCACAATTAGCAGTACTACAACGTATTCTTGGCAAAAGGCGTATACCACACAATGGCCCATCAATAGGCAAATAGGTTTCGTTATAAGATGCAACATTACAACTAACAACAATTTTATTTGTGTATTACTTCATACATATTTAATCTTTGTAAAATCGCTGTATTGTATTATTATTACTGCACAATGAATTTTAACTGCATTTTAATTTTCTATTTAACCCTCTCTCATGCTTGATGTTGATGGTCATGCCATCTGACGTTTATGTCGAAGGCATATACTGTATTTTGACAGCTATTTTTGATGCTTTCTCCAGCGATGCTATACAATTATAATATGTTTATTTATGTATGTATGTATCATAATGACAAAAACTCTATGGTGGTAACCTAACCTTTGATATCTTTTCGTAATGCTTAAACTTTGTTTTTACTTTGTTTCGATTATCCGAAACCGATCTATATGATTGAATTAAAGTTATCTGTATAATTCTTGCGTCGATTTGTTAATTTAGTACAGGCTGCTCGTCAGTACGTATATACCTAATTTTCTCCATTTTATTTCATTTCGGTGTTACATGTAAGTTTTTCATAGCGTTTTTCATGAGAGCAGCCTCATATCTTCTGTTTAGTTTCTGCCTGCTTGTCACATATATTATTTTCACGGTGTTTACAATGATTTTATGATAACTGGTTATGTGTTTCTAATAGGAGCTTTGTTTTACAGAATTGATTATAGTTTTGATGTCGTGTCCGGTTTTGTATGAGATTTTAAGTGTTTCTGAATTATTTTATTTGATTAGTGCGAAGTTGCCAGTGTCTGGGTTTCAGTCAGATTCCCATGTAATCCTGTGTTGAGATGCTATTCGATTTCATCTGGAAGCCTTCTCAACGGAGTTGGTATTTAAGGAGAATATTACGTACACTAGAGCAAAGGTGAAATTCTGGACTGAGGAGGGAACCGTGCCAGAGTAAATCCATGATGCTGTGCCAGGATGACATAATTGTGAGCGAAAATACATGAAGAGCAGAAGATTCGGTTTCGAATCCTGGCATTTGCACAAATTTTCACACTATGCTTCACTTCAATCAACATGTGTAAGTAATTGATAAGTCTGAACTGCAAAGGTCCCTCTACATTTCGTTTTATTTTCATCTTTTAATTAATTTTTAATTTTTATGGCCCTGGATGGTATGCCAGATTAGTAGTCATCTTACAGGAAAGTTAATTTTAGTCAGGTGATGGTGGTTCTCATTATGGAGATTCATTAATTTACATAATCGTGCTTTTCATTCGTTCGTAACAAGAAGTTAAATATGACAATAATTAAGTTAAATGAAACATGGAAATAATTATTTGGTAATTAAATAATTTCTAGCTGCTAGCTGTTCTTATACTTAATTACAGCAAAACCTTATGTAAGTTTTGAAAAGTCTACCTGTATTCTCATTTAAAACTTAATACTCTTTATCGAGTGGTTAAAAGAGAGGGGAATATACACTTCTTAAGTACCATTTGCAATATTGAGAGATGAGTGATATTAAAGAATTGTTACAATGATGAAAAAACAATAAGTTTCAATAGTTTAATTAATGAACCTATAATTTTAGTTCTATGTCACAGATAATCATTACAACGTCAATGTTCGAATACAGCATTAGCGGTGAGCTTGTTGATGCAGACGCGTCGTTCAAATATCTAGGCCTAACATTGCAGAAAGGTATGAAATGGAACGAACATTTAAGGACAGTTGTGAGTATGGCGGATAGCCGATTTCGGTTTATTGGGAGAATTTTGGGAAGATAGCCGCGGCGGATTAATCGTGCGAACTGGAGCGCCGTGCTGCGGTGCGCGCGGCTGTTCGCCGTCGGAGGTTCGAATCGCCTCTCGGGCATGGATGTTTGTGCTGTTCTTAGGTTAGCTTACCTCAGTTTAAGTAGTTTGTAAGCTACGGAGTAATAACCCCGCAGCTGAGTCCTATAGATTTACAAACAAACAATTGAAGATGTACTTCACCTCTAAAGGAGACCGCGTATAAAACGCTTGTACGAACACGTCTTAAGTATTGCTCAAGTGTTTGGGACCCGTAGCAGATCAGTTTAAAGGAAGACATAAAAGAGGCGAGCAACTAGGTTCGTTACTGGTAGTTTCGACCAATGCGCAAGTGTCACGGAAATGCTCCGGGAACTCAATGGGGATCGCTGGAGGAAATTTAGAGGGCCGGAATTTGAAGCTGAGTGTAGAACGACGTTCCTATTGCCTACTTACATTTTGCGTAAATACCACAAAGACAAGAGAAATTAGGGCTAGTACGGAGGCAAATAGATATTCTTTTCTCCTGTTTGGGAGTGAAATAGGAAAGGAAACGCGTAGTAGTGATACGGTGTACCTTCCTCCACGCAGTTTATAGTGGATTGCAGAATATTCCGAGTGATCATTGAAAACTTAATAAATCACGGTATAATGGTCTGTCGGTGCCGCTTCATCTGATCAGAAAAGCAATAATTAGCATAACAAATAAAGACGTAGCAAAGATGATGTTTTTCACAGGAAATGCTCAATATGTTCACCATCAGTCCTCAATAGCTGTAGTCAAGGAATAATGTTGTGAACACCAATGTAAAGCATGTCCGGAGTTATGGTGAGGCATTGGCGTCGGATGTTATCTTTCAGCATCCCGCAAGATGTCGGTCGATCACGATACACTTGCGACTTCAGGTAACCCCAAAGCCAATAATCGCACGGACTGAGGTCTGGGGACCTGGGAGGCCAAGCATGTTGAAAGTGGCGGCTGAGCACACGATTTTTTTTTTTTTTTTTTTTTTTTTTTTTTTTTTGGACTTAACCACGGTGTCATCAGTCCCTAAACTTACAAACTACTTATGAACTAGCTACAACTAAGGACGGCACAAATATCCATGCCCGAGGGGGATTCGAACCCCCGACCGTAGTGGCCGTGCAGACCGTAACTGAAGCGCCGCAGTCCCCTCGGCCACCGCGGCCGGCACACGATCATTACCAAACGACGCGCGCAAGAGGTCTTTCACGCGTCTATCAATATGGGGTGGAGTACCATCCTGCATAAAAATCATACGTTTCAGCAGGTGTTTCTCAGCCAGCCTTGGGATGATGCGATTCTGTAACATATCGGTGTACCTCTCACCCTTCACGGCAGCAGTTACAAAAGCTGAATCACGCAGTTCCTCGATGAAAAAAGGCACGATAAGGGTAGATGTGGTTCTAATAAAACCCCAAGCATATGGTCAATTTTTACCTGTCTACATTATTCCGTGATTTATTAAGTTTTCAAATTTATACTAATTTTTTGATCACCCGGTATATGTAGAACTGGAATGGATCTAGAATAACATCTGAAACAGACACCTATGTTACAGGACCACTGTCGTTTTAATAAGAACTGCCGGCCGCGGTGGCCGAGGGGACGTTCAGTCTGCTGGCGGCCGCGCTGGCGGTAGGAAGTGTGCTGTCCGCTGCGCCTGCTCGCTTCCGCGTGGGTAAGTCTTCGCGCTTGCTGCAGCTTCGTGCTGTACTTGTATAAGTTGTTGAGGAATTATGAGTAGATGTCAGTGATGGCACAACCTACAACGAAAGATACGTTGAAATTGACGTTTGACAACCGATCCGCGCGACCGAGGTCTTTTGACATCGAGAATTGGCTGGAACAAGAGGTGAAGTTATCAGCAAACGATCTTATTGGTATCCATATTTCGATTGTAACCTGCGTAGTTTTTGTGAAATTGAGTAGTGCCGAGCTATGTGACAAAGTTGTTGAGTCTTGTGGAGGTATGCTAAAATTTAAATATTCTGATGGGCGTGTTGGAGATGTTACCGTTTCCCATGCAGGGTTTGGCGTTCGGACCATCCGAATATTTGAGCTTCCTTTCGAAGTAACTGAAGAACACATAAATGCAGTAATATCACCGTTCGGGACAGTGCTTTCTAACGTTGCAGAGAGGTGGTCGAGCGCCCACAAGTTTCCTGTACTCAATGGTGTACGCCAACTTAAAGTTGAGTTACGACAGCATATCCCGTCATACATTAATGTGTGTGGGTACAGAGGTATTGTCATCTATGACGACCAACCGCGTACTTGTTCTTTATGTAACAAGCCTGGACATGTCCGCATTAACTGTATACAGAGGCGCGTGGCACAACTGCCGGCAGGCGAGCCCGCCAGACCTCAGACTGTGACGTCACTGCCCGTCACTTACGCGGCCGCAGCTCGCGCGCAGCCGTCTGCCTATCCGAGCCCGGAAGTGACTGCAGCTACCGCCGATGCTGAGACTGAAATATCTATGGATATAACTGTTATCGTACCGGAAGAAATACCTGAAACCCATCCACTTACGACAGCTGCTGCACCTCTGCCGACGCAGGTGGCTGAAATTTCTAAGGATATACGTACTAACGTACTGGAAGACTCATCTGAGCCCCTACCACCTCCGACAGCTGCTGCAGCCCTGCCGACTCAGGTGACCCCAACCGGAAAGGTGGGAAAAACCCCGGCAACGGAGGAAGCAACACCGGTAAAAGAACCAGAAATTGGCATGGTAAATGAAGAGCGCCCGTCAAAGAGGAACTCCCCCAGAAGGACTAGGAAACGGAGGTTGGCACACCAAGGTGTAACGAGACCGCCCCCTCTTTGCGTTAGAAAGCGAAGGAAATAGGGAGCAGCCTCTGCCAGAAGGACGCCACCGACATAAAAGAGGCTCCAGCTAAGGAACAGAACCCCATTTTCGTGACGGGAAAACATGAGACAGAAGGAATGACATTCAAGGCAACTGGAGAACGAATAGAAGGAAGTCTGTCTTCGGAAGCTTCCCACGACCTTCCACAGGCACCCAAAACTAACTGGGCGGACGACGACGGCACCGACACGGCGGATGAGGGGATGAATGATGACTCAGACAGCGAAGCGGCAAGCACACCACCCTCAGACCAGGATGACAAAATTAATGACGATGTCGCAATGAAAGATAAATTCTCTCTTCAGAGACGAATCCCCGACCCCTTTGACACCGACGAATATTATTAAGATGTTTTTAAAACGTGACTTTCATATGAAGAATTTGAAGTCTGTTTTAGAAGATAGATAAATTAGGAAGAAACATGCCTGAACGACAAGCGTACAAGATCGCCACAATCAACCTGAACAAGATACAAAGCTCGTTCAAACTACAAAATTTAAAGGACTTTATATATGCCTCTGATAGTGACATCATTTTATTACAAGAAGTGACAGGAATTGATCTTGACCACATAACTGGATTCAACGCAATAGTGAACCCCGGCAATAGTACAGAAATGGGCACGGCTATACTTATAAAAGAGGGCATCATCTTAGAAGACATTGTAAAATTACCAAACAGTAAAGGACTAGCGGGTACCATAAATAAGACACGTCTGATAAATGTCTATGCTCCCTCAGGTTCAAGCAACAGGCAACACCGGGCGAAGTTTTTTAAAGAAGAAATTGTTCCCCTGTTTGGATCCCGGTACGACCATATTATCATGGGAGGGGATTTTAACTGCGTTCTCCATGCAAAAGATCAAATTCCGAATTTTAACAAGTCAACTGAACTAGAACGCATAGTAACTGATTTACGACTAACGGATTCATGGGAGCATATGCACGGTGCAACCCCTGGGTTTACACACGTGACCAACCACTCGGCGAGCAGGCTTGACAGGATATATGTCTCGCAAACTTTAAAAGACCACATTTTACAGTCCGAAGTCTGGCCAACGGCATTTTCGGATCATGCTGCGTTCATATTCACACTTAATATGGACAAACAGGGGACGTTTCGAGGGAGAGGTACCTGGAAACTAAATGTATCCCACCTGAACGACCATGTTTGTAAGGAGGCGTTCCAAACCCTGTGGCGAGAATGCGAAAGCAAATTCACCTCTTACAACTCCGGTATAACCTGGTGGCTACGTTACGCCAAACCCAAAATACGAAAGTTTTTCATTAATTATGCGAAAGAAAACAGCTTTTGGTACAAATCAACCATGGAGTTTTACTTTCAGTGTCTAAGGGATCTGCACACGTCAGATGCAACAATGGTCGGGAATTACGAACGCATTAAAAAGATTAAAGCAAAAATTCTGACTCTTCGGCGCAGACAGTTAGAAGGATACCAAATAAGGTCGCGGGTCCAGAATGTAGCACCACAAGAGGACACTTCAATATATCACGTGATACGTGAATCCAAAAGAGCCTCGTGCAAAATATTAACTGAATTAATAACTGCTGACGGAAGAAAGCTGACGAAGCACTCTGAAATCAAAGAGGCACTACTACAACATTTTACCTCCTTATTGTCCAGCCACCCGATTGACGAACAGCTTCAGGACGAATTACTGACCAACCTGCAAGGCAGAGTAACCCACGCGGAAGCGCTCAGCCTTACTTCAGAAGTTACTGAAGACGACGTTCTAGAAGCCATAAATGACAGTAAGAAAAACAAGTCGCCGGGACAGGATGGAATCCCAGCCGAATTTTATCGGCAGTTCAGGGAACTTATAACACCTAAATTCACCGTAATATGCAATGAACTTTTAAACCCTGACGTTGTTGTTCCAACAGAATTCCGAGAAGGTATGGTAGTTTTAGTGCCCAAGACCTCGACTTCTAACACCGTCGGCAACCTGCGGCCAATCACGCTATTAAATAGCGACTACAAAATCTTTGGTCGCATTATAGCGCGAAGATTGCGTAACACCATGACCGGCGTCATCGGCGCATACCAAACAAGTGTAGGCAAGGACAGAAAAATTCTGCAGGCACTGTGTGGTTACAGGGACCTCATTTCCACGGCTGATGTCTGCAAAATCAAGTGTGCCATAGTGTCGCTGGATTTTGACAAGGCGTTTGATAGAGTTAATCACCAGTTTTTGCTTCGAACTATGGATGCGATGGGATTCCCACCGCAGTTCCTCGCCGTCATACGCAACACACTAATGAATAACTCAGCCAGGGTTGTCATCAATGGACAAGTCAGCCGTCCGATTCAAGTCACCAGTTCCATCAGGCAAGGGTGTCCGATGTCAATGGCACTTTTTGCGATCGCCATCGAACCCCTTCTCGCCTCTCTTACAGAGAATCTACGGGGTCTCTATATAAGAGGTGAAAAAATTGTGTGTCATGCGTACGCTGATGACGTTGGTTTCGTTGTTACGGATGGTAATGAGGTACAAACCGCACTACAAATAGTAGAAAAATATGAACAGGCAAGTGGTGCGAAACTAAATAGAGTGAAGTCCGGGATATTCGAAATTGGTCGTGGACTGGGATCGCAGATACAAGGACAGTTACCTGCTCTTTCAATCATGAAATGTCTAGGAATTGATTTTAAAAGAAGTATACAAAACACTGTTGCTGTGAATTACAGGAAAATACTTCACAGAATCCGTGCCACTGTCCAAGAGCACAGCATCAGGAAACTAGATGAACTCCAAAAAGTATCTGTGGCTAATATCTACATCACCTCCAAAGTAAATTATGTTGCGCAAGTGTTACCCTTGCCAGCAACGATGGCTAAATGCATTACATCGGCACTGGGACATTTCGTGAGCCGAGGCCGCATATTTAAGGTCACGTATGATACTCTGATGCTTCCAACGTATTATGGCGGGTTAAATCTCACAGACGTGAGAATAAAGGCGCGGGATTTATACGTATCAAACATGTATAAGAACTGGAAACAGCCAAATGGTAGCCTCGCTGGGCATTTGCTGAATGAAATCGCCCCTGAAGATCTCCATGCACCAATCAATGTTCGACATATACCCAACGGTCTGTACCACCTCAAATATTTTTTAGTGGAGTATAGCTACCTACATGACAAAATCCCCGACAAGGACATCGTTAAAGTAAAACATCTTTACAACAACCTGATCAAAACGAAGGCCAGGAACAATATAGAACAAAAATATCCGTTCAACAATTGGAATGCCATCTGGGATAACATACACAGTAGACACCTGCCAACATATGCGAAGTCGAGCTGGTATTTCGCTGTCAACAGAAAACTGGCAACAAACTCCTGACTTCATGCTATTCATTTGGCAGAGACACCAATGTGTGCATACTGCAATGTACAGGACGATGATGAACACAAGTTGTTGTGTGCTAAGGTAACAGACATATGGCACTACATCAAACAGAAGATAGCGAGCATCTGTAGGACCTCGCCCAATGTGATCACGCCGGCTCAATTTTTAAACCCAGATGAAATACCTTACCCAAGAACGAGGAGGAACGCTATCAACTGGCTGAAAGGCCAAACAATACATTACATCCTAACCAGACAATCAACCTCCAGGGAGGACTTCACAACATATCTCACAGTTGAGCACCATATGTTAATGCGTACTAAAAAATATAAAGAGAACTTTGCAAACTTTTTAATTAAAACAATAATGTAGAATACAAAAGTAAGGAGAGTTATTTACACAGGAAAGGCGGTATCCAAAGGAAATACTTCCGATTAACACCCTTTAGACATGAAGTAAGAGCACATTTGATGAAGTAAGAGAAAGTAGAGAAGAACGTAGTTTTAAAGGACTACCTATACTAAAAATTACAAGTTCAGTTTTTGGTGTTTAGTTTTTATTTTCAACATTGAAGAAGCTGGATAATATCTGTATAATTATATACTTTTCCATTTAACAGAAGTAAAAATTTCGTTAGTTTTGAGACGAAAAATATAGTCTCACCTTCACACAAATGAAGGAAGAATTTTTTTTTTTCTGTATCCTATTATACTGAGCCAAACAAGCAGTATAATTCTATGGATGTGGAGGAAAATTTGGCTCATACAAGAAGTTTTCTTTTTCTTTGCCAAAGTGGAATCAAAGATTGAAGTACAGATAAAAAAAAAAAAGTGGTGTAGGGGTCAAAAAAAAAAAAGTGGTGTAGGAGTCAGCGCAACTGCCTAGCAAGCAGGAAGCCCGGGTTCGAATCCCAGCTGGGTACAAAATAAAAAAAAAATAAAAAAAAAAGTGGTCTAAAGCGCCTCGCTGCGGAGCGCGCACAAAAGAAAAAAAAAGCGGTCTAAGGCGCTGGTTAAAAAAAAAAAAAAAAAAAAAAAAAACGGTTAAGACGTCTGCCAAAAAAAACAACAAAAAAAACGGTTAAGACGTCTGCCAAAGAACAAAAAAAAAAAAAGAACAAAAAAAAGGGGGGGAATGAGGCGCTTCAGTCACGGTCTGCACGTCCGCTACGGTTGGGGGTTCGAATCCCCCCTCGGGCATGGAAATTTGTGCCGTCCTAGTTCGTAAGTAGTTCATAAGTAGTTTGTAAGTTTACGGACTGATGACCCCGTAGTTAAGTCCCATAAGCTGTACAAACATTTTTTTAAAAAAGAACTCGAATGAAACAAAACTAACGCGTAAACTGGGTCATCGTAAAGGAACGTTAAACTGTCTTCAATGTCGTAGAGATGTAGCCTGCCTATCGACAACTAGTGCAGTAACGCAGCAAGCGAACTATGCAATAGGCGGCCCTATACAAGGAACATAACCGTAGCGCACAGCCAGTGTTATGGTTAACACGGCGCCGTAAACAGCGCTGGGTACGGCCCCGGCTGTTTGGCGATGGCACCGCCGTTACAGAGAAGCACGGCGTTTACACGGGGCGCCGCGCCGCCCAGCTGCGTACATGTGCTCGCCGCTTATCTCGACGACAGTGCACGCCGTGCCGATACTCTGCTTCTGATGCCCTAAACCACCTTCGTCTACCTTGTGACCTTCTCTCCATCAGTAGTAATCTGCTACGGCCACTATTTTACGTTTTCGCCCACTTTAGGTTACGGTAGTAACACTAAAAGTGAGCCTTTGCGATCGTCTTTTGACAGCTCGAAAACTAAATGAAAATAACGGCTTAACCGTTCATATAACACAAGAATTGAATAACCGAATTTGTAGAGCAGAACATTCTCTACAACTTTACTCTCTTATGTTTTTTTTTTTTTTTTTTTTTTTTTTTTTTTTTTTTTTTTTTTTTTTTTTTTCGTATCGTTTCAGAGATATCTGCAAAAGTAACGGCGATTTTGGGATGTTTGTCTGTCTATCTGTCCGTCCGTAACGTGTTCCCTGTTGTTAAGACGAACCGTTCAACCGATCAGCACCAAAATTTACAGACATAATTGTAGGCCGCCAGAGAACAGAACCTCCGTTTTTCAAATTTTTTGGACAAAAATTACGGCAGTAATAGCAAAAAATGCTGTTTGTAATATAATTGTAATTTCAAACGAACCGTTCATCAGGCACGAAAATTGAAAAACCTAATTGGTAGAGGGGAAAATTCTCTACAACTTCGCTCTATTATGTTTTTGCCGGCCGCGGTGGCCGCGGGGACTGAGGCACTTCAGTCACGGTCTGCACGGCCACTACGGTCGGGGGTTCGAATCCCCCCTCGGGCATGGATATTTGTGCCGTCCTAGTTCGTAAGTAGTTCATAAGTAGTTTGTAAGTTTAGGGACTGATGACCCCGTAGTTAAGTCCCATAGACTATACAAACATTTGAACATTTATTATGGTTTTTTTTTCATATCTTGCATCGTTGCAGAGATATTTGCAAAAATAACGGCGATTTCACGATGTCTGTCTGCCTGTAACGTGTTCCCACTTTTTAGGTCGAACCGTTCAACCGATCGCCACAAAATTTTACTGACATAATTATTGGCTACCAGAGACCAGAACCTTGCTTTTTGAAATATTTCGGACATGAAATACGTTACTAATACCAAAAATAGCCGTTTGTAATGTAATTTTAATTGCAAATAAACCGTTCATCTGATGCGAAAATTGAATAAACGATTTTGTAGAGGAGAAAATTCTCTACAACGTTGTTCCTTTATGTTTTTTTCATATCTCGTATCATTTGAGAGATATTTCCAAAAATAACGGAGTTTTGACACCATCCATTGAATTAACGAAAACCAGCCGTTCGCAGATGTCACGTGACATTCCTCGCCCAGAACTCTCTCTGGCATACACCATCTTGCGTTGCGTATTTGATGATTTTCTTATTGTAAGTTACACGTTGTCATTTCAAAGATATGGCGCTCTGAAGAATTAACAAAAACACGTCGTTCTACGTACGATAAATGATAATATAGTGTCTACAAATGCCATATTAACATCAGTTAACAACGGCCATCAATACTATGAGATTAAAGTACGCAACTGCTAACTGTTAGCTGTAGCGTAGTGGGCAATTCGTTGGACTGTGACGCTGAAGGTCAGTGGTTCGGAACCTACCACTACCTAATTTTTTTTCCTAAAAGGGTTTCAGACACTCTCATTAATTAATTTTTTATTATTTAGATTATTATATTGGTGCAAAATGTTTCCAAAAACTTTTAAAACTACAAATCTAACGTGGGCCGTAAAACACGTCAGTGCGATTTTTCCCTACTGTGACTCATTCCAGGGACTGCTTAACTACTCCGTATGCCATAGAAGGTGTCCTGCTATTCCCCAATTTCTCCCGCAGACTAATGCCTGTAACGTTGCTTCGGTTGGTTGGCTTGTATTTGCCTTTAGTTTGTGACTTGTAAGCTGTAGATTTCGGATTGACTTTTGCAGTTTGTAGCGGATGTATGGGTTCTAAACTTTATTTGTCATCCTAGTATGAAATTTAAGTTGGTAGACCTGGTACTTCTTTCGTAATTAATGAAATTTATATTTTTCTTGAAATTTTCACACTGTAAATATTGGTTCTGTACATATCTTGAACTTAAAGACTTTTCGTAATGTTTGAGCATGAAATTCCGTTTCTCAGAGGCTGATATTTAATAAACTGAAAAACTTGAATCATTGAGTCCCGGTAGTTCAGACACTTTGAAGCCAGTTACAAAAGATGTTATTTGTGCCTGATTCTTTTTCTATCGAATTATTCTCAGTAAGATGTTATTAAAAGTCTCTCCTCGCCAAAACTGTTAGATATTTTTCTTTCACACGTTAACTGATTTCTTACGAACCCCACAGATATTATTACATGTTCACTTTCAGATTAATCTTGGGCCATATTAGGGAACTAAATACTTGAATAAGTGTTCAAGACATTTTTTTTTTAAGTTTCACAGATTCTCTATTTTGAAATTAATAGTTACAACGAAATAACTTTCACAGAAAACACTTCGTAAGTTCACAATGCGTGAATATTTTCGTAAAAGTCTCATTTACATTGAACTTTCTGGATCATATTACATTGAATGCGAACTTTAATTCTTCCAGATAAGTTTTTTAAATGTAATTTCTTTAAATTTGCAAATAAGTTCGAATTCCAATATCACGAATATTAATCAGTTTATTAGCGGGAGGCAGAAGTTTCTACTTCTTCCTTCCTAGCCTGTCCCGATAAAAGTCCAAAGATATTGCACGCATTAGCGTTTGAGCGCGGTACGAAAGTTTATATTCAGAAATAAATCATTTATCGGGTTCCTTTCCATCTTAAAAATAAACCGTGTATGATGTTTTGAAACCAATCACGGAGAGAGCTAAGCACTTAATACTGAGCGATCTGAACTCAAAGAGAGATAAGTACATAGAAATCTAAGCACTGAGGAATCTAAGGACATTGAGTGTTTCTCACAGAGAAAGCTAATCACATAGAGAGTAACTCAACTGCAGGTACTATTTATAATGGCAGTCTGACAAATGATCTCTGATAGACGAGAAGTTTTGACCTACTTATTCCCTGGATACTATTATTCTCACTTACGCTGATATAATTTGAATTTACTAAAAATTTTGAAAAATGAGAAATTCCTGCTCTTAACAAATAATTAAAATTACTAAAAGATGAAAAATGTTGGAATATGGTGATTCTAATGCTATGGTCGCGATGTGGTGTTACATGCCTTCTTCTGTTATTTTTAATAGATTGCCATTACTACTTCACTTTAATATTCGGTACAAATTTTGAAACAACTCTAAAGTGAAATTACCAGCCACAACCGTCGCAGAACCGTCTGAACCTCTGATTCAGACCCTCCTATCGGCTCTGTGCCAAAGGTCTACAGTCGATCCTGTCAACTATGCTGCAGATGATGGGCTCTGCTTTCATCTTGCAATCAAGACTGGCAGTCTTTACCACTTCGTTCAGATAGCCGCTCAAAACCTGAGAGAATCTCTTCAGATCCGAAGTGACACACAGCATTGGTACCGACGTGAGCCACCACCTGCAGTTGGCTGCAACCCGTACCATTCATGGCATCCAGAATGACCTGTTCTACATCTGGAATGACTCCACCCGGTATGCAAACGGAGTGCACGTTGGCCTTCTTCAACTCCTTGGCAGCCATGTCTCTAAGGGGCTCCAGCACCCACCTAACGTTGGAGCTCCCAACTACAAGCAAACCCATCCTCTGTGAAAGCCCGGATCTTGCAGGCTGAGTGGTGACCTCAGCATGAGAGACACCATCCGACTTAGGAACTTTGTCCTGAACAGATAGCGCCTCAAACCTGTTCACAAGACGAACCGGAGAGGCCTCACGATCGGTCCTCCGTAATGTCTTGCGCCTCTTGCCACGCTCTGGAGCAACCTCCCACGCAACCACGGGTGGGATGTCTGCCTCACTGCTAGCAGTTTCAGGACTTGTCGCTGCCGCAAGCCGATCGGTGGAGACGACGGGAGTCCGTTCGGTCCCCACTGCCGGCCAACAACAACGACGCCCCTCGATCGCAGTCACCAGCTGTGCAACCGAGGTTAACACAGCTTGAAGCTGGGAGCGAAGTGTCTCCAGCTCAGACTGCATTCTCACACAGCAGTCACAGGTCCTATTCATGATTACAGTTCCGAGAAAACAAAAACTACAGTCGCGATGCGCTCAGAGGAAGACTACACGTTTCTAAAAACGCGGATTTGAATCTAATATGCACGAGAGCGCAGTATAAATTTACAAAATGAAACGACAACGGGCAGACAAAATTCAAAATACTTTATGTCGCTTCAGTACCACTCTAGAGTTTGATTATGAGCTGATTGATATTTGGCACATTTGAAGTAGTAATCGAAAAGATCGCTTCCTATACAACATTGCGTATGGTGTATGATGGAAGGTGCCTTTCTAGAAACATTGATACCGTACCAATTGTTGCATGTAATTTTTCAATTATGGCAATAGAAAGAGAGCTAAACAGAGAGAGGGAAGAAGAGGATATTGGTAGAGATCAGTAAGAGATAATGGCAGAGGCATGGAGATGGATGGGCATGTGTGGGGGGGGGGGGGAGGGAGAGAGTTGGGGGAGGAAGAGTAGAAGGTGGCGTAGGATGAAGATGAAGAGGCGTCGTCGCGGTGGTGTGACCGAGCGCACCAAGGCGCCTTGCTGCCGAGCGCACATTTGATCGCCGTCGGAGGTTCGCGTACTCCCTCGAGCAAGGGTGAATTTCTTGTTCTTAGCGTACGTTATTCAAAGTAGTTTGTAAGCCTAGGGACTGATGACCAACTTAGTTGAGTCCCTCAGATTGACAAACATATGAACATTTGAAGAGGCGGCTGTGGATAGAACGACGAAGAGGAGGAGGACGAGAAGCAGAGGTAGGTAAACAGTTGAGGGAGGAGCGCACTGACTGACTATACATTGGAAGAGATATATACCCGACCAACTCCTGGATTTACTATAGCTAGTAGACTCTACAGAGAGAAACCTTAAAGGAGCAAACAACAAGGTTGAAATGGTTATGTGGGGATTGAGGGACTGAGAGATCAAGGGAAGTTGTGTGTAGGATGTATATTGTACATCCATTCTCATGCATATTTACCATTTGTGAGTAATTGTTGCGGTCGATATGTATATATTATAATAGTGGTTGTATGTGTATGTTTGTATGTATGTTCTACATCTATTTCTAAATTTCTGGATCTACTTTAAACAAATTTTGTGCACATACCACTTGCAACACGAGAAACAGAACTGTGGAGTTTATAACCTCCTAGCTCCTATAAGAGCAGAGTTACAGGCACAAACATGTTTTCTAGCCGCTGCCATTTTAGGTTGTACTGCACGACCGATGTGTTTGTGGGAATAGTAGTCATCAGTGTGCGTTATCGAACTGCTAGGTCGGGCTCTGTGATCTTGGGGTAAAGTGATCGACTGGAAACCGAACGGTCGTGGATTCTAAACCCACTCGGACCTCGGATGTTTTCAGTCTGCACTTTCACCTATCCTTCACCTCTCAACAGTGTGAGGATTCGCCGGAAACGACACGTGGTTCGGATTCCAGTTTAAGATGTAGGTCCCCTTTCCCTGGTTGGATAACTGGAGTAGGCTAGGGACACGCAAGTCGCCGAAGTGGGGTCCAATTGAAAGACTTGCACCAGACTAACGATCCACACGAAATTATTATTATTATTATTATCGACCTGCTCTCCAGGCCAGTCTACTTGCCAGGGGCACGGAATCTTGAGAGGAGGATCTCAGACAGACTGAGAAGTGTGATGGATTGGAGAGGAGAAGTTGGACAGAAAGAGAAGAGGCAGCAAGAGGTGAACAGAGAGAGGATTATAGGAGAGGGGATTTGACAGGCGAGAGGAGGAGATATACAGAGAAAGGCCTGAGGGGAATTGGTCTGAGAGGTTGGGGTGAAGGAGAGGATGGTCAGAGATACACGTGAGAAAAAATTGGAGAGAGGGGAGAGAATGGATGGACAGAGAAAGGGGCGACAAGAAGATGGACAAACAAGGGAATATGGAATCAAAGAAAGGATAGGAAGAGATAGACACAAAGGGATGATGTACCGACATAGATTTGGGTGTAGGGCATAGAGAGAGGGGGGATGAGGTGATTGAGAGACTGGAGAGCAAGGAATAGATAAAAATGAGAGGATGAGGTGGAACAGGGAGATAGGGAGGAGGCAATGATGGGCAAAAAAAGATAGGAAGAGATGGATAGAGATAGGAGAGGGTGTTGGCATTAGACAGTGAGGAAGGGAAGAATGGCAGATAGAGTAGGGAGGAGAAGATGCAGAGTTGGAGTAGGGTGAGGTAATGTTGGGGAGAGAGACGAGGGAGATGGACAGGATGGGTGATAATGAGATTGTCATTAAGGAAGGATATGGATGAAGAGGTGGGAAAGAGGAAATGCGTAAAACAGTGTTCAAGAATACATCAGAGATTAGTATGTGCAGATGGGCAGGGCTGAGCATAGAGAGAGAGGGGGAGAGGAGATGGAGGGTCAGATGGGAAAGGATTAAGTTGACAGGGAAAGTGGGAGAAGGAGATGGAAAAGAGCGACGTAAGGAATGGGCATAGAGAAAGGGGGAGGGGGAGATGCTCAAGGTTGGGCTCACCATACGATTTATTCACACTAGCTCCTTGACAAGGAGTTGATGTAAATGAATATTACAAATTATTTGTATTTCGATTACTGTTTTTTTTTCCTTGGATACTGCAGGGTAGTTTCAGGGGTAAGACATGGCTTTAACGTGTCACCATTGTTGTTCATACTATTTATGGATGCTATGTTGAATACAATAGACTGGTAGGGTGATATTAAAATATATGAAAACAAAATGAGCAGTCTCCCATATGGAGACTTCTTATTTGTGATAGATTTCATTAAAAGGTTGCAATCCAATATTTCAGCGCAAGATAAGAGGTGTAAGAGTTATGGTTTGATGATCACCATCTTCTAAACAAAATTAATGTCTGTGGTAAAGAGATTTAAACAGGTTGAGTGCCAAACAGAAGAAGAATTATAACAGGTGAATAGTTTCAAGCACATAGGTTGTATTTTCTCACAGGATGGCAACACATTGTAGGAACGTGAATCAAGATGTAGCGAAGCTAATGCAGTGAGTGCTCAGCTAAGATCGACTCTCTTCTGAAAGAAAGAAGTCAATATCAGGACTAAGTTAGCAATGCACCGCTCTGTCTTTCAACTAACTGCGATGTATGCAACTGAAATGTGGGTGGATACAGCTTACCTTACTGATAAGGCTGAAGCTACAGATGAAAGTAGCAAGGACTGCAGGTACTAATAGATGTGAACAATGGCAGGAGGGTGTACATAATGAGGAAATCAAAGAAAAACTTGGAATGAACACCATAGATGAAGTAGTTAGAGCGAAGAGGCTGAGATAGTGCGGTCATGTTACTCGAATGGGAGAAGCAAGGTTACCTAAGAGGATCATGCGATCAGCATTAGAGGACAAGAGGAGTCTAGGTAGACCAAGTAGGAGGTACTTAAATTCGATGAAGAATGATTTTAAAGTAAAAGGCTTAACATCAGAAGAGGCATCAGTATTAGCATTGAATAGCGGATCATAGAGGAATTGTGTTACGGGGACTATGCTCCCACTGAACGTTCAAAGGCGTAGGGGAGAGTCGTGCAGTAGAGGCCTGAATAATTTTCTTTACTTTACTATAGGACTCACCGGCTGCCGTGGCCGAGGGGACTGAGGCGCTCCAGTCACGGTCTGCATGGCCACTACTGTCGGGGATTCGAATCCCCCCTCGGGCATGGATATTTGTGCCGTCCTTAGTTGTAGCTAATTCGTAAGTAGTTTGTAAGTTTAGGGACTGATGACCACGTAGTTAAGTCCCATAAACTATACAAACATTTGAACATTTAATATAGGACTTTGAAGATTAATAATAAATATTACTAGTTTGTTATGATACCTCAATTCATGTTTCCGAATATCAGAGGGTAATGATTTTTAATTTTTATTGGTAGTACAGTACTTAGAAACATCGAAAATAAAAGAGCTTAAATTTTAAAGATTGTGGAAAGTGTCTTACAGTATCGGCCACCTTCTTCAATTCTTAAAGAAGGCTGTAAATGTTTATATATAGTGATATCCATTGAATAATAATATAATAGATATACATAGGAACATATCGTTAAAGGTACAATGTTTAGGTTACTTTTGACAGAAGTCGCAAATAAAATACGAAATGAACTCCTTATTCACATATCCAGTATGGGCTCTGCGACTATACTGCACCCAGTCCCCTTACATCTACACGGGATACTCTGCAAATCACATTTAAGTGCCTGGCACAGGGTTCATCGAACCACCTTTATACTATTTATTCCTCTATCCATTCTTGAGTAGCGCGCGGGAAGAAAGAACACCTGAATCTCTGATTTCTCGTATTTTATTCTATTGATCTTTTCTACCTATGTAAGTGGGGGTCAACTATATTTTTGTATTCGGAGGAGAATGTTGGCGATTTGAGTTTCATAAGTAGCCCATACCGCAGCGATAAGCGCCGTTGTTGTAGTCGTTCCCGTCCCAGATCCTGTATAATTTCCGTATCGCTGTCTTCCCTTTATCGTGACAATACAAGACGAGCCTTTGGACTCGTTCGGTGTCCTCCGTCAAACCCACCTGATAACGATCCCACACTGAGCACATAGTACACTTTTCGTCCTCCACTGCTCATCCATTACTACTTCGCCGCTTCGTAACTGTCTTTTCAAGTCCATTCTTCGCATGTTTATTCACTTTTTGATTACCTAAGTTACATTCAGCTTTCTTTAGCTCTCTTTCAGACTTCCTTTTTTCTGCTTTTAATCTCTTCTGTACAGGTTCTTTTCTCTCCTAATGGTTGCTTAAAAGTTAATGATGTCAAGATCTCACTAATCTGGGCTTTTGGTTTCCTCTTCTTTATTTTCACTTCAGAGGCCTTTGTCGATTGAGGAATGGAGAAACGTTCAGTTTTTCAGCAAACGAAAAAACAAAATGCAAGAATTCCTTATTGTTTTTACACAACTGGCCATTAAAATTGTCACACCATGAAGATGACGTGCTACAGACGCGAAATTTAACCGTCAGGAAGAAGATGCAAACGATTAGCTTCTCAGAGCATTCACAAAAGGTTGGCGCCGGTGGCGACACCTACAACGTGCTGTCATGAGGAAAGTTTCCAACCGATTTCTCATACACAAACAGCAGTTGACCGGCGGTGAACCGTTGTTGTGATGTCTCGTGTAAGGAGGAGAAATACATAATATCACGTTTCCGACTTTGATAAAGGTCGGATTGTAGCCTATCGCGATTGCGGTTTATCTATCGCGAAATTCCTGCTCGCGATGGTCGCGATCCAATGACTGTTAGTAGAATATGGAATCGGTGTGTTCAGGAGGGCAATACGGACCGTCGTGATGGATCCCAACGGCCTCGTATCACTAGCAGTCAAGATAACACGCATGTTATCTGCGTGTCTGTAACTGATCGTGCAGCCACGTCTCGATCCCTGAGTCAACAGATGGGAACGTTTGCAAGACAACTACAATTTGCATGACGTTTGCAGCAGAATGGACTATCAGCTATGGCTGCGGTTACCATTGACGCTGCATCACAGACAGGAACGCCTGCGATGGTGTACGCAACACCGAACTTGGGTGCACGAATGGCAAAACGTCATTTTTTCGGATGAATGCAGGTTCTGTTTACAACATCATGATGGTCGCATCCATGTTTGGTGACATCGAAGTGAACGCCTCTTGTTCGCATCGACGGCACGTTGAACAGTGGCCGTTACATTTCAGATGTGTTACGACCCGTAGCTCTACCCATCATTCGATCCCTGCGAAACCCTACATTTCAGCAGGATAATGCACGACAGCATGTTGCAGGTCCTGTGCCGACCTTTCTGGATACGGAAAATTTTAGACTCCTGCCTTGGCCGGCACATTCTCCAGATCTCTCACCAACTGAAAAGTCTGGTCAATGGTGGCCGAGCAACGGGCTCGTCACAATACGCCAGTCACTACTCTTGATGAACTGTGGTATCGTGTTGAAGCTGCATGGGCATCTGTACCTGTACGCGCCATCCAAGCTCTGTTGGACTCAATGCCCAGGCGTATCACGGCCGTTATTACGGCCAGAGGTGGTTGTTCTGGGTACCGATTTCTCAGGATCTATGCTCCCAAACTGCGTGAAAATGTAATCACATGTCAGTTCTAATATAATGTATATGTCCAATGAATACCCGTTTATCATTTGAATTTCTTTTTGGTGTAGAAGTTTTAATGGCCAGTAGTGTATTATCTAAATGCTTTATATAATGTGTTTTCGAATTTGCCCATCTGAGGAGTTACTGCTACTGAATTACCTTCTTTTAATGCTCGTATCCTGTCTCCAAGTGTGCTTCGAGGTACAGAAAACATTTTGGCTGTCTCCCTGACGCTCATTTTCATATACATCACCTTTCTTGCAGCCATTTTCATTCATTATTCACTCGATTTGCCTGTTGCTTGTTTTTTATTATCTGTCATTTTCATCTAAAATTAAGTAATAGGAAGAATATATAATTTAATAATCAATTAGTTCTGGCGGATACTGAAAGACAATGGGAAGACCGATTATTCAGGACATAAATGCATTGGTATGTATTCCCATTACTACTTATTTTAAAGAGATTATCATGAAATGATTAGTAGACGCCATTCCTTATGTGGCACAGATAAACGAAATAAGCAACTAAATTGGCCGCATACCACAAAGAGGAGTACCAGAGGTCGCAAAATATCTATTGTACACCAAGACAACCAAAACCCACCACCAAACACGCTCAGTAAACAAACCGATGATGACAGGCGGAAGATATACGACTTCAGAGCGCATGGACACTCCAGCTTGCAACTGGTTTGTGCCAACTTCTAACGGCGAAAAGCAAAACTACTGCAGTGGCCTTTACCGTTAGCTGGCCGATACTGCACGATTCTCCTCTAATCAATCTCTAATGATGATGATGATGATGATGATGATGATGATGGATACTGCACTTACAATTGTGTACATTATGCATATTTGTTTGGTTCACCATTTCATAATTTTTAAATGGTTTTCATGAAATGATTCGGAATTTTATTTTCGTTTCTGATACTATCTTAATTTCCACTGCTTCGCACGTGTATACTGGATGGCCTACATTGGTTGTTTCTACTTCTAAATATAAATTTTCATGGAGTTAGCTTTAAAAATTCTTTCCTAATCACCTATTTAGATACAACTGGTCACCCCCTATTGCACCATTGATGCCAGAATTCAAAACATCACGAAAGACTTTTTTTTTAATTCTTACCATGAATATAAATCCAAATTTTTGCATTTCTAGCATCAAAATAGTCTTGGTAACAACATTAAAATATTTTCCCTTATTACACCCGCCTAGTGGTTGAAATTACAAAAATAGTGAAACACGTGTTTTTGAAATTACAATCAAAAATCTAAATCCGAAGTTTTGTATTTCATGCTTCAAAACTGCCTGAATAGCAACGAATTTTCATAAAAACCGTTCATCCCGTATTTCACCCCCTAACGGATGAGAATACGGAAAAATCGCTGATGCGTACAGTGTAAGATAAACAACGTCTGCAAATTTCAAGTTTTTATCGTCTGTAGATTTACTTTTCAGTGCCGTTTTCTGTCATTTAGAAACTGATCGGGAACGCTAAATTTCTTTCTTGCGCTTTGGCATCTTTATTGGTAGTTTTACTTTTCAAACTGCACTATGGACATGTTTTCTCTATTCGTACGCTCGTTGCAGAAAAGCAGCTCAAGAATGTGCATCACGTTTCGCTGTACATAACGTATTTTTAACTTACCATAACGCTAGTACACAAATGAAAGTAGGGTTTTCTCTTTTTTTTCTGTTATGAACTTACTCATAATTGGAAACTTACCTTAACAGCAAAAAAATTAAAAATAAATAAATAAATAAATAAATAAAATACATGGCAGCTGCAGCATGCCACTGTAGTGCTCAACATAGCAATAATGGAGTAAGGCCAACAATGGACTACGGCTAAAGGAGGAATGGGCAATTGCCGATGCTGTTACCGATGTATAGATAATTAAAATCAATACATGACTTTGTTGACTGTCGATAGTGTGCATCCCTTTTTCGGCGTGTGACTGATAACTATATCATTCAGTTTCACTACACGTTAGCTAGGTCGTGTCTTATTTCATGTAGTCCCTTCAGAGGTTCGGGTCTACCATCGAGCGTGTGTGTGTGTGTGTGTGTGTTGTTGTCCTTAGCATAAGTTTGAGTAGTATTTCATTGATTAGGTGATAGGAGGGAGGGTGGTCCTGACCCCCTTTGGCTACGGCCTTCTCGTTTGCAATGTGCAGTTTTGGCTGCAGAATGAAATGTAGGTAGAAACACCTCAATTTTTATATACAGGGTGTCCCAGCTATCTTGTCCATCCAAAATATCTCTGGAACAAACGACTTTCACCGGTATCAATGTACGGCTGGGGCTCATGAATGTACATATTTGCAAACATTCTAAAACGAAAGCAAATGTGTTTTTGATATGTCGCGTTTTGCAGCTCTTAAATATTGAAGAAAAGACATTTTTAAATATGCACCAAAGCTGCTTTTATTTAAATGCTGACGACTAGTTTCGGGCTTTGCCCATTTTCTAAGTCACCTATTACAGAGAACAAAGTGTGTTTTACATGAAAATACATTAATATAGTGATGTTATATTGATTATATAGGTTATAATTACTTACATTCATATACATTTATATTTGGTTACTGTTTATGTCACGCTGTTTGTCGTAATTACTTTGGTGTAATTTACAGAGCTGTTGATCCAAAGATGTTTTATTAAATATTCTTTGCTCAATTTTGTTTGTAACAATATCGTTGGTTATATGCAGTGTGACATAAATACTACCATGACAAATATTGTACAATAAATTTTAGATTTCATTCCGAACTATTTTAAGTGTAATAAATTGATTTGTGTCCTATATTGTAATACAGGGATAATATTGCGGTGCTACTATAATTTATCGCGTTTCGTTGCATATTTTGAAGTATATTACGGTAGGATGGACTGTATTTTATATGCTGACCAAGGTGTTATGGAAATTTTCGATGAATTTTTTATTTATTTAAGAGCTGCAAAACGCGACATATCAAAAACATTTGATTTACTGCCTGACCAAGCTAAAAAAGTCGTGTTAAATTATCAGAGGACAAAGCTAAAAATCAAGAAAAACATCGAGAGCATACGATTTAACAAACGCTGTTTAGAAAACAAGGTAACTCCAAATTATGCAGTTGTTAACATCAAAATGAAGACACGTGTAGCACAATTGGTAAAGAAGAAAAGTGAACGACTATGGGTACAAGAAGAAATTAGAGACAAATACAGGCGAAATGATCTACTGACTAGCAAGCTATATTTAACACATTTACAGGTTGGAAAGATGTTATCTTCACCTACTTTCAACATGATGGTGTGTATAATAGATCAGTATATAGAAAGTGCTATTAAAACCGTTAGAATCAGGCATAACAAGAAATTTGAAGCACTACTATCTAAAATTGTGTGTAATAGTAATGAATCCAATAACATGTCACAGTTTAAATTTTATGAGAAAGTCACTAATTTATCGAACCTTATCCTTACTGATAATGAAACTAATTTGTTAAAAAAGGGACTTAAGTATAATCTGCCACAACAAGCTAGTTCTGCTAATGTAATTTCTATGATAGGACATGTAAAATTAGCAATCGACTTAGCAAAACTTCCAATAGTAGAACAAAACAGTATATCCAGCAAAATAGGTAAAATTATAGGATCCTACACATCAGATACCAAAAAGAACAACAGAAATCAGGAACTAAAAGATCTACACAACATTAACAAAAAACTAAAAGAAAATAACACTTTAGCATTGAAAGCAGATAAAGGTAATACTATTGTCTTGATGAAGAAGGATGAATATATAAATAGAACGCTTGATTTCTTTAACTCAAATAACATTACACGTATTGACAAAGACCCTACAAACCGATTTCAAGCTTTGATAAAAAGAGCTATAAAAAAGTCTGAGTTTCTTGTAACACAAAAAGAACAAAACAGATATATAGTTATGAATTCACAATGCCCCAAGCTCAGAGCACAACCAAAGGTCCATAAAATAAATGTTCCAATTCGACCAATTGTAAATATGATAAACAGCCCAGCTTACCTAATAGAGAAAAAACTTAACAAAATCATATGTGAAAATTACACATACAGCAGACAATATACTGTCAAAAGCTCGACAGACTTAATTGCAAAAATACAAAACATAAAAATCCCTGATAACAGTAGATTCCTTTCTTTAGATGTAACTAATCTATACACTAATGTACCCATTGATGAAACTATTGCTATCATAAAAGAAAACCTCTTAAAATACAGAAAAATCTCTGAAGCAGAAGTTTATGAAATAATAGAACTACTAACCATAATATTATCCCACAACTATTTTAGTTTCAATGGACATGTATACACACAAAATGATGGTCTTGCAATGGGTAGCTGCCTGTCTGGTACACTAGCAAATATTTTTCTAGACCACCTAGAAAACAAATTTTTTGAAGAGCAAAACCAATTGAAAACAAAAGTAGTATACTATTTCAGATATATAGATGACACTATAATTCGATTTAATGGATGTATAGAAGAAATTGAAGATTTCCATCAAAGGTTTAACAATATGCACAAGAAGATAACCTTCACAATTGAACATGAAATTAACAACAGCATTAACTTTCTCGACTTAACAATAAGTAAGACTAACTCAGTACATACTTTCAATATATTCCGAAAACCCACAACTACAGACATAATAATTCATAATAGCTCTTGTCACCCACAAAGCCATAAAGAAGCATATTTTAGATCAGCAATAGATCGTATCACCAAATATCCTCTCTGTAATAAAAATATAAATTCAGAGCTAAATACACTCAAAGAAATAGCAATCAGTAATGGATATAACCCAGAACTAGTCAATAATCTGTATAAATCGAAATTAACTTCAAAACAGAAGAGTATTAAAGATGAAATCACTTTAACAAAAACTGAAACAAGAAAGAAAGATAAATTTGTAATACTGCCATACTGGGGACAAATTTCAGATAGAATAAAATATGCACTGAAGAAAACAAATCTTAAAATTGGCTTCTACACTAACAACACTTTAGGAACCAATATCATACATAAAATAGAAAAAATTGATCGCTATAGTCAATCTGGAGTTTACAAAATCGAATGCAATGAATGTGACAAAGCCTACATTGGACAGACAGGCAGACCTTTCAAAATTAGATTTAGAGAACATATAAATACAAGCGAAAATAATGTTTCAGCATTCGGCACACACCTCAGAGAAAATAAACATTCGACTGAGAGTATAGAAGAAAATCTCAAAATTTTACATATTGTAAGCAAAGGGCAACTAATGGACGTTTTAGAAGAATTACAAATCTATACACATATGACTAAGTACCCAGAACAAATGTTAAATGAACAAACAGAAATGCACAATAAAAAATTCATCGAAAATTTCCATAACACCTTGGCCAGCATATAAAATACAGTCCATCCTACCGTAATATACTTCAAAATATGCAACGAAACGCGATAAATTATAGTAGCACCGCAATATTATCCCTGTATTACAATATAGGACACAAATCAATTTATTACACTTAAAATAGTTCGGAATGAAATCTAAAATTTATTGTACAATATTTGTCATGGTAGTATTTATGTCACACTGCATATAACCAACGATATTGTTACAAACAAAATTGAGCAAAGAATATTTAATAAAACATCTTTGGATCAACAGCTCTGTAAATTACACCAAAGTAATTACGACAAACAGCGTGACATAAACAGTAACCAAATATAAATGTATATGAATGTAAGTAATTATAACCTATATAATCAATATAACATCACTATATTAATGTATTTTCATGTAAAACACACTTTGTTCTCTGTAATAGGTGACTTAGAAAATGGGCAAAGCCCGAAACTAGTCGTCAGCATTTAAATAAAAGCAGCTTTGGTGCATATTTAAAAATGTCTTTTCTTCGAAAGCAAATGTGTTTTTTAACACAAACTTATGTTTTTTTAATGGACCCCCTACATTTTTTTCTTCAGCAATCTATAGAATGACAAATGACATAAACAATTGCGTAGATTGCATCGCAATATTCCAATTACATCCCGAGATATTGCGACGAGAAATTGACGCTTGAAAAACACGAAACGCGCGGCTAGCGCACGTCCTGAGGCTCAGGCGAGAGCCCCATCCTGCTCAGGACGTGCGCTAGCCGCGCGTTTAGCGTGTTTCAAGCGTCAAATTCTCTTCGCAATATCTTGGGATGTAATTGGAATATTGCGATGGAATCAACGCCATTGTTTATGTGATTTGTCATTTTTGTGTCTCGTTTCCGTCGTAGGTGTCGGTGGCCGAGTACAAAGAGACCGAGACAGGAATAAAGGATGCACGCTTATGCAGGTTCGAAGGTGAGCAGCCAGTGGGACAGCAGAAACTAGAAACACTAGAGTAAATTAGAACCAGATCTGTATTTCATAAAGACTTAGTAATACTTAACTTTTACATAGCTCAGTACTGCAGAATGCTGATACATAGTTGAGCTAGAGGCCTGCCTAGTGCCTATCCGATAGCCAAGTCTTCACTGGTGCCTATCTGATTCCGAAGTGTTAACTGGTATCTATCTCAGTCGCAAGTGAACGATGTCGTTCAGTGGTGGCCACGAGCGGAGTTGCAGAAGAGGGCGCTCGTGGCTGACGTCGTAAGAACGCCGCGCCCTGCGTCGTGCGTGCATGGCGGCGCGCGGCGAAAGTAGGTGGCGCGCACTTTAGACTTGTGCGACACCACAGTCATGCTATGGATTGCTGAAGAAAAAAAATTAGGGTGTCCATTAAGAGAAACATAAGTTTGTGTTAAGAAACGCATTTTCTTTCGTTTTAGAATGTTTCCAAATGTGTTCATTCATGGGCCCCAGCCGTACATTGATACCGCTGAAGGTCGTTTTCCAATAGCTGTTATTATTCCAGAGATATTTTGGGTGGACAAGATAGCTGGGATACCCTGTATATAATGATAAGACTGGAGAAATATATACACGGTGATTGCCGGGCTTCGCAGCTTGTTGTCAAAAAATAAAGCGCCGGTAAAGAGCACTGGTTGGAGTCATTTCGAGAGGCTTCCTGCACTGTTCTATAGACCCGGTGTGCTCAACGCCACAGAACACCAAAAATAACAGAAGTGCAAAGACCATGTTATCACACGGAAACACAACGACAGCAGCGCTACTAGTGGCTTGACAGTGAACTTTCAATCCGAAAAATGTGGCGCGAAAATCCGTATGTTTACTTCTAAATACACGAATGAGGAAACGTTATATTGATGTTAGATGACAATATTTTTCATTTATTCTTTGAGGGTTGACCTCATAGAAAGGTTTTTGAGACCTAGTAAAGTAATATATACGAGAAATTTAAATCAAAAACTAACGTTAATTGCTTGTGGCTGTTGTTTACAGTCGGCCAAACTTCGTAAATGATGTCGTGGTAATCTTTTTGACCGTAAAATTGTTTTTTTCTAAAACTCGGTACTGCGATCTTCACCGTGTGGCGTTATCCCATGGAAATAAATGTGATTTTGCGCATGTCAGACTAAAAATCATCTGATATTGCATGCATCTATGTAAAAGATTTTTCAGTTTTCACATACGCTAAGGCACAATTATATCCACTCAGATGACCAAAAGAGGAACAGTAGGTAGTACAAATAAATAATTTTACAGCCATATACACTGTCCTGCAAACAAGAATGTAGGCGTACTGTAATGTCTACAAAAACCAATTTATTTTTATTTCTGTTGATTACGATTTATGCATCTTCAGTCATATGAAATGTAACTTTTGTATAGTACGAATAAATGAAACTTATGAGACTCACAAAACGCACACAGAAGATCGCAATTAGGAAGACGTTGCTATAGAACCTCAGCACAGAACACCACCTACGAATCAAAACAAATATGGAGGACTGTAAAGCATAAATCATCCAATAGGAAAGCGAGATGAAAAATCGGAACGCTGTCAGCGCTCTATGTGGCCTGGCAGCGAACCAAAGTCGTGTTACCGGAAATCCCTATATGAGTTTCACCCCCCTGCTCAACGCCTACGTCAGAGCCCTGCTGCTACGCGCGCCCTCGCTGCTCTGTAGCACACGGCTGCCTGCTCGTTAGGCGGCGATGTAGTGCCCTGCAGACACCGCAGTCGCCGCCGCGCCGCCCGGCTGATAGCCACGTCACGGCCTGCAAAAACGCAGCCCCCCATTCGACCCCCCCCCCCTCCCCACACGCGGCCGGTGCGTAACTGATTTAGCGCTAATTGTATCCGCTGTGGCGCGCGTAAAGCACGCGCCCTATCGGCCGCGGCCGTGTTGTCGCCCCGCCCACAAATTAGCCGCCAATAGTGGCGCCACTAATGCCGCCACTGGCGCCAGCTGATAGGCCGCCCGTTCCTCTCTTCCACGACTTTCTATACGAGCCGCTCACCGCTCTCCGAGAATAGCCCGCCAGTTGACCGCCGACCGGAGCGCTGTTTATTTTTTTCGAGCGGTGTTCCATTAGGCTGTGTGCACGCACTCGTGGCGAACGCCTCTCGCGTCTCGTGCCACGCGCGCGTCATGAACTAACTGTTCGATGCAAATAGGGTGACACAACTGCAGTGTCAGCTCGTACAAAATTTGACCAGTGTGCTACAATATTACAAAAATAAACAGGAAACAAAATATAGTAAAATAAAAAGTCAACCTTTGTATGATTGCCTTTAATTAAATATCAATTAATACTATACTGCCAGCCGCGGTGGCCACGGGGACTGAGGCGCTTCAGTCACGGTCTGCACGGCCACTACGGTCGGGGGTTCGAATCCCCCCTCGGGCATGGATATTTGAGCCGTCCTAGTTCGTAAGTAGTTCATAAGTAGTTTGTAAGTTTAGGGACTGATGACCCCGTAGTTAAGTCCCATAGACTATACAAACATTTGAACATTTGAATACTATACTGACAGTAAGAACTTTAGGGGAATCCATAACAGCGCTGCCAACTGCACGTTTTCACTGCAGGTAGTAAATATAACGTTTGAAAAATATTAATTTTATTTACAGAAATTCAAAATTTAGGTATTTGAATACGAGCGTCACACAGGTAGGTTTGAGAGACAACGCGCTATTTGACTCTGTATGCCGCAATATTCGTCATATACTATTCTTCCGCAGCCGTTACACGCAGCCGGCCGCGGTGGCCGAGGGGACTGAGGCGCTCCAGTCACGGTCTGCACGGCCACTACGGTCGGGGGTTCGAATCCCCCCTCGGGCATGCATATTTGTGCCGTCCTAGTTCGTAAGTAGTTCATAAGTAGTTTGTAAGTTTAGGAACTGATGACCCCATAGATAAGTCCCATAAGATTTACAAACATTTGAATTTTCGTTACACGCAGAGCGAAGAGAAATATGGAACTAGTGCTGCAGTCGGTCTCAGCACTCATGAGCCGTCAGGCCTGACGTCACGTCTGCGCATGCGCACTAGCGAACAGACTACTGCGCCGCCTCTCTGCGCACGTACCAGCGCGGCTGAATCCCACTTCAGCACACGGAGCTGGTTTCCAGCTATCGCGGCCAGAGCGCTCCAGAATGCGTTTTTAATTCTTATGAATAGCATTCTAATACGCATTGGAAGGGAATTGGCATAATTTTATTGTGATACCTGGCTCGCATTCCAAGAGAAAGGATTTTACAGCGATTTCTCGCTTGCATTCGAAGAGAAATGGCATAATTTTAGTAATATATTTACAATGTGCTGCAGCACATTAGCACATTATCAGCACCCACCACTGCACAACTGTCCGGTATTTTGCGGACGTCATGCATTTGATGAGACTTTGCTAATGTCCCCGCGGGGTTCGTCATTTCTACCGCAATTGCTTCATGTCAGAACATACTTTTGTGCAGTGGTGTACAAGCTATTTTCTTAGAAGGGGGGCAAGGTAATCTACTTACTGATCTAATATATAAAGCAGAGTCTCCGCACGTTTGTGTGTACGTGTTGCATACAAATCTACAATTTTGTTCCAGTATTTATAAAATTTTGTACTTGTAAGCTTCGATTCATGAGGACGGTCGCCGTAAGTGTAAGAATAACATAGGATACATACTTCACGAGATATGACGTCATAAACAACCAGATCCTCGAAAAACTGTACCATTTAGCGACAATACTGCTCATTTTCTCCTAAACTACTGGATCGATTTCAACCAAATTTGGTACACTCATTTCTTGCCGTGAGGTAACAATTACTGCAGAGTTAAGAATCACATACGACACATGCTTCAGAACATATGACGTAATAATAGGAATCGCAAAAACTGCCACATAATGCGACGAGACGATATAAATACGCTGTATGAGAATAAGAGTACTTAGCGACTTGTAACAAACTTTATAATTTCAAACCTTTATTAAACTTTTTCTCGCTGACAACCATAGCAAAATAATGAAAGGACAAAACTTTCTCGCTTACTACTTTTTCGCTGTTTATGGAGTACAACTACGGCATTCGGTATGACGTTACAATTTATAATTTATACACTACAAATTGCAGCCTCAGAAAATTTTATAGACAGTGTACACCCATATCGTTGAGTGTACCTTCTAAATTGTAACACAGTACGACACGAAAGTTCATGATATATGAGCACATAAACTGTAACGTTCATGGAAAACAGCTCCATCACGCACCAAATTTTAATCTATTACTCGTTTACTACTAATTGTATTCCCAAGAGATCTTACAGAGATACAGCCCTTATAGAAATGAATATATACCTGAAATATGGCAGGAATAAATAAATAAATACCCGGGAAATGTCGGGTTTTCAACTAGTAAAATAAAATAAACCTCAAGTCACCTAGGGAGGGGTCTGTGGTGGGGGAGGGGTGGGGAGAAACTGGATTGGCACAGGTGTTTTAGCAAGCGTTAAGAATAAAAGTTTACCGATAGGGTGGGGAGGTGTGATAGGACATCAGCGGTATCTTGCCCCGCAGAGAGAAACAACTCTAGGTCGAGCTCATAAAAACAGTTTCGTTGCTTCAATTTCTTAAGACGTCATTAATCTGGGAGCACATTGGTCCCACGTTGTGAAGATATATGGTGGTGGGGGGGGGGGGAAAGGTATCTCGCCCCCCACCGTCCAAGGTTTCAAATAGGTGGGGGCCACTTCCCCCCATACTCCTAGTTAATACGCTTTTCGTTTTGTGTTATGTCGTCTGTGCGAATTTTCGTAATGCGAAACAGTCCTTTCTCAAAAATTCGTCAATGAAATCAGAGGAATTGGCCATTAGTAAGTCTTTCACACTCCTCTTAAGCTGATATTTATTTGTAGCCAAATTTTTTATAGTTGCTGGTAAAATACTGTAATTGTGTGTTTGTGGGTAGTGGGCCCATTTTTGAACTAATGTTAAGTCCTTGTGTAGATAAGTTTTGTTCCTAGTATTGTATGTATCAAGTAAACTGTTTGTAGGAAAATGGATATATTATTTCTCACAAATTTTATTAAGCAGAGACAGTAGTTAGTACACCCAGTTCTTTCAAGACACCTCTACAGTATGTCCGCTTGAATTTACTCCACAATTAATGTACATTAACAACTTTTGTACTTTGTACACTTTTGCTTGACTTGAAGAGTTATCCCTAAATATTATACCCTATGAAATTGTGCTTTGAAAGTAAGAAAAATATGCAAGCTTTTTATTTTTATGACTTTTACGTCTCACAACACTCGAATTTCAAATACGGATTTGTTAAATCCTGTCTGCAGTGTGCTGCTCCCAAATAAAGTTATTATCAAGTTACATGAAGGGTAGTTGGGTATTCTGCCAGATGTCAGTGACAACTCTGCACAATATTTCTTCTACATGATTCGTAACCTTCATCAGGTGCGACCTGAGACTGCCTTCTGAGTAGACCTGGTCCAGTATTTATGTCTGTGGCCTTCCCCCTCCACTGGCGGTTGAAGGTGCTCCCTCTGTGGTCAGCGCCAAAAAAGAAATTTCAAATGTTTGTAGAACTTATGGGACTTAACTACGGGGTCCTCAGTCCCTAAGCTTACAAACTACTTATGAACTAGCTACGACTAAGGACGGCACAAATATCCATGCCCGAGGGGGATTCGAACCCCCGACCGCAGTGGCCGTACAGAACGTGACTGGAGCGCCTCAGTCCCCTCGGCCACCGCGGCCGTCGGTCAGCGTCCATCAGACCCGCACTCGCTCGCTGAGATGTTCTGGGGCGCTGATATCAGTAATGGCCGTGGTGCTCCCTCTGTGGTCCGCGCCTGCCATGCCCGCCTCTGGTCGTGCCGTCCGCAGTCTGGCGTTCCATTTGCGGTCCGCGCCCGCTTGCTTAGGTGTTCTGGGGTGCTGATGTTCTGTTTTCCGTCCGCTGGGTGTTCTCTCTGTAGTCATCGCCCACCGTACCCACCTCTGAGAGCTCCATCTTCAGTCTGGCGCTCCCTCTGTGGTCCGCGCCCATTGTGCCCACTCCTGAATGTTGTATCTTCAGTCCTGTCCTCCTGGGACGACCTGGGGTTACGGAAACCAGGGATTTATAGCATCCCTTGTCAATGTGGAATGTCCAGACAACCAGAACAGTGGATATCAGGTGCAAGAAGCATCAAAGACACACCCAATTAAGGCAAGTGACGAAATCAGCCATTGCTGAACACTATCTGGAGCTGGATCATGTCATGAACTACGATGACACCAAGATTTTGGCACAGACACCAAAATTCTGGGACAGTGTTATTAAGGAGTCAATAAAAATCAAAGTGGCTGACAGTCTCATGTACCGAGACACAGGCTACGAGCTAAGTAAGCACCAGTACAACAGAGACACAAACACTGGAGGCATGTACATGCAGAACTTTCCCCAAGCAGAGCACCAGGAGGACAGGACTGAAGATACAACGTCCAGGAATGGGCACAATGGGCGCGGACCACAGAGGGAGCGCCAGACCGAAGATGGGTACGATGGGTGCGGAGCACAGAGAGAGCACCAAGGGTTTACAGTGGACGGAAAGCAGAACATCAGCGCCCCAGAACACCTCAGCCGAACGCAAACAAAACGCCAGACCGCAAGTGGTATGACCGGAGACGGGTATGACGGGTGGGACCACGGAGGGAGCACCTACAACCGCAGACATAAATACTGGACCTGGTCCACTCAGAAGGCAGTCTCAGATCGCACCTGATGAAGGTCACGTATTACGTAGCTGAAACATTGTGCAGAGAAGACACTGACATCCGGCAGAATACCCGACTACCGATCATGTCACTAGATCCCCGGGAAAACCTGAAAAGTTGTATTATCAAGTTGTAATCCCATGAATTTAATATTATCAACTCTTCTATCTGGTCTTCTTCATATTTCATTCATATGTTAGATGGTAACTTCTTGCATGTTCTGAACTGCATGTACTGAATCTTTTCAAAGTTTAATGTCAATTAGTTGTCTTTAAATCATTTATTTATGTTCCTAAAATATAATTAGCAGACCTTTCTAGAACTATGCTCCAGATGTTATTTATTGCAATACTTCTTTCATATAAAAACAAAAGGAACTCTGCTTATGACAGTGTGATTGACAACAGTTTATTAATGTACATTAGAATAAATAATGGCCCTAAGAAGGATACTTTTGGGACACCACATAAAATTTATTCCCAATCCCATGATGACTAATGGCTTAATTCACTAGTGCCTTGCACTGACACTCTTTGTGTCCTGTTAATGAAGTATTACTTGCAACATTGCCATTAACAGCATAGAATTGAAGTTTACTTAAAAGGATGTGTTTCATACAATCAAATGCTTTGGAAAAATCATAGAAAAACTTGCTGTTTGTAATTTTTATTTACTGAATTAAGTACATTCTCACTGTAGGCGTAAATAGCTTCTCGATATTGGAACGTTTCAGAAATTAAAATTTTATTCTGGGCATCATGTTATTTGTGTTCAGGTGGTTGAGAAGTTGCTTGTACATTACCTTTTCTATAATTTTCTAAAATGTTGGCAAAAGTGAAATCTGTCTGTAGTTATATGATATTTCTTTATCGTCTTTCTTGAATAGAGGTTTAATCACCATATATTTTTTCCAATCAGGTAATGTTACAGTTATAATAGACTGTCAACACAGAAAACTTAAAGTTGTGCGAAACTCGCAAGAATACTCCTTAATTAAATTTGTTGATATTTTAACTTAACTACTAGAATACTATCCTTTAAAGATTTTTTTAGGAAGATTATTTCTTGCGCTGAAGCGATTTACCTATACATGTACCTGATTTGTAAGTGATAGATTTAGACCTCAAGGACATTATTTACTGATCATCACAATCCCATACTATCAAATATAAAGTACCTGTTAAATACATGTACGACACTATGCCCATCTGCTCCTGTTCGTTTCTAGTTCTACCAGTAGTCTCTTTCCCTATATCCCATATTGTTTTTATTTTCATGCCTGACATTTCTATCGTCTTTTCATAGTGCATTTCTTCAGATGTCTCGATTACTTTTCTTAATGCTTGAAAGTTTTCCTTAAATTTAACTAAATCATCAGAATTCGAAATATTTTTGGCTGAAATATATAGTTTCCATCTTCTCATTCTGAAAATCTTTATTCTTTGTGTGATTCATGGTTTTATTGTAGACCTCTGATTGAGTGACTATTGAAGAAAACGAGTTTTCAAACATGATACTGACATTATTAATGAATGTGTTAATTTTTCATTCATGTCATAAGCTTCTACACTAGTCAGAACAATAAGGGGATCAGTTGAGATACCTACGTTGTAACGTACTGTCATCAGCAGAATGAACTAAAATGGTGGGACTTCAGTCTGTCGATTCTATAGAGTGGAGACAACAGCATTACAGCAAACCGAGATAGTAGTAATAACAAAATGTTGCTGCAGAAGTGTAGGTGTTGTCTTGCGTTTACTCTACGAAACGAATTACACAAGCAGTTGGGTTCAGTTAGTGTAGTGAGTAGGTAGTGCAATGCAACAACAACGTGACCTGCCCAAAGCTATGGCTTAGGAATATTAAAAGCGGCACAGACACAGAATGAGGTCGCTGCAGCTACTACAGTGTCCCGAAGTGTATTTTGCAGGACCTGCACGCGATTTCAGACAACTGCAACTGTTAAAGGAAACCAAGGCCAAGGTCGCTCAAGGGTAAAATCAGTAAGAGACGACTGTTATCTCCAGTTGACATCCCGTCGAGACAGGAGGACGAATAAAACGCAGCTACAACCGACGCTGCAGGCAGCAAAAGGACGCGTAATATCAACACAAACAGTCCGAAATCTCCTTCGGAAATGTTGCCTCTAAGCACAGAGGCCTATGGTGTGTGTGTGTCACATTAAAACTACGACACCGTTTAGCCCGCAGAAACTGGGCGGAGAAACACCAGGATTAGAGTCGTAACGAATCTCCACGGGTTCTGTTCACAGATGAGCCAAGAGTTTTGTATTCAGCCAACAATAGTTATTTCCTCATCTGGAGAGAACTCGGAAATATTCTGCTTATGTGCAGAAAACATCACCATATCATGGTTGTGGGTGAGTGGTATGACAGGAGTCGAGTCAGTATTGGCGGACGTACGAACCTCTTTGGCGCTTTGAACACTCAGAGATATATGGACGAGATCCTTCGAAGTTTTGTTGTGCCCTAAGCTGATTTCATACGAGATGGGCTCCATCTGGAGGACGATAAGGTCGTTCCCACATAGCTGCACTGATGAACAACATGCTTCACGCTAAGGGAATTGAACGAATGGAGTGGTCAGCTTGTTCACTGGACTTAAACCCAATCGGATACAGCTGGGATGCACTTGGCAGAGTCCTTGCAGCTAGACCAGCACCTCCGACAACGATTTCTGAGATGGATATTGCACTAATGTCATAATGTCATAATGTCATAATGTCATAATGTCCCACAACATCTGATTGATAACTTCACACTGTCAATGTCATGCAGGTGTGCAACTATACTAGCCTTCTGAGGTGATGACACCATATTAAAGGGCAACGAGAATGACTTTCTCACTATTGAATGACGCCCATGGTGTCTCGATCTAAGTATATACAACGTAAGCGTCAAGTAATGAGTTGAAATAGCAGAATATCGTATTGTGTCACACACAAATTACAAATGTAACCAATAAATGAATGCAATACCATATGTATATTGTGTCTGATATCTCATCTGATCCTCTTACTGGTTTGAGCAGTGTAGATTGAACTAATATAGTGAAACATTTTGCAACAGTATGATCGCTGAAAGTGCACCGAAGCTGGTTATAGCAAATTTATTGGTTTTATCTGCTGTAGCAAACAAATTTGTAGAAGATACTTACCTGGAAAAAAAAATAATAAAGAAGAACAGTGTCTATTTTTCAAAGCAGTAAATTAATGTTTTCAGATCCTCCATTGAATTCCTTTGCAAGAAGAACTTTTAGGCATGGGAAAATTACACGGGTCAAACATTAAAACAGTCTTCATATGAAAACACTTAATTCAGTATTACGAGTCAAAATAAACTTTTGAGTGAGTAACACAGATTTCTGTATTGAGGTACTGAATGACAAAGGCATTTTAGCTTGTCCAGGAAGTGCCAATAAATACCTTTTGAACCAAGATAAGTGATACAGAAATTTCACTTTCCTCAAGGATCTCAGATATAATGAATGAAGCTGAGAAGTGCCACAATTTTATTTTTTATTCCATTTCCAACTTTTCAATCGAACATTGCGCTTTAAACTGTTCGGCAAGCCTATTTATTTTATGAATTCAGTATTTTTTATCATTTATTTATTTACTTTTTTATGTTTTTATTTAGATGAAAGGTCTTAATATTTCACAGACGTGAAAAGAAGTTGCGCAATAATGGCAAGAGAAATATATTTCTGTCTATTATTACTTCAGTAACCTTACTCTATGTCAAAACATGACAATATAATGTCATTGAAAGAGTTAAAATCTTAGTTGTTTTTTTAATTACAGCTATTTGTATTTCAGGTGTATTCTGACTGTATAATGCTTCCATAGCTCAGTCTGAAGATAGCAGAACTAAAATATAGGGAACTTAAAGTTATATACAACTTGTACAAAAACCAGAAAGCAATTTTAAAAGTCGAAGGGCATGAGGGGGACGAGGTCATTGGGAAGGGGATAACACAGATTTGTAACCTTTCGTCAATATTATTAAATCTCTACATTGGTCAAGCTGTGAAGGAATGTCAGAATAAATTTGGAGAAGGAATAAAAATTTTGTGGTAACTGATGCTATTATGTTAGGGACAGCAAAGAACTTGGAAGAACAATTGAACGGAATAGACAGAGACTGGAAATAGGGTTATAAGATGAACATTAACAAGAGAAAAAGAAGAGTAATGGAATGCAGTGTAAGAATATCAGGCGATGCTGAAGGAGTTACATCGGGTAGCGGGACAATAAATATAGTATGTAAGTTTCGTGATTTGGGTAGCGAAATAACATGGCAGAGATAAAGACGATGTAAAACGCGGAAAGGCTATGGGAATCAACAAAAAATTGTTTGTATAGCTTATGGGACAGAACTACGGCGTCACCAGTCCCTAAACTTACAAAATAGCTAATATTAAGGACGGCACAAATATCCATGCCCGAGGTGGGATTCGAAGCCCCGATCGTAGTGGCCGTGCAGACCGTGACTGGAGCGCCTCAGTCCCCTCGGCCACCGCGGCTGGCGAAGAAAAGCATTCCTGAAGAAGTGAAACTTGTTGGCATCCGAAATTAATTTAAAAATTAGGAAATAATTTATGAAAGCATTTGCCTGGAATGTAGCAGTGTACGAGAGTCAAACATGGACGATAAGGAGTTCAAACAGAAAGATAATAGAAGCTTTTCAAATATGGTTCTACAGGCGAATACTGATGAGGTGTTGAACAGAATGGGGAAAAAAGAATTTCTGACGTATAGTGACTAAGAGAAGAGATCGAGTGGGACACGTTCTCAGACATCAAGGAATTGTCAATTTAGCATTAGACGGAAGTGTGTGAGTTGAAAATTGTAGAGTGAGACCGAGAGACGAATATAGTAACAGGTTCAAAAGGCTGTAGGTTGTTCTTGTTATTCAGAGATGACGAAGCATGCACAGTATAGGGTAGTGTGAAGAGCTGCATCAAACCATTATACGGACTGAAGAACACAACAACAACAGCTAAATGCATCATTAAATACGAGAAATCATACATAAATAAAGATATTTCAAATAAAAATACACAATCAACAACTATGTGACTTTTAAGTGCAAAAATTCCACTGCCAACGCATTGATGCCATTTCAGTCAGACGATAATTTGCTTAATAATCTCTATAATAACATTAATGGTATAGTGGTTGTTTATTTTAGCGCGAGGTGGTAATATTAGACCAATGAGATTAGCAAAACGAGTGATTGTAACCTTTTGAATTATGTTGTTATACCCTTCTCTATTCCTAATGTAGTTGTCAAGTAAGCAATAAACAACGTATGATGAAAATTCTTTTCTAAGTAAGAATGCACCTACAAAGCACATTCCGTCTTTCTTTTCCTCCGCCGGTATCGGTAAAACACCACATCTCCGTCATCGGTGAAAGTGTTCATTATACAGGTAGATATTGAAGGGAATGACCAAGCAAGTCTCATAGCTCCTTGTTGGAAGTCGCAACTAAACTGAAGAAAAATCGCGCAACACGGCGAATGCTAGTCACGCCGTGTGCGGAGGCGGTAGATTACATCTATTGCAACCAAGTGTTGAATAAAGGAACAAGGCACTAGGTATTAAAACGATGGGGGCAGTCCATATTATTGGGGAAATGTTACAAACCTGTGTTATCCCCTTCCCAATGACCTCGTCCCTCTCATGCCCTTCGACTTTTAAAATTGCTTTCTGGTTTTTGTACAAGTTGTATATAACTTTAAGTTCCCTATATTTTAGTTCTGCTATCTTCAGACTGAACTATGGAAGCATTATACAGTCAGAATACACCTGAAATACAAATAGCTGTAATTAAAAAACAACAAAGATTTTAACTCTTTCAATAACATTATATTGTCAGTATACCTGTTTTTGACATAGAGTAAGGTTACTGAAGTAATAATAGACAGAAATATATTCTTCCTTCTTTGGCAACTTCAATCTCTGCTTTATCTGTACAATCCCTCGATTAATGTTGTTCCTCGGTGTAATTGTATAACTCAGTAAATCTGATGTTGAACAACTACAAGAACCTCATGTGTATTTTTATTAACATTATTATTCCGTGATAGTGAAATTGAATCTTACAGAACGAAAAATGTTCAAATCTTTGTTAAGCTTAAGGGACTTAACTGCGGGGTCATCAGTCCCTAAAGTTACAGACTCCTTATGAACTACCTTATACTAAAGACGACACAAACATCCACGCCCGAGCGGGGATTCGAACCCCCGACCGAAGCGGCCGTGAAGACTGTGAAGACTGTGACTGTCGCGCCGCAGACCGCTCGGCCACTGCGGCCGGCACAGAACGTTAAATGCAACTGTAGAATCGGTATTACTCACCGTGTGATCTGACTTACTATGGACGTAGTTTTTGAAACTACTTCTTGTTGACTATGGTGAACTCTATTTAAAATTTGTGCATTTGTTTTATCATATTATATACTTAGTAGGTATTATATACTTAGTAGGTATTGCACTTCGATTTCCGGGTGTCTAAAGTATTTTGTACACCAGAAATAAAAAATAAATAAATAAATAAACTGCGACCACTAAGTATATTACAAGCGTACGTGCGGTCCGTTCGTCATGCTCTATCTTTCCGGAGCACCGCAGAACGCGAAAGACGAGCTTATAGAAACTCATTCACCAAGGAAGACGAAACCAATTTTCCAGATTTCGAATCACAAAGAGAGGCCAGAAGGAGTAACGTTGAGGTAGATATCCTTGGAGTAGTAAAGCAACTTAATTCACTTAACAAGAACCAGTCTTCTGGTCCGGACTGTATACCCATTAGAATTCTACCTGATTATGTTGAAGAGATAGCTCAAAGTAGGATCTGTACTAAAAGATTGGTAAGTGGCACAGGTCGCACCTATATTCAAGAAAGGCAGTAGGACAAATCCACTAAACTACAGGCCTATTTCATTGACGTCTATTTGCAGCAGGGTTTTGGATCATATCCTGTATTCAAATATTATGAATTATCTCGAACAGAATGATCTGTTGAGCGTAGGTCAACACGGATTTAGAAAATATCGTTCATGCGAAACACAACTAGCTCTTTACTCGCATGAAGTGATAAGTGCTATAGACAAGGGTTCGAAAATTGATTCCTTATTTCTTGATTTCCAGAAGGCTTTTGACACCGTACCTCACAAACGGCTTTTAATCAAATTGCGTGGTTATGATATATCGCCCCAAATTACCAACTGGATAGGGGATTTCCTGTCAGAGAGGACACAGGTCGTAATAATTGATAGTAAGGCATCGACTAAAACAGAGGTGATATCGGGCGCTCCACAGGCTAGTGTTATTGGTCCTCTGCTGTTCCTTACTTATATAAGTGATTTGGGAGAAAATCTAAGCAGCTCTCTTAGATGACGTCGTCATTTACCGTCTAGTGAAATCATCTGAAGATAAAAAACAACTGCAGAACGATCTAAATAAGATATCAGCACGGTATAAAAATAACAATTAACTCTAAATAATGAGAAGTGTAAAGTCGTCTATATGAGTACGAAAAGAAATATGTTAAACTTTCCTTACAAGGTAAATCAATCAAAAGTGAAGGCATAAACTCCACCAAATACCTAGGAATTGCCATTACTTCAGACGTAAACTGGAAAGAACTCTTAGATAATGTCATGAGAAAGGCGAACAAGAGACTGCGTTTTATTGGCAGAACCCTTAAAAGATGAAACAGAACTACTCAAGAGAATACGTACACTACTTGTTCGTCCTTGTTTGGAGTAGGCCTATTGCTGCCCAGTGTGGGATTCTTATCAGGTGGGTTTGACGGAGGACTTCGAAAGAGTCCAAAGAAGGCCTGCTCGTTTCGTATTGTCAGGATACAGTGGAGATAGTATTACGGAAATGATACAAGATCTGTGATGGGACTCATTACAACAACGGCGCTTATCGCTGCGGCGTGGACTACTTACGAAACTCCAATAGCCAACATTCTCCTCCGAATGCGAAAATATATTGTCGACTGCCACTTACAAAGGTAGAACAGATCATCAGAATAAAATACGAGAAATCAGAGTTCCAACGGAGAGATTAAGGTGTTCTCTCTTCCCGCGCGCTATTCGAGAATGGAATGGAAGATAAATTTATAATGGTGGTGTTGTGTTGCTCCGAGCTGCCAACTGCGAAGACGAACTCTATCTCTCGACAACACAGCCGATCTGGTGGGCCGAGCACGTGGGAGTAAGGCAAAAAGGAACTCTGCAACCTCCAAATGTATCACTGGTAATAACATTAATCTATTCTGACATAAACTTCAGATTCACATTGCTGTGGCGGCTTCCGCGACTTTAACAAAACTAAAATATCTTCTTTACATTGTTCATCACAGTCAACGTAAAAGGCAAACAAATACAACCGTAGCATTAAGTCCATATTACGAGCAGCCCTAGTCTTGTCCTTGCTAACACAGGCACTCGGCTAAGCCACGAGTTTGGGACTCAGGCCAGACTTCAACCACAGTCTAACATACGAGTCGCGACACTTACTGGTGTAAAGTCTGTTATCGCGTGACAGCTGAGACGACAGTAGCGCTCCAAGCGGTGAGCAAGGAAGCCGCCTGTTAACGTCGTATATATTCGTATCAATAACACTTTATTCTCGCACCCTTTTCTACGTAATTCACGATACGATTGTTTTATTTAAGATGGAAAGGTTTCAGTCAAATATCAAACGAAACGATTGATGCAGAAATAAACGGTAGTGGAACTAAAACAGGATGAAAGCTAGAACCTCCTCACGAAGAAACATGTGCCTCCGAATATTTTTGCAGCTTTCCCCATTGAAATGGAAGTAATGTAAGCCTAAGAAGCGTACCGCGTAGCTGCAAAGTAAACACGCATAACACACAATTTATTTTCATTTACTTTTGTGTTTTAGTTTTAGGACAACTGTTAGTATAACTACGACTTTCGACTTTCTTATTTTGTGTTCAACGAGATGCTTCCAACTAGCAGTTGAAATACGTAGAAAACTTAGTTGGACGTTTACGAACTGTGCTCCTTAGGTTTACGTGCATATTTTCGGAAAAAAGGCAGATATGACCACTGACGCCTAGATTTGAGTTTGGTGTATATATTTTCTACAAATATTGTGTATTTGCCTATCTCCTAGATGGTTTTCAACTTAGTTTCTGAACTTTCAATTTTATTAAAATATAGGATAAAGTTTCAGAGTTTTCTAACATATTCTTCAGAATGTTACTTTATATCTTACGCCTATCATACGCTTTTTTCTGTTCCTTTGGACATCCAGACTGCAGTACATAGTTGTCTATCTACACTATGAGCCATTTTCGTCTCCTAAAAAGGTCAAACAATCACTATTATATATAAATATATACAATTTTTAGGTGAATCGTAATGGAAAATTTTCAGCAGAAGGACTGTTACATACCTCTCGGTGTCCTTAGGAAATTTGAAAACAGACAAATGAGGTATATTTTTACTGCTTGTTGCTACATTTTATTTCGCTACAAACGTCTCCCATTCCGGAAAGCATCACGAAAACGAATATACGCTACGAGTAACCCGCCGTACAACGCACGAAATCCCGCCAACTTAGTAATGTCCCCTGCTGGCCGCTTGGTGCGCTGCTGTCGCGGTGGGTAACAAAAATTCGCTCGATCGTCGTGACTGGTTTGTTAAGGCTAGTCTACACGACGACACTAGGTTGTGAAACTCGTTGCATGAAATGAATTGCGCGCAACTGGTTTCGTGTATGTCTGTAGACACGGCGCCAATACAATACACTTCAGTTTCGTTGTTTTGTGAGTGGCGTAGTCGCCGTAAGCTGAAGGTTTTGGTAGCTGTACGAGTTTTGGCGAATCTATTGCTTGTCTTTGTGAAGTAGCTGCATAAGACTAAACATAAAAAGAATAAGAAACGTGTTTGGGTTCGTGACTGGATTAAAGAAAGACGTCAGCTCTGCTGCTCAGCGACCTTGCTGAAAGAAATTGTGATTGAAGACCCTAGAAGTTATTTTAATCAACTTAGAATGTCACCAGTGCAGTTAACGTTCATTTAAACAGAGTTAGTAATGCAATACAGAAACAAGTTACCGTTATGTGTGAAGAATAGTTACCAGAACTGAAATTACAAATTGCATTACGTTTCTTGTCAAGTAGATATTCGTCTCTGTGTACTTGTACCGTGTTCCTAAATCCACAATTGACATACTTCGTTTGTATAGGTATTTCAAATTGGATGTATTTTAGTCTGCAATTCACTAATCGTCAACCCATCAATATTTAATTTCACAAATAATTGCCAGAAGAGCACTAACATGCCGTTAAAATCGCACAAACACCTACTCAACGCATATATTTTCAAAAACCGAATTATTTCTCCCGTTCCCCCCTTTATTTTGTATTTTGTTATGTGTTGGTCATAACTCAACCTAAAAACACGCGCAATCAGTTTCGCCAAATTGGTACGTGCCGAAACTATTTAGTTTCCTCAACGAGTTGCGCGAAGGCCTGCTGCGCATGCGCATTGGCGAGTAGCGCAGTTTCATGAAACGTAGTGTCGTCGTGTAAACCAGCCTTTAGACTGTCCTGCAACTGACCTCTCCGGTGCGGCCCAACACTGCTCTCTTCCTGTGGAGGTCGCCACTTCTTCACCTGTGTTTTCGTGGGCGCCTCTATAGTGATGATGCGTCTTGTGGCGCGCGCGTTTCACTTGCGGCGCCACAGATGGTTCGATGAGCCCTCTGCCAGGCACTTAAATGTGATTTGCGGACTATCACATGTAGATGTCCTACGAAGCAGTCGCTGAATTCAGAATTACATATCTCCAAAACTAAAATGGATAGTCTAATGTATTAGAGAGCATTTGTTTTGTGGAAGCTGTAAGAATTGCCCGTAATCACATTTTAGCGTGCCTGCAAAGAGCGCGCTGCAGCTTGAAGCGATCAGTTCCAGCGCTGCAATATTGATAGGTACCGGAGAAGAAGGTTGCACTCGTGTACTCCATTCCTTGTTGCCGGCCGCGGTGGCCGAGGGGACTGAGGCGCTCCAGTCACGGTCTGCACGGCCACTACGGTCGGGGGTTCGAATCCCACCTCGGGCATGGATATTTGTGCCGTCCTTAGTAGTAGCTAGTTCATAAGTAGTTTGTTAGTTTAGGGACTGATGACCCCGTAGTTAAGTCGCATAAGCTTTACAAACATTTTTGAACATTCCTTGTTTGCTCCATTTGCCTTTGAGTGGACCGGGAGGCATTAGTGTGTCCGGACGCCGTAGTTGTGTAGACTTTCCGACGCTGTCCCATGTTACAGCGCCCAGGGTACACCGTCGGGGAGGTTGTGTACACGTCGTGCCCCTTAACAACATAGAAGCACATACAAAATTACAGCTATGAATGGTCAGCAGATTAGAAATGAGAATAAGCCTTATTACTTGGGTGTGAAATTCGATCGCACTTTATCATACAACTCACATCTAGAGGACACAAAACAGAAATTAAAATCCCACAATGCTGTCCTATCTAAACTAGCGGGAACGACTTAGGGATGTGGAGCGAGCACTTTGAGGACATCAGGACTAGCTCTTGTGTACAGCGTAGCTGAATATTGCTCGCCAATCTGGATGAGAAGCGCACATGTAGCTAAAGTGGACGTCCAGCTGACTATGCGAATAATCTCGGGTACACTGACGGCCACCCCCTGTGCTTGGCTCCCTGTCCTTGCCAACATAGAGCCACCTGAAATCAGGTGATCACAGCTAGCACGAAGTACATAGCAAGAAAATATCCTAGGAAACCAGTACCTACCTATCCATGAAGATCTAAGAGCTACAAACAGGCTTAAATCCATGACAGCTTTTTGGAAAACCGGCGAAGAGCTTCGAGACTTCAACTCGAAAGCAGTCTGGAAATATCTATGGGCTACAAGAGCACACAAGAACTGCAATTCGGTGGAAGACCCCAACAAAAAGATCGAAAGATTCAATCTTCCATGGAAACTGTGGATAACTTTGCACCGCATGAGAACAGGTGTCGGCAGATGTAAGCAAGTAATGAAGAAATGGAGTCTGTCAGACAGCTCTGAGTGTGAGTGTGGTGAAACCTTTGTATACGCCAAACGAGTAAATAAATAAATGTATTCCATTGAACGACGTGTCTTTCTGGAACCGGAATACCGCAGGTTGAAATATAGTCCAACGGGTACAAAGCGCCGTTTTCAAACACGGTTTATCGTGTCAGAAGGACCCGATATGAGAACAATTACATGTTGTTCAAAGTGTTTATGGGGTAGGCTACCTGTAACACAGGGATGTAGGGATTGTTAATCTTGTATGTCTTGCCTTAGGGGCCGCCTGGGTGATCGGGGCAGAACGGCAGTGGTACTCCTGTCATTAACGTTGCCAGTAGATGTTGTTATTCTCTTAGTAATAAAATTAAGGGGTCTAAAGTTCTTGAGAATTTTAGAGGGAGCTTTAGGCAATAATTGACAGAAACAGGGGAAAATAATGCAGTAGAAGAGGCATGGGTAGCTTTGACAGATGAAAACGTAAAGACAACAGAGCACCAAATAGGTAGGAAGGCAAGACTTCCAAAATGTCTTTGGATAGCACAGGATATACTAAATTTAATTGATGAAAGGAGACGATGAAAAAATGCAGTAAATTAAAAAAAAAATGGAATACAGGAGATACAGAAATGAAATTGACAGGAGGTGCAAAATTGCTCAGCAGGAGTGGCTAGAAGACAAATGCAAGTCTCTAGAAGAATGTATAACAAGGAGAAAATAGATAGAGCCTACAGGCCAGTTTAATAAGTCATGGTTGCCAATGTTTAACACGAATTTTCTACAACATGATGTAAAAGTGTTTAGAAGTTGACGTTGGGAAAGCTCAGATTAGATTCAGAAAAAATGTAGGAACACAAGAGGCAGTACTTAACCTTACAAGTTATCTTAGAAGACAGATTGAGGAAAGGAAAATCTACATTTCGAGCATATGTAGTTTTGGAGAAAACTTTTGACAATGTTGAATGTAAAAGCCAACAGTAGTAAAATATAGGAAACCGAAAGTTATATACAAGAAACCAAACAGAGTCGATGGGCATGGAAGGGACACTAGGATTGGGAAGGGAGTAAGACAGAGTTGTAGCCTTTCTCCGATGTTATTCAATTTGTACATTGGGTGAGCTATGAAGGAAAGGAAGGAGAGATTTCGATAAGTAATCGTAGTTCAGGGTAAAGCGATGAAAACATTGCTTTTTGCCGATATCATCGTAATTCTGCCAGAGACAGGAAACGACCTGGAAGAGCCTTTGAACGGAATTGGCAGTGTGTTGAAAGGAGCATATAATATGAACAATGACAAGAGCAAAACAAGGGTAATGGAATGCAGTCTTAGAAAACGCTGAATGAATTAGATTAGGTAAAGAAACAATAAAGATTGTAAATGTGTTTTGTTTGTTGGGCAGTAAAATAACACATGACACTCACAGTACAGAGAATATTAGATGCAGAATTGCAATGGGAAGAAAAGGGTTTTGGAAAAGGGAAATTTGATACATCGAATATTAATTTAAGCGTAAGGATATATTTTCCGAACACATTTGTTGCCTTGTACGGGAGTAACATTTGAACTATAAATAGTTCAGAAAGGAAGAGGATAGAGGCCTTTGAAATGTGGTGCTACGTAAGAATGCTGAGGATTGATGGGTAGATCGCGTAACTAATAGAACTGGGGAGAAGAGGAATTTTTGGCATACCTTGACTAAAAGAAGGGATCTATCGGCAGGGATCGCGTGGGAGTAGCCGAGCGGTCTGGAGCGCCACGTTGCGGATCGCGAGGCCTCCCGCGTCGGAGGTTCGAATCCTCCCTCGGGCATGGATGTTTGTGCTGTCTTCAGTATAAATTAGTTCATAAGTAGTTTGTAAGTTTGGGGGCTGATGACCCCGCAGTTAACTCCCATAAGCTTTACAAACATTTGAACATTTTCGATTGGCAGGACACATTCTTAGACATCAAGGAATCGTGAATTTAGCGTTGGAGGGACGTGTGTGGGGTAAAAGTCGCAAAGGGAGACAAAGAGTTGAATACAAAAGATTCAAAAAATGTAGGGTGCCGTTCTTAGGAGATGAAGAGGCTTGCTGAGGATAGGGTTTTGTGGAGAGCTGCATCAAAACAGTCTCTGGACTGAAGACCACAACTACAACACAATGTCTGCCTTCATGATTTGCAGTTTGTCCAAGTCCATCATAATGTTAGTGGTGCTGTAATTGTTATGAATTTGAAGATATTCCATAACCTGTAATCTCCCAGAGTTGCCACCATTAAAAGTAAGAACAGCGTCAAAAACACACAGTTCAAAGACTGACGAACACACACGGCTAGCGGATAACTGTTGTTATCAAACGCAAAAAAATGTACAGTTCAAAGAGTTTACTGCGAAGTACCGCTAGTGTAGGCAGCTTACGAAACCGACACTTCTCTACATAACAAAAGAAACCACTTCCTTTTAGCTTAGAAACAGGAGACGGACATGGGATACTTTTTGTCCCATTTGACCGCGTATTATATCATAATTTGAGAAAAATTGAAAGTACGCTTGCAGCTGGGATCATTTTCTCGATTCTCCAACAATCAGATTATTCATTCGCTACTCGCCTAGCGACCAAGTACGCTGTGACAGAACGAACAAATACGCCAAGGAGGTTAGAATAAAGGGAGATGGCGCTATGCACACAAGGTTAAAACTGTCAGACAGGTTTAACATGAAACGTTGTTTCTTTACAAACCCTTCCGTATTCTTACCTCCATGATGTTATCGGTGGTGATTGCAAAGATAGAATTGATGTTATTTCGTGGTATTTTTGAGTGTTATGAACAAATTAAGTACAGATCGTGGTTTACTTTTTAGAACAATGCCTCCATTGCGTCGGCATAATGTCGGTCGACGTACGTGCAGCGCAGTCTTACTACGTGATCGTAGTCAATGAGACCGACGAAGATCGTACACAGCGCTTGGAGGTAACTCGGAAATAAATTCTCAAGCGCGATCTGTTAGCCGGCCGCGGTGGCCAAGCGCTCTGCGGCGCGTCAGTCACGGTCTGCTCGGCCACTACGGTCGGGGGTTCGAATCCCCCCCTCCGGCATGGATATTTGTGCCGTCCTAGTTCATAAGTAGTTTGTAAGTTTAGGGACTGATGACCCTGTAGTTAAGTCCCATAAGCTCTACAAACATTTGAACATTTTAGCGATCCGTTATGACTCTGAAATAAAGGATACAGTCGAGTTAGAATCCCGCAGTTGCAGTTTACGCACGAAATAATTTGGGTCGTCGACAAAACGGCCACGCGTGGCAATTATAATTGAAAATTTGGGATGCAGATACAATCCAGAAGTCGATTACGCAGCGGATGTATCAGTTGGCTTCGGAACAAACTGTCGCCACCTAAAATTTAATTGGCTATCTCAAGCTTTGCCACGATTGGTCGGCTTCATTCCCACGATCCAACAGCTGTTGCCAACATAGCTATACCACGCATGAGTCGCGGCTTGTAAAATTTTACCGGTTTGTAGCAATGTTGTTAATGGTGTTTCAATGAGATTCCTAATAAGAAAAAGAAATGAACGCAACACAAAGACTCGAAACGTTGTATTGTCATCCCACTTATTTTATTTCAATGAATTGTTTTGTTTCATATGGAATTTCTATCACTGAGGTATGATCATGCTCAATTACGTTGTATCTAATTCAAAAACTGTGAAGATGATATACATGTCTTATAAGAAACATTTCTATACTGCTCGCTACGAGAAAAATATGCTAAGCTGTGCTGTAAAGATGTACAGTTTTTTTTCTTCCCAGTCTTTTTAACATAAAATAGGAAAGTTGTTTTTATGCTTACACGTATAATCAAACCTGTTCGTACAATCCAACCACTAAACGAGCGGCCATTGAAGCTACTATCCTCACAGATAGAGCAGCTCGAAACGTCTCTCTAATAATCCGTTTCCAAATGATTTACCTGTCCATTTTGCTTCTATTCCCCATAAAGTTTTCGATGCAATAACAATAAATAAGATCAGAGAGCTTGGAAAGAGGAGACAGAGTATGGGGGAATGAAATGGATTTAAAAAGGGGAGAAGACATAGACGTAGAGAAGAAGGGGAGGAGATGGATATGGTGTGGGGTAAGAGGGAGTGGTGTGAAGCTAGGGGGAGGAGGAGGTGGACAAAGGAAGTGGAAGGAAGGAATAGACATAGGGAGAAGCTACTGCGAAGCGTTGCCGGGTTTGCTAGTATTTCAATGAAACCAACACCAAATTAATCACATCAATATTTTCATAATTTGCATTACAGTAAAAATGTGAAATTTTGTACACCCCCCCACCCTTTACTTTGCCAGCAGATGTCATTCTCTTATCACTGGCCGGAGGCGGTGGCCGAGGGGACTGAGGCGCTCCAGTCACGGTCTGCACGGCCACTACGGTCGTGGGTTCGAATCCCCCCTCGGGCATGGATATTTGTGCCAGCTAGTTTGTAAGTAGCTTGTAAGTTTAGTGACTGAAGACCCCGTAGTTAAGTCCCATAGACTTTACAAACATTTGAACATCTTATCAATAAAATTACCGTATTTTTACATTCTCTTAACTTTAATTTCATATAACTTTGAGTATCGCTCTTCGGTTGTTATCAACTCATTAAAATTAAAGTAATACACTACACGAGACACGTGTACCACATACGGCGCTAAAATTTCCAGTCCCTCACCGACCGCCGCGCCGGCTCAGTGAATCTGGAGACCTCCTGGGAAATCAGCGCCATCTGGCGCGCCCCACTGATCGACTTTGGTCTCCGGCCGAGGACGTGACGGCCATACCACCAGCGCAGCCAGTCAGGCCGAGCGCGCAGCCACGGGGTGTAAATCTGAGTCGCGCGCTTTGCTTCTGTGACGTCACCTGGCAGCAAGCGCCCAGCAGTCGCCGCAGTACCCTTACGAAACGTGCGAACAGGAAGTTGTGTTTCGCGCTCGCTCGTTTCGTGACCTGTATAGTGTTCGGATAGAAAGTAGCTTTCTCTTATTAGGGAACATTTCTTCCATATATACTGCGAAAATCGGCTGCTAAGTTAGCGTTGTAAAGAAAATTTCGAAATTCGAACTGTAAGTGGGTGAAATCATGATATTATAAAAACAGAAGCACATTTTCTTTCTGCCTGTCCCTTTAACCTTCTATAACTCGAGAACTACTGAACGTATCGTGGTGAGGTTTCTTTAAAATTGTAGATCTCACAAAGGTCTAAAAAATGTCCGGGAGAGCATGTGTCTAATTTTTAGGAGAGAAGCATATGTACCATTTTTCTCTCAGACTACATAAATAGTGATTGTGGGAAATCTATAAAACTTAGACATGTGCTCTCGAGGACTTTATTTTAGATCTTTATGAGCTCTACAATTTAAAAAAAAAACACCTCATCCCGATACGTTCAGTGGTTCTCGAGTTAAAGACGTTTAAATATTACCCGTGCCAAGTCGCGGTGCGCGACGGGTTAGTTGGTTGTTGATAATGTTTGAAGCTTTTCTTTTTCAGTCCTTTGTATGTTAGTATGTTATTGATCACAAGCGTGTTCCACCGCTGAAAAGCAATGTTTTTTGTCGAATGAGAAAAGAAAAGACGGAGAAAATGTGTTCACGGCTGCCTTATAATACAGCGGCTTGCTGCCGAGTGACGTAATACAGCGCTAACCAATGACAGTGAAGAAGTTGCTGGTAGAACTTCCGGGTTATAAGGCCGTGGTCCATAAAACTTTCCAGTTTCACCTAACGTTTCGTCCAGAGCTGCGGAGGACATGTTCAGAGGTCTTCTCACTTGCGTTGAGTCTTGCCGACTGATGAGTCGGGTGTCTGAGAGCGCCATATATACTACGAAAAGTGGGCGTGGTCAAGCTGTCACGTTATAAGCAGAGATAGTCCTTGTCAAAGATAAAACATCACTATCGATTGCAATCGGTCAGAGATAAAACCTGTCGATCTTTCAAAGCTACTGTCCATATGTCGCTAAGTTTCATAGCTTCTTCTTTCCTGTTAAAATTTTCTTTATGGCGCTCTCAGACACCCGACTCCTTGTCAAAGATAAAACATCACTGTCGATTGCAATCGATCAGAGATCTTTCAAAGCTACTGTCCATATGTCGCTAAGTTTCATAGCATCTTCTTTCCTGTTAAATTTTTCTTTATGGCGCTCTCAGACACAAATGTTTCAAATATTTGTATAGCTTGTAAGTGCCTTACTGTGGGTTCCCTGCCTTCCTCCTGACAATGCCACAAAACGTCTTGTTTACAGTGTTATATTTCGGTGTTCCCTTAGCATTCGACTATGTGGTATGTAGGCTAAGAGATAAGAAAATAAAATAAAATAAAAAAGATAGAGGAATCACCACGATCGAGCACCTGTTCGTAAAGCACGACCTGTGGTAGACTGGTTACACGACAATAACATCCCTGTAATGGACTGGCCTGCACAGAGTCCTCTCTAGAATCCTACAGAACACATTTGGGACTTTTGTAACGCTGACTTCGTGCCAGGTCTCACCGACCTACATCTTTACTTTAAAAAAAATGTTCAAATGTTTGTAAATCTTATGGGACTTAACTACGGGGTTAACTAAACTTACAAACTACTTATGAACTAACTAAGACTAAGGACGGCACAAATATCCATGCCCGAGGGGGATTCGAATCCCGACCTTAGTGGCCGTGCAGACCGTGACTGCAGCGCCTCATTCCCCTCGGACACCGCGGCCGGTGCTCTCAGACACCCGACTCATCAGTCGGCAAGACTCAACGCAAGTGAGAAGACCTCTGAAGATGTCCGGCGCAGCTCTGGACGAAACGTTAGGTGAAACTGGAAAGTTTTATGGACCACGGCCTCATAACCCGGAAGTTCTACCAGCAACTATGACATCCGGTCGTGAAATCCTTCATTACAGTGAAGAAGCCCAAACTGGCACACCTTTCTAGTCTACGTACCCTGGCGCGCATCGACAGTAGCACTGCCCGCCGGATGGCGGCTATGCGAGCAGTGAGCAGTGAGCAGTGAGCAGCAGTCATTTAGCGCTGGGAACGCGCGCTGACAAACGCCGCGGCGCCATTATGCAGGAAGAGCTTTCAAACACTCGTCAGGCGGCGTCGGCGTCGGCGTGCATTAGGCGCCTCGCTGATGGATGCCGCAGCGGCGCCGGGCCCGCCCGAGCGCCGGCGGAGAGGCACGACTTTACACGAACGCCGCGCCGCGCCGCGCCGCTATACATATTTCATCGCGGCGGCGGCGCTCGCTGCGAGAATTAATCAACTTACTGAGCGGCGGCTGCGGCGCCTTGGCCGCCAGCCAGCGACCATAATAACACTCAATAAATATGGAAGAACATCTTTTGCATTGACATATTGCGAACCGCATCGTAGGGGGACGGACGGACGGACGCGGGATGAATAATTGGGGCGCCGGAGGGTGGAAAAAATGGAGTAGCCGAACTAACAGCCGCCGCGGACGAGATATCTGGCGAGAGCAAAGGGGGCACGCTGTAAGCTTACAAGAGAGCAATCAGAAGTGTAAGTAACGGATTTCCACGGGTCTCGGAGAGTGGCGGCGCGTCTCATGTGTCCACTTCGTTCAGTGAACCCCCGGAAAAAGCCCGTCGTGAATAAAAGTTAGCCGGTCGCGGTGGCCGAGTGGACTGAGGAGCTTCAGTCACGGTCTGCACGGCCACTACGGTCGGGCGTTCGAATCCTCCCTCGGGCATGGATATATGTGCCGTCCTTAGGATAAGCTAGTTGATAAGTTGTTTGTAAGTTTAGGGACTGATAACCCCGTAGCTAAGTCCCATAAGCTTAACAAACATTTGCAACATTTGCAATAAAAGTTAATAAATAAAATATATATATAAAGTATGAATATCATTATAAATAAAAATTTATACGGCCTCAGACTGTTCTTCACATCGAAAATCTCAGACACACACACACACACACACACACACAAGTATGTTGTTGTTGTTGTGGTCTTCAGTCTGGAGACTGGTTTGATGCAGCTGTACACAATACCGTATCCTGAGCAAGCCTCTTCATCTCCACATAAGAACGGCAACCTACATCTCTCTGAATCTACTTACTGTATCCATCTCTTGGCCTTCCTCTGCGGTTTTTACCCCACACACTTCCCTCCAACGCTAAATTCACGATTCCTTGATGTCTAAGAATGTGTTCTACCAATCTATCCCTTCTTTTAGTCAAGGTATGCCAGAAATTTCTTTTCTCCTCAATTCTGTTCAGTACCTCTTCATTAGTTATGCGATCTACCAACCAAATCTTCAGCATTCTTCTGTAGCACCACATTTCAAAAGCCTCTATTCTCTTCCTGTCCGCACAGCTTATCGTCCATGTTTCACTCCCCTACAAAGCAACACTCCACACAAATGCCTTCACAAAAGACTTCCTTACACTTAAATCAATATTCGATGTTAACAAGTTTCTCTTTTTCAAGAACGCTTTTCTACCCATTGCCATTCGGCATTTTATATCCTCTGTACTGCGACCATCATTTGTTATTTTACTGCCCAAGTAACAAAACTCATCTACCTCCTTTATTGCTTCGTTACCCAATCTAATTCCTTCAGCATCACCTGATTTACTTAGACTGCATTCCATTACCCTAGTTTTGCTCTTCTTAATCTTCGTCTTATATGCATCTTTCAGCACACTGTCCATTCCGTTTAACTGCTCTTCCAGGTCCTTTGCTGTCTTTGACAGAATTACTATGTCATCGGCAAAACGCAAAGTTTTTAATTCTTCACCCTGAACTTTAATTCCTTCTCCAAATTTCTCCTCTCTTTTCTTTATAGCTTGCTCAATATACAAATTGAATAACATTGGAGAAAGGCTGCAACCCTGTCTTACTCCCTTCCCAACCACTGCATCCCTTTCATGCCCTTCAACTCTGACAACCGCTGTCTGTTTTTTGTACTAGTTGTAAATAACCTTACGCTCCCTATATTTTACTCTTGCTTGCTTCAGAAGTTAATATATATATATATATATATATATATATATATATATATATATATATATATATATATACATAGCTGCCAACTTTTGGAAAGGGCTTTCAGTAAAATCACTGGCGACAATCAGTAAAATTACGGTGACAATCAGTAAAATTCACGCATGACAAAAATATTTAACGATACTTCTGGGCTACAAAATAAAATAATTTATGAATGAAATAGTGTACTTCAATAAAATCACATTTACTTACAGAATAGGGCAATGATCTGTAGTTGAACATAACAGCCAAGAAGAAATCCAACAGCTCCAGGTGTGATAAACGTTGTTTTGGAGCATACCATATAGCAAGACTAACTTGATAAATTACACTGATTATGAAAGTCGACAAAAGCTTTACAAAATAAAAATTGGTTAATGTAACACAGTCAAGAAATCATATAGGTCCAATACACACTGCACTATGCAAATCACACGTTAATTTGATTTTAATGTCATAGTTGTGGCCTTCTTAGCTTCCTGCAAAAAGTCTTGGGAAAATGTTTTTTCATAACAGGGACCAGAACTCCTGGTCTTCAAAATAGAAATTGATTCCAGAGATTCATTAGACATTGACGATCTGAACTGTGTTCTATTTTTCTTCACGAGGCTAAAAACACGTTCACATTCTGCATTACTATGGGGTATGGTGAGAATGGAGAGCATTACTCTAGAAATTCTGTTATACTTAAGCCGACCATCGGCTCCTCGAATTCTTGATATTTGTGCCCAACTGGTATCACTTGCAGCATCTTTATTTGTAATCAAATTGTCTTCCACCTGAAGAGCTGTGAACTGTGCCTGAAGCTCATTCACCACCTCATCTGTAGTTTCATGTTCTTCCTTAAATAACATAATCGGAAACTTTTCCAAGAAAAAACGAACAGAAGAAAACTGTGCATCGTCAATTTTGTCCAATCTAGCAACTTGAGCATGCTTTAACACATCATCCTTGAGAGGAAACTTGTTGATGATGTAGTCACAGGTAGTACAAAAGTACTTTCTCACCGATGAATAGAAAAGAATTTTATCCATTTCCTGAAGATCATTCACTAGGTTGGAAGTCTGAACACCAATAACCAACTCATCATCACTTCTTTGATTCTCAATCAAGTTGTACTCAACTTCAAGTAATGAGGTGGTTTTGACAATTTTGGGCTTCACAAACTTGGCGAACAACTGCTTTAGCATATCCATTAGAAGTTCTAATAAAATATGAACTTGTGGGGAAGAAGACTGAAGAGCAACATTTAATTTGTCAAACACAGGAATAGTCACATGCAGAAAAGTACAAAAGGCTTTATTCAAGTTTGAGGACTGGAACATAAACAATTTTTCCTCGCGTGTTGTACCAGAAGTTTTGCTTTTCAGGATGGGTCTGTCACACTTGGAAGAACATGCTATTCGTTTAGGGGCATGTGTAGTAGCAGAATCAAGAAGTCTCTTCTTCTGATACTCTTTGGATCCACTTTGTTCAACTCTGGGTATTTTAAATGATGTCAAGTTTGTGGAAATGGCTTGGGTACAGGATATTACTTCCTCCTTGAAAAATGAAAGAAGCGGATCCCACTGATCCAGTAGTCTATCCAAACATCTACCTAGTGATAACCACCTAGTACAAACATGCTTAAGAATTTTCTTTGTCTCTTTATTGTGCAAGCTCTGAAATTTCTGAAGACGTTCTTTTCTTTTGGCACTCTTCTCTAAAAAATAAAATATATCGACAAGGATCTCATCGACTTTAAGAGATAATCTTCCCGCACCTTTTTCAGCTGCTAGATTAATCAGGTGGCAAATGCAACCTACGATGGCAATACCTGGTCGAACTTCCTTCAGAACTGCTGCAACACCATTTTTTTGTCCAACCATAACAGGAGCATTGTCGGAGCAGAAAGCGACACAGTTTTCAATTGGAATGTTAAAAGTTTTCAGCTGTGACAACATCAGGTTACCTATGTTTCGCCCTGTTGAGTCCCCATCTAATGCTGGTACGGATAGCACAGTGCTCACTACTTTTTCCTGAGTAAAATCAAAAAACGTCACAACAATAGGATACAACTTTGTGTCCGTATCATTGCTTCCATCTGTTGCCAATGAAAATGGTCCATTCTGAAGGAACTTAACAATTTCAGATGATGCATTTTTTGCCATTGTTTTGACAATGGATGTCGTTTTCGTGCGACCACAGCTATATTTTTTCGCCACTTCTGATGTGGGAAACATCTTCTTAAATAATGCACCAGCGTGATCAGCGGCACTTAAGGGCACATTGTGTTCCACCAAAAAAGAAGTAAAAAGACACTCGGCCCTAATAACATCATTGTCGAAGTTTCCACATTTGGCAAAAAAGGCGTTGATTTTGGTATTGTCTTCCTTGGATTTGACGCAGCTTAAGTGTTTAGCGCACTTCACGTGATTACTCAAGTCATTTCTTCCCCCATGTGCAATATTAATGTCGCAGCCACATACCGTGCAAAAGGCAAATTTTTCACCTTTCTTTGATTTTAGTATGCACGGAAAATCGACAGAATATGAATTTTTAAATGTCTGAAAGTATTGTTTCTTGTTCGATTTATTCATGACGAACAATAGCAACAGCGAATAAAAATGTCCAACAACACGTGTCTCGCTATGGAGTGGAACAGCGAAAGGAACCTGGATCACTCACTGAACGTCACTTAAAACACTATGAAGTTATAATACAAGAATACGAACTGGTAGTGCAAACACTTTAACACTTCTTTAAAATATGTCACACGCTTTGAAAGGACGATATATTCAAGGAACGCTAACTTTGTAAACAAAGGAGTAAACGGGTTCCACTTCAACAAAAGAACGGATCGGAACAAACAACTTAAGAAGCACAGCCTATCGACACCTAGATTCACACGGAAGAACTGGTTACCGGTAGCGGCTTTAAATTTGAGTCCAATGACGACACAAACATCACACGGGTAAACGAACCAATCATATCAATGCGTAAGTTATCGACTATCTTAGACCTGCCTTCGACCCCGCGAACAATCGAATGTTCGGAAGATCGAGTATCGTAGACCTACCTTCGACCAACGCAAACAATCGATTGTACGGAAGAAAATGGATGCGATTATCGAATTTAGATGTTTCAAATGTTTTACCGCAAAATCGTAAAATAGCACTGTCCATCCGTAAAACCGTAAAATCCTGCAATTTCCGTAAATTTTACGGAAAAACCGTAAAAGTTGGCAGGTATGATATATATATATATATATATATATATATATATATATATATATATATATATAAAGTCATGTTAGTTACCCTATAACTAAAGAACGTCTGAACCGATTTGGCTCAAAATTAGTGGGGAGGTAGCTTAGAAGCAGGAGACGAACATAGGATACTTTTTGACTGGTAAAATATAATAATTTGAGAAAACTGAAAGTACGCTTGCAACTTAGCTTCTCCAACAACCAGCTTATTCATTCGCTACTCGCCTGGAGACCAGATACGTTGCAACGGAGCGAACAAATACGCCAAGGAGGTTAGAATAAGGGAAGATGGAGTTATCTATGCTGAGATCAGGCATTGCTTGAAGCCAGAAAGCAACGGGAAAATCTATCAGAAAATTTCAGAATTAGAGAAAACTAAAAGTGTGTGGAATCGCGTCGTAATAATGACCCTTTACCATTATAGTCTAAAATCTAATATCGGTCGGCGTTTGCGCAACGCAATCCTACTACGTAATCGTAGAGGTAACGAGACAGCAACGATAATCACAGGAAAGTTCAAAGCAGAGGATGTTCTGATTCCAAGAATACCATCGATTCAAACCGACTTGACGTTTCATTTTAAGCGTGACCAGTTACTTATTCGCCCCAGTCGTTGGACGTTTGTGGAATAAATCTTGAATCGCCTTGTTTATCCCATGGGTAGTTGTACGTGGCGTGTTCAAGAGTTGGTAATCCATCTGCACAGTTAGATTTCTCTCCGGACGGAAAGACATCGACTAAGGCAGGGGAAAGGAAGCGCTGGGGAAATGGAAGAGGGAGGAAGGGATAGACATAGGGAGAAGAAGAGATGAGATTAGCATATATATCCCACACACATTAGCTACTGCGAAGCGTTGCCGGGTTTGCTAGTTAATGATAAAGGTGAATCATTAAATTAATATTTGTGGTTCGGCGGGAAATCGAACCCGGACCTCCATGCTTACTAGGCAGACGTCTTACCGCTAGACCACTGCATCACTAGCAATTCAGGCGCATCGGAATAGTCTAAGCCTGATTTCTCTCCACGTCACAAACTTTAATTCAGATGTGGCAATGTTTCATAGGAACACAGAAGCTGAATTAAAGTTTGTGACGTGCAGAGAAATCGTGCTTGGACTAATCCGAGGCGCCTTAATCGCTTGTGATGCAGTGGTCTAGCGGCATGGAGGTTCGGGTTCCATTCCGGATGCATTACAAATTTTAATTTAATGCTTCACCTATATCATTAATGTCTCTAAAATATAAAGTGTTTTTAAACTATCATTCTTCGTTTCGTTCTCCTATCAGATCATTTTATATGCACACTCAAAGTATTTTTATCCCATGAAGAAGGTTTTGCGTCACGGAGACAGCACGTATACGGCCGCTTAATATAGGCGGCAGTGGCAGCAGTGCTGAAATGCGCATGCGCGACTGATGATCAAATTCATTTCTGATCGCCTTGGAGGCAGCATATGGGCGCTCACGCGACAGGGAGGGGTGAGGGGAAACTCCGCCTTTAACATTGGCGTTGGAGCTGGTAGAGACACCAGCTCTTGGAAACTCGAGCTCTGGCGGTTACGCACGAATGATTCCGAACTAAGACAATGGAGCTATTGGGCACCTCGCCTTGCGCATACGCAAATCCTCGATGAAGGCAACTTCCAGCCTCATATTTGTTTTTGGTACATTGAAGATTCTTTAAAAACGCGTCATATTTGGTAAAATACCTTATAACTATAAATTAAAGACACATCAACTGTAGAAGTATTCATAACCCCCTAGAATGAATAATAATGAAGTAAATACTCTACACCTAGCACGAATAGCCGTGTTTTTAGCGCCAATGCGTTCCGCTGTCGGAGGTTGTGGGTTAGAGACCGACTACATGCAGGTTTCTTAAACTCAATATTCTTTTTCACATATACGAGAACAACAATGGCATTTGTATTGTTACTTGCCACATATATTTTTACGTTTTAGCATCTGTGTTGCGATTTTGAGGATAAATGACATTTATACTCTTCGTTATAACAAATATTCAACTGTTCGGCAAGATGTGGGGGACAGCAGAGTAAGGTCATAAGGGGATGTTGCTTACAGTGTCACGTGACCGAAGGTAGCTCGTCTCTTCATCGTAACAGACTCAATTTTGTTACTGTCACTTGACACTGCAATCAATTACATATTCATAATGGTCTTGAGTTTACTATAAAAGAAACATAAATAACGTTCCGTATCTAGTACAAACAAATTACTTAGGTTTAAGCTTGGAAGAAAATTGTGAAATAAAGAAGCTTGGTAGGTCGAAGCCTCTGTTCGAGTTGAAGCAAGGACAAACAAACCGAGGTAAGACACAGTTCAGATATTTTAACAAAAATATATCTAAAGGGCAGTTATTAGACTCGAATGGCATGAAAGGGAAGCATTAGTTGGGAAGGGAGATAGACAGGGTTGTAGCTTTTCTCAGATGTTATTCAATTTGTACTTCGAGCAGGTGGTGAAGGAAAGCAAGGAAATATTTGGAATAGGGATTAAAGTTCAGGGTGAAGGAATAAAAACATTGCGTTTTGCTGATGACATTGTAATCCTGTCAGAGACACCAAAGGACCCGGAAGAGCAGTTGAATGGAATGGATAGTGTGTTGAAGAGAGCGTATAAAATGAACATTAACAAGAGCAAAACAAAAGTAATGGAATGCGGACTTAGGAAATCAGGAGATGCTGAAGGAATTAGATTAGGTAACGAAACAATGAAGGTGGTAGATGAGGTTTGTTACTTGGATAGTGAAATAACATATGATGGTCGCAGGACCGAATGGCAATGGGAAGAAAAGCATTTTTGAAAAAGATAAATTTGCTTACATCGAATATTAATTTAAGTGTAAGGAAGTCTTTTCTGAAGGCATTTGTGTGGAGTGTTGCCTTGTACGGGAGTGAGATATGGACGATAATCAGTGCGGACAGAGGCTTTAGAAATGTAGTGCTACAGAAGAATGCTGAAGATTAGGTGTGTAGATCGCATAACTAATGAAGCGGTACTGAACAGAAGTGGCGAGAAAAGGAATTTTTGGCATACCTTGACTAAAAGAATGGTTCGCTTGGTAGGGCACATTCTTAGACATCGAGGACTCGTAAATTTCGCACTGGAGGGAAGTGCGTGGGGTAAAAATCGCAGAGGGAGGCCAAGAGACGCGTATAGTAAGCAGATTCAAATGGATGTGGGTTGAGGAGATGAAAAGGCTTGCTCAGAATGGGGTGGAGGGCTGCATCAAACCAGTCTCCGAACTGAAGACCATAACAACAACAAATATCTAAAAGGGAGGGGGAGGGGCAAACGGGGGCACTTTCTCCCAGCGAAACTCGCAGAGGTATGCCAAACTGTCTCTTTGGAACCCGAGCGGGGAAGGGGGCCACTATCAAGATTTGGCACTCAAAGACGTGAACCCCCAGTCACCTGAAGCACCAACCGGCACTGCTCTCCAATATGTTCTAGAGAAATGTACCCCGATATGAAGATATCCGCTCTTTTTAACGACAGTCTTTGGTTTCCCATAAAACTGACGTTGAAGTTCACTGCGCGATGTAAGACGTGTAACGTTAGCGATGCACCAACCAAGTAAGCGGGTCGCAGCGGTGAAGGTCTCCAGTTTATTTTACAGAATATAAACAAACAGTGTACACTGCGTGAAATTAGCAAAAAATATTCAATTAAATGCCTTAGTAACATAATTTTCATGTAATTATTACGTAATCTTACTCGCTATGCCGCTGCAAAGCAGCCGAGCGCATTGAGGCACTATGCTACGTTGCCAGGCCATTCCCCGTAGAGGGTTCGAATCTCCATCGGGCATGGATGTTTGTTCCGTCTTTAGCGCTTAAGCGCTACTCAGAGTTGTTTTCGTGTAGTACTGTTTGTTTTGTTTTGGCCAAGCGCCGCTTGTAACAGTAGTTGTCCCTGTGATGGTTTCACTATTGTACTTGTTGTTTGTCCCTAAGTGAATAGACAACATTTTCTTTGCTTTCGTTATTGAACGCCCAAAAGGTTATTTGTTACAAAACAAGTATCATTTTTAGGAGTTGTCTTTCCTCCAGGTCGCAGAACGTAACGGAATTGGCTACGAGGATAAAACTATGTCCTAGTAGTAATGTCTCCCTTAGGGTACTTTCTTTACTCTTTGACAGAAACTCTATTCCAGATACAGGCAGCGCTCACAGGATTGGAGCATCACCCACTCCCCAGCGTTGCAAGAAGTAACTCACAGAGTAGATTCCATAGCCAGAAAGTTGAACAATCTGCATATGTCACCGCCGACGTTTCCCGCTTTCGATAGGGCTTTGGAACCTTGGCCGAACTATGTAGAGCGACTGGAACAACATTTCCTGGCACACGGAGTCCTAGAGGTAAACCGGCGTCGGGCTTTCTTCTTAGCAACAGTCGGGCCCCAGGTGTACCGCTTGATTCAACAATTGAACCCGGAGTAGTCGTCTGAAGATCTCTCGTATGCCCACATAAAACACTGCTTGTCTGAGTACTTTGACGCGCAAATACACGTCACCTCCGCTCGACAGGTTTTCTTTTCCTGTCCAAAGTCCCCAGATCACATAGGGAATGTATTATGACGCTGCAGGGTCTCTCTCGTGATTGCAAATTCAAGTGCGCCAACGTCGCCTGAAAGCAGTCCTATGCTCCTGCATTGATTGGCGACATGGTGGTGTTTCACGCTCCGGACGAGGGTCTTCGAACTGAGAAAGTTGCAGGACCCGTCGCACCTGTCTGTCGATCATCTCTGGCTTTGAACAGGCTCACCGGCTGCCGTCACCGCGCTTTGATCCCACCGTCTTTGCGGCTCACCAGTCCTCTGGCTCCGAGCGGCTGTCTCGTCCGACCTTGGAAACAGGCCGACCAACGGTCTTCTGCACGCCTTCCCTCTTGTCTGGACTGCTTTCGTAAACACCAAGGAGCAGAATGCCCCCACAGACAGTCTAGGTGCAGGTTTTGCCGCCGAACGGGACACATCGCCGTTCTTTGCTAGGTTTCACAGGAACACCGCGTTGACACCACAGTTGCGGAGGATGGACAGGCGGTTGATGAATCATTCGCACAGGACTCTAGAGACCCTCAGTACGATGACGGACAAGTATTTTCTGTCATTACTCAGTCTGGAGCTCGGCTCCTCATCACATTGGAGCTCAGAAATACTTCTGTGGTCTTGCAAATCGACACTGCCTGCCCCCGTGTCTATCGTGGATGGTGACACATACGAACAATTGCGCTCTCTAGCGTTGTCACCCTACACTCCGAACTTGCACAGTTTCAGCAATCACCATATACAAGTCGACGGCGTTTTTTCGACCCAAATCGCTTACAACATCCATGTTTTCACCGCTCAGTTTTTAGTGGTGCGGTCGGCTGGCACCTCAAATCTTTTGGGCTTAGACGTTTATGGTCGTCTGGGTTTGTCAGTACAGGACGCGGTGCGGGCAGTCTCGACACCATGCTCCGAGGCCCTACTCGCGCCGTTGATCAAAATTTCCGAAACGCTGTTCTCATTTTCCACACCTAGAGTGACAGGATTCAAAGCCCATATTGAGCTGCTTACCACTGCTGTTCTTCGTTGTTTTAAGGCGACGCCAATAGTCTTAGTCGAGAAGCCGAATGGCGCCTTCCGCACCTGTGGTGATTTTAAAGTCACGGCCAAGTCGCAGTCAGTCATTGATGCTTATCCTGTACCGTCAATTGATGATATCCTAGCGCGTCTCCCAGTCTCAACTGTCTTTGCTAAAATTGATTTGAACGATGCTTATTTGCAACTACCATTGGACGAGGAATCACAGCAGATCCTGGTCATCAATACCCTGTGTGGCCTTTTTCGGTATAACCGCCTTCCGTTCGGAATTGCCAGCGCCCCCACCATTTTTCAACGTTACTTGGAGCATGTCACCAACCAGGTACCCCGAGGCTAACGTGCGGTGCCAGTAGGAAAAGTGCGAATTTTTTGCACGGGAGGTCAGCTTTGTCGGTTTCAAGATTGATGCCCAAGGATTACGTCGAGGTGATCTAGAACCTACCTCCTCCCACTAACGTGCAACAATTGCAATCTGTCCTTGGGTAGATACATTATTATCGTCGTTTTATAGCAAATGCTGCCGACCTATCAGCACCCCTTACGAGGTTATTGCGAAAAGGGGCACGTTGGACCTGAGATGCAACTTGTTATTAGGCTTTTGTAAGGCTCAAGTTAGCTCTCCTTCAACCCAGATGTCTGGCTACTTACGACCATTCCCTTCCCCTCGTCGTCTCTGCTGACGCCTTGGACTATGGGTATGGTGGTGTACGGCGTCGAGAGTCCGGTGGCCTTCGCTTCCAAGAAAATGACGTACGCTCAACTGAAATATAGTCAGATTGAAAGGGATGCTTTAGCACTGGTCTTCGCCCTGACGAAATTTTACAATTACGTTTACGGTCGTCACTTCACGCTGCATACAGACCACAAGCCCCATGTACCTCTTTTTCACCCTGGAGCTGCCGTGCCCACCCCTACAGCACGCCGTCTCCAACGTTGGGCTCTTTTCCTAGCAACATTCAATTTCGACATTGTGTATCGCGTCTCTGACAGGCACGCGAACGCCGATTTCGTTTCCCGGCTGCCGGGTGGAACGACCAAGCGTTTGACACCTCGCCATTTGTTTGCTTCTATGTGGAGTCAGACGTGGACGCGGTTCTTGCCGCCCTCCCGTTGGTCACCAACACAGTCTGAAGAGGCAACACTGCAAGTCCTCCGCCGCCAAATCAGTGCAGGCTGGCCGGACAGCCGTCGTAGCACCTGCAATCCGGAAATCCAACATTTCTGGGAGCACAGGCATAGTCTTTTCGTCTGCAGTGGAGTCATCCTCATGCATAGTGACTCCGACATTCCCCGGGCGGTCATCCCACAGGCGTTGTGTCCTCGACCTCCGCCTCGTTGGTCATTGGGGACTCGTCCTCACCAAACAGCTGGAGCGGCGACACCTTTATTAGCCTGATGCTGCTGTTCCTTGGGAACGTCTTCATGTAGGCTTCACGGGGCCCCCAGTTTACTTCGGCCGAGTTCAAGCAATTTTGTTCCACCAATGGGATTTCTCTCATCCATACCACCCCCTTCCATCCGGCGTTTAACGACCAGGCGGAACGTTTCGTGCCAACATTGAAGACCCAACTCCATGAACTTCTGTGCCATTACCCGATGGAAGAAGGCATGTTAATGTTTCTGGCATCGTAGTGAGCCAACCCGCATGCCGGAAAAAGTCCAGCGGAGTTACTTCAAGGGAGACCGATGCGTTCTCCCTGATCTGTTCTTGTTCCAGAGACTTGTCAGCCTTCCGCCCGTCCTGCGACGCACAATATTTGCGTCAGGTCGGCTACGCGGTCTGAGTGCGGGTGTTCTCCCGTCAGTGGGCTCGTTGGGCACCTGCGGTCATCACCAAACTCTGCGGTCAGGCGATGGCATCACTGCTGTGGGACGACGTGTCCACCGCCCGCCGGCACCACAACCAGCTCTGCCCCCGACTGATGATCGACGCAGTCCAGGGGGAGCCGCCAGTGCCTACCGTCGAACACACCATAGCGGGACCTCCGTCAGGCCCACTCTGCCGGACGCTCATGTGGTCCCTGCTGCGCTGCCGCACCCTCCTCAAGAAGACCACGAGCCCATGTATATCGACTAGGATGCTCCCATCGCGATGGGCGTTTGTGGTGCTGTGCATACTTTTGTAGAGAGGAGGAATGCTGTGGCAGCCCCTGACAGTTTAGAGTGCCCGCATAACAGGTAGCCAAGGCGGGATGCTTAGCTTCCCTTCGTAGGCGCTCGCAAGTAAAACATAAACATCAACAACGACCAACTGCATATGAAACGGCGCTGTACTGCGGCATTACTTTACGAAGTTTCAAATGTTTGTATAGCTTATGGGACTTAACTATGGGGTCATCAGTCCCTAGACTTACAAACCACTTATCAACTAGCTTATCCTAAGGACGGCACAAATACCCATGCCTGAGAGGGATTCGAACCCCCGACCGTAGTGGCCGTGCAGACCGTGACTGTAGCGCCTCAGTCCCCTCGGCCACCGTGGCCGGCGGCACTACTTTACGGTTAGCCATGTAACAGTGCACAGGCAATGACAGCGGAATAACGTATTGTAGCTCTCCGCCGATGCCGGCTTCATAAGCGCACCGACGGAGTGTGGAGAATCAGTGCATACCCACCTATGGGCCGCTGTGGGATGCTTTTACTATAGTACTTGTTGTTTGTTCTTTAGTGACTGGTCATCTATTTCTTTGCTTCTGTTATTGTCTGCCCAGAAAGTTTTTTGTTTAATAAACAGTTATAATTTTTAGCAGTTGTTGTCTTTCCTGCAGTTCGCAGCGTGTAACACGAAGTGGTTTAACAAATGTCGCAATGTTCTTGGATATTATGTGGGAAAAATGAAGATATGTCATATCTTTAATGCCTCACGCGATTTTTTTCTCTATTATTATTTTTATTTCGTTTCACACACAAATCTGCTCACAGACGACAGGGAAAACCTATTTTCCAAATTCCCCTCGTATTTTATTTTTCTCAAATGACTTTACTAACAAGTACTTACACACCTACATTATAGTCGTTGTATTCGTCAACGTTATTTATGACCTTCTTCCAAATGTCAGGACTGTGTCATATACCATTTGCGCTAATATTTATGTTGGTTCCCCGTATTGACCACCATATGGCATGGAAATTATCGTCTCTCGTGTTGCTTTGGATTCCTCGCAGTGTTTCTTCCACTCTGACAAATAGATCGAAATCATAGGGACTCACGTTGGTTGAGTACGATCGATGTTCGATTTGGAAATATTATATCTTAGTACATTTATATAACAAATTTTGTAAATACAATGATTAGAATTAAACAGATGAGATCCACTGTCATAAGTATCGACATATCTACCCATTCAGACACACGGTGATCACTGAGTACGTATTCACAATATAATCGGATCATGAGAGGCAGAAAATTTGCCGGCCGCGGTAGCCGAGGGGACTGAGGCGCTCCAGTCACGGTCTGCACGGCAACTACGGTCGGAGGTTCGAATCCCTCCTCTGGCATGAATATTTGTGCCGTCCTTAGTATTAGCTAGTTCAGCTAGTTCATAAGTAGTTTGTAAGTTTAGGGACTGATGACCCCGCAGTTAAGTCCCATAGAACAAACATTTTGGAACTGAGGCTCTCCAGTCACGGTCTGCATGGCAAGTACGGTCGGGGGATCGAATCCCCCCTCTGCCATGGATATTTGTGCCGTCCTTAGTATTAGCTAGTTCATAAGTAGTTTGTAAGTTTAGGGACTGATGACCCCGCAATTAAGTCCCATAAGCTATACAAACATTTTAAATTAACAGATTAACAATGCATAAAATTTCAGATTATGCACCCAGGCGACCTGTGTTCACGGCGCAGTGTCTTTCCAAGGCTTAATCGTTTATTCTGCACGCTACTGTTCTGCGACTGGTGCGACAGTAATCCCGTGTTGCCTAACAGGCAGCGAAACAGAATTCTAAATCTGCCAGAGCCCCTCGCTTCCATGGCAGTACCTGGGTAAGTCCCCACTGCATTATTGTCTCCGGTTACACGTTTATCCCAGTCGCGCAGCGGGGATTAGCTCTCTGATGAATTACGATATTGGTGTTGTTACACACGGTCGCTCGATGATATTATTAGTTTAGCGCTGGCACATCAGCGGCCAAGCGGAATAAAATGCAGATCGCATTTCCTGATTAGTGTCTGCAAAAGTTTCAACTTGTTCAGATCGCTCCCTAGCACCATTTGTAGCATTTAACTTTTCTCCCATCAGTAAAATGTGTTTTTCTTTTTCTCTTCAATTCACCTGAAAGAATTTCCGAAGTACTTGCAGCACATATTTGATACCGTCAAAAAGTTGAGCAGGCAGTTGAGCAGGCAGTGAATGAATGGAAGGGGAAATTTGGATAGGCCATTAAAGTGCAGGGAGAAGAAATAAAAACATTGCGGTTTGCTGATGACATAGTAATTCTGTCAGAGACCGCAAAAGTTCTGGAAGAGCAATTGAATGAGATGGACAGTGTCTTGAAAGGAATATATAAGATGAACACTAACAAGAGTAAAACAAATGTAATGGAATGCAATGTCAGAAAATCAGGCGATGCTGAAGGAATTAGATTAGGTAATGAGACAATGAAAGTAGTAGATGAATTTGGTTATTTCGGTAGCAAGATATAACTTCTGATGGCCGAAGTAAAGAAGATATAAAATGCAGAATGGCTATGGGAAGTAAAGCGTTTCTAAAGAAGCGAAACTTGTTAACATCCAATGTTAATTTTAATAGTAGGAAGTCCTTTCTGAAAGCATTTGTCTGGAGTGTAGCATTTTATGGGTGCGAAACGTGGACGACAAGGAGTTCGGATAAAAAGATGATGGAAGCTTTTGAAATGTGGTGCTACAGACGAATGATGAAACTTAGATGGGTAGATCACGTAACTAATGAGGAGGTGCTTAACCGAATCGGGGAGAAAAGGAGTTTCTGGCATATCCTGACTAAAAGAAGGGATATATTGGTTGGACACATTGTGAGACACCAAGGAATTGTCAACTTAGCATTAGAAGGAAGCGTGTGGGGGTAAAAATCGTAGACCGAGGGACGAATATAGTAAACAGATTCAAAAGGATGTATGTTGCCGAACGTATTCTCAGGTGAAGAGACTTGCACAGGACAGGGTAGCGTGGAGAGCTGCATCAAACCAGTCTGCGGACTGAAGACCACAACAAAAACAACAACAACAACAACAAAAAGTTGTGAGACTTGACGTCTGGAGGATAGGCACCCACACGAATCTGTGTGTTGCACACGCTGACATTCCAGGGGGCTGACTGTCGTTTCAGTTGAGGATCGTAGAGAAAAGACCATGTTTCGTCTCCTGTTATTATGCGGACGAGAAACGAAGGATCATCGTCCGTACAATTGATCAGGTCACCACAAATCATCAGCGATCATCATGTTGGTCTTACAACAGGATTCGTGGCACACTGTGCTGGGTAATACACATTGAGGTCAGAATGAAACTTTCACTCTGCAGCGGAGTGTGCGCTGATATGAAACTTCCTGGCAGATTAAAATTATGTGCCAGGATCTTGATTCCAACCTGGGACCTTTGGCTTTCGGGGGTAAAGGTCTCTATCAACTGAGATATCCTGGCACGCTTCAAGGTCAGTCCTCACAACATTACTACCGCCGGTACCTCGGCTCCTACTTTACAAATTTCGCAGAAGTTCTCCTGCGGAACTTGCAAGACTAGCACTCCTAGAGGAAATGGTATGGTGGAGACATGGCTTAGCAACAGCCTAAGGGATGTGATAGGGATAGCGGGAGCGGCGGGGAGTTGCTAGTAAAGTTAACAAAGGATACTCTGTTCAGGTTCCTCTGACACATTTTATTTTAACCAAAATAAAAAATAGGAAAGAAAATCCCTTTTACAACAAGAGGCTGAAAACCGCAACAATTTCTTTCTTACCCAACTTTTTTTAATTTTTAAGAAAAACAGGAAATAGTTCAGCTTCGGTGATGCAAGTTAGAAGTCCGAAACAACCCTTTATAAAAGTAAATAAATATGGCAAGCAAGTAGACTTTCCCATAATAGAAGCAATCGGGAGCTCTCTCTTTAGTTCGCGGCTCTGTCGCGAACTAGTTCATTGTTTTAGTTCGTCCACTCCCAGTGACGGCTGAGCGGCGTGGTCTGCGTATACAGGTGGAGGGAGAAGTTCACCCACCTAGCTGCCTCATGCGCTTGCTGTGTGAGCCGCTAACGATATCATGCGGAAAAAAAGAAAAGAAACAGTTTGTGGATAATTTCTCGCGTTGAAGTTCAGAGTCATTTATATATCTTGGCATTATGGAATTTATTAGTCAGATATTGCAGAGTGCAGAATACTTCAAAACAGAAATTTTGTAGCACTGAAGTACGTAATCTAGCAGGCAGACGCTCACCTCGAAATGGCTCTCGTTAAGAAAAGGCTAACACGTGATTTTTAATTCTGCTGGGGGCCTCTCGCTATTGCCCGTCGATCTTCGGAAAAGAATCCAACGAACTAACAAGCGAGATACGTTTGGCATAATAGTTCGCGACCGGTAACGCATGTTTTAGTTCGCGACCGAATGCACATATTTTAGTTCGCGGCCTATCCGGCATATTTTAGTTCGCGACCAATTGCGCATATTTTAGTTCACGAATGATCACGCATATTTTAGTTTGCGACCGATTGCACATATTTTAGTTCGCGGCCTATCCGGCATATTTTAGTTCGCGACCAGTTGCGAATATTTTAGTTCGCGAATGATCGCGCATATTTTAGTTCGCGACCGGTAGCTCTCCTTATAGTTCACAGCTCGGCCACGAAGTAGATCGCTCTTTTTAGTTAGTCCGCTCTTTTTGGCTTTTGCTACCGCAACTAAAAGAGCTCTTTCTTTCGTTATGACAACTTTTTTGATATATTAATCAGTGTTGCCCAAGCGTGTACCATTGCCCGTATTTTTGAGCGACTACACATCAAATACTTAAGCATACAAACCAGTTATTTACACGAATGGGTGATACAATGTTATTCAACTACTTTGTACACAGAGTACTCGTAGTAAATTTTATTTGGACAATGCTGAATACCTTAGAAAAGAAAATTTGTGGCAGTGAAAAATGAAACTACAGCTGAGCTGCATCTCAGCTCGAAAAGACGGTAACTGTCAGAAGGAAATCACGTGATTCTGCGCGCTCTCACGTCCTCTCGCTGTTCTCCGTCAGTCTTCGCAAAAGGAGCACACGAACAAAGAGGCGAGGGATCTGCGAACTCATTCACGTAGATCGCTTGTGGGAGTGCTCTTCCGAACTAGTTCTTCCGCGAACTACACAAGACTACAAACAAGACAACCAGGAGGGGCTGCAAAATTAAGTAAAATTATCAGGCTGAAGGCTAAGTTGAAAAATTTTTGAGGTAAGTTAATAATGGGCTGAGGGCCTAAAGTAACCTTTTATAAATACAATGAAAATAACACAATAAAAGGGAGCTATAAAATTTAAGTAAAAGCAGCTGTTTTAAATTATCAGGCTTTCGAACACCATCCCAAAGGAAGACTTCGTGCCAAGTTCCAGGACATTTATCGTTGAAGTCAGCTGTGCATAGTTGTGGAAGGAGTGTTATGCCGAAGGTCAGTAACGTAACTCTAGTAAATAAATCATGAACGTTTATGTTACAGGACTATTCCCTCGAACTTCGTCAAATGTTGTACGTTGATGTTGATGAATATTGGGGATAAGTTTATTTTAACTATATCTATAGAATATTCCGTCGGTACTTGGAGGAGCACAGACATATTAAAAACTTCAACGCTTTGTTGAGCATGAAAGAAGCTGGAGACGTAAAAGAAGAGTCTGCCTTTGCTGAGCATGCTATAAATGAATGTAATGCTTATGACACCAAATGTGTTGCCCTCCATAGGGGAACTAAGTGGAGAAAAATTTCGTTATTAGAAATTCTATCTATTAATAAACATAAATTTAAGAATGCAGACCAAATACAGTTCCGTCGTTCACATTTATTGAAGAAGGCCTAATGGCAACTTGCTAATGTTTGTCTCACAGTGTGCTGTTAACTTGGTTATAACTATTCCATACCCTCATTCTAGAGCCTCCCCTCTGCCGTCATTCCCCTACCCAACTTCTTTACCCTTGAACACATTTTCCATTTTACACCAATACTCAAGTATACTGTAGCCTCTAACTTACAAATTCATTAGCTTCTGATTATTTCAATCAAAAAAGTATAGTTTCAAATTATTTAAGTACTCCTCTGGGATTTACATTATGCTTTTATTATTATACATGTGGACAAAGTTTTAATATTAATAGTATCCACAGTATCAATATTCAAATTTAAAAGAAGCTGAGATGTATTCATTCAGTTTGCACTTAATTACAGTTTATATTATGCTTGTTTTCTGGCATTGATATATTGTAGAAAAGAATCCCGTATTTTTGGATTGCCATCTTTGTACAATTGAGAACTCACACCATTGGCGAGCGGTCTGTGGCGCACCAGTCGCAGTCTCTACGCCCTCTACGGTCGAGGGTTCGAATCCTCCCTCGGGCATGGGTGTTTGTGTTATTCTTAGAGTAAGTTTAATTTAGTCAAGTACTTAGTGTGTAAGTCTAGCGACTAATAACCACGACGTTTGGTCGCATAAGACCTCACGCACATTTGAACATTTTGATCACACCTTTGGATGGACTATCTGTGTAGTATTAAGATATATGATGATGGCCTAAGAAGCCGAAAACCGGTTCACACCAAAACAGTAAAACGTTTGTAAATCTATCGGACTCAACTGCTGGATCATAAGTCCGTAGCTTACAAACTACTCAAACTAAGCTAAACTAACCTAACGACAACACAAACTCCCATGACCGAGGGAGGACTCGAACCCCCGATGGCGATCGACCGCGCGCACCGCAGCACGGCCTCCCAGTGCGCACGGATAATCCGCCGCGGCCCAAAACATAAAGAATACAAAGTGTTAAAGTTTTGATTTTACTTGTTACAGCCCTATGGAATAACAACTACCCTAATGAAGATGCAGTTTTAACGGTGCGAAACAGGTTGTGGAGTTAATGATTTATCAGCACCGATATAATGACATGCCTATGAATTTTGATTTCTCTTACAAAAAATTAAATTAAAAATAATAGCAATAATTTATTAAAATTAAAAGTACTTCTTAAGGCTATTTTCGTGACTTTGGGAAAATATAAAAAAAAAAATAAATAAAATTAAAATTTTTTTTGTAACTTTAAAAATTGATAGGTTGGTTGTTGGAATAAAGGTAGAGCTGTTCTATTGATAGGAAGCAAAGGGTCGCTACAGGGACTTGGCAATCGTGAACCAGCTAAAGGTCTGCTTTAAAGCTACTCATTCAAAATTGATCAGATGTTAAATGCAGCAATAATAATTATCATCATCTGGTAGTTAACACTCACGATAACTATCTTTTCAATCAAGCTGATTAAACATTAATTGAATACATTTATTATTCATTAAAACTATAGTTCTGTTTGGTTATGGCCGTAATGTTAATACCTGCACAGTTAATTAGGAAACAGTGCGTTTAAACTGATTGAAAGCGCAACGGATATTTTGAACACAGCAAGAACAATACGTAGTTTGCATAAGACTCATTGACAACACTATAAATTTGATTGTGAGAGAAATCTGAAAAAACACAAATCACTTTCTAATAATGCAACTGTATTATCCCGCTAACTGAGTGATTGCAGAAACTTAGTATGTTGTTCACTTGCGTGCAGGATTGCACAACAATCCATAATATCATTAATACGTCACTCCAATAAAGAAATCTGTTAATCAAACTCAGTCAATGCTATGCTTTAACTTTAATAGTTTATAATTTTCATTGAAAGGAAGAGGGTTAGCTTTCTAACGACAAAAGTGAAACAGGTAAAGATGTTCAACTTTATCAATTATTATTAGCAGAAATGATTACATTACCTTATGATTGAAGAACAACAAAAATCTTCTCAGACTAATACATATATGAATGATACAAAGTCTTACAAAGACAGAATTGAGTCTGGGAAAATCAGATTTCAAAATTATTTCATCAGTTCGTACAAAACTTGCTGCCTCAGCACCCAACTAAAGCACGTTCATTCAGTACCAGAGCTACACACCGATTCTCTCTTTCTGTTCAGCTACTACTCACATACATAATCTTTGAAAGAGATGTTACATAACAGAGTAAACCATAGACGTAGTTACTCAAAGAAGTTCATACAACTTTTTACATACAAATATCGATACAAGACAGGCGAAACAATGTTATTGAATTTGTACAGACATGTTTCAACTTCAGTTTCTCTCTTCGATTAACCGTAGAACGGTCGGGCTGGGTCTGTGAGACCCACTAGTTACTGTTTCAATGAATTTATATGCTTATAGTCGCTGATCTGACTCGAGCGCTCTGCTAGCTTCATGAAACATGCAAGAGAAAGCGTTAACATTATGAATAAGGTTTTAAATTGTTTGGACAATGTTCGGCAGTTCTCCAAAAAGTGGGAGACTGTCTGTCAGTCCCAGCCCGACCGTTTACGTTATTGATTTCTACCAGTGCGAACCTATTTTTATTCGGTGTTTCATCCAGTTTCAAATTCCTTTGTGAACCATTTCTGATGTCCTAACACCACATTATCATTGTCAATAATGTAAAATATAAAATTTCAATAGAAAGTGTTTCATACTGTGAAATTTGCAACATTTTTTACGATGATGATAATGAAATTGACGATTCTGACGCGGACCCGGTCTTCGAAATAAACACTGATCTTGGTAGCAATGGTGAAATAAGTGGGGATGAAGGGGAAGATGCTTTAATTGCAAGAACAGCAAAACTAAATACTTTGCAACATTTGAAAAAAATAGTGTTGTGCTTGGTGCACGAAGAAATGGTTTGTGTCGTCTGTTACGAAAAGTGACGATTTTAGAGGACGGTATCAAACAAACTATTCATTATAGTCACAATTTCGATTTGTACAACAAAAATTCAACAAGTCTGCTTCTCAGTTCTGTAAATTATTCTCATTTATATTTGTATTTCAATCCAATTTACTTGTACTTCCAGTGTGCTTACATTTATTACTACAAAGAAGTATATTTTATCGTTTTTTATTTTACAGTAATTGTGAAATTCAGAACGTTGAAATAATGTCCCTTCAGCATTTAGTAGGACCTAAACAATACAAAAACTCGTCGTTTGATGTAAACACACAGTTTGGCACTTGTCATAAGCATTTTAATTATTGCGTCCCACAGACCCAGCCCGACCGTTCCTGACACTATTTTTCGGCCGACCGTTCAAGGGTTAAGGTGTCTGGACAGTGTGGTAATGCGAGGATGAATAAGATTGGTATCGCCACCAGTCAGAGGGAATCGGCCCTACAAGAGAGAGGAACGCTTTTTAAGAGTGGGGCCAGGGCGAGTTTGCTTTGATACCTGAGAGGAACCCACAGTGACTTGCGAGGACAGCATTTCAGCCGGAAGGCCGGGAGCGCCTAGGTCTGCAGGTTGCTGGAGACCTCTCCAGCCGGCGCCTAATGGAAGCCAGACGACAAGAACTGGCGGTGGCAGGAGTGCCCGTTCGCCAAATGACGTCATCGACCGCGCGTTTTGTTCTCTTTGGGATCATGTCGCGCGCCTCAGGAGCCCGGGGCCGTTACTTTTTATGGGGCGTTCCGACTTCAGGGGGCAGTAATTCACTGCTCGCGGGAACATCCACCGGGGCGACCGGGTCCTTAGGGCCGTCCTCCACTGAGGTCTGTTTACACGCTTTTAATCTATTTTTAATGACCGAAAGCACAGAAATGGCGTCTTGTAACCGACGACAAGTTCAAAGAAACTCCCAGCGAGTGATCGGCTGAAAAGAACACCACAAATTAGTCGACCCGGCAAACGGAAATTTTATTGAGGCACTAGTGAGGATGTATACAACACTCTATCCACAGTCAGAGCAATACGCCCGTGAATACAGGCACCAGAGCGTTCGCAATGTCGACGCTAGTAGCAAGCTGCAGTTCTCCCATGGAGACTATCGTAGGGGTTACGCATGTAGTCTTGCGGAATGGCCTGCCTTGCTGTTTCCACCTGGTGCCTCAGATTGACCCCAGTTTCGTGTCGGTCGTACAGACCGCGTAAGATGACGTTTCATGGGGTCCGAGACATGCTCATTGAGGGACAGATCTGCGGATCGTGCTGGGCACGGTAGTTGATGCCCATCTTGAAGACCGCGTTTGGTGGTACGGGATACACAAGGACATGCATTATCGTGTTATTTATTTATTATTTAGCGTATGTGGTTTTCAAGTACAAATGGTTTACATAATTACATACATACATATAGATATATACAATGACATTTGTAATCAAATTGACAATTTAGTAAGCAAACAAAATTATATTAAAGGTGTATGTCCAGCTTGTCCATCCACTCGACGGCTTTAGGGGAGGCTTAATACAGTTCTCCAATAGTTCCTGTGAATGCACGATTTGGGCATTCCAGAATGATGTGCAGGGTCGTTTGTTCAGGATATCCGCAGTCGTACTGGGAATTATCTCGCATAGCCCATCTGAAGAGCATCTGTCCAATTCTGCCATGCCCTGTGCGGAGTCTGTTGAGTGTGACACATGTTATTCTTGGCAAGTCTGTACCAGGTACATTTATGCTAGGTGATATTTCCCTATGATTCCTGGCTATGCCAGAATTGGACCAATCATTTTTCCAGGTGGTCTTGGCATCGAAAGGGATGGATAAAAGATTTTGAACTGTTCTCCATGGTGGTCTTCTGGATCTTAGGCGACGATTGTTTGGAGTAATGTCTTGGTGAATAGGGAGATTATTATTGCCAGAAATTTTATTCCACTCATTAATTAACGCAGCTTGCCGTTTGAGATGTGATGGAGCTATATTGCAGAGAATGGAGAGCCAGGGCAGTGGGGTCGATTTTATGGTCCCCGATATGATCCTCATGGTGTTATCGTGTTGGAAAAGCATATCGCCTTGTTGGTGTATGAACGATAGAAAGAAGGGTCCACTGATCGTTTCAGTGTACCGTGTACTGTTCAATGTTCCCTCGACGATAACGAAACGAGAACGACTAGTGTACGATATGGCTCTCCACAAAATGGTGCGCGATCATGGGTGCTGTTGTAGTCGGGCCGAAACACAATGATCCCTGGCTCTGTCTACTGGACTGGTAGACCGCCCTACTCGAAGAAACGGAATACAACCACGTTGCCAAGTGGTTAGTTTCCTGCCGGACAGTATAGTTAATGGTCACTTTTCTGTGACAGAACTGGCAAACGTGCACATCGCAGCAGGACGCGCGCATGCGCAGAGCATGCTGTGCCAGAAGTGTGACCGGTAATTTTTTCCGACGTATCCAATTACTCTGAAGACCAACACACGGTACTAACAGCGACATTGGGCACTCTATGCTGACTGTACTCGCGAATGTATGGCTCTGTCTCTGTGGCCGTGTGTTGTATGCATCTTCAAGAACGTGTCAATAAAATTTCGCTCTGATGTTTCGAAGATTTCATAGTGTTCTGTTTCATTTTCCAGGAGTGTAATTGAAGCACAGTTGCAATTGCTGTAAAGAGTCACGTTGAAGGATATTGTACACGTAACTGTCGTAACAGTTTATGTTTGATTCCATGTCTGGCTCATAGTGCAGCATCGACCGTTGATAATTTATGAGAGAAAAACAGCAATCGTTCGCAAATATACGAGGCGCGTCTAGAAAGTAAGTTCCGTTTGGTTATATAAAACGAACGGTACAGATACAGAAAAAATATTGATTGTACAAAAATCTATAACTGTTAAACTACTTTTCTACATAGCTTCCGAAATTTTATAGGCAATTGTCATAGCATGGTACAAGGTTTTCTTTGCCTTTTTCATAGAATGTTGCCTCCTGTGTATTCAACCATGTGGTAACATGTTCTTTCAGCTCGTCATCATCGTTGAAGTGTTGTCCACCAATGATAGATTTTAGGTGTAAGAAAAGGATTACTGTCAAAAGATTTTTTTTTTTCACGATAATGCCTGACCTCACAAACCGAATGTGACCAAACAATTGAATTTCAATGGGACCTGTTTGATCATCCTCCATCATACAGCTCGGACCTCTCTCCTAGCGACTTTCATCTCTTCTTAACCTAAAATCTGTCCTTGGTGGTCAACACTTCAACGATGATAAAGAGCTGTTACCACATGGTTGAATACACAGGCGGCAACCTTCTGTGAAGGATGCAAGCAAAAACTTGTGGCACGCTATGACCAGTGCCTACAAAACTTCGGCAGTTATGTGGAAAAGTAGTTTAAGAGTTGTAGAATTTTGGGCAATAAAAATTTCTTCTGTATCTGTGTACAATTTCATTTTATTACTAAACGGAAGTTACTTTCTGCACACTCCTCGTATATATATAATTACAAATTGTATTTGGCTAAATGCTGGCCATCACCGGTATTAAAAGGAGTGACAGCAGGAGCCGTATTTATAAGATACGCATTTACTTTTCAAATGGAATAACAATTTTAACACAGATAGCATGATTTAAAAGTTTGAAAGACTGAACAAACTTGCAGTACGGCTCAGTATTAAAAAAAAAAAAAGTTCAAAAGTATGTATAACTTATGTGACTTAACTACGGGGTCATAAGTCCCTAAACGTACAAACTACTTATGAACTAGATAACACTAAGGACGTCACAAATATCCATGCCCGAGGACGGATTAGAATCCCCGACCGTAGTGGCCGTGCAGACCGTGACTGGCGCGCCGCAGCCCCTTCGGCAACCTCGGCCGGCGCTCAGTATTGTTTTATTGTTATACGGTGTGTATAATTATGTCTGTGGATTGAAGTATTGATTACTGTTAAGTTTCCAGTGTTTTAATGAGTCTGTATAAATTACAAATCATGTGAAACAGAAATACTTTTGTTTGTATCATTACTCGTGCACGAAGATCGAAGAATCTTCTTTCTGATAGAGCTATGTGAAACACACACACCAGAAACAGTGTTGCTTCACTTTGACACCACGGGCTCCTACAACACTGATTTTGACTATGTACATTGCATCAAGGATAGTTCCTTGGATTTTCCATAGATGTCACTCATCCCATATTAAGATGTGAACAACCAAACATGGGCAGTGCGAATGCGACGGAGTGGGTAAGACGGCTGAACAGCTCCAGTCATAACGCTAGGATGGATGTACACTGCTCGATTTGAGTAGCTATGCCATATCTAGAAGGTCAGTTCCGAAATTTGTTGTATCCGCATTGTTATGTTGGGTCAGGAGGGAACCTCACATAAAGGAAGTTTCCAGTGAACCAAAGCGGTGTTGTTTGGACATAGAGGATGTTGTGGCGTCGCTATTCGTCACAACACCGGCGGTCCACATACGTTGCCGCGCCACTCCATGAAGAGGCGGTAAGTCGTTCGAAATACCAGGTGATCAAAAAGTCAGTATTAATTTGAAAACGTAATAAATCTCGGAATAATGTAGATACAGAGGCAAAAATTGACACACGTGGTTGTAGTGACATGGGGTTTTATTAAAACAAAAAGTTCAAAAAATGTCCGACAGATGGCGCTTCATCTTAGCAGAAAAGCAATAATTTGTATAACAAATTAAGACAAGGCAAAGATTATGTTCTTTACGGGAAATGCTCAATATGTACGCCATAATTCCTCAACAATAGCTGTAGTGGAGGAATAATGTTGTGAACAGTACTGTAAACTTGTCCGGAGTTATGGTGAGGCATTGGCGTCGGATGATGTCTTTCAGCATAGCTGGAGATTTCGGTCGATCACGATACACTTGCGACTTCAGGTAACCCCAAAGCCAATAATCACACGGACTGAAGTCTGGAGACCTGGGAGGCCAAGCATGACGAAAGTGACGGCTGAGCACACGAGCACCACGAAACGACGCGCGCAAGAGATCTTTCACGCGTCTAGCAATATGGGGTGGAGCGTCATGTTGCATAAAAATCGTACGTTCCAGCAGGTGTTTATCAGCCAGACTGGGGATGATGCGATTCTGTAACATACCCGTCACTGTAGCAGTTACAAAACCAGAATCATGCAGTTCCTCGAAGACAAAAGGCCCGATAACGGTAGGTGTGGTAAATGCAACCCATACCGTGACTCTCTCGTCGTGCAATGGAGCTTTCACGACAGTTCTACGATTTTCGGTACCCCTAATTGTGCAGTTGTGGGCGCTGACAGACCCTCGGAGCATGAAGTGAGCTTCATCGGTCCAAAACACGTTACTCAACCAATCGTCATCTTCCGCCATGTTTTCAAACGCCCACACCGCAAAAGCCGTCCGCTTCAGCAAATCGCCACGTAACAGTTCATGACGCCAATATATTTTGTGAGGATAGCTTCGGAGGGTACGCCTAAGTGCCAACCAAACAGTAGTGTATGGAATGCCGGTGCAACTTGCGACTACAAGAGCGCTGACTTCCCCGTGCATAGACGAACCTGCTACAGTCTCCATTTCTTCCTGAAAACTCTCAGCACCATTACGTCTTGTTCTCGGTCGGCCACTACGGGGTCTATCGTCTAAACAACCCGTGCCTTCGAACATCGAAATCATTCTCGTAACAGCTGCATTTGTCAAGGTACCTTTCGAACCATCTTCCTATGGCGATATGATCGTAACGCTGAACTACAACATTCCCAGTCTAGTAGTACAGCCTCACTAAAAGCGCCTTTTCAGGCAACGTCAACATGCTGCGACTGCCGGTGCATCTGATTCTCTCTTTCCGTACAGCTCCTTTTATACACGATTTTCATGCGCAGTCACTGACGTTTTGCTGTCCAGCGCCACCCGTCGGACATTATTTGAACTTTTTTTTTTGTTCTAATAAAATTGTAACATGTAGGTACGTAATGGTGATGAAGAGAAATGCATAGTTTGTTAGTTCAAGTTGATAAATGTAGAGCGGTAGAATACGGAATGCGACATATATTCGTCACATCTCTCTTAATAATAAAGCAGCTCTTGTTTGGTCTTAAATTTACAAAAAATAATTTCGTTGTTTGCAAAGGACAGTTCGTAAGCATCTATTACAAGCTGTTGATGATTAACTTATGTATTTTATATTTCGACTATGTGCTACGTTGCGCTACTATTTAACTTCCAACTTTTTAAATAGCGTAAGATGACCACATTGGAATTTTTTGTGACCAGATGATGGTGGCACCGCCCATTGAAATCGGTCGTCATAAAATAAATAATTGTATTGCGATCTTGGCTTTCTACTTCCAGAGATAAGATAGCAGACAGCTCCCAACAAAATGTGTAATATAAGCGAACAAGTGAATGTTTAGGAAGAGTGAGTGCAGTGTAGATTACACCAGTCAGCTGTATTTACGAGAGACAACCGCGAGGTGGGAGCCTGCTCCCTGAACCGCGCTGCGGCAGACAGCCCCAGTGTGTCGGCCTGCGTCGCCCCTCGCCGGCAGTCGGTGGGACCAGAAGGCGCGCGGCTTGGCTCGGCTTGGCTTGGGCTGCCCCGGGTGCGGCCACGCCCATCGGCGGCGGCGGCGCCAGCGCGGGCTCCGGGCGACGCGTGGGTGTCGGCGGTCGACCGCTCGCACCAATCGATTGCTCGCCCTCGCCGCGGGCATTCCTGGCGCGGGCCGCGCCGCGTGCCTGCAGGCGCCGCAGCCTCCGGCTCTGGAGGCGGCCACGCCGAGAAACCGCACCGCTGACACACCGACACCGCACTCTCGCTCTCGCTGCGCTAAAATCACCGGCTGAGGTGTTTGTTTTACGACACGTAACTAAGGAAGGAAGGAAGCTTGGGGTTTAACGTCCCGTCGACAGCGTGGTCACTAGAGACCGAGCTTACGCTCGGAGTATTTGAAGAGCAACTAATCAAAACGTATCGTGAGTCGTGTCGGGGTAGCTCAGTCGGTAGAGCGCTTGCCCGCGAAACGCAAAGGTCCCAGGTTCGAGTCCCGGTTCCGGCACACAATTTTAATCTGCCAGGAAGTTTCATATCAGCGCACACACCGCTGCAGAGTGAAAGTTTCATTCTGGAAACATCCCTTAGGCTGTGGCTAAGCCATGTCTCCACCACATCCTTTCTTCCAGCAGTGCTAGTCTTGCGTGTTTGCAAGAGAGCTTCTGTGAAGTTTGGAAAGTAGGAGGCGAGGTACTGGCGGAAGTAAAGTTGTGAGGCGGCATCGTGAGTCGTGTCGGGGTAGCTCAGTCGGTAGAGCGCTTGCCCGCGAAAGGCAAAGGTCCCAGGTTCGAGTCCCGGTTCCGGCACACAATTTTAATCTGCCAAGAAGTTTCATATCAGCGCACACTCCGCTGCAGAGTGAAAGTTTCATTCTGGAATCATCCCTTAGGCTGTGGCTAAGCCATGTCTCCACCACATCCTTTCTTCCAGGAGTGCTAGTCTTGCGTGTTTGCAAGAGAGCTTCTGTGAAGTTTGGAAAGTAGGAGGCGAGGTACTGGCGGAATTAAAGTTGTGAGGCGGCATCGTGAGTCGTGTCGGGGTAGCTCAGTCGGTAGAGCGCTTGCCCGCGAAAGGCAAATGTCCCAGGTTCGAGTCCCGGTTCCGGCACACAATTTTAATCTGCCAGGAAGTTTCAAAACGTATATTGTTCACTTCCGGACAAAATGGAGTTTGATACGGTTTTCTGAGGTATTTTATGTGCTCTACACGCTCCTGCATTCAGATTTAATCTATCTGTGTATTTTAATACTGAAATAGTATTTGGAAAATTCATGGTTAAAACGAATCGTATGTTGTCCACATCACCGAATGAATCAGAACGTATAATGTCCACCATTTAAATTTTTATTTTGTTTTCCATTCCTCCAATTTGGCAATACTGGCGAGTTTAACAGATGAAAGGGCTTCAAATACTTCAAAGCATTGTCGACTTCTGGCATTGTTTGACACTACTTGAGCAAAATCGTTATTGTTAGCAGTGCACAGCGCAGTATAGTGTTGTAGTTTGTGTGTGTTTCTCCTAATCGATTTAGAAAAAGAATGTGTGGTTGTTGGGAAGGATGGTATACATCGTGGGACAAGAAAAAAAAAGAAGAAATCAGAACGAGAAATGGAAACTGAAATTAGGTAAATCTCCAGATTCCGCACACATTGGAAAAAAGAAAAAAACAATAATTTTTTTTCGTGTCGGCTTTAGAAGTTCCATGCAACAGCTTCACTCCTGAACATATTGTTTATGATTGCTTACATGAAGAACCTGGAAAGAACAAAATGTAGTAAATTTGCTGTACCCTATAATATCCTGCCTGTAAAAGAATGTTGTGTTGATCTAGTTTTTCACAGTAATATAAACTATTTGAAGTAAACATTAATCTTATGGTATTATAAATGATACAACTCATGTGAAGTGCGAATGTCTAACATAACATTTTCAAATATAAAAATTAATGTGAAGTAATGAAGGTGTGTTACTAAAAACGCATCAAAAAGTGTAATGTCCTATATGACGGATCAAAACGTATATTGTTCGAAATATAAATGGATTTTCTAACGTAACTAAAACACATTGACCTGTCGCAAGGTATATTCTAGTTCGGTACCTCAAAACAGATCTAACTGTAGGAAAAGCTTAAAATTTTATTGAGTAGTTTAGCAGATATTAGTTTTTCGCGTCTCCTGAAAAATTTGAATCAACGGACATTATACGTTTTGATTAGTTGCTCCTCATTTGGGTAAGGACGTGGAAGGAAATCGGCCGTGCCCATGTGGAAGGAAATCGGCCATGCCCTTTCAAAGGAAACCTCCCGGCATTTGCCTGGAGTGATTTTAGAAAAATCACGGAAAACCTACATCTGGATGGCCAGAGGTGGATTTGAACCACCATCTTTCCGAATGCGAGTCCACTTTGTTACCACTGCGCCACTTTACATCTAAACAATGCCGTTTCTTCTGTCTATACATCGGCAAGTAATGAGTGCACAATTATTATTATTATTGTTTGACGTCCTCCCTTTGGGGGAGGAAATGCTTTTGCAATCCATTTAGAAGGAAACAAGAATCGAACTACTGTCTGACATATTTGCTTACCTCAAGGTTCTGTATTGGCTCCTTTACTTTCCAAACTCTACAAAAGCGATTTACCAACTGAAAGTCTTAAAATCACCTGCTGACGAGTTTGTTTTACGACATGCAACTAAATAATGACATTTCTTCGGTCTGTACATCGGCAAATAATGATGGGTGCACAATTATTATTATTTTTTGAAGTCCTCCCTTGCCAGAATATGTGCAAACTACAAACAGAAATGCTTTTGCAATCCATTTAGATTTAAACAAGAATCCAGCTACCATCTGACATATTGGCTTACCTCATGGTTCTATATTGGCTCTTTTACTTTCCAAACAATACACAAGCGATTTACCAACAGCATGTGTTCAAATTTTCTGCTTTGCAGCTGACAGTTTTGACTGCAGAAAATGAAAAATTTTAAGACTGTCTAAACATTGTCAGCAAAGATCTTCGAGTAAAAATACTTTAGTTGTTGGAGATTAATCCCAAACCCATCGAAGACAGGAGTTTGTTTGAACACACAACTAAATATTGACATATGTTATGTCTGTACATGGGCAAATAATGGGGAAAGTACAATTATTATTATTAAAATCGAGAAATGTCTAGCTTGGTGGGCGGTATGAAGTATTTATATCGACTACGTTCCAACTGCAGAATGCAAGGTGGTCTTCCCAGTACATCTTACAGTAAAAACATTAATTTCTTTTCATTCATTCATTTATTTTTTAAATTGTGACATCTGCTAGGAAGGCCTTTTCAGTTATTTTATGGACCGGATTATTAAATGTTTTATGCAGACTACATGAGTAATCATGATTTGCATTCTGCACTGCAAAAAGGAAAAAAATCAACGAATAAATAAATAATAAATACTTCATATCGCCCCAAGCTAGAATTTTTTTGATGTTATTACAACATTGAGGTGGTTAGGCACAATCTTCATTATGGCGTCAAATTACATTATTATTATTATTATTTTCAGATTATCCCTTGCCAAGGACAGAAATGCTTTTGCAGTTCATTTCGAAGGAAACAAGAGTCGAACTACCGTCTGAAATAATAGCTTCATATAAGGTTCTGTTATGACTCCATTACTTTGCAATCCCTACACATCCGATTTACGAAAAACAAATGCATATCAGATGGTACTGACTATACAGTATGCAAACTCGGAAAAGTGTCTAAACACTTTCAACCAGGATCTTGCAGTAACGGTAAAATACTTCAAATGTTGGAGATTAATACCCAACCCATCAAAGACTGATGTTAGTGTTTTATCTAAAACGCCAACGAGCCGCTCTGAGCTGTGAAGCTATTTTCGTTCATAAAATGTTAAACCACAATTCAATCCCAAAGAACCTCGACGACAAACGTGAGAGATCACTTTCGTTCAAATCTCATTTAACAGTAGAAGCAGCTAAGGTACGCACAAGAAACAATATTATTCAAATTGTTGCCAATTACTGGTGGGAAGGAGACATGTATGGTCTAAACGCCTCTTCTTCATCAATGGTAAACTCTGTTACGGAATATCGGAATCTAGTTTGACTAATCAGCATTTATAATCTGAAGTCCACACCGAGCTCAATAATTGCATAAGAATCATCTCTCTAACCACAAAATCGGCTACACCATTCGTGTATGCTATTCTCTTCATTATAGCCCCACCAAACTTTAGACGGCAAGCTGCTTTCGTTAACGTGTGACGTAAAATTTCTGGCAATACTACCTATCCCATCCATCAGGAGATTGCACAAAACAATCCTCGTCTGAGAGACCATCGAGAACAGCTAGTACCCCAATCGATATCAAGAACATCAGGAAATGTTATTGGCCCGATTCTGGCTAATCTCAGAACTTTGGGGAACTATCACATGGAGGAAACCTACCTGGTACAAACCTACCAAGAACAACATGGTCCACACTCAACAGGCCCCGCACAGGTCAGGGCAGAAGTGGAGGAATGCTTTTCAACCGGGGCACGCGAGACACTGTTCAGTGTGGATGTGGGCCGGCACGTCATACTGGAGTGCCCAAAACGTACGTTCACTGCAATCATTGGACAACTATATGCAGCCTCCGATGAAACCGCGAAATGGATGGAAAACCTGGACATACAACTTTAATATAACTTTTCCAATTTGGATTTGTTTACTTGGTAAATAATCTATAGGAATAATTTCTGATTCAAATTTTGATAAAAAAAATAGCTATATTATCTATAAGATGGCTGTGAAAATGTAGGGTAACGTACAGTCGATAATGGAAATTTTTATCGTTTTTGGTATGTTGGTACACATGTCCTATATCTACATGGGATACTCTACAAATCACATTTAAGTGCCTGGCAGAGGGTTGAACGAACCACCTTTATACTATTTATCTCCCATTCCATTCTCGAGTAGCGCGCAGGAAGAAAGAACACCTGAATCTCTCCGTTCGAGCTCTGATTTCTCGTATTTTATCCGATGATCTTTTCTACCAATGTAAGTGGAAGACAATAATATATTTTCGCATTAGAAGGAGACTGTTGGCGATTGGAGTTTCGTAAGTAGCCAACGCCGCAGCGATAAGCGCTGTTGTTGTATTGATTCCCATCCCAGATCATGTATCATTACCGTAACGCTGTCTCCCCTGTATCGCGACAATACAAATGGATATGCCCTTCCTTTGACACTTTCGATGTCCTCCTTCAAACCTGCTTGATAGGAATCCCACACTGGGCAGCAATACACCAAACAAGAACAGACAAGCGTAGTGTATGTAGTCTCCTTAGTAGTTCTGTTGCATCTTTTAAGGGTTCTGCTAATAAAAAGCAGTCTCTGGTTCGCCTTTCCCACGACAATATCTACGTGTTCTTTCTAGTTTAAGTCACAAGTAATAGTAATTTCTAGGTATTTTTTGGAGTTTACGGCCTTCACTTTTGAGTGATATATCTTGTAAGCAAAGTTCAACAAATTTATTTTCACACTCATGTGGACGACTTCGCACTTCTCATTATCTACAGTCAATTACCATTTTTACACCGTACTGATATCTTATTTAGATCGTTCTGCAGTTGGTTTTTATCTTCAGATTCCTGAATATGTGTTCACAGTTTGAACTGTACAGCATACTTCGTTTGTTTTTGACAGATATAATGGTTGTACTTGTTTTCTGTATTCGGTGATTTTGTATTATAATAATAATTGGGGCAAAGCTATAGCATAAAATTTTGAGCGAAAAATGAAGTGCAGTAAAACACTTGAAATGTTGACAAAAAATTGTTTACGAGGGGTCAATCTCATGCCAGATTGCCGTGAGATGCCAATAAAAAAACCTCGCTGTGATTCACTCAGCACATCTAAAACAGATGACTACGTCTAAGCTTGTTATATCGTCGAATTACCTAAAGAGAAGTCCGCCTCCGTAGCTCAGTGGAAGCGTCGCTGACTACCACGCAGGATGCCCGGGTTCGATTCCCGGCAGGGGACTAGGTGTTGTGTGTGGTGTCGAACAAGTATGAAGTGCGCCCCACGTACTTACGCCGCGCGCCGCCATACACGCACGGCGCGGCGTTCTTACGACGTCAGCCACGAGCGCCCTCGACTGCAATTCCGCTCGTGGCCACGATTGCTGCATCGTTCACTTGGGACTGAGATAGGAACCAGACATGGGAATCAGATAGGTACCAGTTAAGACTTGGCTATCGGATAGGCACTAGGAATCCTCAGTAGGCAGGCCTCTATCTAAACTATGTATCAGCATTCTGCAGTCAAGAACTATGTAAAAGTTAAGTATTACTAAGTCCCTTGGCTGGTCATCTCCGTACCTGCATCCTTTATTCCTCTTTCTACTCGGCCACCGACACCTCCTTCAACCGGCCGAAACGAGACACAAAATTGTGTGTTGTCCTAATCATCATCATCTCATCATCATTTGCACGTAAGTCGCCCAAGCGGCGTCAAGTAGAAAGACTTACACTCAGGGGGCGAAAAAATCCCGTAAGGGATCTCCCGGACAAGAATACCATACGCTCATTTTCATTAACCGAAAGAGAAGTTGCTGACGATGTTTTTACATCGGACGAGTCGTTTTATGCAATTTTTCTAATGTTTTCGGCATGAGACTGAGTCGTGCCAGCTCGATTTGCATTTAGTGACGCCAGTTACACGTCGCGCACATATCGATATCCCTGCGTGCCGTGTTTCGCTTCACATTTGCCTCGCGAACGGTACGATTCGCCGCGGTCGCCGTGTGTATCTGGGGCCGCGCGCGGAAGGCTCAGCGAGTTGACGTGCGGAGGACGGAGTTGGCAGTGCTTGCCGGCGAGGAAACAGCGAGTGTGTCGAGGGTTCGAATCCCGGCCAAAGCACAAATTTTAATGCAATGCCTCTCCTTATGTTTAATACCTTTATATGTGTGTGTTCGTCGGTTTTACTAGTCCTCGTAATCGAAACGCAGCGGTTACTCTGGTCTAATGTCCGTGTGTCACATGTGTTAGTGATCATGAAATTTGTATTCTCGATCCCTACGGTTCTGTACTAACTCTCTTGAATTAATATATTTAATTGCACTATTTCTTACACTCCTAAGTGCGTCTGGGGGTTTATTTGCGGAGTGGCCGTTTGTTACTCCCGAGTGGCCTTGCCCGGGGAGCTAGCGTCTATAGTGGTAGGGTCTATTCCTTCCACGAGGAATTACTGCCGCCCGTGGATGTGCTATGCAGTTTATCTTCTGCTCGCAGTTAGTTCCTCTCCTTCATTTCCATTCTGTTCATAGCTGCGGTCACTAACCGACGTAGGTTTATCTATTGCTGCCATTCCTGTTCCGATTGTTTGTTAACTGTAAACCTGTTTTGAGCAATATCAAACTTATTTCCTGTCTGCTTGTCTAAGTTAACCTGTTTGTCACCTGATTAATTGGAGTTTTACTCTCTCAAGTTTTAAGTTGTGCTTAATTTTAATTGTTTATTTTGTGGTGTCACCTAAACGTTACGGCAACCGGCTTGACTGTTGCGGTACACTGTTCATTAATGAGCTCGTCCTTACTTAAATTTCTTGTGATTTTAGCTGTCATATTTATGGGACATTATATAAGTGCACTTTATTGTTAATAGAATAATTGCAATGGTGGCACGTGATGCTTTTGAAATTTAACTGTGGTTAGTGCATTGGCGCCATTACTGCCTCACGTCACGTCAAACATTTCAATAATTTATTGCATTTGTTAAATATAAAATCTGTACATTATCATTCAAGCTTATGTTTCTTCACTGCTTGTCCAAGTTAACTTGATTATGTTATCTGATTAATTGGAGCTTTACTCACTCTTAAAATTTTTAAGTTGCGTCTGATTTTATATTGTTTATATGTGGTCACTTAAAATATTTGACAGCTGGTTTAACCGCTGTGATGAACTGCTTATTAGTTAGCTTATTCTTCAAATTTTCCAATGTTTGTAGAGCTTATGGGACTTAAATACGGGGTCATCAGATCCTAAACTTACAAACTACTTATGAACTAGATGACATAAAAGTTTTCTGGGTATGGTACCGCGTCATGATGTAAGGCTATTACTTAAATAACCAACGTTTCGGCCAACGTTACAGTGGCCTTCATCTGGGTAACTGGTGAGAGCTGGTTGTTACTACACTTTATATTACTTTCATTTAGACATTACGTCATGACGCGGTACCATACCCAGAAAACTTTTATGTCATCTGACTCTGGCCGCGGAAGCCTACGTAATTATACTTATGAACTAGCTTATACTAAAGATGGCACAAAAATCCATGCCCGAAGGGGGGATTCGAACCCTCGACCGCAGCGGCCGTGCAGACCGTGACTGGCACTCCGGAGACCGCTCGGCCACCGTGGCCGGCTAGCTTGTTCTTACTCAAATTTATCGAGCATTATATAAGCGCACGTTGTTGTTAATAAATTTGTGACACTACACAAGCATTGTGAATCTTGCATCTTTGACATTAGGTTTAATTGTAGCTGATTCTACCGCTAGCTTCAATTTGTTATCTGCACCCTACCTACTTAATTATGACCTTATGTTTTGTGTGATGGATTTCAATCCATGTTTTATTCTGCCCTTTTCTAATTATACTACGTATGGGATTATTTTCAGTGGAAATACATTGTCAGCTCTGTGCAAGTTAAGTTAGACTTGTTTGTAATAAAGATTTTTTAAAGAGAAGTAATAATTATCTCTGATACCAGCCCTTCCATCCCAACCAAATGCCATCCTATCAGAAACCTATGTCAATGAAGTTTGTTCCAAAACTTCTCAATTTTGATCAGAAGAACCGTCACATGTACATCACTCAGGAACTCTTGAATGACGTCGTTGATGATCTTGTTTTGTTCAAAAGTGTCATTTCATTTAAGACGTCGAAACCAAAGCCTATTCTTCCCTACGGAAGCGTCCCGGAGAGCCAAATCGTAAAATGCGCACCAACTTCGATCAAATGTCAACGTTTTGCTCACTGGGTTTTTCAATTACCGTGAGACAATATTAATTTTGGCCTCAAGATGCTAGGGTCAATAAGGAGTATTACCTTGAAGTTAGGCGCCGTTTGTGAGAAGCAATACGCAAAAAGTTAAAGCATCTCATCTCTCTTGTTTCATGACAATGCACCTGTTAATTCATAGTTGCTTGTGAGAGACTTTTTGGCCAAAAACAACTCGAAAATCGTGCATATGCCACACATTCACCGGACACGGTCCCCTGCAACCATTTCCTGTTCCTAAAACTGAAGTGACCTATGGAAGGACGAAGATTTACAACGACTGAGGAAATAAAAACTGCATCTCTGGAAGTACTAAAGGCTGCACCAAAGAGTGCTTATTAAAATACTTCGAGGATTGAAAGAAGCGTTGACATAATTGGTTTCTATCTGAGAGGGTATTACTTTAAAGGGGACAACATGAATATTTTCCTTCATTAAAAATATCATGGGTAATAGGTCGTGGTCGATTTGTAAAACGTTCCATTAACGTTTCATCTTCGACTGCGGAAGATATCTTCAGAGGTAAAGTGACGAAGGGCGATGAGAACGTTGTAACGTCACAGCTGCGTCCACCTAATCCTCAATGGGCGAAGTTACCGTTACATTCTATTTTTATGCTTAATCATTTAATAATTGTTCCAATGATTTGACAGTATGGGATGCGGACAATTACGAGGTTGATCTATAACAATAAACTTTGTTAATTTCCTTTATTATGGAACCAGTGGCGTAGCCATGTCACCAAGGGCCCCGGGGCAAAAATGACATTGGGGCCCGCTTTAGACTAAAACTGTATACCAATGCAAACCTATTTCATCAGCTCCTTACCGCCCACTAGAAGAAATAATAAGGCAAACCTGAACACTGCTAAGTTAATTATGTGTCACGCAGCAAATAATATAGTTATAACCGTAAACGTTGAGCCTGGGCAGGACATGCAGATAAAACGACCCCATGCTCCATACCGATCAGCCTTATTTCTTTGATAGCCCAGTCAAAGAAAGAAAATAGGGGAAATATTCGTGTAGGATGGTTTCAGCAAAAGGAAGTTGCCGGATTTTGCATGATGAAACACTTAGTATTGAGCAGTGCCGCTGCAAGGCTGCATGAAGTAATAAGTAAAATAAGTCTACATCTTCGCTTATTATCACTACACTGGGGTAGAGGGCAGCGTTTAGAATGGACAATTCACTATTCTGACAAAGTAACCATATTTTCTCTTCTTCTTGCATGCATTTCAGAGTGCAGTTGGTTACAGCACTTCATTGGGATCTATGATTAAGGAGCACTCACTTCGGGGAATTCACTATACAAACAGTTTAGTTACCATAATAATACCGTTCTGTAACAATACATCGTACAGGCTTCATATTCAAATGTGGTCAGACCGTGTATTGTCAAAAACAGTGCTAGTAATTCAGCGCCATTCACTGTTATTTCGCAAAGATTGGCAGCCATGGCAACTCCGACTTCAACCGATAACACACTAACGGTGGCAGGGTCATGTCTTAGCGGACAAGCAAATACCTTGTCACTTTTATATTCTGAGTGGGAATAATATTTGGATTTCACTTCGTACGTTTGAGGTTTGTTGCTCAGTGTTCAAAAAGTTAAATGTTTAAAGTCCTTCATTCAACTAAAATATCATATACAATAGGTCGTCGACTATCCGAAATAATTGGGGGACGTGGATGTTCGGAAAACCTATTATTCGTATAATCGAACTGTACATTTATATTTGCCAACAACAAGTACTGTAAAGTAAATGTATTTATTCAGTATTTGGAGGTGCTCAATCCTTCACACTGTGCCGAGAGGCACGCCGCTATATTGCGAAGGCGCAGCTGTTGCTGTGAGCAGCTTTGATGCTGCCTCTACTTCTTCTACAACGCCGACAGAAGTGTGCAGATTGTTGTGCAAGGCGACTGGCGGCTTGGAATTTCAGAAGCACCACCTAGCGGCGTCTTGTGAAGGTCCCACTAAAAGCAATGTTCCGCCAGCCGGTGGCCCAGTGCGGCTACTGTGGGATACTTGGTTTGAGCGAAGGTGAAGATAATGGACGGTAGGGTGGGAGAGCAAAAACAAAAAATCGATAGTGTACTGTAACTTTTTTCAAACGTCGCTCACGGTGGTCGAGGGGGGCCCTTTGAGCTCGGGGGCCCCGGGGCACTGCCCCGCCTAGCCCTATGATAGCTACGCCACTGTATGGAACGACGAATGTTAACAAACTCTTTCCTTTAAACACACTGATTTAATAAACGCGTGCCACTACGATGAATGGCTACAAGTCCACACTGAAACATTTCAATATATAACTGCAACCCGTATGCGATACGACGGAATGGCAAAAACTTTAGGCACCACTAAACGCAGGTTACGAACTCACTGCCGAAATGCTACCGCCTCGCTCTGCGGTCGGCGGGACACTGCCGCACACCGGCCAACAAACAAAGAACATTCCAACCGAAGCATTGTTGCCAGCAGCTCTCGCTGCACATCAATGATAACTATCGTTCGACCAAAAGAGGTTACTAACCTAAAACCCTGTATCCTCACAACATGAAGGAGCGCCGTATATGTTGGCGATGTAGAAGTGGCCAGTTGCGTTTGTAACGCCTTCTACATCGCCTTTGCCTACGGAACTCCTTCAAGCACTGATTGCATTTCGCCACTTTACCTTTGATGATGTATTCCACGGCCGAAGATGAAACGTTAAGGGAAAGTTCTACAAATCGACCACGGCCTATGAGTCCGGAAATTTTAAATGAAGTTAATGCTGGGTTTGAAAGCTTACATTAACAAAAACATTTTTGCAAGACTAATAGTGTATCAAATTGTCAACAAATTACAGATGACCAGTTGCATAATATGGTTTATATGGTTTATTACGTGAAACGTGACGTAGGTTTCGGAAAATTATTATAATATTATTATTTCTATTATTTTGTCTTCTTCAGAAAATATTCCTGACAAAGTGCAGGCATATAGTTAATAGTAATATATATGAATTTAATAAAATATGTAAGAAATTAAAAGTACAGCATTAGATGAGAATATACTCACAAATTAACTCAACATAAGAGTTGTTAAATAAAAAAGAATGAAGTGCCCGTACGTAGCTATCTCCATGTCATGGGATAAAATGTAAAATATTAAAACTGTAACGTTTACAGGATTGCTGTGCAATGCCACAAACAGCCTGAGTGAGCACAGTGCGCAGACAGAACCGTAGGAACAGTGTACTCAGCCTTGCATGCGTAACTATTTCTTCCAATCTAGTTTGTATTCCTCCTCGCGAATCTTTCCATCTTCCTTTTCCGCTACCCTTCCAGCTCCCTCTCTGCTTCTGTATGTCCGCCTCAACCCTCTCCTCTATGTCCAGCTCTTCCACTACATTCTGACATTCACTGCCTATAAGCTTTCAGTTACATCACTGGCATATCCAGATCTCTTGCTCAATACCCAGATGCGCTGACAGTTTTGCAGTCCAGAAACTTTGGTCACCCCAAGCACATGGAGTCCCCAAGCTTCCTTCCCGTTAGACCGCAGCTCTCAATTTGTCAGTACAGTACAGACTTAGTGTCCCCGAATATTTTCTTCACTACTCGCAGCGTTTCGTCTACTCCTATAAAAGTTCTTGCGTGGCTGGCTTCTCCAAAAAACTGATACATGATCTGCAATAGCCTTAACCCGTGAGAGCTCGCGCTATGAGCATTTTGCTCACACTAATTTTAAAACAATCGGCATTTTCTCAACAATACCTGAAGGGCTTTCGTTCGCTCAGTAGCTGAGTTTTACACTTCCCCAGACCGTTGCACACTGTTGTTGCTGTGTCAGTGTGTGTGTTTCACTGGCAGAGGTCAGTTGGTTGCACAAGTCGTCGCCGTGCGGCATTTAGCTAATCGCGCGAGTATCGACGTAAAGTATACGTTTCACTACAGAAAAACTTTAGCAAGTCGCTTAGTTTATTGCTTTTTTTATTATTTATTTACGATGAATAAGTATTGTGAGACTCGTAAACTAACAATTTAAATTTTTGTAGATGGATAGACTAGAAGCATAAAATTATGTCATGGCTTGAAGAAGATGACCTAGAAGATATTCAAGATGAATCTGCTCGATGTGATAATACAGAAAGTGACTTGGCCAGTGAACACAGCGATCACTGTACTGAAACGAAACAATCATCAGAAGAAACTGAAGGTGACATTTCTTCAATCCAATCAAGAGGACAGTTATTTTACTTAGGCAAAGACAAGCAAACAATGTGGTGTTACTATCCAGATCGTTCCTGTGGTGTTGCGCAAGTCCAAAGTGCGCGCCACCTACTTTCGCCGCACGCCGCCATGCACGCACGGCGCGGCGTTCTTACGACGACAGCCACGAGCGCCCTCTGCTACAACTCCGCTCGTGGCCACCACTGAACGACATCGTTCACTTGGGACTGAGATAGAACCAGTTCGGAATCAGATAGGCACCAGTGAAGACTTGGCTATCGGACAGGCACTAGGCAGGACTTTAGCTCAACTATGTATCAGCATTCTGCCATACTGAACTATGTAAAAGTTAAGTATTGTATAAATTCTGTGCAATATATATCTCGTTCTAATTTACTCTAGTGTTTCTAGTTCCTGCTGTCCCACTGGCTGCTCACCTTCGTACCTGCACAAGCATGTGTCCTTCATTCCTGTGTCGGTCTTCCTATTCGGCCACCGACACCTATGACGGAAACGAGACACAAAAGCGGCGCGAGGCTGGGACACAAAAGTGGCGATGAGGATGGGATACAAAAGTGGCGACGAAGAGTGATAGGCGAACCGTGGACCAGCAGCCAGACAGCAACAGTCGGAGCAAGCAAGGAATTGCTCCCGCTCACCCACCCTTATTATAAGATTTTTGGGGGAACATTTTCATTTACGTGTTTTGTGGACTTTTTTGTTGCAGAGCGTCCTCTTTCATATTGCATTTGTGTTTTGTTGTAAGTTACTTGTAAGCGCGGCGCCTAATCGGTCAGCATGGCCACTACCCCAAACTCAAACTTAATGGAAATTATTCAGTTACAGACGGCGCAAATCACACAACTTCTCCAAGCAGTGGCGCAGTTGACGGCAACTCAACAACAGCCGTCGCATCAGCAGCCCACACCTACCGCTGTACCGTTCTCTACGTTTCGCCAGTACAACGAACGTGAAGAAGAATGGAGCGACTACTTCGCACAGTTTCAAGAACTCGTCGCGGCTCATCAAATTACAGGTCAGAGAGTGAAGAACCTTTTCTTATCGATTGTGGGCCCCCAGACTTTCGTGTTACTGCAGAAACTGTCCCCCAACGCATCTCCTCGTGATGTAGACTTTGAACAAATTGTAGATGCACTGAATGCTCATTATGAGAGAAAAGTTCTCGTAGCTGCGGCACGGTACAGATTTTTCAGACTTAAAAAATTACCTGAGCAGTCACACCAGGAATGGATCACTGAGATGAAGGGCTTAACCCGCAAATGTAAATTTACTTGATCTTGTGGACTTTCGTATAGTGAGGTGATGTTGAGAGACGCAATCACACAGAACATTCAGGACCCCAGAATTAGGGCAGCAATTCTAAAACAATCTGAACCCTCTTTAGACAGTGTACTGCAGCTTATTGACGCTCATGATACTTTTGACTTAGCAGATGTAGAAATGCAAAGCCACAGTGTAAATTCAGTGCGCCGTAACGGATGCTTTCCTAGCCGTAGTTCTCATTTTAGCCCTAGTGATTCTTTAAAGTCTACCGGCCGTGCTGAACAGACAGTGAACAGTAGCCAGTGTAAAAGTGCGACACAACGGTCGCCCCTTCGTGTTAGAAAGAGTAATTTGAATAATGGGCGCCAACGCTCATTTCAGAAAAACGTTCGTAAGTCTTGCCCCCAGTGTGTATCTCGCCACAAACGTGCACAGTGCCCTAGTCGCAACGCAACCTGTTATCAATGTGTCAAATCGGGACATGTTAAGCCAGTATGTATGCAGAATATAAATTCAAAGAACAGTAACGTTAGGAACAGTGCTTCGCAAAGTGCGAGAACAGTTCATGCTGTCAATGTCATATACGCTGTAGAATTGGACAGTGCTTTACTAGGTTCTCAATTGCAAGAACGTTCTTCTGCGCCTACTGCAAACCTATGTAGTGAGCCACGTAGCAAGCGCCGACGAGCGCGTAAAACGGTGCAACGGAAACGGGTTCGAGACTAGCAAAATGACTATGTACAGTGCAATCCTGTAGTGAACCTAGTGCCTTCTACAACTTCTCCTTGTAAAAGTGCCCAGTATTGTGTAGATAGTGACAGTAGACTTGTTGTAGCTACTCAAAAGTTTAGTGCAGTAGTTAGTGAATCTGTAGTAGCCTCGCAATGTGCGGACGCCGATCCGGCGGTAGTGCCATCTAGTGACAGTGTTGTTAATCCGTTGCGTGCCGAGTCTGCGCCGCTTACTTCACTACGCGGCCCGCGCATGCGCAGCAAACAAGCTGTATTAGACGTCGCCCACATTCGCGCACCTGTCGAGCGCCACAAGCAAAAACTTTTTGTGAATCTTTGCATAGAAAATAAGACTGTGAAATTTCAGCTTGATACTGGTTCCGCTGTTACATTAATTAATAAAGACACTTATGAACTCCTGGGTTCGCCAAAATTGTCGTCGTCTCAACAAGTGCTAACAGCATACACAGGTCAAAATATCCCCGTGCTAGGAACGTGTAGCCTGCCCGCCTCTTTTCAAGGTGTAACGAAAACAGTTGCTTTTGTAGTTCTTCAGGCCAAATCTACACAGAACATTTTTGGACTAGATGCATTTGACTTGTTTGGTTTATCAATTCAAAGAGATGTGCTTCAAATTTCGTCAGTAGTGCCTCAGGACAAAATAAATGCATTGTGTGAAAAATATAGTGACTTGTTTTTGCCGGAATTAGGTTGTGCAAAAGACTTCGTGGCACCTGTAACTTTAAAAGAATCTGCTGTACCAAAATTTCGTAAAGCTAGACCAGTGCATATCGCAATACGTGAAACAGTTGCGGAAGAACTTAAACGTTGGCAAGATAGTGGTGTGATTTCTCCTGTTTCTGCGAGTCAGTGGGCCTCACCTTTAGTAATTATACCCAAGCCGTCGGGAAAACTTCGTCTCTGTGCGGACTTCAAATCAACAGTGAACAGTCAAACAATTGTAGACACTTATCCCCTGCCCAGACCTGACGAACTAATGGACAAATTAGGACAGTCTCGCTTCTTTTCCAAGAGTGATTTAGCAGAGACATACTTACAGATTCCACTCTTTGACTCACATGGGCCTTTTTCGATCTCAACGCCTACCCTTTGGCAGTTCTTCCGCCCCCGCTATTTTTCAGCGTTTCTTGGAACAGCTGACAGTTTCTGTACCGTGTTACTCGAACTATTTAGATGATATTGTGGTATCCGGACGTACAGTTGAAGAATATTTAGCAAACCTGGAGTGATTTTTCAAAGTTTTGACTGCAGCAGGTCTACTTTGTAATAAAGCAAAGTGTTCGTTTTTTCAGACTGAAATAGAGTACCTAGGCCATGTGATTAATGCCCAAGGAATTCATCCCTTACAGTCACATCTTCGAGCAATCAAAGACTTGCCTCCTCCTAAGAATGTGCAGGAATTGCAAGCAGTAATGGGAAAGCTGAACTATTATTTCAGGTTTATTCCCAATGCCTCTCAGTTTGCAGCTCCACTGCATCGCTTACAAAGGAAGTATGTTCCTTTTGTATGGTCTAAAGATTGCCAAGTTGCCTCTGACAAATTAAAGGGTGCACTACTCAGTGATGCATGTTTGATTCCCTTTGACCCACAGAAGCCTGTAGTGTTAGCAGTTGATGCCTCATCATACGGTCTGGGTGCAGTATTGTCACATCGTATTGGTTCTCACGATCGTCCTATTGCCTTTGCATCCAAGCTACTGACGCCAACGCAACATAATTACAGTCAGATAGAAAAGGACGCCTTAGCAATCATTTACGGCGTCACAAAGTTTCATCATTATCTCTATGGCAGAAAATTCTATTTGTTGACAGACCACAAGCCTCTTACGTCGTTGTTCTCACCCACAAAGCCAATTGCGCCACGAACGGCACAAAAACTTCAGAGATGGTCCTTGATACTGTCAAATTATCAGTACGAGATTTTGTACCGGCCTACCACTAAACATGCCAACGCGGACACACTTTCCCGATTTCCGGTTGGCCAGGATGTGTTGTTTGATTCTTCAGAAATGGCATGTTGTCAGATAGACTCCAGAGATGCTACCGCTATCGCAGACTTCCCTTTGAATTCTCGTCGGGTTGCACAGGAAACAGCTGCGGATGCAGACCTAAGTGTGGTAGCACTTTTTGTTCGCTCTGGGTGGCCTGGCAGAGCGAAAGACATTGATCGGCCTCTGGTTCGACGTTATTTTGCACAACGTCATGCATTATCTTTAAGTCAGGGTGTACTGTTGTTGCATACCGACAACGACCAAGCAAGAGTGATTGTTCCTCGTTCCCTGCAACGAGAAGTGTTACGCCTCCTGCATCAAGGACATTGGGGTATTGTTAGGACAAAGCAATTGGCCATACGTCATTGTACCTGGGTTGGTATGGACGCTCAGATAGAGAACATGACGTCACAGTGTACAGTTTGTGCGGAGCATCAGGCGGCTCCTCCGCAACGTTTCTCAGACTGGCCACGCCCCAAGCGACCCTGGCAACGTTTACACATTGACTTTGCCGGACCTTTCTGGAATATGCGCTGGTTAATTGTTGTAGACGCTTTCAGCAAGTTTCCTTTTGTGATTGCCATGAACTCAACGACGGCGTCTAGTACAATCAGTGCCTTAACATCAGTGTTTTGTATCGAAGGTTTACCTGAAACTATCGTCAGTGACAATGGACTACAGTTTGTTAGTGCGGAATTTCAACAGTTTTGTCGTGTGAATGGCATTCAGCATATCACCACCGCACTTTTTCACCCTCAGTCCAATGGTGAAGCAGAACGTTTCGTTCGAACATTCAAGTCTCACATGGAGAAGATGAAAGGTCAGCACTCCAGGCAGCAAGCTCTTCAAATTTTCCTGTCTACGTATCGGTGCATGCCACGTGACGGCCCGGCTCCTGCCGTGCTACACGGCCGCCGTCACCGCACTCTCCTTCACCTGCTGCAGCCTCCCACGCACCAAGTCGGTTCGTATGGCGCTTCGCGTTTTCAGGTTTCTACGCCGGTGCTGTACAGGGTGTTTGCTGGCAACAAAAAGACATGGTTCCCAGGCATCATTCAGCGCGTGCTCGGTCGCAATATGTATGTTGTACGTTCTTCCACAGGGTCGGAGCTGCGGCGCCACGCAAACCAATTGCGCTTGCCCAGGCCGCGCGATCCTGTCTCCGGTTTCTTGATTCCAGACCCAGTTCACCGCCAGGGAGCACAACCACATCGATCGTCGACGGGTCCAGCGTCCCCGGACTATGAGATCGTCCCGATGGACGTCGACGCGACACCGCCGCTGTCGCCGCCGCAGATGACAGCGTCACCGAGAGGAACTCCGGGACCGTGCGTGCCGCCGCCGCCTGGGCCACGCACCTCAGAAGAATATGACCTGCTCCCTCTGGGCGGAGGCGGGCGCTCTTCCGCTGGTTTTGGCGGGTTTCCCGGCGGATCGCAAGGTGTATACCGGGACGCGGACGGCGTCTCGATCCCAGCCCCAGCTACGACGCCCGTCCCACCAGTAACGCCCCCGCCCAGACCCTCCTCCCAGTGCCGTCGCCGTGGCCCTCAGCCCTACGCCACGACGGCGCGGCGGTTTGGGGGGGAGGGGTGTGGTGTCGCACAAGTCCAAAGTGCGCCACCTACTTTCGCCGCGCGCCTCCATGCACGCACGGCGCGGCGTTCTTACGACGACAGCCACGAGCGCCCTCTGCTACAACTCCGCTCGTGGCCACCACTGAACGACATCGTTCACATGGGACTGAGATAGGAACCAGTTCGGAATCAAATAGGCACCAGTGAGGACTTGGCTATCGGACAGGCACTAGGCAGGACTTTAGCTCAACTATGTATCAGCATTCTGCCATACTGAACTATGTAAAAGTTAAGTATTGTATAAATTCTGTGCAATATATATCTCGTTCTAATTTACTCTAGTGTTTCTAGTTCCTGCTGTCCCACTGGCTGCTCACCTTCGTACCTGCACAAGCGTGCGTCCTTTATTCCTGTGTCGGTCTTCCCACTCGGCCACCGACACCTACGACGGAAACGAGACACAAAAGCGGCGACGACGCTGGGACACAAAAGTGGAGACGAGGATGGGATACAAAAGTTCCAATGTAAGGACAAGAGCGCACAATATCGTTATTGGTATACAGGACGTAAAAATCGGGCAAAAGATCCCAAAGATATTGTGAATTGTTTTCGTCTTTTTACTAGCGATGAAATGCCAACTGAAATAGTTACGTATTTGAATATTCATATTAGATAAATCAAGCATCGATTTTCAAGGGGTAGGGATTGTAACGAGACCGACATTGTGAAAGTGAAAGCATTTATTGACATTCTGTACATTGTCAAAAGTTATTGTGTAATGAACACACTGCAATGTTGTGTGATATGTCCACAGACCAAACATATGGTGAGTAGGACACAAAAGTTAACCAACATGTAGTTGTTTTGTTTTTCCAATTCTTTATGTTCCTTAGAAGACGCGGTTTCATTTGTCCTATGATTATTATAAATGATATAGACGTAATTACTGTTTTGTACTGCAAATAAATATTTGATAGAACATTACGAGTATTTCATTATAAAAGTATCAAAAACAATCCTAATTGATATACATTAGGTAAATTACAGTCTGCTGGTTGTGTGTGAGCAAAATGCTCTAGGCGCGAGCGAGCGTGTAACCTGTAAAGAAGCGAGTTCTAGCGGGTTCATCATCCACTGTCTTAGGAAAGTGATGGGCACATAACATCATGTAGGTTCTCTTCTGCCCTTGTAGACTTATAAGTATCGTGTGGGCTTAGCCCAGACTGTAACTGTTACTGTATGGTACAGAGCATATTAGACTACTGTCTCTGTAACAAAGGTGATTGAAAATTCTCTAGCATGGATACCATGCAATTCTGAACATTAATTCACTAGACCTTTCTTGTTCCTTGTCCTCTCATCGATCAATCCCTAAAGTTTTTACACGCTGTATAAAATCACACAGCACTTGCGAATAGTGAAAGATGTCCGCAGAAATAAAGGAAAAATTCGTCAAATAAATATATTAATACCAAGATTAAATACAACGCAAGGAGAATATCGTCTGAATTGATATAGCGATGTAGAAAAATCACTCTTGAAGCCTCAGTGTCACTCCGTCAACAGTTATTTTCTTTTAATATTCAATGTTGGTTATCATTATTGATACAAAAACAGATTTGTTGATCTACATTTATGCTTTGATATATTAGCTATCCCCTGACAAATATCAAATATTTCTAGAGCTGTCTATCAGCAAACGCAAGTATAACCGGTTGTAGTCAATGACGCAAACACCAGAGTCCACACGGTATGTTTACAGTGTATTGACCTGTTTTCCCCAGGGTATCGCTTCTTTTGCAGAGAGCTTTTCCCGGAACATAAAAAATGTAAATAATTTTAAAAATCTTCTACATTTTTATTCTCAATCTAAATGCAAATAACGTTTCACGAGAAAAAAGTGCTGCCCTTCATCACGGGAGGTGCATAAAAGCGCCCTGTGTGGAAGGCTGGCGAAATCTATTACGAGAATTTCCTCTCAGGTGTCACCGCCGACAACGTTAATGTGAAAGGAGATTTCCTTGCGAAATGTCTCGTTTCTTATTTAACCTTAACTTCCTACTCGATATTGCAAATTACGCGTTCCATACAGTTCAACAGGTCTCCTCCCAGCTACCTCCTTTTCGCATTTGTCTATTTCTTTACACTTTGCCTCTTCAAATGACCCATAATACAGGAAAATTATTACAAGGCTTCTCCTTTAGACTGGGATACATTTTAAGAAATTTAAGCTTCACTTAGAGATTTTTAGTTTTGTTAATTGATGTTTATACAAACGTTTAGTGCACAGAACAAAATGATACTCGGAATATATTTTGTGTCGATCGAGCTGTGTAGCGTGACCGAAACTTGCAAAAATATCGCTTAAATGCTATTATGTTACACAAATATGAACATCAAAATGTTTCAAATGTTTGTATAGTCTATGGGACTTAACTAAGGGGTCATTAGTCCCTAAATTTACAAACTACTTATGAACTATTTACGAACTAGGACGGCACAAATATCCAGGCCCAAGGGGGGATTCTAACCCCCGACCATAGTGGCCGTGCAGACCGTGACTGACGCGCCTCAGTTTCCGCGGCCACCGGCTATGAACATCAGTAGCATTGAGTATGTATTTTAAATCTTTCCTAAATATTTATGGTAACAGTCGTAGACAGGTGTGGTAGTTATTTAAAAATATATATACTTAATTACCACAATTGTGATATTCAGGCATATCTGTTACGAAACAAATGGAAAAACACAACTTCTGGCAGGACATCAATATTTTACTAAACGTATTACATAACTAATACACCACAACTTCGTCTTGAAATATATAAGTATCATTTAAGAGAACACTTAATAATACATATGTCGTGGTATTCTTCCTTCTTGCTTACATAGGTACAAAATACAGGATGGTAAAACAGTAGCCTATTCCACACTTTAACAAGTATGGTCCAAAACTCAGAACGAGGACAGGAAATATGGATTCTAATACACATAACTTAATAGTTATAAAGATAAGTTCATTACTCTTGAGGTACAGTAAAACATACGTCTTTCTACACAAGCTACCTGCCCTTGTGAAATATTTTATTCTCGTATGTTACAAGCCGCGTTTTATTTAGTACCGTGCTCCGACAATCTCAAGTAACCCAAATGATGAGCTTTAGTGAAGGAAAAACACATCATACGAAATGAAAATGGGTAGTAGTAAATTACAGTCAAATGAGGAGATGAAAATCATAGCCCAAGGAAGTCAGCAGAGTTCTTAATTTAGAGCGTTTGCTTTGAGTGATACGGGCCTGGGAATTCGGTTTCATGTAGACATCATCGATATTTGTGTAGCAGCTCAGTAGAGAGGATTACTTCCTCCGTTGCGGTGCTGACAGGTAGCAAGTATTGTCTGTATCGTCCATCATCGGGACCGCCCAGAGGTGAATAACAAACGAAGCACTCCGCATTGTAAATGCGTCAGCCGGGCTATGCCTTATTCGTATCGTATCCGTCAGATGATTTTCCTGGACCGGCTTGCACACACCAGGTATTTAGTGTTCGTCCAGCGAGTGTTCGGATGAAATGTTCAGAAAGTAGGAGGCGAGGTACTGGCAGAATTGAAGTTATGGGGCATGACCGTGAGCCGTGTCGGGGTAGCTCAGTGGTAGAGCGCTTGCCCGCAGAAGGCAAAGGTCCCAGTTTCGAGTCCCGGTTCCGGCACACAATTTTAATCTGTCAGGAAGTTTTAAATGTTCAAAATAATGGCCGGCCGCGGTGGCCGAGGGGACTGAGGCGCTTCAGTCACGGTCTGCACGGCCACTGCGGTCGGGGGTACGAGTCCCCCCTCGGGCATGGATATTTGTGCCGTCTTTAGTATAAGGTAGTTCATAAGTAGTTTGTAAGTTTAGGGACTGATGACCCCGTAGTTAAGTCCCATAAGCTATACAAACATTTGATTTTTCAAAATAATGTTTGTACAGCTAAAGGACTTAACTTCGTTAGTCATCAGTTTCCAGGCTTGCACACTACTTACACTAACTTAAACTAACTTATGCTAAAGGACAACAGAAACACCCATGCCCCTGGGAAGACTCTAAGCCGCGACGGCGTGCATCCGCGCACACCGCTGCGAAGCACCATAGCCGCGGCGGATTACCCGCGCGTACTGGAGCGCCGTGTTGGGGTGCGCGCTGCCGTTCGCCGTCGGGGGTGCGATTCCCCACTCGGACATGGGTCTTTGTGTTGTCCTTAGTTTAGTTTACCTTAGATTAAGTAGTTAATAAGCTAGGGACTAGTAACCAAGCAGTTGGGTCCCATAGATTTACAAGCATTTGAACATTTTGAACAAAGCACCTTAGGACGCTTGGCCACTCCGCCGCGGCGTGAGTGTGGAGTAGTCACGTATCATCTGTCTCGGCTGAGTGAACAAGTCTGCCGTCTCGCTGCAGTGACAGCTGATTTACTGAAAAGGTAGATTAATTGCATATACTGGGTGATCAAAAAGTCAGTATAAATTTGAAAACTTAATAAACCACGGAGTAATGTAGATAGAGAGGTAAAAATTGACACACTTGCCTGGAATGACATAGGGTTTTATCAGAACAAAAAAAAGTTCTAAAAATAGCTAACAAATGGCTATTCATCTGATTAGAAAAGCAATAATTAGCATAACAAATTAAGACAAAGAAAAGATGATGTTATTTATAGAAAATGCTCAGTAAGTTCACCATCATTTCTCAACAATAGATGTAGACGAGTAATAATGTTGTGAACAGCACTGTAAAGCATGTCCGGAGTTATGGTGAGGCATTGGCGTCGGATGTTGTCTTTCAGCATCACTACAGATGTCGGCCGATCACTATACACTTGCGACTTCAGGTAACCCCAAAGCCAATAATCGCACGGACTGAGGTCTGGGGACCTGGGAGGCCAATCATGACGAAAATGGCGACTGAGCACACGATTATCACCAAACGACGCATGCGATACATCTTTCAGGCGCCTAGCAATTCCTTTTTTCTTTTGTTCTAATAAAAACCCCTGTTATTCCAAGCATGTGTGTCAGTTTTCACCACTATCTGCATTATTCTGTGATTTATTAAGTTTTCAAATTTATACTGACTGTTTTTTATCACCCGGTATTACTAAAATACACGCTTTGCAAATTACATTAGAGATATGTGGAAATCAATTCCGGAATCTAATTTCACGTATTTGCCGAATGCGACGAAAATGGTAAATCAGATTCAACGGTACTGGAAGTACGTTCCATTTTATTAATTATAAACATGTGGAACTAAGGTTATTTAGAAAATATTCTCTTATCGCACGTGGTAAATGGAATTAGAAGAGCATGGGTAAATATGCTTTATTATATTATTATTATTATTATTATTATTATTATTATTATTATTATTTTGTGTTGTCACACTTCCTTTGTCTCATACCTACTTTCCTGGCAAATATATATGTATGAAAATGTATGTATGAGACGACTAACCTGGATTCAATGTCAGTAGGTGGAGGATTGCAAAGATAGCGTGGGTGATGAGGCTAAGCGAAGGCGCTAAGAGATGGTACGAGGGTATCGATAGTTCGCGGGCGTGCAGTAAGCCAATAGAGAAGCTACAGGCGCTTCCGCGCGGGCCTTTTCGTAACAGCCGCGAAAGTTTGGAAGAAAGCTTCACTTCGCCGTCAGGGCCCGGTATGTGCAGTCCTCTCCACAACAGTCTACATGTTGGTAAGATGCTGCAGCCACAAAATGTTAGGAATCAATCATGTGAAATTGTCTGTTAGAATCATAATGAAGCCGCGGTGGAGTAGCCGAACGGTGTAAAGCACATCGCTGCGGAACGCGCGGTTGCTCTCCGTCGGAGGTTCGAGTCCTCTCTGGGCATGGGTGTGTGTGTGTTGTCCTTAGGTTAGTTTACCTTAGTTTAAGTAGTTTGTAAGCTACGGATTGATGAACACGCAGTTTGGTCCGATAGATTTACAAACATTTGATAGATTTACAAACATTAGAACATTTGAGAATCATAATTAATACGGGAATGTTACAATGTTACTCGGAGACGCAAAATTCGTTCTGTTGTTTACTAATTAGTGGAAAGCACTTAGAACTTTTGTGTAAAGAGGTCCTCAGCCTCACTCGTGTATAAGTGTTAAACTTGGGTTGCTATTGAAAATTCAGCTGTATGCAATAGCACTTAGATGGTAATTAACTAATACCTTCGCATGTTTAGGTAGGTTACTTTGTGATCACGTTTGAATCAGCTGAGCACGCCACGTGGCCGTTGTGATCATGCTAGTTCGATTTCTGATAATAAATCGAAGGTATTAATGGTTACCGGTTGCTTTTTCCACTGTTCAGTTTTATAGAATACCGATCGGTAAGAATTTAATTGAAACTATCAGTAGTTTTCATTGTCCGTTGGGCGCTTGTAATTTTGGCGCCGAAGAATAACACAACCATTTAGTATAAAGGAAGCTTACTTTATGAATGCTTATAACAGAATGCAGAAGTCGCGAAAGAGTTTTAATGTAAATTTAAAATGTGTTTGATGTTAAAGATAGACTTTTGTGCCACGTGGATGGGGCTATGATCGATTAGCGAGACTCGTGAGGAAGAAATGACTAAAACAAGGCAACATTATTTTATCTATTTTAAAATAGTACTATTTCATGTATTTATTTCCTCAATGTATGTTAATCTGTGTGTTTGTGATAGTGCAAGGAGCGCGTTGTTTGATCTTGTACCATGTCAGTGTTTTGATTGGTCTTTTATCTAACTGCCGCGGTGGAGTAGCCGAGCGGTCTAAAGCACCTCGCTGCGGAGCGCGCGTTTGCTCGCCGTGGAGGTTGTAGGCCATGTGGTCTGAGAGTGAACAATAAAATTAACTGCCAATTCCCGCCCTCCATAGTGCCATAGAGTGGTAGTACCGACTGAGTGTTATGATTTATGTTAGGAGACAGATTTTAAATTGATAATTCAGTGCTTGTGGTCGAACTGTTAATAGTGAAACCAATCTAAATTAATAAATGGCAATGCTAATTGCTAAACCAACCTAAATTAATAAACGGGACGGAAAAACAAATATAAATCAATAAACGGGAATCAGTTATTCAATGCATTTTTTGTTGTTGAGAAAACCCTCTAACATTTAAAAGTAATAAAACGAAACCAAAAGAATGGGCATTAGCAAAAGTTTTCCTCTCCACTCGGATTCTGATCGTCAAATTACGGTACCGTACTAAGGAGCGTTATCCATCTACATCTACATGGGATATTCTGCAAAACACATTTAAGTGCCTGGCAGAGGGTTCATCGAACCACAATTATACTATTTATCTCCAATTCCATTATCGAATAGCGTGCGGGAAGAAAGAACACCTGAATCTCTCTTTTCGAGCTCTGATTTCTCGTATTTTATTCTGATGGTCATTTCTACCTATGTAAGTGGGAGTCAACAATGTATTTTTGCATTCGGAGGGGAATGTTGGCGATTGGAGTTTCGCAAGTAGCCTACGCCGCAGCGATAAGCGACGTTGTTGTAATGATTCCTATCCCAAATCCTGTATCATTTCCATAACGCTGTCTCTCCTTTATCGTGACAGTACAAAACGAGCTGCCCTTATTTGGACTCTTTCGAAGTCCTCCGTCAAACCCACCTGATAAGGATCCCACACTGGGCAGTAATACTCCAAAAGTTACAAGTAATTTATTTATTACTATCGTCATCGAAGCTCTCATAATGTCATCTGTGGATTAACTCTTCAACAATGTCCAAATGTCCGTAAAACTATGGGACCAAACTACCGTGTCCATCAGTCCCTAGGCTTACAAGCTACTTAAACTAAGGACAACGCACACATCCCTGACCGAGAGAGGACTCGAAAGTCCGGCGGGAGCGGCCGCCCAGTCCCTACAACCGAGCGGCCATTTCCGCTCGGATCTAAATCTTTGTTCTGTGCTACATGCAAGGTAGCTGATGAGGGATTGTCATCCCAGATCCTGTATCATTTCCGTAACGCTGTCTCCCCTGTATCGTGACAATACGAAAAGAGCTGCCCTTCTTTGGACTCTTTCGATGTCCTCCGTCTAACCCACCTGATAAGGATCCCACACTGGGCTGCAATACTCCAAAAATGGACGGAGAAGCGTAGTGTATGAAGTTTCTTTTGTAGTTCTGTTGCATGTTTTAAGAGTTCTGCCAATAAAACGCAGTCTCTGGTTCGCCTTTCCAACGATATTATGTACGTGTTTTTGCCAGTTTAAGTCTGAAGTAATAGTAATTCCTAGGTATTTTGTGGAGTTTACGGCCTTCACATTTGACTGATTTATCTTGTAAACAAAGTTTAACGGATCTTTTCGTACTCATGTGGACGACTTCACACTTCTCATTATTTAGAGTCAACTGCCAATTTTTACACCATCTTATTCAGATCGTTCTGCACTTGGTTTTGATCTTCAGATGATTTTAATAGACGGTAAATGACAGCGTCGTCTACAAACAACATAAGAGAGCTACTTAGATTTTCCCTAAATCGTTTATGTAAATAAGGAACAGCAGAGGAGCAATAATACTACCCTGTGGAACGCCCGATATAACGTCTGTTTTAGTCGATGCCTTACCATCGATTACTACGAACTGTGTCATCTCTGACAAAAAATCCCCTATCCAATCGCAAATTTGGGGCGATATACCATAACCACGCAATTTGATTAAAAGCCGTTTGTGAGGTACGGTATCAAAAGCTTTCTGGAAATCAAGAAATACTGAATCGATTTGCGAACCTTTGTCGATAGCACCCATCACTTCGTGTGAATAAAGAGCTAGTTGTATTTCGCATGAACGATATTTTCTAAATCCGTGTTGACCTTGGGTCAATAGATCGTTCTGTTCGAGATAATTCATAATATTTGAATACAGGATATCTTCCAAAACCCTGCTGCAAATTGACGTTAATGAAATAGGCCTTTAGTTTAGTGGGTTACTCCTACTGCCTTTCTTGAATATAGGTGTGACCTGGGCAACTTTACAATCTTTTGGTACAGATCCTTCTATGAGACAGCAGTTGTATATGACTGTTAAGTAAGGAGCTATCGCTTCAGTATAATCTGATAGAAATCTAATGGGTATACAATCCGGACCAGAAGACTTGTACTTGTTAAGTGATTTTAGTTGCTGCACTACTCCGATGATATCTACTTCCACGTTACTCATTACGGCATCTGTTCGTAATTCGAAATCTGGAATATTGGTTTCGTCTTCTTTGGTGAATGAGTTTCTAGAAGCTATCTTTAGTACCTCTGCTTTAGTAGCGCTGTCATCGGCAGAATCGCCATTACTATCACATTGTGAAGGTATTTGTTGTGATTTGCCCCGAGTATATTTAACATATGACCAAAATCTCTTTGGGTTTTCAGTCAAATTTCGAGAAAGAGTTTCGTTGTGATAAATATTGTAGGCATCTCGCATTGAAATCCTCGCTAAATTTAGAGCTTCTGAGTACGATCGCCAATCCTGGGGATTGCCTTTTCCTTTGCTTTTGCAATAGTCTCCTGACCTGTTTTGTGTACCAAGGGGGATCGCCTCCTTCTTTTATTAATTTATTTGGTATAACACTGTCAATTGCTGTCGATACCACTTCTTTGAATTTGAGCCACATCTGGTCTACACCGACGTTTAGTGTTAGAAACGAGTGGAAGCTGTCTTTCAAGAAGCAATGTATTTAGTTTCCATCTGCTTTCCTGAACAAATATACTTTGCGTTTATTTTTGGTAACTTTGGGACTTTCGATATTCAATTTCGCTACGACAGCTGTGTTCACTAATACCTGTATCCGTTTTGATGCTCGTTATGAGCTCAGAATTATTTGTTGCTAAGAGATCAAGTGTGTTTTCACATCCATTTACAATTCTAGTTGGCTCATGAACTAATTGTTCGAAGTAATTCTCAGAGAATGCGTTGAGTACAATTTCGGACGATGTTTTATGCCTACCAGCTGATTTTAAAATATAATTTCGCCAACAGATCGAGGGTAAATTAAAATCACCACCTACTATTATCGTGTGAGTCGGGTACGTTTTTGTAATCAGACTCAGGTTTTCTTTGAACCTTCCTGCTATTGTATCCTCAGTCGGGAGGCCGGTAAAAGGAACCGATTATTAACTTCTTAAGATTTTCGGGTACAACCTCTACCCATAATAGATCGCAGGAACTTCGCTACATGAAATACTACTTTTGACGGCGACAAACACGCCCCCACCTATTTTGTTTAATCTATCCTTTCTGAACACCGTTAGATCTTTTGCTCGCACAATTAAATAATTTGACGAGTTTTGAGTAACGTTTTTGGCCATTAAATATTAGATCTTATATACAATCCCTACTACGGTATAACGACAACCAAAATCGAGGTACTGAAATTCATAATAAAAGATAGAAATGAGCGTATGGCTTTCTTGGCCGGTACATCCCTAGTGGGAATAGTCTTGACGCCGTGTGGGCGACTTACGTGACAATGATGATGATTAGGACAACACACAACACCCACAGTCCTCTGCCGGGAATCGAACCCAGGCCCCCTGATTGGTAATCAGCGACGCTGGCACTGAGCTACGGGGGCGGGCTATAATAAAAGATAAAAAACATGCCCACAAAAAGTGAACAAGTTTAATTAGCGTAAGTGACGGGAGCTTGGAAGATTAATGACCTGCTTGAGTCAGACGTTAAGTCGTTACTGTAGATGTAGCATACGACCAACAATTAATATAATAAGTCACTTGAGCTAGTTTTTGGTACATCAATAATATGTTCGGTTGACGTGAGACCTGTGTCCGCATATTTGTAGTACCATTAATACGTCCGTAATGTAACAGATTTATTGAAGAATGTTCAAAATGACGAATGGAAATATTAAATTCCTCAACTACATGTGAAAATTGTAGCAGACGTGTGCACGTATATTCTCCTCTTTTATACGTGAACAACTCTTTTCAGTTCTAAACATTTGCAAATCGAAATATCTACGCCAGCCGCGGTGGCTGAGGGGACTGAGGCGCTCCAGTCACGGTCCGCACGGCGACTACGGTCGGGGGTTCGAATCCCCCCTCGGGCATGGATATTTGTGCCGTCTTTACGATTAGCTAGTTCATAAGTAGTTTGTAAGTTTAGGGACAGATGACCCCATAGTTATGTACCATAAGCTATACAAACATTTGAAATATCTACATAAATACTCCGCTAATCATATTTAAGTGGATGTCAGAGGTTTCATCAAACCGCTTTTATGATACTTCTCTAACGTTCCATTCTCATATGACGCGGAAAAAAGGAACACCTGAATCCTTTCCTATTCTATCTTATTTAACTTACTTTATTATGATGATCATGTCTCTATGTAGGTGGTTTTTAATAAAATATGTTCGCATTCGGAAGAGATATTGATGAAAGAAATTTCTGAAATAGATCTCGCCGCAACGAATAACTCCTTTCTTTTAATAATTTCCACTCCTGCTCATGCATCATTTTTGTGACATTAACTCCCCGATACAAATTATACGAAATGAGCTGCCCTTTTTTGAACTTTTTCGATACCATCCGCCAGTCCCACTTGGTCGGGATCCCACAGTGGACAGCTATACTCGAAAATACGATGCACAAGTGTAGTAACAGCAGTTTCTTTAGTAGAACTGTTCCATCATCTAATTATTCCGCCAATAAATCATAGTCCATTGTTTGCCTTCTCGACACATCGTTCATAAATTATAGGTAGCCGTCAGAGATGTTTCCTTCGACTCCACACCACTAATAGATTTTACCCAGACACTCCCTGATTTACATTGAAACATGTGATACATACGTCAGACTATTCATAAATGAAGGACTGCAGTGGAAGCATTTTATACATAATCTAAATACATTGTAAATAATAAAACATTCTGCTGCCAGTAATTCCCTACACACTACTCGTTACACCTGTGCGATTGCACTTTGCATTCTCTCTCGCTACACTGAGGCGAATGCTTGCTGGTAAGCTGTCCGCAGTGACGTCACGACTGACCGACTGCTCTAGGCAGGGAACAACGTGCGCCCAGTTGACCACCTTTGTCCTAGACAATTCCTGCCTGGCGGCAGGAAGGGAATCCGACCACAGCTTAAAATTAACCTTGCCAACCCCTAACAAACAACGTAGACTCTGCACATGCGGGACAAAGACGAAAGACAATGCCGATTTAGTACAAGACGACTTTCACTAATAATTATCATCCATCACAAAATATGAACAGCATTACATAGTAAGGTCTATCAGAAATGAATACAACTGAAAACGCGGTTGTACTCTTACAGTAAATTATTATGAAATACATATAACGTAGGAGGTACAGCGCAATAAGAAATAAGACTCTTGATAGTCTCCTGTGACCAGGAACGTATCTTAAGGAGATTACGTTTTACTCACAACACTTTTTCTAGGAGTGAGATAATTATAAATGACGTATATACCTTTCATACTGCTGTTATAATGCATTATTTATTTACTATGAGCTCCTTTCGGCTTTATAATTGATAAGAACAGTTACATAAGCTGGCATATATAAATTTTTTATGGCTCTTACAATAAATTATTTACATTTAATGTCGTTCTTATTGCTGTCCTTTTTGTTTAAGATGATATTGATTTTATTTAAATTATGACTGGTTTATATGCCTGTAACGGGTTTTTTATTTTCTGCCTGATTAAAAGACAGCTATTTTCAAAGTGTTTTAACGACATTATATGTTTATATGGTTATCAAGAGATCACTGTAGTTATCAGCTAATTTATTTTCTTTGATACTATATCTTTGGTGGTTGATGTTTGTTATTACTATCGAGTGAATGTCTGTTACATGTTTTTGCCTAACCATTTTCGTTGCTGAAAATATGCAAATAGCTGTCCTTTTAATCAGGCAGAAAAGAAAAAATCCGTTACAGTCATATAAGTCAGTCATAATTTAAATAAAAACAATATCTTAAACAAATATGACAGCAATAATAATGACATTGAATGTACATAAATTAATTGTATTGGGCATAAAAAATTTATATATGCCAGCTTATGTAACTGTTATAATTTATCTCGTTCATATTACAAAAATCTGATGATGGCAATATAAAGCGGAAATGAGCTCATAGTAAATAAATAAAGGATTGTAACAGCATTGTGAAAGCTATAAACGTCATTTATAATTATGTTACTCAACGACATATTCCACACTGCGGGCCACAGAGTAAAGAAACTTTTTCTAGGGTCCACAGCAAAGGAATTATTTCGACTTAATTTTTATACCGCCTCTGAAATTTCTGAATAATCTTGGGACTGGTTGGACGGTGCTTCCTGGTAGTTTGTGAGACTTGCGTGGAGTGACACTTGCCTGCAGTTAGTGGACAGCATGGTCCACAAATAGGATACGTCGGCCTGTACGCCGCAGGTACTTTTGGGCTCGCTCGCCGTCTGGGTTATGAGAACTCGCGGTGAAATGAAACGGTCCGACGTCGTTATTTCTCGGGCAGTATAACGTGGCAGTCGGCCACGAGGTTAAACAAATGAGAATTATTGAAGAGCCACTGTACAGAAGTGGTAAAACCGCCTCCACCTGAGTCGGTTGTTTTGAGAAATAAAGTCTTACTTTCTTTGAAATGATTTGCCTTCCTACAGGAAGCTATTTGTTTCTCTGATTTTTTTAAGTTCGCGGCTGATTGCCAGGATATAGTGTCTGAGTGGCACGTCGCACAGCACGGCCGACAGGATGCGTAGGAAAAGGCCAGACACTGTGATGTCTTCATAGGAATGAGCATAATTAGATTTGGCTTAGACTGATATACGGATATACAGTATTTACGACGAACAGTGTAAGGAGAGACTCAAACGAAAAAATTAACTTTTTTTCTAATTTCGCGATAAAACCAAATTTTAAAATCGCCTCTACTATGTGAAGATAGAGTACAGTCCAAATTTTTAAGTTCATAACTTCATTGGTTTTAGAGTTCTGAACTTTTAATATGCTATTAATGGTATCCTAAAGAAAAAAAAACTTTTCTTACTTACACCACAGTTTTCACACAGAAAGGTTTTGTAGGTACATTCACAAGGCAAATAGTTCAACGACTCCGTGCATTCATCTTATGAGAAATATTAATCTTTTATTTTTTTAGTGTTTATTTCGAATATCAGTCTTAAATGTTCTTTAATCACTGGTACATAATGCGGTGATAAAATGAACGAATTATATGTTTGATAATATTAATGTATATGGAAGTATGCCAACACATATGAAATTGTACGGATTTCTGATTGTATGTCACTGCCTATTTCCTGAGTTGTTTTTGTTTGTACTGTACAGGAGTTAAGTGTATAACGGCCTAATTAATAATTACACAGTCAACAGACAAAGTAAATGATTGGCTGCCAATTGATTTTTTTAAGTTTTCCTGGAAACTTGTTACTCCCTGTTTTTATGCCAAGATCGAAGTAAAATGATTGTTTGATAGTGATAGAATCAGAAATTACCTTTGGCAACTTTTGATGTGCTATATGCTGTACCGAGTCCATATTACAAACATTTCGTATACATTCTTGTAATTCGAATAAAGTCAAACCATTTTGGAATCTAAGAGCCAAATCTCGGACTAGCACTTGCGTTCTGTGCAAAATGTCAAAACTGTTCGTCGATCGATGTCTGTCCCTTGCGGTTTCTGTTCTCCAAGTCAGCGCAAAAATATACGAGGCATCTCATAACTTCTGTGAAGTTTGGAAAGTAGGAGGCGAGGTACTGGCAGAAGTAGAGTTGTGAGGCGGCATCGTGAGTCGTGTCGGGATAGCACAGTCTGTAGTGCGCTTGCCCGCGAAAGGCAAAGGTCCCAGATTCGAGTCCCGGTTCCGGCACGCAATTTAAATCTGCCAGGAAGTTTCATCTCATAATAATTTTCGTATATTTATTGACCCATCAACACACTAATGTGATAGGCAACAACCACAGGAAGTGACGAATTCAGTGATTTCAAAGAATATTTCCACCTTGGATCGAACCAGGGACTTTCTGTGTGTTAGGCAGGCGTGATAACCGCCACTCAATGGAACCGTTGCTATGTGGAATCCTTCTCATAGGAAACTGATAGCAATATCTCCATTACAACACACAAAAATTACTTTACTCTGTCGAAATGCACAGTGAATGTATTTTTACAGACCCGTAACGAAAACAGAATCCGAAACAGATGCTTACGTAAAATTGCTCATAGAAGAGACGTAATGTGGAAAGAAAATTGTTTCCATCACGGATCGAACCGGAGCCTTCTGCTTGTGAAGCAGACGTGATATGCGCTACAGTACGGAAACGATGATGGCAACCTTACTCGTTTCATTCCACATAAACAGAACTTTACTTGAAAGACAATGAAAGTTCGAGTCCGAAATACACCGTAATAATCAGACACGTTTCTTCCACACATCCCTGTGGCACAGCAGTTTCGTACAGGCGTTATTGCAATTATTATGATCAAAAGTAATCACTTCGATTACGTGTGGCATCGCGGGTTCTGGCTTAGAAGTTAAATAATGCTTTAAGGTGTAGTTTCTCATTAAAATTGAGAGTAGCTGTTATTAGATGCATGAATGTAGCAATCTCAATAACTTTCCACTATGAAATTGCATTTTTGTTTTTTAAAAGAACAGTCAACGAATTAAAATTTAGTTAGATTACGTTGTTCTACTGCTCTTCAGGTTTCAAAGGGTTATACAGTGTCATGATTTAATCATAACAAACACTTTTTTTTTGAGAATCACGAAAGACCAGGAGACACCGGAAGGTACCAGACAGATTTTATAATAGTGAGACATAGATTTCTGAACCAGGTTTTAAACTGTAAGACATACCCAGGGTCAGATATAGACTCTGACCATTGGTCATAAACTGTACGCTGAAACTGAAAAAAAAACTGCAAAAAGGTAGAAAAATAAGGACATGGGACTTGGATAAATTGAGGGAACCTGAAGTTCTTAAGATTTTCAGAGGGAGCTTTTGGCAACAATTGATAGAAACGGGGGGAAATAAAACAGTAGAAGAGGAATCGGTAGCATTGAGAGGTGACAAAATGAAGGTAGAAGAGAACAATATAGGTAGAAAGGCAAGACCTACAAATAGCCTTGGATATCACAGGAAATACTAAATTTAATTGTTGAAAGGAGGAAATCTAAAAATGCAGTAAATGAAACAGGCAAAATGGAGTACACACGGCAAAGAAATGAGATTGACAGGAAGTGCAAAATGGCTAAACAGGAGTGGCTAGAAGCCAAATGCAAATATTTAGAGAATGTACTAGAAGGGGAAAGTAGATACGGCCTACAGGAAAATAAGAGATTTGGGGACAAGAAAAACAGCTCTACGAATATCAAGAACTCAGATGGAAAACCAGTTCTCAGCAAAGAAGGGAAAGCTGAATGGTGGAAAGAATAGATAGAGGAGCTATACGAAGGAATTGAACTGAGAGACAATGTTGTAGGAAGTGAAGAGTAAGTAGATGAATATGAAATAGGAGATACTATACTGAGATATGAATTTGACAGAGCCCTGAATTACCTAGGTCGAAACAAGGTCCCGGGAGTAGATGACATTCCCTCAGAGCTACTAAAGTCTGTGGAAAAGCCAGCCATGACAAAACTGTTTCACCTGTTGTGTAAGATGTGTGAGGCAGGGAAATTCCCTCAGACTTTAAGAAAAATGTAATAATCCCCATTCCAAAGAAATTAGGTGCTGACAGGTGGGAAAATTACAGGACCATCAGTTTGATAAGTTATGGTTGCAAAATTTTAAAACGAATTATCGTCAGGAGAATGGAAAAGCTGATAGAAGCTGACCTCAGGGAAGATCAGTTTGGATTCAGGAGGAACGTGGGAACACGGGACGCAATACTCACTTTACGACTTCTCTCAGAAGATAAGGAAAGGCAAACCTACATTTCTAGCTTTCGTAGATTTGGAGAGAGCTTTTGACAATGTTGATTGGAATACACTCTTTCAAATTCTGCAGTCAGCAGGGTTAAAATGCAGGGAAAGAAGAGTTATTTACAATTTGCGCAAAAGCCAGACAGCAGTTAGTAGACTCGAAAGGCATGAAAGGGAAGCATCAGTTGGGAAGGAAGTAAGACAGGGTTGTAACCTTTCTCCGATGTTATTCAGTTTGTAAATCGAGCAGGCGGCGAAAGAAAGCAAGGTAAAATTTAGAATAGGGATTAAAGTTTTGCAGATGACATTGTAATTCTGACAGAGACAGCAAAGGTCCTGGAAGAGCAGTTGAATGGAATGGACAGTGCACTGAATAGAGCGTATAAAATGAACATTAAGAAGAGCAACACAAAGATAATGGAATGCAGTCTTAGAAAATCAGGCGATGCTGAAGGATTTAGATTAGGTAACGAAACAGTGAAGATGGGAGATGAGTTTTGTTACTTGTGTAGTAAAATAACATATGACGGTCGCAGTACAGAGGATATAAAATGCAGAATGGTAATGATAAAAAAAGCGTTTTTGAAAGAGAAATTTGCTGACATGGAATATTAATTTAAGGTTAAGGAAGTCTTTTCCGAAGGCATTTGTGTGGAGTGTTGCCTTTTACGGGAGTGAACCATGGACCATAAACAGTGCGGACACGAAGAGGATGCAGGGTTTTGAAATGTGGTGCTACAGAAGAATGCTGATTATTAGATGGGTAGATCGCGTAACTAATGAAGAGATACTGAACAGAATTGGGGACAAAAGGAATTTTCTACATACCTTGACTAAAAGAAGGAATCGCTTCGTAGGATACATTCCTACACATCGAGGAATCGGAAATTTAGCATTGGAGGGATGTGTGTGGGGTAAAAATCGCTGAGGGAGGCCAAGAGTCACTTATAGTAAGTAGATTCAAATGGATGAGGGTTGCCGTTCTTATGAGGAGATGAAAAGGCTTGCTCAGTCACTGGACTGAAGACCATAAGAACAACATACAGCGTTATTAATTTCGCGATATGTTAACAATGTGAAAACCTGTCGAGAGCAGGAAGTTAAACACCTACAGCATGAAATGTACGTGGTTAGTTCCATAGGAAAATTAGTTTCGAAATGCAACCTTACGGCTAGTATTATGTAAATGTTTAGGCTTGTATGAACACGCTTTCTTACGCATTGAAGACAGTGAAATCCAGCCATAGAAGCTCACTGGATGATTTGAACTTAAATAGTTTGTTTTCGAATTGCCGCGTGGGAGCGTCATGTTACCGTGCACGCGGTCGCACTCACCTGAGGTTCGAGTTAGTTTCAGGATTCTGTAAGTCTAGGGACCGATGACCAAAGTAGTTTGGTCCCTTTTGCCTACAAACATAAGTCTTCGAACTCGTATTACTGGAAAATCCTATAGTGAAAATAGAAATAAGTAATATTCATTGTTATTATACGTGTTTTCATGTATAATATTTTAATAAGACGATAATAAAATATGAAGTTTCCAGTTTAAATTTCGTCCTAAAATGGTAATTATCGTAAGGCTGTAACAGTCGTAAGAAATAGATTGTTTTATACTTGACTGGCCCCCGAATCTTTGCATCATCAAAATATTAGAAGAGATTATTAATATCACTGGCAGTTATGTTGAATTTTATTATCAATTCTCATTACCACGACACTAATAGCTGCGACGGAGTGGCCAAGCGCATTGAGGCGCTATGCTACTATGCTCGAGGCCGCTCCCCGTCGGGGGTTTGAATCCCCCCCTCGAGCATGGATGTTTGTGTCGTCTTCAGTATAAGTTACTTCGTAAGTAGTTTGTAAGTTTAGGGACTGATGACCCCGCAGTTAAGTCCCTTAAGCTTAACAAACATTTGAACATTTGAACACTAATATAAAATAAATGTGCCACTAAACGCCACCTTGACGTGATACATGGTTGTATACTGCTGTGGTGTGAGCACCAGCCAGCTTACAGAAGCGGCTATTATGAACTGCTAGACTTCATACTGTACCTGTACCGGTGAAAAGCAGGGTTCCGTGCAAGTGTCACTTCATTCAAGTGTCACTACATGCAATTTTTGCAGGCCCCCTTAATGCTCACAATCCGAGTGGGACTTTCAAACTGTACAGGCATTCGAATGTCCTCTTAGACCAATTGTGCTAAACATTGGTGCTCCGACATATCGTGTAGCTAAACATCTTGCTGGTTTGTTGAGCCCACTTGTGGGACTTTTTGAAAATCACATTCAAATCTCTGCAGATTTCCTAAGTCGATTGGAAGGATTGCATTTGAATGACTTATATTTTAGTGAATTTTTATGTGGTTTCTCACTTTGCTCGCGTTCCTTTGATTCGTTGCAGTTAATTGAGGGTAATTACATTGGTGTGCAAATTTTTTCTTAGTTGTCAACAGACGTATGTACCAGGTGTCGATAGTCAGGAGTGGCTGAGCGGTTGTTGCGGGCTAGATGGATCGGCTAAACGGGAAATGCAGGGTTTACTGGCACACTTGAAGGTTTATTACCGAAGATAACAGTTACAGGAAATGGGGCCTACGAAGGATTGGCGCCCGTCACGGAGCAACATGGCGGTATAGAAGAAGAGGGGGGGGGGGGGCGGAGAAGGCAGGAAAAGACGTCTGAACGCGGTGGCGGCTGGCTTGGAATGGCTTGGAAGAGAGCGGCGGCCCGGATCGCCGGCGCCGCGAGGCCTGATGTCCGGCCCACGGGAGGAACGTGGTCGCTCCTGATTAGCCACGATGCACTGCTGAGTGGCAGGAGGCGGCCTCCCCACGACAGCCGTGCATTGTGGCGACCAGGGAGCCGAATGTCAAATGAGCGGTTTGCAACTTAGTCGGGCGATGGTTAAAGTCAGAGGGAAAAAGCTAAAGATTTGGAAAACTTTTTAAAAAATAAATTAATTTCCCTACCATGTTGCTAGGGGAGGAGCGCCGATCCATACACGTAAGATACTTTTAAAAACGCATAGTCAACCATCAGCTGTTTATTGTATTTACAACTTTACCGGTTTCGGATATTATCTATCTTCAGAAGAGTAAAATTAAACAGGCTGACTGATAACTACGTAGTTGATCTGATAAACGTAGCAGAGATCGAATTGGCTTAAACTTTGTGCTACTTTTATCAGGTCAGCTACGTAGTTATCAGTCAGCCTGTTTAATTTTACTCTTCTGAAGATGGATAATATCCGAAACCAGTAAAGTTATAAATACATTAACAACTGATGGTTGACCATGCATTTTTTAAAGTATATTGGTGTGGTGTCTGTGCTTTTGGACAATTACTTCACCGCAGATGAGGTCAGACGTTCGACGTCGTACGGGAATCCGTGATGACGAGTGTAAGAGGGCATGGACGGTAGGGGCGCTACAGCCATAGCGTGCGACATGTGGGAATTTGAGACGGACGGGAGGCCAGCACGGGTAGCCGCCGAGCACCGTGGATCAGAGCGCCCGGTCAGGGGGTTATACGCCATCTGTAATAAAAAAACCTGAGCCAACAACAAAGAACAAACATGATCATCGACTGCAAGGAACAGAACCACCCACAAAACGAAAAAAAAAAATGAAAAAAAGTGGTTAAGTCGACCGCTGGCTCGAAGCGGGAGATCCGGGTTCGATTCTTGGCCCGGCTCACATATCACTTGTGCCATTGGTTCATTTCAATGCCCTATGCAGCCACTGTCAATCCATTCTTTTCTAATCCTTCTCCCTTGCCTTCCTTTATCAATAATTGAGACTAGTTTGGGTTCTGCATTAGCGATTTTATTTATAACTAGCTGAAAACCCGGCGTTGCCTGGGTATTTATTTATTTATTCCTGCCTGGAGTTAGTACTTCACCTATCCTTCTCTCTCTGTTCGTCTTATTTTTTCTAAAAATATTTTATCTTTATGGGAGAACATATAAGAAATAACGCTGTCTTGGATAATCTACAAATTTATAAGCGCATTATTAAACAAAGAAAGATAGAAATCAAAATACAAATGACATATAAAATTCACACGATCTCATATTTATTCAGTTATATACAATTGTATATCTTTTCAGGAGTGAATTCATTTGTATAACTGCTGCATGTCTGTAAAATTTCTTGGGAATACAATTGATGTTAAAGAAGTAATAGATTACTACTTGGTGCGTGATAGGGCAGTTTTCTATGAACGTTACTGTTTTATGTACTCATACCTCATGAACTACAGGTCGCACTGTGCTACAATTTCAACGATATGTGTGTACACTGCCTATAAAATTTCCTGCGGTAACAATTTGTAGTGTAGAAATTATATATTGTAACGTCATACCGAATGCCGTAGTTTTACTCCATAAACAGCGGAAAAGTAGTAAGCGAGAAACCTTTATCCTTTCATCATTTTACTATGGTTGCCAGCGTGAAAAATTTTAATAGAGGTTTGAAATTATGTTTAAAGTTTGTTGCAATTCGGTAAGTACTCTCATTCTCATATAGTGCATTTGTAAACTGTCATCGCATTATGGCAGTTTCTTGCAACTCCTATCGTTTATGGAGTTATATCTCTTGAACCATGTGTCGTATGTGGTTCGTACTCCTACAGAAAATGTTATCTCACGTAAGGACTATATGTACCAAATATGGTTGACATCGGACCAGTCGTTTAGGCGAAAATGAGCAGCATTGTCGCCTATGGCAGCAGTTTTCCGCCATCTCATTTTTTATGACGTCATATCCCGTGAACTATATATCGTATGTGATTCTTACACTTACGGCGATCGTCCTCATGGATTGAAGCTTACGTGTACAAAATTTCATAAAGATTGGAACAAAACTGAAGATTTGTATGCCACACGTGCATATATACGGACACTCTGCTTTATATATTAGATATCTTGATTTCCACCTACATCTTATTTAATTAGTACTGTGGACAGAACAGATGGTGGTTGCGATAGCAAGTCCCTTGTCACATACCATTGATATTTCTGGAGGACTTTGAAGAACGTGCATTAGTATCAGCGGCGTTGAAATCTACTTAAGTTTACAGAAACAAGCGATACAAAACCGTAACACTGACAAAGTGAAATCCAACACAGTGCACACTAAATCAACAAACAGTGAACAACAAACGGTACTTAATGACATACAGTAACAAAACAATACAAAGAATAGAGAACATACTGAAAAGACGGAGGCCCAGTATAGCATCTAGAACAAATAACACAATACAAAACCAAATGGTCGCAAACCAATGAACATTGACAAATATGACCAACCTGGCACCCAACAATTAACTACTCTTGATATTCATATAGATGATTTTCTTGCCTTCAGATGTCTCTCATTTCCTTTGTAGAACCCCAGCTGTTTTTCGTGTCTCCAAACGTCTTCTTAATTTGCTGTCGGCGAAATGTATCTCCACTGTAGTTACACATTCTTCTACAGATTTGCTTTTGTCCTCTAGCCACCTTTGCTTATCCATTTTGCACTCCCTGTCAATCTCATGTTTTACTCGTCAGTAACTGTAGTGTTATATTTTCTCCTTTTATCAATTACATTTAGTGTTTCCTGTGATATCCAAGTACCTGTTGGAGGCCTTTTCTTTCTACTTATTTGGTCCTCTGCTGCCTTTACTATTTCATGTCTCAAACCTACCCATTCATCTTGTGTTATTTCCAGCTTTTTCTGTCACTTGTAGCTTAAAACTCCTAAAACCTTTAAGTACTTCAGGTTCCTTCAGTTTACCCTGGTCCCATCCACTTATTTTCCTACCTTTTGCAGTTTCTTCAATTTCAGTCAGCAGTTCATAACCAATAAGATATGATCGGAGTCTACCTCTGCCCCTGGTTCCAAAATCTATGATTTACCATTATTAAATCTGTCTGGTACCTTCCGGTGTCTCCTAGTCTCTTCCTCGTATACAACCGCTTTCGTCATTCTTTTAACTAAGTGTTTGTTAGGATTACATTATGTTCTGTGCCAAATTCAGCCAGGCGGCTTACTCCATTTCTTTTCCCCACTGCTTATTCACATACTATTTTTCCTTCCCTTATTTTCGTACCACCGGCTTGTAGTTCCCTATGATAATCACGTTTTTGTCTGAATGATTTATTTTATTTCATCACCCAATTTTTCGATCTCCTCATCATCGGCAGAGTTAGTTGGCTTATAAACATGTACTACTTAGGTCAGGTGTTGGCTTCATACCTACCTTGACTATGATAGCGCTATCAGTGTTCATTGTAGTTTACACGCATTCCTATTTTCTTATTCGTTATTAGACACAGTCCTGTGATATCCCCAATTAAGTCTGTTTTTGTTACTCTGTATTCACCTGAGCAGAAATCCTGTTCATCTTTCCATCAAACTTTACTAATACACAGTATATCTAACTTCAACCTATTCATTTGCCTTTTTACATTTTGTAACCATCTTGCCCGATTAAGAGATCTAACATTCGAAGCTCCGTTCAGTAGCAGGACAGTGTCATAAATACAATCTTAAATTCCAACATTCTTGGCTTCATAGATGGGAATGGCTGGCTTATTCGGAGATAAGTGATGGACCACTTCGTGAGTATTGCATTATTTTTGCACAAGGAGGTCAAGGTGACTACTCAATAACAAAAGCTTAATTAATACCTCAGCACTACAGAAACTGGAATAATGCAGTCAATAGAAACCAAGAACATTCCAAGAAAAGTTAAAATATTTCTGCTGCAGAGTCTGCTGATAGTTTTCAGAAAGTTGTTTTGGGTATACCAGAGGACATTACTACTTATTTGGACAATAAAAGGAAACAGTGAAAAGAAATAGTGCTGTCTTACGGCCTATCATACAGTCAGTTATGTTTTGTGGAGAGAATGAGCTATCCCTCCAAGGAAATAATAGTGGACCAATTTCCAACCAGAATGATGGAAATTTTCAAACTTTAATAAGATATTGTGCAACATATTATGAAGTATTCAAACGACATTTTAAACAGCTCAATAAATACAAATTACGTAATCCTGAAATCCAGAACTAAAGTATAAATATAAGTGGCAAATTGATCTGAGAGAAATTAGTAAAAGACATTAACAATGCACAGCTTTTTCTGTCATTGGATATGAAACACTTGATGTGTCTGGTAAGGAGCTGTTTTAATTATGTATAAAATATGTTACCCCCACGAACCACAGACATTGCCGAGGTGGGGTGGCTTGCGTGCCTCAACGATGCAGATAGCCGTACAGTAGGTGCAACCACAGCGGAGGGGTATCTGTGGAGAGGCCAGACAAACGTGTGGTTCCTGAAGAGGGGCAGCAGCCTCTTCAGTAGTTACAGGGGCAACAGTCTGGATGATTGACTGAGCTGGCCTTGTAACATCAGCTAATGTGGCCTTGCCATGCAGTTACTGCGAATGGCTGATAGCAAGGGGAAACCACAGCCGTTAATTTTCCCGAGGACATGCAGCTCTACAGTATGAAAATATGATGGCATCCTCTCGGGTAAAATATTCCGGAGGTAAAATAGTCCCCCATTCGGATCTCCGGGCGGGGACTACTCAGGAGGTTGTGATCATAAGGAAAGACAAGACTGGCATTCTACGGATCGGAGCGTGGAATGTTAGATCCCTTAATCGGGTAGGGAAGCTAGAAAATTTAAAAAGGGAAATGGATAGGTTGAAGTTAGATATAGTGGGGATTAGTGAAGTTCGTTGGCAGGATGAACAGGATTTCTGGTCAGGTGAGTAGAGGATAATAAATACAAAATCAGTTGGGGGTATCACAGGAGTAGGACATAATGAATAAGAAAATAGGAATGCGGGTACACTACTATCAGCAGCACAGTGATCGCATTATCATTGTCAAGATAGATACGAAGCCAACACCGACAACAGTAGTACAGGTTTATATGCCAACTAGCTCTGCCGATGATGAGGAGATCGAAGAAATATATGAGGAGCTAAAGGAAATTATTCAGACAGTTAAGGGAGAGGAAAACATAATTGTGATGGGAGACTTGAATTCGGTAGTAGGAAAAGGAAGAGAAGGAAAAATAGTAGGTGAATATGGAGTGGGCAGAAGGAATGAAAGAGGAAGTCGCCTGGTAGAATTTTGCACGGAACATGATTTAATCGTAACAAACACATGGTTTAAGAATCACAAAAGAAGGTTGTATACGTGGAAGAGACCAGGAGACACCGGAAGGTATCAGATAGATTTTATAATGGTAAAACATAGATTCCGGAACCAGGTGATTAACCTGTAAAACATACCCAGGGGCAGATATAGACTCAGACCATAACTTGTTAGTCATGAACTGTAGGTTGAAACTGAAAAAACTGCAGAAAGGTAGGAAAATAAGGAGATGGGACATAGATAAATTGAAGGAACGTGAAGTTCTGGAGAAATTCAGAGGGAGTTTTAGGCATCAATTGACAGAAACAGGGGGAAATAAAACAGTAGAAGAGGAATGGGTAGCATTGAGAGATGAAATAGTGAAGGCAGCAGAGGACAAAATAGGTAGAAAGACAAGACCTACAAAAAATCCTTGGATATCACAGGAAATATTAAATTTAATTGATGAAAGGAAAAAATATAAAAATGCAGTAAATGAAACAGGCAAAATAGAGTACAGACGACTAAGAAATGAGACTGACAGGAAGTGCAAAATGGCTAAGCAGGAGTGGCTTGAAGCCAAATGCAAATCTGTAGAAAGAGGTATAAATAGGGGAAAATTAGATACAGCCTACAGGAAATAAAAGAAACATGTGGGGACAAGAAAAACAGCTCTATGAATATCAAGGACTCTGATGGAAAACCAGTTCTCTGCAAAGAAGGGAAAGCTGAAAGGTGGAAAGAGTTCATAGAGCAGCTCTACAAAGGAAATGAACTTAGAGACGATGTTGTAGGAAGGGGAGAGGAAGTAGATCAAAATGAAATAGGAGATACTATACTGAGAGATGAATTTGACAGAGCCCTGAAAGACCTAGGTCGGAACAAGTCCCCAGGAGTAGAAGACATACCCTCAGAGCTACTAAAGACTCTGGGAGAGCCAGCCATGACAAGACTATTTGAACTGGTGTGTAGGATTGTATGAGACAGGCGAAATACCCTCAGACTTTAAGAAAAATGTAATAATCCCCATTCCAAATAAATCAGGCGCAGACAGGTGTGAAAATTACAGAACCATCAGTTTGATAAGTCATGGCTGCAAAATTTTAACACGAATTATCTACAGGAGAATGGAAAAGCTGATAGTAGCTGACCTCAGGGAAGATCAGTTTGGATTCAGGAAGAACGTGGGAACACGGGACGCAATACTCACTTTACGACTTCTCTCAGAAGATAAGGAAAGGCAAACCTACATTTTTAGCTTTTGTAGATTTAGAGAAAGCTTTTGACAATGTTGACTGGAATACACTCTTTCAAATTCTGAAGTCAGCAGGGGTAAAATACAGGGAAAGGAGAGTTATTTACAACTTGTACAAAGGCCAGACCGCAGTTATTAGACTCGAAGGGCATGAAATGGAAGCATCAGTTCGGAAGGGAGTAAGACAGGGTTGTAGCCTTTCTCCGATGCTATTCAATTTTTACATCGAGCAGGCTGTGAAGGAAAGCAAGGAAAAATTTGGAATAGGGATTAAAGCTCAGGGGGATGAAATAAAAACATTGCGTTTTGCTGATGACATTGTAATTTTGCCAGAGATACCAACGGACCTGGAAGAGCAGTTGAATGGAATGGACAGTGTGTTGAAGAGAGCGTATAAAATGAACATTAACAAGAGCAACACAAGGATAATGGAATGAGGTCTTAGAAAATCAGGTGATGCTGAAGGAATTAGATTAGGTAACGAAACAATGAAGGTGTTAGATGAGTTTTGTTACTTGGGTAGTAAAATAACATGCGATGGTCGCAGTACAGAGGATATAAAGTGCAGAATGGCAATGGGAAGAAAAGCATTTTTGAAAAAGAGAAATTTGCTAACATCGAATATTAATTTAAATGTAAGGATGTCTTTTCTGAAGGCATTTGTGTGGAGTGTTGCCTTGTATGGGAGTGAGACATGGACGATAAGCAGTGCGGGCAGGAAGAGGATAGATGCTTTTGAAATGTGGTGCTACAGAAGAATGCTGAAGATTAGGTGGGTAGATCGCATAACTAATGAAGAGGTACTTAACAGAATTGGTGAGAAAAGGAATTTTTGGCATACACTGACTAAAAGAAGGGATCGCTTGGTAGGACACATTCTTAGACATCGAGGAATCGTAAATTTAGCATTGGAGGGAAGAGTGTGGGGTAAAATCGCAGAGGGAGACCAAGAGACACGTATAGTAAGCAGATTTAAGTGGATGTTGGTTGTCGTTCTAAGAGGAGATGAAAAGGCTTGCTCAGGTTAGAGTAGGTTGGAGAGCTGGATCAAACCTCCGGACTGAAGACCATAACAACAACAACAAAATATGTACTAAGCTAAGGCTTTGTTACGTTTTCTTCACTAACCATTGTGTGAACTGAGAGTGTTTATGGAAAAATGATTGGTACATGCAACTTTGGACACCGATTTAGAGAAACTGGTATGTCATGGATATAAAGGAGCGTCAACAGTGAGTATTCTGCAGGAGCACAAACTAGGTTTTCGGAGCTTCATCGAAAGGCAATGCATGTTCGTAGTTCAAATCACTGAATTTCATTCTGTTACTCTATTAACGTTACAGTTATAAAAGAAAAGTTTTACCGGCCGCGGTGGCCGAGGGGACTGAGGTGCTCCAGTCACGATCTACACGGCCACTACGGTCGGGGGTTCGAATCCACCCTCGGGCATGGATATTTGTGCCGTCATTAGGATAAGTTAGTTGATAAGTAGTTTGTAAGTTTAGGGACTAATGACCTCTAAGTTCTGTAGCATTTATATATTAGTCGTTTTTTAAGAAAAGCTTTTTCCTTTAATGTTATATATAAAATAAAACAGTAGTTATGAGAACGCCTTAAAAATCAAACTATATACATAAAATGAGAAACATGAGCCTTTGTTTGTTTCTCTGTAACAAGTCGGACCCCCGCACCCTCTTTGACATTATTCCGGGTATGTCCTTTCTTGAACGCGTATTTGGAGTATCTGTAATTTCTAGAAGCGTATTGGGAGTGTGTGTTGAGTAATTGGTATACAGTCCTGGTGTTTGCACAGTTGCTTCCATGTACCTGTAAACAGTACTGCCTCGCACTTGGCAAAGTTTACTTTACTAGGCGATATCTGCAACCAACACTCGGCAGTTCTGAGTGCTGTCTGTGAATTTACGTTTAATGGCTTCCAAACTTGTGCTAGGTTGGCGTTGCCATCCGGGTAGATTGTGGACATCGTGTCTGTGGAGTTGTGATAATATTGTTGTACAGGGCTAAACAATACGGGCCCTATAAATTGTTAGCGTCGTATATATTGTTAGCGTGAACGTCATTGTTCTAACACCTGTTGGCCAGATGACTGCATGAGATGTAGTAGCATAGCTTAACATTAACTTTTGTTAAATACAGTGAATACAATATCTGATGAATGCGAGTAGTATTCAAGTTATACAACGGCCACGAGAAACGGGTACCTCCACCGCGAGGAGGCAGGACTGTGGTGCTCCTCGGCGACGCCGCGCTCCCGAATTTGAAGGTGTACCGCGCCACACTGAAGATAGCCCATCAACGAGTTCTCGAACAATTGCGTTTGCAGTGACTGTAAGTCACAGATCCGTCATGGACGTCCTGCATGAGCAACAATTACATCCGCATCACTTACAAAAGGTACACGCTATAGCAGTTTTTCCATAACGCGTCGCCTTCTGCACATGGTTTCTGCACTGTTGCGTCAATGCGCCCCTGTTTCTAAGTCGAGTTGAGTGTAGGTTCACAAGGGAGTGTGTTCTGAATGCTCGAAATAGCCATGTCTGGACCGACGAAAACCCACGTGCCACGCATGTTCAGGGATTTCAATACAGGTTTGGAATTAACTTGTGGGCATGTATTCTGGACGGTCATGTGATTGGACCATACCTCCTTCCATCCAAGCTCATGGGTCCCACATAGTTAGTCTTACTACGACACATATTGGACCCGTTCTTGGAAGATGTGCTGTTGAATATCTCAGGATATGTGGTTTCAGCATGATAGTGCAGTACCTCACTTTTCACTTTCTGTCCGGAGGCATCTCAACAGACGATTTGGTGGAAAATAGATAGGCCGTGGTGGACCAACTGCGTGGCAGCCGAGATCGTCGGACTTAACCCCTATGGACTAATTACTGTGGGGTGATATGAGGAGCCTAAGTAATGAGACACTTTTAGAGACACAAGAATATTTGCTCAATCAATTCAATATTTTGTACAGCTTATGGGACTTAACTACGGGGTCATCAGTCCCTAAACGTACAAACTATTTATGAACTAGCTTACACTAAAGACGGCACAAACATCCATGACCGAGGGTGGATTCGAACCCCCGACCGCAGCGGCCGTGACTGGCACGCCGCATACAGCTCGGCCACTGCGGCCGGCGAAGGTTTTTGCTGAAACGACTTCCGGCCACTGCACAAGACAATGAAGAGACACGAGGTGAGATGGAGAGAGTGTACCAGATCATGCTTCAGAGGTACAACGTGTGTAACGACATTGGTGGTCACCACATCGAACCCCTCTTGTAATGCATCAGTACGTTGCGGCTGCTGCCGTAGGTGCTGGGTTCTTGTTGTTGTGGACTAATGTAAACCATAAGGTGTAAATTGTAATGAAAATGCGTAAGTAATAACGGAACGATTCAGTGGCGTATATTGTGGGCTATCAAAGCTATCACCGAAGCCCAAAACTTAAGCAAACCAGAAATTAAGAACCAATATTTAAAAAAATGGCAATACAAGCCAGTCCCCGTTATGAAAAATTAGCGCTTAGTGTGGAATGTCTCGTTCGCTTCATCCCAACAGTGGGAGAACAGAGCTTCGGATGCTCACTGCCGCAGTCTTCGACAAGATAGAGGGGTAGGGAGGGATGGGGTAGGGTAGTGCAGCTAACAGCGCGTCAAGGCTTCGGAATCCCTCATCGCAACACAAGCACGAGTGCTTCCGAAATGTACCGAACGGACACGACTCGCTCTTGGCGAACTCCGCTTCAGTTTAAAGCACCACAGAGCGTGTTTGTGTGTCTGTTACGTTTCACAACAGCTGTAATTGTGTTGTTTATTTCATAGTGTGCAGTGTACTTTGAGAGTTCGTAGTGCTAATCCCTCAAAATGGATGGACAATGTGTAATTGAACAGTTATTTGGATTCTTCGTGCATAAATATGTAACTTTTGTATAAAACAGATTTTTCGTTCCATGATAGATGGCGCTGTAATAGGCAAAAGTAAAAACATGGAAATTATTGAAAAACGGTAATATCTCAAACAAATACACATCAGTACAGGAAAATCAGAGTAAAAGGTTTTCATGTTTCTGTTGATGATATTTCGTGACATCTCCCACAATCGAATGAAACACAAACTATGATCATGCTATCAGTTCACCGCCAGACAGTTTGTTCATTGTTGTATTTCAATGATTCGGACTGTACCCACCTCTACGGAATTATTCGCCGATGTTAACTATTGCAGATAGAGGGTAGATATCATTTCCTGGTAGTATGAGGCCCACAAATTGCTGTAGAAGCTTGTCAAAGGTATGCTACACTTTCAATTTTGCCGATTATATGAAACGAAAAATGTTTCATACGAAAGTTACATATTTTTTTCACGTAGAATCCAAATTTGCAATAAAAAGTAGGCGTTCCTATAAAACATTTCAGTTGCCTCCCACCACCCATCATGGGTTTCGGTAGGTGGTGGGGGATGGGAGGGCGCGCGTAGTGACATTGGATGTCACCCTCAACGCTTTAACATTTGCCGGTAACCGTTTCTTCGTTTACTGCTAATTTCTTGCGCAAGATATCGACTTTTTTTCTAAGCATTACAACTTGACAAAGCGAGATAATAGTGATAGCCCAAGTTACAAACCCAGAATACTAGATTCAGTATTCTTTTCAAATTGATTGCAAAAATTGTACTGGGTCACGCCTAATGACATTCCTCACATAGGATTGCCAATTTCTACACCATAGTTCTATCTTTATTAGATCGTTCTGCGGTTGGTTCTGATCTTATTAGATGATTTTACTGGACGGTAAATGACGGTGTCATCTGCAAAACAACCTAATAGAGCTGCTTAGATTTTCTTCCAAATCGTTTATGTAAATGTATGGGGTGAAGCGCTATCCTGCATAAAAATCGTACGTTCCAGCAGGTGTTTATCACTCAGGCTGAGGATGATGCGATTCTGTAACACATCGGTGTACCTCTCACCAGTCAGGGTAGCAGTTAAAAAGTCATAATCATTCAGTTCCTCGAAGAAAAAAGGCCCGATAACGGTAGATGTGGTGCTAATAAAACCCCATGCCATTCCAAACATGTGTGTACCTCTCTATCCACATTATTCCGTGATTTATTAAGTCTTCAAATTTCTACTGACTTTTTGATCACCCGGTATATGCTAATTGAACAAACTTCTCGACATCTGATAATAAAAAAGGACTTCAGCTAGTTACGTTATAAAAAAGAATAACAAAAGTCTTGGAAATGAGAATGATAATAGACTAATTTCATTCATATACAATTTTAAACGTGATGTTAAAGGCAGTAGCCGTTCGTCGAAATGTGAAATGAACACTTGAAAAACAGCTCTTTGGTTGCGGAAGTTTTTGGTAAGTTTTACTTTACCATGGTTTCGGCTTTACTAAGGAAGCCTTCTTCAGAAGTAAAATTGTTTGTTACAAATGAATGTATATTCAGAAGATGGGGTCTTGAGCGATAGGGCTCATTTTAAAATTAAAGAAGTTTGCAGTGAGCAATGAGCTCAAGATCATCTTCTGACTATACATTTGTATGTAACAAGCAGGTTTACTTCTGATGAAGGCCTCCTTAGTACAGCCGAAACCATGGTAAACTAAAAATTTTAGCAAAACTTTCGCAACTGGTTACCGTATATTTACGCAGATAAGACGACCTTCGGATAAGGCGTACAAATTTTTTAACAAAATATTATAGTTTAAGCATATATCTGGCCTATAAGACGACCCTCAAGTTACCGTATTTACCCGAATGCATACAGCTACTTTTGGTTTCCAGTTTTCGGCATCTAAAAGCACACCTGCAACTTAGATTCGGAGGGAATTTCTAGAAATGCCGTTAGAAGCCGCCAAAGTAGTTTTCGTGATTAGTAAAACTGGATTTCACCCTTTGTTGTAGTGTTCGCGGTCCGCTTTGGAACTTCCCTGTGTGTAGTCCTACGTTGTATCCGATCTTTAAGATGCGTGCTTTTTTACACCGCGAAGTTTTGTTTAAAACAGTAATTTCTTTTGCCGATTTAATTGCGCCGATGCACATGCGGGTGAAAACATGAAATTACCCGAGATCAGAAGATAAAGGATTTTGAGCGAAGCCGCAATTGTTGCGTATAGATCCGAAATATTTAAACCCTTTCATTGCTCCGTACGTAAATATACTCTAAATCGTTTCAGAGCGACTCACGAGATATATAGAAATTATTTTTTACAACCGACATTGTAAAATCAAGCTGCATTGAAAACGATGAATTTTATTCTTGCTATATGGCATACAGGTTATCGTATGTACACTTGTCCACTCAGTAAATTAATAAACCTCGAAAAGCGAATATTTAAAAAAAAATTGCACAAAACTTTGTTTTCGTAAATCTTGCCTCCACGATGTAAATTTCATCAGGGTAATATAGCGTGACTTCCACCTCCAAACGAAATATATCTAATCGATACGTTTGGAAACTATATGTATGGAACAAGCTATGGAATAAGCGAATGTTTCTGAGCCGAAGTTTTACGCGCTACGCGCCCTCGCGAACTGGAAAATAAGAAATTTCTTCTTTGTTCTATACATAACGTAAAGGCACCTACACTCGCTCCGATTTATCGTCCAACCAACAAGCTGTCCAGACTGGTACCAGCCTACACTCATCAGGCCAACTGCACGCAGTGCCTTCCTGTTCCGGTGTCTGTCTGACGAATTGTTTCTGTTTTTGCTGAACAGGCGATCGCAGGCAGGAAGTTGGTCGGGTAGCGCTACAAATACACAATTTGTCGGATGAAGTAGTGGGGGAATCGCAGATCGGGCGGTCAGGCACAACCAACCAGCCGACAAGGAAAGTTGGTCGGGTAGCGCCTAAAAGCACCCAATTTATCGGGTGACCAACCAATTGGTCCAATAAATCGCATCGTTTGTAGCGCCCTTAACATTCACTTTAAAAAAAAGTTATCTGTATCATAGCCATGAGAAGATTAGGTATAGTTCAAAGAGGAAGTGTTTTTTTTAGTGGGTGAAGGCATGTAGCGTACAAATCTATGGTACAGAAACACTAAATCGATTTACAGTTGTATCATTTCTGGCCGAGCTACTTCGAGTGTAAGCTTTCTTGTAAATAACCCAGAAAGCTGTACTCTTAGGTTCCGGCCCAACCACATCCTTTAAAATCACGACATATACATAAAAATCATTAAATTCACCAGTTCGATACGTATCGTTTCGATACTTAATCGCTTCGCTATATATCGTTTGGAGGTCAAAGCCGCGCTAGCGGAAATCCGTGAAGTTACCAATTTCAGACTAAATTTCAAACAAACTTTTTTTTTGTATATGACGACCTCGGATTTTGGGGGGGGGGGGGGCCTTCTATTTTTTTTTTTTTTTTTTTTTTTTTTTTTTTTTTTTTTTTTTTTTTTTTTTGTTCAGCCATCGTATTACCTGCGGAAATATACCGTAGCAGTTTTTGTGATCTGACATGTCTACATCTAACAGCCATCGTATTACCTGCGGAAATATACGGTAGCAGTTTTTGTGATCTGACATGTCTACATCTAGATAGATACTCTGCAAATCACATTCAAGTGCCTGGCAGAGGGTTCATTAACCACTTTCATAACTTTTCTCTACCGTTCCATTCTCTAATAGCGCGCGGGAAGAAAGAACACCTAAATCGTTCTATTTTCGATCTGATTTCTCTTATTTTATAGGAATGGTCATGTCTGCCTAAGGAGGTGGGTGCTAGCAAAATATTTGCACATTCAGAAGTAAAAGTCGGTGATTGAAACTTCGCAAACCGATCACGCCGCAATGAATAACTTCTTTCTTTTAATGATTTCCACCCCAATTCGTGCAACAATTCCGTGACGCTTTCCCCCCCCCCCCCCCCCGTAACGTGATAAAACAAAATGAGCTGCCCTTCTCTGAACCTTCTCAATGTCTTCAATGTCTTCCGTCAGTCCCACCTGGTGAGGATCTCAGAAGGGGCAACAGTACCCCAGGAGAGGACGCACAAGTGTGATGTAGGCAGTCTCTTTGGTGGAGCTGGTGCATCTTCGAAGCGTTCTGCCGATGAAACGTAACCTTTGGTTCACCTTCCCCACAATATTTTCTGCGTGTTCTCTCCAGTCTAAGTTGTTCGTAATTGTAACTCTTAGGTATTTGGTAGAATCTACGACCTTAAGGTTGAAGGTTGAAGTTCAGCGGATTTCTTTTAGTGGTCATGTGTATTACTTCACACCTTTATTTAGTGTCAATTGCCAAATTTCGCAGCAAGCAGAAATTTTGTCTAAATCGCTTTGCAGTTGCTTTTGATCCTCTGTTGACTTCACTAACCGATAAACGACAGCATCATCCGGAAAAAGTCTAAGGGAGCTATTCAGATTGTCTCCTAAATCGTTTATAAACACGAGGAAGAGTAGGGGACCTATAACGCTTCCCTGTGGAACGCCAGATATCACTTCTGTTTTACTCGATGACTTACCGTTAATTACAACGAACTGTGTCCTTTCTGATAGGAAATCGTGAATCCAATCGCACAATTGCGGAGATATTCGATAAGCACGCAATTTCATTAGAAGCCGCTTCTGGGCTACAGAGTCAAAACCTTCCGGAAATCCAGGAAGACGGAATCGTTTTGAGATCCCTGGTCGATGGCACTTAACACTTCACGTTAATAAAGAGCAAGCTGTGTTTCGCAAGAGTGATACTTTCTGAATCCGTGTTGACTACTGATTAATAGGTCGTTCTCTTCGAGGTAGTTCATAATATTCGAACCAAGTATATGTTCCAAAATCCTACAGCAAATCTACGTCAATGAGATAGGCCTGCAATTTTGGGGATCACTCCTATTGCCTTTCTTGAATATTGGAGTAACTTGGGCAACTTTCCAGTCTTTGGGTACGGATCTTTCTCTGAGTGATCTGTTGTAAATGATAGCTAAGTACGGAGCAATTGCATCAGCATACTCAGAGGAATCTACTTGGTATACAATCTGGCCCGGAAGATTTGTTTTTGTTTCCAGGAATATCTACTTCTAAGTTTCACATGCTGGCAGCTGTTCTTGGATTGAATACTGGAGTGTTCACTTCGTCTTCTTTGGTGAACGAATTTCGGAAAGCTGTGTTTAGTAATTCTGCCTTAGCAGTGCTGTCATTGGTAGTATTACCATTGCTATCGCGTAGTGAAGGTATTGTTTGTGTTTTGCCGCTAGTGTACTACACATACGACCAGAATTTCTTTGGATTTTCTGCAAGATTACGGGACAGGATTTCGTTGTGGTAACTACTATAGGCTTCTCGCATCGAAGTCCGCGCTAGGTTGCGAGTTTCAATAAAAGATAGCCAGTCTTGTGGATTCTGTATCTTTTTAAATTTTTCATGCGTTTTTCTTTGTTTCTGCAGCCGGCCGCGGTGGCCGAGGGGCTGAGGCGCTTCAGTCACGGTCTGCACGGCCACTACGGTCGGGGGTTGGAATCCCCCCTCGGGCATGGATATTTGTGCCGTCCTAGTTCGTAAGTAGTTCATAAGTAGTTTGTAGGTTTAGGGACTGATGACCCCGTAGTTAAGTCCCATAACCTTTACAAACATTTGAACATTTGTTTCTGCAACAGTGAACTGACCCGTTTTTTGTACCACGGGGGGTCAGCCCCCTCATTTATTAATTTATTTGGTATAAATCTCTCGATTGCTACTGACATTATGTCTTTGAAAATAAGCCACAACTGATCTACAGTCGCATTTTTAGTTTGGGGGGGATCCGCAATGCAAGCAGATGGGAGTAAATCGCAACACGCTTCGCTACAGTCCTAGGTCTCACTGGTGGGATGCCGCCTTCAGCATCAGCCAGTAGCGGCCGCTGCTCCGCTAGGCGTCGTCAGGCGTCGCCGCGCAGTCGGCCAGCCGCCCACTCGTAAAAGCAGAGGCGGCAGAGACGTGCCGTGCCGACATGGGCCCGCGCTACTGCGCTGTGCCGTATCTCTCCGCCCCCGCCATTGCCGCTCGTGACGGCCACGCCTGGCTGCCCGGGGCGGCGGCTCCTCCCTCAGATACGTCTCCCCGGGCACTCCGTCCGAGATGAACCGGCGGCATTCCGCCGCGAATGCCGCCTCGTGGAGGCACCGAGCCAGTTGTCGCACTTGCTGCTTTACTACCGTCACAAAAGAAATTGTTACAACTCTACGTAGCTTATACTACGCCCTGGACGATTTACATACAAACGTCAAGAAAAAACATTTTGCTTGTCACAGTCATTCCTCCTTTCCCTACTTTTGACAAGCTGCGAAAAGTTTGCTCCTTTGAATAGTCAAGGAAGGCAAACAAAAATAAAATACAAACAAAGAAATTCCTATGACTCCTGATATTGAAGGTGCACGAAATAACGTTCAATGTTGTTGCTTTGTTGTTGTTATTGTGATCTTCAGTCCGGAGACAGGTTTGCTGCAGCCCTCCATCCTACTCTATTCTGAGCAAGCCTCTTCATAACATCATAAGAACGGCAAGCCGGCCGCGGTGGCCGAGGTGACTGAGGCGCTCCAGTCACGGTCAGCACGGCCACTACGGTCGGGGGTTCGAATCCCCCCTCGGGCATGGATATTTGTGCCGTCCTAGTTCGTAAGTAGTTCATAAGTAGTTTGTAAGTTTAGGGAGTGATGACCCCGTAGTTAAGTCCCATAAGCTTTTTAATTATTAATTAAAAAAAGAACGGCAAACCACATCCATTTGAATCCACTTACTGTATTCTTTTCTTGATCTCCCTTTGTGATATTTACCCCAAACACTTCCCTCCAATGCTAAATTCACGATTCCTTGATGTCTAAGAATGTGTCCTACCAATCGATCCATTCTTTTAGTGAAGGTATGCCAGAAATTCCTTTTCTCCCCAATTCTGTTCAGTGCCTCTTCTTTAGTTACGCGATCCACCCACCTAATCTTCAGCATTCTTCTGTAGCACCACATTTCAAACGCCTCTATCCTCTTCCTGTCCGCACTGTTTATCGCCCATGTTTCACTTCCATACAAGACAGCACTCCACACAAATGCCTTTAGAAAGGACTTCCTTACGCGTAAATTAATATTCGATGTTAACAAATTTCTCTTTTTCAAGAACTCTTTTCTAACCAATGCCATTCTGCATTTTATATTCTCTGTACTGCGACCACCATTTGTTATTTTACTGCCCAAGTAGCAAAACTAATCTACCTCCTTTATTGTTTCGTTACCTAACTAATTCCTTCAGCATCAACTCCTTTCCTTAGGCTGCACTCCATTACCCTAGTTTTGCTTTTATTAATGTTCATCTTATATACATCTTTCAGCACACTGTACATTCCGTTCAACTGCCCTTCCAGGTCCTTTGCTGTCTCTTATTACTATGTCATCCGCAAAACGCAATGTTTTTAATTCTTCACCCTGAACTTCAATTCTTTCTCCAAATTTCTCCTTGACTTCCTTTATAGCTCGTTCAATGTACAAATTGAATAACATTGGAGAAAGGCTACAACCCTGTCTTAGCCCCTTCCCAACCACTGAATTCCTTTCATGTCCTTCAACTTTGACAACCGCTGTCTGGTTTTTGTACAAGTTGTAAATAACCTTATGCTCCCTATATTTTACTTCTGCTTGCTTCAGAACCTGATAGAGTTTACTCCAATCAACATTGTCAAAAGCCTTCTCCAAATTTACAAAAGCTAGATATGTAGGTTTGCCTTTTCTTAATCTATCTTCTAGGATAAGCCGTAAAGTGAGTATTGCGGCCCATGTTCCTACATTTCTCCTGAACCCAAACTGATCTTCCCCGAGGTCGGCCTCTACCAGTTTTTCCATCCTTTTGTAAATAATTTGTGTTAATATCTTGCAACCATGACTTATTAAACTGATGGTTCTATAGTTTTCACACCTGACCGCACCTGCTTTCTTTGGAATGGGGATTATAACATTTTTCTTAAAGCCTGAGGGTACTTCGCTTGTCTCATACGTCTTACATACCAGGTGAAACAAGTTTGCCATGGCTGGTTCTCCCAGAGACTTCAGTAGCTCTGAGGGAATATCATCTACTCCAGGGGCCTTGTTTCGACTTAGGTCTTTCAGGGCTCTGTCAAATTCATCTCTCAGTATAGTATCTCTTATTTCATCCTCATCTATTTCTTCTCCCCTTCCTACAATATTGCCTCTAAGTTCATTTCCTTCGTAGAGCCTCTAAATATACTCTTTCCACCTTTCAGCTTTCCCTTCTTTGCTGAGAACTGGTTTTCCATCTGTGTTCTTGATATTCATAGAGCTGTTTCTCTTATCTCCAAATATCTCTTTTATTTTCCTGTAAATATTTTTCCCCTATTTATACATCCTTGTATTTGTCTTCTAGCCACTCCTGCTTTGCCATTTTGTAGTTCCTGTCCATCTCATATCTTAGTCGTCTGTACCCCATTTCGCCTGTTTCCTTTACTGCATTATTATAATGTCTCCTTTCATCGATTAAATTTAGTATGTCCTGTGATATCCAACGATTTTTTGTAGTTCTTGCCTTCCTACCTATTTTGTCCTCTGCTGTCATCAGTATTTCAGCTCTCATTGCTACCCATTACTCCTCTACTGTTTTATTTTCCTCCGTTTCTGTCAATTGTTGCCTAAAGCTCCCTCTGAAATTCCGCATTTTATATCCTCTGTACTGCGACCAAAATGTGTTACTTTACTGCCCACGAAAGAATAGCTAAACTAGCACCTTTATTGTTTGGTTAACTAATCCAATTCCTTCAGCATCGCCTGATTTTATTAGACTGCACTCCATTACCCTTATTTTGTTCGTTCCTGGTTTTTTACTGTCTCTGAGAGAATTACAATGTCATCGGCAAAACCCAATAATTTTATTTCTTCGCCCTGAACTTTAATTCCTTCTCCAAATTTCTCCTTGCTTTCCTTTATAGTTTGCTCAATGTACAAATTGAATATTGAAGAAAGGCTACAAACCTGTCTTACACTCTTCCCAATTTATGCATCCCTTACATGCCCTTCCACTCTGATAACAGCTGTAAATAACCCTCCGTTCCTTGTATTTTACTCCTGCTGATTTCAGAATTTGAAAGAGTCTACTCCAATCAACATTGTCAAAAGATTTTTCCAAATCTACTAAACCTAATCTTACTTCTAAAATTAAGCCGTATAATGAAGATTGCCTCCCGTGTTGCTACATTTCTCCTGTATCCAAACTGATCTTCCCCGAGGTCGGCTTCTACCCTATTTCCCATTTATTCATTCAGTAGAGCTGCATGTCCTCGAAAAACTAAAGCCTGTAGTTTCCCATTGCTCTCAAGCGTTCGCAGTAGCTGTGTGGCAAAGCCACATTAGCTGATGTTACAATGCTAGTTCAGTCAATCATCCAGACGGTTGCCCCTGTAACTACTGAAAAGGCTGCTGTCTGCCGGCCGCGGTGGCCGAGCCGTCTGCGGCGCGCCAGTCACAGTCTGCACGGCCACTACAGTCGGGGGTTCGAATCCCCCCTCGGGCATGGATATTTGTGCCGTCCTTAGTATTAGCTAATTCATAAGTAGTTTGTAAGTTTAGGGACTGATGACCCCGTAGTTAGTCCCATAAGCTCTGCAAACATTGGAACATTGGCTGCTGCCCTTCTCTATGACCCACACGTTTGTCTGGCCTCTCCACAAATACCCCTCCGCTGTGGTTGCAACGGTTATTTGTATCATTGAGGCACGCAAGCCACCCCATCTCGGCTATGTCTGTGGTTCATGGGTGTGGATTATGGTCAAATGTACAGGAATTTCAGTAAGTGACATAGACAACTATGTCAGGTTTCCTTTCAACGAATTCTCATAACCCTCCTGAGCTGTCTTTTATACGTTTATTAGGTCACGACCGGTTTCGCACCGTTGAAGGTGAATCTACAGGTATCTTTATTAATGAAATAACTGTATATAATAAGTTATTTCATTAATACAGGTTCCTGAAGATGCACCTTTAACTGCGACCTAACAAAGGTATAAAAGACAGATCAGGATGATTATGAATATTCATTGAAAGGAACGGGGACATAATTTTCTGTGTTGCCTTCTGGAATTTTCTAAGCAATAATGTATTTCAGCTGTGGATACCCAAATTATAAAATCGTTTCTGTTTAAATGGCTGTAAATGTGTGGGACTTGACGACTGAGGTTTATCAGTCGCTAAGTTAACGAACAACTCAAAGTAACCTAAGGAGAGAAAACACACACACACACACACACACACACACACACACACACACACACACACACACACATGTTCGAGGGAGAAGTCGAACCTCCGACGGAGAACAACCACGCGCTCCGCAGAAAGTGCTTTAGACCGCTCTGCTATTTCACTGCGGCGGAAGCATACCAAATTCATCAGAAAATTTTGGTTCATACCTATATGTTGAACGTAGCTGAGACAGTAACATTTCCTTCGTTCTTGGGAATACAGCCTCTGATAATAAAGTTCGGTGAATAGTCCTGCAACATTAATGTGGATGAACCATGAAGTACAGTTACCTTACTGACTTTCTAAATAGTCACCTCCCGTAACTATTTACCTCTGAGTTCTGCGATACATGTCCTGGAAACTTTGCACGAAGTCTTCCTTTGGGATGGTCATCAAAAGCCTCGTCATCTTTTCTTGGGCGTCAGGAATATCGCCAAATGTCTTTCCTTTTGTAGCGAGTTTATGTCGACAGAACAGGAAGCAGTCTGGACGATAGAGATCTGACAATTGTGGGGGATGTTAAATCTGCACCACCCCAATTTTGCCAGGAAGTGACTGACGATATTGACTGAGTCTGAATGAGTGTTGGCGCAAAAAAAAAAAAAAAAAAAAAAATAGATAGATAGATGGATAAATAAAAAAATAAAAAAGCCAGGCAGGAACCTGGTTGTACGTACCGAGATCGTACCCTGTCTAGGCGTTGCATGTAACTGGTCAAAATTTCATCATACCGTGCAGCGTACAACGTCGTTCCCTCACATAGAAATTCCTCCTGGATAATGCCCAGTTAATCGAAAATCGAGAATCGTTATTATGCGTGATTTCTCGGCTCAGACTTTTTTCAGACGAATAGGTGTCGGTGAATGCCATTTCGTTTCATTGTCGTACCACTGACACCAAGTTTCATCCTGAGTGACAATTCAGTTTAAAAAAGTTGCATCCGCAGTTTCTCCAAAATCCTGTGAAGCCTCTAAACGTGCCTGTTTCTGATCGTCAGACAAGTAATGTGGCGGAAACAACACAGTTTCCTCTTTCATAACGTTTGGGTGTGGTTTTGTCGCACGGATGCACTGTTAATCTGCCAATCGTACGCTTTGATGCGTACAGTTAATCGACGATCGTTCGTGATTAATGTCTTGCTTTCTCTCTGTTTTCGTTACTGACTGCAATCTACGACCGTTAAAATCAATTTCACGGCCTCCTCGAAAAAGGGGGAACAACTAGTACAAAAACTTCATACAAAGTGCTTGATCACCGTAAACACATACCAGCATGGTATGAGTTTCATTTGGTGTGTTGACAAGCTTAAAACAAACCTTGGAATTCATCCTTTACTTGTTCATTGTCCTGTTCTCAATTCAAAATCGACGTACTAAAGAAGATGTTGATGCAACAGGTCTAACAAGGAGCACTCACGATGCTCAACTGAACTACAGTGGGGGCAAGTTGTCAGCACTGGCCGCTAAGCTCGTCTGTGTTGCCCTACAGAACGTTCTGCTTTCATTCACTGAACTGTATTGTCAGAGGTTTCAATTTTACCCATGCGTTGAACCTAGGTGAAGCAGTAACATTTGAACCTTCATTCAGATCTCAATGTACGAACCGTAAGAAAAAAGTAATATTAATTTTGATTCCACACAGATAGTTGCACTAGGGGAAGGGAGGGCAAGATGGAAGGTGCGGGCAAGACGGAAATTCCTGACAACTCCGAACCACGTGACAAGGCACGCGAGTGGCGACGCGCACAGCAACAGGCGACCACCTGGAATGTATGAACGGAGTTAGTCGGAATCGTGCCACAAAGTGAAGTATGCGTGCGCTGTGTTTGTTTTCCGTCGAATTCTTAGGAAAATTGTGATTTTTTGCGGCGTGATTGCTTATGAAATGTAGGTATTGTTACTATTTTGTTTGTACGATACATGTTTACGAAATATAGGCTGTTAGAATTGATATTTGAACATGGAAAATGAAAGAAGTACAAAATTGGAGATTGTTACGAGTTGACAATTTAGATCAATAATTGAATAGAAGAAATTAAGTGAGGAAGTGAGGAAAAATTAGACGTAGTCCAGACCATTAACGGAAATGAATATAAACGAAAACACAACAGAAGGGGACAGCATGTATAAAGAAAGGGAAAGGGTAAATGAAAGGGAAAATGGACAAAGAAAGACGAGAAGATACCGCAAATCAAGAGGTATCGAGTCATGCAGGTGTGTTTTGACTATTGCGCATTGAACAATACAGAAGATGTTAGAATGTGCATATTGTCATAGTTTGGCACATTAGTTGTGCGACGATACGGAAAATGGTTATTTCCTGTGTGTTTATTGTAAAAAGTAAGATAATCCCATACATTCCATCTTGCCCGTTCAAGCTTTCCATTTTGCCTTCAGGGTAAGGGCAAGATGGAATTTTCTTCAGTTTTCTTTTATGCGTCATATCATCTGATTTATCAAATATTGATTCTTATTAGTTACAACGTTTTGTAGTTTAATAGGATACCTTTCATGACTGATTACAATAAAACGTTTATATTTGCACATTTTCGTATTATTGTGTTGTTAAATTAACCCTTCCATCTTGCCCTCCCTTCCCCTATATTATCGACAAGAAATTTGACAAAGATAAGTTGCAAGACGTATGGTGGTGCGTAAGAGTGACACGGTAAGGAGCTGGATTTAACTACAGGTGATGTTCTTGAATTTTCTTGTGCTGTTCGCCCCAGGCCAACAAATGTGTCACACAAATTCCTATGTAGGGCCACCAATAGGCATTTGTGGCACTAAACAGCACGAAACAGACTCCACAATAGAGATGAGGCCTGGTCTTTGAATGCGGACATTATGCTGCCGGAAGGGCCGGCTCAGGTGTTACAAAATTTCTGCCCGTCATATAAAAAAGTTATATTAAAGTCCTTCTTCTATTAAGTAACGTAGCTTAAATTGAAAAGATAGTTATACTTATTATTTAAATAAAACTGAGTCTTAAAAGTGAAATTAAAGAACCATGTGTATTTTGAGTTACCATCAATAAACATGTATTTTCATTTTTAATTTACTGTTCCGTGCCGATAATTTATTTCCTGAAAAACAAAATGGGGATTCTCCACTGACCTATAATGCGTAGTAAGTCGATTTTACTTCATCACGATTCGTATAATTTCAATCATCAGAGAAAGGTACATTTGTGAATTGATATAATCATTTACTTTCAGATGATCGTGTATCCAATTGCAATAGATCAAGGGATGTTGAAAATCGTCACCATGCGGTTCTTGATATAGCGATAAATGAAATGCATGCCATTTGTGTTCATACAGTGTCTGTAGAATACTTGTTTAACGAATTTCTGAAGCTCGTTCAGTTTGTGGACAACTCATGTGTGGATTTGCAGCAACTGCAGCTAAAACACTCTGTGTTTTATTGGTTTGTCACAGGCCGCGGTCGGACTCTTTCTCTAGGTTTAACACTTCCGGTTTCGGTAAACATTTGGACATTACTGCGAGAAGCCGTTGCAGAAGAAACAGTGATAGCACGGGACGGATTGCATACCTCTGACGAGATTCTTCAACATTGTAATTAGCCTCAAATTTCGAGGCCATGATACTTACTCTTTCTACAATCGTGGAATATTTGCGAAGATATGTGTACAGTCCGTATCGTTGAACTAAAATGACCAGTCTGACCACTGTGACCACTAACTGAGAGCATGATCACAGTCTGTGTTTCAAACCATTGTGGGAAACCCCATATGATAGCATTATCAAAAGTACCAGTAACTATACATCGACTTTCCTAAACTGACGTGTATTTGTTCTAGATACTACCGTTTTTCAATAATTTACATTTTTATCGATTATAGCGCCATCTATTATGAGACGAAAAGAATGTTTCATACGAAAGTTACATATTGTTCCTGGAGAATCGAAGTCTGTATTAAATAATTGGAGGTTCCTATTTAAGATTTGAAAGTCACCCTCACTCCGCCCTTGGGGATTGTGCAAGGGGTTCGAACTTTATGTTAATCGATGTCCCTCTTGGAGGTGAACAGCTTTTTTTGCAACTTTTCTAAATCCGATTTGTATTGTTCCGAATATCACGGGAAGAATTTTAAGTGCCTCATTGCCTCATCCTGTTTAACCAAGAAATCAAAAAGATGTTCAAATGTTTGTTAAGGTTATGGGACTTAACTACGGGGTCATCAGTCCATAAACTTACAAACTACTTATGAACTAGCTAAGACTAAAGACGGCACAAATATCCATGCCCGAGGGGGGATTCGAACCCCCGACCGTAGTGGCCGTGCTGACCGTGACTGGAGCGCCTCAGACACCTCGGCCACCGCGGCCGGCAAAGTTTTATCGCTTGCTACTTTTCTGTTGTTCATCATGTACATATATGGCATTTGGCATGACGTTGCAAGTTATTAGTTCTCCATGTAAATTATATTCGCGAGGCAATTCACAGACAGTACTCATACATACTACGGAATGTTCCTTCCATACTATATCGTAGTTAGACATATAGTTCATGAGGTCATATAGCTGCATGATGGAAAGTCACAAAATCACTAGAGCAATTCACCATCTTTCTTCAATATGTATATTTTTTGTTACTTTGACGCTTTACTTAATGATAACTTGCATGTTTATGTATATGCAAGCATATATCGAAAAATTGACATTTTGGTCGTCCACATATAGCAAATAAGGGGGCTATTTGTACATTTGATAATGGCCTAAAAGCCGAAATACGGATTGTGAAAATAAAATACCTTACAGTCAAATAGCGGTCAAATCTTTTAATCATTAAATACGCAGAGTTGCAAAGTCACACGTGTCAGCACTATGGTGAAGCAATACGAAATTCTCGTATGGGGTGCTAGATACCCCAGCGCGCCCACTCGAAGGATAATGGTTCACACGGTCACACTTGTTAACTCTCGGGCGGCAACACCAATTATTATGGCTTCAGCAGCAGCGCGGTATAAATTTGCTACCAATGTGTGTTCTGAGTTACAAACCTAGATATAGCTTGTAAGGTAACCCTTATGGTAAGCCTTACATTATAACGAGGAATGAGCTTCATTTTGAGCATATTATTCGTTTGAACCTGTTTATACTGAATATGTAGTAACTAACTTATGTGACTTAATTAATTATCGTGATGCACAATATATGTAGGTAACTTAACTGTGAACATTTTCTGTCATTTATTTATTATCTGTATTGTAACTGTTTATGTATATATTATTTTATTTGTACTTTGTGTTTTCTATATGACTGATTACTTGTTATGTTTAAATTTGTCAATGTAAAATACTTCTCTGTAAACGAGATCAAATATCGATCTGAATAGTAATCGACGTGGCTCCTTACATTAGAGACTTTATTGTATAGCAGCGCTCGCCTGGGAGAGAGCAGGCAAACAGCAATATCTGCCGCCCCGTGACGTAGATCAGATGTTCGTACGCGGTCCGCGGAGTGCTCGAACAATATAAGTAATAAAGTTGAACAAAGTGAAAGTTATAATTTGTTATAAGTGCTACGATATGAAAGTGAAACCAGTGAACATAAGTGAAGCAAGAATTGATCTTAATGAAACATTTATTCGTTAGTTCTGCTGAGGCAGAAATTCGTTACGTGTTCGGTAATCGTCCCAGACGTCCGAAACGCGGTAGCGTCATCGCGGACGCTAACGGTCGCGATTAATTACGCGATTCGCGAAGCATCACGGCGAAATGCAAGCAAGCTGCCAAAGGAGGAGCCACCATCAAAATGATTTCTGTTTGAATTTGTGTATCATTTATATGACTGCAGAGTACTACGTCGCTGGACTGATAAATAAGTTAAATGCTATTGGTTTTAATTTACTGTGAATGCATGTTTAAGTTTTGTTAAAATACAAGAACATTAGACAATACTTTTGCTATCTTATTTGAACAACTATTTAACCACTCATAATTAGTATGACAATCCTCAATAATGCATGAATAATATTTCTACACAATTTTACAATCAAGTGAGTGTCATTAATTGTTAGAGACTGTAAAAATCATTCAGTTGAGACAATTTTGCTAAAATTTATGGTAGAAGATAACAGACTGTTGAATTAATGAATGATTTTTCTATTTCGTTTTGCACTGAGTTCAACAATAATAGCCACCGCCACATCTATCATATAAAGAACCATACTCGTACTAATTTCGTATGCATAGCATTAATTAAGACTGATTTACTTACATTTCCTATTTGATTGAGTGAATTAATTTTATCAGATACTGACTTTAGTAGTTGGACTGCATCCACTTGCCAATCACTCGATGTTAACAATCCTACTATTCATAATTTTCTAAATTATCTGTACCATTAGCGCACTAATTGAGTCATACGTATTGCACAGACGGAATAAGTTAATTTCTGCTATCTGTGTGTGCGCACAGTCTCTGTAGGAGATTTTGTAATCAAAGGAAAGGTGAGTGATCTTTTGAAATATTTGTCAGATAGGGGCATAGTATTTGTTTATTAAGCTAATTTTCTTGCATAATATTCTCAAAATTTAACTACACCACTTGCATTAATCACGAGTTTAACGTAACCAACCACAAAATTAAGGTCAGGTTTGTTATGTTGCTCAAAAATTACAACAACCACCACAGTTAATAACACGTAAATCAAAAATTTATATTTTTTTTACCTCCACTCTCACTTTGCTTCAATAAAATAAACACCTTTTCACCCAATATCCCCAACAAATTATTTTCATTTCTTACAAGCTACTAAGTGATCGTAAGGACAAAAGTAGATCAATATGCAGGTAGAAATATCACATTTGTAACTGCCTGAATTAGTACATGAATTACCTTAGATGTATAAATATAAGAAATGTGACATTATTCCGAAATCGGACAATAATCTTCGCTTGTAGGATATTTAAGAAAATTAATAATCAAAATACGAATAAAATGTAATTAAATGCAACAGTATTTGCTAATAATAAAAAAGTCTTTTTATAATATTAGATACGCCTATATTCGAGAAAAATCATATAGTCCATGAACAGAAGAGATTACGTTATTTACGTGTTACATAATTTATCACAACCTACAGTGATTGTATTCAGAATCGAAGTTACAGGCGCCAACTGTACAATTTTGAAATACATATGTGGTATCTGAGTGATCTGAAAACACGAAAAAAATGACAAGAACAATATGTTATAGGGGTAAAATTGTCCTTAGCTCTGCCACAAATTACACGTCTTTCTCTCTTCCTTGCTCATGGAGGCCCTTGTAGTTCGTCTTGTGGCTTGTACCTTCTCAAGAAAACCTTCACATCTGGTAGTAACGACATGATATTGTATCTAATAATTAATAATAATAATTGTATCTAATAATTCATTATCTGAAGAGCAGATTCTAAAAATTTTCTTCTACTGACTGTTTCATGTTGACGATTTCCTTTGTAAATTATGAAGACATTTATTGGTGCTATGTTGAGTAATGAAACAAATCCGATGGCCATCTTCTTGTCACTTGGGAAACACTGTATCTGCCACATAATTGATCAATTGTGTCAACCCCTCCTATCGTCAAGTTATAGTCTAAAATTATCGTAGGCTCCCATGACCCTTCATCCACAGCTCATGCGTCGTTGAAAGTAATAACACACTTTTTCTGTTTAGAAACATGCACTGAGGAATCCAGACAAAAATCACTAAGATTTTCATTACATATTGGAAGAAGGTTTTTCTATTTCCTCATCTGTTAGACGCATACCATGTCTACGAGACCTGAAGAGTCAATAAGGTAGTAGAATAATACATTTTTTCGCATTATTGAAAAGATTTATCGAGAGTTAAACTCTTATTTGCGAAATAGATTTAAATTTTTTAGCTTTCTAATATGTAGGGTAAAATTTATACAATAAATATTTACTAGAAACTATCAAAAATGCATTTGTAAGGAAAACTAGAAGTAATACAAAACAATTCAAATCTACTTACATGACAGGCAGCGTGGTGCAAATTTGCTACCAGCGATGCAATCTCTAACAAAACTTTATTTAGGTCGAGACAGCCGTGCAGTAGAAACTCAGAACTTTCACTGACATCATTTTTATGGTTTAGTTGAGGAACAGCTAAAGCGGAAATACGGCATCTCCATTAATGCGACAACTATGAGCATTTAAAGAAAAGTGGTAGCTGGCGCTCGAGGGTTCAGGGCCCAGCTTTTTAAATCGGGAGCAATTTGCTCTTCCGTAACATTGAACGATTCTCTGCATCGTTGTTGGTCCTGCTGTTGAACATCTTTTTCCGGCAGCAACGGCATCGGTTATTTGATGGTTTATTGGTTTCCCGATATTCACAGTGGGCAGTAGGGAGAAATCCCCACTTCATAGCTATCTAGAAGATCCTGCGTCCATCTCTGGCGCACAAAACTATTACACCACATTCCAACAACTCACTTAAATCGTGATAACCTGCCACTGTAGCAGTAATAACCGATATAATCGGTGCAACAGGTACCTGTTGGCATATACAGGCCCTGCTACCGCAGCATCGTCATATGAGAGTAAACATACATTAAGTTTCGACATAATAATATATAATTATCGATAATGGAGAAGAAATACAGTGTAAAATGCGTTTTGTTGTTTTCAAAATGTTTCTTAAGCTCAAACAATGCACAGGAAGATGCAGCAAATAAATTTTCGATTCCTCAAAATAGCCACCCCTTGCTTTCATCATTGCCTTGAACATTCTTGGCATGCGCCGCGACAGTTTTGCCAAGGTTTCAGTTGGAATTAATCTCCATTCTTGCTACAGGAACTCCCACAATTGTATCCCATTCATGATTTCCTCTTTTCGGAACCTCATGTCCAATTCATCCCACAGCAGCTCGATTGCGTTACAATCAGGGAATTTGGGCGGCCATTCCATGTTTTCCACTATTTTGAGTACCTGTGAAGACTTCACACAGTTCTGCCACAAGCGAAACGTATGATTCGGGTCGTTATTTTCCTGCGACACAAACCCCGCTGCGCGCGCCGAGACGCCGTGCTGCGGTGCTCGAAGCCGTTCGCCGTCGGGGGTTCGACTTCCCCCTCGGGCATGGGTGTTTGTTTTGTCCTTATGTTACTTTAACTTAGTTTAAGTAGATTGTAAGCTGGGGAGTAATAAGCAAGCAGTTAATTCCCAAAGATTTACAAACATTTGAACATTTTTTGACAAACCCTTTCCCAATCAGACGCATGTCGTCGGAGAATGGCGTGATAACCTTTTTGCCTCATTTTTCCATCTATTTTCCATCTATTTTCACCAAATCTCCGATTTTATTTTCTTCGAAGGATCCCCATACCATCATAGAACCCCTCCATGCTTTATAGCTTGAATTACGCATTGAGGATTCAAGCGTTCATATAAACGGCGTACAAATTGACGGCGTTTACTTCCAAATATTTCGAACTTGGATTCATCATTGAATAAGACTCTTTCGCAATCTCCCGCTGCCCAACGTTTGTGTATCTTAGCCCACTGAAGCCTTTTCTTCTTGTTAACAGAACACAACAGTTGTTTCCTTGTTACTACTTAACCACGGAAGTTATTTGCCAGGCGTCGTATCACTGTTGACTCACTCACCGGTGTATCCCTCGTTGCGTTTAGTCCAGCAGTCAATTCACGGACAGTTTTTAATCTGTTACGTTTACTGGTCACTATGAAATATTTTTCCTGGCGTTCTGATATTTTCCTGAGTTCTCCTGACCGAGGATGATCTTAACAGCAGCCTGTTCCTCGATGCCGGTGTATGGTTTTGACAACTCCGATGAAGGAAATCTTGTTTCTTTGCTATTTATCGGACACTATTAACTTCTTAGTGGAAATTATCATTACCCATGATTCATAAGAAATCTGGCACTCTGAGTCTGAGACCATTTTCAATTTATTTCCTGGCTGTTACACCTTTATGCAAACACAGCTACAAGTGAACAGAACTGTAAACAACGTACCGCTACGTAGTCACGCTGTCTACTCGCGCCACCTGGTTGCGTGTTTACCAGAACTGCTTGGACAGGTAACGTCGGTTTACATAAAACGGAGCGATACTGGTATGTTCCATTGTGTACGTATATGTACAATAATTACGTGTACATTACTATTCCGTATTTTATCCAATACCTCTCATGGATCACTTTAATCTTGCTCTGTTCTAATACGCAGCATGGTGTTCCCTAACTTGTGGTGAGCCGTGTATCTCTGTGTTTACACACGCATGACTAACCAAATTTCTTTGGCTCTTCAGTGTAAAATACAATAATCCAATTGTTGCGCTGTCACCTTATAGTGAACTATTGAACTAAGTTCTGATATTTCCCAGTTAGGAAATTAGAAAATATTAGTAAAGTTATGGGACCTAACAGTGGTCATTATCGGTCAATAATCTTACAAACTACTTAAACCACTTAGTCTAATAACAACACGTACACCTACACATTTTCCAGAGGGAGGACTCGAACATCCGACGGCGAACGGCCACGGCCACCGCAGCACGACGCCTCAGTGCGCACAGATGCTTATGTCCGCAGAGTTGGTGTACTCTAGGCTGACCAGATTTCCAAAATCAAAATACGGGAAATGTGAAATTAAGCCACTTTTAGGAAATACTGATATTGTATCAATAAAGAGATTTGAGTTTAAATATTTGGTCGAGACTAAAGCTACATATATCACCATAACATTTTTCTTCAGACTCCCACTTAAAAAAAAAAAAAAATAAAAAATAAAAAAAAAATAAAAAAAAAAATCCATAAAATACGTTGCGTTACTAATAGCGTAAATTTATTGTCACATGCAATCACAATTTTGTATAACATCTTTCATAGGGGCTAACAGTTATTATTATATACATAGTTCACTTATTTCTCTCTATCTCAACTATATTTTACAAAAGAATGCACATCATTCACGAGTATGATAATTTGAAAATAAGTTTTGTTGTAATTAACACATGTAGTGTCCTAAAATTGACTTTTAGTTATAATAATATCCTTAATACATTCAATACTAAACCCCTTTCTTTCGACAGTCCATGAAGTAATGACATCAGACAGTGTGCGAAGATAATTATGGGCTGAAATTATTCCATCAGATACCACGACCAAGAAAATATTTTAAAGTTTGTGCGTATGGCTTGACATACATTTTTAACAGCGTATGTTCCACTACATTGGAAGCAAGGAAGCCTTCCTCAGCACAAAGACGCTTACTTCATCATTTATAATGACACTATTTTTACGTTTTGAAAAAAAAAAAAAAAAAAAAAAAAAAAAAGGCATCATACATTATGAGGAATTTTTGCTCTAAACCGCTAGGCCCTGTGCGTTTCACAACACCAAGGGCACTAATAATTGGTTAAAACTAAAGATCCAAATGACATATCCTGAAGCAGTAACCAGCGCGTTACTGCTAGCTAGCCATGTAAAAGAAGTACATAGTACCAAACAGAGAACTTCATAAATCGTTCCACGTACACTTTGCTTTCAACAAAAAGTGGACTTTTCTTCATTCTTCGGCTAAGATCACAAATTGAGTTCTCCGTTTCAGTTTGATACATGTTACATAAAAACACAAAGTTTCAGAATTACGCGACAATTAACGAAAAACGGGACAAAATAAGTTCCGTATTTACTTTGTCGGGACAACTGGATACTTACGCTAAATAAGAGACGATCCAGTATAAAAAAAAAAAAAAAAAGAAAACTTCTGGTCAGCCTTGTGTACTGACTATCAAGTTAGGAGAAGAAACTTCCTGGCAGATTGAAATTTTGTGCCGGAACCGATACTCGAACCTGGGACCTTTGCCTTTCGCGGGCAAGCGCTATACCGACTGAGCTGTCCCGACACGACTCACGAGGCCGCCTCACAACCCTACATCCGCCAGTACCTCGCCTCCTACTTTCCAAACGCCACAGAAGCTCTCCTGCGAACCTTACAAGACTAGCACTCCTGGAGGAAAGGATATGGCGGAGACATGGCTTAGCCATAGCCTAAGGGATGTTTTCAGACATGGCTTAGCCATAGCGTAAGGGATGTTTTCAGAATGAAACATACCTTAGGCAGTGGCTAAGCCATGTCTCCACCATATCGTTTCTTCCAGGAGTGCTAGTCTTGCAAGGTCCGCAGGAGAGCTTCTGTGAAGTTTGGAGAGTAGGAGGCGAGGTACTGGCGGAAGTGAAGTTGTGCGGCGGCATCGTGAGTTGTGTCGGGATAGCTCAGTTGGTAGAGCGAGTGCCCGCGAAAGGCAAAGGTCCCTGTTTCGAGCCCCGGTTACGGCACACAATTTTAATCTGCCAGGGAGTTTCATATCAGCACATACTCCGCTGCAGAGTGGAAGTTTCATTCAAGATAGGAGAAATCTGAGGGAGGTGTTAAAGAATGTACTTGAACAAAATGAACTAGCCTCCTTCACCGAAATATTTCAACTGAACTAGTTTGTTGAGGAAGCACGCACGTCTAAAATAAACGCGCGCACCTTCTGCCGGCTGTCCCCTCAGCTGCCCCTCAGCGCCTACGACTGCCAGGTAGGTGAGGTGGCGGATGCTGCTTGGCATTCTGCGGGGGCGACCGCTCCGCCGCTCACACGCCTTCCCTCGTGTCACCAGCGACGTGAGTCCCACAGCGGAATTCTCTCAAAGCTGTGCATCCTGGCCGGCGTGGACACCGACTGCAAAATACCTCTGCGCTGTTGCTGTCTGCCGCTGTCTCTACATACACATACACAAAAAAAAAAAAAAAAAAAAAAAAAAAAAAACTTCACACATTCAGCAAAGAAAAGATCACTTCCAGGTTCTGCGAGATATAACAGGATTTCTGCATATAAATACTAGTTAAGCTTCAAAATAGGAACAACTGATATGAAATCATCACAAGTTGTTTATTTTCTTCTGGAAGGTGAACGTCACAATTTAACTCCACCCTTTTACAAATGAAATGCATAGTTACCATAAGGTAATCACCAACAGATTCTACCAAAATATATCGCAATTCCATCAGAAATTAAAAACGTAACTATAAATTTCGAAGTGCAAGCCAGCACTGACGAGAAACCAATATTCCAGATTTCGAATTACGAACAGACGCCGTAATGAGTAACGTAGAAGAAGATATCATCGGAGTAGTGCAGCAACTAAAATCACTAGTCTTCTGGTCCGGATTGTATACGCATTAGATTTCTGTCTGATTTTGCTGAAGCGATAGCTCCTTACTTAACAGCCATATACAACCGCTCTCTCATAGAAGGATCTGTACCAAAATATTGGAAAGTTGCACAGGTCATACCTATATTCAAGAAAGGCCGTAGGAGTAACGCATTAAACTACAGGCCTATTTCATTGACGTTAATAGCAGCAGGATTTTAGAACGTGTCCTGTATTCAAATATTATGAATTACCTCGAACAGAATGATCTATTGACCCAAGGTTTTAGAAAATATCGTTCATGCGAAACACAACTAGCTCTATATTCACACGAAGTGATGGGTGCTATCGACAAAGGTTCGCAAATCGATTCCGTATTTCTTGATTTCCAGAAAGCTTTTGACACCGTACCTCACAAACGGCTTTTAAACAAATTGCGTGGTTATGGTATATCGCCCCAAATTTGCAATTGGATAGGGGATTTCTTGTCAGAGAGGACACAGTTCGTAGTAATCGATGGTAAGGCATCGATTAAAACAGAGGTGATATCGGGCGTTCCACAGGGTAGTGTTATTGATCCTCTGTTGTTAATTATTTACATAAACGATTTAGGGTAAAATCTAAGTAGCTCTCTTAGGTTGTTTGCAGATGACGCCGTCATTTACCGTCTAATAAAATCATCTGAAGATCAAAACCAACTGCAGAACGATCTGAATATCAGTATGGTGTAAAAATTGGCAATTGACTCTAAATAATGAGAAGTGTGAAGTTGTACACATTACTACGAAAAGTCCACAGAATACCTAGGAATTACTACTACTCCAGACTTAAATCTGAAAGAACACTTAGATAATGTCGTGGGAAAGGCGAACCAGAGACTGCGTTTTATTAGCAGAACCATTAAAAGATGCAACAGAAGTACTAAAGAAACTGCATACACTACGCTTGTCCGTCAATTTTTGGAGTATTTCTACCCAGTGTGGGATCTTTATCAAGTGGGTTTGACGGAGGACATACAAAGAGTCCAAAGAAGGCAGCTCGTTTCTCATTGTCACGATACAGGGGAGACAGCGTTACGGAAATGATACACTATCTGGTATGGTAATCATTACAACAACGGCGCTTATCGACATTCCAATCGCCAACATTCTCCTCCGAATGCGAAAATATATTTTTGACTCTCACTTACATAGGTAGATAAGATAATCAGAATAAAATACGAGAAATCAGACCATGAACGGAGAGATTCAGGTGTTCCTTATGCCCCTACAATATAATTATTAAACAGTTTGAAAAGTTTCGACTTCACAAATGTTAATATCCCATTAGAAATTTAATTATATATATATCGGAAGTTATAGAAATATGGTCACATTGACTGCTATCGATGAATGTCGTAATTACTGTCTTTTTACTGAAATGTAACAGATTTGATCAAACTGACAGTTCAGCTAATCAGAAAATAAATGATTTAATACATTTAAAATTGAAAATTAGATATGTTAAGGTATTTATTAACGTTTGTTGTATGAAAATAATTAAAACAACAATAGAAAACCGGACACATGATGTATAGGAGGTTATGCTACAAATATATTGCTGTAAGAAAATGGAAGGTAAAAATGAACGAATGAAGATGTTGTATCGGGTTATAGAAGAAAGTATAGATTCACATACTAAAATAGTCGCATGCTCCAACCGTTATATTACAGTGTACAACTGTTGTACTATACCTTTGATTCCAAAACCTTACCGACGGTATTAGACTATCTACAGAAAACTAGATGTCAGTTGTCGGGTGTATTGAAATTAATGGGCGGTAGTGTATACTATTAAGCAACTAGGACAGCAACAGGTGCAATTTTTGCCGAGAGCTGAAGATTTAAAAGAAAGAGGGAAGGAAGCTTGGAGTTGAATGTCCCGTAGACAGCGTGGTCATTAGAGACGGAGCTTACGCTCGAAATTTTTGGGTAAGGATATGGAAGGAAATCGGCCGTACCCTTTGAAAGGAACCATCCCGGCATTTGCCTGGAGTGATTTAGGGAAATCACGGAAAACCTAAATCAGGATGGCCGGAGGTGGATTTGAACCACCATCCTTCCGAATGCGAGTCCAGTGTGTTACAACTGCGCCACCTCTTTCAGTAGAATTAAAAGAGGAGAACTAGCCTGTCGACTTTCTGCCACATTCAAAAATATTGAAATAATTAAGCTGGCATGTCCTTGATTTCATACAAGTCTAATTTTCCAGAGCAGTGAGCTCTCCAAGAGGCGGGGTTGGTTGTGAATGTGGTCGTAATAACAACTATTCCTGAGCAAACCACTGCAGGAGAAATGCCATGAATCATTTTGTGTGACTATAAAACAAGCATCACAATTAGTTCACACTAGGAAAAACTCCTACCTGTAAGTGGTGGTGGTGTAAAGTATGTTTTATCCCTGTGTCACATTTTCTCTAAATATGTTAAACTTCATGCAGCTTCAGCTCCCATTATCAGTCGCTTTAACCAAGATTACTTTGTGACAGATGCTAGGCCTGATACTTTGTTGCTTGACAATGTGAAAAATTTTACGTGTTATGATTAGAATGAATTACTATGATAATAAAAATTAAGCAAGTATTGCTTTAGAAATCCTACCCATCGATGAACCCCATTGTGAGATTAATTCCTAACATTCATCGTTTTGTTAGGATATAACTGGGTCACATCTGTGATTTATTTGAAAAGTCACAAAGTATTTACCCATAAACTCACGTCCTTATACACTGGCTGACTTACTGAAAACGTAAGAGAAAGCGGTCAGTGGTTAGTCCTTTGCCTAAGCTACCTCGGTAAGATTTTTCCTGGGCTCAGTAGATGCGACAAATAGTTATTTCAATCTCTGACTCATCTGTTACATAAGAAATATTATGAGAATCAGCTGCTACTGACAAGCATACATAAGCAAGGTGACATTATTCTCCGGGAAACAAATTTTAAATCTTGGTCGTCAGATTGCAAAAAACAAGACTTGTGATTCCTTTACATGTGATCGTACACGAACAAAAAGATTTCACATAACACTACAGTAAAATAAATTAACAGGGTTTTATTCCTTTCACGACCATAAAACATCATTTCTTTTCATCTAATGGCAATGTATGAAATTTATTTGCTTTTTTTTTAATAGTAGTTGTTTCTGATTCTGACTGCGATTACTTAAGTGAGTGAAATGGCAAAACCATACTACAATTTATAAATACTAGTATTGTCAATGAAATAAATTGCGATTTGCGATCAGTTGTGGCTGCGCTGTACTAGGTTTAGATGAAATACTAAAGTGCGGCGAATGAAAATTTGTGCCCGGCCGAGATTCGAACTCGGGATCTCCTACTTACTGGGCAGACGCGTTGGCCACTCCACCACCGAAGACACAGTAACCAGACCGACTGCAGAGGACTCTCCCCTGCACGTCTCCCGCCACACCCAAATCTCCATTCGCCACGCTGTCTCTTTCCTATCACCACAGCCTATTTGTTCTGTAATGCTCACAGCCACAATACTGTATTGCCGAATCAGGGAGAAGAGACCATGAGGTATTGAGACACAATTAATTGTTGTCAGGAGCCCAGCCTCGGCTTGTATACAATTAATTGTAAACAAGAATGTGCCCTACCAATCGATCACTTCTTTTATTCAAGGTGTGCAAAAAATTCCTCTTTTCCCCAGATCTGTTGAACACCTCATTAGTACGCGATCGACCTACCTAATCTTCGGCATTCTTCTGTAACCACACATTTCAAAACCCTCAATTCCCTTCCTGTTCGCACTGTTTATCGTCCACATACTAGGCAACACTCCTCACAAATGCCTTCAGAAAGGACTTTCTTACGCTTAAATTAATTTTCATTGTTAACAAATTTCCTTTTTTCAACAATTCATTTTTTCCCATTGCCATTCTATATTTTATATATCCTGTACTGCAACTGTCATAAGTTACTTAACTGCCCAAGTAACAAAACTCATCTACCATCTTTATAGTTTCGTTAACTAATTTGATTCCTTCAGCAACGCCTGAATTTCTTACGCTGCACTCCATTATCCTTATTTTGCCCTTGTTAATCTTCATCTTAGACGTACCTCTCAACCACTGTCTATTCCGTTCAACTGCTGTTCCAGGTCCTTTCCTGTCTCAGACGGGATTACACTCTCATCGGCAAAACGCAAAGTTTTTATTTCTTCACCGTGAACTTTAGTTCCTTCTGCAAATTTCTCCTTTCTTTCCTTTATAGCTTGCTCAATGTACAAACTGAATAACAGCCCTGTCTTACTCCCTTCCCAACCTCTGCATCCCTTTCATTCCCTTCATCTCTGATATCTGCTGTCTGATTAATGTACAAGTTGTAAATAACCTTCAGTTCCATATATTGTACTCCTGTTTGCTTCAGAATTTGAAAGAGAGTATTCCAATCAATATTGTCGAAAGCTTACTCCAAATCTACAAAAGCTAAACATGTAAGATTGTCTGTCCTGAATCTGTTCTAAGATAAGCCGTAAAGTGAGTATTGCCTCCCGTGCTCCTACATTTCTTCTGAATGCAAACTGATCTTCCCAGACGCCGGCTTCCCATCCTTCTGGAAACAAGTCGTTTTAGTATTTTGCAACCATGACTTATTCATGACCATGACTGATGGTTGTGTAATTTTCACGCCTGTCTGCACCTGCTTTCTTTGGAATAGAGATTATTAGATTTTTCTTAAAGTCTGAGGGTATTTCTCCTGTCACATACGTCGTACGCGTCAGGAGAAATAGTTTTGTCATGTCTGAGTTCTGAGGGAACGTCGTTCACTCCAGGTGCCTTGTTTCGACTTATTCTTAGGGATTAGCGCCACTAGTAAATTATATTGTTGTTTTAGTGTGTAGCTTTACTCCCTCTGTACTTGTTAAATTATTTTCAGAGATTAGTTACTTTTTCTCTGTGATTTCATTATACGCCAAGAAGACATTTTCTTTTATGATAGATAAATAGTATTTCGTTTCATTCTTGGTCTCTTTGCTGCAGATCGCATAACGTAACATCTTAAATGTTTTCTATCTCTTTATCTGAAGTTTAAAGCCGGCAGCAGTGGCCGAGCGGTCTGCGGCGCGCCAATCACAGTCTACACGGCCGCTACGGTCGGGGGTTCGAATCCTCCTTCGGGCAAGGATGTTTGTGTATTATTTAGTGTAAGGTAGTTCATAAGTAGTTTGTAAGTTAAGGGACTGATGACCACGCAGTTAAGTGCCAAAAGCTTAACAAATATTTGAACATTCTTTTTTTAAGTTTAAATTATTAGTACGTAAACGAAAATTGGAAAAACCAGTGTTTTAGCCTCTTTCATAATACCCCGGAAATATCGAAGTAAAATCCATAGAAAAAGGTTCTTGAGTTGATTTTAACTCACATGTAGCTGCTTATTAAATTCAGAAGATACACTGAAATTTTATTTACAATTGAGGACACAGCAGTAGATCTATCAATGCATTCTCAAGATTTTGGTTTTGTTTCCAGCGAATGAATCCACACGATGTGTCCACTTCTGTTTAAGCGCACTTAGAGGTCTGCGACTGCGGAAATCACTTATCCCTTTTTAAGATAATTATTCTGAGAGAAGAATTTAATTTCCTTTATAAATGAAGTAACTTCCTTTATTTGGTGTCTCTTGGGCCTGCAGCACTATGTATGTCATTTAAAGACGTTATGTACTAAAATTTAGGAATTCTGCTTTAATTATAAATATTATTTATCACTGTAGAGCCTATTTCGGCATAATTGCCATCTTCAGGTAATCTGAAAATGTTATTGTCGATTATACATAGATTTAAATGAGCTTCTAATTATAACTTATTTCTAAATATACATACGTCAGATGGTCGTGACATCCATATTAATCGTTGGTTTTTCATGCTGTCAATCAATTTAGTTGTTCTTAAGATTTATGAGAGCAATATTTATTCTCAAAAAGATTATTAGATTTTCTTACTGGCGTTTGAGAGCTCCTTGACAGATAACAAGCGATATCATATGGCTACATGTAGTTTGTTTATACATAAGATACTCATTGATATTTGAATAATTGGTGGAATGTATGATATTTTTGTGTGTTGGAAATTTAGTGATCTTTTTTAGCCCAAAAAATATTAACATGTGTGATCTTAATATCTAAATTTTTAGTTATCTTTGCTACTATAATCTTTATTGGTGTGTAATCTATGACTTATTCGTATTTTTATCCATTTAGTAGGTGAACGGTATCAATAACGTTTCCTATGTATTTTTTGTGTTTGAAGTCAACTTATTCATTTCATAACCCCTCTGAAATATTAAATATAACTTACCTGAATTGATGAATGACGACCAACTTTTTAGATTTTTCTCTCTCATTAACTCTTTATTTGGTAATGTTGCTCTGAAGCTGACACTGCAAGTATAAGTTACTGGGGTACTAGTTTCTTTTAATTTTGTGACGATATTTTTTTCTGATACATGGAAAACAGCATATAAATGAGACAGAAGAAAGCCTAGAATGCGATTTTTTTTTAACAAAAGTGTTGATGATTTGTTATCTGGGCCAGTGCAAATGGACCGATCTTTATTCGGGAGAGGTGGTCTGGTAGACAGCTACTAAATTCACAGTCAGTACTTGGGAGCAAAAAACCAGAATTTCCTCTAAGAGGGAACCATGTACGATATGACCAATTATTGTCACTTGAAAGATTATAGGCCAACATGAATATACAACTTGTGTCAACAATGGTACATGGATGCGAAACGTGGAAATTGTGGAATAGTACTGGAATTTGTAGGCATAATGATTTCTATTCAGACATTTCACATGAAACTGTTCAAAACATAATAAATTGTATAGCCATAGGAACATTAGTGTAGAATTTATATTGTATCACCCACGCGATTTTTGGGGCTATGTTACTTAAAGGCAGGAACTTTAATTTGAAAATACTCATATAAAATTGTTCACATCGAGCTATCCGTCTCCTTTAAGTAACTTAATTTTTTTTTCATCACTTAATGTCTGGTTGTGCAAAATAAAGTATTAAATTTTTTCCTTGGTGGACTCGACTCGTAACCTGTCGAGACTGCAATTACTGCCTTTCCAGCTTCCGCTACAATTCTTGAATTAAACTAGTTAAAAGCGGCGTGAAATAAATAGCCTTTTTTTACTACTTCGAACAATAGTGGAAAAGTGTGATCGTATAATAAACACGCGATAACTGGTAGAAGAAGTTTCTGTGCGCCACTAGAGGACTGTCTTCTTTCCAACGAACGGAAGTAATATATCCGGATACTTCAGGCCATATAGCGTGTCGCGAGGGGCAGATTTTCAGAGCAGTTTCTGCCACGTGTAGCGTGCAACGGAGATAACCATATACGGCCCACTTATTCCAGTCGTTTTTCCGCATACTCTTGGCCAAGTTCCATGGAGATTCTCGCTTGTGACTTCTCTGTTGTGCTCTCTCTTCTGCGGCGTGATAAAAGCAACGGTTCCCCTTTATTCCTGCTCTTTTGACGCCGAGCTGTGAACAACTTGCGGAAGCAGTTACCACATACTCTGATCTAAAGTTACCTAGGTCTGCTGAGTTTCTCTGATGTTGGCTGTTGTGATGAAAGATAGCAAAGGAAATGGATGTGAATTTAGGATCTTGTTATTTACGCACAGTTGAAAGTGTACAATCCCTCATCAGCTACCTTGCATGTAGCACAGAACAAAGATTTAGATCCGAGCGGAAATGGCCGCTTGGTTGTAGGGACTGGGCGGCCGCTCCCGCCGGACTTTCGAGTCCTCTCTCGGTCAGGGATGTGTGCGTTGTCCTTAGTTTAAGTAGCTTGTAAGCCTAGGGACTGATGGACACGGTAGTTTGGTCCCATAGTTTTACGGACATTTGGACATTGTTGAAGAGTTAATCCACAGATGACATTATGAGAGCTTCGATGACGATAGTAATAAATAAATTACTTGTAACTTTTGGAGTATTACTGCCCAGTGTGGGATCCTTATCAGGTGGGTTTGACGGAGGACTTCGAAAGAGTCCAAATAAGGGCAGCTCGTTTTGTACTGTCACGATAAAGGAGAGACAGCGTTATGGAAATGATACAGGATTTGGGATAGGAATCATTACAACAACGGCGCTTATCGCTGCGGCGTGAGCTACTTACGAAACTACAATCGCCAACATTCTCCTCCGAATGTGAAAATGTAATGTTAACTCCCACTTACATAGGTAGAAACGATCATCAGAATAAAATACGGGAAATCAGAGCTCGAACGGAGAGATTCAGCTCTTCTTTCTTCCCGCGCTCTATTCGAGAATGGAATGGGAAGTAAATAGTATAACGGTGGTTCGATGAACCCTCAGCCAGGTATTTAAATGTGATTTGCAGAGTTTCCCATATAGATGCAGAACTAATTTCAGTAAGAGCTTCAGGCAGTAACAGCGCCGTCTTATTTATCTCATTCTCCTTCAGGAAATCTGAAATTTCGTTGAGGCTGATGGAAAGTGAAGCTTGTTTTGATCAATCCAGATTTTCGCTAGTTAAATTTGCACAATTTGTATGCTGGTTGAGTAACATGCAGTTAACAATCAAACTGGCTTTACATAAACATCAAGAACGTTTTCTTAACATTGTTATTCCAGATCTACTACTGTCTCTCTTTCTCTCTCTCTCTCTCTCTCTCTCTCTCTCTCTCTCTCTGACGGAATTACGTCATCGGCATACCGCAAAGTTTTTTATTTCTTCGCCCTGAACTGTAATCTCTTCTCCAAATATCTCCTTGCGTTCTATCACACCTGATCAATGTACAGACTGAATAACGTTGAGGAAACGCTGAGACCCTGTTTTATTCCCTTTCCAACTACTGCATCTCTTTCATGTCCTATTCTTATTAGTGCCGTCTGGTTTTAGTTCAAATGTAATTTAGCTATTCGCTTCCTATATTTTTTACACCGGCTACCCTCAGGATGTAAAAATGTGTTTTCCAGTCAACGTAGTCAACAGCTTTCTCCAAATCTAAGAAAGATATTAACATAGGTTCGCTTTCCATTAACGTATTATCTAAGATAAACGTAATGTGAGTACTGCCTAGTCGGTTCTTACATTTATCCTGAATCCAAACAGATCTTTCCTGAGTTCGGATTCTACCAAATTTTCCATAAGTCTGTGAACAGTACGTGTTAGTATTTTGTAACCATGGTTTATTAAGCTGATAGTTCCGTAATTTTTACACTTGCTTTCCTCGTAATTAGAATTATTACACTGTTCTTGAAGTCTGATTCATACATTTTGCATGACTGGCTCTCCCAATGATGTCGGCAGTTCAGAGGGAATATCATGTACTCTAGGACCCTTCTTATTATTCAGAACTTTCAATGCCCTGTCAAATTCTACCCGCAGTATCGTAAAGAAGTGAGGTTACTTGCAGTATTTATTTAATTGAATGAGTCTTCCTTCGACAATATGATCCTTTCTTACCTAACAAGACCTTAAGTTTATTCCTACTGGTCTTTGTGTAACGTACAAGTGGAAGCTTAATGTAGTTATTATGTTCGTCCAACATCGTCGATTGATAGTGAGATACTCAACCTAATAATTTTAGAACTTGCTTTTATTAATTTTCAGTCTGATGTTGATTTTATACACAAATTGCACGCAGAGATAATTTTCTCATTTTTATTAATTATCTGTCAATACGAAGCTACTTAAATAAAACTTTGGTTTGGGTCAATAAAATATTCAAAAACCACATCAGAATTAATCTGAAGTGAAAACTATTTTATTTGCTATAAATTAACAGAAATCCAGGCTAATCAGAGAAAAAATTAAAAGAAGCATAAGGTTTCTACAAACACGAATTATAGCGTATAAAATTAAAGCTTCCAATTGACACTTATAAAATGATTAATAAAATATTATTTATATTTCAAATCACACGAAGAAATTACAGAAAAAGTAGGTTATAATATACCACATATTCGACAAATGGTGATTATCCTCACATTACTGATTCAGGACTAAGTTGTACGATGTCTTCACAACATATAATAAAGTTGTAGAAGACAGAATTGAGAATTAATTACTACACTGGGAGAAATGGTACGAAAGCAAATGAGTTTGTCACTTACCGCTATTTCCCTTCTCTTAGCAAAACTCATAATGATAAAAGAAGAAACTTCCTAACGTGTCAAATAACAAATTTCTTAGCATTATATAACCACTGTTCATCTTCGAATACACAGTTGTTCATTAAATGCTTTCAAGACAATGGTGTGGTTAGAAATTAGCATTATATAATCACTCTTCATCTTCGAATTCACAGTTGTTCATTAAACGCTTTCAGGACAATGGCGTAGTTCGAAATAAGTTTTCAAATACTAGGAGGAACATAAACGGCATATTTTTGTCATAGCGCCTGAGAAACTGATTGATTGATTTCGTGTCTTTAATGTAAACGCCACTTTTCCATCTTAATATTTTTGGAAATACAGTTTGGTTTTGTAATGCAAATAAATAGGAAACATTTTTTTCAGCTAAGACTTTGCAAAAATTGTTAGTTTCTCTAACACTCCAGTCATAAATTCATGTTCTTATGTCTATAGTACCAACAACAATCTGTTAACGTGGGCGTGGATATCAAGAGAAACCAGCCGGCGATGCAATTCTAAAGGTTGGTAATGGCATACAGAAGTAGCGTGTATCGTTCCATAGAGTGGTGCTTGTAATTAAGTGGATTTAACTAAAGGAATGCAAAGGGAATTAAATTGAAGTGGCAATTTTTAAATTTCTAAGCATTTTGCTGGTGGCCTTAAAGCGTCGCTCCGTTATTACTCCATTTATATGCAGATCTGCTGTTTTGTACAAAAAACAAAAGACCGCCGTTACGTGCTCCTGGGTTCCCCTTTCACAGAACTGCCTTCTTAAATCCTTACAGCAGTCTTTGAATCCCTCTCCTTGCTCAGTTCCATTTACTAACAGTTCGCCACAAATTATCAAAGCGATGCTAAACAGTATTTCTGGAAGAAGATAAATGCTCAGATTACTTTAAACGATAAACACTTCCTGCAGCACCTTCTTTACATGATTTACTAAATGACTCAGTCACTTCTCTGCTAGTTACCCCTTCACCCCCCCCCCCACTCTCTCTCTCTCTCTCTCTCTTCCACAATTTCTTAATCACATCTCTCGTTCAAAGATGTGACTGGTCCCCCGAAATAACGCTGTATATCTCTTTTTGAGTTACATTCTTAAAATGTGGTACTACAACTCTGGAATCGATTGCTGCTATTAAAACACCAGTATGATATCTCTGGATTGTTGTCACGGACGTTGAATAGTAAACCTCCTTGGAATAACAGTGTATATCGTAACAAGATGGCCTACGTTTGATGTGTGAGCGTATCTCCTAGTGCCTGGAATGCAGGATACATAGGTGGGAAACGCAAAATAATTCAAGACAAGTGGTCAAAAAATTTGAGAAAGGTGCTGCAAAATGCTGGAAAACCTTATACGAATGCAAACGGCGGCAACATCGATGGAAAATCGACATCAGATAAGGCATATGAAAAACGATTGTCTATCACTTATAGACTACAGGATAAGTAATTCCTAAAGACAAGCTGATGATATTGTTCATTTCTGATGATTGTGTTGATGTTTTTTTGTAAAGTAATACTTCTGTGTCTTCATGTTTCATTACTGCATTACTGAAAGTAATGTTTATATGGCTGGTAAAAAATTATGTACAACGTTTTGTAACTTTATATATATATATATATATATATATATATATATTGTTACACGGAAAGCAAACATCTTATCCTTATAGCCTCTTAAATAACTACACATGTATGAATCCGCATTTATTATGATGACTTAGATTCCGTATAGCATTTGAAGGTACACCCCTGGACAGTAAAATTGCTGCACCACGAAGATGACGTGCTACAGACGCGAAATTTAACCAACAGGAAGAAGATGCTGTGATATGTAAATGATTAGGTATTCAGAGCATTCACACAAGGTTGGCGCCGGTGCCGACACTTAACATCGTGCTGACATGAGAAAATTTTCCAACCGATTTCTCATAAACAAACAGTAGTTTCCCGGCGTTGCCTGGTGAACCGTTGCTGTGTTGCCTCGTGTAGGGAGGAGAAATGCGTACCATCACATTTACGGCTTTGATAAAGGTCGTATTGTAGCCTATCGCGATTGCGGTTTATCGTATCGTGACACTGCTGTTCGCGTTGGTCGCGATCCAATGACTGTTAGCAGAATATGGAATTGGTGGGTTCAGGAGGACAATACGGAACGCCGTACTGGATCCCAGCGGCCTCGTATCACTAGCAGTCGAGATGACAAGCATCTTATCCGCATGGCTGTAACGGATCGTGCACCCACCGCTCGATCCCTGAGTCAACAGATGGGTACGTTTGCAAGACAACAACCATCTGCACCAACAGTTCGACGACATTTTCAGCAACATGGACTGTCCTCACGGAGACCATGGCTGCTGTTACCCTTGACGCTGCATGCGCCTGCGATGGTGTACGCAACGACGAACCTGGGTGCACGAACGGCAGAATGTCATTTTTTTCGGATAAATCCAGGTTCTGTTTACAGCATCATGGTGGTCGCAACCGTGTTGCCGACATCGCGGTGAACGCACATTGCAAGCGTGTATCCGTCATCGCCATACTGGCGTATCACCCGGCGTGATGGTATGACACGTCTCGGTCACCTCTTGTTCGCATTGACGGCACTTTGGTCGTTACATTTCAAATGTTCAAATGTTTGTTAAGCTTATGGGACTTAACTACGGGCTCATCAGTCCCTAAACTTACAAACTACTTATGAACTACTTACGAACTAGGACGGCACAAATATCTATGCCCGAGGGGGGGGGGGATTCGAACCCCCGACCGTAGTGGCCTTGCAGACCGTGACTGAAGCGCCTTAGTCCCCTCGGCCACCGCGGCCGGCATCGTTACATTTCAGATGTGTTACGACCTGTGGCTCTACACTTCATTCGATCCCTTCGAAACCCTACATTTCAGCAGGATAATGCACGACCGCTTGTTGCAGGTACTGTACGGGCCTTTCTGGATACGGAAAATGTTCAACTGCTGCCCCGATCAGCACATTCTCCAGATTTCTCTCCAATTGAAATCGTCTGGTCAATGGTGGCCGATCAACTGGCTCGTCGCAATACGCCAGTCACTCCTCATGATGAACTGTGGTATCGTGTTGAATCTGGATGGGCATCTGTACCTGTACACGCTATCCGCGCTCTGTTTGACTCAATGCCTAGACGTATCAATGCCAGAGGTGGTTGTTATGGGAACTGATTTCTCAGGATCTATGCACCCAAAGTCAAAAAATATTCCAATGTTTTATAGCTTATGGGACTTAACTACGGGATTGTCAGTCCCTAAACTTTCAAACTACGTATGAACTAAGACTAAGGACGGCACAAATATCCATGCCCGAGGGGGGATTCGAACCCCCGACCGCAGTTGCCGTGCAGACCGTGACTGGAGCGCCTCAGTCCCCTTGGCCACCGCTCGGCCACCGCTTCTTAGTGTAGCAATTTGAATGGCCATTAGTGTACATTATTAGTTTTCGGGTTGTGTTTTATCATGGTTATGACGTTGATCAATTTTACATCTTTCTTTTTTTCTTTTATAATGCCAGTGACAACTTTATAATCGACAGTAACTTTACGTTCAACAAGTTACAGATAAATTCACGGTCTTAATGCCCTTAAAAGATCAGCTTGACTCAACAGGGTCTGTGGGCTACAGCAGGGCGAAGGATTCATAAGGGATCATTACTGCGTATATTATCCTACGGCTCACGATATAGGCGCACTGGGGTGACAATACAAACGTCCGAAAATTAATAGAGTCCAAAGGTTAATCAATTTAAAGATGGTCAAAGCTTACAGAACGACATCCAGTGAAGTGCACATAACTCTTAAGATACAGGAAATAGCCAAATATTACAACTTGGTGAAAACTAAAATCTCCAGACAGACAACTGACATCGCCCTAGAGTATAGAAGTTGAGCACACCCGGCACTGTTTACGAGAATAAGTGAGAAGGACGCAAAAAAAGCTACCCTGTTTACCTATTCACACACGGAAGCAAGTCAGAGCAAGTCAGACGACGGAGTGGGTTCGGTAATAGCAATATTTGTTAATAAGAAGTTTATTTACCAGGTAGAGCTGACACTGCTTAATGAATGCTCAAACAATGAAACGGAACGATTGGCCATTCTCAATTCCCATGAGTTAATAACCAATCTCTCGAATATTGATAGAACTGCTGTAATTCACACAGACAGCAGGATTACTTCGGATTCATTACGAAATCCGATGGACCACAACTTCTTGATTGGATGTAAAATCAGAAGGTTCTTGACACACAACTGGCAGGTGCATTTCGAGGGATATGAAGCAATGAACAGCTAATAATCTCGCAAAAAGAGCGGCTCGACCAAGACGCTACCGAAAAATACGTGCAATTGCGGCGGAGAAAAGATTTCGAGAGGAGTTTAGAAATGGGACAATGGGTGGCAAAAAACAAAAAAGGGGAAAGCAATAAACCGTATCTTCCGACTATTTTAATGATTAAACTACCAATATTTACGAATTTTACGGCAATGTTAACAAGGTCGTGGGAAACTGAAAGCCTGCTATCAACGGTTCAGAATAATTGAAGACGAACGGACACATGTAACAGATGTCCAAACTATTGACCACCTGCTTTACGACTGCTGCAACTTTCTGAAAGAGGGGGGACCATCTCAGAAAAAAAAAAAAAAAAAAAAAAAAAAAAAGATGAAAAAAGAAGAGGATGGGCTGTCAGTAAATTTGATTTGGTACATAAATTCATTCTAGGCTTTTACAACATCCGTAGTTCAATAAGATTTCCTATTGTATAAAACTCGTTTGGTTTCATTATGTAAAACGATAATTCTTGTGTGGCCAAAATTCCCTTATTTGTTAAATCCTTCCATCTTATGCACCATGTTATGTTTGCCAAAGTATTTGATAATAATAATAATAATAATTTCGTGTGGCTCATCGGCCTGGTGCAAGTCTTTCAATTGGACACCACTTGGGTGACTTGCGTGTCCCTAGCCTACCCCTGTTATCCAACCGCGGAAAGGGAACCTACAGCTTAACGTGGAATCCTAACCACGTGTCATTTCTGGCGATTTTTCACATCCTGATGTAACCGCCTGAATTTAACCTTCAAACATATAGCATTACTAAGTAATGGGGCATGTCAAATAAATAAAATAACTAATAATGAGTGAATCCACGTATTTCACAATGTGTGATTCATTATGCTGGCTATTTTTATATACATGTAAGCAATTTTATCAGAAAACTGACCTGGAATAGTTTTTTCGTCAATACTTAAAAGTTGCGAAAAGTGACATACAACGTTGTTTCGGGGGAACCATTTATACGTGACACATAAGATATACATGACAAAACTCTTAATAAATTATATGTAAGTATACGTGGTGTCTGTTCTTTCTGACATGTCCCAAAGAAGAGACCCCACTTTAAATCCTGCAGTCATTATCTATTCTTATTCAAGGAATGTATGACATTAACTGCGAATGGGTAAAGTGGAAAATCTGTATCCAGCTGGGATTCGAACCCGGGTCTCCTGCTGTCTAGGCACTTGTGCTGACCCTACACCACTGGGGACACAGTGATCAGCGAAGCTCACGGGAGGCGTACTTGAGTTGTTCCGTGCAGGGGTTGTGATCGCTGTGTTCCCAGTGGTGTAGATGTCATCGCAACAGCCTAGAAATCAGGAGACTTCCGTGAATAAAAACAATTATTAATCTAAAACTTCATACGTACTCCTACAGACACAGTAAGAGACGTCTTGCAAGATACCTTGTACCACTCTTTTCATTACCTTTCCTGCTACACACCTAAACAGTGCGACTGGAAGACGACTCGCTTCAGGATGATTTTTATCGCCGTGTACAGACTCTAGGTATTGATCGGGTACAGTGTGCTACTGTTGTGATCTTCAGTCCGGAGACTGGTTTGATGCGGCTCTCCACCCTACTTACTGCTTACTGTATTTGTCTCTTGGTCTCCGAAAAAAGGATACGGTACAAAAATGGCCTAATGAACTTGGGTTCGGAAATGCATGATTTCCAAGCTAGACACCATTTATTCAAAAATACTTTGTTAGGGAGACTGTGGTCTAATACTTATCACGCATCCTTCTTTGCGGTATGCATGATTTAATTCTAGAATGAATGGTACTGTTCCTCATAATTAAATGTTTGATAAGCTTATGGGACTTCACTGCGAGGTCATCAATCCCTAAACTTACAAACTACTTATAAACTACCTCATACTAAAGACAGCAGAATCATCCATGCCGGAGGGAGTATTCCAACGCCCGATGGGGAACGGCTTCGTGCATCAGAGTGTTGTTCCTCATACCGTGCCTTTAATTATTCGTAGGGCTGTGTGGCCCTACGTGATAGTGCTTGAATTCACTTCACCGTTAACGTCGACGCATATCCCTGGTCGATTAATCGGACGAAGTAAAATAAATTCACTGTCGTGATAGAACATCAGCAGCTTCCACAAAAGTGATTAACAATGCACACGACAGTGAATTTATTTCACCAAAAATGTTTTTCTTTACTTACGGGGAGGTAAGGTGTTCAAACGATAAATATTACAGGACTTGAAAAGACGTCCCTTTGAAAAGGAAAATAACTTTTTAACAAATTATGGGTACTTTTTAGCAGATGAAACATGTTCTGATGAAGCAGCACACTCTAGCGGCAGCTGTAGGTATCTTTTGCTGCAATTGCACCGCTATGACCAAGTCTTATGATGTCGCTGTGAGAGTCAACAGAAATATATAAACGTACATTTTATTGTGTTTGTAATGGTGCCTATTTTATTGTGTATATTTTATTAATTTTATGTTTGACTCACCATTTGCACTGACTGTAACTATAAGGTTGAGCACTTCTGTAGAGTCTTGAAGGTTGTAATATACGAGGTATGGGAATGATACGTGAAGTATGGTTATCAATGTCAAAATTTAGACATCTTTACAGAGTGTGCTGTACTTCCTTTTCCCATAGACGTGAAGGTGGTACGTCACGAAGACTAAACCGGACAGCAGAACAAATAAATAAACAAGTTTTGCGATGTACCAAATTAGGGTTATACCCATTATTAGTTGCCACATATTCCAAGTTCTGCAATTCTGTTTGAAGTACTTCATCAGAAAGTGGAACTTTAGCAATTTTATCAGTCATGGGGGTGAAATAAATGAGTTTATGGCTTTTTGTATGGTAAGAGGAATTACGTCGACGATACTGTCAGTGGTGGTAGCTTTCCTAAATATATAAAAGGATACTTCATGGTTTATGATCTTAATAGACAAATGCAAGTAATTAATGTTGCCACTAATATCTTGTAGTTCATAAGTAAAATTCATGTTATTACATAAACATTTCAATGTTTCCTGAATGTAATGAATGTCTGCTGGTAATCCTTGATATAAAAGAAACATGTCATCTACAGATTGGTTGTAGAAAATGATGTTTTCAAAGATATTGAGGAACTCACTGAAAAAGTTCTCCTCTCATATATTAATAAAAATCTTAGCCATAGAGCCAGGTATGTAGTTACCCGTACTAGCCCCTCCTCTTGTTGGTATAGTTTGCCACTGAATTAGAAAATGTTGTATTTAAGTGCAGTGTGGAGTAAACTAACAAATTCGTCTATTTCATCATTATTCAGGATCTTTTATGCTTTAAACTTGTCCTGAATAATATGGATTACAAATTACACTAAAATAGGGTTTTTGGGCACAATGATGTCTATTAGAGCATCAATAGAGTCTTTACGGATTTTGATATTATAGGTATTTTCATACTTATAAAATTTGTTTTCATCCTTTAGTTTATACAGTAATAGAGATAGTTTTTCATACTTATAAAATTTTTCATCATCCTTTACTTTATACAGTGATAAATGACTCTACTAGGTGGTTAGTAGACCGGTTTATGACTCTGTTAGGCAGTTTGTATGCTGATTTTCCATACTCAAAATTTCGTTTTATATGACCCTTACATCCTATAACTTTATTCCCCTCTCTCTTTACGCCCACTACATGTTTTATCGAAAGATGCACATTTGCACTTAGTTTAGGAGTTCTAACATAATCTCTGCACTTGATGTTCAGTGTTATTACATAATGCACTTAGTAAACCTGTAGGGCACAATTACTGTAAGTAATTAAAATTATTTGTTTATATGAACTTAATACTTTATATAGTTCCTTATTTTATCAATATGCAGCAGATTAGCGTATTAATATTTCACATTTGGTCACTTTTCTAGAAAGGTTTATAAACAGTGTACGTCTTTTCCTTTAACCGTGTGATTATACTGCGAATTTTTTGTGATACTTGTAATTATATATTATTCCTAACTGTTTCCTCTACAGGTACCTGAAGATGGGCAATAATTGCTCATAAACGGTTGTGAATAAATCTGTAATCCTGCAACTGGTGGCTGTTTTCTATTCTAACGTACAAAACCCCGTTGCTGGAAAGAATAAAACATTTGAAAACGAGGACAGATAACTACGGCAAGACAGATGATAATATCTTTGTTTGCAAGATAAATCAATCAAAAGTGAAGGCAGTAACTCCACAAAATACCTAGGAATTACTATTACTTTATACTTAAACTGAAAATGTCGTGGGAAAGGCGAACCAAAGACTGCGTTTTATTGGTAGGACTCTTAAAAGATGCAACAGAACTACTAAAGAAACTGCATACACTACGTTTGTTCGTCATTTTTTGGAGTATTGCTGTCCAGTGTGGGATCCTTATCAGGTGGGTTTGACGGAGGACTTCGAAAGAGTCCAAAGAAGGGCAGCTCGTTTTGTATTGTCACGATAAAGGAGAGACAGCGTCACAGAAATGATACATGGTCTGGGATGGGAATCATTGCAACAACGTCGCTTACCGCTGCGGCGTGGGTTACTTATGAAACTCCAATCGCCAAAATTTTCCTCAGAATGCGGAAATATATTGTTGACTCCCACTTACATAGGTAGAAATGATCATCAGAATAAAATACGACAAATCAGAGCACGAACAGAGAGATTCATGTGTTCTTTCTTCCCGCGCGCTATTCGAGAATGGAATGGGAGATAAATAGTATAAAGGTAGTTCGATGAACTCTCTGCCAGGCACTTAAATGTGATTTGCAGAGTATCCCATGTAGATGTAGATCTTAACAGAAAAAAAGATTCTGTAAATAGGGGAGAGATATTAAAATGATAGTGGAAAAGAGTACGTACGTCAAAGCTTAACTCGAATATGGAATTATTTTGACTGCTATTTGAAATACTGCCAGAAAGAAAATTACATGTTGAGTGCATAGATTTTACCACAACAGTAGAGTCGTAATCGTGTCTTCCATCACTTTTTATTTAATTTTATATGATTTATATTTTTATAATTTTTTTCCGATTATGCATGAAAATCATAAAAGTACAAGAAAACAAAGGGTGCATGAAACATGCCAGTGCGATTATTTTATATATATTTATTTATTTATGCATATAAACCATTTTTATGCAGCTGGTTGGCTGAAGTTTTGTTGACTTTTGGATCGTGTTCCACTGTTGCTGAACTGCAGCTATGTATTTTTTCTTTACTGTGTTCCTTTGCAATTAATATAATTATAAAGGGGCAGTGTTTCCTCCACTACTTTTAGTACTATCGCGACAGATAGAAAAGCGAATGAGAATGCGAATGGACTGTTTCAAGAAGTTCTCGCCTTTGTAGGAAGTCCCGAAGAGAACACGTGGGCGTCTGTTTTGGAGCTCCCTGTGCTGGAGCACCTATCTCCGGGTCGTTTCGGCCGCCGCCTGCAGACCGTCTTCAAAGGGCGTGGCTTATCGCGCCGTGTCAGCTGCAGCCAGCCGCCTGTGAGAGGCGATTAGTCCCGGCAGGCGTATTGTTATCGGGCCTCCTTTCACACCGCAGGCCTTACATCGGTGCCGAGTGTGCTAGGCGCCCTTCGGAACAGCAGTTGAGCTATCATTACTACATGTACGCCTACATTCCTACTCCGAAATCCACCCAAGGGTGCGTGGCGGAGGGAATTCTGTACCAATACTAGTTACTTGCTTACCTGTTCCACTCCCATATGGAACGGAAAAAACGTGTTCTTGTATGAATCTGTATGAACCCTAATTTCTGTGAGTTTACCTTTGTCGTCATTACGCGAAATGCAGGTTGGTCATACTAGAATCTTCTGTACTCCGCCTCGTGATCCGGCCCTCTAAATATTCTTCAATAGTACTTCTCCATGACTACGTCGCCTTCCTTATGACAACTTTCATTTGAATTCCCGAAGAATTGCAGTAACACTCGCGAACGAATCGAATCTACCAGTTACTATGCTACCTGCCCACCTCAGAACTGCCGGCCGCGGTGGCCGATGGGACTGAGGCGCTCCAGTCACGGTCTGCACGGCCACTACTGTCGGGGGTTCGACTCCCCCCTGGGGCATGGATATTTGTGCCGTCCTTAATATAAGGTAGTTGATAAGTAGTTTGTAAGTTTACGGACTGATGACCCCGTAGTTAAGTCCCATAGGTTCTACAAACATTTGAACCTCCCAACTGCCTCTACGTCTTCCTTTGAACCGATCTGGTGGGGATCCAAAATACTTGAGCAATACTCCAAACGGGTTCGTTCAAACGTTTTATATGCTTATTACTGTACTTCAGGCACCAGTTGTCAATAATAATATATACAGGATGCTTCACTAAGTGTGTTTGCCTCTGTAACTTACAAAATAATAGGTGACGGGAAATTTTAATGCGGTACGTCAACACAAGAAATGTTACACTTTCTGTGGAGCTATGAACATAGTTCATTGTACCATTTTCCAAAGAGTTACAGCACAAGGATATAATTTTTTAAATGGAACAATAGCTATCGTGCATTGGATTCGTTGAAACCAGCTGCGTCTAAATCAATTTAAACTACATTCCTATCACTGTTAGTTTGGGAGCTACAACCTTTCAAAGTTCCGGGGGCTGTGGCTACGACAGCGTTTCTGACTGGGTGTTGGTCATGAGACAGTGGGCCGTGCCCCAGGGGATAGCCACTCGGCCAATCAGCTACGCTATCGCAGCCTCTCCGCGCCCGGAACTTTGAAGGGTTGTAGCTCGCAAACTAACAGTTATAGGAATGTAGTTTAAATTGATTTGGACGCAGCTGGTTGCAACGAATCCAATACACGACATAAAATCCTTTGTGGTGAAACTCTTTGGAAAACTATACAATAAACTATGTTCATAGCGCCTCAGAAAGTGTACCATTTCTTGTGTTGACCCACCACATTAAAATTTCCCGTCACCTATTATTTTCTACGTTACAGAGGCAAACACACTTAGTGAAACACCCTGTATATGTATCAACACGACATGTTTCGGGACGACATTATCCCATTATCAAGTTCTTTAAAACAAGGAAACGTAGAATAATAAGGGCACTATATACAAACGACTGTATATTCCAATGAAACTTACCTCCTACCTACTATAAAACGTATCTGCTGCTATCTCAGATGCCATTTGAGTAACGTGTGGTACTGCGCAAAGTTTTATTTTTGACAACGTACATACACAGCTATTGGGTTTAACGATGCTTCCTAGCAGCAGATACGTTTTATGGTAGGTAGGAGGTTAGTTTCATTGGAATATTTGTGGTACAGTCGTTTGTATATAGTGCCCTTATTATTCTACGTTTCCTTGTTTTACAGAACTTGATAATGAGATAATGTCCTCCCGAAACATGTCCCGTTGACATATATATTTTATTATTGACATCTGGTGCGTGAAGCACAGTAATAATTGTGAAACATTTGTGTGGTGGCGTCAAAACAGAGGTTTGATGCGCTGTTTTCTTTACAGAAGAATCACACCCTTCCCAAAATTCTGCCAATAAACCCAAGTCTACCAGTCGCCTTCCAGTTCTTAATATGCTCCATTCATTTCATATCATTGTGCAGCTTTACGCCTAGATATTTAATTGGTGCTACTCTGTCAAGCGGCACGCTACTAATGTTGTTTCTCTTTCTTATCCGCATCACTTTACATTTTTCTATATGTAAGGCGAGTAGCCATTCCTCACACCACCTAGAAAATTGGTCCAATTCATTCTGTATCATACCACAGTCATTCAATGACGACATCTTGCTGTACACCACAGCGTCACCAGGCAAACAGCCGCAAATTGCAAGTCACTCTGTCAGTCATATCATTTATATAGAAAATAAATAATAGCGGTCCTCTCACACTTGACTGGGGCACTCCTGACGACACCCTAGTCTCACCTGAACACTCTCAGTCGAGAACAACGTGCTGAGTACTGTTACTTAAGTAGTCTTTGCGCCACTCACATATTTTAGTACCTGTTCCGTAAGCAGTCTGTAGTGTGGTACCGTGTCAAAAGCCTTTCGAAAATCGAGAAATGTGCTGTCTTCCTGTTGCTCTTCATCCATAGAAAGCAAGATGTCATGAGAGAAAAGGTAAAGCTGGGTTTCGAGGATCGATGCTCCATAAAGGCGTGCTGATGCTTGGACACAAGCTTGACCGCCTCAAAGAAATTTACTGCATTAGAACTGACAACACTTCTTCAGCGAACTGATGTTAATGACATAGGTTTGTAATTTAGACGATATTTTGCCTTTCTTATAAACGGGATTTGCCTGCGCCTTTTTCCAGTCTCTTGGAACTTTTCGCTGGATAGAACATTCGCTATAAATGCAAGCTAAGTAAGGGGCCAATGCCGCTGAGTACTCTTTGAAAAACCTGCCGACTTGTTTTTCAGATCTCTCAGCTGTTTCTCTACACCATCTAGGCCCTATGCCTATTACTATGTTGATGCGATCGTCAAATGAAGATATGTTTTCACGGTCGTCCTGCGTGAATGATTTCTTAAATGTTAAATTTAAAAATTCTGCTTTCATTTTCCTGTCTTTTATCACCACTCATAAATGATCAACGAGTGATTGGATACAGGCCTTTGATTCTCTTCTCGATTTTACATAGGACTAGAATTTCTAAGGATTATCAGCAAGACCTTTGCTAAGGTATGACAGTAGTACTTATCGTATGCTTCGCGTATCGCTCTCGTTATAGACGCTGGAATCTCCACAAACCTTTATCTGATTTGATCTGACTGACCTTTTTCGAACTCCGACAGTGTAACTGCCTTTGCTTCCTCAGCATTTTTCGAATATTTTGAAATTGTTACTAAACCACGGTTGGTCTTTCCCATCCTTAATCCACATATTTCTTCAATGATTTATTTGCAATGCGTTTAAATTTTTCCCATTATTCCTCTACATCTTCCTTACTGGAACTAAAAGAAGTTCATTCATGGTACGCTAACTTCTGCTTACCTACTCTTTCTAGCACAAACACTCTCCTAGGATTCTTGACCTATTTATTAACATTGGTAGCCATTGCCTCTATGACGACATACTGATCACTTACCCCTGTCTCTACAGTGACGTCACTGACAAGATCTGGCTTTTTAGTAGCTGTTATGTCTAAAATATTTCCAATGGGTGCAGGCTGACGATTTACCTGCTCAAAGCAGTGTTCGGAAAACGATTTCAACAGTAGTTTGCTTACCTGTGCCTCCTACAGTGCAAGCATAGGCATTCCAATTTATACTCGGCAGGCTGAAGTGGCCTATAACTAATAGTGCAAGCCGTGACGGATCGGACGAGCGCATTGAGGCGCTATGCTGCGATGCGCGAGGCCGTTCCCCGTCGGGTGTACGAATCCCCCGTCGGGCATGGATGTTTGTGACGTCTTTAGTACAGGGTAGTTCATAAGTAGTTTGTAAGTTTAGGGACTGATGACCCCGCGGATAAGTCCCTTAAGCTTTACAATCATTTGAACATTTAAAAGTGGATGATCCGGGTACCTTTGCGCTGCTGTTCGTAAACATTTTGCGAATGATTCTAGTACTGTGCCGATGAAACCGGGTGGTCGGTAAAAACCCCAACAATTAACTTGATTACGCCTATAACTGTTACTCTCTACTTCGACCTCAGGGAAAGGTATATTTTTGTGAACTGCAATGAACACCCCTTCCCCCCCCCCTCCTATTGTACGTGATATATCTTCGCTAAACATTTCTTAGCTTCCAATATCTGGATTAAGCCATCTGTCAGTCCCGAGGATTATTCGAGCGCGCCAACATTCCTGCACTGGCAGGAGATGCTCTACTTCCGCCTACCAGCGCGTTGCTACTACAACTATGGCAAAAACACGGCATTGTTAGCGTTATGGTTACACACAATATGAGATCTTTCAAAACAGTATTATACCTCGATTTTTTATGGAAACCCCTAATGTTAATCACGAATTCGTGAATACGATAGCTATGCAACATTCATCGATCTCATACATAAAGCAGATATGTACGTGTTGCACGCAAATCTACAGTTTTGTTCCGACATTTATGAAATTTTGTGCACGTAAACTTCAATCCATGATGACAGTCGCCGTAAATGTAAGAATCACGTACGATAGTTTACGAGATATGACGTTATAAACAATGAGATGCGCGAAAACTGCTGCATTTGAGACAATGCTGCTCATTTTGTCCTAAATCACTGGCCCGATTTCAACCAAATTTGGTACACACATTCCTTACCGTGAGGTAACAATTGCAGAACCGTTAAGAATCATATACGACACATGGTTCAAAAGTTATGACGTCATAAACAATAGGAATCGCCAAAAAATTACCACATAATGCGGCGAGACTTTATAAATACGCTATATGAAAATGAAAGTACATAGCGACTTGCAAGAAACATTGAACATAATTTCAAACCTTTGATCAACGTTTTCTCTCTGAAAACCATAGCAAAATGATGAAAGAAAAACATTTTCTCGCTTACTACCTTTCCATTGTTTATGAAGTAAAACTACGGCATTCGGTATGACATTACAATTTATAATTTCTGCACTACAAATTGTAGCTGCAGAAAATTTTATAGGCAGTATATACAAACATACATCTCAATGTACCTTCGAAATTGTATCACAGTACGACACATAGTTCATGATATATGAGCACATACATAGTAACATTCATGAAAATCCGTCCCATCACGCACCAATTTTTAATCTATTACTTCGTTACTACTAATTGTATTCGCAAGAGATTTTACATACCTAAAAAATGGCAGGAATAAATAAATAAATACCCGGGCAACGACGGGTTTTCAGCTAGTACGACCATATTAGTGCTTCATACGCCCAGTTAGGGTGGCTACGGGCAGACAAACTGTGGGACTGCCACACGCTGTGCCTTCTACATCGACTGCTCAGTGAGCAAAAGCACCCTAATACCTCGAATCAGAATTCGAAACTTCTTTCGTCGCATCATAATATTAACACAAAGACGCACTTGCCTAGTACCATAATCAAGCCCGTCCATAAATATAAAACATTTGGAAACTCCTTCGCTGTCACCGCAGTTCGCCTCTGGAACAAGCTGCCCCTTCTCTTTTCCCACAATTCAGTCTCCATCTGCGCCTAAGAAACCGGTGAAGCACTTTCTTCCGTCATCCTTTTAAAACTTTCCCGCATAATCGCGTATACAGTCAACTTCCTCTCTGTCTAATTAAAAACCAGTTCTCTGCGTTATTTCTCTTCCCTCTCTTTCTTTCACCACAAATCACGACACCTGCTCTTCCGCTATAGCTCCTTATTTGTGTATTATTACACACACTTTTCCCTCCCTCTGCCACCCTTTGCTCTATGCTCATTGCTGCTAGCAGCTATAATTAAAACCCTACCGTTATGTATACCTAACACGTTTATTTGTTATTTATGAAACACTAATAAAAACTGTGTGCATATCTTCGTGTTACCTGTATTGTTTGAAACTTTTAATTTTTCTAAATTTGTAATACTGGAAAATAAAATATTTAGATCGCTTGATTAGTGCCTGAAGGATCTAATCTAGCCTTGTTAAATAAATAATGGATTTGAATCGTGTGCGCTTACGTGAGCCGATTTGTATTTTTTCCCCACATGTTGATAGGTCAGATGCTATATAGTAGCTGATGTGTGAGGTAGTGAGTGATGCTCTCGTCGGTTATTAATTGCTAGGAAAATGAGGTAACGCCTGGAGTAGCGTCCGACGGAACATTTGATTTCGGCTACCTTCGGCCAAAAACCCTACCTTAGAGCAACAATTTCGGCTTCGACCAAAATATGCCCAGATTTTGGCCAAAATTTAACTTAGCACTGCGCATGAGCGGTGGATACCCGGTAGAAATAATTAACCATATAACGGTACATTAGTGCTTTCATCAAGCAATACTTGACATTTCAAGTCACTCTTCATTAGTACCTATAATAACAGCATTGATCGTCATAGTTAATTCAGGACTGGCTGCAAAATATGAAGATCCTGACAATTTTTGACTGTTTAAGACTCATTAGTGCAAGTCCGTTAACAGAATTTCTTACGCAAGAAATACTCGCATTTATTGATTGCAACCCTAAAAAAAATACCCAAATGAAATCAGAGTATTTGACTAGCGACGAAAGGGAAAACAACGTTAAAATATGTTCACTCAAGAGATACAAAGAACTGAGTGTAAATTGATATAAAACTAACATCTCTCAACGGTAATCGAGTGTACAGTCACACAGTGCGAAGACAACATGTAATTAAATGCTGGACATTCCACGAAATTAAACAAATACTCTCCCATAACCACAAGAAAGGGCAATTGCATGTTTGCTCGTCAGTCAAATACGCACGAAATCCGCATCTGGAAATTAAACGTTAAATACTGTTATAATAGTGCCGGTGTGCCTCACGCTCACCCACAACCAACAACTCGAAGGACGAGCTGGTGTGAATTTTCTCTGTTTCAGCGTAGGTCACAACTCTCCAAATCTCCGCTGTCCTCGGCGAAGAAGCTCCTCAGCAGCCCTGAACTGTCGGCCATGTTTCGCGCAGTGTAGCAATGTGCATGTTCCGAACAGAGTCACGTATGATCTGAAATTCCATACAACCGCTCATAATCGTATTACATCCTTTATATGGCACTTGCATTACTGTATTGATGAAAAGTATATTTTGGGTATACACTTTTTGGTGCAATAATTTATTAAATGACATTGTTTACAACTTTTTACTAATTGTATTTAATATCTCCGCCGGCAGCGGTGGCCGAGGGGACTGCGGCGCTCTAGTCACGGTCTGCACGGCCACTACGGTCGGGGGTTCGAATCCCCCCTCGGGCATGGATATTTGTGCCGTTCTAGTTCGTAAGTAGTTCATAAGTAGTTTGTAAGTTTAGGGACTGATGACCCCGTAGTTAAGTCCCATAAGCTTAACAAACATTTGAACATTTGAATTTTAATATCTCCAACTACCAGTCGAGTTCGGTGTCAACATTTCTGCAAGTCTACAAAGTATTTAATTTCAATGTTTCTGCTATATTAAAATCGCAATCTAAATATCTCTACACAGAGACAACATTATTATTATTATTTTGGATTCTGCCTAGTGAAAGGTCCATATCTGTATACGTAGACTATACCGTGTCTACATTCCAGGTCTTCATCTTCTTCCTTTAGTCTGTTCTGTTTGCATCCATCTTTCTGGTCATCCAGGTAAATTCTTCTTCTTCTTCTTCTTCCTTATCCTGCAGTTCCATTGATCATACCTCTGATGAGGTCGTGTATGAACCCCTTCTACATCTACATCTACATGGGATACTCTGCAAATCACATTTCAGTGCCTGGCAGAGGGTTCATCGAACCACAATTATACTATTTATCTCCCATTCCATTCTCGAATAGCGCGCGGGAAGAAAGAGCACCTGAATCTCTCTGTTCGAGCTCTGATTTCTCTTATTTTATTCTGATGATCATTTCTACCTATGTAAGTGGGTGTCAACAATATATTTTCGCATTCTGAGGAAAATTTTGGCGATTGGAGTTTCGCAAGTTCAAAATGTTCAAATGTTTGTTAAGCTTAAGGGACTTAACTACGGGGTCATCAGTCCCTAAACTTACAAACTACTTATGAACTACCTACAACTAAGGACGGCACAAATATCCATGCCCGAGGGGGGATTCGAACCCCCGACCGTAGTGGCCGTGCAGACCGTGACTGAAGCGCCTCAGTCCCCTCGGCCACCGCGGCCGGCGTTTCGCAAGTAACCCACGCCTCAGCGATAAGCGCCGTTGTTGTAATGATTCCCATCCCAGATGCTGTATCATTTCCGTAACGCTGTCTCCCCTGTATCGTGACAATACGAAACGAGCTGCCCTTCTTTGGACTCTTTCGATGTCCTCCGACAAACCCACCTGATAAGGATCCCACACTGGGCTGCAATACTCCAAAAATGGACGGACAAGCGCAGTGTATGCAGTTTCTTTAGTAGTTCTGTTGCATCTTTTAAGGGTTCTGCCAATAAAACGCAGTCTCTGGTTCGCCTTTCCCACGATATTATCTACGTGTTCTTTCCAGTTTAAGTCTGAAGTAATAGTGATTCCTAGGTATTTTGTGGAGTTTACGGCCTCCACATTTGATTGATTTATGTTGTAAACAAAGTTTAACGGATTTCTTTTCGTACTCATGTGGACGACTTCACACTTCTCATTATTTAGAGTCAATTGCCAATTTTTACACCATACTGATATCTTATTCAGATCGTTCTGCAGTTGGTTTTGATCTTCAGATGATTTTATTAGACGGTGAATGACGGCGTCATCTGCAAACAACCTAAGAGAGCTACTTAGATTTTCCCCTAAATCGTTTATGTAAATAAGGAATAGCAGAGGACCAATAACACTACCCTGTGGAACGCCCGATATCACCTCTGTTTTAGTCGATGCCTTACCATCGATTACTACGAACTGTGTCCTCTCTGACAAGAAATACCCTATCCAATTTCAAATTTGGGGCGATATACCGTAACCACGCAATTTGATTAAAAGCCGTTTGTGAGGTACGGTGTCAAAAGCTTTCTGGAAATCAAGAAATACGGAATCGATTTGCGAACCTTTGTCGATAGCACCCATCACTTCGTGTGAATATAGAGCTAGTTGTGTTTCGCATGAACGATATTTTCTAAATCCGTGTTCACCTTGGGTCAATAGATCGTTCTGTTCGAGATAATTCATAATATTTGAATACAGGATATGTTCCAAAACCCTGCTGCATATTGACGTCAATGAAATAGGCCTGTAGTTTAGTGGGTTACTCCTACTGCCTTTCTTGAATATAGGTGTGACCTGTGGAACTTTCCAATCTTTTGGTACAGATCCTTCTATGAGAGAGCGGTTGTATATGACTGTTAAGTAAGAAGCTATCGCTTCAGCATAATCAGATAGAAATCTAATGGGTATACAATCCGGACCAGAAGACCTGTTCTTATTAAGTGAATTTAGTTGCTGCACTACTCCGATGATATCTACTTCTATGTTACTCATTACGGCATCTGTTCGTAATTCGAAATCTGGAATATTGGTTTCGTCTTCTTTAGTGAATGAGTTTCTAAAAAATAAGTTTAGTAACTCTGCTTTAGTAGCGCTGTCATCGGCAGGATCGCCATTAATATCACGTAGTGAAGGTATTGTTTGTGACTTTCCCCGAGTATATTTAACATATGACCAAAATCTCTTTGGGTTTTCAGTCAAATTACGAGAAAGAGTTTCGTTGTGATAAATGTTGTAGGCATCTCGCATTGAAATCCTCGCTAAATTTCCAGCTTCTGAGTACAATCGCAAATCCTGGGGATTTCGTGTTCGTTTAAATTTAGTAAGCCTTTTCCTTTGCTTTTGCAACAGTGTCCTAACCTGTTTTGTGTACGAAGGGGGATCGCCTCCTTCTTTTATTAATTTATTAGGTATAAAACTTTCAATTGCTGTCGATACCACTTCTTTGAATTTGAGCCACATCTGGTCTACACCTACGTTTAGTGTTAGAAACGAGTGGAAGCTGTCTTTCAAGAAGCAATGTATTTTGTTTCTATCTGCTTTCCTGAACAAATATACTTTGCGTTTATTTTTGGTAACTTTGGGACTTTCGATATTCAATTTCGCTACTACAGCTCTGTGTTCACAAATACCTGTATCCGTTTTGATGCTCGTTATGAGCTCAGGATTATTTGTTGCTAAGAGATCAAGTGTGTTTTCACATCCATTTACAATTCTAGTTGTCTCATGAACTAATTGTTCGAAGTAATTCTCAGAGAATGCGTTGAGTACAATTTCGGACGATGTTTGATGCCTACCTGCTGATTTGAAAATATAATTTCGCCAACAGATCGAGGGTAAATTAAAATCACCACCTACTATTATCGTGTGAGTCGGGTACGTTTTTGTAATTAGACTCAGGTTTTCTTTGAACCTTTCTGCTATTGTATCGTCAGAGTCGGGAGGCCGGTAAAAGGAACCGATTATTAACTTCTCAACCTCTACCCATAATAGCTCGCAGGAACTATCAACTTCAACTTCGCTACATGAAATACTACTTTTGACGGCGACAAACACGCCCCCACCTATTTTGTTTAATCCTTTCTGAATTCCGTTAGATCTTTTGAAAATACTTCTTCTGAAATTATTTCCGGCTTGAGCCAACTTTCGCTGCCTATAATGATGTGTGTTTCGGTGCTTTCTATTAACGCTTGCAGTTCTGGAACTTTCCCGACACAGCTACGACAATTTACAACTGTTATACCGATAGTTTCCGGATCTACATTTCTCCTGTGATCCACCTGAACCCTTTGAGATTGCCCATTTTCTATTTCCCCGAAGCTCTTTATCCTAAAAAACCGCCCAGTCCACGCCACACAGCCCCCGCTACCCGTGTAGCCGCTTCCTGCGTGTAGTGGACTCCTGACCTATTCAGCGGAACCCGGAAACCCACCACCCGATGGCGCAAGTCAAGGAATCTGCAGCCTATACGGTCGCAGAACCGTCTGAGCCTCTGATTCAGACCCTCCACTCGGCTCTGTAGCAGAGGTCCACAGTCGGTCCTGTCAACTATGCTGCAGATGGTGAGCTCTGCTTTCATCTTGCAAGCAAGACTGACAGTCTTTACCACTTCAGTTAGCCGCTCGAAACCTGAGAGGATCTCTTCAGATCCGAAACGACACACATCATTGGTACCGACGTGAGCCACCACCTGCAGTTGGCTGCACCCCGTACCCTTCATGGCATCCGCCAGGACCCGTTCCACATCTGGAATGACTCCACCCGGTATGCACACGGAGTGCACTTTGGCCTTCTTCCCCTCCTTGGCAGCCATCTCTCAAAGGGGCTCCATCACCCGCCTAACGTTGGAGCTCCCAACTACAAGTAAACCCACCCTCTGTGAAAGCCCGGATCTTGCAGGCTGGGTGGTGACAGGGTGAAAGACACCATCCGACTCAAGAACGTCGTCCTGAGCAGACAGCGCCTCAAACCTGTTCGCAAGACGAACCGGGGAGGCCTCACGATCGGTCCCCTGGAATGTCTTGCGCCTCCTGCCACGCACTGGAGCAAACACCCATGCAACCACGGCTGGGATGTCTGCCTCACTGCTAGCAGTTTCAGGGCATGTCGCTGCCGCAGGCCGATCGGTGGAGATGACGGGAGTCCGTTCGGTCCCCACCGCCGGCCAACAACAACGACGCCCATCGAACGCAGCTTCCAACTGTGCAACCGAGGTTAACACAGCTTGAAGCTGGGAGCGAAGTGTCACCAGCTCAGACTGCATCCGCATACAGCAGTCACAGTCCCTATTCATGATTACAGTGCCAACAAAAACAAAAACTACAGTCGCGATGCGTTCAAAGGAAAACTAAACTGTTCGTTAGAACGCGGATTTGAATCCAATACGCACGACAGCTCAGTATAACTTTACAAATTGAGACGAGAAAGTGTAGACGAAAATCAAAATACTATATGTCGCTTCTAATCAGAAAATAAAGACAGACGACATAGACCCCTTGTGTCTATGTCCGATCCAATTGGCCTTTCTCTGTTCTCAGAATATTTTTCTTCTTTCCTACATTTCTCAGTACATCGTCATTTGTCACACAATCTGTCCACTTGATCTTCTCTGTTCTCTGCCAGCACCACGTTTCAAAACTTTCCAAGTATTTCTTTTTCTCCTGTCTTCTGATTAGTAGAAAAATTTCGAATGGCACCTAAATTTATTTCATTATTGTCCAAATTTGCTTATTTTGCAAAATTACTGTGCAGTTGTTACAGTGCCATGCCAGTAATGTGGTAGTGCAGGTGCAATTGCGAAAGAACCCTAAAACAGGGCTTTAATTTGTTATTGTCGTCTAGTAAAGACGTAATACGACTAAAACTACGTTCAGAAGGATTTAAATAAAATATTTAACATTATGTCTACCTTTGGCGGCGATGTAATCATTTCAAAAACAGCCAAAATACACAGGTTGCCTAAGATTACTTCAAAAAATATAATTTTCCCTTTTTTAGTAAATCTAGGATACCATCCTCAGATCTTGCACAGTTCATGACTCACATGCCCATCATTGCGACTTATTAGCAGGACCTTGGAACATCAGCATATCACGGGTAAAAATAACACTACAATAAAATATAAAATCTCTTTATATTTCCACGTACTATTTCACTTAATAACACAATGACTATCATCTGTGCACAGTGGCGTAGCTACTACACCAAGGGCCCCGGGGCAAAAATGACGTTGGGGCCCTCTCTAAACTAAAACTACACCACAGACTGGACGTGGAATTGATGGTAGGATGGTTAAATAAAAATAAATAATAATAATAATAATAATAACTCTCTACTGTAACTTTTTCCGAACTTTGCTCACGGAGGCCGAGGGGCCCCTTGATATCGGGGGCCCCGGGGCACTGCCCCGCCTAGCCCTATGATAGCTACGCCACTGTCTGTGCATTGTTCGCATTGGTAAATGTTCTATTGGACTTCAGTGACAATTGTTCAAATGTTTCTAAACTTAAGGGACCAAACTACTTAAACTGACTCACGCTAAGGACAAGATACACACACACACAGCCATGTCGGAGGGAGGATTCGAAATTACGACGGGGTGTGTCTGCTGGATTTCTTTTCCGAACTACAAACTCCAGTATTTCTTAAGAGTGTCTTTTCAATGCGAGAGATTGATCAAGAGTATTCCTAACACGTAATTATCAGTATGATTTAATACAGTTAAATGTTAGTGACACGTTGCCTACAATCCCACAATGAGAAGTATTAATGTAACTACTGTTCTTAAGTAGACTGTGTGGTCTTGTGAAAGGTATATAAGGTTAATCACCTAATACCTGCACCGCAAATATTGCGGAAACGGAAAGTGCGATTTATGTGCGGCTTTCATAGAATGGATTCATAGTCAGAGGCTCTTATTTTTAGCCAACAAGTGTATATTTTATGCAAACATACAGTGTTTTAAATGGAACAATGGCTGTTTCTAACATGCATTGGAATTTTTGACACCAGCTGTGTACAAAGAATTTTGAATGACATTTTTATTACGTTTAGTTTGGCAGCTACAACCGTTTAAATTCTTTGGGGCACGGTCCACTATCTCATGACCACCAGCCAGTCAACTACGCTCTCGTAGTCTCCACCCCCAAAACTTGGAATGGTTGTATCTGCCAAACTAAACGTGATAAAAATGTCATTCAAAATTCTTTATACACAGCCGGTACCAAACATTACAGTGCTTGATAGAAACAACCATTGTTCCATTTGAAAAATTGTATGTTTACATAAAAAACACTTTTTTGGTGTTTTTACAATCTGTTTATTGGCTAACAATACCAGTACTTGATTACCAATTCATTCTTGAAAACCGCATATCAAACGCACTTTCCGTTTCCGCAATATTTGCGGTGCAAGTGTTAGGTCATTCACCCTGTATAGTAACGCAACAAAGAAAGTAGTTTCACATCTTTATGGATGATAATATTTATATACAGTTTCCTCATCACTGACCTCACACAAGCCGCGAGAAATGACCGCGTGATATACAGCGTCATGCTACGGACTGGGGGGCGTTCCTCCCGGACGTTCGAGCCCTCTCACGGTCATTGGTGTTTGTGTTGGCCTTAGTATAAGTTAGTTTAAGTAGTTCGTAGTCCATGGACTGATGGTCATAGTAGTTTGGTCCAATATGTTTACAAATCTTTGAATTTGACACCCAGAAATGTTGAACTTCATAATGAACAATAGAATATTCGCTTTTTGAACTCATTCTCCGACCTTCAGATTTATCTAACAGAAGCTTCTTATGCAATATTGGATGTTATTTAGATACAACAGTGTCATCTCTCCCTATCTCTCTCTCTCTCTCTCTCTCTCTCTCTCTACATCTGTGTTTCTCTGTCAGGAGAGTGTTGGTTATCTATGGCAACCATTTACAAATGAATAAAGCACATAGGCTAAATCATAAATGAAAGTAAGTATTGAAGACACTTTGATCATCTGGTAAATCGCTCTGAGCATAAAAATAGACAACACTCACACATCTGAAACATTTTAAAAATGTAAGTTGCTGTCACTCGCCCATAACGAGTGAAAAAAAAAAAAAAAAAAAAAAAAATATGGAAGCAATCTCTTTTAGGAGAGAATGAATTGGTAGTGCTGCAAAAAACTGGTTAGTTTGGAATTTTTTTAATTGCAGGCCACACTCCTTGTACAGCGCGACTTCAATGACGCATTTCGGTACTATCATCATCATATTACTATCTACTCTGTGTTGTAGCCAAACTTACGGAGATACATGGATTTAAGAAATGTGTAACATCCACACACATACGCGTCATTGAAGTTGCACTGTACAAGAAGTGTGGCATGCAATAAAAAATGTTTCGACCTAACCAACTTTTCGCAGCACTACCTATTCATTTCATCACGTTAGCCTGCCTCTTCGACGACTTTATGTCGCATTTGCAAAATTTCAGGACACTGATTTCCCCACTCAAAAAGTCCAATATAGGCACATCACCTACTTTTAATTTTGTTATTCGAGAAAAGGTTGCAGTTCAGTGTAATGTAGTGTGCACTGTGTATAATGTATCAACAAATTCTCACTCCGTGTCTTGCATTTGAAGATTTTGTAATGATAACATTTTCAGTACTTAACAAGTCAAAATTACGAAAGAATACCTATTAATCGACTATCTAAGTTTATATTACAAAGAACAGTCTTGATCGCAAAAAATATAACAGTTTTTATTGACTGGTTTCGACCTCTTGTAGGTCATCTTCGGAACAAAATGTAGCCCATGTGACCAGTGCTGGACTCGGCTCGGCTGGGCTGTCCTGACTGTTCTGCTGCCAGCAGGCAACAGTTAGTAACTGGCTGCAGAACAGCCCAAAACCGGCCAATAAAAACTGTTAATTTTTTGCGATCAAGACTGTTTTTTGTAATATTAATCATACCAAATAGATCGCAATTATCTTCTTTGACAATGTTGTCTAAATTAATATCCAAGGTCACCCCATTCATTGAAAAAACGATACGCCGATTTCTGTCAATGTCGTAATTATTCGACATCATGTTTCGGCTGGAATCTAATACCATCGCTTTAATTACTAACAGTACGAATCACATTTTCGCTATATCTTGTTGAGAAACATTCTGCTGTTCTCTTCGAAAATGTCACTATGACTGCTATGTGGCTCATATGCTCCGGACACTAACGTAATCATAAACTGAGTTGGTTTACGTTCTAGGAGGCGATCCAATGATGATATTGTAGAAAGATATAGAAAACCCAAGATCGCTGATCATCAATTTTTATTTACGACGACCGGTTTCGCTGAACTATGTCAGCATCATCTGGTCAAATAAAATATTTTACAAGGCCATAATCTTGTAATGTCAATCAGTTGTTATATAACAATTTACAGTGCATAGGTGCAATATGTTATTATAATAAAACATAATTATCACAGTGAGTGACAATAGCAAACTCACCCACTCACTGTCATAATTATGTTTTATTATAATAACATATTGCACCTATGCACTGTAAATTGTTATATAACAACTGATTGACATTACAAGATTATGGCCTTGTAAAATATTTTATTTGACCAGATGATGCTGACATAGTTCAGCGAAACCGGTCGTCGTAAATAAAAATTGATGATCAGCGATCTTGGCTTTTTTATATCTTTCTACAGTATAATCATAAACATCAGATCCGTGCTAAAGCGATCGACAAACTGACAGCCTCGTTTCAGGTCGCCTTCACAGCGTCACGATTACGTCACTTACTGCAAAAAGTCGTGTCAGTCTAACTGGAACCGGAGGCGACAGCTCTACCCGGCGCACCTTTGTGGTAGTCTGGGAACGGAAGCAAAAAAGGTGTCTGCAATGAATACCGGGGCTTGGACGGCGGCCAGGAGAAGGGCGCGCCCTCCGCCCTTCGCCCTCGGCCCTGCACCGGCGCGCCCTTCTGGTCACGCCGGCTTCCCTCCCAGGAGTGTAGTCGGCGTGGCCGCCATTGGCTGACCGCTGCAAAAAGATCCCGCCAGGGACGACTGGGGCTCCGCCACGCCCTGCACACTGCAGCGCAAGCTGGGCTAAACTCTCTGCGACTTCACTGCCTCTCTACCCCCAATGCCTAACAAGACTCACATTTCGGATGCAGGGCGCGTATAGCGGTGTATAGGGTGCTCCCACTAAACTACAGGCCTATTTCACTGACGTCAATTAGCAGCAGGATTTTGGAACATGTCCTGTATTCAAATATGAATTATCTCGAACAGAATGATCTATTGACCCAAGACCAGCACGGATTATAAAATATCGTTCATGCGAAACACAACTTGCTCTTTACTCACACCAAGTGTTTAGTGCTATCGACAAGGGTTCTCAAATTAATTCCTTATTTCTTGACTTCCAGAAGGCTTTTGACATCGCCGTGGAGGTTCGAGTCCTCCCTGGGGCATGGGTGTGTGTGTTTGTCCTTAGGTTAGTTTACCTAGGTTTAAGTAGTTTGTAAGCTGCCGACTGATGACCACGCAGTTTGGTCCGATAGATTTACAAACATTTGAACATTTTAGCTTTTGACATCATACCTCACAAACGGCTTTTAATCAAATTGCATGGTTATGGTATATCGCCCCAAATTTGCGACTGGATAGGGGATTTCCGGTCAGAGAGGACAAAGTTTGTAGTAATCAATGGTAACCCATCGACTAAAACAGAGGTGATATCGGGCGTTCCACAGGGTAGTGTCATAAACGATTTGGGATGAAATCTAAGTAGCTCTCTTAGGTTGTTTGCAGAGGACGCCGTCATTTACAGTGTAGTAAAATCATCTGAAAATGAAAACCAAATGCCAAACGATCTAAATAAGATATCACTATGGTGAAAAAATTGGCAATTTACTCTAAATAATGAGACGTTTGAAGTCGTACACATGAGTAAGAAAGAAATCCGTTAAGCTTTGTTTAAAGATAAATCAATCGAAAGAGAAGGCCGCAAACTCCAATAAATACCTAGGAGCTACTATTACTTCAGACTTAAACTGGAGCCGTCCGCGGTGGCCGAGGGGACTGCGGCGCTCCAGTCACGGTCTGCACGGCCACCACGGTCGGTGGTTCGAATGCCCCCTCGGGCATGGACATTTGTGCGTGTCCTTAGTGTTAGATAGTTCATAAGTAGTTTGTAAGTTTAGGGACTGATGACCCCGTAGTTAAGTCCCATAAGCTATACAAACATTTGAACTTAAACTGGAAAGAACATACAGATAATGTCGTAGGAAAGGCGAACCAGAGACTGAGTTCTATTGGCAGAATCCTTGATACAACAGAACTACTAAAGAGGCTGCATACACTACGCTTGTCCGTCCTTTTGTGGAGTATTGCTGCCCAATGTGGGATCCTTATCAGGTGGGTTTGACGGAGGACTTCGAAAGAGTTCAAAGAAGGGCAGCTCGTTTTGTATTGTCACGATACAGGGAAGACAGCATTACGAAAATGATACAGGATCTGGGATGGGAATCATTACAACAACGGCGCTTATCCCTGCGGTGTGGGCTACTTACGAAACTCCAATCGTCAACATTCTCCTCCGAATGCGAAAATATATTGTTGAAATGGGTAGAAAAGATCATCAGAATAAAATACGAGAAATCAGAGCTCGAACGGAGAGATTCAGATGTTCATTCTTCTAGCGCGCTATTCGAGAATGGAATGGGAGATAAATAATATAAAGGTGGTTCGATGAACCCTTTGCTAGGCACTTAAACGTGATTTGCAGAGAATCCCATCTCACTACTGAGACATCGTGACGTAAGTTTATCAAATGTGGTTGAATTTATTGTTAAATATTTTAGAACGTTTACTACACATGAACTACCTCTCTTTTCAATGTATCAACTTTTTTTCCAGCAGTACTTTTTGTAACTTTATACATGAAAGTAGCTGTAAACCCGGCGTTGCCCGGGTGTTTATTTATCCTACACTCTCGTATTCCACATCCCCTTCCCCCCTCTCACTGCAGCCACCTCTTTCTCTCCCACATCGCTGTTCTTTTCCACGTTTCCCTCTCTCGGCAAAGTTTCTGCAAGGTATCCTCTGCCATGTACCATACAAACATTTATGTACCCATTGATCTTCCTCTTGAATAAAAAATTCATGTGTGCAAAAATTCATAAAGATAAGTTAAGTACCCTCCACCATGCAGCGAAAGAAATTTTATACTAACAGTGACATTCCTCTTGTTTTAGGGTAGAGTGTGCATAATTTCATCAATATCGGAACAAAACTGTAGATTTCTATGCTATGGAAATGCAGGGTCACATTGACAAACCACTTTGTTGTTCACAAATATTCCAGTTTTATTTCATACAACCCTTATTGTGAGAATAACGAAAACAACAAAAGAAGGATCTGTGAAATCAGCCGAGCCGTTCTCAAGTTATGGCGCGACCAAGGTATTTAGTGATCCATTTTTATGTTGTAAAGTACCCTCCCCCTTGCACCGCATAAAACATTAGGTAGACTGACCTTCCTCTTGTTCTGAAAGTCAAGCGTGCGAAATTTCGTGAAGATCGGAATGAAACTGTAGATTTCGTGAGTCTGTAGGAGAACTATACTCCACCACGCACTTATCACAAAATACTTTCTTATCTGACGTTTTCTACCTGTAAACTACATTCCTGCCAAATTTCAGCTTCATAGGTGAAGTAGTTTTCGAGATTTCGTGTTTAGTCAATGAGTGAGGGAGCGTCTTTCGCTTTAATATAGATAGAGATTAAGAAAACAGATTGCTTAATTTTGGATGCAAGAGAATTAAGGGAGGCTTGCAGACGAAGTAACATGCAAAACTGTAACTTCATTATATATATATATATATATATATATATATATATATATATATATATATATATATATATATTATGGACATCTGAATATTTCTGTCGGCGGCGGTATTCCAACCCGGGACGTACTCTGTACTAGGCGCCATCCAAGGCATACGGACTTAAGATACCTGCCAAATCTACACACATAAAGTCTGATTTTTCTACTGCGTATTTGGGATGGTGCTATAAAACCGAACTGCTGTGGTCATTAGTCCCTAGGTTTACAAACTATTTAAACTAATTTATCCTAAGCAGAGACAACACAAACACTTGTACCTCCGGTGGAAGCGGCCGCGCAGTTCCCATGATGCACAGAATTGCTCGGGCATTCCCACGTGGCGGCGCTTCGATCAGTCACAAATGTTACTGAAGTGCACTAAAACATTTAATGTTTCATAATCGATGCTACAAGCATTTGGAAATCTGAAGTTTGTTGATTAGGAACATTATAAGCCGTTAGTTGGGTCTCATTTCACAATGACATAAGAAATAGCTAATAATTCCTTATTTTATTAAATAAGGTACATGCTACGGTAAGCAGATGAATCTCCACGGAATCGGTTGTCTCCGAAAGGAAAATTATTAAATAGGTTTTTTATGGACACTTTTCGTGTCCAGAATTGACGTAATGCAGTATACCTATAGTTGTGCTTATTTCAGAAAGGGTAATTATTATAGGTTCCAGAATGATACTTTCACTTTGAGTGTGCGTTGATACAAAACACCCTGGAGGAGTTAAACTATGTGCAGGAGCCGGGCTTCGAACCTTTGCAGTTCGCGAGCAAGGGCTCTACCGACTGAGCTACCCCGGCACAGGTCACGGCACCTCTCCTCACCCTTACTTCTGCCAGGGAGTTTTGTATTAAATGTATTCGTTTCCAATTTGATTGTTAAATATCATCGTAAAAAAATAAACATTCATCGCTATTCCTTCCAAATGCATGTTGTTATTGTGGTCTTCAGTCCGCATATTGGTTAGATGCAGATCTCCACTCTAACCTGTGCTGTGCAAGCCTCTTCATTTAAGAATACGAACAACAACTTACAACTTTCTGAATGTGATTACTGTATTCGTCTCTCGGCCTCCCTTTACGGTTTTTCCACACACATTGCCTTCTAACGTTAACGATTCCTTGATGTCTCGGAATGTTTCCTACCAACCTCTCCCTTCTCTTAGTCAGGATATGACAGAAACTCGTCTCCCAAATTCTGTTGAGCATTATTACGTAATCTACCCATCTTATGTTCATAATTCTTCACTATCACCACATTTCAGAAGGTTCTATCTTCTTTCTGTCTAAGTTTGCAAGAACTAGTCCTAGTGTAAAAACGAAATTGAATGCTAATGCTCATAATAAAGAGGATTGAATTTGAATTTAGTTCCGTAACCTCATTATCGCCCACGTTTCACTCCCATACAATGCTACACTACAGACAAATGCTTTCAGAAAGGAGTTACTAACATTTAAACATTGTGAGCCTCCCACAGCTTACAAAACACTGCCCAATATTTCCAAAAACTTATAGTTATAAACTGCAATGGTTTTCTCTTTATCATTAAACGAAAAAATTGCATTTTACAATACTTTACAAATACTCAGTACCTACTTCATAAGTAACTGCTCATAACAATTAGGACATCAGTTGAGTTATCAAGGTTCTGAAGTGTTATCATCGGCATCATGATCTGAAATGGTTTACGTCCTTATTTCGGTTCTACGGAGTGGAGACTACAACGTTACGGCAACCGTATAATGCTAGTAACAGAATGTTCAAATGTTTGTAAATATATCGGACCAAACTTCGTGGTCATCAGTCCGTAGTCTACAGACTACTTACATCAAGGTAAACTAACCTAACAACAACAACAACAACAACACACACACACACACATGCAGCTAGAGCACACACAGGACTCGAACCTCCGACGGTCAGCAACCGCGCTACTCCACCGCGGCTGCTAGTAACAGGAAGTTGCTGCTGATGGTGTTTGGGTTGACTTCTGTTTAGTCTACCAAACGAATTACACAAGCAGTTGGGTTCAGTAGGAAGGTTGGAAGCTGGGAAGAGACTTAAGGAGGTAGCTGCAGCTATTGGAGTATCCCAAAGTGTAATTTACAGGACCTACAAGCAATTTCAGAAAACAGGAACCATTAAAAGAAGGTAAGGCCGAGGTCGTTCACGGGAAACATCAGCAAGAGATGAAAGTTATTTCCTGTTAAACACAGTCGAAACAGGAGGCTGAATGTAAGTCAGCTGCAACGCACCCTCCAGACAGATACAGGACGCGCAATATAAATACAAACAGACTGAAATCGCCTTCGGCAATGCGGTATCTACGCACGGAGGCCTGTGGTGTGTCCCATTAAAACCACGACACCGTTTAACCAGCAGAATCTCAGCGGAGAAACATCAGGATGGGAGTAGTAACGAATAGCGTCGGGTTCTGTTCACAGGTGAGGCAAGATTTTGTGTTCAGCCGGACAATCGTCGTTCCCTCATCTGGAGAGAACGTGGAACTCGCAACAATCCTGCTTATGCGCAGCAAACATAATTATTTCATAACGGTGGACGAATAATGTGGTCAGGAGTCTGTATTGGCAGCCGTACGAACATCTACGTCGTTTGGAATAGCGCTTAGACTGTTCAGAGGTATAGAGACGAGATCCTTCGACTTTTAGTTATGCTCCACGTTGGTACTATAGGTGATGGGGAACTGCACTGGTGGACAACAGAATTGAAGCTGAGGTAGTTGAACGAATGGAGTGACCACCTTATGCACCGGACTGAAGCCCGATTAAGCATTTCTGGGATGTACTTGGCAGTCGTATTGCAGCTAGAGCAACACCTCCCACAATGGTTGCAGAGCTGTATATTACACTCATGCCAGAATGGTTAATGTCCGTAAGGAGGTGATTGACAACCTCATACGGTTCATGCCATGCACGTGTGCAACTGCACTGTCCGTCCGAGGTGATCGCACACCATATTAGAGGGCAACGAGAATGATTTTTTTCACTATTTTTGTTGTCTGTTGGTTCCTCGCTGTAAATAAACGCCGGCGACGGTGGCCGAGGGGACTGAGGCGCTCCAGTCACGGTCTGCACGGCCACTACGGTCGGGGGTTCGAATCCCCCCTCGTGCATGGATATTTGTGCCGTCCTTAATATTAGTTAGCTCATAAGTAGTTTGTAAGTTTAGGGACTGATGACCCCGTAGTTAAGTCCCATAATCTATACAAACATTTGAACATTTTTTTTTTTTTTTTTTGTAAATAAACGCCATGTAAACCTCAAATAAAGGGCTGAGACGGCAAAATATCCTACTGTATCACACACAAATTATAATTTCTGAATAAAATGCCATATGTATATTGCGTCTGATATCTCAGTCGATCCCCTAATTCTTTGTAGCAGTGTCCTATTAGTAGTCGCAGAATCTGTCTGTTTTGACACAGTTTGAGTCTTTTCATAAAGATAAAACATTATAAAATTGATTTATTTATTTGTTTCATTTATGGTCAATGGAAGACTCTGGAATTAGTTTCTTAAACTTAAAAATGAGGTGAAACCTAATAATTTGCTTATGAGAATGTACTATTCGGTACTAAACCAAAAAAGAAAAAAAAATATGGATGACCTCACTTTTAACACACAATTTTTAAAAAAGGTGACAGACGAAAACCTAAAATTATAGAAGCATATCACTATTAAATACAGCGTATAAAATCTGTGCCAGAATAATAACCAAAAGATTAAAACCCATAATAGCTGCTGGTAGAACTTCCGGCTTATAAGACCGTGGTCCATAAAACTTTGCAGTTTTTTCCTAACGTTTCGTCCTGAGCTGCGCCGGACATTTTTGGAGGTCTTACTACTTCCTACAGTCGACAAGACTAGTAGGAAGACCTCCGAAGATGTCCGGCGCAGCTCTGGACGAAACGTTAGGAAAAACTGCAAAGATTTATGGACCACGGCCATATAACCCGGAGGTTCTACCATAATGGAATGCTTGCTGTCAGAAAGGGGAGAAGCTGTACACACAACATATTTATGCTAGGGCAAAATATAAAAATAATAAGGAATTCAATTAAACAAACACACACACACACACACACCCTTTTCGTCGATTTTCTAAAGCTTTTGTTAAAGTAAGTAGAAATTAGAAAACTATTGTAGGAAATTTCAATAAGTGCCGCGGTGGAGTAGCCGAGCGCACGGTTGCTCGCCGTGGAGGTTCGAGTCCTCCCTGTGGCATGGGTGTGTGTGTGTGTGTGTGTGTGTGTGTGTGTGTGTGTGTGTGTGTGTGTGTGTGTGTGTGTGTGTCGTCCTTAGGTTAGTTTACCTAGGTTTAAGTAGTTTGTAAGCTACGGACTGATGACCACGCAGTTTGGTCCGATAGATTTACAGACATTTGATTTGAATAAGTAAGTAAATTAAAAGATTTATGTTCATACAATAATCTAAATATCTGCGGATAATCAGAAAGCAACAGAGGTTATTAATTTAGGTCTTCCACAATGTAGCAGCCTCTCTCAACTGCTTCTAAATATACACATTGATGAAATTGTACGGCAATGAAAATGAAACTGAAGAACTATACATGTAGCTTTAAACAAAAAGATTACCTACAGACTTTATTATTCGCACATTACCAAGTGTTAATTTGGAATAATGAAAATGGACTGCCGACAGCTGCCTACGAACTGTACAAAATATGTTAAACGTGTAATATGTCAATATCAATACGAAAAGCAAAAGCCATGGCTTTCTGTGGAAAAAAATCCAGTAAGAACAAACATACTTACAGTCAACAAGATTATAGAGTAAGTATATAGATTCATAGGAACCATATTGTCGTACAGTGGAGATCTAGAGAATAAAGAAAAAATTGAGAAATGTAATTAAATGGCACTATCAGAAGAGCTCTCCTAAGTAAAGTATCACCAGAGACAAATCTGAGATTTTATAAAGTTATGTCAGTACCAACATTGCTATGTGCAAGTGAAACTTGGGCAATGAAAAAGAAACGTAAAAAAAAAAAAAAAAAAAAAAAAAAAAAATGAATTCCGCAGGTATACAGGGTGTTACAGAAAGGTACGGCCAAAGTTTCAGGAAACATTCCCCACACACAAAGAAAGAATATATGTTACGTGGACATGTGTCCGGAAACGCTTAATTTCCATGTTAGAGCTCATTTTAGTATTTCTCTTTAAATGTAAATTGAAATAATTCGTGCAGACAGTTGTCAAAATACCCAATTGTTTCGTTAGTATGTACAGTACTTCCTCGATTCACCGCCAGTTGGCCCGATTGAAGTAAGGTAATGTTGACTTCATCGAATGTGTTGACATGCGACTCATTGCTCAACAGTACTAGAGCATCAAGTACATCAGTGCGTAGCATCAACTGGTTAGTGTTCATCACAAACGTGGTTTTGCAGTCAGTGCAATGTTTACAAATACGGTGAATCGAGGAAGTACAGTACATACTAATGAAGCTATTGGGTATTTTGACCAATTGTCTGCACGAATTATTTCAATTTACATTTAAAGAGAAATACTAAAATGAGCTCTAACATTGCAACTAAGCGTTTCCGAACACATGTCCATATAAGATATTTTCTTTCTTTGTGTGTGAGGAATGTTTTCTGAAAGTTTGGCCGTACCTTTATGTAACACCCTGTATAGCAGGATACACTAAGCTGGACGGAAGGATGTAAATGTTTTCGATATAAACATCACGGTTGACGAATACCGACAAAAATGGATATCTCATCAGCTACAAATGGACGAATCAAGATTAACATTAAATATTTGACGATATACTCCGCAAAGGAAAATATGCTTTGGAAGTCCTGCAAAACGGCGGCAGGACCAGACGTAGCTGCAACAGGCTGAGAGAAAGTCTGATGCATGAAGGAAGACGAAGAAGAAGACTACCGGTATTATTCATTTTAAAGAACATGTCAACATTGCAAAATGATAGACACCATCCAGATTGTAATAAAATTATAGTATCCTCCTGTTCACCAGAGTTGACTGACATGGTCTATATTAGTGGTATGGAAAAGTTAGGTACTTGTAGTATCAAGCACTCCGCAAAGCAGGAGCTGGGTGAACGCGTGGCGGTGACGGGCGCCGCGCGTGTGGGGCCGCGTATTGTGGGGTAACAGCGGCAAATAGTCGCTTTGTGCGCGCACGGCGACGGCGACAGGCCCGTGTTCGCGCAGCGACCTCCTGGCTTTTTGAGCCGTCCGCCGCGGATCGACAAAGGCGGCAGCTAGCAGCTAGCAGCTCGGCTGCGCCCGCCTCTGGCGTCGCCTTTGCCTGTAAATCACCTCCGCGCGGATCCTTTTTACGGCCCCTTCCGTATTCCGCGCCGTAATTAACTTTCTGGGCGCACACAATGCCCGCATGAGCGTAAAGCGCGCGCAGCCGGCTCTAAACCAGTATCGTGGGCCGGGGACCCGGCCGCGCCGTACTGCCGCCGACTAAAATTTTTATCGCCCCCTCGAGTCGCCGGAAATTCCCGCAAAACACACCGCAGATGGCTTTCGGTTTGATTACACGATTTCTTAAGAGCCGGGGACCGTCTTTGCCCCGACAGAGATCAGCCTCCTGCTCCTCCTCCTTCTGAGCGTCTGCACATTTAGATTAGCACTTTTGTTGCGCTGGCTATAACGCAGGGTCTGTTACATTGCTGCCGGTAATCGTCTTAGCTGCGACATTTCTTTCTGTCTCCTCGTTCTCAGCCTGGTGACTTTCCTTCTCTTTATATGCTGTCTAGCAGTTTGTGAAGACTCTTTGTCCCTTTGTCTCGGGCAGTCGTCGTGTGTCATGTATGTTCAGTAGTTCAGTGAACCCCCAGAAATAGCTCGTCGTGAAAATAAAGTAAATAAATAAAATAAAAGTACACGTTGGAGGCCTGGTTTAACCGATATTAAATTTCAATGTAATCAGTGACATGTATTAACAGTGGATAATGTACAAGAGTTTGTCAATTGCTTCATTTATTGTATTATTACGGTGGGAATAATGACAACAGTTTGAAATTGGACGATTAAGTCCGAAACTAGTCACTAACTCAAAAATAGTGCAGCTGTGACGGAAAATAAATTGTTTTCAAGATATTATAAGTTTCTGTTCCTGCACCACCTTTACGATGAATTTTCACAAAATACAAGTGCTTTTAAACTATCATTCTTTGTTTCGTAGTTCTATCTGATCATTTTATATGTACATTCAAAGTTCTTTTTATCGCATGAGAAACTTTTACGTCTCGGATGAAGCACGTATACGAGTCGTAGCGCGGCCGCTTAATAAAGGTGGCAGTGGCCACAGCGTTGCAATGCGCATGCGCGGCTGAGGTTCAAATTCTCTTCTGAACCCTCTGGAGGCAGCATATGGGCACTCCCACGGCTGGGAGGGGCGACGGGAAACGCCGCTTTTAATATTGGTGTTGGAGCTGGTAGAGACAGCAGCTCGTGGCTACTTGAGCTCTGTCGGATACGCACGAATGGTGCCGAAGCAAGACAATTAAGCCAATGTGCAATTCACCTTGTGCATGCGTAAATATTCCATGGGCGCAACATCCGTCCTTCAAATTTGTTTTTGGCGCATTGAAGATTCATCAAAAACACGTCATATTTATCTGTTTATATTGTAAGGAGGCGATCCAATCTTCAAAATCAAAAAAATGTTTCAAATATTTGTATACCTTATGGGATTTAACTACGTGGTCACCAGTCCCTAAACTTACAAACTACTTATCAACTACCTTATACTAAGGACGGCACAAATATCCATGACCGAGGGGAGATTCGAACCCCCAACCGTAGTGGCCGTGCAGACCGTGACTGGAGCGCCAGTCCCCTCGGCCACTGCGGCCGGCGATCCAATCTTGTGATAGGTTCCAAAAATTATAATGCCAACATCACTAGTATATAGTTTTTTTCCGACGACCGGTTTCAGTGGTCTCTCCCATCATATGTATTAGCGATCTTGCCATTATCCTTTTATAAAACACGTCATATTTGGTAAAAATCTTATAACTATAAATTAAAGATGCATCAACTGTGAAAACCTTCAGAGGATACGATCATAAATAATAACTACTCTCCACCCAGCAAAATTACCCGTGTGGTTAGCGGAATCGCTATGTACTGTCAAAGGTAGTGGTTTAGAGACCAACTACAATTTTAAACACAATCTTCTTTTTAACAGATACTGGAACAATGACTTTTGTGTTGTTACTTGCCACATATACTTTGGACGTTTTTGCAAATGTGTCTCGTTTCTAAGGGTAAATGCCATTTATTCTCTTCATTGTAACAAATATTTAACAGTTAGAAAAGATTCGGGGAAGGGCAGCCTTTGCGTATGCTTAAGGTTAGGAGGGGGTGCTGCTTCTGACAGTGTCACGTGACCCGTCTCTTCATCGTAACGGATTCATTTTGTTACAGTCACTTAATTGTATGATCAGTTACTTACTGTGTCTCAGTGTTCATATGCACATTCATAGGTGAAAATCAAAGAAAGTTCAGTATCTTTTAAAAACCATTACTGAGCTTTATGCTTGGAAGAGAAGTGTGAAATATGAAGCTTGTTAGGCCGTATCCTCAGCTCGAGTTGAAGCAACCGCAACAAAACAATCCGAGGTAAGACATTCTGCAGATATTGTAACGAAAATATATCTAAAAAGGGGGGGGGGGGGTAGAGGCGCCGAAACATCGACCCGTCGAGCGACGGGGAGGGAGGGCACGCGTATATCATGATCTGGCACCGAAAGAAGTGAATCCTCATGTTTCTAGCTGGCTACTGCCTGACATTACCCGACGGCCTTCGTTGATACGAAGAATTACGGCCTCCGTCTCTGAATTTTAAATTAAAAAAAGAAAAAAATCAGATTAACAATGGAAATAAGAAGTAACTGTATTGTCAGTGATCACACGTGTAGCAATTCATGTAGATATTATATGTGTGGCTCTAATATTATAAAAATCGATGATTAATCATATTCAAGAGTGTCGAGAACATTATTATTGGAAGAAATATATTAATATGTCTTCTCAGTAACGAAACTGATTGACATCCTGTCGGAAATATTAGTTTTTTCCTGAGCAACAGAATTTTAATGAACCATTTTATACGGATAATTATTAATCATTCGATGACATAGTCGGTGGCGACTAGTGAAGAACGATATTATGAATTCAAGATAAAAAAGTTTTTGACATGTACTTGAGTTGAAGTTAGTGATAGAACACTTATTTTTATTATTGAAGAATATGTAATAAGACGGTATTGTTTGAAGGATTGATTGACTGGAGGCTAAAAGAAAGGATTTTCAAAATATCTGAAGTTTGTGTCATTATCATCATCATCATCATAATTATTAGAGTCTGATTGTGCGTTTCAACGATCAATCTGGAGCATAGTACCTCTAATAAAATTCCTCCATGATCCCCCCATACAATGCTAACATTGATACCTCGTCTGATGTTATGCCTTTCACTTCAACATCATTCTTCACCGAATCTAAGTACTTTCTTCTTGGCCTACCTCAACTCTTTTTACCCTCCGCTGCCGAGCTCACGAGTCTCTTAGGTAACCTTGCTTCTGCCATGCGTGTAATATGACCCCACCATCTCAGTCTGTTCGCTCTAACTGCTTCATCTATGGTGTTCATTCCCAGTTTTTATTTGATTTCCTGATTATTGACACCCTCCTTCCATTGTTCCCATCTCTTAGTACCTGCCATCTTTCTTGCTACTTTCATGTTACCTTATGAATAAGGTAACCAGTATCCACCCAACTTTCACTCACATACAATAAAGTTGGTCGAAAGATAGAGCGGTGCATCGATAACTTAGTCTTGGTACTTACTTCCTTCTTGCAGAAGAGAGTTGATCTTAGCTGAGCACTCACTGCATTAGCTTTGCTACACCTCGATTCCAGTTCTTTCACTATGTTGCCATTCTGTGGAAAAATACATCCTAGGTACTTGAAACTGTCTACCTTTTCTAACTTTGTTCCTCCTATTTGGCACTCCATCTGTTTAAATCTCTTTCCCACAGACATTACTTTCGTTTGGGAGATGCTGCTCTTCATATCATAATCCTTACACCTCTGACTGAGCTCTGAAATATTAGTTTGCAACTTTTCAATCGAATCTGCTATTACAACTAAGTCATCCGAATATGCAAGACTGCTTATTTTGTGTTCCCATATTTTAATCCCGCCCTGCCCGTCTACTGTTTTTAACATTTGATCCATGAATACTATGAACGACAGTGGTGACAGGTTACAGCCTTGACTTACCCCGGAAAATACCCTGGACCAAGAACTTAATTTACTGTCTACTCTAATTGCTGTCTGGCAGTCTACGTAAAACCCTTTAATTGCCTGCTGAAGTTTGCCTCCTACACCATAATCTTGTAGAAATGACAATAGCTTCCTCCTGGGAACACGGTCATCTATACAACATGGCACTTCTCCATTATCTGCCGTAGGCTAAAGATCTGGTCCTGACAACCTCTAAGAGGCCCAAACTCACACTGAATTTCATCTAACTTGTCCTCAACTAATATTCGCACTCTCATTTCAACAGTACCTGAGAATATTTTCCCCACAACACTAATGAAATAGATACCTCGATAGCTGTTACAATCGTTTCTGTTTCCATGTTTGAAAATTGGCGTGATTACCGCTTGTCCAGATTCCCACGCCTTCCCAATTATCCTGTGTAACCATTTGAGACCTGATATTCCACTGTATTTGACGAGTTGTGGCATAATTTCATTCACCCCTGCCGCTTTATTGCACTGCAGTCTACTAACCATTTTCTCCACTTCCTTAAATGTGATCCTGTTTGCATCGTCATTCCTATCTCATTCTACCTGAAAATCTGACACATCATTGAACGTTTCGCCTACATTGAGCAATTCTTCAATTTTAGTAATATTAACAACATATGTAGTGATACAAAGTATTTCGTTTACATCGTCTACAGTACAAATTGACAGTTTACTCTCTTTCGGTAAAACTCACATTTGCATGTGAGGATGGCTTTGACTGCTGTGTAGCATTTAAGTGAGAGTCAGGAAACGTATCTGAGGAGGATTGGCGAAAGAGTTCTCAAGCAATCTGGCTACATACGCGGTTAACCTCTTTGTGGAGGGTAAGGTTTCCAGATGGTCGATATTTGTCTGGATTTACCGATATACATCCCAGACTCCAGGTAATGTATACAATTTCCTGATGAAAAGTTTCTAGTTAAGTTTCGCTTCATTGTCGAATGGAATCAAGATCTTGCAAAAGACTAGAACAAACAAAAATTTAAAACTAAAATGTTACACCCCTTGCTGATCTTTAATACAAATTAATTTAGGCTACCGGTTTCGTCACATCAATATAAAATCAATGGCTGTTGCTATCCTATTTTACAATTCATCGATCAACCGTAGTCCCAAACTCCACTAGTACAGAATGGAGTTAGCTTTACAGTTTTAAAATTAAATTCTATCATTTCTGTTAAACCAAGAACGAGCGTACGTCGCGTTGATCAGTCAGTTACAGGACGGGACTTGATTTAACAAAGTCCGAGTTAATAATTAGGCTGAACGTCAATGCAAATTGTTTGAATTTTGAATCATAGGTGCTTAATACTAAAGCATCCAAATTAGTGGATTTTGTCAAATTCAATACCAAATGATTATGGAAATGTACAAGTTACATGTATATGACAGTGTTCAGTCTGTTTGTAGGGAGCTGATATCGATACTATAACGTACCAATTTTTAGAATTTGGTCCATCGCAACAACTGTTATTCACTTAGCTTTTACAACAGCAGCAAGTAGTTACTCTTAAAGTGGTTTTATTGACAGATTTTGGAATGATGGTGCTCTTCTTTAGACGTATGTTGTCATCCTCATATGTTCAGTCTCAACATGGTTAGAGGGCAATAGAGATATAATGATGCCAATATATTTCTGAATAAGGTTGCCAACCATCCAAAACCGGTCACGGTAACGAATTCAAGTGCAAATATTTTAAAAACCAAATAAAGTAACATTTTCATTAGTAATTTTTATTTCTCCTGACAACAACTCCATAACATCAACATTTCGATGTTTTTGCAGATGTTTTACTTTTCCAATGAGGCAACCACAGTGTAGAGTTAGCTGCTACTTTTTTTGTTTGTCATGGTTTCCAGATCTTTTCTGTAATTTTTTGAACACGTATATTGTAACATGTATGTTAAATAAAACATTCTTTTTGAATAAAATTGAACACTATGTTGTGGAATTACTCTTTGTTAGATTATTTTGGAGTAATTATGTGTTTGCATTGCTTATAAAATTAGGCATTACAGAATTCAAAGTATCACAAAGGAAATTAATCATTTTATCTTAACATATTTAAAAAAAATGTTTGTACATTTTGATCGAAGCACTATGGATTGTTTGACACTTTCACATTGTATTACGACGACCAGAAGAAAAGAATTGAATTTTCCTCCAATCAGGTGCAAATTAATTTTTTATTCATTCCTGTCTCTGATAGTTTCAAAGTCGATAATACAATGTTTACTTTCATCTTGAAGTAATGATTATGCTTTATAGAAGGGTTAACATATTATGTAATCTGAATCTCGATTCGGTCGATAGCGATAGAGCAAATGCTAACAGATTTAGTAAGTATTGTTTTGGTAGACAGCATCCTTTAAAAATTGGAGAAAATGTATTTGTGCGAAAAGGGCCACAACAGTTAAGTTTCTCCAGCCCACATAATAAATTCTGTGGCAGTACAGTAGAAGACTTTTAAAGGATCTGTTCGAAAGTATAGTCTATAAAGATTGGTATCTCTGGATTAAAAATATCACAAAGTATGTTAAGATTTGTCCTTTATTGAGTGTGGCCAATTTGATTAAATTTAGAAAGTACTGTCTCAGGTTATCAGTAACGCAATTAGTATTTCAATTAACTCGACACAAACATCTGGCAATGACAGTTCCATCAGACACGGTTTTTGGTGCGATCTTTTGAGTCATGAGTTACCCATTGTAAAAGCTATAGAAAGGGATGCAATCTCACGAATTAATTACACGTAGAATTTGTTTCTTTGTACCACGCCTAACGATTTCACACAGCGAGACTTGACACCAGAATTATCTCATGCCAAATCAGCATTCAACTTTAATCATTTATACAGTTTTAAAAGACATTATGGATCTTTTTATTCTTTTTCGCTTAATCACTGTACCCCCTAAAAAGTTACAACAATGAACTGAAGTGACTGCAACGTAAGTTTAATGAGGGAAAGAGTTTGCATATAATTTTTAACAATAAGTAGCGTATGCATAGTATGTCAAGTCTAATTTGGAAAAAAATTCTATAAAATGAATGTATCTATAAGTCTGCTGATTCCGTTTCATGACAAGCGCAGAAAATTAACGTCAGGCGATTGTAATTTCCACCAAAGCAAATGAGGTTAGCGTTACCAGATTTCATCGTCGACATGTGGAAGGAGATGAGGATGAAGAACATAACCGAGGAATCATTAAAGAGTTTTGTGAATATTTACGTTATCGAAGACTTCATTAGTACGATGGGCATCCATAAAGAATGTAACTGTATTTCCTTAAACGAAGAAAACGTAAATATCTACAATAATGCCGTTCCTTGTTACAAATGTCTAATTATACCATACGTAATTAATATAGGGAAAGGCGTTGAATTCAAACTTCTGTGGTTGCCGAAATTCTAACATTAGCCTTCTTGCTTACAAGGAAGACGCTTTAAACCGCTTCGCTAACACAGCGGTATGGATATGCAACTACACGGGCTGTCTTCGAGGACGTGTCAATCCTCAACAGATACTTTAATTTTGCCTCAGTATTCCCTGTGAAATACATATAAAATTCGAATACCACCGCAGCAAAGAACATGAATGGGTACAATCCCGACTTGTTCCTCAGGCAGAGGTGATATTCCAAATATTGTGTCATTATACCGAAGGTATTAGATATAAGGAGGGGCGTTGAATTTAATTTACTCATTGTCCATGATTCGAACCCGATACCTCCTGCTTACTAGGCAGACGCTATATACCGCAGAATTAAAGTATGTAGCGTGGACGGAGATGTGCTTGAAAACCTTGTAGCCGTAGTATTCGTGACGCTGTATGAGCTGAGCAGTTTAACCCTTTCGGACCCTCTGGCTACAAATGTATACATAACTTCTACGGTGACTAAGGCGGTTCAGAAACATTTTTTTTCTCAATGGAAAGAACATGTATACGACACCTGAGTGTTAAATCACTTCATCATGCACAATTACAGGCACTTGCGGAAGATCACTATAAAAATATTAAGAAGTGAGTGTTGCACTGCGCAGCAGTTTGCGAACTTCAAAGAACACGGAAATTGTGGGTTACTTGTATTCCACAGTATAACTGAAAGTAGAAGTTATTTTGCGATGCAGTTATTGAACGATCAGTTTATTTAGTACAACAGTTGGTACTAAATTAATTAATTTAGTCCGTAAAAAAGCCTTGTTTTTCAGTATACGCAGTGTTGTAGTATGAAAATGGGTGCATATAATTCCATAAAGCATGCTTCTAAAATCTTTGATCATTTATTTTAAGTGTTTTACAGCATTAAAAATAAAAGAAAAAAAATCATGTCTGAAAGGGTTAAATCCCCTGCCTAATAACTGGGAGGTCCTGGGTTCGAATCCCAGCCGCAGCAAATATTTTAATTCAACGCATCTCCTTATATTCAATACTTTGGTATAATGAGACATTGTTTGTCTCAAGAAACTGGATTATTGTTGACATTCATATCACCTCTGCCTGAGGAACAAGGCAGGATTGTTCCCATTCGCGTTCTGAGGTGCTATTCCAATAAAGGAGAGTCTTGGTTATTTGATGCGAATTTCACGTGTAACATTGAGGCAGAATGTGGTGTAGAATTATGTGGTGTGGAGGGAGACGTGCTCGAGACAGTGTGTGTACTGGCATTATTCGTAAAGCTTTGTTAGCTGAGCTGTTGAAATCCCCTGCCCAGTAGGTGGTGGTCCCGGGTTCGAATCCCGTTCACAGCACCAAGTTTAATTCAATATTGTTATATTCAATAGCTTTGATATGAAGAGAACATAGATGACATCATTTTGGCAACAGGTATAAGAATGTTGGAGCCATTCTTCGATATAGTCGCCGAATAAAAAACAAAAACTGTCATACCATCCGATCAACTTATGTATTCCTTTGTTGTGGAAGGCTGCCACAAGTGAATGGAACAAGCGTGTGGCAATCGTCTAACGTCTTCGTCGTTGTCAAAACGGTTACTGGGGTCAGAAGTTTCTTGAGGTGCAAGAACTGATAGGAAGCTTTCTGCAGTAGTTGTCTTGCATTACTCGCATTACCGGCTTGGCACATAGCAACTGTTTTGCAGGAGCTGGGCCGGTAACTTTTTGATATCCTCCAAACAGTACCGATCTTGCTCACCGTGATTACCAACTTTTCTTGCTTCTCGAGAAATTTCTGTCCTCCAACCAGCGTGATTTAACTTTATATTTCTAATCACTATTAGGAAAGGTTTAGCAAAGAAGTCTGGAAGTATTTCAGTTACTTAATTATCGAAGAAAAAATTACAGCAAGAATCGTCTGTTTAGTCCAATAGTACAAACATTTTTATTATAGCATTTTATGTATTCTTTTTTCACACGATAAACTGATTTTCTTTTATTCATAATAGGAATTAGGCGCATCCATATTAAAATATATATGTACAAAGGCAACGTAGTAAAATGATAAACTTTAGACGCAACATGTCGTTCGCCGCGAGTGAGGGCACCGTACGCATCGTGCACGGAGCGATCTCATCACACGGCTGCGCTTGCGCAATAAGATGCTGTGCACCGGAGAGCAAATGTTGTCGCTACAGAACGGTGTTTTTCAACGCCACAGCAAATTTGTCGTGTCTGAATTAGGCCGACATCAGGATAGGCGAGATAGTGTGGGCTAGCCACACTGCTAGGTATGGCTAGCATAGGGGACGCTGAGGAGTCAGGGTCCCATCTGCGGATGGCCACCCCGCGTTCCTCTAGGCCAGGCCAGGAAAGCAGGGCTTAGACAGATACCGCGAACAGGACCCCCCATGACAGCACACAACATCAAACGACAAACCAAGGACTGACTATCAATCCGACTGACAAACCATCCATACAAGTCATACAAGAGAAAACTGCCAAATACAAACAAGAACGACATGATCGAGACAGAAGAGGCCAAGAATTGGCTGAAAGAAGAGGCAACACAGAACCTTGGACCGAGAGCGAATTTTCAACAAATGACATGGACTGTGATATCAATCAAACAGCACCTGATCATGAATTTCAAATGCCCAAAGGCAAGAAACGAAACAGAAAACATAAACAACGCGACGATTCAGCTGAAGCATCGAAGAAGTCTACACCGATTACGAAGAAGAATAGATTTGAACGACTTCAAAACTCTACCGAACAAGACTTTCCCAATCAAACCAAACAACAACCTGGAACATCAACCGGAAATACAACAAAACCAAAGATACCTCCAGTCACAATAAATTATACAGGGCAATATTTGCAGCTGAATGCAGCCCTAAAACAACACCTATAGGGACCCCTGAAGGCAGTATACAAAGGGGACCAAATAAAATTCCACATTGAAGATATGACTGATTACAAGGCGGCACTTATGTTCTTCAGAGACAACAATGTGCCTCTCTTCACACACCAGCCTGCCCAATGCAGAGAACTGCAAGTAGCGATCAAGGGAATTCCCGAAGAAGTGACAGAACACGAAGTCATGATGGAACTGCAGCAACAAAACATCCAAACTGCAGCTGTCCACCAGTTTAAAAAACGAGAGACGCAGACAAGGAAACTCATACCACAATCTGCGTATAATATCACACTTCCTAGAGGACCAAACAACGACGCCATTTACGAGGTGAAATACATGTTTAACACCAGAGTTAAAGTTGAGGACTATAAGCCAAAAAGATGTCAGAAATTCTGATCACACTAAATGACAAGTGTCTCAATTCTTTGGTAACTATGTCGAAGAAAAGAACGCATATTGCTGTACCTGTTGCCAATAATATATATTTTATTATTTGTTACTGTCGCCTGTGCCCTATTAAGAGACAGATTGAACTTGAGTAGTATTGATTTTTTCTTTCTCCTTTCTTCCCAAATTCACCTTCATTTGCTCGCTGCGTTTTTTCTTGCGCTCTTCTGATCATTTATTTTCTGTTCTTTTTTCTGTGTGTTCTTGTTTATTTATGATGTTTATGATGTTTCTGAACTGCTTATGTTGTCCTGTGTGATTCCCAGTTCTTTTATGTCTCCTTCTGTTTCAGTTATCCATTTGGTGTGGTTTTTGTTAGTTTTATTTCAAAGATTTTTCTTGTAAACCTTTTTTTGCTCATCCTGCTGATATGTCCATAAATGTTCAACTATTTCTTTCTAAAGACGTTAGTTATTGTGTCTGTCTGTTTGTAAATATCTCTTGTCGGTCTCTTTATCCAAATGGTTTCACCAAAAACTTGTCCGAGTACTTTCCTCAGAATTTTTCTTTCATGCTTTACCATTTCTCTGCGGCGTGGAGTCCTTCGGGTGAATCTACTGTTTTGTAATGTCTTATTTTTGCGTTGACAGAAACAGATCTTGTATTGCAAACTTTCCAAGTGAAAAATATGCTTTTTGTAATTTAGGAATTTTCTTGATTGGCTATTGTGTTCAGTCCTGATGGTTGGATGATCTCTCCTAGATATTTGAAGTGTGTAACTTCTGCCACTTTCCCGTAACGGGTTGTGATGGGTAGGTTGTTTGCTGCCTTGCTTTCCATGTACTTATTTTCCATTTACTAGACCAGCTTTCTGCGACATTTCGTCCCTATTCTCCAGTGGATGTTTTGCTTCTCTTCTATTGTTGGTTAGGATGGCGAGATCGTTGGAAAAAGCCAGACGCTTCACTCTTTTTTAATCCCGAATTTAATTCGCTCCATTTCCTTTTCCAATGTCTTCACAGTTTTGTTCAGAATGATGTTATATAAAAGGGAAGAGAGTCCATCTCCTTGGCGAACAACGGAATGGATATGAAATGCTTCTGACGTTTCTCCCAAGTACCGTATATATAGGAATACTTACTTTCTGGATGCGCCTCATTACATCCGATGAATAGACGAAGATCAGGATGTCACGTGATACAAAGAATGTAGAAAACCTGTTTTCAGCGTTGAACTAAACAGACGTACCTTGCTGTAATTCAGTTCTTCTAAAATTTTGTAATTGAAGAAACTTCTAGATTTCTACATTGCCGCGGTTATTCCGACAGCACGCGTGGTGCAGTAATTAGCATCCCAAATCGATGTGCTTGCTGTCCCCAGTTCAAATCCCGCAACGGGCAAGGAAAAATTAATTTCTCTTTATTTACTATTTCTACAATGTTCTACATGTTTCTTGTGTTTGATGTACTTGTAAGTTAAACAAAATTCTTTCGTGGAGCACTCCAAGCAGGAGTCAGTCTGTACTGAGTGTACGCTGCCCACCTGTCACCACTTCAGAGCGGACGGGCAGTTATTCACTTCGAGTGCTTCGCGGTAAGTAATATTATGGATTCCGAAGAGAGGGAGAATAACATCCAGTGCGAATTTGATCAGTCCGCTCCTCGAATGTCCGTGTTTGAAATAGATTCCTCGGTGCAAAACGATCTCAAGTTATCCGAAACTGACTATGTAGGCATGCAATTAGAAGTTTTCTTACATTCCTTGTTTGTAAAGTTGTCTTCAACGGAACTTTGTGACTCTGTTGTTACCGTCACTGATGGCGTTAGAAAATTTAAACGCTATGATGGCACTGTGAGCAATGTTAACATTACGAACGCAGGTTTTGGTCTTCGAACTGTTCGGGTCTTTAATCTGCCGTTCGAAGTACGAAATAGAACGATCGAACGTAGTCTTGTGCCTTACGGAGACGTGCTATCTGTCGCGAAAGAGAAGTGGCCTTTTGCGTACATTCATCTGGTGGAAAATGGGATTCGAAGCGTGCTGATGGTCGGAAACACATTCCACCCTTTGTTTACGTAAATGACCACAAATATTCAAATGTTTGTAATGCTTATGGGACTTAACCACGGGGTCATCAGTCCCTAAACTTACAAACTACTTATGAACTAGCTAATCCTAAGGACGGCACAAATATCAATGCCCGAGGGGGGATTCGAACCCCCGACCGTAGTGGCCGTGCAGACCGTGACTGGAGCGCCTCAGTCCCCTCGGCCACCGCGGCCGGCTAAATGGCCACAGAGCTTTCGTCATCTACAGCGGCCATCCTCAGACCTGCTCTTTCTGTGCCGGCACGGGACACTTCAGACAGCATTGCCCGCGACGAAACCGCCCCGTGCAACTTCCGGCTGCTGGGACGGCCGACGAGGTGACGTATGCGGCGGTCGTGCTGGCTGGCCCACACCTGCCCGCCCGCCGCCCTACGGCTGAGAAAAAAAAAAAAAAAGTTCAAATGTTTGTATAGTCTATGGGACTTAACTACGGGGTCATCAGTCCCTAAACTTACCAACTACTTATGAACTACTTACGAACTAGGACGACACAAATATCCATGCCCGAGGGGGGATTCGAACCCCCGACCGTAGTCGATTCTACCGTACACTCGCTGTTTGTTAGCGACCACTGTGCGTACGTTTGTAGGTTTCACTCTCTGATGGAACGCCTACCGCGTCTCCGTTCTCTGTGGAAGTTAAACGTGCGTCACCTTTGCGAGAGTGAAGGTCGGGGTGAGAGTTTAAAATAGGGAAAGTTTAATTTTTAAACCACCAACCACCAACTGCGAACCATATTCCTAAACATGCAAAAACACTGGAACTGTGATTGCTATTGTTTGACTCTTTTCTAGGGGATGATATTACACGTTCGCAGATTTCCTTCCCTGCATACGATTAATAAAAAATTCATAATAAAGTAAGTTCATGAGAGAAAAGGGTGTACTAACTACTATTTTTTGAAAACACGTGAAAGTTCACTTTATGTTGTTTATTTCACAATATTAGAACCCTGTGGCTGACACGTCTCTACGTCGACACATTTGTCAAATAAAGTTATAGCTCGTTAGCCCCCCAGACAAAATGAATATTTGTCGCAAATTGTTTTCACACCATGTGCCTGTCTCAAACACAGTAGCACTCGATTCAACTTGGTGCAGTCTACGACGAGCAACCACACATGGCAATTGCCACACAAAAATCTATCATCTCCACCTGGAGATCCACATGCCGATTGAGTAGAGCGAAGCCGCCCGGGCAGCTACACCACTCGTTCCCGACTTCTGACTTCCTGCCCGCGCGCCAAAAGCCAAACCTCCGGGTTTCTTCCCTACGTCATCAACTTCCCCATGTGAGCTGTTCTAACCGACTTGCCAACGTACAGCGCTCACCCAATACATTTCTAAAACTTTACTTAAAATCAAAATAATTACACTACACATTAAACTAATTTCTTATTATGTTTTTATATTGGTATAAACATCCTTTACACTATTTATTACAATCGTGCAATTTCTTATATCACAGATAAGTGATTTAACTGAATATTTCAAGATAAAATACACAAGATGAATTGAAAACAAAATGAGAAATACTTAATACACTATTTTTATAAACAAACATTGCCATGCTAGTTGTGTAACTGTCTTGTCTTCGTTGGTAATTTATTTCTTTTCATTGTCAATTAAACATATTACGCCAGATGTGACTATATCAGCGAATGTATTGTTTATTTATCAACAGGCTATTTTGTAATGAAGGCCTTAAAAGTTCCTAACTGCATCGTATTACTTCAAATGCAAGTAGTATTAGAATATTTTATTTCACGCTGTGCACTGCACTGCACCTGGCACTCGCCATTGTCCCTCTCTCCCCTCACCGGAAACGAACCTGGAAAATCCTAAGCTGGAACAAGCCACCAACGTCGGCCTGCTCGCTGGCCTCCCGTCAGCTACAAGCACACAGCAAATCTCAACGTGGAGAATTTCTACCTTTGGCCTAACTATAAATGTTGCCACCCAACTGCGTACATACATTGCTACCATAATTATTAAGATTAAAATTGTGTAACATTTGGTGCATTGGCATGGTCAATGTTTGCAGTGAACTTCATACTGTTTAATTACAAATGCTATTAATTACCAATATTTCTAATGGGCGGTAATGTCACACGTTTCACACCCCCGGTTTCCGTCAATCATTCTACGCGTGTGGCAAGATGCTGGTAAATACAGCGCTCTTTATCCTCATACTTTATCCTGGTGGGTGGAGTATGTGAAACCGGCGCTCCGAAGTGGCATTAGGACCTTCAGTCAAGAGGTGGCTCACTGGAAACGGAGTACTTGGGAGTTTCGCGAGGCTTGTCTCAATGACGCTATTCGCCTCCACGGTGACGACCCTGCCCTCCGGATAGCCAACATCCGCCAAATCAAGACCCGCCTGCTGGCCCTGAAATGCGAGTCGCTGCGAGGGTAGATGGCGCCACAGACAAATATATACAGACGGGAAACTTCCGTAAGGACCCGGTCCTACGCTCCGGGGTGCGGGGAGGGAGGGTTTCCACCAGTTCCGTAAGATGTCCCACGATGGCTCTATGATCAGAAGCAGCTCTTTAAACTGGCCAGAGCAGGCGGCAGGTAGCGGCTGCCCCCACCACCACCTCCCCTCAAACGCAATCAAGCCAGACACAGCCGTGGCAGGCGGCACGAGCTCTCCCCTCAACCTCCCCTCCACGCTACCCTCTGATGTGCGAGAGGCACCCTAAGCCAGTGAACCGCCTGACACCTGCTAGCCTCTTACGGTACTTCGAGGGGAGCATAGGACAGTGGTTTAGCGTGGGCTGCTTCTCTGTATATGTTACTCTGTGGTGGCGCGCAGCCGAGCCCCTGGCCATCTATCCGCAGAGCGGCCGTCGCTGTTCCACCAGCTGCGGGAACGCAGGCGCGAGGCCCGCCGCTACGTCACGCGGGTACTCGCGAAGGACGGCGCGCCGCTGCGCACCCAGGCCGACATAGTGGCGGAGGCGCGCCGCCACTTCGCCCAGCTGTTCAGCACCGAAACATTCGGGCCGGTTTTAACGGAAATATTTAATGAACTCTTAAGCGGTGTGGACGTCCCTGCTCCTTTTGTGGAAGGTGTCATAACCCTGACGCCTAAAACCACCATAAACACCACACTTGGCAGTCTCCGCCCCATCACACTTCTCAACGGGCACTACAAGTTGTTTGCAAAATGTATCGCGTCCAAGTTGAAGCTCGTCACGTTGTAAGGTATGGTGGTGAAAAAGAATGTGAAATGGATAGGAATGATTCCGGCTGTTCAAGGTTAATGTGGGTTAATACAATAGGAAGACAGGAGCGGCTGACCCTGAATTAATTACTGATATTTAACATCACATCAAATAATTTGCATGATTTGCCCTGTTTCAGTTCTAATTGTAATGAGACTCTTCCACTTCCTGCAAGTGGCTTAAAATATAATTAATAATTTGTCCCCATCAAAAATCTAATGAACTAACTGGGATCTGACGACTAATAATGTTGAAAAAACATCTTTCAAATCCAGCAATATTTATTACACCTTTTTAAGCAGGATAAAACACACAATGATAAATCCAATACTAAAACCATAAACAAGAATACATTTATAACCAAATAAAAAAGAACAATCTAATGCATACAAAGTTACTCAAATTATTTCGAAATTGGAAATTAGTAACGACTGGCAAGTCAGAAATAATATAATGTTCTTAGCGGGACAATCTAGTCGGAATACCAGTTCAGGGTTGACTTTCCTAACTACACAATCCCCACTATAAGGCAGGACCTAATGTATCGACTATATGTTGCTGGCGAGCGCTATGCCATACATTACCAAACTGACGACTTGCGTGTGAAGGTGCTGCGCTGCAGTAGCGTGGGGGCAGGGCGACTGTGAGCTGAAAATTTGCGCGACCCCCCTCCCTCCCTCCAAAAAAAAATCCTCGCTCCGTCACTTAGAAGCTGTACTCCCTGCTGTCAGGCTCTGTGCGCTCGGCAGTACCGGCAGTACACAGTGCCTATGATCTCAAACAATTCTGCCAAGTCATGAGTACTTCAGTGAGCGTAGACAAGTACGCACGAGTACTGAAGGTCTAAATGACTCCAGAAGTTGAGTATATCGCAACTACTGCTTCGGTGCACTAGTATTGGCTGGCTGACCTTATTCAAACCGAAAACAAGAACAATAAGCTCTAGTATAAATCTCAGAGTGTACCCTGAAACTTATACAAGTTCACAAGTATCGGCTCAATAAGCAAAATCTCCAAGTCCGCACACTGGGAGGACAGGACGCCACCAGACGCGTCCGTACTATAGCGCTACGAAACACGAAGTGCCCTTTTATCACCGCGTCTCTGCGCAAGACCCCCCCCCCCCCGAGAAACGCCGTTTTTACGTAAAGCCAATCACCGTCTAGATCTCGAACTCCAGCCAATAAAATCTCACAAGACAACCGCTGATTTCGAAAAGCTGGCCCTTTGAACATCAGCCAATCAAAGACGGCATCCCTTCCACACACACTTTTGGGGCGATTCTCACTAAACGGCTCTAACCGTCGCCCGTGGGAACGGCTGCCTAGCCTCCACCAAAATTCTGTCGCTTTCCCTTTCGGACCCTCGGCCACAGCCGTGTGCCCTGCTATCTTCTTCTATATACCGCAGACGATGCCTCTCCTTCACAGTTTGGGACACAAGCCTACATTTTTACGACCTACTGCCCTGCCAGTGTGCCACCCAAGGCCAGCGCGCCCGGCCTCCTACGGCGCCGCAGGGCGCAGGTAGGAAAGAATTCGCCCCCTCAGGGCCAAGTCAGCTCTGCATTTCACCTTAGCAAAAATCTTCCCTGCATCGTATTCCCGACCGCATTAGAAAATTGTATGTACAGGACTCATTACAACAATACTTCAACAATAAACATCGGTAATAAAGTTGAGAGATGGGTTGCCATCTCTCAATGTCTCAGCTCATTTGCGAAAGTCAATCCTGTGCAGTTCCGCGACGGACAATTTTCGACGCCGTCTCCACTTACCGCGATGTCATCGCTTATACTACGACCAACAAGATTCCATTCGGCATCTTATCTATCGATTTCGCTAAGGCGTTTGATCGGGTCGGCCATCTTTACCTTCGACGACTGATGCAGAAATTTGGTTTTGGCCCAAGATTTCTTAAGATGCTTTTTAACTTATTTGGATCCTCTACCTCCCGTGTCACCATCAACGGGACGTTTCCAAAGCCAATTTTCATCTACTGTTCTGTGAAACAAGGCTGTCCTTTGAGCATGAGCTTATTCTCGCTTTCTGTGGATCACCTGTTGCGTCGTTTCAACAACATCTGTATGGCATTATCATTGGCGGGCAGAAGCACGTATGTCGTGCTTTCGCCGACGACCTAGGTCTTCTCGTGTCCTCGGCCGACGATTTGGACCGGATTAGTGCAGTCCTCGACGGGTACGAGCCGTGCCTCGGGTGCAGCAATCAACACCCGTAAGACCGTCTTTCTCCCCATCTATGCGGTCAAACGTGGATTTCAGAGGCCTTGGTTCATTGTCAAGAACGAACTGAAGATGCGCAGCGTCCGTTGGAATCACTATATTCTTCTTGAAGTCGGAGGATACTTCTCCTGTCCCATACATCTTGCATATCAAGTGAAACAATTTTTTCATGACTGGCTCTCCTAATGATATCAGCAGGTCAGACGCAATATAATCTACTCCTGGGGCCTTGTTTAAATTCAAATCACTCAGAACTCTGTCAAATTCTTCTCGCAGTATCATATCTCCTATCTCATATTCCTCCAATTCGTCTTCCATTTCTAGAACACCGCGTTCAAGTTTATATCCTTTGTGTAGGACCTCTATATATTCATTCCACAGTTCAGCTTTCCCCTCTTTGATTAGTACTGGTTTTCCGTCTGAGTTCTTGATATTGATACAGCTGTTTTTTCTTGTCTCTAGATATCTCTTTTATTTTCCTGTAGGCGGTACCTATCTTTCCCCTACTTATACATTCTTCAATTGATCTGGATTTGTCCTCCAGCCACTCCTGCTTAGCCAGTCTGCACTTCTTGTCAGACTCATTTTTCAGACGTTTGTGCTCCCTTTTGTTTGCTTCATTGCTCATTTTTTATGTTTTCTCCTCACATCAGTTGAGTTCAGTATATCCTGTGTTACCCAGGGATTTCTATTAGCCCTTGTCGTTCTGCCTATATGATACTCTGTGGCCTTCACTACGCTATCTTTCAGAGCTACCCACTCTTCTTCTACTGAATTACTTTCCCCCGTCTCAGCCAATCCTTGCCTAATGCTCCCTCTGAAACTCTCAACCACCTCTTGGTCCTTCAATTAGCACAGGTTCCATCTTCTCATCATTGGCCATACTAGTTGGCATATAAACTTGCACCACTGTGGTCGGTGTTGGCTTCGTGTCTATATTTGATACGATAATGCGTTCACTATGCTGTTCATAGTAACTTACCCGCATTCCTACTTTCTTATTCATTACCAGACCTACTGCTGCGTTAACACCAACTTATTTTGTATTTATAATCATGTACTCACCTGAGCAGAAATCCTGTTCATTCTGCCACCGAACTTCACTAATCCTTACCATATCTAACTTCAACCTATCCATTTCTCTTTTCAAATTTTCTAACTTGCCTAAACGATTGAGGGTTAGAACATTCCACGCTCCGACCCATAGCCGGCCGTGGTGGCCGAGGAGACTGAGGCGCTCCAGTCATGGTCTGCACGGCCACTACGGTCGGGGGTTCGAATCCCCCCTCGGGCATGGGTATTTGTGCCGTCCTAGTTCGTAAGTAGTTCATAAGTAGTTTTTAAGTTTAGGGACTGATGACCCCGTAGTTAAGCCCCATAGACTATACAAACACATTTTTTTTTTTTTTTTTTTTTTTTTTGCTCCGACCCATAGAATATCTGTTTTGTTTTTCTTGATGACGACATCCTCCTGAGCAGTCCCCGTCCAAAGATCCGATATGGGGGACTACTTTACCTTCGGAATATTTTACCCAAGAGGACACCATCATCATATAGTCCATACATGTCCTCGGGAGAAGTAACTGTAGTTTCCCCTGGCTTTCAGCCGTTCCCAGTAACTGCATGGCAAAGCCAAGTTAGCTGATATTACAAGGCCATCTCAGTCAACATTCACACGGTTGCCTCTGTAACTACTGGAAAGCCTGCTGTCCCTCTTCAGGAACCACACGTTTGTCTGGCCTCTCCACAGATACCCCTCCACTGTGGTTGCACCTACGGTGCAGCCATCTGCATCGTTGAAACATGCAAGCCACCCCGCGTTGGCAATGTATGTCGTTCATAGGGGTGGAAAAACTGCATACGTATTGAAATTAAAATGAAATTGGAAGGACCGTCTAGTAGCTGCCTATCATAATGAACAGCCACCCAAAACAATGGGTAAATCCTGTGGTACCATGTGCTGCTGAGCAAAACATGATTGATTTCAGCTTCTCGTACATCACTAAAATTTTCTAATCCCCACAGATGGGAGTTACAGTGCAGTTACGAAATTTGCATCCCAAATCTCTTCCACTAATTTTGTACTCACACACTCAATCATGCAACGCTGTTATCTTACGTCTCGCAGCATTACTTTCCTTTCCCACTATGGATTTCGCTAACTGTGGAAGCGTCACTTAGAGCACAGAATCCAGAGACCGCAGTCAAGTGTGTGTGAGCTATGCCTTTGTTATTGTATGAATGTGTGTGTCAAGTGTGGGTTTGTGTGTGTGTATCCTTTATCTGACGAAGACTGTGGCCAAAACCTATGTCGTACATGAGGCTAGTGACCAGATACACTTCAAATGGCCCTGGCAGTAGGTAAGTAAGAGTGTATGTACCTAATTTTTGCTAATAAAAATAAGAGCAAGGACTTACTGACTTGCCCTAGTAAGAAGCCTATATACAGCAGTACTTTGTATTCATCCATCCGAAGACAGTAGTAAATGGAAAAGCCTAGAAGAGATTTTTGTTCAGTAATGGATGACAAATGGCGATTTTTATGAGGATAATAACCTACATTTGTTCTTGAAAAAGAGAAATTTGTTAACATCGAATATTGATTTAAGCCTAAGGAAGTCCTTTCTGAAGGCATTTGTATGGAGTGTTGCCTTGTATGGGAGTGAGATATGGACTATAAACAGTGCAGACAGGAAGAATATTGAGGCTTTTGAAATATGGTGCTACAGAAGAATGCTGAAGATTAATTGGGTGGATCGCGTAATTAATGCGGAGGTACTGAACAGAATTGGGGAGAAAAGAAATTTCTGGCATACCTTGACTAAAAGAAGGGATAAATTGGTAGGACACATTCTTAGTCATCAAGGAATTGTGAATTTAGCGTTGAAGGGAAGTGTGTGGGGTAAAAACCGCAGAGGAAGACCAAGAGATGGATACAGTAAGCAGATTCAGTCAGATGTAGGTTGCCGTTCTTATATGGAGATGAAGAGGCTTGCTCAGGATAGGGTATTGTGGAGAGCTGCATCAAACCATTCTCCGGACTGAAGACCACAACTGTGGTGTCGCACAAGTCCAAAGTGCGCGCCACCTACTTTCGCCGCGCGCCGCCATGCACGCACGGAGCGGCGTTCTTACGACGTCAGGCACGAGCGCCCTCTGTTACAACTCCGCTCGTGGCCACCACTGAACGACATCGTTCACTTGGGACTGAGATAGGAACCAGTTAACACTTCGAATTCAGATAGGCACCAGTGAAGACTTGGCTATCGGATAGGCATTAGGCAGGCCTCTCTCTCAACTATGTATCAGCATTCTGCAGTACTGAGCTATGTAAAAGTTAAGTATTGTATAAATTCTGTGCAATATATATCTCGTTCTAATGTACTCTAGTGTTTCTAGTTTCTGCTGTCGCACTGGCTGCTCACCTCCGTACCTGCACAAGCGTGCTACCTTTATTCCTGTGTCGGTCTTCCTACTAGGCCACCGACACCTACGACGGAACCGAGACACAAAAGCGGCGACGAGGCTGGGACACAAAAACAACAACAACAACCTAGCCGGCCGCGGTGTCCGAGGGGACTGAGGCACTTCAGTCACGGTCTGCACGGCCACTACGGTCGGGGATTCGAATCCCCCCTCGGACATGGATATTTGTGCCGTCCTTAGGACAAGCTAGTTGATAAGTAGTTTGTAAGTTTAGGGACTGATAACCCCGTAGTTAAGTCCCATAAGCTTAACAAACATTTGAACATTTGAACAACAACCTATATTTGCTATGAGCTGTTCACTAAGCAAACACTCGTATACCACTGTGTGTAGCAAGTATGTACAGAGAGGGAGCGTGTTTTGGTCGCTATTACCTGCCTCTGGACTGAGGAAATTAGGATGCCTGGCAGCAAGGGGAGGCGCCCGCTGAAAATTAGCTGTGGGCCGCCCCCGCCACGGCTGCCAACTGCCGCGGGCGGAACTGCGAGGCACCGGCAGCTAATATTGTGGCGCAGGGGCCTGCGGAAACAAATTAGCGGCTCTGCTCGTCATTACGACGTTGCCGCCTGACGGGCAGGCGGTCCCAGCCCACAACTCGCGCTAAAGCGACTGCGCTAAAGCTAATATTGCGACGATGAACAGAGACGGCTGCACTGCAAGCGCGGCAACATCCTAATTTCTGACAGCTAACGGACTTATTTATTATTTTTGTAAGACGCTGTAAAGAAAGAATTGAGTTGAAACAAGACCCCGGGAGTAAATGGTATTTCCTCCGAACTTTTGATATTTCTGGGAGAGCCAGTCATGAAGAAATTGTTCCCCCTTGTGTCCAAGATTTGTAATACAGTGGCAATACCCTCAGACTTCAACAGGAATATAATAATACAAGATCCCAAGAAAGCAAGAGTAGACAAGTGTGAAAAGTACAGACCTATCAATTTGGTATTACATGGTTGTAAAAAGCTAACTCGAATTGTTTGCATGTGAATAGAAAGACTTGTGGAATCTGTTTGCATTTGGAAGAAATGTAGAAACACAGGAGGTAATACTTACTTTTTGACTTATCTTAGATGATAGGTTAAGGAAAGGCAAACCTACGTTTTTTACCATTTGTACAGCTGTAGAAAGCTTTGACATTGTTAACTGAAATACACTGTTTCAAATTCTGAAGAAGCAGGAGTAAATTAAAGGGAACGTAAAGATATATTCAACTTGAAAGATCACATAGCAGTTATTATTGTAAAAGGGCATGAAATGGACGCAGTGGTTGGAAGGAAGTAAGACAGGGTTACAGCCAAATGTTCAATTGTTTGTAAATCTATCGGACCATACTGCGTGATCATCAGTCCGTAGCTTACAAACTACTTAAACTAACTAACCTACGGACAACACAAACACCCATGCCCCAGGGAGGACTCTAACCTCCGACGGTGACCAACCGCGCTCTCCGCAGCTAGGAGCTTTAAACCAGATGTTTCCAGATGTTTGTATAGCTTATGGGACTTAACTACGGGGTAATCAGTCCCTAAACATACAAACTACTTATGAACTAACTAAGAGTAAGGACGGCACAAATATCCATTCCCGAGGGGGATTCGAACCCCGACCGTAGTGGCCGTGCAAACCGTGACTGGAGCGTCTCAGTCCCCTCGGCTACCGCAGCCGGCGAGCTTTAGACCGCTCGGCTACTGCAGCACGGCGGGGTTATAGCCTTTCACCAATCTGTACATTGAGCACGTTGTGAAGGAATGCAAGGACAATAAAGTTCAGGGGTAAGAAATAAAAACATTGGAGTTTGTCAAGGACATTGTAATTCGGCCAGAAACAGCAAAGGACCTGGAAGAGCAACTGAACGGAATGGAGAACGTCTTGAAAGTAGGGTATAAGATGAACATTAACAAGAGTAATGGAATGTAGTGTCAGAAAATCAGACGAAGCTGAATGAATTTGTTTAGGTAATGACAAAATAAAAGTAGTAGAAACATGTTATAAAACAGTTTTATTGCATTTAGTCTGTACTACCGCCTCATGTAACACTCTGAAAACATGAATACACAACTCAACAGTCACATGAGTTATACCTCTTTGATAAAAGCAACATGTATTGTTGGGTGCAGTAAAGTGTGTAAATAAATTAGAGATATATACGTGAAGTAAAAATTAAAACTTAGTTCAGTTCAGTCATGCATGGCCGAGTAACACAGCAGACCTGTGCTGCATTACGACAGTGGGTCGAACGGCTAACTCTGCAGATTCAGCACGACAGTGTGCCGCCGAGTATTCATATGTGGCAATGAGTCCATTGCTCTGTCCACAAGTGGAAGGCATCGCTTTAGTGATCAGGCCATCGACCAACCGCCTCACGTGAAAGCAAAGACTCTCAAGCGTGACCAGCTCTTACTTGTCGAAGCAACATGATCAGAAGACAATAACTTATTGCACTGACCTCCAGAGCAACGTGACAATCGATCTTTCTAGAAACTGTACAACGTGACAGAAGACAACATCCTCGAAGATCGTTCACCTTCAGCCTGGTCCATCAAATAAATACGAAAGCCAGAAGACGACGCCAGAGACTGATAGAGTGATGGAGTTAGTATCGTCAGATTGGCAGTAGCGTCGTTGGTAGCAGCAGCAACAGCAGTAGAAGAAGTTGGTGTTTGAGTCATGATCAGTCACCGCTGATGAGAGTTGGAGTTGAAAATAGAAGAAAGAAGGAAATGTGGGATAGGGGGGATGAAAAGTAAGTCAGCTATTAAGTCACTTCTTACTTTAAATAGTCACTTAGACATTCCTCCACTATATACCATGAATTATGACATTTTCGTATATTGTATTTATAAGAGATTTTAGTTCTATTGTATTATATCGTAACAGTATTACAATGACACTCTGGATCTTTTTAAACTATAAATATGAAATATGACAGATAGTTTAAGATGTTTTATTGTGACAAATATCAATGTTGCACATCATTGGATATATATACATATCGATTCATGCCCTCAACCTGCTGCCACCTGGTGGTAGATAGATCAGTTATAAGTATTTATGTTCATTGCATCAGTCAATCTACAGTTTTCACTGTGATAACATACTACCTAGACATGTCCCACAGTGTATCACAGGGTCATGAACAACATGACCCAAAGGCATGTTCAATTGATGATGTGCATACAATTTGTAACTTGCCGCAATGATGTTGGTTAATCGGAAGTATATTTATTAACATGCCTCCACAAGTAAAGTATGAACATGACAAATATTTTCTGTTTAAACAAGATATCTTACCTGACTGTTTTCTATAGATTGTGTAAGTGACATACTCAACATCTAGATTAATTTTGTACCATATTTATGGTACAGTAAGGCAGTTTGCATTCACTGCAGTTTTTTTATTTATTTTAATTTTTGCAGATTTGATAATGACTCTTTAATGAGTCTAAACTAGTCATATAAAACCAATAAGCGATCTATGAGAAATAAATAACTTATAAAGGGGTATTGACTATTATAAGAAAGAAGGTAGAAGAATTTGGTCGCCAGTAACAGCGTTCGGAAAGGAGATCAACAATAACAGAGGTACTCACCCAGGATGACTGACCGGAATGATAAGATGTGGTCTGGTAATAAACGTCACCTGTGATCTCTGTCAAAGGTTCTGTAACTCAGACTTGCAGCCCGAAGGCCATCGATTCGACCCCAGGGCAAGGATACACTGCCTCCATGCTGCGCCACTACCCCTGGTCGTAGCACTACACAACCCTTATTATAAGATGGGAAAATCACACCGCACCGCCACGAGGTAAATCCACAGAATTCACGGCCTGTTGACGCACAGTACTCGCTTCTACGGCGAGCGCTGTTTAACTGACCCACAATAAGCAGATACGCCGCCAGCGTACCCAGAAACCCACGGCCGACGCTGTGAAACGCTTCGTTGCTGCCGCGCGCTCTGCCGCCGCCGCCAAAATTCGCCGAGCCTTCTAGTTCACAGTAAGAATAATGTGTGGTTCAGTTGTTTAATAAATGTATTTTGTGTAAATGCTGTATCATCTACGCCTCATACCCGATCCAAAGGAAAGTTCCCACATTCCACATCTTTTTAAGATTCCTTGTAAAATGATATCCTGGTAATAAAAAGGTTAATTTGTAGTTAAAGGTTGCCATCCTGACAATATGCCATTTATAGTTGTTGTTAAGTGTTCAATATTTAGCAAAGCGGTAGGATTAATTCATTCGATGGCGGAACCCTTCTTCAGTATGGAGGTTAGCATTCAGGGAAGGGCAGCACTTGCTAATAGTGATGGGAACAATCGAATGAAAACAATCGATTCATTCGGTTGTTGGAAAAAAATCGATCATTCGGTTGTAGTTTCTCGTATCGGTTGAATTATTCATTCATTCTTCTGAGTGAAACCAGTCGGTGGGACCAACCGAATGAAACAACCGATTCAGTCGGTTGGACTATTCTTTCGTTCTTTTGAGTGAAACCAGCCGGTGGGATCAACCGAATGAAAAAATCGACGCAGTCGGTTGGACTACTCATTCCTTTTCTTTTGAGTTAAATCAGTCGATTGGACCAACCGAATGAAAAACTTGACACAGTACGTTGGCCTCTTCATTAGTTCTTTTGAGTGAAACCAGTCAGTGGGAGCAACCGAATGAAAGAGTCAGTCAACCGTAGTTTTCTATGTTGGATAAATATTCGTTTTTTTCTTCGAATGAAAGTAGTCAGTGGGAACAACCGAATGAAAACATGCGACACTTTTGCAGTTTTGTGCATTGACTGAATTACTCATTCTTTCTTTTCAAGTGAAAAGAGGCAATAAGTTTTTCTGTCGGTTGCGATCACTTTCATTGCCCACCACAGATCTCAAAAACGCCGATCATTTGGGCCCGATCAGATTACTTTCGCAGACACCCACAGTCTGTAGAAGATAAGTGGCCGATGACTACGAAGTACCGCGAGGAGCGGGAACACGAGACAGGGTGCTGCCTCGCTGGCGTTTTCACTGCTGACAGCGCCAGCAGGCGCGCGCCAAACTCCACACAACAGTGTCTGGCGGGCGGGGTGGGGCGTGCCATCGCCGATTGTTGTCGGTTTCCTACTGTCTCAATAAAGAAGCGTGGAAACTACAGGATGTTCCAAAACGATCGCTACAAGTTTAATCTCGCATACTGTATCTCCGAAGTGGGAACAGGTAGAAACGTGCGGTTTGCGGCTTATTGTTTATACATATCTAAGGTACTAGTAGAACAGAGTTAAGTATTTTAACTCTGAGCATATTTGCTAGATCCAAATTCGAAGACCACAAAAACATTAGTTATTTTAAGAAAAGTTTATTAAAGTATTTTATAAAAAATATTTCTTACAAAAATATTTTTGTTCATTCCTTCTAATTTGAAGGAGTACGAGAAGACATACAACATGTATCAGTACTGTAAATTTTCTTCGGCGCGTCTGTATACCGGCCGCGGTGGCCGAGGGGACTGAGGCGCTCCAGTCACGGTCTGCAAGGCCACTACGGTCGGGGGTTCGAATCCCCCCTCGGGCATGGATATTTGTGCTGTCCTTAGGATTATCTAGTTCATAAGTAGTTTGTAAGTTTAGGGACTGATGACCCCGTAGTTAAGTCCCGTAAGCTATACAAACATTTGAACACAATTTTGCGTCTGTATACGTCAACAGTGTATGAAAACATTCATCTCAAGTTTCATAATTATTCAATCTTGTCACAGATATTTCTGTAGTTATCGGTGAAACGGTGTGGAGGTTTATTCCATCCCTCCGCCATGTACCATACAAAATCTTAGATGAACAGTGAACTGCCACGTGTTTTGAAAGTCAAGTGTGCAAAATTTCATCAATATCGGAATAAAACTCTATATTGGCGTCGAAGTCTGAAATACCTTCTCTCATGCATCAAACTAAAGTAGATGTAGACGGTGACCATTCTCTTTGTTTGTAGGTGAAGAGTGAAATATATCATTAAAATTCGAATACAAACGGAATTTGTCGAAGTTAGTAGGTAAAGTACCCTCCGCCATGCACCTACGAAATTTATTCTACACAGTTACCTTCGCCTTGTTTTAAAGGTCAAGTGTGCAAAATTTCGTCAAGATCGCAGGCAAATTGTGGTTTTTGTCGAAGTTAGTGTGTAAAATACCTTCCGCCATGCACCGAATGAAATTTGATATAGACAGTGACGTTCCTCTTGCTTTGAAGGTCAAGTGTGCAAAATTTCATCAAGATGGGAACAAAATTGCAGATTTGCATGCAATAGAAACACACACACGGACACACTGCTACATTTTAAAGATTTATCTCTAAGAATGTTTCATGCTGAATCACGATTCATTTGGGCTGAACGAGTATGCAAATGAAGTCACACAAAGTCGATGAATTAATAAAAACATCCATATATCTGTAGAAACCGACAAAGACTTTTTCCAGTCGGTTGTATCGCATAAAGTGAAACCACTCAATGCCGAGAACATTCATATAAAGAGAGACTTGTTTCATTCGGTGCTCGCGCATCGACTGAAACCACTCAAACCCAGTGAATGAGTGAAAACATTCATATAGCGGCTGCAACCGACAGAGACTGGTTTCATTCGATTGTTTCGCATCGACTGAAACCACTCAAACCCCGCCAGTGAGTGAAAACATTCATACGGCCACAGAGACTATTTTCATTCGGTTGTTTCATTCGACTGAAAAAACCGACTGAACGAAAAAACAACCGATTGACCAATCGGTTGTTAAAAACAGTCGGTTGTCCCATCACTACTTGCTAAACCTTTAACAATGAAAGCGAATGCAAAGCTGCGAAGGAATTGGTGTCATTATCATAAAACCTTGCATTTTGATGACAAAGTATGTATGGCCCTATGAATCAGCTTGTACATTACATAAAAAATAACCCAGTTTATGTATCGCAAGCCCCAGAGCGGCGGAGCGGACGAGCGCATTGAGGCATTATGCTAAGATGAGAGAGGCCGTTCCCCGGCGGGAGTTCGAATCCCCCATCAGGCATGGATGTTTGTGCCGTCTTTAGTGTAAGCTAGTTCATAAGTAGTTTGTACGTTTATGGACTGTTTAACCCCGTAGTTAAGTCCCATAAGCTCTACAAACATTTGATTTTGATTTTTAGAAGTTTACGGTAAGGGATGCCTGCTTTGTACTGGCAGACATGGAACAGATTCTGTCATATTTTTGGCATTTATATTCTGCTAATCATCTGTTTCTTTCACTACTCTCACATGTCGGATAACTGTGAATTGACATTTACTATCGTTGACAACAATATATATTTATTGTTAATAAAAGTACATCTTCCTCAGGTTGTTGTTTATTTCATTCAATGATTTAAATAATCTTTGTAAATTTCTTTATTTTCTTTTAATGCAAAACTTTTGTATTCATTTTCTTAAATTTCGTTTCATAATTTTTTCCGTCAGCTTCAATGTTGTCCACTAACTCCTGTAATTCGTTTTCCTCTGTGGCTAGAAAGACCATGTCATCAGAAGTTTCTGCTACTTTGTCATCTAATGACCATTGGTCAGTCATATATTCTAAGTAGAGGTTGATAAGAGTAGGTAATAGACAGCAACCTTGCCTTTCTCCTTTTCCTAGTCCGATGCAGCTTGTACTTTCTCCTCCCTCTTAAGCTTTTCGATCCAGATACAATCAGTTTATAAGGGTTCTGGTTTTCCAGTCCACTCTCTTTTCCCTCAATATAGTCGACAGCTTGTCCCAAGCGACAATGTCAAATGCCTTTTATAGATCCATGAAGCACGTATACAGGTTACTCCTTTTTTAATAAATTTTCAATAATATTTTGTCCATGCTGTAAGTTATTCAGATTACTTTTTCACCCACTTACTTCTGTTGACAATTAGTTTATATATTTCTGTGGATAGAATACTGAAGTAATTTCTGATCTGTTGTGACAACTACTTACAATTCTGAGGAACCAGTTTTATGGAGTACTGAAGCGTCTTTGATGTATATTTTACAAATATTAAACTGCAAGGAGGTTAAAATAAGGGAAGATGGCGCTACTATGCAAAGCTTAGCTGTCGACTGAAGACAGTCCGCCATCGTACGGAGGCAAGGATACGTTTTCAGATTAAAGCAATGTGTGGTTCTTGTCCTGATAACTTTCATGCGTTTAAATGCCTCACGTCTGAGTATTTGGTACAGTATATTTTTCTGGAAAAATGCAGACCTTCCAGACAGGTGAAATGTGATTTATCAACGTAAAACCTCAGTGTTCAAATGTTTGTAAATCTAACGTTGGTCATTAGTCCCTAGGCTCACAAACAACTTACGCTAACTTAAAGTAACTTACGCTAAGGACAACACAGGCACCCATACTCGAGGGAGGACTCGAACCCCCGACGGCGAACGACCGCGCGTATCGCAGCTGGGCGCCTTAGATCACATGACGAAAATTGTATAGGTATGACTAACATAGAGGGATGGTATCCAAATGCTTTACAAGGACTAAAATTGTCAGTTGTAGTAGTTCCCAGCAAATGCAGAATAGGAATTTTCCAATAATGACAGAACCAATCTTCGTCATTTTCGTAAGTTCAGTACCAAGAGAAGATTTTTATATTGAATACATACGAAAATTCATTTCTACAAGTTCCGAGTCATTAAATATTCATACCTAAAGTTCTATACCACCGGTATTTTAGTTTTCAAGGGAACCTATATCTCGCCGTCGTGGGTTTCGTGTCCTCCCTCGGGCATGGGTATTTGTATTTTTCTTAGGTTAGTTTAACTTAGATTAAGTAGTTTGTAAGCTAGGGACTAATAATAAAGCAGTTAAGTCTCATAGATTTACAAACAAAGTAAAATTTGGGGGTCATTAAGGGAAAAACCACTGAAATAGCAAGTATTACTTTTTCTGTGTAAAATAGATGACTTTCTTTTGTTGCCAGCATATATGCAGGTAATGCAGGTACTTTATATTTATTATTAAGTTTTTGAATAAAGTACAACTTACAACTCAGAACGCAGTGAATACATATTCGTAAACACAAATATTATTGGCTCCGTAATATGGCGACAATGGCTTCATTTCTGTAGTATCAAGGGCATCTACCCCTATTCTAACCTCTTTGTTTAACTGGCATACATAAACACATGGCACAATGAACAAAGTATGCTTATGTAGTGCATCAAATTTATGAGGTAGATGTAGTGCAGTATTGGTTTCATTAGCCGTAACTTCCATCAGATTATTTTAAATATCGCAAGCGTTTCAACAATAGGAACTTGTAATTTCTGCCAACAGAATCAACACTGCGGACTTACGAGGTAGTAATAATAGTAACGGACCGCGCCGAATGGCCGCGCGTGCTAGGGCGCCTTGCTGCGTTGTTAGCGGCTGCTCCGCGTCGGACGTTCTAGTCCTCCCTCGGGCAAGTGTGTGTATGTTGTGTGTTGTCATTACTGTAAGCTAGTATAAGTTTGTAAGTCTAGAGATTGATGACCATAGCAGTTTGGTCCAATAGGTTTACAAACATGTGAATAGTAACGACGTTCTAAAAACGTATAGTTCTATCACAATATCAATCTATTACTTTTCTGTTTGCCTCTCTAGGGCTAAGAATTCGCAGGTTGGCAAATAGTGCTCATGCGACGGGACCGTGTAGATTATTCTACCGTTAAACAGGCTAAAACAGGGAGAAAAAGTGAGTCCCAGGTTGAATCCATATGGCATATTCCCACAGTTAAACAGTCAAATGTTTAAATGTTTGTATAGCTTATGGGACTTAACTAAGGGGTCATCAGTCCCTAAACTGACAAACTACTTATGAACTAGCTAACATTAAGGACGGCACAAATATCCATGCGAGGGGGGATTCGAACCCCCGACCATAGCGGCCGTGCAGACCGTGACTGACGCGCCGCAGTCCTCGGCCACCGCGGGCGGCGTTAAACAGTTATATCTCGCCTCAACCTAAGGCACTTCTGTTCTTCATTACCGTATCTACCTCAGAACCTCGAACCTCGCAGTACACGAACTGCTAAAACACGATAACACCGCGTATCATTAATTCAGATACCAAAGCACCTGGCGTGTACATTTCGCGTCAAGACAATTCTGTGGTATCAGAAACACCTATGACCGTACATACAATCGGCAGACACCAAATGAGTAGCAAAATATTCGTTACAAAGTATCGACAACCCTATACGAAAGGAAAAAATAATTCTATCAATATTAATTAACAATTTTGAATTTATCACAGATTTACTGTATAAATGTCCTATCAAACAGTGACTTACGAAAATTTGTGCCCGGCCGGGACTCGAACCCGGCATAAATTTTCGTATGTCACCGTTTGGTAGGACATCTATAACTTATACACTGAAGCTGTGGAAAATTCGCAATTGCGAATACATATTGATGAAAGTATTTCATCACTGTAAATCGTCATCATACAAGAAAAAAATAAAATTAAAACCTACTTGTGATCTAGACCTTCTTTTATCACTGACATTACTGTACGAATATTACTGCACATAGTCTGAATGAAAGTTGCTGGCAGATTAAAACTGTGTTCCTGACCGGGATTCGAACCCGAGAGCTTTTATGTTAGCAGGCAAGCGCTCTACTAACAAAAACTCTTGTAAGCCTCACGGTCCGTCTTCGTAACTACCTCTGCCATAACTTAGCCTCCTATTTTCCAAAGTTCACGGAACTTCTCCTGAGAACCTTATAGGACTATCACTCCTGGAAGAAACTATATTATGGAAATTTGACTTATACAAAGCCTAGGGCAAGTTTCCAGAATGATTCTTGAGGCGCGCCAGGGTAGCTCTGTTCGAAGAGAATCTGCCTGCGATTGGCGCAGGTCCCGGATTTGAATCCCACTTCGGCACAGAGTTTTAAACTACCAGAAATTTTCATATCAGCGCTCATACCGCTTCAGAGTAAAAAATCATTCTGGAATTCGCTGAATATTTGAGTCTTCATGATATACCAATATTTACGCATTCAATCGCAATCAGATGCCATTTGTTCCTATACATAATTCACGTAACATTTTCAACACTAATTGATTCCTGTGCGGCTGGTATATAAATTAGTATTATTGCCATTACACAGGGTGAATTTCCTGTTCGTAACAAGGAGCACATGCTGAAAGACACTATGGGAAATTTAAGACTCATTGCCTCGCTAGCTTACCGTCAGCGGCAAATCCAGTGAATCATTAGAGTCTTGGCGCACCTCTAAGATTCAATAACCAAATAAAGTTTTTTCCAATTCCTTCTTGCTGTATTTGTACCGAATTTCCTGAGTTCACACACTCGAATAATGATTCCCAAATAACAGAACCAAAGAAAAAACTTAATTATTACAACAAAACGGAGTGTAAGTACTTCGTAAAAGAACGTGTTCATAAACGCAATAGTCATCATAAGTGTTGACAACACAAATACAGATTTCCAAAGTAAGAGATACAAGAAAACTGTAAGTGACCGAGATTAGTAGTTCGTCGGCTACGTGTGGTAGGATATTGTCACTGGAGACAATTTCTTGACGCAATTTCAAGTAGGAAGTTCTTCATATCCAGATACACAAATACCGCATATCACTAGTAATCATTTCCTTTCTGTGACACCCCGAAATATAGCGAGGAAGAGAGGGCTACGTACAGGCCTCTGTACCTACCCCAGTTTCACTTATTTTCTCGAACTTTACCCGAAATATAAGTTTGCGTCAGAAGAATCTTCCTGTAGTCAAACGTCGAGGTACTAAATTTCCTCAAATGTTCAAATGTTCAAATGTTTGTACAGTTTATGGGACTTAACTACGGGGTCATCACTCCCTAAACTTACAAACTACTTACGAACTAGGACGGCATAAATATCCATGCCCGAGGGGGGATTCGAACTCCCGACCGTAGTGGCCCTGCAGACCGTGACTGGAGTGCCTCAGTCTCCTCGGCCGCCGCGGCCGGCTAAATTTCCTCAACAGCGTTTCTCTACAAGAAGTTCTCCTTCCTTTCAGGAATTCACATTTTATCACGAAGAATTTTTATAAAACTCGGTTGTTGCCCGAAAATACCAGCCCACAGGTCGACTCTGAATTGCTTCTCCATCTTTCTTGAAACTGAAGTGGTGTGGATACCAAACACTTGAAAATTACTCAAGAATGGTCCTATGTAAAATCGAGAAGCGGGTCAAAGCCCACTATCCAGTCACTCGTTGATCATTTCGGGGCAGTAATACAAAAAGCAAACGGAAAGCTGAAATTCTAAATTTAACCTCTAAGAAATCTTTCACGCAGGAAGACCGCACAAATGTACCATCATTTGATCATCGTACTAATTCCGAAATGGAGTACATAGTAATATGTATTTCCGGTGTAGAGAAGCAGCTGAGAGAGCTAAATACGAAAAAGTCTGCTGGTCCGGATGGAATACCAGTTCGGTTTTACAAAGACTATTCTACGGTGTTGGCCCCCTACTTAGCTTGCATTTATCGCGAATATTTAATTCAGCGCAAAGTTCCTAGTGATTGGAAAAAAGCGCAGGTGACTTCCGTTTATAAGAAAGGAAAGAGAACTGACCCACATAATTACAGGCCAATATCGTTGACATCAGTTTCCTGTAGAATTTTGGAGCATATTATCAGTTCGATTATAGTAAATTTCCTTAAGACGGAAAAGCTTCTTTCTGTTAATCAGCATGGGTTCAGGAAACATCGTTCATGTGAAACTCAGCTCTGCTCTTTTCTCACATTACATCTTTCGAGTCATGGATGAAGGGCAACAGGCGGACTGTGTTTTTCTCGACTTCAAAAAGGCGTTTGACGCGGTGCCACACTGCAGACCGCTAACGAAGATACGAGCTTATGGAATAGGTTCATAGATTTGTGACTGGCTGGAAGACTTCCTAAGTAATAGAACGCAGTACGTTGTTCTCACGGCGAGTGTTCGAGTCTGTCGACAGGCGTGCCCCAGGAAAGTGTGATAGGACCGCTATTATTTTCTATCTATATAAATGATCTGAGAGACAGAGTAACTTGTAATTTGCGGCTGTTTGCTGATGATGATGTGGTGTATGGGAGGGTGTCGTCTTTAAATGACTGTAATAGCATACAGGATGACTTAGACAACATTTCTAGTTGGTGCGATGAATGGCAGCTAGCTCTAAATGTAGAAAACATGTAAGGTGATACGCATGAGTAGGAAAATCAATCCCATAATATTCGAATACAGCATTAGTAGTGAGCTTCTTGATGATGTCTCGTCGTTCAAACATCTAGGCGTAACATTGCAGAACGATATAAAATGGGACGAACATGTCAAGACAGTTGTAAGGCGGACGGCCGACTTCGCTTGTACCACCACATCTTGAGTATTGCTCAAGTGTTTGGGACCCCCAACAGATCAGTTTAAAGGAAGACATAGAAGCATTTCAGAGACGAGCAGCTAGGTTTGTTACTGCTAGGTTCGACCAATGTGCGAGTGTCACCGAAATGCTCCGGAACTCAATTGGGGATCGCTGGAGGAAAGACAACTTTCTTTTCGCGAATTTCTGCTGAGGAAATTTAGGATGCCGGATTTGAAGCTGAGTGTAATAAGATCTTGCTGCCGCCTACTTACATTTCGCCTAGTGATCACAACGGGTAGATAAGAGACATTAGGGCTCGTACGGAGGCATATGGGTATTATTTTTTTCCTCGTTCTATTTGTGAGTGGAATAGGAAAGGAAATGCCTAGTAGTGGTACACTGTACCCTCGAAATGATAAAATGTTTATATAGCTTATGGGACTTAGCTACGGAGTTATCAGTCCCTAAACTTACAAACTACTTTTTAACTTCTTCGTTTGTATGGCCATAATGTCCGTAGTTGCTTTCATAATTATGAATAGCAGTGATTTTCCGTCTTTGCAACTACAATAAAAATGCGATTTTTTCACACCAGACGCGTTTCGTTTTATTGAATGTAAAACATCTTCAGTGGTCTGAAATAATAGAAATCTACAGTTTGTTTTTTGTGTAGATCGAAAACAGTTCTTAAATGGACCCTGAAAAGTAGGCCTAATGTTTGGTACTTACGGAAATTTTGTCTTCTTTTCGCTTCACATCATGGAATGCCGGTTTGTTTAGTGCAATACCGCCGGTTCTTCATGCTGTGTCGTTTTCTCACTACTTTCACTGTCACTGTTTCACTGTTCATAGTTGTTTCCCACAGATCAGAAGTGTTTGATTTTGTTTTTACTGATTCTGCTCAGTGTGTTATTGGAGTGTTGCCAACCTCACAAATGTAGTTCTCTCTCTATGTTTTATAATAAATTATGTTTCGGTGTATTTATTTTTAATGTAAGCGGATTGGAATAGTGGCAGAATAATACATGTATATATTTAATGGGAACATTATTATTATTATTATTATTTCTATTACTATTATATTATTATAATTGTTGTTATTATTGGTAGGGGGTTTAGTAGTAGGGAAAGATGACTGAATGGTGGTTGGATGTGGTAAGGTGTGATGTGAAGTGAGATGGAAGACAAAAGTGATGGATATGAGATGTGGTGCAGTAATATTAAACTCCTGGGTGGTGGTAATGCAAGTAGAGTGCATGTGTGTGTGTGTGTGCGTGTGTGTGTGTTTGGTGGGGGGCTGTGTTTTTTGTTGAATCTGGTTTGTGATGTAGGGTAGCCGTGAGGGGAACGAGGTTGAGTGTCTGTTAGCAGGGAGCGAGAAAGTTTGGGAGTTTTATATCAATATGTGTGACACGTTCGGAGAGTCTCGTGTTTAGCGGAGAGGTGGCTATGTGATTTTATTTTGCCTTAGCTGTGGAGTGTTGGTAGTGGTATCTGGAATGAGATGTGGAAGTAGTCTGAGATAGTTACGGGCATGACGGGGAATGTTTTATGTGATTTTTTCAATTATTTTGTACAATGTTTGTTTTCCAATATTTATTTGGTCATTTAGTAATTGTTTGTTGTGTGATAGTGCTTTGTGTATGTGGAGGTTTTCTTGGAAGGGGAGTAGGTGTCTGTCTCTACTAGTCTGTATGATTTCCACATCTTTTTCTATAGTGCTGGGCCTATGGTGTTCTTGTTTCAGGTGGTCGGCAAATGTTGAATGGTTTTGTGCTATACTTCCAGGCTCTGATGTGCTCTTTGTATCTAGTATCAAATGTTCTGCCAGTCATCCCAATATATATATTATCACAGTCTCTGCATTTGAGCTGATAAATACCAGATTGTTGGTATTTGTCTCTTTTTGGTTTTAGTTTGGGGGTGTGTTTTTCAATTGGGTTGCTTGTTTTGTAGGCAATGTTAATGCCTTGTTTCTTGAATATATTGCCTATTTTGTATGTGAATTTGTTGTGGTAGGTCAGTGTATGCCATTTGTTATTGTGTGTGCTGTTCGTGTGAGTCAATGTGGTTTGTGTTGGTTTTTTCTTCAACTGTGTCTTTACTTTCCTGTTTAGTTTGTCTACAAGGGTTTCTTCGTAGCCATTTTTAGTGCTATTTGTTTTATAATAGTTAGCTCCTTTTGGTAATTAGAAGTGTTTAGGGGGATCCTATTGAATCTGTTGAGCATGTACCTAATTGCAGCTTGTTTGTGACTTTGTGGATTGTTTGAAGTGGCATGTATAATGATGTCTGAGGTGGTGGGTTTTCTAAATATGTCAAATGTGTGTGTGTGGTTTTCTTTTGTTATTGTTATGTCTAGGAAATTGAGTGTATCCTTTTGTTCTACTTCTATTGTAAACTTTATGTTTTTGTGTATGGTATTTATATCTTTATGTAGTTGTTGTATTTTGTTTTTAGGTTCATCCACCATACATATTATATCATCCATGTATCGGTACCAGTAGATGATGTTGTAACCTTGCTTTGTTACTATATCTTCAAATATTATTTTCTCTATATGATTCATGAAAATTTTTGCTAGTGTTCCTGAAATTGGTGAACCCATGGGTAGCCCATCTTCTTGTAGTGTAGTATGTAGTTATTTGAGCACAGACTTAGTTTTACAACATCGGCTGCTCGTGTGACATCAGGCGAGAATGTTGGCGATTGGAGTTTCGTAAGTAGCCCACGCCGCAGCGATAAGGGCCGTTGTTGTAATGATTCCCATCTCAGATCCTAAACTTACAAACTACTTTAAAAAAAGCAGTCAACATTCCGAAGATTCGTTTGAACACCACAGTGCTTTATAGGAATGGTCCTATTTGAAGGTGGTATGCCGTTGCCTTCCTCCGACCTTCGAACTGACTTACCCAGCCAGTTATAGGGGGACCTACAGTTTAACGTGGGTTCCGAACCACGGTGCTACTCTGTATTTTTCACATGATCGATACTGCCCAGAGGTTAAAGAAGTGGAAAGTGACAGATAAAAATCCCAGGACCTGGCGGGGATCGAACCCGCGTAGCCTGGCACTCTACCACTGTGCAACCGAGGCGCACACAAACTATTTATGAAATAGCTTATACTAAAGACGGCACAAACATCCACGCACGAGGGGGGATTCGAACCCCCGAGCGCAGCGGCCGTGCAGACCGTGACTGGCGCACCGCAGACCGCTCGGCCACTGTGGCCGGCACAAACTAAAACACTCAAGTACCTTGGCCTTACCCCGGAAACGCCACCTCCAGACTGTCCGTCAAAAAGCCCTCTCCCACCTCAACCTGCTCAAGCTCCTATCCGTCCAGACATCTTGTACTAGGCACTATCTTGTACACATACCGCTCCCTAATGTGTCCTCATGCTGCTTCCACCCTCCGACCAAGTCGTACAGATTCTTCAGCATCACCTTTCTATCCCAGATGACGCCCTCCATCCCGACATCTACTCTTCCTACCACCTTACTCCCTCCCCGTATATGTGCACCCACTCTCCTTCCCTCTCCCCTCCTCTCCCTCCCCTGCTTGGCTCTCCCCTCCCCTCCTCACCTTTGCCCAGGAGTTCTTACGCCTCCCCACCCCACCTCCCCTTTCCACCTCCCCTCCCTTTCCCACCCCTCCACAGGTCCCCTCCCTGCCCCATCACCTGCGGGGTTCCAGTGCTATCTTAATAATGCGCCGTCCAGTGTAATGCAGTGTCAAGTGTTTCGTGGTTTTTTAAAATGTTAGCAACCGCCGAACAGGAAGAAAAAAGTGTTGCCACTGTCTTCGCCATCGTCGCCTTTTGGCCCACTTTAGGTTACGGTAGTAACACTAAAAGTGGGCCTTTGCGATCGTCTTTTGACAGCTCGAAATTTAAATGAAAATAACGGCTTAACCTTGCATCTGACACGAAAATTGAATACCCGAATTTGTAGAGGAAAATGTTCTCTACAATTTTGCTCTGTTATGTTTTTTTATATCTCGTATAGTTTCAGAGATATTTAAAAAAATAACGCCGATTTCGGGATGTATGTCTGTCTGTCCGTCTGTCTGTCTGTCTGTCCGTAACGTGTTCCCTGTTTTTAAGACGAACCGTTCAACCGATCAGCACCAAGTTTTGCACACATAATTGTAGACCGCCAGAGACCAGAACCACCCATTTTCAAATTTTTATGACAAAAATACGGTAGTAATACCAAAAAACGTAGTTTGTAATGTAATTGTAATTCCAAACGAACTGTTTATCTGACACGAAAATTGAATAACCTAATTGGTAGAGGGGAAAATTCTCTACAACTGCGCTCTATTATGTTTTTGATTCATATTTTTCATCGTTGCAGAGATATTTGCAAAAATAACGGCGATTTCAGGATGTCTGTCTGGCTGTAACGTGTTATCACTTTTTAGGTCGAACCGTTCAACCGATGGGCACGAAATTTTACAGATATAATTGTTGGCTACCAGAGACCAGAAACTCGCTTTTTGAAATATTTCGGACAATAAATACGTTAGTAATACTAAAAAACCGTTTGTAATGTAAATTTAATTGCAAATAAACCGTTCATCTGACGCGGAAATTGAATAAACGAATTTGTAGAGGAGAAAATTCTCTACAACTTTAATCCGTCATGTTTTTTTCATATCTCGTATCGTTTGAGAGATATTTGCAAAAATAACGGAGTTTTGACACCTTTCATGGAATTAACGAAAACCAGCCGTTCGCTGATGTCACGTGACATTCCTCGCCCAGAACTCTCTGTGGCATACGCCATCTTGTGTTGCGTATTTGATGATTTTCTTATTGTAACTTACACGTTGTCGTTTCAAAGCAATGGCGCACTGAAGAATTAACAAAAACACGTAGTCCTTCGTACGATAAATGATAATCTAGTGTCTACAAATGCCATATTAGCATCAGTTAACAACTACTATCAACAGTATAAGATAGAGAACAAAACTTGTAACTGTTAGCTGTAGCGTAGTGGGCAATGCGTTGTACTGTGACGCTGGAGGTCAGTGGTTCGAGTACTGCTACTCCCAATTTCTTCCTAAAGGGTTTCAGACACTCTTATTAATTAATTTTTTTATTATTTATACTATTATTTTGGTCCAAAATGTTTGCAAAAACTTATAATACTACAAATCTAAAGTGGGCCGTAAAACACGCCAGTGCGATTTTTTTCTGAATAACTTCAATGACGGTGGCAAATTTTAACTCGGGAAGCGTGCCTCTGTAAATCACCACTTTCATGTACATCACTCACCATTTTCTCTCCATGTATTTTAAACTTTATGCATTTATTTTATCTTTTTTAATTATATACTATTTGACAAATTTATTGTACGCTCGGCTGGAGAACAGTATGTTACCCTGCCGACACCCTACCCGCTAGGATATCAAAATAACTAATACAATAATAAAGTACATCTCTTAGTGAATACTTTATCACAATTCATACTAAAGTCCCTGAGATTAACTTTTACATACAGACCGGAGTACATACAGAATGCTATTGTATTATCTATAGACTGAAATTCTGGGTGAGTCTTAGGCTAATACCGAGCGCAGTGTTAAGATACTGGATTCGTATTAGGGAGGATGGGGGTTGAAATCCAACTCCGGCCATCCTGAGATACGTCATCAGTGATTTACCAGGGAAATTTCGGGATGCTTCCTCTTAAAGAGCACGTCCTTCCCCATCTTCAGGAAAAATTAATCCGAGAGCGTGCGCTATCAGTAATGACGACGATGTCGAAACCCTACTCCTATTTCCTTGATTCCTTCGTGGGCTAATAAAAATCTGTGCCACGTTCGATCACAGAATTCTCCTTTTACGAATAGTTATCTTACAATTAGACTGCACGTCCGAACATCATTAACTTTTTTATTGTCAGCGATTTCTGAAACCTCCATCTACTGGTTCGTTTTAAGTAATGTAGCGTGAAAGAAGAAAGAAAGAAACGAAAGCTCTCTTGCTCATTTGTATTCATCAACATAAAATTTTAGTCCAAAAAATCCTTCCTTATGACCTCTGGATTGTTAAACAAATTTATTAGTATACATTGCCGGGGGAGTATCAGGTTCTTTCACACTGTAGTGTTCTTAAACAAATAAATTTGTAATCTTCATATTCTACTAAAATGTAAAGATTGGTTTATACGTGTTAGAGCCGGCCGCGGTGGCCGAGGGGACTGAGGCGCTCCAGTCACGGTCTGCACGGCAACTACGGTCGGGGGTTCGAATCCCCCTCGGGTATGGATATTTGTGCCGTCCTAGTTCGTAAGTAGTTCATAAGTAGTTTGTAAGTTTAGGGACTGATGACCCCGTAGTTAAGTCCCATAGACTACACAAACATTTGAACATTTTTATACGTGTTAGATAAATACATCGTGTGTACTGGAAATATTGAAAAAGTTTACGTGAAATGAGAGACTTTCCCGCCTTGCATCGAAAAATATCGCTGCGATAGGCCTTCGGGAAACCGATATACGGGCCGTCTTTCTGTATACTGGCGTGGGGAGACTGGTATCTCGTGATTGAATCTAAAGGTAGGCAGCATCTCTCCTCTTTGCAGACGGGAGGAAAACACTCTAGGCAACACAATATCAGCTGGCATTGTGTGCGAAGAATACAGCATCTGACACTGCTTTACTAGAAGCTGGCGGTGCCGCTACCACCCCACAGGAAAATCGAAAAAAAGACGATTTTTGTGGCGTATGAATGAGGAGTAACAAACTATGTTTAGTGGAATAACATTTCAAAAACACAAAACTGTTACTAGAAACAAACTTTTATAACTACGATCTGTGTAGTACGTGAAAGTGGGACGACCCAAGACTGTATTTCTATGTCAAAGTTTAAAATCTACACTCCTGGAAAAATAAATAAACACCATGCATTCTTCGACTCAGCAGAAGGAAATTTTATTGACGCATTCTTGAGGACGTATGCAACACATGATCACGCAGACAGAGCCATAAGCACGTGAGTACAGACAGTAGAGCGTGCACAATGTCGACGCTAGTAGCGTGTGTACCATCCTTTTGCAGCAACGCAAGCTGCGATTTTTTCCATGGAGACGATCGTAGAGGTGCCGAATGTGGTCTTGCATGAGACCTGCCACGCATTTTCCACCTGGTGCCTGAATTGGACAAGATTTCCCTCCGGTCGTGGAGACAGCGCCAAAATGACGCTTCATCCGACCCCAAACATGCTCAATGGAGTACAGATATGTGGTTCTTACTGGACAGGGTAGTTGACGCATACCTTGAAGAGCACTTTGAGTGACATGGGATAGATACGTACGTGCATTTTTCGGTTGGAAAAGCATGTCGCCTTGTTAGTGCATGAACAGTAGCAAGACGGATTCAGTGACGGTTTCAGTGTACAGTGCACTGTTCAATGATCCCTCGACGATTACCAGAGGGGAACGGCCAGGGTGGGATATGGCTACTACACCATGCTCCACGATCATGCGTTCCTTTATGTCTTCTTCCGATCACGCCCCAACATTGCTCAGCCCGCCTCCAGCTGTGACGCGATAGGTGCTTATGAAAGGACGAATGCAGACGTGCAGTCTTTAATGATGAGAGCCGCTTCTGCCAAGGTGCCTGAGCATGTTTGGGACCGGATGAAGCGTTGTCTTGCGCGGTCCGCAGGTCCGCACGACCGGTAAGAAATCTGGCCCAGCTGATGCACCAGATGGAAATTTCACGGCAGGCCATTCCGCAAGTCTACAAATCGGTACCTCTACAATCATCTTTATGGGGGAATTGCAGCTTGCATTGTTGCAAAAGAAGGGTACATACGGTACTAGTGTCGACATTTCGCATGTACTTCTGACTGTACACACGTGCTTATGGCTCTGTTTGTGTGATCGTGTGCTGTATACGTCCTTATGAGTGTGTCAATAAAATTTCCCTCTGCTGTGTCGATTAATTCATGCTGTTATTTTTTTATTTTGCAGTAGTCTACATTTAAGCCTGTATAATATGCTCTTTAAAAGGGAGTATATTTTCAATGAAGTATCTACTGCAGTAAACGGTATGTTTATTGTGAAAGCTGTAAGAGGTTTATATAGCACATGTTCGAATGTTTGTATAGATTATGGGACTTAACTACGGGGTCATCAGTCCCTAAACTTACAAACTACTTATGAACTACCTAAGTCTAAGGACGGCACAAATATTCATGACCGAGGAGGGATTCGAACTCCCGACCGTAGTGGCCGTGCAGACCGTGACTGGAGCGCCACCGCGGCCGGCGTTTATACAGCAGTTTGAAATAATAGTTACAAAAGCTGCTAACAGATGGCGCAGTATTCGCCATACGTAATGCCTAGAATAAATAGTGATCCGAAGCCCAGAGCGATCGGTTCCCCTATTGAAACGTGAAAGGAGGTTAGCGTACCGAAGGAAGAGATGAAAACCATGTACTCCATTGAACAACACATTTCTCTGGTGCTAGAGTAACACAGATTAGAAGGGAGTCCTCCGGCAACAAGGCGCAGTTTTCATGCAAGATTTAATGGTCCAAAAGGACCCGCTGCGAAAACCATTCCTACGCTCTTCGCAAAATTTCAACGAAAAGTCAGCGTAACTGATGATCTAGTGGGGCATGTCGACCGCAAGCAAACCGCAGTTACGACTGAAAATATCGCCACAGTTTCTGGAATTATTCAGTGAAATCCAATGTCATCCGTCCGTAGAATTGCATCAGAGACTGTTTTGAAGCGTTCCAGTACGCAGAAAATACTGAGAAAGAGCCCATACATGTTTCCATTCAAACTTCAAACGCACCAGGCCATACCCATACGAGCTGTGCAACAAAGGATTGCCTTTGCTAATCAGCTGCTCACAATGATTGATAGTGAAGGATTTGATGTTGGCTACATCTGGTTTACAGATGAAACACACTTCCACCTGAATGGATACGTGAATAAGCAGAATTGGCAATTTTGGGTTTCCGAAAAGCAATATTGGTGTGAAGCGAAAACCCTGTATTCTCCTAAAGTTTCTGTGTGGGCTGCAGTATGCAGCAGAGGCATTATTGGCCCTTTTTTCATTCGAGAAACGGTCACTGGTGCACGTTACGTTACAATTTTGGAACAATTTGTCACTACACAGCAAGCGTTAGAGGATCGACCACGTACTGAATGGTATATGCGAGATGGAGTCCGACCATATCGGACCGAACAAGTGTTTCTTGAGGAATACTTCCGGAATCGAGTCATTGCTTTGAAATATCCCAAATGTACTGGTGCAGGCATGGATTGGCCTCCTTATTCGCCGGATGTGACTCCCTGTAACTTTTTTTTGTGGAGCACAATGAAGCATCCCGCCATTCTGGACGAGCTTGAATCGGCGATCTCCGTGCCATGTGAATCCAGTTCGGTTGAGACACTACGAAATGTGATGGGGAATTTCATACTTCGTTTGCGCCATCTCTGTAGTGCCAATGACGAACATTTTTAAAGCATTGTTATGTGATTGTTTGCAAAGAGTGTTTTCATACGATTATTTCACTTATATATCCTGATATGAACTGTAGAGCGTACAGCGCAATCTGTTAGCAGGTTTTGTAACTATTATTTCAAACTGCTGTATAAACTTCTTACAGCTTTCACAATAAACATACCGTTTACTGCATTTGTCTATCGATCTTTGTTTTCGAGATATTTAATTTTGAAATCAGGGAACCCTTTTCTGGACACCCCGTATATTGTCGCTTATTATGAGGCAACCAAAGGCTACTACATCATATCGATAGGGCCTCGATATGAGCTCCTGTAATCGCCTAAGAGGCTGCGCATATCAACTTAGCCACGTGCGTGAGTCCTGATTGGCTGTTGCATAGTTAAATGCTCGCCGCCTGCGGCCTGTAGACTACATGTGTCTCGTCTTCATCCGGATTGCAACGTGTTCATCAAGTGTGTGCCTCGAGTTAGCAGTGCCACGATCCAGCAGATAGACTTCTGCGATATAGGACAAAGCGCCCGGCCACATGGAACATTGCCTCAATACGTATCTCTGTACTGACACTTATCAGTTCCAGTAGAATGATCAGAGCTTTGCAGTTTAACTTTGAAGACTGCACTTTGTTCAAAAAATGTTCAAATGTTTGTTAAGCTTATGGGACTTAACTACGGGGTCATCAGTCCGTAAACTTACAAACTACTTATCAACTACCTTATACTAAGGACGGCACAAATATCCAAGCCCGGAGGGGGATTCGAACCCGCTACCGTAGTGGCCGGGCAGACCGTGACTGGGGCACCTCAGTCCCCTCGGCCACCGCGGCCGGCAGGTTGCACTTTGTTACTCATCATAATACTTCTACAACAAGTCGAGTTTTCATTTAATTGTAATGAATTTCTCGTGTGTTACTTAAGTTGTGGCATTTTACTGATAAAAGTGGACCTACGCCCGCACAACACCAACGATAATCATCATTTTTCGTAAAATTTAAAGTAGTCGGCATGCCAACTTTCGCAAATTATATATATCGTACATAGTTGGTTCTACGAGGGTCGGCCATTGAGTAATGCCAAATTTTTTTTCAGGACATATCTATTGTTAAGTATAGACCTAAGGCAATTTTTATCCTTAGTCTGTTAATGCTATTTTGCGCTTTTTAAAAGAACTATAAGCGATAAAACAATGAAATTTTTAATGCATATATATATCATATATGCCTCAATTTAGAAGTAAAATGGTTTTGAAGAAAAAAATTTATGCTTTGACAATTAAAATTTAACTTTTTGAGCATATTAATTATTATAAAACAGTTCCTGATTTTTGGTGGTCCTCAATTTACTTGTAATAACTCATTACCATCTGCAGTACAAACTGACCAAATTTCATGTTTCTAACCCCATTAGTTTATCAAATAATCAAATAACGTTACCTGAAATTTAAAAAAAAATTAGTTTTCAGAAAAATCCATTTAAAGTTTAATATTGCAATTCTAGTACAGTTATTGATGAAAGTTGCTGACCGCTAATATTTTCCTCACCATACTGACCATCATCTGAATTATACAAATCTTCTTTTCTTCTCTTGGTCCCTCTTTTTTTTCTGTATGTCTTGTTTTGTGCATTTTAATTTAGCAACATCTGCTTTGCGGATTTTCTCTTTATCTATTTGTATCAAAGATTTTCCGTTTTTCCACTTGATTTTGTGCCCAATATTTCCAAAACGACCAGTTTCATAGTTACACTATCATTGACACATAAAATAGCATCATAAACACTAAATTTGAGGGTTGTAAGCTGATCAAATACACATTTCGGTAACCGGGTCCAAATGACAGAATTCATACATTGATTTAAATTTTGCGTTTCCCACGAAGACATTTCTTCAACAATTTATCTTTACAAAGTCCCTAAATTTGGGCTTAATGTTATTCTTTACTGATGCGGGTAAAGAATGTTTGTAGTCATATTTGGCATTTCTCCTGTACTTCCACCAAGTGTCAGGATCATTCGGCCAAAGAGCGTGCACTGGATTTTCACTTGTGGATAGCTTATGGACAAAGATAGCCCATAAAGCTTTTTTCGTGTTTTCCAAATTCCCTACATTTCTCTTGCGGCCAAGCCATAATAATTCTGTAATCTATTTAGCTTAACACTCGTCAGGCGATCTTTGTCACCGATCTGCTTATAATCTTCCAATACTATTTTTCATTTAACTTTTAATAATATTCTCAATTGGGATCCCATTTTTTTCTGGACATGCCCAATGGGCTCTAATTTATAAATTGTGACATTAGGACCATAGAGTTGTTCCCCACGTACACGATCATAAGCCTTGCTGCCACCGTCCCCTAAATATAGAGCGCCAGGAAAACCATCATAACTCACGAAAAAATCGGCGTATTTTTATAAAACAAAACCGTATCATGGAGGAAATACCAGGCATTTCAAGTTAAAATCTTAAAATCGAATTTTTGCGCCCACTTGCCTTCCGTCTCCCCTTAATAGTCAGAATTTGGTGACAATACACATCGCCGCGGTGGAGTAGCCGAGCGGTCTAAGGCGCCTCGCTGCTGAGCGCGCGGTTGCTCGCCGTCGGTGGTGTGTGTCTTGTCCTTAGGTTAGTTTACCTTAGTTTAAGTAGTTTATAAGCTGACTTAAACTACTAAACAATAAAATGACACTCATTTTATCATCTTCATTTTTGACCACTGAACAAACTGCTTCATAATGATAATTCAGTTTCCACACTAACGTAATTTCCAGCTGCTCACATGATCTACGTATTTCCAACGACTTGTTATGGCTGCACTGTGATGCCCGACTGTTTCATTGTCTGTTTACAACAAATGACAGATATTACAATTCGGATCAGGAACTGTTACCAACCGGTTAGCAGCACATATGTCCTTCTATACACAGCATCGACGTGCACGCCTCGACTGGTGATGTCAGACGATCACTTAAAGATGGAATGGCGGGCCGTGGTCTTCAGCGATGCAAGCAGATCGAGCAAGTGATGGTCGTTCGCGCCTACCACGTAGACCTGGTCAGCTCTGCCTTGTAGAGTGCACTCGTCCAAGCAAGGTTATTCTATAAAAGGATGGGCCCGTAGCGAAACGACCTGCTATTGGCCGTTGAAATGACGTCAGTGGCGAAGCAGAAATGCCAGCGAGGGGCACTAAGCGGCGCTGCGCTGCGACATACAACACCACTAAACACACTAAAGTTGACTGTTCACGCATTGCTTATTGCAGTTACATACGTCGTTAAAGTTTTCCAACAGCCGATGAATGCCACCGACTTGATTTTAGCCTCATTGATGCCGCTGCATTCTCTTTCTTCAGCTTCATGTTGATGTATCGCACTCAAATAAAAATTCGGGCCCGCAAGAATATTTTAATGACCTCCGGCGCCACGTGAAGATATTTCTGCGAAATTACGTCAGCAACTCTCTTAGAAATATTTTTTTTTCTTTTGAAAGTAGGTCACTTCCGTTAATCTCGCTGAACAGCAGCTCAAACTCTGAGATCTGTTGCATCCATTCGTCAGGAGGCTCTAACAAACCTCCTCGCGATAAAAATTCTACCTACCCGTCTTCTGCGAGGTGCTTTGGAAGAGAACAAAGTAGTTTATTAGACGACACCCCCAGTGAGGTGTCATATTTAGCAGCATGGCGTGCAATTTAGCTGCCAGATATCTGAACTTCAGCTGGGCATTTAACATCTGCAGCAGCCTCACAACTAAAACTTACGTCCTGGCTTTCTGCTTCCTCGGCCACATGGGCATTGCTTCATATATATCCGGCAAAATTCCGCACAGCAGACTGGATGACAGAAATTGTTGTGAGTCTTCTTCCTATCTCACAGACGAAGTATTAGACTGTGGAATGTCTCGGGCATTCTTTTCCAGAAGCAACAACGGCAGCCGATGTTTTACTTATTTAGACGAAGAATGCTGATGGAAATAACAAGTACCTCTGCTCTGTGAAAACAAATTTCCAAGACAGTCTTGGTTCAGCCGAGCTGTTAATATATAGTGCCTAGTGACAAAAGGTCAGAATAAAGGCCAAATTGTTTCTTGGAGCAGCTCGTCTGTTCCATAGGCACTTGCTAATGTCTTTCTGTCAACGATTCTGCGAAAATTTAAAATGTCAAACGAATAATTAATATATTAAAATGTTTTAGAGGCATCGAATTTTCGGTCGTAAAACACAGGAATAAAGGAAAAAAAAAAAGTTTGCGCTTATAAGTAGTAAACAAGAAGCTGCTGCCACGTGCTTCGGCGGTGACGTCACGCGCAGTACGACGAATTTCTGCTCGGGCTGCGCAGTCCATTCGGGCCCCCTCTGCGTGCAAGTATACTGGCCTCAAACCACGCTCACTCTCACTCAGCATTCGCGTTTGTGGAGGGTACGCTGACCCGTTCTTTTGCCTTTTTTGCAATGGGATGGTTATGTGTTGTTTCAAGAGGACAACGCTCGCCCACACACTGGGCGTGAAACTCAACGTGGTCTGGAAGACATAAAGCAAGTTTCCTGGCCGCTACCGTCTCCAATCGACCACGTGTGGGATATGAAGGGTGACAACTGACACATGCGAATCCTCAACCTACAAATCCAGAACTACCTGAATGGGTCGAGCTGGAGTGCTATTCCCAGACAGTATTCGTCATTTGTATGACTGAGTGGATAATAGAATCAAAAAAATGTTCAAATGTTTGTCAAGCTTAAGGGACTAAACTGCGTGGTCATCAGTCCCCTAACTTACAAAGTACTTATGAATTACCTTATACTAAAGACGACACAAACATCCATGCTGGAGGGGGCATTCGAACCCCCGACAGGAACGGCCTCGCGCATCGTAGCATAGCGCCTCAATGCGCTCGGCCGCTCCGCCGCGGCTAATAGAGTCAGCTCCACCATTGATATAACATTTGATTCTCTCCATAATCGATTTCTTGGGTCAAAAGCTTGAAATTTGATGGAGGAAGAAAGTACCAACAGCTGTATAACAATTTTTTATTTAATTGCGCAACCGGTTTCGGTGTTACAATTTGCCGCGGTGGAACAGCCGAGCGGACTAAAGCGTCTCGCTGCGGAGCGCGCAGTTGCGCGCTGTGGAGGTTCGAGTCCTCCCTGAGGCATGGGTTTGTGTGTTTGTCCTTAGGTTAGTTTAGCTAGGTTTAAGTAGTTTGTAAGCTACGGACTGATGACCACGCAGTTTGGTCTGATAGATTTACAAACATTTGAACATTTTTGTTACAACTACACTATTTTCAGGCGCCCGTTGTGCAACTGTCAGTATTCACACATTTGAAAAGGGTGGTCGGTATTAACGACCACCTTTTTCAAATGTGTGAATACTGACAATTGCACAACGGGCGCCTGAAAATAGTATTTGATAATCAAAATATCCACGGGTATATTGCTGGTCTATAGTGTCCAATGGGCACAATATTTCGGCGATAATACACATCGCCATCATCAGGTGAAGTGACGGACTGAGCTAATGGAAACGCGCCGGCACGGAGATCCGCACGCTACGACGGTTCGAAGGGAACTGGGTTCTACCCCGGCGGCGGCGATTTAAATACCCTCCGCCCGCGGAGCGACCCCACTGTGGTCCGCGCCCCGCGCTTCGGTCGCGCCGTGGAACCGATTGTGACGGCGTCTGAGATGACGTCGATGTGACAGCTCTGTCCGCCGTGGTCGTCACTATGTTACGTTTGCTAGATTTACTCTTAATTAACCCAATCGCTGGTTCCCAAGCTTTGCTAAGATTATAGCCACAGTCACGGTTTATGAGGTCGTCACTAGTGCGAATTTCAATGGCCTCTCTAACGACGCAGTCTCAGTATCTCGACGTCTGTAAAAAAATGTTCAGATGTTTGTAGAGCTTATGGGACGTAACTAAGGGGCCATCAGTCCCTGAACTTACAAACTACTTATGAACTAGCTAATACTAAGGACGGCACAGATATCCATGCCCGAGTGGGGATTCGAAACCCCGACCGTAGTGGCCGTGCAGACCGTGACTGAAGCGCCTCAGTCCCCTCGGCCACCGCGGCCGGCTCGACGTCTGTACCAGAATCCTAGTGCGTTCATATTCCATCGCGTGATTCTGCGACAAACAATGTTCAGCGACCGCCTACTTTCTCGGATACATCAATCGTGTCTGCATCGACCCTCGACGGTAAGCATCGTCTGTCCAATATATGCCTTTCCACACTGACGTGGAATCTGGTACACGCCGACCTTCCTCAAACCGAGATGATCTCTGGTGCTCCCCACCAGTGTACGAATTTTATTCGGCGGAGTTACAACCTGGTGTTTCTTCAACATGCGGGCGTCCTTCCCCGAGAGTGCGCCGGTATATGGAATAAACGCAGTGCCTACCTCCTCCCTCGTGTTTTCATCCTTTTCCACAGGTTGTGCTGTAGTGGTTGGGCGGAGAGCCCGCTAAATCTGCAACTCTGAGTACCCATTTCTCGGAATACAGTTCTCAGGTGTTCCAATTGCTGGGATAGACTCTCTGCGTCGGAGATAGTGCGCGCCCTATGTACTAGAGTTTTAAATACCCCATTCCTCTGTGAAAGCAGGTGACAGCTGGCTGCGTGTAAATACAGATCAGTGTGCGTTGTCTTCTGATATACACTATGACCCAGGGTGCCATCAGCTCTTCTCTTGACCAAGACGTCAAAGAACGGCAATTTACACTCCGTTTCAGTCTCCATGGTGAATTTCATGTTGGGGTTTATGGAGTTCAGATGTGTAAGGAAGTCAAGGAGTTTATCCATACCATGTGGCCAGATGATGAACGTGTCGTCCACGTAACGGGAAAAAGCAAGTAGGTTTCCATTCAGACGACGACAGGGATTCCTCCTCGATATTCTCCATGTACAAATTTGCGACCACAGTGGAGAGAGGGCTACCCATGGCGACTCCCTTCGTTTGTTCCTAGTATTCGCCATTGAAAAGAAAACATGTGGATGTCAAGACGTACCTAAAATGTTCGGTGGTCTTCTCGTCAATCTTCTGACCAATCAAATATAGTGACTCTCGCATGGGAAACGACGTCAAAACTGACCATGATATCAGACTCAGTTAGACTGAAGCTGTCAAGGCGTTCCACAAAATCCACGGAATTACGGATGTGATAAGGGCATTTGTCTACATAAGGACTTAATATTACAGTCAATTATTTGGCCAACAAATATGTAGGTGCTCTGATGTTACAGATAATGGGGCGTAGCGGCACACAATCTTTGTGAACCTTAGGGAGTCAATAAAGACTTTGCGGTACTGGACCTTGAGGGCGCTGACCACAGAGGGGGCACTCCGCGGGCTTCTGAGAAGTTCGGAAAGTAGGTGGCGAGGTACTGGCGGAAGTAAAGTTGTGAGGCGGCATCGTGAGTCGTATCGGGATAGCACAGTCGGTAGTGCGCTTGCCCGCGAAAGGCAAAGGTCCCAGGTTCGAGTCCCGGTACCGGCACACAATTTTAATCTGCCAGGAAGTTTCATACCAGCGCACACTCCGCTGCAGAGTGAAACTTTCATTTGGAAACATCCCTTAGGCTGTGGCTAAGCCATGTCTCCACCATATCCTTTCTTCCAGGAGTGCGACTCTTGCATGGTTCGCAGGAGAGCTTCTGTGAAATTTGGAAAGTAAGAGGAGAGGTATTGGCGGAAGTAAAGTTGTGAGGCGGCATCGTAAGTCGTGTCGGGATAGCACAGTCGGTAGTGCGCTTGCCCGCGAAAGGCAAAGGTCCCAGGTTCGAGTCCCGGTTCCGGCACACAATTTCAATCTGCCAGGAAGTTTCATACCAGCGCACACTACGCTGCATATTGAAAGTTTCATTAGAAACATTCCTTAGGCTGTGGCTAAGCCATGTCTCCACCATATCCTTACTTCCAGGAGTGCTAGTTTTGCATGGTTCGCAGGAGAGCTTCTGTGAAGTTTGGAAAGTAGGAGGCGAGGTACTGGCGGAAGTAAAGTTGTGAGGCGGCATCGTGAGTCGTATCGGGATAGCACAGTCGGTAGTGCGCTTGCCCGCGAAAGGCAAAGGTCCCAGGTTCGAGTCCCGGTACCAGCACACAATTTTAATCTGACAGGAAGTTTCATACCAGCGCACACTCCGCTGCAGAGTGAAAGTTTTATTTGGAAACATCCCTTAGGCTGTGGCTAAGCCATGTCTCCACCATATCCTTTCTTCCAGGAGTGCTAGTCTTACATGGTTCGCAGGAGAGCTTCTGTGAAGTTTGGAAAGTAGGAGGCGAGGTACTGGAGGAAGTAAAGTTGTGAGGCGGCATCGTGAGTCGTGTCGGGATAGCACAGTCGGTAGTGCGCTTGCCCGCGAAAGGCAAAGGTCCCAGGTTCGAGTCCCGGTTCCGGCACACAATTTCAATCTGCCAGGAAGTTTCACACCAGCGCACACTCCGCTGCAGAGTGAAAGTTTCATTTGGAAACATCCCTTAGGCTGTGGCGAAGCCATGTCTCCACCATATCCTTTCTTCCACGAGTGCTAGTCTTACATGGTTCGCAGTAGAGCTTCTGTGAAGTTTGGAAAGTAGGAGGCGAGGTACTGGCGGAAATAAAGTTGTGAGGCGGCATCGTGTGTCGTGTCGGGATAGCACATTCGGTAGAGCGCTTGCCCACGAAAGGCAAAAGTCCCAGGTTCGGTCCCGGTTCCGGCACACAATTTTAATGTGCCAAGAAGTTTAATACCAGCGCACACTCCGCTGCAGATTGAAAGTTTCATTAGAAACATGCCTTAGGCTGTGGCTAAGCCATGTCTCCACCATATCCTTTCTTCCAGGAGTGCTAGTCTTGCATGGTTCGCAGGAGAGCTTCTGTGAAGTTTGGAAAGTAGGAGGCGAAGTACTGGCTGAAGTAAAGTTGTGAGGCGGCATCGTGAGTCGTGTCGGGATAGCACAGTCGGTAGTGTGCTTGCCCCCGAAAGGCAAAGGTCCAGGTTCGAGTCCCAGTTCCGGCACACAATTTTAATATGCCAGGAAGTTTCATACGAGCGCACACTCCGCTGCAGAGTGAAAGTTTCATTTGGATACATCCCTTAGGCTGTGGCTAAGCCATGTCTCCACCATATCCTTTCTTCCAGGAGTGCTAGTTTTGCATGGTTTGCAGGAGAGCTTCTGTGAAGTTTGGAGAGTAGGAGGCGAGGTACTGGCGGAAGTAAAGTTGTGAGGCGGCATCGTGAGTCGTGTTGGGATAGCACAGGCGGTAGTGCGCTTGCCCGCGAATGGCAAAGGTCCCAGGTTCGAGTCCCGGTTCCGGCATACAATTTTAATATGCCAGGACGTTTCATACCAGCGCACACTCCGCTGCAGAGTGAAAGTTTCATTTGGAAACTTCCCTTAGGCTGTGGCTAAGCCATGTCTCCACCATATCCTTTCTTCCAGGAGTGCTAGTCTTGCATGGTTCGCAGGAGAGCTTCTGTGAAGTTTGGAAAAGTAAGAGGCGAGATACTGGCGGAAGTAAAGTTGTGAGGCGGCATCGTGAGTCGTGTCGGGATAGCACAGTCGGTAGTGCGCTTTCCCGCGAAAGGCAAAGGTCCCAGGTTCGATTTCCGGTTCCGGCACACAATTTTAAGCTGCTAGGAAGTTTCATATCAGCGCACACTCTGCTGCAGAGTGAAAGTTTCATTCGGAAAAAAAATTGTTTACTTTCTGAAACTGATATTAATTCTAATTTTGCACACTTAAAAATCTAACTCATAACATTGTTTCTTTAACCTTTGTTATACTGAAATAACCTATTTTCTATTTACATTGGAAAAATATGATGATGGTTTAGCATGAGTAGCATTTAGAGACAGGTATGTGCTGTAAGTTGTGGTGCTCAGTCGAATGGTTTAGCAATTCTCGAGTTCTCCACGTTGATATCGAAGAATATTTCGTCACGGTAATCATATTTCAACCACTTGAAGGTTGAGGAGCCAAGATTTTGAACCTAGTGAATACGACCTGCGTACACTCTTCTATTCCTCAACGGGAACACTTTAATCTCCTTTAGAGGACATTTTAAACGTAGTGCTGCAAAGGAATGTTGAAGATTAGATGGTTAGAACGTATAGCTAATGCGGAAGTGCGGAACAGAATTGAAGAGAAATGAAATATTTGCCATAATTTGAATAACTAAGAGACCTCTTGGTGGATCACATTCTAAGACTGTAGTATTGGTGGGAAGTTTGTGGTGTAAAAATTACAGACGGAGATCCAGAAGAAAAGCAATAGTCAGGTACAAAAGAATATATGTTGAAGTTCCTATTCGGTGATGAAGAGGCTTGCATGAAATAGAGTAGCCTGTAGAACTACACTTAACCAGTCTTTGGACGAGTACCGTAACAACAATTGTAAATTGTTCGGTGAACTGATATCGATAAATTGGGATATTACAGGGTTGAGTAAGCTCGGATAGGAAGCTAATTGCCAACCATGTTTATTCAGTAAATCAGAGAGAGAAGCTTTTACATCATTTGGTAGAGAGAGAAAATTTTTCGTACGGATTTGTTCGAGTATACGGTCAATTCTTGTGATATAAAGTCACTCATCCTGAGATCTAATGACTTGTTGAGATTGCCCAGTAATTGATTCGTTAGAAACTAGAGAAATTAGCAAAGGTTTGAGATTAGTTGTGGGTAAAGCATATGAAAATTTCAAATTTTTAGTGAGAATTAAAACTCTATTTTTTCAAAGAACAAAATCGACGAATTATGTATTTATAACATTAAACCATTGTTCTTCTTTTATTTCTACATGATCAGGCCAAGTTGACCGCACCACTGCTACAAGTTTCCTTCTCCATGACTCATTATCACTTGCTTTTATCCGTCATCTGTCCACATCTACAGTGGAGTGTCGGAAGTGGTTTTTAGGCGGTTTTCCATATCCCCCTAGGTGAATAACCGACTGGTATCCAAGTCCCGCCTCAGTTACACGAATCGCAAACATTTCGTAACACTTCACACTTTCAAACATGTAACTCCTGTACGCAGATATTAGGAGAACACATTTCCTCCGGAGGGCTATGGGGTGGCGACAGGAAAATCATCCAGCCCCTCCCCCTCCCTCCCCAAATATTAACACACCAAATCCGAATCTAACAATGCCGACCCCGCATGTGTAACTATAAAAGGTAGTCGAAATCAGACCATACTCCTTCCGCTTTACTTTAAAGCATTCTCAGTGGTCAGCTGTACAGGAAATATTTTTTGTTGCGCTTTTTGTGTGTTCTGTACTGATTCGATCATGAACAGTTCTCATACTATGGGTTTATTTTACTCTGAATAAAAGTAACTATCGAGATTACTCAAGTTTTTATGATGCCTTCTTCATATGTCTTTTGTAGCACTCCCATGGTCACTTACGCTGTCACTCTATTTGCATTTAAACTTTTTTTAGGAAAGTGGCCAAAAGCTCGCCATTTCTGTAGACTGGCGGGATGCGTTCGTCTTTTATTTTATTTTTATTTTTCTTCTGTATGTGTGTTCACTTGCTTGTAAGTTCTTTGGCTCAAATTGTGAGAAGCGTTCATGTTTTGTTTCCGTCAAAATATGCGAGCCAAAGAACTTATAAGCAAGTTAAAGCAAATACAGACAGAAAACAAAATACAAACGCATCCCGCAAGAATCGCTACATCTAGTGATGCTTTTTTTTCAGATTTTCAGGGACGCCATCCCCGTAACGCTTCCTTGGTCTCCCTGGGGGCCTCCTTCCTGTAGGAACGAAATCCAGGAGCTTCTGAGGCAATCTGTCGTCTCATATCCGGGCCACATGACCGTCCCGCTGCATTAGCCTGTCTCTGATGGTTCCTGCTGAGCTGTTCTGCTGGTACAATTCCTCAAGATCTTGGTTGTCCTGTTGCTTCATTCTCCTACGTTTGCAAAAAAGAGGAATTTATGGAAGTACTTTTTTCGGATACTGCATGTCTCACAGTCGTATTGAACAACAGGTTGGATCAGTTATTTTTACAGTCGAATCTTCAACTTTTTGGAGAGACATCTGGAGCGAAGTAGTTGTGCTAGGATGTGGCAACAAACTCCATAGTTCAAAAGGCTACTATAAACTACGATTATTCTCGTGCTTTCATTTTTGGAACTGTGTGCTGAATGAATTGGTATAATAACTTGCTTATTCAGTGTGACATAACAGAGAAAATATTTTGTTTCAGTTTTTTTTTTTTTTTCTTATCCACAAGTAATGACACGAAAATATTTTGCATCTACGTTTTAACAGTGTTTCTCACCTACGAAAACTTATGCGTTGCATCAGGATAAGCCGAGCTTTTACTCAATTCACGTCTTCTTAGCGTGTCGACGTTAACCAGTAAAATAAAATTCAATTGTCCAGCAAGGTGCACAGCTGCTGGACTCCCTGATGCCAGGTTTGCGTCACGATGCCTGAGGAGATGGTGTAAACTGGGCAGTGGACAAGATGGTTCATCGTCTAATCAGCCCCACAGACACTAGACGTGTTTTCGTAGTCGCAGATGCCCCATTTTAAAATGAATTATCGGCCAATTCCCACCCGAAGACAAATGAGTGATCTCCATGGGAGATTGCTTCCTGGGGCAACTCCTCCTTTAGTGGTATACAGTCTCTTCGAGCTCTTTCTGTCTTTGACTTCGTTAAAGAGGTGGTCCTTGATATGAAATACTTCCTGTTGCGAAGGCGTTGAGGGACAGGTTCATGCCCATGAAGTGGGTGTCAGTTGTCAGTGTTGACTTTCGAATTTTGCTGTTGCTGTCCGTCTGATGTCGGGTGGTGCTATTTCTGCCAGAACTTTGGGTTGGTGTCAAGCATCCTGTTTGGTGAAGAGCAATGTCAACTTGTTTGGAGTGGCACGACTGATACCACACAGGGGAAGCATATTCTCCTGCCGAGCAGCACAAGGCTTGGGCAGACGTACGCAGCACATGTGGGCTGGCTATCCGGCTTGTACCTGTAAGCTTCTTCAGGATATTATTTAGAACAAGTTATTTTATAATTGGGACATCCGCAGCTGAGTAAATACATTTTATTTTATGAATTTATCAATTGTTTTAAAAAATTATCAATTGTTTTAAAAATTGATTGTAGGGCTTCATATAGTAGAAGAAACACTATTTTGAAGATTGACTTAAAAATAACAACCAATAAATTCTGGAGACGCGCCAGCACTTTTTATTGAGATCCTTCCACTACCGGTTTCGCGTCAATAGAGACGCATCTTCAGGTGTTACTGAGTTAAACAACAAAACAATAATTAAAATTACAGGACCAATAACTTGATAAACGCGATACATAAATTGAACAAGGTATTACTTACAATCTTTTTTCTCTCGTCATAATTCGTTACTGAGTCCCAACATTCTCAAAAAAAAAAAAAAAAAAAAAAAAATGTTCAAATGTTTGTTAAGCTTATGGGACTTAACTACGGGGTCATCAGTCCCTAAACTTACAAACTACTTATGAACTACTTACGAACTAGGACGGCACAAATATCCATGCCCGAGGGGGGATTCGAACCCCCGACCGTAGTGGCCGTGCTGACCATGACTGGAGCGCCTCAGTCACCTCGGCCACCGCGGCCGGCCCCAACATTCTGGTTGCTTTCATCCGTCAATTGGTTAAAAATTCAGTAGGGCCGAATATATGGGTCCAAGTCCAATATCCAATCGGTGTCTTTCAAAATTAAAAACATGGACGTTAAAATGTGGAACGTGTAGTCGCGTGATTTTGACTACCGTATTGTCGATAAAACCTAAAGGTAAAAAAAAAGACAAGTGACAAATTTTGTGTCCATACTCATAAAATAAATCATAGGGCAAGGTTAGTTGAGGGGGGGGGGTGGCACTAATCTCAGTTGACAAAATAAGGTAATCGTTAGGATGTGGGGAGCATTAAAACTTGTTAGAATGACTTACCCGTAGATCGGCGGAGTGAAGGTGACCATTGTAAAAAATAAAACTGAAGGTCTTGAATTAGACTCATCAAGTTGTAGCAGACCTATGGAGGCGTAGAGGAGTGCACTGTGAAGTGGCGAAGTAAACTGATCGCGGGCTGTGGTGCGGCGTGATGGAGGAAAACAAATTTGCGCATGCGCGTTGTAGTACGGTACTTGGACAGTCTTAGTCAGAGAAAACAACTGAAGGTTGGAGCTCGTATTACAACATTGAAACACATTATCTGACGTATATTTTAATTGTTAGGAACATGTAGATTGGGATAATATTTCTGGCGGTAATAATCTTTGTAGAAAAATTCTCAAAAGACCCTGAATGTGTCATTCGGTAAAATCTGTAAATATAAAATTGAAGATGTTCATTCTGGCATGGAGCTGACTGGAGGGATATTCAATTTAGATTCAGATAATCAAAATTAGCCAGAATGTAACGCTGTTTTAACTCAGTTTGGTTATTTAGTGTTTGAGCAGCTGACTGTTTTAAAGACCTTATGATCTGCACTTCTTCCAGAATATTTAGGATGTTACCTTTACTCTCTTTGTGTTTACCTTCAGGTTTTATCGACAATACGGTAGTCAAAATCACGCGACTACATGTCCCACATTTTAAAGTCCATGTTTTTAATTTTGAAAGACACCGATTTGATATTGGACTTGGACCCATGTATCCTGTCCTATTGAATATTTAACCAATTGACGGATGAAAGCAACTAGAATGTTGGGACTCAGTAGCGAATTATGACGAGAGAGAAAAAATTATAAGTAATACCTTGTTCAATTCATGTATCGCGTTTATCAAGTAATTGGTCCTGTAATTTTAATTATTGTTCTGTTGTTTAACACAGTAACACCTGAAGATGCGTCTCTATTGACGCGAAACGATAGTGGACCTGTATATAAAAGGATCTCAATAAAAACAGCTGACGCGGCTCCAGAATTTATTGGTTGTTAGTTTTAAGTCAATCTTCAAAATAGTGTTTCTTTTACTACATAAAGTCTTACAATCAATTTTTAAAACAATTGATAATTTTTTAAACAATTGATAAATTCATTAAAGAAAGAAATATTATTTAGATTTGCGACCTTCATTCTGACACTGTCACAATGCTCCTTGAATGTCGGACTCCTTTCAGGACCTAGGTATTTAGATGTAGAGCTATGGCTGAGAGGAGTTCGCAGCCATGACACTTTTTAACTGTAGTGGCTTGTTTGTTGCGGAGGTGGAAAACGCCGACTACTGCTTTTTTGCGGTTTGGCTTCTGACTGTTAGCTTCATGATACTTCCTCAGCTGGTCGAAAGCAGACGAAAGTTGTCTCTCAACACCTTCAAATGTCTTATGCTGGGTAGATAGGGCCAGATCGTCGGCATGAAGAAATGAACTGCTAGTTAATATATGGGTTAAAAGGTGTGGGAGCAAGAACACTACCTTGGGGAAGGTCATTTCTCTGTTTTGCGCCACCGACTTTTGGTGTTTTGGAAGCTAACGTAAACGCTTCTAAGTTGAGTACTTTGCATGCTGTAAAAAGAAAGAAGTAATAGGACGCACCGGCTCGTTCTTATCCGGCTGATATATTGCAAAGTATTTACCTTTCCTGGTACTGATAGAATTTCATGTACCTTCCACAATGTTTTCCTCATGAAAGAGAGTTGTTCAGCAATATAGAACGGCTGCCTCCCTCTGTTGGATTAGTCAAACTGCTCAGCGACATCAATTTACGCCCCATAAATATGACGAAGTGATAATGTCAGGTACTGTCCACGCCATTAACGTAATAAATGCCTACGCATTCTTCACTCCCAAACGGTAATTGCATACCTTAAGTGACGTGCAATAAGCAGCTGTCAGTAACAAGTTGTTAATTACCAACTCTTCACAGCAGATCGTACGTTATTGCAGGCCAAATCTGATATCAGCTCCAGATAGGGATGGGAGAACCTGCCAGTTAGAAACCATACAGGTATATTAGTTCTGAATAATCGGATTTTCGGTATTTATTTGGTGCCGGTTGTAACCGTTTTTAGCTTTCGTTATTGCCAATAACCGGATAAAAGCACTGGTATAACTACTTTCCGTTATAAAATTTGTAAATGTTTTTGTGTGTTTACATCATTTACAAGAAATTTAAAACTAATAACATTTATTCCTAAAATTTCCCCTGCTGTGAAATACTAGGCTGTAGCAGAAACTAGGAAATGCGATCAGTGATAGTTCAAGAACAATCCCTAGTCAGAAACGAGCAACAAGTGCATGGCATAAAAATTGCTACAAACTGTTGTCGAGGCATGAGTTCACCTGCTGCCTTTGTGCGTGGCCTATCATAGTTGGAACGACAGTCTAAAACACGCAGTCGCTACACTCACTGCAGTAATAATGATTACCAACTGACAGTTGCACCGACACTAGCGCTCCTAGTGGTGGGCAAGGCGCCATGAGAATAGTGTCTGTTTAAGATTACTTTTCTTTGCAATTAACCAAATAGTTTGTGTAATTACTATGTTTGGTTGTGTGGCCATCTTCCGCAGCAGCGATTAAAACTGACTCTAATAGGTAATCCCTCTAATGCTGGCTGCAATTAAAGACATTTGTTTTACACCAAACGCATTTCGCTTTTCATTTTACAAACATATTGTGTAGTCTGTATATGATACAGAGGTTTGTACAGTTTGTTTTGTATACGTAGATTAAAATCAGTTTTTTTTTTTTTTTTTTTTTTTTTTTTTTTTTTTTTTTTTAATTTATATATTTGTGTCTACTCACGGTGTTGTTGTCTCTCCTTTACATCTCACTGCTGTTTCTCCGTCATGTCGGCTGGAGTTGGTTGGATTTTGATGTGTGTTTTCCGGTTGCGTAGGCACTTTTCGACTGTTTTTGTGGCGTTTCTTCCGTTTCATTTGTTATCACTTCAATTCACGTATTTGAAACGGTACACCGTTTTCATACAACCCGTTTCAAGTGGAATGTTTTTTGTTTTGCATATCACTTCACCATAGTGTTGCTGTTTTGTTTTTGTCTGTTCATTTGTTTTTCGTGTGGTCTATAAGTGTTGCCAACGTAATATTATTTGTATTTATTTTATTCGTATGGCTTACATGGTCAAGTTACAGTCTTATTTGAAAATTTTCACATATAAAGGATTACATATACAAAATCTATATGTAAATACGCATAAAAAAACAAGCAAACAAACAAACCGGCAGAAAATACTATAATAGAATATCTAGGTCTCTTAACCACTCTACAGCTCTTGTTGTCATCAAATGCAGCACACTGAGTCCTCCAGGGAATTTCCGCAGTGCACACTCTTCAATCAGGTGCTGCATAGTTTGCACAGGGGCACCACAGTCACACGATGGGGCATCTTTGTATCCCTATTCATACAAACAGGCACTGCATCTTTCATGCCCTGTGCGGAATCGGTTCAGGGACGTCCATAGTTTTCCGGGAAGACCGAATCCATTCACACGTTTTGTAGGGTCAGTTATAAGACGAGAGTTAGCCAGAGGAAACTTTTTCCAAACATCTTTCCATTCTTGACAGACATCGTAAGCAAGAGGCGCATCTTGCATTGGCCATGGTGGTTTTCTGTATTTGAGTCTCCTGGTAGGTATATCCGCAGTTGATTGTACAGAAGCGAGTTCTGGTGAGTGGAGCTCTTGTTGAACTCTGTAATTGTTGCTGCTTCTCATCTTATTTGTATTTATATACAAATGTACATACAATTTAATTCAACATATGCACGTGCGTGCTTGTGTGTGTCTGTGTGTGTGTGCGGGTGTACATGACAGATTTTTTATTTCAGACAATAGGATGTCTGAGATGTTTTTCAAATAATTAAATGCGTGTTTAATTGGGATGTACTGGGGGGCGAGGTTTGTGTGTAGTGGTTTGAGTGTTTTATTTTTCAGGAGGGGGGTTAAATTCAGAATGTTTATTTTTATATTAGGTGCTCAATCAGCTTGAAAAGTGTGTTGTTTGCTAGATTGGTTTCGTCATTTATGAGAAGTATATTTTCTTTTATAGTTTTTTGGATATGGTAGTTTTCTTGAAGGGTGAGAAGGTGTTTCTTGTTGTTTACTCTTATGATTTCCATGTATGTGCCTCTGGTGATGATTTTATGTGTTCTGCAAACGTTGAGTGGCTTGTATAAATATTTCAGGCTCGTACATGTTCTTTATATCTGGTGTCAAATGTTCTTTTAGTTTCACCAATGTATATTTCATTACTTGTGTTGCATTTCAGTTGGTATATTCCTCATTTTCCTTATGGAGCTGTATTTTCTACTGATTTTAGAAAATATTTTTCAAGTGAGTTAATGGTTTGGTAGGCTATTTTGATGCCTAGTTTTTTTGATTGTGTTGGATATTCAGTGCGTGTATTTGTTATTGTATGTCATTGTATACCATCTGTTGTTTTCCTCATTTTTGCCCCTATGTGATGTTTTTGTTAGTGTCTTGTGTGTTTATTTGTTTTTTAACTTTATTGTTCAGTTTTGTTATCAGGTTTCCTTTGTATCCATTGTTTGTGGCTATATGTGCTGTGGAATTTCTTTCCTTCTGGTAGTTATGTGTCTAGTGGGATGGTGTTTAGTCTGTGGAGCATGTATCTAAATGCTGCATGTTTCTATGTATCTGGGTGATTAGATGTGTGGTGTGTAATTGTGTCCGTTGTTGTTGGTTTTCTGTATATGTTAAATGAGACGCTTTTAAAATAGAAATCGAAACGCGTCTGGTATAAAACAAATGACCTTAATTGCAGTCAGCATAAGACGGTTTACCTATTATAGTCAATTTTGTGTAATTTTTGCGTTCCAAGCATTATCAAAATATAGAAAGACATACTTAATCCTGAAATAAATGTAAGGACAGCCGAATTTGCCTGATTCAGTTATAATCAAGAAATTACTTATGAGGATATACTTACAAGTATGTGTATATTTTCTAGCCTTCTCCGCTAAAAGTAAGAGAATACAAACAGACGAGAAACATAAATTCCTGTTGTGATATGTTCTTCTACGAGAAGCACTTTCTTTGGTATGTAAAAATTCCATGTGGAATTTATGATTCGTACATTTTCCCATTCATTCGTCTTTCTTATAAACGTATATACCTATTAGTGTCTACAGCTATAGTGGCCGATCTGTTACATTAAATGACGTAGTGTTTTTTTGAACGATTAATGCTGCAGCAGTCACTATTTATAAATATTTTTATTGGCACGACGCGTTTCGGCAGCACGCTGCCATCATCGGGTGCATTTTTACAGTTACTGGTTACATTCTTGACGTATTATGTTTTGTGTTGTGGATGCCACTGAGGTTATGTTTGTACAGTTCAAATATTCAAATGTTTGTAGAGTCTATGGGACTTAACTACGGGGTCATCAGTCCCTAAACTTACAAACTACTTATGAACTACCTACAACTAAGGACGGCACAAATATCCATGCCCGAGGGGGGATTCGAAGCCCCGACCGTAGTGGCCGTGCAGACCGTAACTGGAGCGCCTCAGTCTCCTCGGCCACCGCGGCCGGCGTTTATACAGTTTTAACCTGTTAGGAAGATATAGCTATTTTTACAATTATGGTTCATCATTATAGTTTTTGGATTATTGTAGTGTTGTATTTACTTACAGTTTTGATAATCTTTTTGTCTTGCACACACAACACAAGAACATAGTTATATAAACACTTACAACACATGTGGACATTTTGTATTTGAAGGTTACTGTACAAAGATCCTTAAAAGCTAAGATAAACTACTTACATCAGTATTTATAGTGAATATGCCATAAAAAGTGCATATGTAGCTGCATGAGTTGAAACAGAAGTTGCTACATTTTGAAGAATTACTCAATCAGTGTTACATTATTAATTTTACTTTTATTAATTTTATATTTTAATGAAAAATGCATTCAATACTGGAGAAATGTTTGAAGAAATTAGTATCGTTGCTTTCCAGTTTATCATTAAGTAGAAGGTCACCATGTATTTTCTCATGGATGAAGATTTCTAGTTCTTCATAGCGGTACATTATGTGTCCCTTATAAAGAACACAGGACATCCATTCCAGAATATCAAGAGTGATCTTCATATAATGCATAAAATGGACATGGGACACATAATGTACCTCTATGAAGAACTAGAAATCTTCATCCATGAGAAAATACATGATGACCTTCTACTTAATGATAAACTGGAAAGCAACGATACTAATTTCTTCAAACATTTCTCCAGTATTGAATGCATTTTTCATTAAAATATAAAATTAATAAAAGTAAAATTAATAATGTAACACTGATTGAGTAATTCTTCAAAATGTAGCAACTTCTGTTTCAACTCATGCAGCTACATATGCACTTTTTATGGCATATTCACTATAAATACTGATGTAAGTAGTTTATCTTAGCTTTTAAGGATCTTTGTACAGTAACCTTCAAATACAAAATGTCCACATGTGTTGTAAGTGTATATGTAACTATGTTCTTGTGTTGTGTGTGCCAGACAACAAGATTATCAAAACTGTAAGTAAATACAACACTACAATAATCCAAAAACTATAATGATGAAACATAATTGTAAAAATAGCTATATCTTCCTAACAGGTTAAAACTGTACAACCATAACCTCATTGGCATCCACAACACAAAACATAATACGTCAAGAATGTAACCAGTAACTGTAAAAATGCACCCGATGATGGCAGCGTGCTGCCGAAACGCGTCGTGCCAATAAAAATATTTATAAAAAGTGACTGCTGCAGCATTAATCATTCCAAAAAAGCTTATAATACAGTCGCAGACCTCAGAAAAATCCAAATAACATGGATAAATTTATGTTTAATGTAGGTATTGCCTTCCATGTACGTTTCTTACGTACAATACGTTCTGATTTGACTGGTATTGTAGTGAAGAAACTTTGACGTATGTGACTAGAAAACCGACGTCTTTCTGCGAAAGGCGAAGCTTTATGTTGTTAATTAACCATTGTTGTGTGTGTGTGTGTGTGTGTGTGTGTGTGTGAGAGAGAGAGAGAGAGAGAGAGAGAGAGAGAGAGAGTGAGTGAAATATCACTGTAACTGTGAAAGATAGCACTCAGTTGATCAGTTTTCTCCCAGAATCGAAGTGCAGATGTACCGAGGGATGAAAGGTACTAGATACAACATGGAATCTAAATCAGATCAATGAAAGTAAATGGAACTGCTAACATTGAGACGTTTCAGAAAATTACGAAAAATTACGCACTGCATATTCCCGTATTGAATGTTCACTTCCCTGCCAGTTGTAGCGCTGCTATCGTTTACGCATAGTAACACGAGCTATAAATCTTTTTCTTCTATATATATAAAGCAGGGTGTCCGTGTGTTTCTGTGTACGTATGGCATACAAATATACAATTTTGTACCAATCTTTATGAAATTTTGTACACGTAAACTTCAATCCATGACGATGGTCGCCGTAAGTATAAGAGTCATGTACAACACGTATTTCTCAAGATAGGACGTCATAAACAAAAACTGCTGCATTAAACGACAATGCTGCTCTAATTCCCCTAAACCACTGGAACGATTTCAACGAAATTTGGTACATATATTCCTTACGTGAAATAATTGTTGTACGAGTAAAACCACATACGACACATGGTTTGGAAGATGTAACATCATAAAAAATGGGAGTTGCAAGAAACTGCCACATAATGCGACGAGACTTTATTAAATCACTATATGAGAATGACTGTGCTTCAAATATTTATTAAACTTTTTGACTGTGCTTCAAATATTTATTAAACTTTTTCCCACTGATGACCACATTAAAGTAACAAACCGAAAAATATTTCTCCCTTAATACTTTCCCGCTGTTCATGGAGCAAAACTACGGCATTCGGTATGACGTTGCAGTTTATAATTTCTACACTACAAATTGTAGTCTCAGGAAATTTTACAGATAATATACACACATATAGCTGAATGCACCTTCGAAATTGTATCACAGTACGATACGTTGTTTGTGAGTTATGAGAACATAAACAGCTACGTTCATGGAAGACATCCCATGACGCAACAGGTCTTAATCTATTACTTGTTTACTACTAACTGTATTCGTAACATATTTTAGCGATATGCAGCACTTATACAAGTGAATATATACCCCCAAGACAATTGTTGAACATAAAATTCAATAAATATGAGATCGTATATACTGCGATGGGTAAAAACCTTTCACATCATGCACCACGTTTCAATACATTAACGTATTTACTTCTAAGACACTCTTGTATTCCAGTCATCTGAAAGAAATTCCAGAAAGCTGACAAAGCTGTTGACAAGTGTGTACTAACTGTGAAGCGTACTCGGATGTAGAGCTGTAGAGCTACATGGAAAGGAAGAGAATGAAACTGTGTACGTCTAACGAATACCCATTATTTCCGTCAGAGCTACCTTTTAACTTCGAGAGACTGTAGTGTCCAGTGAGACTTGCATTTTCAGTTACGACTAATAAATCACAGGGCAACCTATTAAATACTTCAGAGTGTTTTTGACCATGAGCCCATCTCTCATCATTATTAACTGTGTTTATCGTTCGTGTAATGATATAAAGTGACCAGTACATGCATATTTCTATTCCATGTTTCTTATACGGATAACTACATGTTGTTGGCTCAGGAGTGGCCGCCCCAAATAATTTATTTATCTTACATTTTGGACAAGTAACCAGGAATATTGTTTATAATAAAATTTTGAAGTAAGTAATTGTATTAAGGTTACATATGATTTGTATCTTGCCGACTACCTCTCTTGCCGGCCGCGGTGGCCGAGGAGACTGAGGCGCTTCAGTCACGGTCTGCACGGCCACTACGGTCGGGGGTTCGAATCCCCCCTCGGGCATGGATATTTGTGCCGTCCTAGTTCGTAGGTAGTTTGTAAGTTTAGGGACTGATGACCCCGTAGTTAAGTTCCATAATCTTTACAAACATTTGAACTACCTTTCTTTGTTTCGATACTGCAGTTATTACTTTTACATACGCAAGACAGCCTGATTTCTTGAATGATCTCCCATAAATATGTTATTTAATAAAATTGATGAGATGTACTAACTCAAAGCTCGAATAAATAAATAAATACTCGGACAACGGCGGGTTTTCAGCTAGTTTCTTATATATTAGTGACCTGTGTTGCATTATTATTTACTTATCGTATGGTTATACAAGTATACAACTATATATATATGTAGAAATATCCAAATTTGGCAACCAGTTCAGATCACTTTCTGTCACTTGATGTAAACTCTCAAAGTCGCCGGTAAATGCTCGCAGCGGACACTGTTTGACGACGTGTTCTGTGGTTTGCTCCTCCGCTCCGCAGTCACAGTTAGAAGACGGAAGGAAACGCCACTTCTTCATGTTGTAAGCACACCTCCCTTGACCAGACTTGATGCAGTTCAGCCTCCACCAGGTTTGACGTGGTAGATGGAATCCCTCAACCTTCTTTGATGGGTCCCGCACGAGGTGGGCGTTGTGCAGTTAAAAGGTGTGTATGTGTAGTTTGATGTTGAACCTCTCGTTAAATGAGACAACAAATTGTTCTTTAACGCAGCAATTTGGTTTAATTGTGGCCCTGATATTGATGTATATATTGTTAAATAAGAAACAGTGCATTAAACTGATTATGTGCGCAACGGATCTTTTAACAAAACAACTGTGGCAAGTCACCATATGAAACAGACACTGACTATACTCAAAAAATTGGACTGCGAGAAAGATAATCAAAAACCACAAACCACTTTCTTAATGTTTGACTGCGAGAATCTTATGCAGATCAGTACCTGATTATCAAAATTCAGTATCCTAATCAATTGACTGCAGTGTTGCATAACAATCATTTACTACAGCACAAATAACGAAATCTGTTTAACAAGATTACCAAAATAAATACTGCACTTTAAATCCACAAATAACTAATTATCAAATGAATTAAGTAGGTTAACCTTCTAACTACGTAAATGAAACAGGAAAGAAAAAAGGTCAACTTTGTTACTTATTATTAATAATCACCATTACATTACCTACATAATACAACTTTTTCCTAATGACATAGTAATAAAAAGTACAATATATATTCCAAATACAATCAAATCAACTTGCTGGCACAGCAGCCTCTGCTCTACATCGGAGCCATACACACAACTCAACCGCTCTCTAAGCGAGCTAAACCAACACCACCTAGAAGGCAAGGCCTTACAACAGGCCGTGCCTACGTCACACCTAGAGGCCCCGGCCGCCACCTCACTGGCTGTTGGCTGGGGCACGCCCACCGCCGCGCAGCGGCCGGCCAGTCAGATGGCGGCCGGGGCCTCTAGGTGTTACGTAGGCACGGCCTGTTGTAAGGCCTTGTCTCTAGGTGGTGTTGGCTAAACCACATGTCCCACTCTCTCTCTCTGCGCGAGCTACAATGCTGTGTAATGCATAATCTTTGCCAAAGATGAAACTTCACAGACTTAAGTACACATATCGTTACACACAGTAGAAGCGATATTATACATTTTCTTGTAAGCAAGTTACTCGACACAAAACAGGAGACACAATATTAGACATTTTCGTACAAAAATATTTTTTTTATTTATGGACACGTTTCACAGTGGATGTTCGTTGCAGCGTTCTTGCTACTTGGAGGTCACATCGAAGGAACTGATGCTTTCTATGTCACACCAGGGAGGTTTACGTGATTTGAGACGACATGCTGGGCTATCCTGTAGAGCGGGCTATCCTGTAGAGCATCATACAACGGAGAATTCTTGTGAGCCTTAATGTTATTGATCTATTTTATCTTGGCTGCTTTCCTCCTTAGATCTTACGGAGAAATGTTAGCCAGGGCAGGTAACCACTGAATGGGCGTAGATCTGACAGTGCCAGTGATAATCCTCATGGCTTCATTCAGTTGGACGTCAGTCTTTGTTGTGTGAGCGCTATTCAGCATACCATTATTTAACTATTGTGGTGCATGCACACTGTAGTTAAGCATCGTCGGATGTGATTACCTCTTCGACGAGTGACCGTCTGGACTGCACGACTGACTTAATTTTTTGTATATAAATTTATCCATGTTATTTGGATTTTTTGGATTTTTTTGAGGTCTGCGACTGTATTATAATCTTTTTCTGAATGATTAATGCTGCAGCAGTCACGGTTTATAAATATTTTTATTCGCACGACGCGTTTCGGCAGCATGCTGCCATCATCGGGTGCATATTTACAGTTACTGGTTACATTCTTGATGTATTGTGTTTTGTGTTGTGGATGCCAGTGAGGTTATGTTTGTACAGTTTTAACAGTTTTGCTAATCTTGATAAACTTGTTGTCTGGCACACACAACACAAGCACATAGTCACATACACACTTACAACACATGTGGACATGTGGACATGTGTTGTAAGTGTGTATGTGACTATGTGCTTGTGTTGTGTGTGCCAGACAACAAGTTTATCAAGATTAGCAAAACTGTTAAAACTGTACAAACATAACCTCACTGGCATCCACAACACAAAACACAATACATCAAGAATGTAACCAGTAACTGTAAATATGCACCCGATGATGGCAGCATGCTGCCCAAACGCGTCGTGCGAATAAAAATATTTATAAACCGTGACTGCTGCAGCATTAATCATTCAGAAAAAGATTATTTTTTTGTGTTTACATTTGCTATGAAATTGAAAACAACTTTCGAAGAGTACGTCAAGAGCATGAAAAGTGTGGACTTTGATCAAGTAGTTAAAATATAACAACAACGCGAAAAACGAAAAAAGGGTTCCTCAATAGAACAGGCCTCACTGTTCGTTTCACGCCAAAATCTCTCTCTCTCTCTCTCTCTCTCTCTCTCCCTCTCGCTATTCATCCTATTCCGCAATTCGCGAGGCACAGAAGAGCATGTCAGTGTCAGCAGGATAACGGCGCCACGTGAAAAGCTCCGACACCGGATCGCCAGTGTATTTATACGCGCTATTGATTTCTTTCAAATGCACGCAGCGGTTGAAAAGTCACAATGATACGGCACACAGTGTAATTAGGGGCGTAGGCGGTCGATCGTGGCTGCCAGCAATTGACACTTGGCCCGCACAGTGAATTAAACAAAGGACACTCTGTAATCACAGTAACCATAACTGCACGGGCATTGAAACAAACCAATCAGGGAGCGTTCGGACGCGGCGATGACACAGACACACTTCGTGGTTCTGACGCGCTTAATCCCGTGATAACGCGCGTCCCGATCCTTTATTCATTCATGGCGCTGTCAATAATATATCTGTCAGCCATTCCGATAAATTTAGTAGTGTGTGTTCACCTATCCGTGAAATTAGTTGCCAGCTAGTTTCACAACTAAAATTTCGACACTAATTGCTTTTATATTTAACCGCTGAGATGTGGGTCTATGGAAAGCAAGTTTTAAGATTACTACTCTTATGTGGGGAATTTTACCGTTTTTCCCCGCCTCTGTTGATTCGCTGTATCTGTCAGATAGATTATATTCGATAAGCGTTATCATTTCATTCCATAGATTAACGATGATTTGGGGCACGACAAGAATCAAAATACTAAGTATATTTTGCTCTAAACTGTATGTGATAATATTCGTTTACTCCAGAGATCCTGGCTTAAGTAGTCATAAAATACAAGGAACTGTAGGAAGTTTAACGTACAAATTGTACTTTCACAAATTCAGTCTGGATGTGATAGTGTGTAACAAAAAAAAAAAAAAAAAAAAAAAAAAAAAAAAAAAAAAAAAAAAGAAAAGAAAAAAAAACCTCTTAAAAATAGTTGGTCCTCTGCCATGAGCAATATTTGAGAATTTTAATGTGACATCCCTGTTTACTATGGTTCCATTTAATAAGGTGCTGCCTTAGACGAATGTGATTTTTCCTCCCGACATTGCAGACCACTGGTACACTGTTGCTAGAAGGAGGAGGAGATTCTTGGCATACTCCGTGTAAATCCGAGTAGGTATTGCATCACATCCAGTGATATTTCTTGAGCGATTTCAGTAGCTACTCTATGTCTCTGACATTTAGTTTAGTGCTTATCATTTTGCCAAGCATGAGAAGGTTTCGAGGAGGAACTACAGTGCAATCTTTCTGCAAAATACTGACAAGCTTATGTAATGATTATGGAAATTTTATAGCATCAGCACACTGCTTTCTCCAAAGTAGACAACAAACAGTTTGGGAATACTTGTGGATAGACGAAGTGTAGCAATTCATCTTGATGAAAAAAAAAAAAAAATAAAATAAAATAAAATAAAATAAAATAAAATTCGAGCATGCCTTGCGAGCTTTGCGAACAGGGACCTTGTCGCTTCGTTAAACAGTATCATCATTGCAGCACCGTCATTGTACAGTGTGGCGGTCATGACGAGCAAATTTTGCCACATCTGTACAGCGCTGAAGCTTTAACCGTGATCCCATGCAATAGTTTGTATGGTTGCCAGAATTATCAACGATCCCTCCTCACGTTTCACCCCTGAGACGTAAACTGTGCCGATATTTGGAAACAGTTTGGAACGTGACTTATTAAACTGATATTTATTCTTCAATTTTTCCTAAGTCCAGTTTTAATTTCTGCAGCTCTACGTTTTATCTTACAGTTATTTGCATTACTAGGGAGTGTATTTTGATTCGAGATAATTCTGCACTTGCCTGGTTATAGAACTCGCTTCGTGTTATTTTGGGACTGACAGAGCTATGAGAGCGACACTAGGTAGTGACTGATGCAGACGTCGCCCTCTCATTTTTCGTGACACTCCTCTTCAGTGAGCATCTGTCACGATAGCATGAGAGCATGAGACAAACTTCCTTCCGCTTTGTGACATTCGTTATAAATGGCTATTCGGCAAAAGAAGTAAACAGAATTCTGTCATCAAGTAACAGAAAGACGAAGTACGAGGACGGGGTAAAACGCTGGAAAAATACAGTTTTCAATCATTTATTTAAAAACTTTACGGCTTAAATCAAAAAGATTTTATAATAACGTGTGATTAATCCATCTAATAGACAAACAAAGAAAATATGTTAAGCACTCCAATTTCTATGAGATTGAAGTACTCAGAGTAGCTACATCTGCTAAAGTTCATACGCAACAACCAAGAGAATACACGGATAAACGGATACAGGAAAATTAGACGAAGAAGCTTTAGCACAGAATGTTAATCAATCAGGAAGTCAGGAAGTAATGTTTTCTGAAACAAAAATTTTATAAACAACAACGAACTGTCTTCCACGGCTATATAAAGAAACTATAGAAATATGTAGACGATTTCAATGGGAAAGAAGAGACCACTAAATAGCGAAATTTGGACAGTAACCCTGTAGAATCGTTGCATAGCTTTTGCGTAGATGACAGTCGATAGCTACGTTTGATCTAAGACAAGACTTGTCTCTGCGAGTAACTTAGGCCACGCCCATTTTCTACATTATGTATGTTGCTCTTAACAAAAGAGTTCCATGTAGCTGTCTTACCACAAGATGAAACACTTTACCGTTGCCATGCAGAACTGTGTTGTAGCTAGGAAGAACTTTGTACCACACAACCACAGCTACATTAAGTAGTTATTTCATGTTATCAATGAAGTTCATGTAGACTAATCAATTCTCTTGCTTACAGACCCTTGTCCACATCCTTGATCGTCGCGGTCCATCAACAGAAGCTACAGCATTCCAAAGTCACAACAATAATTGACTTAACCTCCGTTGTGATCACGACAGACACGGTCTTGTGGACAATGCAGAGGTGCCATTCGCGCCCAACTGCCACAGCTGAACCTATTTGTTTGGGTAGCATATACACTTACATTCAAGTTTACATTTCTAGCGGTAAATTCATATTTTATCTAACAGCTGTATATGTCGTTCGTAATAGGGGCGGAGCAAAATTTTCTGAACCAGCAGAGGGAGTGTTTGAATAGTATGCATATGCCCTGTGTCACTTTTAGCACAATTAATCGTTAGTTAAGTTCCACTGACTCTCTTTCGTCTGTTGATCATTTTGTATCCGAAATTCACTAACAATTTCTAATAGCTTTCATTCACTTATTCACATCACTAAATAGTAAACTTAACTTTCACTATTTTGCGTTAATGATTAATGATTACCATTAAATTCTCATAAATCCCCCGCAAAGTAATGCTTTAACGTTTAACGAAGTAAATTTTTTAATAGCAAATCAATGACAAGCGAAGTTGACTTTCTGATTAACATAGCCCAGAAATGACTGTTATGAATGGGCTGTTGGAAATAAACTACTAACCGCGCGGTATGGCGGTGTGGTTAAGGCGACACACTGTTAATTTGACGGCCATTCCTGCCGGAGATTGGAGTCCTCTCTCGGGGTTAAAGGCGTGCACGCGCGCGCGCCTGTGTGTGTGTGTGTGTGTGTGTGTGTGTGTGTGTGTGTGTGTGTGTATGTGTGTTGTCCGTAATGTAAATTATTTTAAATAGTTTTTGAGTCTAAGGATTTATTATTGTAGCAGTTTGGGCCAATAGGGTTACAACCATTTAAACATTTCAAACCAATAACTATTACCCACATTTCTTTAAAACTCTGAGCTCTAAATAGCAAAAATGTTTCAAATGTTTGTATAGCTTATGGGACTTAACTACGGGGACATCAGTCCCTAAACTTACAAACTACTTATGAACTAGCTACCACTAAGGACGGCACAAATATCCATTCCCGAGGGAGGATTCGAACCCCCGACTGTAGTGGCCATACAGACCGTGACTAACGCGCCGCAGTCCCCTAAATAGCGAATTGCACACATGAACAAATATGGCGTTACATGTCATTATTCCTTGAAACTGTTTTACATCCTAATAAAAACATAGGAGAGACCACGAGAATGGCGCCATCTTAAGGGAAACCAGGTTTTTACCTTATTAAAGGTGTGTCGTTTTCATAAAGAATAATACTACAGTTTCGCCAGCTAATACTACTTTATTATAATTTTTTTCGACACGCATTTTGTTAAGTTTTATTGTTAAAAATATATTGTGAAAGTGTACACAGTTGCCCCATTATCCTGGGTTCCGGAGGAATGACACCATACATTTGAAAATCAAGGATAAACCTACACGATCAGAGTAGAAGTAAGTGTCACAACCTTTGTAATTTATATTTATCAATCTTCCGTATTAGACATTTAGAAGGGTTCAAGTACTTGTCGATGTAAAATTGAAATAAAAGTACGTTTTATAATTTAGGATTGATTAAGACACCGTAAAAGTAAAAAACACCGGTACAGTTTTTGGCACATTCTCTAGATTCTGAAAGTGCCCATTTCTCAAAATGTCTACGTCTATTCCACTCCATTTTGCCTAAATCCTCCACCATGGCGTCAATGCCCCAGTTGAAAAATATGGCTAAACACGTCAATTTAAAGCCAAAGATTTTGCGAAACAGTCAGGTTAGAGACACGAACTGGAGGCTAAATATCTACAGATTGCGTTAATACGACTATTAAAAAGCAGTGGACAGCCTGTAGAGGTACTTCTTTCAATAAAATACAGGCTTGAAATTAGATCCAAAACGTCGAAACTAACAATTTCTTTGCCAAACGTTCGTCATAAAACTGGGGTGGCGCGATTACTCAGGGTGGCGCAGTTTCCTTGGTCTCCGCTACCGCTCGTCATCGAAAATGCAACGCTAACTAGGATGACAGATATCATGAAAAAAGTTATTTGGAAGATAACACTTTCTACAATAATCACATGATTCAAAATACAGCATCGCACATTATAAGAAGCTCCTTATCCTCACCAACTACCAAAACCTTCTGATGTTTGTCAAGTGCTGTGGCAACTATCAGCTGGTCTGCGTCTTCATTAGCTTGCTTTACTGAGAAGCCTCCATCTTGAAGCCTCGAAATAAGCAATCTAATTAAACGTGCTTTATTTCTGTCGTTGGAAAGGAATTGCTCCTGATCTAGTCACCACCATTAACTCGTTAAAGATGACCTCAGGAGTAGTGTGTCTTTTACTTTGGCGGAAGCGCTCAGCATATTTCATGCTCTTGCTAGGCAAATCTTCTGGGTAGCTACTTCTTCCAGGTTTACAGCATTCAGTAGTATGAACAAGTCATATTAACTCTGACTTGGGAGTCTTCCTCATTCCAGATGCATCGAACAAAGAGAGAGAGAGAGAGAGAGAGAGAGAGAGAGAGAGAGAGAGAGAGAGCGTGTGTAGGGTGCCAGCTCCTATCGGAAGAATTCTTTAAGCTGTTCGTCATATTTCTTGAGAATTACTATCTGGTGAATGTGGTTTGAGGGTTTACTGGTAGCACAGACAAATATATACAGACGGGAAACCTCCGTAAGAGCCCGGTCCTACGCTCAGGGGTGCAGGGAGGGAGGGTTTTCAGCAGTTCCGTAAGATGTCCCATGATGGCGCTGCAGTCAGAAGCAGCTCTTTAGACTGGCCAGAGCAGGCGGCAGGTAGCGGCTGTCCCCACCACCACCTCCCCTCAAACGCCAGCAAGCCAGACACAGCCATGGCCTCGTGGCAGGCGGTACGAGCTCTCCCCTCAGACTCCCCTCCACGCTAACCTCTGACGTGGGAGAGGCACCCTAAGCCAGCGATCCGCCTGACACCTGCTAGCATCTTATGGAACTACGAGGGGAGCGTAGGACGGTGGTTTAGGAGTGGCTACTCCTCTGTATATGTTACTCTGTGCTGATAGATACTCCCCTTAAATTTGGCGTGCGTCCACCCCAGAAGAAAGGTGGGAACTGGCCAGACAAAGCCGTAAAAAGCTTTTAACTGGGCCGGACCTGTCCTTTTGTCCGCGGGTGGCGCCGGGCGTCCCTACAGAGCAATAAACTGTCGCCCAGTGCGCGGACGCAGGAAGCTGCCACGTGACAACTGCCCACTCACATTATGAAAATATTCTAGTGAAGCACACGCTGCTCTTTCTTACGGTGCATTTTAAATTAAAATCAGAGGTGACCTCTATAAGTATATTTGCCTACAAATTTGGTCAAATGTAGTGTTCTGATGTTTTGGAGGTAACTGTCTGGACCATTACGAAAGATACAGTTTTGTCATTATTACACGGGTTACCAGGCAGAACATATACACAAAGGCAGAATAATAAGGTGTAAATACGCTTTGCCGTTTAATAAGGGATTGCCAAAGTTGTCAAATTTCTTGTCATTGGAATTTACCTCTGACTTTGAAAATAATAATAATAATAATTAAATTACTGTTCAAACTTTACTAGTGATAATATTATTTATGAGCTCTCTGCATAAAACTGATGTAGAGACCCAGATTTGTAAATGTGAATGCATAGCAACAAAGGTACAAACTTAGCCGTACAGAAACTTAGTCGTACAGCCGTACAGGTGGACAATTTCACGTTTGGTCTTATCAAACGCTGAATTTATTCCTCTATATCGTTTGTAGGAACCACTTTACTGACAGATATTACCGAAAACAGAGGATGAAAGTAAAATTTTTCATAAACGTATAAAATTGGTCCAATTTTGAATAGTAATAGCATGGAAACGGTTGGTCCAAATATATGCGTTGTAATTCATTTATTTATTTATTTGAACACTATTAAAAAATATGAAATCATCAGAACCTACTTCTGCTGACCCCTAGTCTAACATCGGTATGCCACGAAAACACTGTTAAATAAAAAACATAAATAAATAAAATATGTTAGATTTGCGCAATATTATTCGTACTTGCCCGGATTAGAGGCACGTCTGGAGCTTTCGCTATCCCACCTTCTCGGCTGACGCCATGTGGTGCGTCTCCGCGGTGGCAACTATAATGGCTCCTACTGTCGGCAACTGTCGAGCCTTTCCTAACTAAAATGTGTCTGCCGGCGTCTCACGCACATCACCTGATAATAAATTCATGCAATAACATAGAATAAAAATTCTATCTATCTACAGGAACCACCACAACCTCCTTGTTCTCCAGACCTTTGATCTAGGAAGAACGTCTGGTCCATTACAGTAGAGCGACTGGCTTGGGATACACCAGTCACTAACAGTAATATGTGGAAGGAGTGTGGAAAGCTGTACACCAAAACCACATACAGATCCAATGTAATTCAATGCCGAGGCATGTAGCTGTGATTGTAGCTAGCAGTGGTGCCAGTCCTTAATACTGTTTGCGTCATATTTCTCACGTCACTTGGGGTAGTATTTTCAATCATGTCGCGTCCTAACATAGGAGAGAGAGAGAGAGAGAGAGAGAGAGAGAGAGAGAGAGAGAGAGAGAGAGAGAGGACAGGGTTTTGTGGGTCAAACTGCAAGTCCCGAGCGGAAGTGAGTGACTGCAGAGAGACAAGTAGCAGGCATCTACGAGAGATGCTGATTTCAGGACTCGATAGGATACTCGATAGGATAGCTTGATGACCACACTAACTTCCAAAAGGAGGACTTAGCAATAGGCATGGCTGTGTAGCAGAAGCCAGGTCCAGATGGGGTGCCTAACCGGTTTTACAAAGAGTACTCGACGCATAGGACGCTTACTTAGCTTGCATTTATCGGGAATCTTTGACCTAGTGCAAAGTTCGAAGCGACTGGAATATGGCACAGGTAACTCCCGTGCATAAGAAAGGCAAAAGAACGGACCCACTAAATTACAGACCTATGTTATTAATCACAGTTTCCTGTAGATTTCTTGAACATATTCTCAGCTGTAATCTCGTAAATTTTGTTGAGACGGAAATGTTGCTCTCCATGCATCAGCACGGCTCTAGCAAGCATCGATCGTGCGAAACCTACTTGCACTTTTCTCTCATGACATCTTTCGTACTATGGATGAAGTTCAACGAAAGGCGTTTGACATGGTACTGCACTGCAGACTGATAACGAAGTCAAGCTTATGGAACAGATACCCAAATATGAGAGTGACTCGAAGATTACTTAAGTTGTCCACGATGGCGAGTGTTCATCAGAGACTGGGGTATCGTCAGGGGTGCCTCAGGAAAATGTAATAGGATCGCTATTATTTTCTATCTATATAAATGATCTGACGCACAGAGTTGCAATCTGCGGCTGTTTGCTGATGATACTGTGGTGTCTAAGAAGGTATCGTAACTGAATGACTGTAGTATGATGCAGGATGACTTGGACCACATTTCTAGGTGGTCTGACGAATGCCAACTACTGCTAAATGTAAAAAAAAAATGGAAGGTGATACAGATGAGTAGGAGAAACAACCCCGCAGTGTACGAATACAACATTATTAGTGTGCTGCTTGACAGAGTCGCGTTAATTAAATACCTAGGCGTAACGCTGCACAAGGATATGAAATGGAACGAGCATATAAGGACAGTCGTGAGGAATGGAAATGGTCGACATCGTTTTGTTAAGAGAATTTTAGGAAGGTGTGATTCGTTGTAGGGGATAACGCATATAAACGCTTGTACGACCTTGCCTTCGGTGTTGCTCAAGTGTTTGGATCCACACCTGATCGATTTAAAGAAGGAACATAGAGGCAGTTGAGAGGCGGGCGGCTGTGTTTCTAACCGGTAGATTCGATCTATGCGCGAGTGTTACTGAAATGCTTCTGGAACTCAAATAGGACGGAAGCCGAAGTTCTCTTCGAAAATCACTGTTGAAGAAATTTAGAGGGCCGGGATCTGAGGCGGAATGCAGGCCGATTCTACTGCCGTCAACCTATATTTTGCATAAAGACCACAAGGATAAGAACAGAGAGATTAGGGCTCGTACGGAGTATACAAGTATTCGTTCTTCCCTCGTTCTATATGTGAGTGCAAGAGGAAAGCAAGTAAGTAGCAATGGTACTGAGTACACTCCTCCAAGCATGCGGAGTATGTATGTAGATGTAGATTTGTCCCAGAAACTGTGGTAAGTCGTGAGTAAACTGAAACATATTTATTGCATACCATATGTTACTACTATTACAATGAGGCTAATAATATAACAAAGTAAAAGAATGCATCTATTGCTATAACAAAAGTCAGGGACTAGGTTCCCTTGGGAAGAGCCTTCCTAGCAGCATTAAGTGGAGAGACGCACTTACTGCGAGAAACAGACTGTCGTGGAGCTTATCCGAGACTGGTGGCGCATGGCACGGATCTGGCGCCCAACTCGTCTGAGATCTCTTGCTGTATGAAAAAACGTTGGGTCTTAAGGCTAGTGGGGGTGCACTATTTTTCACCACTTACCGGTGTCTAAGAATTTCCTATTGGCCACCGCTATGTTTCAAGCAATCTAACCTTTAGCTTGCCATCTGTCCTAGGTCTCTATCGAACCACGTTTCAGCTCTGTCCTCTGTGCCACTCCCTGGGTTAGTATGTGACTGGTTTTTGCACTATCAAGCTGTATACTTGATAGCAACATTGTTCAGCTGAATAGCAAACGTCACGTTGATCCCCAGTATGGTCAACAACAACAATGTTTGTTGTCATTTGACCACGCCTTAGGCCCTCTTTAGAGTGTGGGTGCTGCTAAGTAGCAGTTTTCCTCACCCTCTCATTCTATCATCGTGAACCCACAGACGTTGCTCTTTCCAGGGACTGGTATCACCTTTGCTGCGTACATTAAGTCGTGTCTGTTGGAAACCAAGCACTAATCTAACATTTTACAACAGCCTCTATGGAATTACATGTTTATTCTCCGAAATAAAAATGTTCAAATGTTTGTTAAGCTTATGGGACTTAACTACGGGGTCATCAGTCCCTAAACTTACAACTATTTATGAACTTCTTACGAACTAGGACGGCACAAATATCCATGCCCGAGGGGGGATTAGAACCCCCGACTGTAGTGGCCGTGCAGACCGTGACTGGAGCTCCTCAGTCCCCTCGGCCACCGCCTCCGAAATAAAACCAGTACCTTGGGACGGTGGCTGAGGGCGTATAATGATCGCAGGGCTATTTCTTTAGGACTTAGTTCCCATAACATATACGTGTTCAGTTTAGCCTGTTATCTGCGATGGGCTCTATTTCTCAGCTTGGAATACACATCTTTGGCTTCAAACAGCCTCTTAGCAAATGTGACAGTAATGATATACGACAATGTGTTTTTCGTTCAAGATGTTCGTTCAAGATGTTATCTTGTTCGGCTGTGATTATCTCCGGTCCTTCTTGAAATCGCTTTTGGGTGGCGAATATTGTAGAAAAGTAACCTTTGCAGTGTTTTTCTGTTCCACCTACGTCCACGCCACACGCTAGATGTGCCCTCAGCGGTGCCGAGGTGGCGCGCTCTCGTGCAGAGAGCTCGATGAAATGCAGCCTGGGCGAGAGCACTGGCAGCTGGTAAGAGTCGCCATTACGGCTGCCCTGGTGCCACTCAAAACACGGCGCCAAGCCCTCCACTGCAAATGGGCCACCCCCACCGTCGCCCCCACCGCCACCGCTACTGCCGGCGAGGCGGCCCTCCTGGTCAAGTGGCTGTCACCGACTCGCATCAAACGCGGCTACGCCTGTACAGCCACCCTGTAGCACTACAGTACAGGGGTTGGACGAAAATGTGGAAAAACCGCGAGAAACGCGCACTTGAACGTAAATGTAGATGCTAGCCGAGCCTGCAGGTTACGCTGCTGTGTTTCAGCACTAACAGTTTATACGGCGTGGTCTCACTAGGTTGCAAGTGTCAGTGATCTGAGAATTACGTAGGTGGTTGTTGTGGCCTTCAGTCTGGAGACTGGTTTCATGCAGCTCTCCACCCTACTCTATCCTGAGCAAGCCTCTTCCTCATAACGACGGCAGCCCAGATCCATCTGAATCTGCTTAGTATATTCATATGTTGGTCTCCCTCTGCGACTTTCTCCCACACACACTTACCTCCAATGATAAATTTACTACTCGTCGCTGCCTAAGAATGTGTCCCACCAATCTACCCCTTCTGTTAGCCAAGGTAAGCCAGAAATTCCTTTTCTACCTACTGCTGTCCAGTAATAATATTAATTTCGCGTGGCTCATTGGCCTGGTGCAAGTATTTAAGCAATCTCAGACAGGTGGAGTACTGGAGGCAGAGTTGGTTGACATGTTGATTGACGATCCTGTCGTCTATGCAAACTTGTAGAATTTGGCGGCCTTTGGGACGTAAGATTATCCCACAGAGCCATTCCACCGTAGGGCTAAAACCGTGCGCCCAAACTACAGACTGTCGAAGGAAGCAAATGGGCTCAGATAGGGCCTCTGGTCTAGGCCCAGGCCGGAGGAGATGCAGGAGCGTATGGTGTTGCTGCCCAAGGAGGAGTTTAGCCAGACTATGGGACTATTGGTGTAGAGCGACTAGAACTAAGGAACAGCGTTAAGGCTTCATCCAATGAGTGGTCTTTTGAATATTTTCTCATTTGGGCTTTGAATGTATGGACGAGGTACTTGGCCTCTCCGTTCCACTGTGTATGAAAAGGAGGAATCAGGACATGGTGGATTACATTGACTGAACAAAATTCCTCAATCTCTTGGCTCCTCAACTTTGGTCCATTGTTGGTAACTATGGTGTTGGGTAAGCCTTCTGGTGAAAAAAACCTTGTTGAGAGAGGACAAGGTGACATCAGATATTGTATTTGCACAAAGAACAAAAAAAGAAAGTGGGAAAAGGCATCAGTGATGATAACCCACTGGAGGCCTAGGAATATGCCAGCAAATCTAAGTGGATCTGCTCCCAAGGGGCTGTCAGCTTGGGCCAGCTGAAAAAAAAATTGGGGTGGGTGGGGGTGCTGTTGGGCACACACGGAGCAGCAGTTATCTTTATGTTGTCTTGGTAAAGCCAAACCAGAAGACGTGTAGATGTACCAATGCCTAGGTATACGCTATTCCACAATAGGTGCGAGAGCTGCAATAATGTGGACTGCAGCTTCTGTGGAATTGTGGAATGACCACGAGAGGCATGCTTGCTGGTTCCATCTGCAACAAGACTCCATCGACGATGGAGTTCCTCTTGGTCCCAGGCAGACAGAACGGCGGGCCACCCTTGCCAAACATACATGTGGACAGCTTGCAGCAGATCCGTGGTGGTAGCAATGACCACCATGGAGGCAGTGATGGGAGAACCTTGGAGGAGATATCAGATGCCTTGTATACCTGAAAAATGAGCAATTCGGAAGAATCATATTCTGGGTCAGGACCCAGGGGTAATTGGGAAATAGCGTCCACATTCGCAAGTTGTGTGGTGGCTCTGAAATGCAGTTCCTGCCTCTGGGTAAGTTGGGTTGTCTTCGTATGAAGGCATGCGTCTGGAGAAAATAATGACAAGAGAGGTTTGTGGTCTCAGTTATGAGATGAAACGACTTACCATAAAGGAAAGTTAGAAATTTAGAGGATGCAAATACTGCTGCCAAAGTTTCCTTGTCTATCTGGGAATACTTGAGATGGATGTTGGACAAGGTTTTAGAGACAAAAGCTATTAGGCATTCCTTTGCATCCTAAAGTATATGGGACTGTACTGCCCCACCTCCATAGTCGGAGATATCCATTGCCAGGATCAATGGGTCATATGGCATGAGGCAGGAAGCTGACTGTAGCTATTGGTGAAGAGTGGTAAAAGCTGTGGCAAAGGCAGGGGACTAATGGAATGGTACATTTTTCTTGTAAAAGCGATATAGGGGGGCCTGCCACCTGAGCCACAGCTGGCATGAATTTCCGGTAGTACGAGACTTTTCATGAAAAATATTTTAATTATGTACTGTCTTGTGGTGTGGAAAGATTGTTGATTGTGTCAATATAGGCAAACGTCATGCAGATGACCTTTTGTGAAATGACATGTTCTAGATACGATATGGAAGACTCGAAAAAAGAGCAGTTTGTTGTATTTTAGCCCTGCCTGGTTGAGATGAAGAAACTGTTTGCGAAGGTTTCTTAGATGAGCTGCTGGAGTGGGACCTGTGACGATAATATCATCCAGATAATTGATGCAGCGTGGAATGTCAAGCAACATTTGTTCCAACTATCTCTGGAAGATGGCCAGAGCACTAACCAGTCCGAACATGAGACACGTCAGGTGGAACAGGCCAGATGACTGTAAATGGTGGGGAAGCTGGACAAAGCGGAATCTGGTGATATGCATCTGCAAGATCAATTTGTGAAATAGGTTCTTGGGGCGGAGAAGGGGGATAATCCTCAACCTGCAGTTGTGAGTTGAGGGTGGCCTTACAGAGACGTAAACACCTGCCTGGTGTGAGATTACCCCCCCAATAGAAATACTGGTAATTAAAAGCATTTGATAATTAAACAGTATGAAATTCACTGCAAATATTGACCATGCCAATGCACAAAATGTTACACAATTTTAATCATATTAATTATGGTAGCAATGTATGTACACAGTTGGGTGACAACATTTATAGTTAGGCCATAGGTAGAAATTCTCCACGTTGAGATTTGCTGTGTGCTTGTAGCTGACGGGAGGCCAGCGAGCAGGCCGACGTTGGTGGCTTGTTCCAACTTAGGATTTTACAGTTCGTTTCCGGTGAGGGGAGAGAGGGACAATGGCGAGTGCCAGACACAGTGCAGTGCACAAATATTGTAATACTACTGGCATTTGAAGTAATACGATGCAGTTAGGAACCTTTAAGGCCCTCATTACAAAATAGCCTGTTGATAAATAAACAATACATTAGCTGATGTAGTCACATCTAACGTAATATGTTTAATTGACTATGAAAAGTAATAAATTACCAACGAAGACAAGACAGTTACACAACTAGCATGGCAATGTTTGTTTATAAAAATAATATATTAACTATTTCCCATTTTACTTTCAATCAATCTTTTGTATTTTACCTTGAAATATTCAGTTAAATCAGTTATCTGTGATATAAGAAATTGCACGATTATGATAAACAGTACAAAGGATGTTTATACTAATATAAAAACGTAAGAAAATATTTGTTTAATGTGTAGTGTAATTATTTTGATTTTAAGTAAAGTTTTAGAAATGTATTGGCTGAGCACTGTACGTTGGCAAATCGGTTAGAACAGTTCACATAGGGAAGTTGATGACGTAGGGGAAAAAACCCCGGCAGTTGAACTTTTGGCGCACGCGCGCGCCTGGGCAGGAAGTGAGGACTCGGGACCACGTGGTGTGGCTAGCCGGGCGGGGTCGCTCTGCATCAGTCGGCATGTGGATCTCGAGGTGGTGACTTGAGATTTGTCTGTGGCAATCGCCACGTGTGGTTGCTCGTCGTAGACTGCACCAAGTTAAATCGAGTGGTACTGTGTGTTTGTGAATATTTAGCTGGTGGAACAAGGTGTGCATCGCATTGAATTAAAGTGACTGTGATTTGTTAATGTAACACGTGTCGTCGCATAGGCATGAACATAAACGGTGTTTGAGACAGCCACGTGGTGTGAAAACAATTCGCGACAAATATTTATTTTGTCTGGGGGCTCTCGAGCTATAATTTTATTTGATAAATGTGCCAACGTACAGACGTATCAGCCACAGGGTTCAAGTATTGTGAAATAAACAACATAAAGTGAACTTTCACGTTTTTTCAAAAATAGTAGTTAGTACACCCTTTTCTCTCATGAACTTGAATTTATTATGAATTTGTTTTGTTAATCATATGCAGGGAAGGAAAGCTGCGAACGTGTGATATCATCCCCTAGAAAACGAGTCAAACAGTCGCAATAACAGTTCCAGTGTTTTTGCATGTTTAGGAATTTGGTTCGCAGCTGGTGGTTGTGAGTTTCAAAAATTAATCTTTCCCTATTTTAAACTCTCACCCCGACCTTCACGCTCGCACTGGTTTCTGGACAATGATGAGGGGTGTTTCCCAGGATCTAAACTGTATGGGCTGGAACACTCCTTCACATTGTAGACGATCCAATTCCTCCTGAAGTGGCTGCTGGAGAGCGACTTGCACCTACCACACCCTATTTTGACTTAGGTGATGGACAGACATAAAGGGCTGCAGCAAGGTCCTTGGCACATCCTGTCCTTGCCGAGAAGAGGTCCTGGACCTCTGTGCATAGGGCATCCACATCCTGGAAAGGAGCTTGAGATCAGGTCCATATGGTAATCAATCGTGAATCCAAACAATCAGAAGGCGTCCAAACCAAAAAGGTCCATGGTGTTGGGGCTGTTGACTCCCAAGAGTGAAAGACATTGGCTAACGGCTCTCTACATGACATCGGTAGTGAACTGGCCTAAGCTCCTGTTTGTTGTATATGAGAAGCTGTCGAGGGTTTGGTTAAAGTGGCAGTGCCCTCGACACAGTGTTGGTGGTGTGGTCGATGAAGGAGACTGCCACATCCGTGTCCACCTGCGTCCAGAGTGGCTTCCCTAATACAGAAACGTTGATGAACAATTTGGAGGTGCTCGAAAAATACACTTGACTGGTGTACATGGGGACGACTGGGAAGGCATTAGACCGAGCAGCGGAAGGTGAGGTAGGAGGACGGGAGTTAGAGGCTAGATTTCCTTCTCTGCTGGCACTTTGCCCAACAGTCTGGGCAATCATCTCATTCGTGCTTGAAATAACAGTCTGGACAAAAAGGGAGACAAAGCAGCTCCTTGCGATGACGACGCGGCTGCTGGCATGGTCCATGGGATGGCCGACTTGTTTCATGATCGCCGGAAGTTTGGAAGTTCTTGTTGGTAGTTGCCTGCAGCGGTTGGTATTGTGAAAGGCGACTGTATGGTTGTGACGTCTTCTTGATCCGAGTTGTCAAAGTCTCTGACAGCGGCTACGTTGGCCCATGATTCGAGCCTCCGGTTGGCTGTCTTGGAAATTTTAAACATAAATGCCAACTCAATGATCTGCTCGACCGATGGGTCGTCAATTTTTAAGGCATCATTGCGGAAAGCTGTAACCAGGGTGGCTTGAATCATGTGGTCCCATACAATGTCATCCGTGTACGATTCCCTTGTGGTGCGGGTGACAAAGTTACACTTCCTGCTGAGGCCATGAAGTTCAGGAACATACTGTCAGTAATTTTTTTCTGGTTTCTTCCAGCTTTGAAAGAACTCTACTCTGGCGGCCAGCATGTGGTATCTGCGACGATAGAAGGCATTGAGGCATTCACAAATGGAGGACCAGGAAAGGGCGTCAGGGTCACGTGGTTGCAGCATGGTGAGGAGAGCATACATGCGGGAAGGATTTAGGGAAAGAAAATAGGAGCACAGTCATGTCCCTTTCATTGTTAACCTGGTGAATCCTGAATTGTTGACGTATCCTCTTCTCATACGTTTTCCAGTCTTCAGAATCTTTGTTGAATGCTGGGAATGATGATGGTAGTGCTGGCGAACGGTGTAGGTTCTGAACTTCGGCGGTGATTTGATGTTGCAGTTGAGCAAACTGGTGAAAGTGTCAGTCCTGTCAGTACCTGTTGAACTGATAATTCCTGTTGTTAGTGTTCCGCCAGGGACTGCAGGGATTCGAGTCCCTAGTCATGGCCAATATATTGTGCACACATCAACTAATTAATTACAATTAATCTTCTTCTATACTATTTACAATGGTCGCTACTTTGAAGGTGGTTACAAAAGTTCGTTAGAGCAGTCTGAGTGGTTCCTCAATACGGCATTGGGCAGTCTTGGGTTAATTCTTCTGTAGCGGGCTTCTTGGTCTTTTGGGTCTTCCACGAGGCTATCGTTTGCTTGGTGGATGTGAGACTGACTGGCGAGTAGGCTGGCTGGTCCGTAAAAAGTGATCGCTGGCCAATCACGAGTCAGCGCAGGAATATTTCGCTGGTTCTCAGCTAAGCTGAAACGTCTGTAATACAAGGACCAAATTAGGTTCAACAATACTTTTTTTCCTTACAATCGCATGTTTGTCGCGGTATGACGCCTGCTAGCTATTGAATCGGCTGACTCGCCGAGCTTGAGTTCATGGTGTACTGCCAGCTTGTTAGGGGAAAGCTGACAGCACAAAATGGAAGTAACTAGTAGTACCCTCTGCAACGGCCCTATGGGTGGATTGCGGAGTGTGTATGTAGGTGAATATGTATATGTTCTGGCCGATTAGTGTATTTGACATTCTACCACTGTAAATCATATTTTATCTGTATGTTTCCGTCAATATGTTCTCTCGATAAATTCATTAGCAAAGTGAAAAATCATTACGTTTCTGACATGTAACAAAGATACATGCAAAGATGCTGCTCGTTTATCTAGATAATGTACTGCTATGAAATGAGTGAAGATGACTGGTTCAAGTAGCGATGATAATAAGTACTACTTCTGAAATATGCTACACATAAAATGTTCAAATGTTCAAATGTTTGTTAAGCTTATGGGACTTAACTACGGGGTCATCAGTCCCTGAACTTACAAACTACGTATGAACTACCTTATACTAATGACGGCACACATATCCATGCCCGAGGGGGGATTCGAACCCCCGACAGTAGTGGCCGTGCAGACCATGACTGAAGCGCCTCAGTCTCCTCGGCCACCGCGGCCGGCTATGCTACACATAACATTGGTTTCAGCGTCAAAACAAAATGACTCCAAACTGAACGATGCAACGTACAAAACATCACTTTGTATCAATAGCACCTGCATCTAAGAAGATAATTCGCCTCACATAAGTTTTATAAACTATAAAACCTCATAAATATAACTAAGCAGGGAAAATATGCAATTAAGGACTGGGTAGTACTACCATAGTTCCATATCTAAATAATAACTCACATAACATTGTTTACAAAGTCATAGTAGAATAACCCTTAAATCGGAATATCATCTGAGTACTGTAAGCCGCTAGGAATATGAAATGGTCACCTAAAAGATAACGTGCTTTATTAATGAAGGGCCACTCTATAGATTTCCTCTACTCCTTTAAGTGCTCAAACATTTTTGTGGCTATTTCCTCACACAATGAATCAGTTGTTTACAAATAACTATTTCACACGCATTGTTTTGCGATTGATTAATCTAGTACATGATAATCATATACACCGCGTATTCCTAGTTTTTGACTACATATCGTCCGAAAGCACAGGAAAACAACTAGTGAAGTAATTATAACTTGGAAGTCTACTAATTTTAGAATTAAATACGCGTAAATCAGTTTTAAAACACCATAGTTTTCTCAGAGGGGCTTTAGTGGAGCGAAATAATATATAATGTGCTACTTTCTGTTGTTTTTGAAAGTTCCACAAAATGTGGATAACGCATCTGTAGAAATAAGTGATTTACATACCTAAGTGAATTAAAAAGTTGAAAATTATTAAATCACAAATTCATGACGAATGAGGTGCAAACGCTCCTGAAATTCATATCTGGATTTACGTGTTTTGGTGATTATAAAAATAAAAATAATAATTATTTAAAACTGTGGTAAACAGATTGCAGAGCACATTTCCTTGTTAATTGTGAATGTGTTGAATATAGTACATAGGAGTAGGCAGGATAGCTGCACCCTTTCCCCATGAGTTAACAATCTAGAATAATTAAGCTTTTCTTTTTGTGCACTTCCCTATTGTTTCCTTCTTCATGAATATAAGATTTTCATCCCCTTGCATATTTATTATTAATTTCTCAATTTTCTTAATTTATTCATTACCTCCTTATACTTTGGGCCTGTATTAACGTCTACTAGTGATTGGTATTGACATTTCAATGCGGAGTGGAATAAATCTGCCATTAATGTGTTTGTGTCAGTATCTTGTATCAAGAAATGTCCTCATGTTGACGTCAGCATCCGTTTGAAACATTGTTGCTCTACACAAAACCTGACAAATCCTTTCTATCTTATACTTTCCACTTAAGCGATTTATATATCCTTTATGTAGGTGTGATCATTTATCCTACAACTCTTGCAATCTTAACACTCCATTATGTATATTTAGCTCTCGGGAAAATTCTGATAACTATATATATATATCTTTCAATAAATTGTCTTTCTTTTCCAAATAAAATGTTCATTTCGTCATCTTAGAAAATTTAAAGAGGGAAATGGATAGGTTGAAGTTAGATTTAATGGGGGTTAGTGAAGTTCGGTAGAAGGATAAACAGGATTTCTGATCAGTATTATAAATACAAAATCAATTGGGGTATCACAGGAGTAGGACTGATAATGAATAATGAAATAAGAATGCGGGTAAACTACTATGAGCAGCACAGTGATCGCATTATCACTGTCAAGGTAGATACTAAGACAACATCGACAACTGTAGTACAGGTTTATATGCCAACTAGCTCTGCCGATGAAAAGGATATTGAAGAAGTGTATGAGGAGTTAAAGGAAATTATTCAGACAATTAAGGGAGAGGAAAACTTAATTGTGATAGGAGACTGGAATTCGGTAGTAGGAAAAGAAAGGAGAGGAAAAATAGTAGGTGAATATGGACTGGGCAGAAGGAATGAAAGAGAAAGTCGCCAGGTAGAATTTTGCACAGAACATGATTTAACCGTAACAAACACCTAGTTTAAGAATCACAAAAGACGGTTGTATACGTGGAAGAGACCAGGAGACATCGGGACGTATCAGATAGATTTTATAATGGTAAAACATAGATTTTGGAACCAGGTTTGAAACTGTAAGACCTACCCAGAAGCAGATATAGACTCTGACCATAACTTATTGGTCATGAACTGTAAGCTGAAATTGAAAAAAATTTGCAGAAAGGTAGGAAAATAAGGAGATGGGACTTGGATAAATTAAGGGAACCAGAAGTACTTAAGAATTTCAGGGGTAGCTTTAGGCTACAATTGACAGAAACGGGGTGAAATAAAACAGTAGAAGAGGAATGGGTAGCATTGAGAGATGAAATAGTGAAGGCAGCAAAGGACAAAATAGGTAGATAGGCAAGACCTATAAACAGTCCTTGAATATCACATGAAGTACGCAATTTAATTGATGAAAGGAGAAAATATAAAAATGCAGTAAATGAAACAGGCAAAATGGAGTACAGACGACTAAGAAATGAGATTGACAGGAAGTGCAAAAAAGGCTAAGCAGGATTGGCTAGAAGCCAATTGCAAATCTGTAGAAGAATGTATAAGAAGGGGAAAACTAGATACTGCCTACAGGAAAATAAGAGACATTTGGGGACAAGAAAAACATGGCTACGAATATCAAGAACTCAGATGGAAAGCCAGTTCTCAGCAAAGAATGGAAAACTAAAAGGTGGAAAGAGCACATAGAGGAGCTCTACAAAGGAATTGAACTTGAGACAATGTTGTAGGAATGGAAGAGGAAATAGATCAAGATGAAATAGTAGATACTATACTGAGAGTTGAAATTGACAGAGCCCTGGAAGACCTAGGTGCGAACAAGTGTCTAGGAGAGCAAGCCATGATAAAACTATTGAACCTGATGTGTAAGATGTATGAGACAGGCGAAATACACTCAGACTTTAAGAAAAATGTAATAATCCCCATTCCTTACAAATCAGGCGCAGACAGGTGTGAAAATTACAGAATCATCAGTTGATAAGTCATGGCTGCAAAATTTTAACACGAATTATCTAGAAGAGATTGGTAAAGCTGGTAGAAGCTGACCTCGCGGAAGATCAGTTTGGATTCAGGAGGAACGTAGGAACCCGGGAGGCAATACTCATTTTACGACTTATCGTAGAAGATAGATTCAGGAATGGCAAACCTACATTTTTAGCTTTTGTAGATTTGGAGAAAGCTTTTGACATTGTTGACTGGAATACACTTCCAAATTCTGAAGTCAACAGGGGGTAAAATACAGGGTAGCAGACCGCAGTTATTAGACTCTATGGGAATGAAAGGAAAGCATTAGTTGGGAAGGGAGTAAGACATGGTTGTAGCCTTTCTCCGATGTTATTCAAATTGTACATCGAGCAGGCGGTGAAGGAAAGCAAGGGAAAAGTTGGAATAGGGATTAAAGTTCAGGGTGAAGAAATAAAGACATTGTATTTTGCTGATGACATTGTAATTCTGTCAGAGAGAGCAAAGGACCTGGAAGAGCAGTTGAATGGATTGGAGGGTGTGTTGAAGAGAGCGTATAAAATGAACATTAACAAGACCAAAACAAAGATAATAGAATGCAGTCTTAGAAAATGTTCAAGGGCTTCAATCTAAAGGGGATACATGAAAGAATCATTTTACCGCAAATAAAGTATTTGATTTCAATATAAGGGCTAGGAAATATTAATATTCTTTAATGCCGTCATCTTACCCGTCTTTCCTCTACTTATATCTAAAAGGAGATGGTAATTATAACAAATTGCATGACAAATCGCTTTTGGGAAAAATCATTAAAAAAACTGTCAGTGTTGAAATACATCATATGCACCAGCTCCACTTGTCCTGCTGTGTCATTTATTCATGTTTTGTACGTAGCACGTATTCTACATATTCAGAACTTTAGTTTCTCATTCCTTCGGAAACAATAGGTTGTGCCTGAAGCATTTGAATTGTTCACACACGCGGGACGCGCCTCAGCTCCATAATGTTTGTTATGATAATGTTTACTTTAATATTGTGTATTAACACTGCTCTTCATTTTCTGCATCTTCTTCCGTGACCACACACTACCCAATTTCTCTTTACAATGTAAAACTGAACAACTCCAACACTGTGCTGAACTGTGACATTGCAAACGTCGTGTGGAACACCGAGTGTCTGAAATTCATTTGTTCCTATGCGCTCGCACGAAAACACTCAACAAATTCTTCCTGAACAGAATTCGTTCTTGTTTGCAATTAATAAGTCTAATATTGCATAATATAATTGATTAAATTAATAAATAGTTCTGTAAACAACAATTAAACGAAATCTTGAAAAAAATTCTTGGACATTGTATACACAAACCTGTTATTTATATCTCTTTTCCGCCACAGCTCATGACGCTAACCACATCGCTTCTCCGTTTTCTTAAGAAGAAATAACAATGAATATCGGATATTACACATATATGAAATTAACAAGACAGAACTAGAAACGTTAAGAAACAAAAATGCCGTAGAAAATTCGGGAAGTAGTTGGATGCGTACCGAATCAACTTACTACCAATGCTTCGCGGCTTATGACGCTACCAACCACGTTACAGCCCCACTATCTTAAACGCGCCTAATAAGTAATACTGACTGAAATATTCGCAGCTACAATATGTTTTAATTTGTTATTTAGCTGTGGCCGGCCGCGGTGGCCGAGGGGACTAAGGCGCTCCAGTCATGGTCTTCACGGCCACTACGGTCGGGGGTTCGAATCCCCCATCGGGCATGGATATTTGTGCCGTCCTAGTTCGTAAGTAGTTTGTAAGTTTAGGAACTGATGACCCCGTAGTTAAGTCCCATAGACTATTAAAAAAAAAATTAGCTGTGACATAACAAAGGCACTCCTTTGATAGAATGCCGTTGTTCCGTAACACAGGAACAATATTATTTCACAGTAAACAAATTATGACACTAACAAACGTTAAATACGATAGCCTTTAAATCTATCAGTAATGTAATTTATCACGAAGTTCAGTTTGCAACATGGCGGCTGAAAAGTCTCTTGAAAAGAATGTCGCATGTCAAGGGCCACGTTTCACCCCACGAAGCAAAAATGTGACATGCCAAATCCTTCGTTTCACGGTTTGCATGGTAGTGAAACGCAGAATTTCACGCTGTAAAGTCACCAGTTCCTCGTCCGCGTGCGCTTTCACGTCCCGTGAGAGTACGGAATCTGAGTGGATGTCTAGTCCTACATGGTGTGTAGTTCCCAAAGAGTTCGCCTTCGATCTAGATGGTGCCAAACTTTATGATCACTGTGGCACGTCATTTTACAGTCGATGTTCATAGTTCAATTGTAGCCCTTTATAGCTCACGGTAGCAACACTAAATGTGGGCCTTTGCGATCGCCTTTAGACAGCTCTAAATGGAAATGAAAATAATGGCTTTACCGTTCATTTGGCACGAAAATTGAATATATGAATTTGTAGAGGAGAACATTCAACAGCGCTACCTTATTACCTCGTATATACCTCGTTTCAGAAATATTGGCCAAAGTAACTGTAATTTAACACTGTATGACTTTAACGTGTTCCCACTTTTTAGGCCGTGCTGATTAACCGATCAGCACCAAACTTTATAGACGTAATTGTTGGTCGCCAGCGACCAGAAACTCAGTTTTTCTTTTTTTTCAAATATTTAGCACAAAAAATAGGTTAGTAATACTAAAAATAGGTCGTTTGTGATGGCCTTTTGGCAGCAGGAAATTTAATTCCAAATCACCCCCTAACCGTTCATCTGAGACGAAAATTGTATAAACGTATTTGTAGAGGAGAACGTTCGTTATAACTTTGCTCTGCTATGTTATTCCAATAAATCGCACCGTTTCAGAGATATTGCAAAAATAACGGCGATTTGTCTCTGTCACTTGATTTTACGTTCGCCACTACGGGCAAAGAAAATAGAAAAGTGACCAAACTACCACGGCAAGACTGGTGATAATATTTTAACGCAAAATGACAATGAAAATATGGGAGAGATATTAAAATTACAGTCGAAAACGGTAAAAATTAAAGAAAATGCAAGTTTTTCGAAACTAAACTGAAATATCAAATAATTTTGGCTGTTTGTTAAAATGCGGTATGAGTGAATATTTCGTGTTCAGTGCATAGATATTATCACAACAGTAGAGTCGCAATTACATCGTCTATAATTTTTTTATTATCTACATTTTTGTCCGAAATGTTTGCGAAGAAGCATAGAACTACACGAAAACCCCAAAGTCGGCTGTAAAACGCGCTATTGTTTTTGTCCTGGAATGTCTAAGAAATCCATTTTGTAAAAACTACCCTTTAGGCCAGGCTGTTCCAAGAGGCTACTCCACGAGCCGGAACGCACGCGAGCACTCTCTGCCCCAGCTGCGGTGGTGGGGCTAGCTGGCGTCAGGCACGCCAGTACTTGGTGGCCAAAAGTATACTAGAGCGTTCGTGTCGTTCTCGCTCATTTGTAGCTGTGACTACTACAAAAAAGGCTCGTGGTCAAAGTCCAGTGCCTGCTACTTTAGAGCTAGTCCACGCAGTACTGTTGCGAGCAGCTGTTGTAGTGGGACGGATTACTGTCTCCGCTACATATCTCATGTCAGCTCAGTTTGTGCAGGATAACTTACTTATATTTCTGTTCTTAAATGATTTTTATGTAAATGTTTAATATTACATGATTCTTAAAGAAGTTTTTTGTATGTCTTTTTATGTTTCATGTGCTGTGGAGCGATTCAACCTTCGATGCCGATTCCAAGGAGTAAATATCCGGTCGACGGCCACGAGGCAAGAAGATGTTGATCTCTGCGGTTTTCGTCGCAAGAGTTGACATTATTATCTAAGTTTCATGTTAAAACAACACATTTTAAAAGTCAGTTCCCTTTCGTCTGTCAATGACTACATATAGCAATAAATGTTATCGTGTTTAAACTTGACGAAAGTGTCAGAGTACATCATTTATGAAAAATTATTTTACGATAAGTAATATATTTATGAAACGAGGAGAATATTTAATTTAAATATTCTTCAATCTGAAGGAAGATTTTTTATGAATTTTTATTGGTGGAAAAGTTACGTCAAGAAGACTTCGATAAATGTTTCTTTTGTAACTTTGATTAATCGATCACACACATTGATCGATAACCAATGAAGAAATATTATTTTTTATCTGTGGCTATAGCAACGACCACAAACTGAAGAATTTCTTTTGACCGTCTTATATATGAGAGAACTTATAAATATTTTAACAAGAGTGACTGTTAAAAACTTCTTCCATCGGCGCAAGAATCTGATTTTGAAATATTGCAACGAATAAGATTTTACATGAACATATTTTATTTTATTTTTATATAAATTTTTATGGGCGAGTGGACACCTCAAGGATTACGAAGTCTAAAACGGCCACATTCAACCATAATCATACAAGACGAATGCTTTTGAAGATAAGGTTTTAGCACACGTTCCGCCGTACGAATAGGTCGTTCCGCCGCACTGTTCTCTGCTGCTGTTGTTGTTGTTGTTAGGTTGTTTAGGGGGGACAAAACTACAATGGTCATCAGTCCCCCTGTTCTCTGCAATGAAGAGAATAAAGAACAAGGAAACTTCATTTCTTCAGATCCCTACAATGAACAGTATGCGAAGCATAGCTGCAGCAAACAAAATAACAACTGATATATGTTCACTTGTGACACTAAAAAAAAAAAAAAAAAAATGTAAAGGACAAAAAAAGTCAATAAATCTTTTGTACAAACGTTACTCGTCAATTTGTTCTGATTGTCACTTCCGCATAGCGGGCTCATGGTGTTACTTTTTGTCGTCTTAAATTAGTAATTCTGACTTATTACACACAGAAAAAAAAACGAAAAAACCACACCTCTTTTCTTTGCTTGTGTATCTCATAATTTTTATGAGGAAAAAAATATGTTCCGTATTTTCTGGCACTGTCTCCCTAAATTTAAAACGTTAGTATTTGTGCCATTTCTTGTGATAAATGCTGCATTGACCGTTATGCCACTTATTGTTGCCACTATTTAGCGAGTTACTATAATGTGATCATTTAAAACAGGCGTCGTTTGGTTCAAATGTTCAAATGATTGTTAAGCTTAAGGGACTTAACTGCGGGGTCATCAGTCCCTAAACTTACAAACTACTTATGAACTACCTTATACTAAAGACAGCACAAACATCCATGCCCGAGGAGTTCAAACCCCCGACCGTAGCGGCCGTGTAGACTGTGACTGACGCGCCACAGACCGGTCGGCCACTGCGGCCGGCCGTCGTTTGATAAGTGTAATTATTGGCAATGGTGTGTTACTAATTTGCTTGAAGTAAGCTAAACGCAAAAGTACCATTCCTTTGAACTTAAATAAAATACATACTTTTCTCGTAGAAAGGCATTAGTTATGAAGTTCATTGTAAAATTCATATTGCCGTATTTACGATTAATATGGTGGAAACTGGAATGGAGTTTAGCATGATAAACAATCATAATCTGTCTTCTTTTAAACTTTAAACGTCATTTCAGTAATTTTCTACATCAAGAATAGACACATTGTCACGGCCTGCTGGCGGATTACACATGCTAATTCTGGCCCACGGGCCATCTAGATTTTTGTTTTATGAGTCTAGATCAATGGTTCCCAAACTTTTTTATCTCGTAGATCCTTTGACAACTTTTCTACCTGTGTAGCCCCCCTGCCTTTTAAGTACTTAATTATTTACGAATTTCTAACTTCAAATGTGTTTTCACACCTGATATGGTGCTACTAACTTTAACTGTGAAAAGGTGGATTGAAAAACAAACAAAAAAGGAAAAGAAAGATGTTAAGTATCATACATTTATTGATTTATATGACACAAATGTATATTTAACAAAACTGATAAGTACAGGCTTTTAATGGGAGGAATGTGGCTGCTGCTATTTTAGTAAATTATAAATATTTGATTTCAATTTTGTTAGGTTTAGCCTTAAATCTCCTCTTTCGTGATTTGTAGCCAATGTCTTCTTACTGTAAGAAGACAGACAACTATTTCGGGCGACTACTCACATCGTAGAGAGGTGAAGTTGAAAAATTCCGTGATCTGACTGCTCTTTCAAATGTAATAAACGACTTAAATTATGTGCATTAGGAAATGCTACACGAAATGCAGAAAAACGGAAGAAGCCCACATTCACCAAATACACAATACGTTAATATATCCCTTGATGAATGACGAAACATTTGCTGAACCTTCATGTGCAGCGTCCGATACTCGTCCCACTCCTCGGAGAAGGGCAAGAGTTAGTACTTTATGTAGTGTAGCTATGAAAATAATAAAGTAGCTGATGATATCTTAATTGAAAAGTATGCTCAAATTCCTCTTTGGAGATTTGCATTTATAAAAATGTAATATTATGTCTGTTGAGATACATGTGGACGTCTAGATTTACTTATGTTGCAATGCTTTACAAGATAGAATATATACGTCATAATTGTCTTTTCAACCCTGCCCCCCCCCCCAAAAAAAAGAGAGAGAAAAAGAAAGAAAGAAAAATCTCAATACAGGCCTGCAGCAGGAGGCCGAAAATACAGTATTCGTCCACTCTCTCGCTTAGCCAATGGAGTGAACAGTGACATACAAAGGATCATGCTTCAGCATTGCGAGAATAATTCTGAATTTTGGTTGCGACCTTCCTAAATGTGAATCACTATCGTAGGCCCCTATTTTCAACAAACAGACCACTAAATTATTTTTCCGCTGACGTGTAGCCCTTTCAGCTTGGAATGGACCCCTGGGGGTCTATAAGGTCAACTTTGGGAATCACTGGTGTCGATGAATCACATCCGTCTCCTGACATATCACGCCAATAAATTATGCCACATAATTCGCGTTACTAAGTTCATTATGTGTCCACCACATTTCATATGTTACTATTTACGTAACCTATAATGATATTGTCACGATCATCTATAAAATATTTCCACTTTTTAACCGATTTCGGCGTATCTTGCAGTCATCAACAGAACTAAAAACACAACGAAGAGCACGGATAAAAATGCACCAGCATCGCTAATGTCAGCAAACCCTTAAAAATCTTATTTTGTAAACACAGTCTAGTCTCGTGTTTACATGTCAATGGAAAAGCCATTGCCTAAATCGGCTATAGTACCCATCGCGTGGTAGAGTGATAGCTGAACTTATATTATACCTTCAAAACTGCTAAGAAATTTGTTATCTACTGTCTCCAGTTAATCGTTGAGCACATTTTTCTTTGATGTTTTAAATGTTTATATATCTGCAAACTTACTGAATTTTTTAATTCTTTCTTTCCATTAGGAGCTTCATGCAAGATCATCAAGCCCAGACAAGTGACTTGGATTTCACGTTTGTTCATCCCTATGTTTTCTCCAAAGATAGTTTTATTATGGCATGCTTTCGAAACCTAGCAAAAAATTATCTATCTGTTTGCCCACATAAAACCCTTTACAATTGCCGCATTGTTGTTTGTATGCCCTTTATTTTCCATATTTATCTTCAAGATGTTCAAATGTTTTTGAAGCTTAAGGGACTTAACTGCGGGGTCTTCAGTCCCTAAACTAACAAATTACTTATAAACTGACTTATACTAAAGACATCACAAAAATCAATGCCCGAGGGAAATTCGAGCCCCCGACGGGGAACAGCATCGATCTTCGTAGCATAGCGCTCCGCCGCGGCTATTTATCTTCGTTTATCCCAAATTTGTGGGGCAATTCTCTTTGTAGCTTGTTTGTTGAGCAAAAGACCACTTTATTTGTAGTTTTACGAAAGTTTCTATTTTGTTGGAGACGGGGACGTTAGATTTAATTGAGACACATTTCATGTTATTATGAGTCTCCACTTTATCCTTGTTCTGTCTACTTCGCTTTACCTTGCTGTACAATTCATCAATTAATGTAGCACTACAGCCGTTCTACTGACAATAAATCTCACCAACCCAATTTCATTGTCAATACCTTACCTGCTTCAGCGCGAGATTTACAAGCCCATGCAGGATCAAATAAAGATATGCCCTTTTACATCTAGATGGATGCGACGAATTAGCAATTAGCAACATGTCAATAAAAGTTTCCTATAAATCTGAATTGTATGTTTTCTCAGTGATTTAACTATCGCCAGATCCAGAAAGTTTAGACAATTATTGGTTACAATCTCTACCGCGAATTGCGTACTTTTATGCATGTCGAAAAACTGTTCAAATGATTGTAAATCTATGGGACCAAACTACTTGGCCATCAGTCCCTAGTCTTACAAACTACTTAAACTAAGTTAAACTAATCTAAAGACAACGCACGCATGGTGCCAAAATGAAGATAAGAAAAAATTAATGAAAAGACTCGGAGATCATATGGCACAGAAATCGTCTAAAAGAAAACACAAGGTGTCGACTGCAGGTTGGCCATTTCCTGTCAATTCAAATAAAATACCACATTCAGACGACACCAAATTCTCGTAGCACACATTAATATACCGAAAATGGGATTACGAAGGGGTTCGGAGTGCCAACCAGCCTGAATGTGGTTTTTAGACGCTTTTCCACATTCTCCTACGTGAATACCGGGCTGGTCCCCAAGTCCCCCCTCATTTACACGAGTCGCAAACATTTCTTAACACTTTAGACTTGCACACACATACAGCACTATACGCAGACATTTGGGGTACACATTTCCTCCCGGAGGGCATGGAGTGGCAGCAGGAAGGGCATCCGGCCACCCTGTAAATATTAACCGATGCCAAATCCGCGCTTAACACAGAGCCGACTCTGCATGTGAGGGAAAATGGTCAGAGAGAGACTGATGTTAAGACACCGAAGATCATGAGATGGGTGGAGAGGGAGAAAGGGGGAGAAGGTGGTGGAAAAACACAGTCGATTTAAATCACACACAGCCTCGGATGCAGTTTGGCCGTTCGCTGTTCGTTTTTAAAAACCACACTTGTAAAATGTGGATCTAGCACCAACACAGAAATATGACACAGAATGAGAGGACTGGGAGCTACGGGTTGAGGTGGAGGTAAAAGGGCGGGAGGAGAAGCGAAGGGAGGGGCCACAGTGCCCTGGGGAGGAAAAGCGAGGTAGGATGTCCCAGGCAGCCTGAAGGGGTGAGCGAGCGGAGGGATACCAGATGGATAGGGGGAGAGAGGAGTGGGTAGGAGAGGCTGGAGGGATGGGGCCCTTTGAGAGGGATAGGTGGAGGATCACAGTTAGTAGGAAGGATAAATGTCAGGTCGGAGAGCATCATTCCGTAAGGGGAGGGTGCGGAAGTTGCCACGGGAGAGAATACGGAGGGTGGACACAGTGAAGTAGGCACGGCAGTGAACCAGGATCCGTGAGGAGTGGATCGGATGGGTTCTTTCCGGGAAAGGTAGCGGAGGTGGGGATGTTTTAAAATGTTTCTATAGCTTATGGGACTAAACTACGGGGTTATCAATCCCTAAACTTACAAACTAGTTACGAAGTAGCTAATACTAAGGACGGAACAAACATCCATGCCCGAGGGGGATTCGAACCCCCGACCGTAGTGGCCGTGCAGACCGTGACTGGAGCGCTTCAGTCCCCTCGGCCACCGCGGCCGGCCGAGACGGTGGTGTTAAATGAAGAGAACAAGGTGGGGAAAGGGGATGAAATAATAGTGTGGAGGATGGGGGATAAAGGGGAACACGAAAGGCGAGGCGGAGTGAATGGCGTTCGAGGATCTCAAGAGATTTGTAGAAGGGTGGGGGACGGAGATCCAAGCAGGATGGGCTACACAAGGGATGGGGCGGATGAAGGATTTGTTGTTGTAAAGAACTGTGGAAGGCTGAACACTCAGAGTGCGGCCAACGAGGAGTTTCAGAAGGCTAAGACGGGAGCGATCTTTATCTTGGATAGTGCTGAGGTGGGGAGTCAAAGAGATAACTATCTATGTTAATCCTAGGTGTTGAAGGCTGAGGGTAAGGCGGATGTCGTCGACCATGTAGAGTGAGGTAGAAGTCTTGCGGACGAAAGGAAGGGCGGTTCGACCTACAATGATTGAGTGGGTTTCGGTGGGATTGATAGAGAGGAGCCACTGGTTACACCAATTGGCAAAGAGTTCTAAGTGTTGCTGGAGGAGACGACTGGACTGGGCGAGGGTGGTTTTGTGTCCCAGCCGCGTCGCCGATTTTGTGTCTCGTTTCCGTCGTAGGTGTCGGTGGCCGAGTAGAAAGACCAACACAGGAATAAAGGCTGCACGCTTGTGCAGGTAGGAGGTGACCAGCCAGTGGGACAGCAGAAACTAGAAACACTAGAGTAAATTAGAACGAGATATATATTTCTTAGACACTTAGTAATACTTAACTTTTACATAGCCTAGTACTGCAAAATGCTGATACATAGTTGAGCTGGAGGCCTGCCTAGTGCCTGTCCGACAGCGAAGTCTTCACTGGTGCCTATCTGATTCCGAATTGTTAGCTGTTTTCTATCTCAGTCCCAAGTGAACAATGTCGTTCAGTGGTGGCCACGAGCAGAGTTGTATCAGAGGGCGCTCGTGGCTGACGTCGTAAGAACGCCGCGCCGTGCATGGCTGCGCGCGGCGAAAGTAGGTGGCGCGCACTTTGTTCTTGTGCGACACCACAGGTGGGAGCCAAGGTGATGACACGTAGAGCTAATAAACCTATAAGTGTAGTTTCACTGTACCACTAAATATGAGAGGGAAGCGATGGGTGGTGTTACTCGTCACTGCTTGTCCCTGGGCTCCCCTGGCCTGACTGCTCCCCGCAGCGGCCGGTCACGACCACTGGCGCGCGCACACACACGCGCGCGCGCCCGCTAACGACCGCTGCCCCCGCGTTAAGTAATTTGCCGGGCTGCCCGGCGCCGCCCCATCACCTCGGCGAGCGGCGGCGGACGCGGCAGCCGAGGGCGCGGAGTCGCGCGGCCCGGCAATCCCATCAGGCGCGCCTGCTGCGAAATTGGCGGGGCTCCAACCCCCCGCCTCCCGCGCCGCGCATCTCTCACGGGAATTGATTTATCTGCCGCGCCGCCGAGGCGGGGGCAGGGGCGGGGGCGGATTCGTCCGTCTGCCCGAGCCAGAGCTGAGAGAGAGAGGGTAAACATCGCGGGGCGCTGCATTTTGTAATCACGCGCGCAGACACGTCTCGCCGACACCCGCGCCTGCAGCCGCAATCACTTTCGCGATGATGAGGGGACAACTGGCTGCGTTTCTGCTCCGTCGAGTTGGGTGTATTAGGCACGTTTTACCCTCTCTCTCTTCCTCTTCCTTGCTATCTCTCTCTCTCTTTATCTTTCTTTCATACAAGCAAACAGACTACACACAATTTCCTGCCTTTTGTGAGACGTGGTGGCCATATTTGTGCACTTGGAAATGCGATTAATTTTACTGTCTTTATCACAAATGAAAATTTTTAAAGCCTAACGCTTTTCGACATACACTGCCCTGCACAAGTTCGGAAACACCATGCTGCCCCCTCAGGGGGCTCACGGTTCTATCGTGAGTACGTGCGTGGCGAGCACGGGGCCTGAGCTAATGCAGTCTTCCTTCCTTCTTTACCTCCTGGACTGCATTTACTTTCCCTGTCTCCTCCTTTCCTATCCTCACTTCTTCTCCTCCACTGCCGGCCGCGGTGGGCGATGGGAATGAGGCGCTCCAGTCACGGTCTGCACGGCCACTACGGTCGGGGGTTCGAATCCCCCTCGGGCATGGATATTTGTGCCGTCATTAGTATAAGGTAGTTGATAAGTAGTTTCTAAGTTTAGGAACTGATGACCCCATAGTTAAGTCCTATAAGCTTAACAAACACTTGAACATTTTCCCCCTCCACTCCGGTGGACTGATAACTTCAGTAGTTTAGTCCCCCTATCCCAACCAAACATCGCAACCCAACACCATGCTCCGTATTTGACGGCACAAGATGGAATTGCCGCGGTAGATTAGCCGTGCGCGCTGGGGCGCCGTGCTGCGGGGCGCGCAGTCGTTCGCCGTCAGAGGTTCAAGTACCCCCTCAGGCATGGGTGTTTGTGTTGTCTGTAGGTTAGGTTACCTTAGTTTAAGTGGTTTGTAAGCGACAGACTAATAATCATACAGTTGAGTCCGATAGATATACAAACATTTTAACATTTTTTGAAGATGGAGTTGATCTGTACATATTTTCTCTTCCAGTTATTCTACGACACTGTTGAGGATTTATTTACACATACTTTGACATCATTGTATTTCCTGTTTGGTGGATAATGTTTTAATCAAACGGACGGCGTCGCGATGAGAAGTCCATTACCTCCAGTTATGGCAATCCTGATTATGGAGCACTTTGAAGACATCGCCTTGGACATGGCACCTGTAAAGCGTAGCTGTTTTCATCAGTACGTTGACGACACGTTCTTTGTCTGGCCTCATGGACGTGAAAAACTGGGTGAATTCTTCGACCACATGAATAGCATCCATGACCAGATCAAGTTCACACTGCAGGTGGAGACGGAGTGTACCTTACCGTTTCTTAACGTCCTCGTCAGACGTAAAGCAAATGGAGGTCTCAGCCATGGTGTTTTCAGAAAACCCACCCACATCGACCGCTTTATGCAAGCCTCAACCATCATCATCCATCGCAGAAACAGTCTGTTTTAAAACCTTAGTACACCGAGCGGAAGCAGTATCAGACACTGAAAACCTGCTAAAGGAACTGAGCCACCTACGGAAAGTTTTTGGGGACCACGGCTACAGCAACTGCCAGACTACGAAAGCTATTTTTCCGAAGACACACAGGCAGAAGTCCCCGAGGAGGACGAAAAGAAACTTGCATTTTCACCATTTTGTGCCTCAGTCACTGGAAAGATTAACCAACTCCTTAAGTGACACAAAATAGACTCGGTTTTCCTGCGTCCTTCAAAAATACGTCAGCTAATGAGACCTGTTAAGTATGATGTAGGCCTAAGAACTCCAGGAGTATAAAAAATACCTCGTGCTTGTGGACAATTTTACATAGGACAAACAGTACGTACTATTGAACAGCGCTGTGTGGAACACGAAAGATGCTATATTTTACGTTATACCGAAAAGACAGCAGTTGTGGAGCATTCAGTTGAAAACAGACATCGTATTGCGTTTGAGCCTTTGAGGAGACATCCATAATTACAAGAACGAATAGTTTCTTGGATAGTGTAATAAAAGAGGCGATTGAGATCAAAATGGCTGTCAATGCTCTTAACAGAGACGGCGGCTTGCAGCTGAGTACGGCTTGGAACCTGGTTGAAAGATAAAGCGGCTGCGGCAAGCACGCGACCAAAACATTGCCTTTTATGGTCATGGCGCGGAGCAGTGCAGCTACATAAGGTCAACAGCAGCAATCATTCGATAGTCAACCACTTGATAATGGCCGAGGAGATCTCGGCCGAAACGTCGTGGATAGTTAACCACATGACTCGGCTGGAAATCCGAGAACATTTTATCAACTAATAGAAAGTCCCAAGAGACCTAGGTAGAAACTGTCTTTCTTGATTTTCGGAACGTGTGAGATACTGTTCCACACCGTTGCCTTATGAACAAATTACATACCCACTGTCAGCTGTGCTGTGTTACTGCATAGAAAATTTTCTAGCTAACATGTTATTCTCAGGCGAGAGAAGTTTTCTGGTTTGCCCAGTGCCGTTTTAAGCCATGTAGTGGCCCCAGGGCACACAATGGAGCCCCTGAGCACAATGTGTATAGGGCGCTAAGAAAAAGGCACAACTGACTTCACTGTTAAGAATCACATAAATAAAATACAAACGATTAATTCTCCAAATTTTACTTACTTTCAAACTAATTAAAATAATGAAAAGATGAGGCAGTCAGTTCCATGCAAACCAGTGTTTTCAACCTTTTCGAATATCTGTCTCACTTACAGGTAAAAATATTCTAATGACCCACGCCCCTTTCACGAACCATAACAAAACTCTCTTATTTTAATGGAAACAACTTTAATGTTCCTTATTTGGTACAACTTTCTTTCAAATTGTTGGACGAATTTCTGTCTGTATTTTCAGGAATACAACACATTATCCTATTTTACTGATTTCCGACAGAAAAAAATATTTTTTTAACTAGCGTTTCGCATTTTAGGCAAAACTCAGAAGCGAATTATGCTTACAAGGAAAGATTCCACTCTGTAGACAATTTGTAAAGGATGTTTTTTCTCAAATTTTTCAAAATCACTTATTATATCATTTTCTTTTGCCTATCGATTGATCACTTAAAACATTATTCAGGCTTTGTCCTTATACACCATTAACATCGCGTAGTATGAAACAATCATCTAATCGATTCATAATTATTATTACGCAAAGAACTTTCATTTTTAACATTAAATAAATGTCACTTAGGCACACATTTTTGTATTATGAACCATTAGTTGTTTTATGGTGCAAGTACTTCCTCTTGACTGCAACCCCCCCCCCCCCCCCGACCAAGACTTCGTAACCTCCCTGGAGGATGCGACCCACAGGTTGAAAAACACTCATGTCAAGGATTATTGGAAACGTCCATATAGGTTCTGATAGGATTAAATTTCTTTGGATGGAGTAATGCAACACAAGTTGATCAAATAAATTGAATAAAACCAAGCACCTCTTCTCATATTGGATGTTGAAACACTTCAAAAAACCACCTGCCATGGTTTAACCCTTTACCGGAATCGTTGTTTTCATGAACATAACTGGAATCGTGGGTCCATAAGGACCCTTGAATGAAAAAGTCAGATAATCCCTATAAAAGGTAAAATTAATACCTAAATTCATAAGGAATAAATTAAAACTAACTTTATTTTAAATATAAATCAACTTGTAAATTTTACATTGTGTTATTTTTTGTCCTTAAGACCTAGGTCCCACATTTCAAAATAATTTTAGTACGTTACTGTGGCATGCTAAATCATTACAAAAATAGATTAAAAAACCCACATACTCTATTAGGCTTTATCGTAGCTTCCCCCAAACATAAATAGGGGCTCTTTGTGACATCAATCGGAAACAAAAATAATGACAAAGAAACATGGAACTGTCCCTAATGTTGCCAATATCGGGACCTAGTTGGAGGACGGGAAGACGAATTAAATAGATTTTACCTCGAAATTATGTACTACCTGTCAACTTGATATCTCCATCAACTGAATCATTTGAATCAGAATAAATATCTTGTGTATTTTCATCGTCACTTATTTTCTCTCCATCACAAGGTTGAAAATCACTTAAAGAATCTGTGCCTGAAAAATTTTCGTCTAATAACAGTTCACAGATTTCTTTTTCAGTGAGAGCGCACTGCATTGCACTAAAACGCTTCATCCCATCGGGGTTCGGATACCTACTGCTAGTCTTTTTCTGATTCTTCGGCGACGTGAACATCGATTATGATGACACTGATGATGAGAAACACACAACACCCAGTCTCCTGCTGGGAATCGAATCCAGGAAACACTGCCTAAACAAAAGCTCTGAGCGCCGTCGTCTTACGTCACAGAGGATAACGCGTTGCTGAATCGATGGTCACCGCAGTGCATCGGCGTTTACATGCTCGATACTACTGTGATGGCCCATAACCACATATCGCTCGGGTTGAAATCCGATGTGCGAACTGGTCATGTAACTGCACCTTCTAGTTCCTCGACCAGGGAAGAAGGAATGAAATGTGCCCGGGCGTTAACGGTGAAGTGAGCTGCAGCCACATAACCTTCAACCAGCGGGAGAGGCAGTCACCCGCAGGAGATGCCGATGGTCTTGCTGGTTAGGCGTCTTGGAAGAGCGAATGGGCAAAACATGGACTTTAATTATCTCGGCGCACACATTCCTCCTGTATTGATGCTGATAATTCGTTGACACTATACCATGGATGTTCTCCATACTATGCCACAGTCACTGCTATAAGAGTTCAAGTACCACTCCGCTTAAATGTAGCCTCATATGTGAATAGGGTGCATGACACAATCACGGAATCGTCGTTGCCTGGTAAACGAATCATTGACTGAACTGCTCCTGTTGTGGAACGTCTGTTGCTGGTAAAGTCTTATACAAGCTATAATTGATAATGGTCGTAACAATTGTGCTGGTTATTTTCGTCTGGCGTACCCTGTACTGATGCTACACCTCCCTAGTAATGACAAATGTCACCTTCCATCTACATCCGCATACACCAAGATAAATACTCTGCGAGTCATATTGGCAGAGGATTCGTCGAACCGCTTTTATGATATTTCACTACAGTAACATTCTCTAATAGTTCGCGGGAAAAAGGAACACCTAAATCTTTCAGTTTTCGATCTGATTTCACTTATTTTATTCTGATGATTATGTCTTCCTATGTAGGTGGGTGCTAAAAATATATACGCATTCGGAAGTGAAAGTTGGTGAAAGAAATTTCGCAAATAGATTTCGTAGCAAAGAATAAGACCTTTCTTTTAATGATTTCCATCCTAACTCGAGCATCACTTCCGTAACAGTCTCTTCGCTATATCGCGCTAATAACAAACGAGCTGCCCTACTCTGAATTTTCTCTAAATCTTCCGTCAGTCCCACTAGGTGGATATCCTACAGTGCGCACCAATACTCTAAAATAGGACGCACAAGCGTGGTGTAGGTAGTTTCCATAGTAGAACTGATGCATCTTCCAAGTGTTCTGCCAATGAAAAGTAGCTTTGATTCGCCTTCTCTGCTATATTTTCTATTTGTTCTTCGGCATTTAAGTAGTTCATAATTGTTACTCCTAAGTATTACTTGAATTTATGGCCTGTAGATTTTACTGATTTATAGTGTAAATGAAATTTAACGGATATCTTTTAGTGGTCATATGGATGACTTCACACTTTTCATTATTAAGCATCAATTTGCCAAGTTTTGCACCAAGTAGATATTTTATCTAAATCTTCTGGTGACTTTACCAAGCGATAAATAACTGCATCATCCGCAAACAGTCTAGGAGAGCTACAAATTTTCTCCTAAATCGTTTATAACAATAAGGAACAGTAGGCGCCCTATAACACTTCCCTGTAGAACGCCAGATATCACTTCTGTTCTACTCTATGTCTTTCCGACAGTTACAAGGTCCTTTCTGACAAGAAATCACGAATCGAATCGCACAAGTGGCGATGTTCTATAAGCACGCAATTTGTTTAAAAAATGTTCAAATGTTTGTATAGCTTATCGGACTTAACTACGGGGTCATCAGTCCCTAAGCTTACAAACTACTTATGAACTACCTAAGACTAAGGACGGCACAAGTATCCATGCCCGAGGGGGAATTCGAACCCCTGACCGTAGTGGCCGTGCAGACCGTGACTGGAGCGCCTTAGTCCCCTCGGTCACCGCGATTTGTTTAGAAGACGCTTGTGAGATACAGTGTAAAAATCCTTTCGGTAATCTGAAAATATGGGATCGATTTGATATCCCTTGTCGATAACACTCATCACTTCATGTGTTTTACAAGAACAATACTTCCTCAGTCTGTGTTGACTATGTGTCAATAGGTTGTTCTCTTCGAGGTAGTTCATAGTATTTGAGGAAAGTATATGTTCTAAAATCCTGCTACAAATTGAAGTCAATGATATGGGCCTGTACTTCTGCAGATCTTTCCTATTGCCTCTCTTGAATATTGGAGTGATATATGAAACTTTCCAGTCTTTAGGTACGGTGTTAAACACGATTTTCTCCTACTCTAGTGTCCGAAATTTTGCTACCAGTCCTTCATGATTTCCTGCTTCGATAAACGACCGTGACTTAGATAAACGACGTAACATTATTATGAACACTGGAAACTTTGTGTGGTTTCCGCGGGGACTGGTCTCCCGATAAAATCTTGCTGCCCGCCGCCCTTTGCCATTTGCCTCTCCGCAAGAAATCAACACGTCCCCAAGCTCTTAATTCGAATACTTTACAAAGCTGTATCACATTCACTACGAGATGAGTCAGTAAGAGAAGTGAATCGGACAAATTACCGATTACTGTGGCGATAGAGGATGCTAGGACATAATCTACAAGTAACAAGAGGAAACTATGCATAACTGTATGTGTAGCTGCAATATACAACACATATTGAACTGCAGTCTTTGTAACAAAGGAATAAATAGTCTCTAAAATGGAAAGCATGCATTTTCACATATTATTCATTAGAAAATTTCTGTTCCTATCCTGCCATCGATCAATCAAATGTTCAAATGTTTTTATATCTCTTGGATCGAACTGCTATAGTAATCTAACTTACACTAAGGGAAACACACAGACTCATGCCCGCGGGAGGACCCGAATTTCCGGCGGGAGCGATCGCCCAGTCAGTAACGTGGTACCTTATACCACAACCATCAATCCTTAGAGTTTGTACACAATGCATAAATTTTAACTTTATAAGGGTTTTGTCTTGAAACACCTGTTAAATATAATTATAAAGTACTAGCTGAAAACCCGGAGGTATTTACTTATTTATTCAAGTCTTGAGTGAGGACTTGTCCTATCCCTTCTCTCTCTCTCTCTCTCCATCTTGTTTCTAAAAACATGTTTTATTTATGGGAGAATATATAACAAACAAAGCTGTATTGTATAATGAACAAAATTATAAGTGCAGTATCCAAGTAATCAAAATGTAAATCATATGTAACATTCATACATTCATTTTATTCACAAGTTTAGTATAATAATATTTCTTGTGACTTGTCCAGGATCTAATATGAATAATTTCTTTAGTGAGCCCACCCCATGAGAAAGTGACATAAAATTGTCTGTGTGAGAAACATGGGAATGTCAAATCCACTCCACAGATTCAATAGATTGGCGTGTGATATATTAATCGTAACAGAAAATGCAAAACTCACTGGGAACTGTAGTCTCAGGAAGTTAAAAGCTAGAGCTGTCGGAAATAATGGGTATTCGTTGGATGTACACTGTTTCCTTGTCTTCCTTTCCTTGTAGCTCTAAAGAGTCTATTGCTTTCACCTGCAGCTGTGAGCGCTTCACAGTTATAAGTTGGTTCAAAGTTGTCAACAGTACTGTAATCTTTCAAGAATTTTCTTAAGCTTATTGGATTACAGGAGTGTTTTAGTGGTAAATACGTATATGTATCAATACGTAGTACATGATGTCAGGTTTTTACACATCGCAGTATATATCATCTCACATTTATAGAATTATATATTCTATAATTGTGTAATTTTACAGTTATATATTCCTTTGTATAAGTGCTGTATGTCGGTAATTTCTGTTGCTAACAGAGTTAGTTGTAAGGAAGTAATAGATTAAAACCTGATGCGTGATTTGGTGGTTTTCCATTAAAGTTAAACAGTAACTTTAATGGAAAACCACCAAATCACGCATCAGGTTTTAATCCTTTAATGGAAAACCACCAAATAATGCATTCGGTTTTAATCCTGTTTTGTTTATCTTCTTATCTTTGTTTATCTTCTTATATCTACTGTGAAACAATTTCGAAATTATATTCAGCTTTATGTTTGTGTACTGTCTGTAAATTTCCTCCGACTACAATTTTTATAAACTGTAACGTCTTACCGAATGCCGTGGTTTTAGTCCACGAACAACGGAAAAGTAGTAAGCGAGGAACTTTTTTCCTTTCATAATATTGCTATGGTTGTCAGTGAGAAAGAGTTCAATAAAGGTTTGATATTATGTTTAAATTGATACAGGTCGTTACATAAGTAGTTTGTAAGCCTAGGGACTGATAACCAGAGTAGGTAAGGCCCATATATTTACAAACAAGGACATAAACAAACGTAATTCACGCCAAATACATAGAAAAATAAAGCCCCTGTATTGTAGGACTGCGCTATTTAAGAACAGTCACTGGAAGCAGCTACTTCCATAAAATATCTATATGTAGGTATAACGCCAGATGCCAGCTTATTTGGATGCTCGTATTGGAAAACTCATAGTGATACGCTATTTGACACCATATGATGATCGTCCATTTTTATGAAACAACTATGCCGATTATATCGATTTTAAACATCAAACTAGAATTATTCATTGCAATATTTACGTCCCTTGAAAGTTTATGTAATGTAACTGTTGTGTGTATGTGCGTTATTTTTGAATGTCTCTTTTGTTTTGGGGCTGCTCTTTAAAAACTGATGTACGATGTAGGTTCAGACATACAGGGTGTTTCACTAAGTGTTTTTGCCTCTGTAACTTATAAAATAATAGGTGACGGAAAATTTTTATGCGGTAGGTCAACACAAGAAATGTTACACTTTCTGCGGAGCTATGAACATAGTTTATTGTATCATTTTCCAAAGAGTTACAGCACAAAGATATAATTGTTTTAAATAAATGGAACAATAGTTTTTCTATCGTGCATTGGATTCGTTGAAACCAGCTGTGTCCAAATCAATTTAATCTACATTCCTATCACTGTTAGTTTGGGAGCTACAACCCTTCAAAGTTTCAGGCGCAGATACCACAAATGCTGCGCATAGTGCAATGCTCCTTCTAAATGTGGTGCGGCAGAGTTGTAACGTCGCCGGTGTCACGGAGCGATGCGCTGTTAAGACTGCCGACTGTCGCCGCACACGGCCGTATACCCGACAGTTGGAGTCACACAAACAACCGGGGCTCAATATACCACAGTTACTGACATCGGATGACGATGCTATACACGAACAACGAGTACGTTGACATGTTGCTGATGCTCGGCGAGTGCCGACACGTTGCCACAGAAGCAGCCACGGCGTATGCCGTGATATATCCTAGACGAAGAGCCCCGGCAGCCATTACGTTCTTACGTGCCGAACGACGGCTTCGGGAAACAGGCAGCTTGGTAATGCGCCTCAGTAACAGACGAAGACCTGCAAGAATGAGGAGACGGAGGAGTTTGTTTTAGGTGCACTACACCACGATCCTCATGTCAGCTTACGAGCCTTGCTGCAGTCGCTGGTGTCAGTCTCACATCTGTGTGGCGTATAGTACACGGCAACAAGTTTCACCCATACCGCCTGTCACTGACCCAGGAGCTGCATGGGAACGATTTCCGTGCAAGAGTGACATTCTGTGAGTGGGCCATGCGTAATTTCACGCTGGGGTCTTTACAAAGTGTTATGTTCTCTGATGAGTCCACGTTCACAAATTATGGTGCAGTGAATCGCCATAACATGCACTACTGGGCAACAGACAATCCTCGGTGGGTACGACCTGTCGACCGTCAACGTAGGTGGCCTATTAACGTGTGGTGTGGAATCCTTGGGGATGAAATCATCGGTCCACACTACTTCCCAAGTACACTAACAGGTGAGTTATATCACGCTTTTATAGCCGATAGTTTGGGTGGTCTCCTTGAACATGTGTGTCTACACACGAGAGTCCATATGTGGATGCAGCACAATGGGCACCCAGCCCATTCTGCGCGTGCTGTTGTGGAAGAACTAAACAACAGGTTTGCAGGAAGATGGTTGGGGCGCCATGGTCCTCATTCATGGCACGCAAAATCGCCGATTTAACACCAGTAGATTTAATTTTGTGGGGATATCTAAAGGATCGTGTTTATGTCACTGAGCCCACATCCCCAGATGATCTAAAACGCCGCATCGAGGACGCTTGTCGCTCCGTCACACCGGCGATGTTACATCTCGTCCCCAGATCCTTTCGACGGCGCATTGCATTATGAATTGAGGAACATGGACACACATTTGAACATCTCATGTAAATCAACTTCCCACCGCCATAACATCCATCACCCAACACACAGCCATGTATTATGTACAGCGTGTGGTATGTGCCCCTGAAACTTTGAAGAGTTGTAGTTCAAATGTTCAAATGTTTGTTAAGCTTATGGGACTTAACTACAGGGTCATCAGTCCCTAAACTTACAAACTACTTATGAACTACTTACGAACTAGGACGGCACAGATATCCATGCCCGAGGGGGGATTCGAACCCCCGACCGTAGTGGCCGTGCTGACCGTGACTGGAGCGCCTCAGTCACCTCGGCCACCGCGGCCGGCGAAGAGTTGTAGCTTAGGGTGGGCCGAAAAATGAGACTTTTTGAGTATAGAGTTGTAATAGGGCTCAAAAGTTGCGTATTTGTGTGCTGATTAACGAAAAAATAATTTAAAAAATCTAACTTAATATCTTCAGTTCGCGCAAAGGGCTTAAAATTTCTAAAAAAAAAAAAAAAAACGATAAATATATAGAATTTCTGAAAGGTCATATAAAAATATATCTTTCAGTACCACGTCCTAATAGGACTCGAAAACTACGTATCCATGTATAATTTAACATAAAAATATTTTTGATAGTCCTAGCTTATGTAATCAGTTCGCGCTAAAGACCTTAACTATCGAAATATGACAACATTTCTAAATGTTCCGAATGTTACGGAAATTTGCTAATATCTCGTATTCATATCTATGTTTTAAATATGTTAGGTTTTATTTCTTGTGATTTGATTATTTAAAGAGATAACATCATAACTTTGCAGCTCTTAGCCCATTTCACCAGCAAATTTGGTTAAATGACCCAGAAGTCACCACGAGGAGGTGGCTGCAATTCGAGTTCCACCCACACCCTGCTCAACCACTCAACCGCCCAAGGAGGTCATACTAATTATATATTCATATTTACAATATATACATTTATTTACATTTTATACCTTTATTTGCATACTAGTCAAAGATATAGTTGGCTTGAATTCTGATTTATGTCCAAATTTTGGCATTATTGATCTTAACAGCAGAGTCGTCCTAATGAATCCATCTCTGCTATCTTGCCCACATACTTTTTCTGCAGCCTCTGTTACTATTTTTACACATCTTCCTACAGCCTGAGTGTGGCACTTTCGAGCCCTATTACAACTTAAAAATTCACTTTTTTCGGCCCACCCTATTGTAGCTCCCAAGCTACAGTGATAGGAATGTAGTTTAAACTGATTTGGACGCAGCTGGTCGTCACGATTCCATTGCACGATAGAAAAAACTATTGTTCCATTTAAAACATTATATCTTTGTGCTGTAACTCTTTGGAAAATGATACAATAAACTATGTTCATAGCTCCGCAGAAAGTGTAACATTTCTTGTGTTCCCTACCCCATTAAAATTTCCCGTCACCTATTATTTTATAAGTTACAGTGGCAAACACACTTAGTGAAACACCCTGTATGTACTATGTAAAACTATCTAAAATTACTGTTATTATTAGGTTAAACTGGAACCTCCTAAGCAGACAGAAGTATTCTGTAAAACTGACAAAGTGAAGGTTTTGCGACACAAATAGGTTGTTCAAATCAAAATAAAATCAAATGTTCGTAATACTGTAGGTCCAAATTACTATAATCATCGGTCCCGAGATTTGCCAACAACTTAAAACTAACTGATGCTAACGACAACACACGCACCCGTGTCCGAGGAAGCACTCGAATCTCCTGCGGGAGTGGCAGCCCAGTTCGTGACATGCATATAAGCGCGTGGCCATTCCTGCGCTGCAGTTTGTTAAACATTTTGTTAAACTTTGAAGTTACATTTCAAGTCAAAAATTTGTAAACTGTTACACTTGAGAAGCACTGCGTTTTACATAATTCACATTTTTTATGTATTATTAATTGGAAGTAACGTAAAATGTGATTGATATTCTAGTAAAAGTGTTTTTGATTCATTTAAGTTGTTATGACTGTAAACCAAGGAAAGTAGTATAGAAAGAAGTAGCATGACTGTCTATGGAACAAGCGAATAAAAGATAGCTGACGACAAGAGAAGTTCCACTGTTCTCTCTGAACAAAATCCAAACAATTCATAAAATTTTACTCTGGTTCTGTGTAAACGGAGCAGCGTAAATGACCAGAAAGAGAAACTGATGAACGTATATTTGCGTTCGTGGCTAGCACTTGTTGCCGACATTTGCCCCATATTTCAGCTAAACGAAAAGGTAAGCAGTTCCAACACATCTTTTTGTATTACTTTTCATTTAATTAATTTGAATTTTTTGTTTTTATTAGAGTGAAAACTGCGTTGCTGTTTTCTCTGTAACGTTCCAGAACAGCACCTCGCTTTGTTTGTGTCTGATTTAGTTAATGTTTCCAGCTTTTAGCAATCTACATTCCCGTTACTCATAAGTTCAGTTTACGAGATTCGTTCTGGTGGAGGGTTTCCGGAACTAAACTATTACAAAATGATTTCAGTAATTAATTTGCTAAGAAAATCAACAATTTGAGTGTTCACATTATAAACGGAACCATAAAATGCTTCGCATAACGTGATATGCTTCTATTGCAAACGTCATGTATTCCTGTCAAGGACGTTGGTCCTTACCGTAAGTTAAGACAGAAATGTATCTGATCGCTTTTACATTCACTTTGTGAATATCGAATATTTGATAAAGTCATTTTACAAACGTGCAGAGATTATTAATCAGCAGCATATCTAAGTAAACCTTTGTTGCTGGGGCAGAATTTAATTAGTATAGCTTAGGATATGAGTGAAAGTTAACGGAAAACTAAGTGTGATGTGTCGTAGGCACATCATTTTGAAGTTGACAGCTGGAAAATAAGAACTTATAATATGTGTTTACAAGTTTTGCCATTACGAAAGCAAAATATTTTGTTTTCTCACGTATCAAGCTGTAAGACTACAAACATTTCTTATTTGCATTCAGTTGCATTAATTATCTGCTCTGTCAAGTTTGGTGCTTCGTTCAGACTGATTGTTTAGCCTTTTTCATTTATCAGTGTTGTTTTGACCTGAGAGTTAATAGAATACGGTTATCGGTGAGGTATGATGAGATAAATAAGAGAGTCGCTGACGGTTAATTCGATAAATTCGACTATTTTTGTCAGTTCCGTGTGTTGATATTGTTGGGAAAAGTATGACATTGGCATAACGCCTACTGAATGTGGTGCATGAAGATAAATGCTACTAACCTGCTTCTAATTATTGGTTAACGGATTAAATTTTACTTAAGGCAGCGGTGGCGTAGTGTGCTAATGTTGTCAACGAAATGTTAGTTTTACGACAATAATTATCATACTCACTGGACAAGGGTGCATATCATGACCTCTAAACCATTAATTATTTATTTCATGGTCAAGACGAAATATTATTTCCCTTATTCAATGTGAGTGAGTAAGCACGCAACATTCATTGCCAACATCAGCAAACTACTGCGCCGCTGCCGGAAGTAAAATTTTTCTGACTGTAATAATTTCCGGATATTGTTACCAAAGAACAAAGAGCCGCAAAGAGCGCTGTGCCCCGCATGTTAGCCACTCTATGAAATTTTAGCTCGTTGGGGCAGACCTAAGCCTTTACACTCACGTCATAATACGACATTAGTATTAACTATGGATTAAACACGCTGTGGATTGTCTAAGTATGGCATTCATTGTATTGAATGATATTAAGTAGAACCAGCAACCAATAAAACCACTTTCTGAAATATCGAAAAGTTGAAAAGTAAAAGAATAAATAGCGTTTCCAAAGAGTAACTAATGTTCCATATTTCGCCAGAGTCGAACATACGAGTCAGTGAATTTCTTCAACATCGCTACTGCAGCGCTGCCAACCGGCGGGTCGTATAAACATACCGCGAAACGATTGAGTAATGAATGTGTATTTGGAGGGAAGCAGCACAGTTGAAATAACTTCAAAGTAATTAAGTAATACATTCATTCTTCGTAGCAGGATTATTGAAGTGTTCATATATGCTTCCGACAGCGCTCTTTATATTGGTAGAAATGTCGAAACTCCTCAACTTTACACTTTATTTTATAGCTAAAACATCAATATAACACACCACATCACTATAAGGGTACATTAACAGAGTCTCCATGAGCATGAACCGAACCATGCGTGAAGTGACTCATGGAGGTCGTCTTAAGGTTGAAAACAAGGAACATGATGCAGTGTATCCTTCATTACAAACACATACAATTCGTCATATCATGGGATATGATTCCTTCCCATTCCTTCCCCAGTTACCTAAGTCTGTCGGGGAGACCGTACTAAACAGCAAGTCATCTCATCAACTGTAGGTCATTTAGAAGATTGAATATCGAAAGGAAAGAACTCTACAGTTAAGCTATCTGCCGAATTTGAAGTCATTTATACCCATAAAATGCAATGTGTTGATGTAGGTGTGATCTTTACAGACTTCAAGACGGCTGGAGCAAGTTTGATGAAATATCCAGGTAATCTTTATAGTAGCGCAGCGGCTGATCTTGTGATATTTGGTAGCGATCCGATCAAGATATTTATTGATCTGAAGTATATAACGCGAAATCACAGTCTATCACAGACAGCCGCGAAACTCTCTAGGGGAAAATTGCAACTGAAGCGATACTAGCGCTCCAAGTGGCCAGTAGGCACTAACAGATGAAAGGTATGATAGAAACTGAGAAACTGCCGTTTTTAATGCTGTTACTATCATATTTTCTAGTCGCTGAACGTTGTTGTGAATTTTGTAATACAAATAAGAAAGCATCATTAAAGTAATACCACTGCTTCTGTTAATGGCAGCCTATTATGACAAATTGTGGGTACAGTGTAATTCCTACAGCTCACAACACCCGAGTTGTATTCATATCGTCTATAACTTTTTGAAATCAGAAATGAATTACAAACTGAAGCGCTGAAGCATAAAAGAAAGTGATTATGATTATGTTCGCGTGCTCGGTACGTACTGAGATGTTGCACGAGTTTTGTTTTAGCGGATTTCAGACACTTCAATGTTTTCAAAAGTACACACCGTTTTACATTGTAGGAGATTAAATTCTACTTCGCCGTAAAAACCCTCTTTTCACCTTGTCCTTGCTTCTGTGCCTTTCGTGTACCTATCATAATTTCTTTTTGCCCCTTGGCAGGTGACAAACTGAATATCTTCAAAAATGTGACGTGCTAATATTAACAGTTTATATGTGGACATATTATTTATTTGTAGCTACGTATTCATTTTATCAAACTAGTAGGTAGATGCCAAAATATATTAGTATACAGGCTTATAATTTCTTGAAACTGAGGTACGAAACTAAGCAGGCTTCACAGAAATAGTTGATTTAACTGCTACTGGAAGCATTCATACATTACTTTTATACAACAGGAATATTATGAAATAGTGGTCAAGTATTTACGATTCTGATTAAGAGCAGAAGTTTCGATGTGAATGAAATGTTAAAGATTTACTTCTATGCCTAGAATTATAACTAAGCACCGTGAACGACTCGTTATTCGTAACATTATTCTGTTGTTTCTGAGTATCCTTTGCAAATGAGACATTTCCGAATTATAGTTTTGATAATTCCTACAATTTATAGCGCCACAAAAGGTCGTAAATACGAAATTATTTTGAATGTGCTGCTTCCCTCCAAATACACATTCATTAGTCAATCGTTTCACGGTATGTTTATACGACCCAGACGCTTGGCAGCGCTGCAGTCGCGATGTTGCAGGAATTCACTGGAAGTTTCGTGAATCTTATGTTTGACTCTGGCGAAATATGGAACAGTAGTTACTCTTTGGATAAGCTGTTTATTCTTTCACACTTCAACTATACGCTATACTTATACAATCCATAGTTACATACTAATATCGCATTATGACGTGTGCGTAAAGGCTTAGGTCTGCCATAATGTGCTAAAATTTCATAGAGTGGCTAACATGCAAGGTACAGCGCTCTTGCGGCAACCTGTGTAAACTCCACCGGCATACTTACCGTGCTCAGTACATTTGAGAACCCTCTGCCAGGCACTTAAATGTGATTTGGAGAGTATCTATGTAGATAAGAGGAGTCTGTCTATCGTATGTTGCTGTTGAGTTTGAGCTACTGTATTTAGTGTTTATTGCATTTATTGTCTAATTTCGGTACAATTTTTGCTGCTGAAATATGCCTGAAGTGTGTTCAACATTTAAATGTACAAATCTAAGTGATACAGGAAGTACGTCGTGCAAGAACACCAAATGTTTTGCTTTTGTTTGATATCAGTTTACCTATACTCACACAACATTCCTGAGTAATGTCACTTAAGGGCCCCAAGTGTGAACCTGCAGATGACCTATTCTACATCAAAAAATGCTCAGTTTTCTACCTAGTGTTGATGAATTTTTTAGATGTCTCTTCTTCTGTTGCCCCTGTGGTTGACGACACCACACTCTTGAGTGTCTACACTTTCTTTAAAAATATTCTCGTTGTTGTTGACAATACTTGACCGAGCACGGTTGACATGTGACCAGTGCAATGTGTTGAAGCAGTAGTAACAACAGGAAATTTTTCACGTTTATATGACTGTGTTCTTTGCAACAAATATGTACGTATTTCAGCGTAGAAACTAAGCAATTTATTACTGATGCCTTACGTCGGTGTGGTTTCCTTTTCTGACAGCTGGATCAAGCGCATTTTTATTGCAGTATTCTTCGTCTTTGTATTCAAATTTCGTGTAACAAACGTTACTTGTTGCAGCATGGCATCAAGGAAAGGTATTAACGACACTTTATATCAATGTGGAATCCTTTTGTGACAGCTGACGAAGGCGCATAACCGCAGTTTTTTGTTGTCACCTTCGCCTTTTCCACTCAAATTTCGTCCACCACAGTTCAGAACCAAACCCTTTGACAGCAGTTTTACAAGTTTGTGGACTTAATACGTTCAGTACACACCAGATAAGTAAATATTTAGATTATCCATTACGGATATTTCAGAGCCCGTGACTTCGTAAAAGCAGTTTGTTACAACACATTTAACAACAGATGCAATGTCATTGTCATGATTATTCGTCATGACAATTACTGTTCCCTGTACGTTTCGCAGCTTGTTTAGACCGTGTACTGATATTATAATCAACAGAAGTATTATCAAAGCGGCACTTTTGTTGTTATTGCAAACCTCAGCTAACTGCTATACTTCGAACTGCATATGTATCACTGGCAGGTTCGTGAGATTTAATTCCCATTTTTAGTAGATATACTATCGTGCTTGTCAATTCGCAACTTCGATAAAGTCAGACGGAACTTTATGCATATCCTTAACCAATGGTCAATCCTTGTTTAAAACGAAGTACTGTAAATAGGCAAAATTCTCTAGCGGGTGAGGCACACCAGCTGTCATCCTATACCAAAAATAACATGGCGGGCGCCAGTTCAAATTTCCTCAAACATGTCGGACCTGTCGCTACTCTATGAAATTTAAGCTGTTTGGTCTGTCCCTTGGAACGACAGTAGCGCCCCTAGCGGAGAAACATTATCGTAGCAGCACTGTCAACACACGATCTTCTACTTCCATCAAGCAGAAGATATTTGGTTACAGTAATTATTGCTACCTGTGCAAAGCCAGGATGGATCGCTAGTTAAAGATGAATCTGTATTGCAGGCATGAGAGCACTGAGAATTAAATCAGTAATGGGTAGTGAGTTTTTCGAAATTATCATCGCATGGTTAAAATGAAGAGAAATGAGCCACGTCGCTTAAAATCAACTTGATTTGTGGGACTGCCTGTTGACCACGGTTCATTACACATAAGCCTCCACTTGGAGAGTTTTGTGGTGTCTTTGGCTCAGTTATAACTTCTTCTTCGGATTTTATTCCTTGTTAAACGTTGATTAAGCATGTTAGTGGTAGAGGATGGCCTGATACCTTTCTATATTTACATACATTAGGAGAATGCAAGCATATGGTGCGTGGTGAATGGTGTCTCACATCTCTATTAGTCGTTTACCTTGCTGTCTACTCACAAATACGCTACGGTACGAGCCTTAATTGCTTATTCTGAAGGGCGTCGCCTTTCCTCCAAAGATATCCACTTGAAATTCCAAAGCATATCTGTCCTTTGCGCATGTTGGCATATGGTGTAAGAAAATCAGGCGATGCTGAAGGAAACAGATTAGAAAACGATGCAATAAAAGCTGTAGACGAGTTTTCTTAATGAGCAGCAAAATAATATACTATGGTCACAGTACAGATGATATCAAAGGGCTATGAGAAGAAAAGCATTTCTGAAGAAGACAAAATTTTTGACATATAATATTAATTTACTTAGATTATCCCGGATATTTATAGAACCTGCGATTGTTAATTTCAATGTGATTTAAGAAAAATGCAACCAGTCACTTTGATATGAAATGATACTGTTATAGTCCATTAAACGGTCTTTGAACCTTTTCATGTTCACCTTCAGGTGGTGCATGTCTTACAGCTTCATTTTAAGAATGATGTTGGGTGCTGCCTCTGTGGTGGGAAGATAAAAAATGCATTAATAGTTCGACTTGCACCTTGGTTAGGTTGTGTTTTCTATCTGGAAATTTACGTGAAATTTGTTCATTAACTTATTGCGACTGTATGGCCGGTTCATTATAATTAATTTCCATTTCACGTGTCTCCTAGTGATTAGATAACAGTACCACATCATTCGCTTTTTCATTGTTGATCTCTATACTACACTGTCAATACCACTTCACCAGCGACCAACATGTGGTTTTTCAACTGATGTTATTTACAAACGCCTTCCTTCGAAGATATAACACTCATTGTACAGGTAAGTTTGTTTTGTTTGCGTATGATACAATCGATCAGTTAGCAAATAGTTTCGCTAATATTAAAGTGCAAAAGTGAATAATAAATTATGTCTCTATTGTTTGAATAGGTTTTTAGTCTTGCTGTGTATGTATATTTTCTGTTAAAAGGACAAGAATATAATTCATATTAATGCTTACATTTATTCATAGACAAGTGTGTCCTAGAATATTACTAAAGACTAGGTTCGGTTTATTGTGTTTAAATGACAGTAGGTAAATGGTTATTCTATTATTCCAAAATAGAAGGAATAGGTAGTTATATGTATATAAAGTAATTATGGATTTGTTCTTTGGTAGTATTTTGACCTTCTCAGAAGCATATTAAAAAGTTGTCATAAGTGATGGGAGATATGGCGTTTGGTGAATTAGTTGCTTTACATTAATAAATTCTCGAAATTTTGGAGGAACAATTTTTTTTAGTTCAGTCCGATCATTAAGCAGGTTTCTGGATGCTTAATTTGTGTTGATGAGTATCTCAATTTCTTAAAGAAGGTCAGGTTTCATACCTTTGTTGGAAAAATGGAGTATTTGGAAGTTCTTTGTAATATTGTCTTCAGAATGGCCCTACTGGGCAAGGTGTGTGGCAAATCTGGATTTGTTTAAGTTATTAAGACAGGAGTGCGTCCATATGTTCTTTCAATCTTGTGAAGCTTCTTCCAGTTTGACAAATACAGACGCTTGGACGTGAATTGTAAGTCTGTAGACACCTGGTTTTTGATAATTTTGCATGTTTGTTTTTGTTTTGTGTATGATTTTACTTTGTATTTTCTTGTTTATGTCATGCATCTTAATGAGGTTGGCAATTTGGTGTGAAACCTTTACTTCGAAAGGTAGGATTATAGAGATGGTTCTTTTGTCTGTGTGTGTCTGTTAACGAAGTGGTTATTTTGTTTTTGTTGTTTGAATAAATTTATCTATGATATCAGGATTGTGTCCATTGCTGAAGGCAACTGATTTTTATCATGTTTGTTTCCTTTTGACTTTCATTACTATGAAGAATGCTTTTTTATTCTGGTCTGGGTGACAAGAAGAATTATGAATGGAAACATTTGTTGCAGTTGGTTTCCTGAAGATTATGAACTTGTGTTTTTGGTACTTAATATTTTTATTTTATTTTATTTATTTGTTTATTTATTTTGAGATTTTTAGATCAAGATAGTTAATTCCACCTGGTGTTTCATGTTCAACAGCGAATTGTATTTTGGGATAGAATTTATTAAGCTCGGCAACTAGGTTGTTTATTTCTGTTGTTCCATTGAACATGATAAGAGTGTGAGCAATATAGATTTTGAAATAGGGCAGCTAATCTTTCAGATGAGTTTGGGATTTAAATAACTTGTTTTCAAGCTGGTTGATATATATGTTTGCTAGCAATCCTGCAAGACTACTACCCATTGCTAGACCATCTTCTTGAATATTAAACTTATTGTTGAACAGAAAGTAGTTGTGTGATAATATAAGTTCCAAAATCTGTCTGATTTCAGCTCTACTCATTGTACCATGTTTCAATAGGTTTTGTCTTACTTTGTTGATTGTTTGTCAGGAATGTTTGTGTATAGGTTGACTATGTCAAAATGCAAATTTAGCTGTGGCTGGAATGGGGATGTATTTTATATATTGATGAAGTCATAACTTCTTAACAGAGAAGTTATTTTCAAAAACATATGCCTTTTGGATAATATGACGAAATTTCTGGTGATTTTATAGCTTGGGCTATAGTTTGAGTTTACGTCTGGCATATCAGACAATTAGGTTTGTGGACCTTAGGTTGTGATCTCAATTTAAGTGTACATTGGATTACTTCAGCTTTTGTCAAAAGAAAGTTGCAATTTTTAAGCAGATTTTTTTTTATTTTGTCTTGGAATTTGGTAGTGTGATCAAGTTCTCTTTCTTTTATATTATTTTTGAAGAATTCATGGGTTTTGTTCACATAATCTGATTCATATAAGACAACAGTTGTTCTGCCCTTTCTGATCGGACTACCAGGGCATAGTGAGTTGAAAGATTTTGGTTTACGGCTTGCGGTGTCCTTTGTCCATTATTCATACAATTGTACATTTTACTCTAGACTATATTTCTCCTGATGATGCTGTTTGCCTTATGGGCTATGGCATTTTGTTCACCGTGCTTTAACTTAGCAGTTGCATATGATATTTTAGTACTCACTATTAACTCTGATATTTTTATTGAGTGTAGGGGCAATGTTGTGCTTCAGGCCTTTGTTTAAAAATTTTACTTCACTTTTCTTGAAAAAGATATCTGTGGTATTTACCACTCTGTCAAACGCCAGGAAATCCTTTCCGGATGCCATCAGTCTGGAGAGTAACACTGTACAGAAGTAAAACGTAGATGATAAGGAGTTCAGAGAGAAAGATTATAGAATTCTTCAAATTTATTGCTACCAGATAATGCTGAAGATTAGATTGGTAGATCGCGTAGCTAATGAGGAGGTACTAATATGAATTGGGGGATATTTCTGGCATATAGTAGGTCACATTCCATATTCTAACACATCAAGGAAATGTCAATTTAGCATTGGAAGGAAGTGTGTGAGATAAAAATCACAGCCCGATGAACAAAGACAGTAAGCAGGTCCTAAAGGATTTAGGATGTCGTTCTCATTCAGAGAAGAGAAGGCTTTCACAGGATAGATTAGCGTGGAGAGCGGCATCAAATCATTCTTTGGACTGAAAACCACAACAGATCGAATCTAGCAGTATTGTTAACATAAATGTTTTTAAATTGTACCGGTGCAACATATTGAACTTCAGAGTAATATTTTTTAGCAAGAGTAAAGCATACCGTGTAGTTAAAATCTACTATTGTTCCTTACGGTCGCCAGTATGTTTTTGATAGTTATGGCCATAGGAGACGCAAATATTAATTTCATGAAGTTCAAAACGATTGTTAAGAAAGGTTGCACTAACCATAAATTAATTCATCCGTACCGGATTCCATAATTAGAATACCTGGAACGTCGTCACAATCTTTGTTTCTTAATTTCACAGAATGAAAGTTATCATAAACTAATATACTTCTACATATATAATCGAACTCCGATTTATGAAAAAAATTCATAAATAAATAAAAAAAAAAAAAGTTCATGTTTTCCCCTTACAACGTGTATGATTGAAACCCAGAATAACGTATTTTTCAAACAGACGCACGTACAATCCTCTCATTCCATTCTTCATATCCTTATTTAAATTAAATAATGAGATCCATAATGTTTAGTTATTTATTTGCACTAAATATTTTTCAATCATACTCGTTGTATGGAACCATATCTACAAGACCCTTCAAACTATTACGTTGATCCAACCTAATGAGGATGCTAAATACTCGAGCAGTACCCAATGATGTGCCGCTTTAGTACTACGTGCGCTGTCCCTTTTACAGATGAACGAAACTTTACTTAATACTATCCTATCAAAATAGACTAAAGTCTTTGCCCATTTCCAGCGTTATAAGACAAAATGAATTCTGATACCTCACTTGTGTGCCTCACAGGACGTTAGTGTAACTCTAATGTACCATATGACATATTCTACATCCAAGAGGATTCCCTCAATTCGGATCTACTGGAACGAAAAGTACATCTAATCTAATCTAATCTAAACTCACTTGCCAAGTTTGTTCAGTATCTCTGCTCACTGAGAACAATAAACAATGGACTGTCTTATGTTTGTGTGCGCGATTATGGAAGGCGATATTCGGCGGCTACTTTTCACAAAAGGCCACTTTTGTGAGTACTCTGACGTTGCTAACAGGAACAGACTTCCATTTATTTATATTCCGTTCAAAATTGTGCTCGGGACTTTTTAGTGCATACAGTCTGAAAAAGGCATTATTGTGAATGTTACTTTTACAGCTGTCTTTGTTACCAGTCGTTAGTAACAAGTGCTTGTAACTTTGTTGTCTTTTTGTTTACGAATTACGGAAAGTGAATATCAAAATGTTCAAATGTTTGTTTAGTCTATGGGACTTAACTACGGGGTCATCAGTCCCTAAACTTACAAACTACTTATGAACTACTTACGAACTATGACGGCACAAATATCCATACCCGAGGGGGGATTCGAACCCCCGACCGTAGTAGCCGTCTATGGGACTTAACTACGGGGTCATCAGTCCCTAAACTTACAAACTACTTATGAACTACTTACGAACTAGGACGGCACAAATATCCATGCCCGAGGGGGGATTCGAACCCCCGACCGTAGTAGCCGTGCAGATCGTGACTGGAGCGCCTTAGTCCCCTCGACCACCGCGGCCGGCGGAAAGTGAATATGGTTCAGGGGTAGCTACAATTTTACCCTCCAGATTAATATCATCACTGACATTGCAAATAAGGAAAATAAAAATGTGTGAATCCACTAACGTGTTAATAACCAAACATGAAATTATGTGGTCCAACAATAACTGGCTTGGGAATGGAAGTGATAAATTCTCCAAATAAATCAAAGTTAACCATTCGCCTTCCCTATTAATATCCTTACGCGTTAGTTCAATTTCATATAGTTTTTTTAACGTTACGCCTAGATATTTGATCCAGGTGACTATCTGAGGCAACATATTACTATTGCTACGAGGGATGTTGAAATGAAAAGGTACGAAACGACACTGTGGGTATGATTGATGTCGTTATTCAAAAGTAATCACCAGAGGCGTGAGCACAACTATCCCACTCTTTAACGAGCCGAAGGATTCCCTGTTCTCAGAATTCCTGTGGCTGTGACAACACCCAGTCCTCTACTGTGTGTAACGATACATAATTGTTTTGAAATTTTTAACTAATCTTTTGTTTTGTAGTTAAAGAAAGAAATATACTCCAACGCACAGTATTTCTGTTATTGATGCGTTTTTCAGGTTGAATGTGTTATGAAGATTAGTATAAAATTCCACTTAAGGCATTAATCGGGGCATGTTGTGTTTTGTTTACTATTCAGGCGAAGTATTTCAAAGATTCACATGTTTTCCGATCGATATCTTATTATTAACATTTTTTATGATTAAGAGTAATTGTATTCACAAAATACTTGGAATGACTCACTTTAACACAAATAATTCTATTTAGGTCTTTATGAATCGTAACATGTTAAACCCCTGAGCTTTATGTGTCACATGATGTGACGTATTTATGACTATGACGTAAAATATGTTATATATAGGTAAACAGGTACAGCGAACACTGTCTGTGTGTGTTGTTATAAAGTTTATACGCTGAACTGATAGAACCAGTGAATAAGTGGCAGATTTATTTCGTCAGTATAATGATATGAACTTTTTAAATACTGTGATAATGGCCTCAGCGAGTAAGAGTATTGCTATGTGGAGGGATGTCTATATTCAAAAGCTACGCTACGTGAGCTAAACTAGCAAGGTATATTTTACATAAGTCAAATGGGTGACGCGCCAATGCTGTGAGCGGTTGCCTGATGTCAACATTCAATATGAAGACTATTTTTGACTTAGTAACGGAGGTAATATCTCAGTGAGACTGCTTGAAAGGAAGTCAATTTAAAATTGTAAATTGGGCCAAAAAATAAGATACTTTTGATTTGTGTACTATTTGTGTGTAAATAAAAGTTGTTTGTCTTCTGAGGAACATTTATGACTGCAGTGTAGACAGAAGAACCTAGTAGTTTTATCTCGATTTACAAAAAATTATTAACAGTTGACTTTTTGTGAGTGTTTACAATTCTATTTGAACGAAGTGTTCAGCTTACACGCTGAGATATTTCACGTGCCCTTCATTTCGTCTTCCGAGTTGAAGCGCTACCCTTTGAGCAGACCAAACAGATAGAAGTCACAGGGCAACATTTCCAGGCTGTATGGCGGATGTTCAAGGTGCTTCCATTTGAACTGGGGAGGAACACTTTGTGTGACCCTGGAGACGTGCAGACACACGTTATCATGGAGCAGAATCACTCCTTCCGTGAGCAGCCCAGGCTGTTTGCTCTTAATGGACTGGCGTGGGTTACGGTATGTGGAACAATACACGTCAATATTAATACGTTTTTCCGCCCTCGAGGAATTCGATGAATATCCGACCTCGGAAGTCGGAAAAACGGTGAACATCACCTTGTATGCTGCGGGCACGTTAGCCCAAAGCGGTATATTCGAATTGAAACCGTTTTGGTTATTAAGATGTTTCGTACCACTTTATTTGAACATCCCTCGTATATTCGAGTATTATGGTGTTTTTCAGCCCCCCCCCCTCCCCTGGATTGATTGTGTACTACATCTTCTTGCGATTTGTATTAGCCTTGTGAAATGTGCGAAATGTAACTTAATCCGGTAACCCAGGCGAGACGTGTATATCTGCCCGATATTCACATAGTATAAAAATTGTGGTCTGAGATGCAGTGGCGTGTATATTGCGAAAAGAATTATCATTAGCACGATATGGAAGTTTCACTAAAGGTAACTGAATGACTCCTAGAATGAGTCTGCGGAGAACAATGAGAAGGAACGGAAAGAAAGGGAAGTGAGAAGTGGTGTAGGAAGGTATGTTGAAGAACTGATGTGATAATTGTACGTCTTATGCGCAGACTCATTTTTGGTCCAAGTGTGAATATTTGTGTGTAAGTGAAATGACGCTGTCGCGGCGGAGTGAAAAGTTTGGAAGAGGTGTCAGCTGGGTCGGAGGGACTTTATTTTATTTATTTATATTTGTTTCCTTTCTTAAGGGACCAAACTGTTGACATTAGGGGTCCCTAGACTTAAACATTACGTAACGTAATTTATGTTGTGGACAAATTATGCACACATACCCATGCCCGAAGCATGAATCGAACCTCCGGCGGAAGCGGCCGTGCAAATCATGACATTGCGCCTCAGACCGTGAGGCTCGGAGTGATTGTTGTCTTTGTAGAATCTTATTGGCTGTATAGACCGACAATATTAAATATTGGTGATGAAGAAGGAGTGTCGTTGAAGTGAAAAGCATTTGTATTGAGAAGGACAGTCAAATGAGGGAGTCAAGGAGTAGCGCATGATTTTCAAGGGTGGAGTGTCGTTGAACTGAAAAGCATTTGTAATGAGAAGGACAGTCAAATGAGGGAATCAAGGAGTAGCGCATGATTTTCAAGGGTGGTGTGTCGTTGAACTGAAAAGCATTTGTATTGAGAAGGACAGTCAAATGAGGGAATCAAGGAGTAGCGCATGATTTTCAAGGGTGGAGTGTCGTTGAACTGAAAAGCATTTGTATTGAGAAGGACAGTCAAATGAGGGAATCAAGGAGTAGCGCATGATTTTCAAGGGTGGAGTGTCGTTGAACTGAAAAGCATTTGTAATGAGAAGGACAGTCAAATGAGGGAATCAAGGAGTAGTGCATGATTTTCAAGGGTGGTGTGTCGTTGAACTGAAAAGCATTTGTATTGAGAAGGACAGTCAAATGAGGGAATCAAGGAGTAGCGCATGATTTTCAAGGGTGGTGTGTCGTTGAACTGAAAAGCATTTGTATTGAGAAGGACAGTCAAATGAGGGAATCAAGGAGTAGCGCATGATTTTCAAGGGTGGTGTGTCGTTGAACTGAAAAGCATTTGTATTGAGAAGGACAGTCAAATGAGGGAATCAAGGAGTAGCGCATGATTTTCAAGGGTGGTGTGTCGTTGAACTGAAAAGCATTTGTATTGAGAAGGACAGTCAAATGAGGGAATCAAGGAGTAGTGCATGATTTTCAAGGGTGGTGTGTCGTTGAACTGAAAAGCATTTGTATTGAGAAGGACAGTCAAATGAGGGAATCAAGGAGTAGCACATGATTTTCAAGGGTGGTGTGTCGTTGAACTGAAAAGCATTTGTATTGAGAAGGACAGTCAAATGAGGGAATCAAGGAGTAGCGCATGATTTTCAAGGGTGGTGTGTCGTTGAACTGAAAAGCATTTGTATTGAGAAGGACAGTCAAATGAGGGAATCAAGGAGTAGCGCATGATTTTCAAGGGTGGTGTGTCGTTGAACTGAAAAGCATTTGTATTGAGAAGGACAGTCAAATGAGGGAATCAAGGAGTAGTGCATGATTTTCAAGGGTGGTGTGTCGTTGAACTGAAAAGCATTTGTATTGAGAAGGACAGTCAAATGAGGGAATCAAGGAGTAGCGCATGATTTTCAAGGGTGGTGTGTCGTTGAACTGAAAAGCATTTGTATTGAGAAGGACAGTCAAATGAGGGAATCAAGGAGTAGTGCATGATTTTCAAGGGTGGTGTGTCGTTGAACTGAAAAGCATTTGTATTGAGAAGGACAGTCAAATGAGGGAATCAAGGAGTAGTGCATGATTTTCAAGGGTGGTGTGTCGTTGAACTGAAAAGCATTTGTATTGAGAAGGACAGTCAAATGAGGGAATCAAGGAGTAGCGCATGATTTTCAAGGGTGGTGTGTCGTTGAACTGAAAAGCATTTGTATTGAGAAGGACAGTCAAATGAGGGAATCAAGGAGTAGTGCATGATTTTCAAGGGTGGTGTGTCGTTGAACTGAAAAGCATTTGTATTGAGAAGGACAGTCAAATGAGGGAATCAAGGAGTAGCGCATGATTTTCACGGGTGGTGTGTCGTTGAACTGAAAAGCATTTGTATTGAGAAGGACAGTCAAATGAGGGAATCAAGGAGTAGTGCATGATTTTCAAGGGTGGTGTGTCGTTGAACTGAAAAGCATTTGTATTGAGAAGGACAGTCAAATGAGGGAATCAAGGAGTAGTGCATGATTTTCAAGGGTGGTGTGTCGTTGAACTGAAAAGCATTTGTATTGAGAAGGACAGTCAAATGAGGGAATCAAGGAGTAGCGCATGATTTTCAAGGGTGGTGTGTCGTTGAACTGAAAAGCATTTGTATTGAGAAGGACAGTCAAATGAGGGAATCAAGGAGTAGCGCATGATTTTCAAGGGTGGTGTGTCGTTGAACTGAAAAGCATTTGTATTGAGAAGGACAGTCAAATGAGGGAATCAAGGAGTAGCGCATGATTTTCAAGGGTGGTGTGTCGTTGAACTGAAAAGCATTTGTATTGAGAAGGACAGTCAAATGAGGGAATCAAGGAGTAGCGCATGATTTTCAAGGGTGGTGTGTCGTTGAACTGAAAAGCATTTGTATTGAGAAGGACAGTCAAATGAGGGAATCAAGGAGTAGTGCATGATTTTCAAGGGTGGTGTGTCGTTGAACTGAAAAGCATTTGTATTGAGAAGGACAGTCAAATGAGGGAATCAAGGAGTAGCGCATGATTTTCAAGGGTGGTGTGTCGTTGAACTGAAAAGCATTTGTATTGAGAAGGACAGTCAAATGAGGGAATCAAGGAGTAGCGCATGATTTTCAAGGGTGGTGTGTCGTTGAACTGAAAAGCATTTGTATTGAGAAGGACAGTCAAATGAGGGAATCAAGGAGTAGCGCATGATTTTCAAGGGTTTGTAGGGAGTGAGTGTCATCAGAAAGAGTGGAAATTCCGGTAACGCTTTGCACACGGAATAAAATACGTTACAGATATCAAAGATGGCGGAGAACTAAAGTACTTATATTTGCCAAGTTAGCAGCTTTACCCTGTTGTGAGCTTCTTACTAGATGGGTGGGAGGAGGCTGTACAATATTATTCAGCGGTAGACAATATTTACGTTTGTTGGTTAGTTGGGTATTATGTCTATAAAATTAATTGAATTTTCCGTCGGTGCTTGACAGAATATGATAATAATGTCAAAAAAGGAACAACTTCTTGATGTTCTTCAGAACTTATTTTTCCTTCACAAACTCATTTTTTGCATAAATCTAAAGTATACTCTGTTGAGTCACATGACATAATTACTGCTACTGAAACATGTGAAAGAAAAATTACTTCCAGTTTGAAACTAGGTACTACAGTCAGTCTGATGGCCTATTTATGGGTTCTCCACTTAGTCCCATTCTATCTGAGATCTTCATGCATCATGTTGACCAGATTTTCTTACAGAAAAAATCACTGAGATGCAAAATTGGATACTGGTTCAGGTATGTGTATGATGTGCTGTGTTTATGGACTGGTACCAACAGAAACTGGGATACCACTTTAGACCGCGGTAGCCGAGGGGAGTGAGGCGCTCCAGTCACGGACTGCACGCCCACTACGGTCGGGGGTTCGAATCCCCCCTCGGGCATGGATTTTTGTGCCGTCTTTAGTATAAAGTAGTTGATAAGTAGTTTGTAAGTTTAGGGACTGATGACCCCGTAGTTAAGTCCCATAAGCTATACAAACATTTGAACATTTTTTGATAGCATTTTACAACATTTAAATACACAACACTAAAAAATTAAGTTCACTATGGAACTATAAGGATCTTCTATAAACGTTTTATACCTTACTTTAGATATCAGGACAAAGAAACACTAATCAGTATTTTCAGAAAATCTATACTAACAGATACAGTTATCCCTGCTAGCTCCCAGCACTCACACAGCCATAAACATGCAGCTTTCTCTTCCATGGTTCATCGCCTCACATCTGATCCATTACCTAATTCTGCATTTCAAACAGAATTACAAACAATCAATCATATAGCATCTAGTAATGGCTATAACCTTACCCTGATTGACAGTATACTGATTTAAATTTAAAAAAAAATGACAACACTTTTATATGCCGGCCAGCAAGAACAAGTCAGTAGTCTGAAAAACTGGTGTGCCATCCCATATTTAGGCAATTGGTCAAAAGTTAAAATTTCGAAATTACAGATCTGCATTTCACAACAACAATAAAGTTCAAATGTTTGTAGAGCTTATTGGACTTAACGGCGGGGTCATCAGTCCCTAAACCTACGAACTACTTATGAACTAGCTTATACTAAGGACGTCACAAGTAGCCATAACCGAGGGGGATTTCGAACCCCGGACCGTTGTGGCCGTGCAGAACGTCTCTGGCGCGCCGCAGACCGTACGGCCACCGCGATGGCCACAAACAACACTTTAAAGTATTTCTTTAATAGTAAAACAAAATTTAACCCCTAGCACAGAGTGGTGTGTTTAAGATCACGTGCAAACATTGTGGGAAAGTGTATGTTGGTCGGTCTGGCAGGGCTGTAGCTATTAGATTGTCAGAACATGAGAGAAGCTGGAAGTTAAAAAAAGACAGATTCAACCTTTGCTAAACATCTGCTCAGAGAAAATCATGATTACGATGTACACTGTGAAATCCTACAGTCCCTGAAGAAAAGCAGAAAGATGACACTACTGGAAATATTAGAAATCAACAAATATTTGGCTCAGGATGACAGTTTAGTATTAAACGATCAAATCCAGTTCCCCTTTACTCGTCTACTGAAATAAGTTTTAGTTTCAAACTTTCGTTTTCAACAAAAATAATGATGCTAATTTTGATCCTTTACATAGACTTATCATATTTTTATATAAATGTTAATAACTCTCATAAATTTTGGTAATGTACTTTCCTGTGAACTAGTCAATTTTAAATCTTTGTAAATCGTAGCATCCTGGAAATTATGTATACTACAGTCATTTGTCACCTGATGATAGCCTGAGAAGAGGAAAGCCGGTTTGTGACGAATAAATAAGTTTTCAGAAAATTCCTTTTTTGATATTTTTATGTTTATAATTGGTTAGGTGGGCATTGTAGATGACTAAGTATCTCTTTATCTAACCATTCAGCTTCACCTAAGTTTCGGGTAAGCTGTTTGCCTTCAGGAGACATTGCTCAAAGTCAATTAAACAATTTGAGATGCGTCACAGTGTTTGGTAGGATTAGTATGTGGAATAAAGATGGGTTGGAATCAAATAAAACACTTACATATTCAATTTAAATACATTTTTTATTTATTCTAGGTAAGAGAGCATATTGCACCAAAGATTTATCACAATAGTTTGGCATATAAAAATAATGACTGCCACGAAAAGTAAACTTACATACGATTAGTGAATGATTGTTAAGTGCATTTGTGGTGTGCTGTGCGAATCTCTAACGTGCGATCTTTCCGAGAGCACCTTGTTCCATGTCCGGCTATAAAAAGTTCGCCAGTGGAGCAAATCAGAGAATTCTACGTGGTGAAAATTTCATGACTACGGTCGTGCGTTGCTCGCTCCTGTCGTACACTGTACTCCACAGTCGAACAACTACGTCTTCTTTATTGTTACCGTGTACTACCACTAGCTAATACAGATGCATACTTCCTTGTCTACTGAGATCTACTAGACAAAGCAACTTGGTTCTCCTTCCATCGAATTCCGCAGGCAGCGTTTTGCTGTACTATCGACTCCCTCCTGATGTCTCCATTCATACTTTGCAAAGGATACTTCTAAAAGAGGGCGTGCTACGTGCGTAATGCTGATGTCACATTGCGAGGAACTGCTATTCAACTGCTGATAAAATTATGAAGAAAAAACTCAGTAATATTCGTGGTCCCATTTGTGCGAATTTCGCAGTACCAGGCTTAGGAACTCAGGCAGCACAAACAAGAGCGTAGTACCGACAGGGCTGCATGCAAAGCTTTCTCGAAAGATAGACTGGAAATTTACTAAACCAGTTACCAACCAGTAAAGGACTTGACGCAGAAACAAAGACATTTCGCGTACCATTAAGTTTGTTGCGTGTTAAATAATTACATTAAACGCCAGGTGTATTTTACGGTTGAAATTAGGTTCCTTAAAGAAGTATGTATATTACAATCAAGAGTTCTGTTTATATTCGGGTATCAGAAACACTAATAATTCCTATAGCTATTAAATAATTATAAACTCGTGTCTGTCTTTCACTAGTGCAGCCGCATCATCGCTATTCACCACTCGGAGGTGTGCGATGTTCATAAAGAACCTCCGTCAGAAAATATATTTACTTAAAAAAATTTTCACAAGGTGTATTAATATTAGTTTCTTGTTGTACAAGAAATAGTGCTGTTAATAATGAATTACTAATAAACCTCAATGACTTCCAAAACGTTTACTCATCTTAGGATAATCGTTTAACTTAGATTAACAATGGAATTCTTTTAGCAGTCTTTAATAAACTTGCATTACCATGGTATTGACGTTGCTGATGACTTCCTGCTAGGAAAGATAAGATATTTGTCTCTTAATGATTGGAAAATGAAACTGTACTAATAATTGCCTTTTAATTTTTTACGGACTTTGATGTTTCGGAAATTTACAACAGCACTTACGATTGCCCGTTTTATGTAGTAGAGCTACTTTTGTCTCGGAATATTATAGTAGTGTGTAAGTGAAGCAAATGTATGGAACAGAGAATTACGGAAAACTGTGGGATCTGATTATTATCAATTTTCGTTTAGCAAGACGCAAATGAGTACTCTATGAGGAACACCCATGTCGACATGCTTGCAATGTTTTGTAAATGCTGAAAGGTCGTCTGAACAGGAGTGCATACTGAATATGTTGCTACATACTAAAATAATCATTCACTTAATATAAACATTCGTCTGTAAAGTTATAGGTGGCAGAGGTGTACATACATTTCTAACATGATCGCGGTTGTTGTTGCTTTCTGCAATTTTCAATTTCGTTTAATGGGGACGTTCCCGCGAAAGTTTGTCCTTTTCCTTAGAGGTTGAACATTTTGGAAAGCAAGTACGCCTGTATGTTCATTGAATCATAACAGAGGAAATCTTCGATTCATTATAATTGATGCGGGTTCAAGCTTCTAGAAAAATTGCGCGGTAATGTGTTAAAAACGACTCTCTAAGAATAATTAATTTGTTTGCCAACTCTCAGATGTACTCAAGCGTATAAGAAAGAGTTATTTCGAGCACAACCGTGAATTTTAACCTAAAACTTTTATTTTAACAGTCCAGAAGAAGTGCTTAGAAAACTAAGGCAAAACTTTATTGTTTTGTGTATATTATGTGATGATGAAATAAAACTCCTATTTTCTAGGCTCTGTAGTGATGAGAGTCGAATATGCAGGTGACAGTATGTAGCTTTTTTTCAGTAGACAATTTAGCGGCAACATCATCAACAAAACACATGAAGCACCTGGTAAGGGCAGTGTTGTTTTGGCAGTCTCCATCATTTTTCTCTTATATGGAACACGCACGAGTTACTCACCTTCAGCAATCAGATGGTACTTCAGTTCCTTCTCATAGATCTATTTTCATGACTCACATTCAGGTACAAAAAGTATATGAATACTACCCACTATGGCGTATGACTAGGAAATCTACCTCAAAATTGCGAATAATTTTTAGTAATAAGGAACACTCCCAAGGTGCTCTGACAATGTATGTGCACAAACCCAGTACTTACTCAAGGCATACTTTGAGTACATAAATCTAATTTTTACACAAAAAATAAATCGAAATTACAACTTTTTAAAGCAAAAGAGATTATTTAGCATGTTACATTGAATGTAATGTAAACTATATTTAAGGGACTACCTTAAAATTTAGATACAAAACTGTGTCGAAACTTAGATTGTGTGTCACACAATTGTAATAGGCAAATTAAATAAGGTTTCCTGGTACAAAAGGTGAAATGTAATGCAAGGTATATAACTTCTGCAATAAAGAAGCGGCACAGACATTGTCCCTTCAGTACAACGAATTACATGCTTTAAATGAACTTCATCGAAAATATCTGCACTCCCTAACAATATCATCTCAAAAATTAATGGTAGAAGTATATTACGCATAATTTTGGAGTGCGGCAATTGGTGTTTATTTTTTATTTTATAGTATATAGTAAATATGGCAGTGGCCTCTTATCTCTTGGACAAGTCATTGGTTTCTCTGTAAAGTCAATGTTCGACACACTTAAGAAATTTCGATTCACGTTAACACTTTACATATTCAGTCGCGGAGTATGGTGTGAGCAGATTTGATAACGGGAATGATAAACTTTGAAGGATCTAACATTTTATATCACTCTTTCGAAACAACAAATGTCCCTGCTCATCTCGTCTGACGATTGCTTAGAGTCATTTGGGTTTTTCACTTGAAAGTCACTTAGTTTATTTTTCCAGTCTGTGGAGTTACTCGTTCAATAAGGCACCGGGGAAGGCTTTAGTATTGTTATACGCTGAACGCCGCTTTCCCGAACAGCTTGGGAGGAAGAGATATTGCACGTGTTTCAGGAACATCGCCCGCCACCCACGCACTCGAGTTTCTGTCTTTGAAGGAAGGCTGCTTCTGTCCACATGGAGTCGCTTAACAGCAGTACGATTTAATTTAGCGGATGAGTACAACTGGTTGTGCAAGGATGCCGTAGTAGTGCTTCCTGCCTCTGTGCTTTGCCACCAATTCTGCAGTCCGAAGACAAAAAATATCGTCCGAATCAAGACAATTAAGGCCACAATTAATATTGCTATGGCTTGTCGGTAGATGTCGCTCTTTTACTGAAAAGATTCTGAGTTACCTTCTTGAGGAAGATTTCTCTTAGTCACTTGCTCTAGCACTACCAGAAAGGAGGTTAAGCTGACATATAACAGAATCAAAATTTTGGAACAGAGTATAAAGATTATATGGAAAGCGTATGGTAATCTTGTTCCTATAGAACACAATACCTATGTATAAGAATCACTTAACGGTCATGTGGTTTATTCAAACCTGTTTAAGAGAGCTATTCCTTCCATGGTCGACCGGTGGTAAAATTATAAATATAGTAAAAATCAAATTGAATTTTGTGCAGATGCCTACAACATCTTGCACCACGTATTGTGAATGATTTGCTGCGGTGTTCCACCTCATTTTCAACCACCTCTTCCAGTAACTGTCGAGGATTACACGAATAAGAGACAGTGGTGTTGGGACTTTGAAGCAGGATCTGTAGACACTGATCATGCAAGCAATCAGAAATGGTAGGCAGTATTGCCGACTGACTTGATCAGCGAGTGAATCTGCGATGCAAAAGTATCGCCTACGAAAATCATTCAGAACAGGCTCTGTTCTTCTTCCTAACGATGATCATTCGTGACTACATTGCGACTGCTTCGTAGTGTCTCCTGCTGTGTTTTACCCCGGACTCAGCTCCATCTAATTTTCATCTCTATATTAATATGAAACGCTGACTATGACACCATTTTGATACAGGCAACTAGATTTAAATAAATATATTGCGTTTCAGAAGGACGTACAACTATTGGTGATAGAATAAGATGAATTTCTGATCGTTTTGGTATCTGAACCGTGTAACCGGAAGTCTGAAATACAGACTCTACAATATTAAGAAGTGTTATGTAACTAATTTGGTTGGTAAACTGCAACACAACGGTACAGCAGTCTACCCCAGCCTGTGTCATAACATATATGCTAGACAAACTATCTGATATAGAGAATGGAAATGGATGTCCTGGACATTCGCCTGACCTCGCGTATCTTGACATCTTCCTCTGGGGTTATGTAAAGTCTCTGGTGTAGGTAAAACCAGCAAAAACAGTTCCTGAGATTATTGAGCGCATCGTTACTACATTTAAAACCATCAGAGGAGAATGTCAAATATGAGAGCGAGAAACAGAGAAAACATGATTCACCGCTGCATATAACGTATCGAAGTTGATGGTGGTCACACTGAACATTTTCTCTAAAGTAGTAAGACCACTGATTCGGTTCACAGTATTTTATTACACTCTATACGTAACAGTTGTCGTAACTACTGTATACTTCTGTATCACCCAATGTACCAATCTTCAGAAAGATTAAGTTGCTGTAGAAGCTTTATTTCACATATACGGTTATATGTCCAGTATATAAAACCACTGAAATTTCTAAAATGACATTCTGAAACACCCTGTGTAGAGAACTGGGACCCTTCTGTAAAGAGGATTTGGGACTTTGAAGCAGTATCTATAGACACTGATCATGCAAGCGATCAGGGACGGTAGGCAGTATTAACCGACTGACTTGATCAGCGAGTGATTTGGCGATGCAAAAATATCGCCTACGAAGATCATTCAGAACATGTTTGGACGTGATCCTTGTCGAATGTACATCTCTATGCAGATACAGCGTTTCGATATTGTTCTTTTCCAATATACATCTCGACATAGATAAAGGATTTTTCCTGCTTCTTTCCAGTTTACAAGAAGGTAATGCTAGAAATCGAGGGATGAGTTATAATCAGCTGCAGTGGTTATTTTAAGGTATTCAAATGAGAATGTAAGCAAAAATTATGATCCCGATAGTACTTTTAATAATGTATCTACACATTTGTAGTGGGAAGTTGTTTAAACACGAACTATTTTGGCTGCGGATGTCCAATGTATAAATGTTGGTGGTTACATAAGCTGGATAGATCAAAGGTTTTTTGTAATAATAGCTTTCCGCTTCTCAAATATTACTTTGTTTTGCAGAGACCTACGAGCCGTAATGCTCCACTTTCACGAAATATACTATCTGTGGGATACTCAGTAGTCTAGTAGCAAGTGACTCGGTGTGTTGAAGGCAACTCAGAATCATTTTAGTAACTAAAACAAGTCAATGAAATAGTATGACGACACGAATGAAAGCTCAGAACTTGGGCAACAACAAGAGACTCGGACACCTCCAAATCGTACTGCACTCGTCTCCGGACCGAGTAGAGGGGCAGTGAGTAGCGGACTCGAGGGCAGGCGGCAGCGAGACGAGACAGTGCGCGGGCGCGGCGCTTCGACGGCTGCTGCGGCTGTGGCTGTGGCTGTGGCTGCGAGGTAGCGGGCGCGGGTCCCCGGCGGCGGGCGCGGCCGCTAGACCGTGGTCTCGCGGTCCACGTGGATGAACTCCACAGACTGGTGCGGGTGTCAGGAGGAGGTGGTGGAGCCGGGATCGAGCAGCAGCTCCTCGGTGGGCACGCGGCGCGGCTCGCGCAGCTTCTTGTCGCCGCCCCCGGCGCCCGCGCCGGCGCCGCCCCCCGGCTGCCGCCCCCGCCGCCTCCGCCGCCGCCGGCGCCGGCGCGCCGCCACCACGCAGAGGGCCACGGCCAGCGCCGCCACCGCCGCCCCCGCGCCGCCGCCCACCAGCGTGTACAGCCCGCCCGGCAGCAGCGCCAGCAGCCGCCGGCAGTGCGCCTCGTCGTAGCCGCTCGGGCAGTGCGGGTGCCCGTCGCACCTGCCGAGGACCAGACTCACGTCAAGACATGCGACACTACAGGTAGACCACCACTGAAAGAGAACACGATAACACACAGGCGCAAATTGAGGCGCATACAGCACAAACGTCACCTAGATCAGAGGAAGCCAACTCCGGGCGCTGTGACGTTGAGCAGGAACAGCAAGCCTGTCAATACGTGTGACATCAGGCGAGAGCCATATTCGCAATGTTGCCTAAGAAAACGGGGTCGTGGATACTGAGCTGGAGGCTGAGTCAACAATCGCGCTCTTGACGACAGTAACACGGCGATTTAAATACCTCATTCCAAGGCAAAGGCCTTCTCATAACAGATATGTACTTCATAATTAAAGCCTTCAAAAAGGCACTGAATCTGTGGATTAATCAACTACAGACTGGAACTGCACACTTTCCGAAGCTATCACAGGTGCGTGTTCCTCATATTACTCTCTGAAGAATATATGAAAATTCTGGAATCTCTTCGTAACCAGTTTGACTCAAGGTTTAAAAATGTGGAAATTCTGTCTACTATGTTTCAACTCTTTACAGCAGCGTTTTGAGTGGATGTTAACAATTTTCTTACCAGGTTTCAAACGGAACTGTTAAATGTACAGTGTGTCGATTTATTGAAGAACAAATCTAAACACAATGAAAGCTTGGAAGATTTCTATAAAATGTTCCTCAAAACAGTTGCCCTTGCTTCACGGATATTATGTATGTTCGGTTCGACGTATGTGTGTCAACAATTCTTTTAGATTATGAAATTAGCGAAGTCCCAATACCAAAACACCTTGTCAAATCACAACCGTACATGCAGTCTTCGATTTAAAGTATCTCAAACATTTCATCCTGACATTGAAAAACTAACCATACAAAAACGAAATGGAAAATATCCGAAAATTTTTACTTAATTGTACTGTACAGCTTTGTGTTTAATTGAACAGAAATTGTATTGTTCCATTCTCTTCATCTTATAGCGGTGTTATCTTCACATTAAAAAAATATAACTACTTTATAATGTTGTCATGGTATACAGACGATATGTAATTCTCTGTAATATGTGTCTATTATTTAAATAAGACAGTAAGTTTTAAAATTAAGATTTCGTAGACCTCACTGTATTCTTCACACTAGATCTGTTCCCTGTCTTACATAAATTGCTGCTCTCCACACACTGCATTCTGTTTCCCCGCGGCAGCAGTACAGAGCGCGTGACGTCACACTGTCAACTCTCCTTCCTTGTGAGCCGACAGAGCGGCCTGGGCTGACGTTACACAGGGGCTGCCTGTCCTCCTCTGACCTTAATACAAAGCATCAGAAGGCCGCTACGAGGCACTGGGCTGTGCTCCAGCGGCAAGTCAGAGTGCATACAGGATAAATTGGCTGGTAGATGCGCAAATGGCTGGGCAAGTGAGGGGAGAGCGGTAGTGGTGGGGGTAGCAGTCAGCGAGCGCGGGAGTGGAAGTGGCCAGTCACTGGCCGGTAGGCGGAAGTGCACTGATGCGGCCTCCCCTTCTGGACGAAGGAATGAACTCGCCCGGCGCTTTGTAAGAAAACTCGTCTCTGCGCATCGTCCACCTTATCCTGCGTAAACTCTAGTTGGCGGATGCAGCCTGGTGGATATTACATGGCACGGACAGTTGTAAGACCTTGAATCTAGGTGGTATTGATAGCATTCACGGAGCAGCACAGCAGAGCACAAGATTTTCTAACTAACGTGTTTTAATGGGACTTTGCAAACTGGGACGCAGCCCGAAGCTGATGTGACATGTGCCTGCGCCAGAGTGCTTCACGTTATGCCACAGGCTCCGATTTATGAGCCAGCGCCATGCTCGGATAGGTGGGGACTGGGCTCTGTCGAACCACGCCTTCAGCGTCGCACATTTGGTTAGTGCTATTACTAACTGACTGGAAATGTTGCCTTACTACTAAAGTTTGTCATGCAGTAGTGTTTAATTTTCCCCCATTCAAATGTTCCATCTTGTTTCATTACTGCATCGTATCTTTTCCAATCACTTATATATGTAGTTTCTTCTAAGGGAATATATTTTAGTCTATTTGTTTAATTGGGTATAATATTGTCCCAGGTTTCTAATATTTATTCTATATTTCTTATGTTTTGGGTCATCTTGTGATTCAAACAACCCTTCAAACTGTAGATTCTTGTTTTATTTTATATTACTCACTGTAGCCACTCCACCGCAGCTGTGTAGTATCAATGTTCCCTTTTGATGTACTAGTAATTTAGAGATTTTATTTAAAATATTTATTTAAACAGTATTTGCTCCCTCAAAGAAGACAATTTATTTTTCTGCGTGTAATATTTCTTCTTGTTTGTTGACAATGTACGTTCTTTGACTTAACTTCTGTAAATGTCTGATGGTCTAAGAATTCGAAAATCGATTAACAAAATAAACAAACCTGTAAAACGAACACCAAATTGTGTATTTTAATTTTCATAAATATAATAAATATTTTATCATTATATGACCAAGAACCGACACAGAAAATTTTAAATTAATAGCGAAATACTGTCGACAAGGTTACGGGATGTTGGTGTTCATGGTTTTTATTTTTTTTTCTATGTATGTTGGCAAGCCAACAATTAAGTTGGCGAGTAAATGTATTTTTAAAAGCTTTTATTAATAATGTTCTAAAGAATGAAATCTAAGGTCCGAAAATGACAGTTAAACTGCCGAAACTGTTAATCTTAATAGATAAATGTATGGAACATTTTAAAATTCCTTAAATAAGGAATATAAATGGTTCTGTTTCTAGCGAATTGCTAAATCCTTCAGTAATTTTGTCATAATTGACCTAGTTTTGTAATTACCGCTAAAGAATTTTTGATTCGTCTCCTAATTGGGTCGGAACCATCAACATAAATTGTATCCTCTAAGTCAGTATTTGATACCTTAGGAAATAGGCATTTTTACTTGATTCTCCTATTTGGAGTCAGTTATTAACAAAAAATATGGTTATAAGTAGAAATGCAGATCCCACTTTATTAATAGATGTTGGGAGACAAGGCTCTCGTTTAGTGAAAAGAAAATAGTGCATCCGTCACCTGTTTCACAAAAACTGTTAGTTTTTGTTCAGTTGCAACCATCTCTTGCGGACTAAATCCATTTAAGGCAGTAGTGGACAGTATAGTCCCATATTATTACAGTTCAGAAAGTCTCTTGTAATCTTAATCAACTAATACGTGAAATGAACATCACGTACCTTCGTACTAGTTTGAAATAGTCCAAAGGTTTTACTTGCAGGGTAACATATTTATTTGGTGATTCAAATTGTTTTGTTCTCTGAAGAATATAGCTACACTCGGAATAAGCATCAAATATGACGATGTTGTGACCACAGGATTCCTCGGAGTGCTGATCATTGCTGTCGGTCAAATATATCAGCTAGTATCTCTATAACGATTTAAACATATCGTTCTGATCTCAGTTTGAAATGATTTTATATCTTGTCCACATTTCTTAAACAGCAACCTATTAGGTAAAATCAACCATAATTAAATGCAATGTCTTTTTACCATTGTACTCTCTTAAAAATTAGTGTAATACTGAAGGTGACGCTTCACAGTATCTCTCACGAATAACGAAAATAAATACTTGCCTTTATCGAGCGGAAGTGTAATAATATGAGAATCCACGTTCATAATCTCTGACAACTCACGCGGCCACCCCTAGAATAAACGAGACATACGTTTCACAGGAACAGGTGCTGAAATAATCACATTAATGTTGTGGCCCGTCCCCCTGCCGCCAAGTCAGACGACTATTCACATGGAGAAAGATACAGTGTTCCAAGCATCATGCACCTTTTATTGCAATTCGGCTGTGGAAGTTACAGGCTCAGCAGAATGAGAATGTTCACGCATCACTTTTTATGACACCTCACTTCTATCCTTTAATCCTGATGATCATTTCCTCCTTTCTACATCTACATTCATACTCCGCAAGCCACCCGGTGGTGTGTGGCGGAGGGTACCTTGAGTACCACTATCGGTTCACCATCTTATTCCAGTCACATATTGTTCGCGGAAAGAAAGATTGTCGGTATGCCTCTGTGCGGGCTCTAATCTCTGTGATTTTATCTTCATGATCTCTTCTCGAGATATATGTAGGAGGGGGCAATATACTGCTAGACTCTTCGGTAAAGGTATGTTCTCGAAACTTCGACAAAAGCCCGTACCGAGCGACAGAGCGTCTTTCCTGGAGAGTCTTCCACTGGAGTTTATCGATCATCTCCATAACGCTTTCTTGATTACCAAAATGATGCTGTAACGAAGCGTTTGGATTTTGGATTTTGTCTACTCCCTCTATAAAGTCCACCTGGTACGGATCCCACACCGGTGAGCAGTATTCAAGCTGTGGGCGAACAAGTGTACTGTAACCTACTTCCTTTGTTTTCGGACTGCATTTCCTTAGGATTCTTCCAATGAATCTAAGTCTGGCATCTGATTTACCGACGATTGATTTTATATGGTCGTTCTATTTTAAGTGACTCCTAATGTCTACTCCCAGATAATTTATGGAATTAATTACTTCCAGTTGCTGACGAGTTATAATGTAACTAAATGATACAGGATCTTTCTTTCTATGAATTCGCAACACATTACACTTGTCTACATTGAGATTCAATTGCCACTCCCTGCAGCATCAGTTCGATGCAGATCCTCGTGCATTTCAAAACAATTATCCATTGTTACAACCTCTCTATATACTACAGCATCAACAAACAAACAAAAAACCAGTGAACTTCCGATGTTATCCGCAAGGTCATTTACATATATCGTGAACAGCAACGGACCCACGACACTCCCCTGTGACACACTTGACATCACTCTTACTTCGGAAGACTCCTATTCACTGAGAGTGACATGTTGCATTCTGTTATCTAGGAACTCCTCAATTCAATCACACAATTGGCCTGATAACCATATGCTCTTACTTTGTTCATTAAACGTCTGTGGGGAACTGTATCAAACGCCTTGCGGAAGTCAAGAAACACAGCATTTACCTGAAAATCCGTGTCTATGGCCCTCTTGAGTCTCGTAGACGAAAAGCGCAAGCTGGGTTTCACACGATCGCCTTTTTAGAAACCTATATAGAACCCCTATAGAGCAGATTACTAGTCTCCAGAAATGTCATTATACTCGAACATAATACATGTTCCAAAATTCTACAACTGACCGACGTTAGAGATATAGTCCTGCACATCTGTTCGACGTCCCCTCTTTCTTGACATTTTTTTGATAAAATTGGACTTGTAAATATCTCGACGAAACAAAAATAACTAAGTTTTAATTATCGACACGTTCAGCCACGTATCATAGCCATGGCACACTGTTTCGTTTCGCTAACTTACACTTCGATGAACATTTCGTGTCCTCCGTCTGTCCTTTCCAGCAACTGTCTCATACAGTCCAACGGTACACTGGAAGAGCTAGCACCAGCAATGTTTTAGCCATATCTTTAGTAGGTTGATTGATTGATTTTGTCAGGGTAGCCAAAACAGTTTTGGTGCAATCCGCCACTGCCCGCACCGAAACTAAGTTTATTGTGCGGTATCGCACCCTGTATATCTAGTAAAGCCAACCAATGCCCTTGAACAGTGCAAGGAGTCCCTTTGCCAGTTCTTTATTAAACACAGTTGCTTCGGGTCTGGTTGTCCCAAATTACTTGGGCCTTTTGCTCTCCAATGCAAAGCATTCGAAGATTAGATGTGATGCAGTTTCATCACCATCATCACAGATCCTACATTTAGGATCCTCTTCTGTTATTCCCATTGTATGTAGGTGTTTTTTGAAATTTCCATGGCCTGTCAGCAATCCAACCATCAGTGTAATCTCTCTCCTGTTCAGGCCCAGGATTTCAGAGCTTCTTTTAAAACATTACCTTGCCATGTTTTTGTTGATAGACTTTGGTCCAATATTCTCCGCGCTGTCTTCAGAGCCAGTTACGTAGCTCCAATTTGATCATTGCCTTGGTGATTGTCAGGACAGGTTCCAGTCGAATAAATGGAGTCTCTGCCCCCTTCCTGGCTAATCTGTCGACATGTTCATTGCCATTGATCCCCGAGTGGCCAGGGACCCACAATAGCTTTACCCTATTGCTTTCCCCTAGCTCCACCAAAGCTCTGTGACATTCTGCAACAATTTTAGATCTTATTGCAGAAGCAGCCAGTGATCTCAGGGCTCCCTGCCTGTCTGAATAGATGTAGATGCTACGTTGTAGCACGTACGCAAATTCTCCTCCACAGACGTCCTGATGACAGTGGTTTCGGCCTGGAATATTGAGGCCAGTTTCGCTAGAGAGATGACGCCCTCCAGTCTTGCTGCACCCCGTATACTGCGACCCAACGCTTTGGTCTGATTTTGTCCCGTCAGTGAACCAGACAATGCCCCCGTACGGTATCGAACTATTTTCTCCCATTGTTCCCTACTTCCAATTGTTATACTGAAAGGCTTGTTGATGCAGTTTAGTAGGATTATTGCTAATTCAATACATTTACTGTAGCTTCAAAAAATCTGCCTTTGATTCGATTACCTGTACCACTTTTGTCATATGATTTCAATTTAAGCTCTTGGTTCATTGTCGAGCAACCAGAAACACCACCCTCCAGTTCTGTGAAGAATGGCGTGTTGAACTAACAACAGATCTGGTGAAGTTAACGGCTATGGTGTTGTCTTACACCACGGAGATCATCCTGCGTCGCGTTAGTAAACTATGGTCATGCGTTGTTCAGATGAAAAATACGCCAAACTCTGGTTTCGAAATGGTTGAGGGATGATAGTGATGAGGGAAAGGGCGTGTGTAGTTACCAGAGAGCGGCGCTGATGCAGGCGTTGAGCTCCGGGCAGCGGTGCGGGCACTCGACGAGCGGCGGCGCGGGCAGGCCGGCCGAGTCGTTGGCGGCGACGGGGGCGGCGTCGAGCAGGCGCAGCGAGGCGCGCGGCCGTGAGATCTCCAGCCAGCTGAGCGACGCCGCGCCCGCCTCGCGCGACACGAACTCCACCAGGAAGGAGGCGGGCCGTGGCGGCGACAGCAGCGCCTGCTGCGCCGCCGGCTCGCCGAACCACTCCTCCGAGAACACGTGCACCGCGTACTGCCGCGCGTTGGGCGACGCGGGGCACACCACGCGCAGCAGCCTGAGGGCACCCAAACGAAACACAAGCATCAGCACTGACGTCTGTAGTAGCATGAGGCCGACGAGAAAGACAGGCCCGTGTCCGTACGTCACGTCCGAGACCAACGAGAAAGAGAGACCGCGTCGCGCACGTCACAACAGGTGATAGGCTTGAAGATGATGATGATGATAAGGGGATTTTCGGCGCTCGACATCTAGGTCTTCAGCGTCCTATCAAATTTAAGAATATAAGGACCAACAAGTGTGAACAGTAAGGAGACAAAGACAGCGATCCAGCAAGTAACACGTGCAGCTGAAGTGAAATACATAGGTGAACAGTAGACTTGAAGCTGGTGAAAAGTACCCCAATACCAAAGCTGGAGAAAGAGTTAAAATTACTAAGCTGAGGAACACGGCCGGCTGACCACAACGATATAAAAGAGAGCCAGCCAGGCTCCAACATATTGAAACCTCCAGCCTAAAATTTTAAGACAGACTTGGGACAAATCACAAAATTTAAAAACTTTGGGCACACACGCTTCGTCATTACCTAAAATAGAGGGCAAATCTGCACCAAGATTCGTCGCAATCCTCTGTGTACGATATAAATCACATTCACTTAAAATGTGGCAGACAGTAAGTTGCACGCCACAGGCATCACACTGCGGGGGCTCCTCATGTCGAAGTAGGAAACCATGCGTCAGTGGACAGTGCCCAATGATAGGTTTGAGACATCGCGATCGCTAGCTGACTGCCTGTCAGCTACGAGACAGTGGCCTCTGCCCCAGAAACGAGCCAATTAGCTAGCGATCACGGTGGCTCAGGACTGCCTTGATCATGTGATGTGACAGGCGCACCACGGCCTGTCTTCGTCGTCGGCCTCGGTCACGATGCGTCATCAGAGAAACCATGAGACAACGCGAGCACCAGTTGACTGGCTGGGCGCTGGGGCACAGCGCACTGCCTCATATCGGCCACCCAGTCAGCTAGCCTTCGCGTTGTGTCCAGCTTTCTCTGATGACACATTGTGACGTACGCACTGGGTCTGACTTTCTTATTGGCCTCGGCAGTAGTATTCTGGACCATGCACTGTATTTGAAGAATAGCATTTTCCCTCTCTACCTGAGTGTGCACTGATATGAAGTTTCCCAGCAGGGTAAAACTGTGTTTCAGACTGCAATTCGTATCAGAAGCTTTCACTTTCGCTGGAAGTGTGTATTATTGTATTTGGACATCATGAATCACCTTGAAGGATAATTTCGGACAACATTCCTCATAGGGAGAGCAGCGATCTGTCATGAATTGCATTTTGACAAAATAACAGTCAAGACAAAAAGGCGGGCATATTTCTGGCAGCCATATTGCTCTCCAAAGATCTTCTTTAAACAACAGTACTCTCAAGATTAACAGTATTGCTCACAGAGATGCCCATAGGTACCTCATACAGAGAGCAACACAGGGTGTCCCTCTACATCTACATCATCATTATACAATTATGCTAACGCAAAACTGAGGCTACAGATTTTAAATATTAATTATATAAGAAGGCCAATGAAACATACATAATTGAAAGATGGTTAGTCATAGATGTTGCGAATAGAAAAATTATGCCTGCACGCAGCCGTTTAAAGTGGTGAAAAGATAAAGAAATGTTAGGATCGTACTGCAAATTCTCCATAACTTTTGCCACTATATTATAACCCTTTGTAGGTGGCCTATCGATACACGTAAATTCAGCTCAGTCAGTTTGTACTTGGAGTTCTCATAGCATTCACATAATAAAACGTATAAATTTTCAGTGCTGAATAAATTCCAATTACAGTTTATTTATATATTTATTTTTCGTTTTTATCGCTTTGGAAACACAAATGGTCGAGTTTCGACCACAGGGAATTTTGTTCGTCTTCTTCTTCCGGCAACGTTTCCGCTTTCATACAGGTCGTTGAGAGAGCCTCTTCCACTCTTCTCTGTTCTCTCACAATCTGTCATTTAACATCTCCTCTCACTGCAATCCTCTTCGGTTCACATCATTCGTAAGCAGGCAATATTATTCTACATAAATTCTCTGAAACTCACTTAGAAGTTCACGACAGAAGGTTAATCCAACCGCTTTTATGATATTTTTCTACCGTTCCATTCTATAACAGCGTGCAGGGAAAGGGAACACCTAAATCTTCCGTTTTCGATCTGAATTCTCTTATTTTATTACGATGATCATGTCTCCCTATGTAGGTGCATGTTAACAAAATATGTTCGCATCCGGAAGAGAAACTTGGTGAACGAAATTTCTCAAAAAAAATCTCGCCGCAACGAATAAGACTTTCCTTTAATGATTTCCACCTCAACTCGTCCATCAGTTCCGTGACACTCTCACTCCTATAACGCGGTAATACAAAACAAGATACCCTTCTCTGAACTTTCGTTACATCATCCGTAAGTCCTAATTGGTGGAGATCCCACAAATGGTAGCAATAATCCAAAATTAGACGCATAATTGTTTTGTGGGCTGATTCTTTAGTAGAACTGTTTGATCTTCTAAGTGTTATTCTAATCAAACGTAGCTTTTGACTCGTCTTCCTCCTGAGAGCTACAACACCAACAATTCCTCCTCGGCTTTTGGCAAGGTCAACGAGTAGGTTTTGTTTCCGAGGTCACACTATATCATAATACAATGTACAATCTCCATTACACTTAACATTTATACAAACATCATATCTATAAATACAAGTATATATACTCTCATCTTCATCTGTACGTGTACGTACCATGAGCCCTTAAACTAAAAGCCATATCAAAATAACAATAGAACTTTCCAATATCCTTAGTAAAAAGTTCATCAATATTAAAAGACGTACGTATACTACAAGTCCTTACAATAAATGACATATTACAACAGTGATACGTCTTTCCCGTATATTTAATATAAAAGTCATCAATATTAATAATACCGCGATTGTTAAGAGCTCTGAAGTCTTCCAATGCCATTCAAAGAACCAACACAAAATATTGCTACAGTATGCCATCCACAACCTGCTTGATTCGTATCATTCTTCTCTATACGAAAATTCATACTAGCTCCAACTAAATCCCAAGAACCGTCAAGTATTCTTATTATAATCATCAGCATTAAAAATGAAATTTCGAGCGCCCTGCACACAGTAACGTGAGAGCGCATCCTGAGACGAAAATGGCCCTTCGTAAACAGTCCAGTGTTGGGTTTAATGGAGATTGTACGCTGTATTACCATAAATTAAATGTGACCCTGGAAAAAAACTACACAATGATCTTGCCAAAAGCCGAGCTGGGGGGTTGTGGCTCTCGGGGGCTCGCTGGGATGCTCTCTGTGTAAGGCACCTCTAGGCACCTGTGTGAGCAACAGCGATAATGTAACAGCACTGCTGTTTAAAGAAGATCTCTGGAGAGCAATATAATTACCATCAATGTGGCGATCTACATCTTGCTTAATGTAGCACTTGTTCCTGCTGATTTTTTTAATAACATTGGAGAACTAGATCATTAACAGTCGCGATTTTATTAATATTCGTGAAGTTGATGTTAGAGATATTGAAAAGTCTTTTTATTATTGTAATATGCCTTTTATTGTGAGGAGTCGTAGTAGGCGTAGATGAAGATGAGAGTTTATATGTTTGGACGAAAGGTACTGGTGTTTGTGAAAATGTTAAGTTTAATGCAGTAACAATCGTGCCACCAACAGCCAGCCAGATGGGCCGTAAATTTTGAGGATGACTATTGCCAAGAATTCCGAGAGTGACTGTCATACAGATCGTAACCTGCAAAACATAGAATATTTCGTGCAATCTTGAGTGTTATTTTATCAAACTACACCTTGAAGAAAACGATATACTGAAACAATACATAGCTAACACCAGTTGAGAAGATGTAGTTTCGGTGGTACACACAGTTTGCAGATGACAGTTTCAAAGAGGCACTACGTCACTGCGATTCATTATACAGTTCAATGTAGTAATAAAAATTTTCATCACGTGGGTAATAATGTTTCTACCGGGGTTAGTTGAAGCAATCGATTACACCCGTCAGATTTGACCCGTGAAATAGGTTTGCTGTGTTGCATAATGTCATCGTTGCGCGATAATTTTGAATTGTCTGTACTTACAAGAGGTGCGTGTAGGCATATGGTTGCGTGCTTTTGTAGTGAAAGTTAATTTGTTCGTGGTCGTATTTGGTTGTACTGTGTGGCATTCTTTGTATTCGTGTGATGATGTTGCTCTTCTTAAAGTTATTTTCTGCTTTTTGGAAATGAGTTCGACGATGGTCTTTCTATAGCGTGGTTAGTCCACCTTTCCATAATTTGATGTGTTTTATTATGTACTTTTTGTTAGGTTCTATATGACGAATAAGTTTAATTCTTTTCTCGCTGCGTGATTCACTGCTATTACTATTAATAGTGGAGTTTTATATTGTTGATCGGGTTAAATTTTTCATCGCCTCCCGGTAATTATGGGTCATCATGATGGTAAAGGATGTTGAATACCGACAGTCAGGTGACGCTGGCATTAGCAAATGACGTGATAAGAAAAATTTTTGTTTTTGTCATAAAATTATAGTTGTACGAGGGAAATTACTTTTACTGAGAGGACAAAGGTACATACTAGAACCTAACAACATTATTTACCTACTTCATAGTATGTATGAAACAGTAATCAAATCAATGTTTGTGGTTCGGATTTCTAATATTAAGATCTAGGAAAGACTTCCTACCTTCTTGTTGGAATTGCCAACATAATGACGCGAGGTCTCCGGGAAGGGAAGTAAAATTTTACCTCTTCTTGGTGATAACTGTGAATGCTCTTTGCTGTTTTGTGTCGTTTAGTTTACTGTTTGGGATTTCTTTTGTGGGGGGAATGGGTGATTTATAGTTCATCTAAGGTATTCAATGCAATTTCCGTTTATTGTTTTGTATTTTGGGGTTTGATTGGTATCGACTGCTTCGTCTGAGATGTATTATTGTTTTGAATTTTGGGGGACTGAGTTAAATCGTGTGTTTTATTTGAGATCAAATGAAGTGTTAGAAACCATTTTTGTCTTCTGTTTTTTATTCCACGTATTGTATGTGTTATTTTGTTACATTTTCATGTGTACGGATTGTTTATTTCTCGTTTATTTCCGATTGCAACGGTCCCGCCCAAAACTCCACACTACTGAGCTTGTTCCATTACTGTCATTTTTTGGCTTCACGTCAATTGTCGGGTATTTATGGGCGTGTATCAGAGTTGGTCGCCATATTGGCTACTAGTCTGTCTTGATAGCGTCCTGGGTGAAGCAAAGAGGTGAAATCGCCTCTTTCACTTTTTACTTTCATCGTTATTAAATACGTGGAAGGTATATTTCAGAAAATGTGTGAGACGCGCCAGTTTCAATGGGACAAATGGTATTCAGACACTTCAACATGTGTACTTCGTACATTGTTTTCTGTCATAGATTTCCTTGCTGTGAATCTAAATATAAAAAAAAAATGTTTACTTGTTTGTATAGTGTTCGTATTTTATACGCTGATGTACGGTTTATCCGATTGAGATGAAACTTTGGACAATAGATCTTCAAAACAAGAAAAAAAAACACTGTTATTGTTGTTGCTGTGGTCTTCAGTCCTGAGACTGGTTTGATGCAGCTCTCCACAATACCCTATCCTAAGCAAGCCTCTTCAACTCCACATAAGAACGGCAACCTACATCTGTCTGAATCTGCTTACTGTAACCATCCCTTAGTCTTCCTCTGCGGTTTTTACCCCAAACACTTCCCTCCAATGCTAAATTCACGATTCCTTGATGTCTAAGAATGTGTCCTATCAATAGATCCCTTCTTTTAGTCAAAGTATGCCAGAAATTCCTTTTCTTCCCAATTCTGATCAGTATCTCCTCGTTAGTTACGCGATCCAACCACCTAATCTTCAGCATTCTTCCGTAGCATCACATTTCAAGAGCCTCTATCCTCTTCCTGTCCGCAGTGTTTATCGTCCATGTTTCACTCCCATGAAATGACTTCAGAAAGGACTTCCTTGGGCTTAAATCAAAATTCGAGTTAACAAATTTCTGTTTTTCACGAACGCTTTTGAACCCATTCCCATTCTGCATTTTATATCCTCTGAACTGCGTTTTGTGTCCCAGCCTCGTCGCCGCTTTTGTGTCTCGTTTCCGTCGTAGGTGTCGGTGGCCGAGTGGAATGAGACCGACACAGGAATAAAGATAGCACGCTGGTGCAGGTACGGAGGGGAGCAGCCAGAAACTAGAAACACTAAATTAGAAAGAGATATATATTGCACAGAATTTATACAATACTTAACTTTTACATAGTACTGCAGAATGCTGATACATAGTTGTTAGAGGCCTGCCTAGTGCCTGTACGATAGCAAAGTCTTCGCTGGTGCCTATCTGATTCCGAAGGTCCTAACTGGTTGCTATCTCAGTCCCAAGTGAACGATGTCTTTCCGTGGTGGCCACGAGCGGGGTTGCAGCAGAGGGCGCTCGTGGCTGTCGTCGTAAGAACGCCGCGCCGTGCGTGCATGGCGGCGCGCGGCGAAAGTAGGTGGCGCGCACTTTGGACTTGTGCGACACCACACTGCGACCATCATTTACTATTTTACTGCCCAAGTAACACAACTCATATAGCTCCTTTATTGTTTCGTTACCTAATCTAATTCCTTCAGCATCACCTGATTTTCTTAGACTGCACTCCATTGCCCTTGTTTTACTCTTGTTAATGCTCATCTTATATGAACCTTTCAGTACACTATCCATTCCGTTAAACTGCTCTTCCACGTCCTTTGCTGTCTCTGATAGAATTGCAATCTCATCGGCAAAACGCAAGTCACGTAAAATTTTGTATGGTGTGTGGGAGAGGTTACTATACCTACGAACGTCGATAAAATAGACTGTTTGATCCTGATCTTGATGAAATTTTGCACAGTTAACCTTCAAAACTAGAAGAAGAGCCCCGTCTTCATAACATGCCATACGGTGCATGGGTGAGTGTACCTTGCAACAAACGTAGGCATCACTTCCATGATCACCATGAAAGTTAACGAAGCTGTATAATATTTCAGACAGGCAATGGACTGAGGAGGTATAGGAGCAATTCGACGGAGAGACGAAGAGATGATTGGCAGAGAAAGGGGAAGCTGGAGAGCTGGAGATGGTCAGAGAGGGCTAGGAAGAAATGAAAAGAGAGGGGGAGAGAGAAAGAGAAGAGGAAGAGGTGGAGAAAGAGAGAGAGAGGAGGGGAGAGAGAGAGAGAGAGAGAGAGAGCGAGAAAGAGAAGATGGGCAGAAAGAAAAAAGGTAAGGAGAGACGAATTAACTTAAGGCTGGAATAAATCCGTACTCCGTCGACGCCGGTTTTTCTATTTTTTATCTTTTATTTATTTAGTTTTTTCACAAATGGGGTGTAAGGGTTATATATGAGTGAGTAAGAGAGGAAACTGATGAGTAGCGTTATTTCTTCGACACCGCTGAGACGTGCTCCCTTGTAGCTGGTAGAGAGCGGTTGTTGAGTGTGGTACTGACCTGGCGGGCCGGCCGGTGTAGAGGAGGAGTCTGTTGCGGGTGTGGCAGCGGGCGCTCTCGGGGGCGCTGGCCGTGGCGGTGGCGCCGGGGGCGGCGGGGGCGGAGGGGGCGGCGGGGGCGGACGGCTCCAGCGGCAGGAAGCTGCCCCACGTCAGCAGGAACAGCGAGCGGTTCTCGTGCGCCTCCACCAGCCACGGCAGGCCCTCGCAACGACCGTCCAGCGTCACCTGCCGTTCACACACATACAGACAAATATCTTAGAACGTATCACGACTACAAGGCACATATTCTGCGATCTTGCATTCTGGATGCTACATACAAACATACAACGATGCCTGTGCAGAGATTGGAGTCCTCCCGCGGGCGTGAATGTGTGCGTTGTTCTTAGCGTAAGTTAGTTTAAGTACTTTGTAAGGCTAGTAAGCTTAGTGACTGATGACCACTGAAGTCTGGTCGCATAGTTTTACAAACATTTGAACTTTTTTGAAGTCTGTACTGTTTACTGTTCTATGTGCACGTGAGAAATATTTTTAGCAGGGTAATCATGAAACTCTGAATACTGGAATGTGTGTCTGAAAGATTCACTAGCTTTGGCGAGCAAAAGACATTATTTTTATTTCTACACTCTGAACTTCAATAACTTCTCGAAATTTCTCCGTGCTTTCCCTCATAGCTTGATCACAACACAAATTGAATTGACTAACACTGGAGGGCTGCTGCAACCCTTAATACTTCCTTTCCAATCACTGCGTCCCTTGCACGTCCTTGAACTGTTATATAATTACTGTCTGATTTTGTGTAAATTTTACGTAACTTTTCTTTCACAATATTTTACCATTGCTACGTTCATAATTTGAAAAAGTGTATGTGAATTTTACGTAACTTTTCTTTCACAATATTTTATCGCTGCTACGTTCAGAATTTGAAAGAGTGTATTCCGGACAATATTATCAGAAGCTTTCTCTAAATCTAAAAAAGCTAAGAATGTAGTTTATCGTTTCCTCAATCTAACCTCTATGATTAGTCGTAATGTCAGTACTGTCTCGTGTGCTCCTACATTTGTCCTACATACCGCTTAGAAATGACTGAAAACGCACGCAAAATTTATACACTAGAACAGTAACTACTACTACATAGCAAAGAAATATTAACAAATCTTTATGAGAGACTAGCTGAAAACCCGAGTTTGCTTGGGTATTTACTTATTTATTTCTGCCCATATCTTTCTTTTTTCTTTATGGGAGAATGATGTCTTGGATAACGTACAAAATATTAAGTGCAGTATCCAAAGAGAGAAAGTTATTCATAAAGGTACAAATGATATGTAATATTAATTTAATTCAAAACTTGATTATAAACACTTGTTCAAAATGTTCAAATGTTTGTATAGTCTATGGGACTTAACTACGGGGTCATCAGTCCCTAAACTTACAAACTACTTATGAACTACTCACAAACTAGGACGGCACAAATATCCATGCCCGAGGGGGGATTCGAACCTCCGACCGTAGTGGCCGTGCAGACCGTGACTGGAGCGCCTTAGACCCCTCGGCCACCGCGGCCGGCATAAACACTTGATTAGCTGACAAGGGCGTTAGTATGAATAAATTTTCTGGTTTGCCCACCCTTTAGCAAGCGACATTCAGTTGTCCGTATGAGAAACATAGAGATGTTAAATCCACTCCGCAGTATTTAATAGATTGCCCTCTTATTTATTACTCATAACAGAAAATGCAAGTCTCACTGGACACTGCAGACTACAGAAACTGAAATGTAGATCTGTCGGAAATAATGGGTTTTCGTTGGATGTACACTGCTTCATTGTCTTCCTTTCTCTGTAGCTGTGTATAAGTACATTACTTCCGCCTGCAGCCGTGTGCGCTTCACAGCTCAAAGTAGTCAATAGTACTGTCAGATTTCCAGAAATATCGTTAAAATTACTGGAACACTGGTATTGTAATAAAAAATAAGGGTATTAAAAGGTGGTGCATGAAGTGACAGGTTTTTTCCCCTTCGTAATATATATAAGCTCATATTTATTGAATTAAATGTTATGCAGTTGTGTAACTTTGCAGATATATACTTATTTTTATATGTTCTGTATGTCTGTAAAATCTGTTACGAGTACAGCTAGTTGTAAAGAAGTAATAGATTAAAACCGGATTTGTGTTTCTTGCAACTCTTGTTGTTCATGACGTTATATCTCCTGAACCATGTGACGTATGTGGTTGTTAGCCGACAGCATTGTTATCTCACGGTTAGGAATATGTTTACCAAATTTGGTTGAAATCCGTCCAGTGGTTTATGAGGAAATGTGCAACATTGTCGTTTGTGCAGTAATTTTCGGCACAACTCACAGTTTATGACGTCGTATCTCGTGAACATTGTGTTGTACTTCATCCTTAAACTTACGGTGACGTCGTGATGGACTGAAGTTTACGTGTGCAAAATTTCATAAAGATTGGAGCAAAACTGTAGATTTGTATGGAATACGTACAAACAAACACATTAATGGGCTGAAAAAACTTCTGAATATTGGACCGCATCGTCAATATATCAAATATCTTACCGACGTTTCGGCCACTATTGCAAGCGGCCATCTTCTGGGTGTTACGTTTATTGCTGGATGAGGGAAAGCTGGTGTCTTAAATATTGAATGTTGCCAGTTATGATTGGTGGCTTTAGCTGCCTTTCATTGGTGTTTACTTTATTTCTTCCTATTGGTGAAAAAGGAAGTTAATGATTGGTGTTTACATTAATGTTTTCCATTGGTTCAAACTGGCGAATGAGAAACGGTGATATCAATGACGTAGCACTGATGCCTAGCGCCAGCTAGAGCGTGCTATTTGCTATGTGTACGCGCGGCCGCTGTTGTCTCTGGGCTATGTGGGCCCCTATGGACTGCACTGCGCGCGGTGTCGTCGCGAAGCGCTGCTACTGCTGGCAGCCAAGACGCCGGAAGCCTATAACCGTCTTCTCTGTTCATATTTCCGGGTCGCCTAGCTATTTCTATTGCTTCCCTGATTTTCCTCTTCAAAGTGTAGGGTTGTTTTGCCAGTACAGTGACTTCCTGAAAACATATCTGTTTGCCGCACTCTTCCTAGTGTTCAGCTACTGCCGACTTTGTATGCTGTCCCAGCCGAATGTACCTCTCGTGCTCGGCTATTCTTGTGTTAATCGGCCGCCCAGTTTCTCCAATGAATAATAGCCGAGAACGAGAGGTATATTCGGCTGGGACAGCATACGAAGTCGGCAGTAGCAGTACACCAGGAGGAGTGCGGCAAACAAATAGGTTTTCAGGAAGTCACTGTACTGGCAAAACAACCCTTCACTTTGAAGAGGAAAATTAAGGAAGCTTTAGGAATAGCTCAGCAACCCGAAAATATGAACAGCGAAGACGGGTATAGGCTTCCGGCGTCTTGGCTGCCAGCAGTAGCAGCGCTTCGCTACGACACCGCGCGCAGTGCAGTCCATAGGGGCCCACATAGCCCAGAGACAACAGCGGCCGCGCGTACCATAGCAAACAGCACGTTCTAGCTGGCGCTAGGCATCACTGCTACGTCACTGCTACCACCGCTCCTCATTCGCCAGTTTCAACCAATGGAAAACATTACTGTAAACACCAATCAAGGACTTCCTTTCTACCAATAGGAAGAAATAAAGGAAACAAGAATGAAAGAGAGCTGAAACCACCAATCATAACTGGCAACATTCAATCTTTAAGACACCAGCTTTCCCTCATCCAGCATAAACGTAACACCCAGAAAATGTCCGCTTGCAATAGTGGCCGAAACGCCGGTGAAATATTTGATATACTGACGATGCGGTCCAATAGCCAGAAGAGTTTTATAAACAATGTCAACAGCCGCGGAAGCCTTAGTTTACATATTAATGGTCTGTTTACGGTAGGAAAGTATGTGAAGGAGTAGAGGTGGTTTGCCCCTTTGGGGGCAGGCCTCACCTCCCCGCCGGAGCCGCGGAGTCGCTGCCTGCGGCTGCAGTCGGCGCCGCGAGGCGAGGCGCGCACCATCTCGAAGGAGGCGCTGAAGTAGATGTTGGTGAAGTCGTCGAAGACGCGCAGCGGCCGCACCGTGAAGGCCACCTCGAGCACGCGGCTGGAGGACAGGAAGACGAGGTGCCTGGACCCTGTGCTGGAGAGCGTGCTGTTGTCGCACAGGCAGAGGCGCGGCAGCCGCACCTCGCGCCACGGCGCCTCCCAGACGCGCAGCTCCGACACGCGCTGCCCGTAGGACGAGGAGGCGGACGCGTAGGGGGAGGCGAAGGGCGCGGCGAACGGCCCGCCGCCAGCAGCTCCAGACGTAGGCTCCGACTGGCGCACGCACTGCGGACGGCCCGTGTGCGGGTCCGCCTCCGTCACGCACTCCGCAGAGCCCCAGCCGTCGCCGAACGACGCGTTGTGCAGCGTCAGACGCACCTGCTCGAGGCACATGAAAACAGTTTATTTGATTTTGCAATGCAATTTCGTAAATACGTAATTGTTGTTTGGTTGGTTGATGGGTGGATGGGACCAAACAGCTAGGGCATCAGTCCCATGACTTAAATTATAGGTCAGTTTTCGAAATTTTTACCACATGTTTGAACGTCATCGTTAACAAATGCTGTATCACTGTAATGTTCCTCTCACGAGCTATTTATTTTATTTATTTATTTATCCTGATCAGATTAGGGCCATCAGGCCCTCTCTTACATCGGACCAGGGTTTTAGACATACAGTAATTCTTTACATGTGAGTTACCTATAACATAATAATGATTTTTACAGATGAACAGTCAATAACATTATTTATACAGGTTGATTACATGTAAAAGGATGTAAATAAAAGGTAATAACTTAACTCTAAATAGGATTAATACTAACAGTACCACTGAGACACCTTCTGCTGCTGCTGGTGTAATAATAGAAGTGAACAACATTGATATTAGCAGATATAATATTTACTTTTGAATATATCGAGGCTGGCTAAGGCATGGCGAATTCTGACAGTAGCTGTACCTGGCGAGAGCAATGGCAGTCGGAGAATATCTGGCAGGAGGAATGGATGTGACGTTCCTGGACCGTAGGGTAATAAAGACTGGCGTCATTATTGCTTTAGTAGATAATCCATTAACTGTCGTTTGAAGCTGGCAGTGTCTTTCAGTTCTTTGATATACTGAGGTAGATTGATGGTTACTACTACTGAAAAGGATTTTGAGAAACCGGCTGAGTGATGGAGAGGGACAGAAAGGGTTTTGCTCTGACAGGGACGAGTAGTTCTGTTATGTTGATCAGATAAGAGTGTTAAGGTCGAGGAAAGATATGAGGGACAGTGTACGTTGATAAGAGAGTAGAGGAAACAGAGTGTATGGAAATCTATGCTCTTGTCAGCACGGAGCCAGGATAGTTGCTTATAAGATGGTGAAATGTGATCAAAGAGACGGATGTTACATATATATCGAACGCAGGCATTCATGATTAATTTTAGACGTCGTGAGCTTTCCCAAGAGAGACCTTGCAAGATAACATCACTGTAATCAATAATTTGAATTACAAGCGTTTGTATAAGTTTCTTTTTAAGATCGAGAGGAAAAAACTTCTTATATCTCTGTAGGGCATGAAGAGATGCTGATGCCTTCCTACACACGGCGGCTGTATGCTCAGCCCAATTTAGTTTGTCGTCTATTATCACTCCCAGACTTTTTGCCAAGGGCGAAAAATAGATAGGTGTGTCATTTAATATTAATGATGGTTGAGATTCGCGATATTTGTGGTTAATGAGTCTAGGATGACCTACCAGAATCGCTTGTGTTTTACTTTAAAAAAATGTTTGTAAATCTTATGGGACTTAACTACGGGGTCATCAGTCCCTAAACTTACAAACTACTTATGAACTACTTACGAACTAGGACGGCACAAATATCCATGCCCGAGGGGGGATTCGAACCCCCGACCGTAATGGCCGTGCAGACCGTGACTGGAGCGCCTCAGTCCCCTCGGCCACCGCGGCCGGCTGTGTTTTACTTGGATTGAGTTTTAATCCTATATTTTGTGCCCACTTTGATAGTGCACATAGGTCAGAATTAAAATTCTCGATTGATTGCTTCCTTCAGGTTTTTTGGTTTTGCACTTAAATACAACTGGAGGTCATCGGAATACATGTGGTATTTACAAAAGGACAAGACAGATGATACGTCATTTACATACAATGAAAAGAGAAGTGGACCCAGCACCAAGCCCTGTGGTACGCCTGATAGTACTTTTCTCCACTGTGACTTTTCGGTGCCGGACATGACGCACTGAAGACGCGATGTCAAGTATGAGCGAAACCATTGCACAACGCCTTGAGAGAAATTTAGACTGCTAAGTTTAGCAAGTTAAATGTCAAAGTCCACAGTGTCGAAAGCTTTGCTAAAGTCTAAGAAACACATAATAGTCGCCTCTTGTCTATCCATTGCCTGCTTAAGATCGTCTGCTACTTTTATCAAAGCAGATGTTGTGCTGCGATATTTGCGAAAAGCTGATTGGTGTTCGTCAAGAAGTTTATTAGTAGTCAAGTAGCTGGTTAGCTGATCATGTACTATATATTCTAGGGCTTTGGACAGTGCCGGAAGAATGCAGATAGGTCGGTAATCAGAGGGTGCTGTGGCAATGTCCTTTTTTGGCAGTGGCTTAACTAGTCCACGTTTCCATGCATCAAAGCTATCAAATGCAGTTATAAAATATAAGTGGTTCCATTAAAATACTTACTTGCTGCAATGTCTGAGTAGATATCGATGCTAAAACCGTTCACCAATCAAAACTAAATTTCCCCTCGGCTCTCTAGCAAATGCCGAAAACCACGTTTCGATATGTGTAACCGTACACGAAATAAAAGGGATGTTACGTTAATCACCCAGTATAAGGCCGACAACAAGTACGGCGATTGGAAATTAAACGGTGGCAACTACTTATTCACAACCGATACATTTTTTCACCTGTTACTCTCTTTCAAAGTAGTCACCAGCGTTGTGTAGAACCCGTTGCCAGCGATATGGAAGGCAAAGTACACCGGTAACAGAGCTTGTTCTGTTGATGGTGCGAATTGAGCGGTCTACATCTACTGACTGTCGAATCTCTAAAACAATTCTGAAGCGAATTCCACATAACGGTTCCTTCATCTTTGGAACCAAATCAAATTCACAAATACTTAAGTCCGGAGAGTATGGTGGATGGTACAGAACTTCCCAGTGCCATCGACCGTACACAGCAGTTTGCGCTGTATGCGATCGCGCATTGACGTGCAAAATGGTGGGTGAGTTGCGCAGAAAGTGTTTTCGCTTCTTTTGCAAAGCTGTTCGCAGGTGATGGTCCCAAAACAAACAGTAATACTGTTAATTGACGGTCTTCATTGTTCCTGGTTCGAAAACATAGTAACAGTGTTACGTTAGACCGCTCGCTCACACGTGACTGTGTCTCCCTCGGTTGTGCACACGCCGGTGAAGTGGGACGGGCAAGTCGATTTGCTCTGAGGTAAGGTAGGTATGTCAACATCGTGTGCTATCAGCGGAAATAATAGGTTCCATTGCATAGTGTCGGCCCACCAGTGTTGCCACAGTTTAAGTTCCACCCATCGTATAACTACCGTTATAGGCAGCTAAAATTGGTGCAACAATTACTGATTACAACTTAAGTTTCCATTGTAATTCGTGGTGTTTAAGTATAATTGCGGATGTTTGGTAACGTCGCTTGTCAGTGTTAACACGCATGTATTGGTGCCAACTTGCAACAAGATGAAGAATACTGCATGGTGATCAAATCATTTTGTCCACTGTCTCTAAATTTAATAGACGAAAGAACTTGTGAAATGACATATACGGTAGGTCTATATTGTAATAACTAAACACGAAAGTTTCATGCAGATGTTTGTTTGCATGTTTTTGGCCATTTGATGTGTAAATGTATGTTTCGGAGTTTATTCGATATGGAAGTATGTTTTACACGTTTATACTGCATGCTGAATAGTTTCAGTCCTTATATTAGAATAAATTGCGTGATATCACCTTTTATTGACTTTCTAACAATGAGATGCGATTGTGAGAATGTCAATAATTTAATATCCTCCACTAAAAAGGTGTGTGTAAAATGTATGGATGTATCAATTTTAAATTTTCTGAAACGTAGAAAAGACATCAGTCATTTTAGAATGATTCTTTGTGTTAGAAAGGTATTTTCAGAAGCGCGTGCACGTGTATCTGCGTACACAAAGCGTCTGAGTTACCATTACCCCATTTGGACTAGGTGGGGCATTTGGTTGGGAGCTGCAGAGTTGTACGCTAACAACTTCGATGCTATTAAATTGGTAAAATTGATATGTGGTTAACTGTAAAAAAATTAATACTGCAATATCTTATTCAAAAATAAATACTTCTTTCGTTTTAGGTAGTAATTTTTTTCCTCCATCCAGATGATGTCGTTTGCATCAATGACACACAAACAGCATTTAAATGCAATAATGTGCAGCAGGATGTGATATGCATCAAAACAAATTTATCTATATTTCCCTCTACAATTACAAAATTAGATGACACATCTCTCCCACTGATAGACTAAATTACAATTACTGAGGAATTCCAGGATTACATCAGTCAAATCGAAGGAAACGTGGCAGTAGCTGCAAAGAATATACTAGACAATGGTGTCAAAAGAAATCCACATTTTGCATGTTTATGTTCTGTTAAGTAAATATTTTGTGGTGGTATCCTGAGTGAAAAATCTGACCTTACTCTGTCTCACATATGTTCACTGAAATTTGCGCCTATTACGTATTGTGAAGTACACAGATCATTTTTTGTCTACAAAAATATTTTGACAGATAAACGCAGGAACTCAACGGAAAAGAATTTAAAAATGTTGTTAGTTGTTAAATGTGCAAACATGGAACTGAAAAATATATATTCCAACTAAAAATACGATGCATATTTTAATGACTATTTGGTCGAGCATGTTTTGCAGTTTGATAGTGCATGAATACATGCATATTTCGGGAATTAATAGTGCATGAAATTCTTGTCTGTGGTAATAAAATTTAGGAAAGGCAAACCTACATTTCTAGCTTTGGTGGATTTGGAAAAAAACTTTTAACACAGTTGATTGGAATCGACTCTTTCAGAATCTAAATCAGCAGGTAGGTATCAGAGTTGAAGGACATGAAAGGGATGTAGAGGTTGGGTAGGGAGTAAGACACAGTTGTAGCCTTTCTCCAATGTTATTCAATTTGTACAATGAGCAAGCTATAGAGGAAATCAAAGAGAAATTCGGAGAAGTAATTAAAGTTCAGGGTGAAGAAATAAGAACATTGCGATTTGCCGATGACATTGTAATTCTGTCAGAGACAGCAAAGGACCTGGAAGAGCAATTGAACGAATTGGACAGTGTGTTGAAAGGCGCATATAAGATGAGCATTAACAAGAGCGAAACAAGGGGAATGCAGTTCAGTCTTAGAAAATCAGGCGATGCCTAAAGATTTAGATTATGTTACGAAAGAATAGAGGAGGTAGATGAGTTTTGTTACTTTGGCAGTAAAATAACACACGATGGTCGCAAAACAGAGGATATAAAATTCAAAATGCAATGGGAATAAACGCGGTTTTGAAAAAGAGAAATTTATTAACGTCGAATATTAACTTAAGCGTAAGAAAGTCCTTTTAGAAGGGATTTCTATAGAGTGTTGCCTTGCACGGGAGTGAAACGTGAACGGTAAACAGTGCGGACAGAAAGAGGATAGAGGCTTTTGAAATGTGGTGTTACTGAGAATGCTGAAGATTTGGTGGATTGATCGCATAATTAACAAGGAAGTACAAAACAAAATTGTCATGAAAAGGAATTTCTGGCATATCTTGACTAAAAGAAGGGATATATTGGTAAAAGAAATTCTTAGACATTAAGGAATCGTGAATTGGAAGAAAGTGTGTGGGATAAAAATCGCAGAGGAAGACCAAGAGATGAACACAGTAAGCAGATTCAAATGGACGTAGGGTGCCGTTGTTATGAGGAGATGAAGAGACTTGCTCAGGGTAGAGTAGGGTACAAATCTCTATCAAACCGGACTGAAGATCACAACAAAAGTAATATCATTTCCACAGCCATGTTGCAGGCATGGACATACATTAACTAGACTGGCAATGCTCTATGCATTATCATTGGTGTCATTGAAGCAGTCGTCACCATATTACTACCATAACCGGCTTGTAAACAACTACTAAGTTAAAGATAAAACAGTCCTAAGAAACAGGAATAAAGTTATTTAAGTATGCCACCTTTATAGTATTGACATCTGCAGGATTGTAACGGGATGTATCTTCAGTTGTGTTACGTATATATTAATCTGTCTCCAGTGTAAATAAGTTTAGTCTTTTTTTAGAAAATTCTTCTGCCTGCAGACATGGCTGTTTGTTGTTGATAACGAGGCATCGTTATTTATTGGAGTGTTTTTACGAAAACTGCCGTCTGCTGTAAGCGTGGGTACAGTGGCGTAACTGTGGGAGGGGGGGGGGGGATGAGGGGGATAGAACCCCCCACCCCAGAATCCTAACATGGCAAAATAATAAAAATAAATAAATAAATAAAAACCTTGAGTTTGTCGTGTAACTTGTTATGGTACATCAAAAATGTTCAAATGTTTGTAAAGTCCATGGGACTTAACTACGGGGTCATCAGTCCCTAAACTTACAAACTACTTATGAACTACTTACGAACTAGGACGGCACAAATATCCATGCCCGAGTGGGGATTCGATTCTACGACCGTAGTGGCCGTGCAGACCGTGACTGGAGCTCCTTAGTATCCTCGTCCACCGCGGCCGGCTATGGTACATCACCTTCATTTTCAAACAAATAGAAGTCTTGTAACTTTCTAAAATACATTCATGTTGTAAAGCAAAATTTCGAGTATTATTGTTGTTCTTTATTTTACCTTAATTATTAGGACAGGATGTACTAATCTACTACGTTTGTTTTATCTAAAAACAGTCAATATGCTTTTGAGTAACATAAATTTCTAAAACAATTGCATTAAAAACTTTGTTTTAATTTGACTAAAATGTTGCTGGTCAAGCAGATATATCCTCCCTCCAAAGCCAAGTTCTAGTTACGCCACTGCGTGGGTATATATATCTCGTTGTTCATCTTACAATACGATTCTACAAATTGTATGTTAAATTAAGCTAGTACGGTAATATTATGTTAACATCAGGACTTGTTTAAACCACCGAGAAACGATTAAAACGTCATTGTAGTTCAGAAGTTGTGTAACTAATGTACACTAACGTTTTGACGTTTGTGTAACTAAGATGGCCGAGTCAGGCTTCTGTAAAACCAACGACTTTGCCAGTCTACTAAATGTATGTCTGTGGTTGCAGGGTACTCAGCAGAAGGATGTCTTCTAGAGACAGCAGAGGATAGTTAGTGGATGCTTCTGTAAAACCAACGACTTTGCCAGTCTACTAAATGTATGTCTGTGGTTGCAGGGTGCTCAACAGAACGGTGTCCTCCAGAGAGAGCAGAGGATAGTTAATGGGTGCTTGTACTGACCTTCTCTCCGGGCGCGGCCTCTATGCGGTAGAGGCAGGAGAGCTGGGAGGCGCCGCCGCGGCCGAAGAGGCGCACGTTGCGCGGCGACCAGAAGTGCCCGGCCCTCGTCCTGCGGAAGAGGCGCGCGCACGGCTCGTGCCGCCGCCCGGGCAGTGGCTCGCCGCCCAGCCTCGTGTCCACGAACTCGTAGCGCAGCCGGAACGACGCGGGGTGCAGCGCCGTGCCCGACACGCTGCGCACAACACAACACAACACTCACTCAGCCTGCTGACGAGCAGACTCCGCGTGGACAACAGTTCATGCCATTCCACTAACACGCAAACCTCCAAATCTCAAACATTCAGGTCGGTGTGAAACATATATGGATAAAGTATCAGCCGAAACTTTAATATAAATTGTGGTATGTGCTGCCGTCCAGGAGAACATACATAAACTGTAATAATAACACCTTACCTACTGAGTAGAGGGAAAGCGTATCTGAGGGAGCATATTGCGTTGAGCTTCTGTGGTGAAGTTGGTAGAACGTCGTTATACCGAAGGTGTTTCGTTCAAGCACTGCTCACAATTGAATGGGTGAGTTGAAAAAGATACACATTCCACAAATTTCACAAATTAAATTGAGATAGCCATTTTCTTCTTTGGGCGTATCCATTGAGCATAAAAAAAGCGTCTTCCTATAATTCAAATGCACTTGCCAGCAACAGAGACGAGTGAGTTTAAGAAGGGTCATACTCCTTGAATATGTTCCTTCTTCAACTCAAAGGCGCGCTAGTGTGGGCGACACCCACTACTGAGTGCTCGCTGATCAGTCATGTGTTGGTCGTAAGTGGCAGATAAGCGAGCTGTTTAAGGGTATGTTGCTTATGTTTACAGTGTAAAGTGATAAGATCAGTGCCAAAATCAGTACAGTGAAATTTATTAGTTTTTGGTTTACTTTAACCAAATAACAGTGTCAGCAACAGACAGTGACAGCGGTGAACCAATACGTAAATAGGGAACATCTCACAAACATGTACGGGAGATGGAAAACTTCGCAAGGCGTCGTGATGAGGACTTTATAACATCAGCAGGCGTTCATGATAGTAAAAATAAAAAAAAAGTAAACTTTTTTTTATAATGTTTTCCAAACAAGGCTTTTTTTCAGCTGCTGATCCACTAGAATAAGAAGGTTAACGACTGTCTACTATGAAAAGTCCATTAATGAAAAATGTTTAATCGGAAAACATAATTTTTGTGTAAATATATGTAGCCAACAGTTACGAAATACATTTTTTGCCTTTTTACTACGATTGAGTTATTTTACTTGCTTATTTTTGAAACGTTTGTAGCATAATCCAAAACTTCGAATGAATTTTGAGCATTTAAAAACTTTGAGTTGAGAAAGGTACATATTCCTGAGCATATTTACGCAGTTACATGGTATATTACAAATATTTATACCTAGGTAGCATGTGCAATGTGTTTTTTAAACTTAAATGTACACATGTACAATAGTAAACTTTTCTATATAACAACTAGTTATCTCATAAAACAGTTTTTTTTTTTTTTTTGTCGAAAGTTTATGTCTTTGGAATGTGTACCTTTTTCAACCCACCTATTCACTTGTGTTATCGGCGGTTTTCTTTTGTATCGTTTATTTGAAAGTAGCAAACCTGTACAGTATATTCTACATCTACATACTTAGGACACAGTTTCAGCACAATCTAACACACTCAGTCGCGATACTCACTGCTGTGAAAGTTGTTACCAACTGACAGTTCCAATGACACTGTTAGTTCCTAGTATTGGGCAAGGCGCCTTGAGAGTAACGCTTGTTTATAATTACTTTTCTGTTAACCAAATACTTTCCGTAATTTTTGCTTTCCAAGTATTAGTAAAATATTCAGAAACATAAATTATCGTGAAATAAATCTAAAAACAGCCGAATTTCTTTAATTCAGTGATATAAATATCAACTTACTCATGAGGAAATACTTACGAATATGTCAATATTTTGTAGCCTATTCCGCTGAGAACTAGAGAATATAAACAGAAGAGAAACATCATTTCCTGTTTTAGTCTGTTCTCGTATGACAGGCACTTTCTTTGACGAGTAAAAATTCGGTGTGGGGTGTAAATTCACTCGTATTTGTCATAAATGCATGTACTTTTGAGTGTAATTACTTTTGCTTATAAATGGAATACTTTGAAGATTTCTGCCGAGTGTGGTTCAGGTGTAGCAACAATTGAGAAATTGGTTTCTGCTGTTTCGAGAAAATAATTTCTTTTTTCAGCTTTTGATGTTTTATTGCTATGCCGGCCGCGGTGGCCGAGGAGACTGAGGCGCTTCAGTCACGGTCTGCACGGCCACTACGGTCGGGGGTTCGAATCCCCCCTCGGGCATGGATATTTGTGCCGTCCTTAGTTGTAAGTAGTTCATAAGTAGTTTGTAAGTTTAGGGACTAATGACCCCGTAGTTAAGTCCCTTAAGCTTAACAAACAACAACAACATTTATTGCTATGTTTGATAGGATTTTCATTCAGCTACAGCTGTGGTGCCTAATCCTGAACGTTAAATAATATAGGTATTGCATTCAATATAAGTTTCTTGCTGTCAACAGTAAATGACGTATCTTTTTAGAAAACCGACGTTCTTCTGCAGAACGTTGGGTCTTCGGTTGTTTATTAGCCATTTCTCGTTCCTTATAGAAAATGAAATTCTGGATTAAAAAGTCGTAGATTTCAAGATAATATTAAATAAACTGTTCTCCAAAGTGCCGTTTCATTCCTTCCAATGGTTCTTAGGAAACCTAGTAATGACAATTGTCGAGTTCTTTTCTAGATACTACAGATTTTTGTGGCACTAAATACCTTACCTGTTGTAAAAAGTAAATGTAAATCAGTATAAACGATACTATTCACACTAGTCCGATATGTTATTCAGAAATTACTTTGGCAAACGTTTGGAGCGCTTCTGTCATAGATTATAACAAAAATCAGTGGGAGTGTCGTGACTGTATATTGTAGACTGTGTTAACACCTGACCTAAAAAGTAGCGGAAAAGTATACCTGAGAGAGCATATCATGACCAGCTCCTGTGGGCGGCTTGGTAGAGCGTTAGTTTCTTATACCGAGAATGTTGGGTTCAAGCACTACTCACACTATTTTATTTTAATTTTTTTCTACTGCAACATGTTGGCAGCTGTTATATGAGGCAACGTGTCCCTGACAGTTAAAAGGGCTGTTCGGATTTTACAGCTGTGTGCTATCGGCGGTTTGCTTTTGCTTCGTTTATTTGAAAGTATTAAACGTGTACAGTATATTCGTAGTTATAAATTAATAAAATGCAGCAACCAGTTGCTTGTGTAAATGTAAAAATTAAAATATTAATTACATAATAATTAATAATATTAATTAAATATTTAATTAATAATATTAATTAAATAAAATTTAATAAAATGTAATGTAAAAATATTCATAGTTTCGTAGAATAAACAGAAGATATTAGAACACAAGAATAAAGATACAATTGCTCAACAAGTACGAAAATATTAATAATAATCCTAATAATAACTGTAATTTTAATAATAATGATAATAATAAATGACACATTTGCAGCACTTTCACATCTCAGGAACATGTTATCCCCTATAGCACTCGCTGTATACAGATGTATAGCAATTTCTAATGAAATAAAAATAAATAAATAAATATAAATATAAATAAATATAAATATAAATAAAAAAATGCATCAAGAGGGCTTGAACTAAAGGCCCTCCAAATTACAAACGGACGCTCTATCCCGTTTCCCATTGGAGGTCAGCACGTCGCACGCTCACAGACTAGCTTTTCCTATATTCCTGAGGACGGGTGTTACTTATTACTTTCCGTTTACGGACGTTCTCCTCCACGGCAGCACATAGCACGAATTATATCGAAGTTTTTGTTGATACTCTATCGATATACAACGTTTGGTTCCTATCTGACTGACATCTGAAGGTTTGGGTGTAAGCCCGATATTACACAACAAAATTTTCATTGCTAAAAAGTTTTTTGTGAAAGAAAATCTCACAAAGGTTTCAACCAGTGCAAGTCGGAAATATTACACTGATGAGTGCAGCATACTACAGAGAATACAATGAAGGCTTTCACGACGTAGTTGCTGATAAATCTTCCGCGTTGTTTGTTATTGGTCAGTGAAACATGTCTGCTCCTGACGTTTCGTCCAGAACTGAACTGGGTATCTTCAGAGGTGCTCGTCGCTGTCCTCTGCAGCTTGTTGGGAACAGAAGATTCCATGTAGTTGTGGAAAAGGCTGTAATAGAGCTATGTAGTGAAGCGTCACTACAAGACTGAAAGACCATAAAAGTATCAGCCGACCAGGGAAAACTGATAAATCAGGTGTGACTGAGTACTCACTTCCATAGGAAAGAATGAAGTTTTTTGACGCTAAAATTGTTCTACAACGAGTAACTGTTATCCACGGCTGTATAGGGAAACATTTGAAATATATAAGCATGTGTATAATTTATCAGGAAGGAAGAAGGCGTGAAGCTTAATGATAAATGAACTGTGAATAGGTAGACATGTTTTTGTCCCTGATCAGTGCTAATCGACATTTAAGTTTGAAAAGATTATTTGTACTGGTCAAGTTAAAACATAACCACGCCCATCATAGGCAATATTAATGCCGCTCCTAGACGTCCGATCGTCAAGCGGCAAGACTCAGAACTGGCTGGAGCATCTCTGGATGAAACGTCAGGGCCACAACCATACATTCCGCAGAATTCATCAGCAACTATGACATCCGGACATGGAAGCCTTCATTTTATTACCTGTAGTTGCCTGTAATACTTTCCACTTAAGCGATTGCAATTTCGAGAGATTGATACTCTACCTTGCATTTTAGCTTTACTATTTTTTAACCTTGACAACTGTTGTATACAATGCATGTAGTAACTTCGTGCTTGGTTCTGTAAGCAAGCCATGATACTGCTTCACAATATCATTTTCGGTTTCAAATACGATACACAAAACAATTAGGGGATCAGGTGAAATCCCAAACACAATATACATACGACAACATACTCGTATTTTACTCAAATATTTTATTACAATTTTAATTGATGTGTGATACAGTAAGATATTTTGCTGTCTCAACTCACTACTTGAGGTTTACATGGCGTTTAGAGTGAAGCACCTTGGGGCTACCATAATAGTGAAAAAGTGACTCTGGTGGCCCTCTCCCTCTAACACGGGATAAGAACATCTCGGACGGCGAGTACAGTTGCACATCTATGTGAAATGGGCAGCTCTTCAGGGTTCTGCCAAGTGCATCCCAGACATGCTCAGTCGGGTTTAAGTCTGGTTAACAAGCTGTAGACTCCATTCGTTCAGATCCGTCAGCTTCAAGCATGTTGTTCACCAGTACAGCTCTCTGGGGAGGATCATTATCATTCACCAGAAGGAACCCAATTCTTATGGCACCAGCGTAGATCACAACAGAAGGAATAAGAATCTCGTATTACCTCTGAGCAGTAAAATCGCCATTTTTAACGAGTTAGAGGTCTATACGTGTGCCAAAACTGGCATTTGCTCACAACATTCGACCACCACCATGATAATGGTGATGTTTCCTACAAAAGCAGGAATGTTCTGAGATCCATGTTCTCAGAAGACGAGGGATCGACAGTTGTCCGGCCGAACACACAATCTTATCTGTGAACAGAACAAGGGGCCATTCGTTGGGACTTCAATTCTGATGTTCCTCCGCCCATTTTCTGCGAGCTAATAGCTGTCGTGGTTTTCATGGGACACACACCATAGGCCTCCGCGCTTAGAGCCTACATTCCAGAAGGCGATTTCGGAATATTTGTATCGATATTGCGCGTCCTATTGCTGCTGCCTGGAGGGTGCGTTGCAGCTGAGTTGCATCCACCCTCATGTCTCGACGGGCTGTTAACCCGGGACAATGGTCATCTCTTGCTGATGTTATCTGTGAACGACTTTGGTCGTGTTTTCTTAACAGTTCGTGTTGACTGAAATCGCTTACACGTGATGAAAACGACACTTTGGAACACTGAAATGTCTGCAGTCATCTCCCTGTGTGTCTGTCTCACTTCCAACCTTCCTATGGCCCTCCATAACATAGCGTCGCGTGAGTCACGTTTTTGTTGAATTCCACTACCTGATCAATACACTATCTGAAACCAACTACTTGACCGAGCGAGGTGGCGCAGTGGTAAACACTGGACTCGCATTCGGAAGGATGGTGGTTCAAATCCACGTCCGGCCATCCAGATTTAGGTTTTCCGTGATTTCCCTAAATCACTCCAGACAAATGTCGGGATGGTTCCTTTGAAAGGGAACGGCCGATTGCCTTTCACATCCTTACCCAAATACTCGGAGCGTAAGCTCCGTCTCTAATGAGCACGCTGTAGACGGCACGCTAAGCTCCAAGCTTCCTTCCTTCCTCCTAACTGCTTGTGTAATTCGTTTGGTAGAGTAAACACAAGTCAACTCCTAATCCTTCTGCAGCAACATTCTGTTATTACCACTATCTCGGTTGCCATAATGACGTCTCCATTCCGCAGAACCTAGAGAAAGACGACGATCCATTTTAGTTCTTTCTGCCGATGACAGTACTTCAGAAAATAGACCTCTCAACTGATCCCCTAATTGTTTTGACCGGTGTATTTTGTAGCCAGTGTCATCAGTTACTTTATATGCACTAACAAGGAAAGTACTTGGGCTCGAACAAACACATATACACCAAAATCGTATGGGAGATTAAGTGAAGATCCCTTATTGCAATAGTGATACTACCGCATCTGCAAAACTCTACAGTCGTCCGTTAGAGGCCTCTACGTGTGCCATGCCGCATTGCACTTTGACCTGTTGATTCTCCAGTAAGGACGGAGCAGTGTGCCACTGAAGTTGCGTTTTATGGTGTTATTTGTGTGGTGAAGCGTTAGATGGGGCGGCGATTGCTAATCACTCCTACTAATGTATTGCGATTTGTTGAGATGAAGTTACGAAGAACCCTTCTTCCTGACGATGGTATTAGTGAAGAACATGAATCATTTGCATGCTTTCTCGTATCTTTTATGGCACAGAAATATGAGCATAAGTTCTACATCTACATCTACATACATACTCCGCAATTCACCGTAAGCTGCGTGGCGGAGGGTACACTGTACCACTACTAGGCATTTCCTTTCCTATTCCACTCCCAAATTGAACGAGGAAAAAAAGAATGCCTATATGCCTCCGTACGAGCCCTAATTTCTCTTATCTTGTCTTTGTGATCTTTGCGCGAAATGTAAGTAGGCGGCAGCAAGATCGTACTACACTCAGCTTCAAATTCCGGCCCTCTAAATTAACTTAACAGAAATTCACGAAAAGAACGTCGTCTTTCTTCCAGCGATCCCCAATTGAGTTGCCGGAGCAGTTCCGTGACACTCGCGCATTGGTCGAACCTACCGGGAACTAATCTAGCTGCTCGCCTCTGAACCGCCTCTATGCCTTTCTTCAAACCGATCTTCTGCGGGTCCCAAATACTTGAGCAATACTCAAGACGTCGTCGTACAAGCGTTTTATACGCGGTCTCCTTTACAGGTGAAGTACATATTCCCAAAATTCTCCCAATAAACCGAAGTCGGCTGTCTGCCTTACTCACAACTGTCCTTACATGCTCGTTCCATTTCATATCGCTCTGCAATGTTACGCCTAGATATTTGAACGACGCGACCGCATCAAGAAGCTCACTATTGATGCTGTATTTGCACATTATAGGATTGTATTTTCTACTCATGCGCATCACCTTACATTTTTCTACATTGAGAGCTAGCTGCCATTCTTCGCACCAACTAGAAATTTTGTCTAAGTCAACCTGTATGCTATTACAGTCAGTTACAGACGACACCCTCCCATACACCACAGCATCATCAGCAAACAGCCGCAAATTACAACTTACTCTGTCCATCAGATCATTTATATAGATAGAAAATAATAGCGGTCCTATCACACTCCCCTGGGGCACGCCTGACGATACACTCGTCTCTGATGAACACTCGCCGTCGAGAACAACGTACTGCGTTCTATTACTTAGGAAGTCTTCCAGCCAGTCACAAATCTGTGAACCTATTCCATAAGCTCGTATCTTCGTTAGCAGTCTGCAGTGTGGCACCGTGTCGAACGCCTTTTTGAAGTCGAGAAAAACACAATCCGCCTGTTGCCCTTCGTCCATGGCTCGCAAGATGTCATGTGAGAAAAGGGCAAGCTGAGTTTCACATGAACGATGTTTCCTAAACCCGTGCTGATTCATGGAAAGAAGCTTTTCCGTTTCAAGGAAATTTACTATATTCGATCTGAGAATATGCTCCAAAATTCTACATGAAACCGATGTCAACGATATTGGCCTGTAATTGTATGGGTCAGTTCTCTTTCCTTTCTTATATACGGGAGTCACCTGCGCTTTTTTCCAATCACTAGGAACTTTGCGCTGAATTAAAGATTCGCTATATTATTATACCACGGTGGATCTTTTCCATCCTTAATCGTCTTTACTGGCACATATTTCTCTAACCCTTTATTGACAATGCACATAAATTTAGTCCACAATTCCTCTACATCCATAGTCCCAGAATTAAACGATGCCCATTCATTTTCTAAGTGCGATCGTAACATTAGCTTGTCGGCTCTTCCCAACAAAAACACGCTCCTAGCCTTCTTGACTGGTTTATGAACTTTGGTCACCATCGACGCTATGACGATATCATGATCACTAATTCCTGTCTCTACACAGACATCGTTAATAAGGTCAGGCCTGTTTGTGGCTGTAAGGTCTAGAATATTTCCAATGCGCGTGGGTTGCCGGTTTAACTGCTCAAGACAGTTTTCGGAGAATGTGTCCAAAAGTAGCTCGCAAGACTGCTTGTCTGTACCGCCTGAAATGTAACTAGCGAGGTCCCAATCTATACTCTTAAGGTTGAAGTCACCTCCGACTAATATTACATGGCCCGGATACCTATGCACTACCTGGTGTAGACTTTCCTTGAATGATTCTAAAACTGCTAAGGCAGCACTGGGGGGCCGGTAAAAACACCCAACTATTAACTTTACTTCTTTTAGACCTGTTATGCGTGCCCAGATAACTTCACAGTTACTTTCAACCTCGATCTCAGTAGAAACAATATCTTTGTCCACAGTGATGAACACTCCTCCTCCAGTTGTATCAGATCTATCTTTCCGATATACATTCCACGCTTTGCTAAATATTTCTGAACTTGCCACATCATCATTTAGCCAGCTTTCGGTGCCTAAAACTATCTGAGCGCAATAACTTCCATGCAGCGCTGCAAATTCGGGAACTTTGTTTCTAATACTCTGTAAGTTCGCGGCTAATATTTTTATGTTCGAAGTTTTGTTCCGAACGTGGCCTGAATTCGCTGTTTGAATGCTGACAGGCGAGTGCTCATCAGAGTTAGCGCCTAGCCTAAAAAATCCCCATGTGCACTCCACAAGTACTCTGCTACCCGAGTAGCCGCTTCCTTAGTGTAGTGCACCCCTGATCTATCTAGGGGCACCCTACAATTCCCCACCCGATAACGCAGATCCAGAAATCTGCATCCATGACTGTCACAGAGTCGGCGAAGCCTCTGGTTCAGACCCTCCACTCGGCTCCAAACTAAAGGACCCCGATCAACCCTGGGAACAATGCTGCAAATCGACAGCTCTGCTTGCACCCCGCGTGCGAAGGCAGCAGCCTTCACCAATTCCGCCAGCCGCTCGTAGGACCTGAGGATGTCCTCAGAACCCAAGCGACAAGCGTCATTGGTGCCGACGTGAGCCACGACTTGCAGTCGACTGCACCCCGCACCCTCGATAGCCGCCGGCAAGGCCGCCTCCACATCTCGGATGAGGCCCCCCGGCAAACATACCGAGTGCACGTTGGAATTCCTACCAGATCTGGACACTATCTGCCTAAGGGGCTCTATCACGCGCCTAACATTGGAGCTCCCAGTAACTAATAATCCCCTCCCCCCGTGCACCTGCTCGGACCCTGCTGAAGGAGTGGCCACACTTTCACTCACAGGACGAAAGGACGCGGACGGGCGTCCAGCTTCCACATTGGCCTTCCGCCTCGAGCGACGCGAACGCCGTACATCCCGCCACAGTTAGATACTGTTTCTACAAACTCATAATAATGATAATGGGGATGATAATGACGAACAACTTATTGCAAGCGGTAGTGCTACGGCAAGTGCGGGAAGAGGCGATGGAAGCAGTGGCAGTGAATACCAACAGTCTTTCGGGAAGAAGGTTAAAGTTGCAACTGTTATCACGGGTTTTGATGACAATTCGCAAGAGAACATGTACGATGATTATTACATAAGTTGGTCAAGAGAAGAGCTGATGGCACCCTGGGTCATAGTGTATATCGGAAGGCAACGCACACTGATCTGTATTTACACGCAGGCAGCTGTCACCACCCTTTACAGAGGAATGGGGTACTTAAAACTCTAGTACATAGGGCGCGCACTATCTCCGACGCAGAGAGTCTACCCCAGGAATTGGAACACCTGAGAACTGTATTTCGAAAAAATGGGTACTCAGAGTGGCAGATTCAGCGGGCTCTCCGCCCAACCACTACAACACAACCTATGGAAACGGATGAAAACATGTGGGAGGATGTAGGCACAGCGTTTGTTCCATATACCGGCGCACTCTCGCGGAAGATCGCCCGCATTTTGAGAAAAACACCAGGTTGGAACTGTTTTTTGTCCGCCGAATAAAATTCGTGCACTGGTGGGGAGCGCTAAAGATGATCTCGGTTTGAGGAAGGCCGGCGTGTACCAGATTCCGTGTCAGTGTGGAAAGTCATATATTGGACAGACGATGCGTACCGTCGAGGATCGATGTGTTGAACACCAGAGGCACACACGATTGATGTATCCGAGCAAGTCGGCGGTCGCTGAACATTGTTTGTCGGAGAATCACGCGATGGAGTATGAACGCACTAGGATTCTGGTACAGACGTCGAGATACTGGGACTGCGTCGTTAGAGAGGCCATTGAAATTCGCACAAGTGAGGACCTCATAAACCGTGACTGTGACTATAATCTTAGCAAAGCTTGGGAACCAGCGATTGGGTTAATTAAGAGTAAATGTAGCAAACGTATCGAAGTGACGATCACGGCGGACAGAGCCCTCACACCGACGTCATCTCAGACGCCGCCGCAATCGGTTGCGCCGGCCGCGGTGGCCGCGGGGGCTGAGGCGCTTCAGTCACGGCCTGCACGGCCACTACGGTCGGGGGTTCGAATCCCACCTCGGGCATGGATATTTGTGCCGTCCTAGTTCGTAAGTAGTTCATAAGTAGTTTGTAAGTTTAGGGACTGGTGACCCCGTAGTTAATGTACAAACATTTGAACATATTGAACAATGGGTTGCACTGTGCGACCGCGGCGCGGGGCACGGACCGCGGAGGGGTCGCTCCGCGGGCCGAGGGTATTTAAATCGCCCGCTACCTGGCTAGAACCCAGTTCCCTTCGAGCAGTCGTAGCGTGCGGATCTCCGTGCCGGCGCGTTTCCAGGAGCTCAGTCCGTCAGTTCATCTGATGATGACGACATGTATGATCGCCGAAATATTGTGCCCGTTGGACACTATAGACCGGCAGTACACCCCTGGATAGTTTGATTATTACATAAGTTATAGTTCAGATACCTGCATTATGTATGGCATCTACAATTACATCTACAGTGATATCCTGATCATGGTTGCAGAGCTTTGCAGAAAAACGACACCCACCAGCATATTGAGGTGTACGTAGAGATCCTGTAACCAATAGTTCATACAGATATGTTTGTTCGAGCCCAAGAACTTTCCTTGTAAGTGGAGAAAGCATTGTGTGGGAGGTGCTTGCAGCAGAGGTACTTGGTGGGTAGGTGAGCGCTGGACGGCGCCGCTGGTGCTGACCTGGTGTGCGCGATGGCGAGCGTGGCGCCGGTGGAGAGGTAGCTCTCGTGGTCGGAGCAGGGCCTGGTGAGGCGCGTGGCGTTGCTGAGCGACGACTGGTCGCAGAGGCGCGGCGGGTCGCCGTCGCAGTGGTCGCCCAGCAGCGGCGGCTCCGGCGACGCGCCGCCTGCGCAGGGCAGGCACGCCCCAGAAAGCACCGGCTCACTTGCCGCTCCCTCTCTAGCCGCCGGCTACGCTACTCACACAGCTTAGGGTCTCACTCCTGCTGGAACACCCTCTGACACTCCAGGGCACTACCGCACCATCAAATTAACGGCCCATGGATACAGGATGTTACAAAAAGGTACGGCCAAAGTTTCAGGAAACATTTCTCACACACAAAAAAAGAAAATATGTTATCTGGACATGTGTCCGGAAACGCTTAATTTCCATGTTAGAGCTCATTTTAGTATTTCAGCGCAAATATTTTATTTACTGATGAGGCTTCATTCCAACGTGATCAAATTGTAAATTTTCACAATCAACATGTGTGGTCTGACGAGACACCACACGCAATCGTGCAATCACGTCATTAACACAGATTTTCTGTGAACTTTTGGGCAGGAATTGCTGGTGATGTCTTGATTGGGCCTCATGTTCTTCCACCTACGCCCATTGGAGCACGTTATCATGATTTTATACGGGATACTCTACCTGTGCTGCTGGAACATGTGCCTTTACAAGTACAACACAACATGTGGTCCATGCACGATGGAGTTCCTGCACGTTTCAGTCGACGGGTTCGTACGCTTCTCAACAACAGATTCGGTGACCGATGGATTGGTAGAGGCGGACCAATTCCATGGCCTCCACGCTCTCCTGACCTCAACCCTCTAGACTTTCATTTATGGAGGCATTTGAAAGCTCTTGTCTACACAACCCTGGTACCAAATGTAGAGACTCTTCGTGCTCGTATTGTGGACGGCTGTGATACAGTATGCCATTCTCCAGGGCTGCATTAGCGCATCAGGGATTCCATGCGACGGAGGGTGGATGCATGTATCCTCGCTAATGGAGGACATTTTGAACATTTCCTGTAACAAAATGTTTGAAGTCACGCTGGTACGTTCTGTTGCTGTGTGTTTCCATTCCATGATTAATGTGAGTTGAAGAGAAGTAATAAAATGAGCTCTAACATGGAAATTAAGCATTTCCGGACACATGTCCACGTAACATATTTTATTTCATTGTGTGTGAGGAATGTTTCCTGTAAGTTTGGCCGTACCTTTTTTTAACACCCTGTATAAATAACAGGCGAGTATAATATACGTTAGGTTGAATTAACTGGAAAGAACAGCCGAAATCCACACCAATATCATAAAGGCGGATGAAGCTCTGTCCGTTTCGCTTTCAGCGCTAAACAGCTTCACCGCTTTTGATGAAACTGGGTATGGAGATACACTATGTGATCAACAGTATTCGAACACCCCGAAAACATAAGTTTTTCATATTACATGAATTATGCTGCCAAATTCTGCCAGGTAATCCGTATCAGATACCTCAGTTATTAGACATCGTAAGACAGCAGAATTGGGCACGCCACAGAACTTACGGACATCGAACGTGGTCAGGTGATTAGATGTCACTTGTGTTATAACTCTGTACGCGAGATTTCCACACTCTTAAACATCCATAGGTACACTGTTTCTGATGTGATAGTGAAGTAAAAACGTGAAAGGATGCGTATAACACGAAAGCGTACAGGCCGACCTCGTTTGTCGGCTGACGGAGACCGCCGGCAGTTGAAGAGGGTCGTCCACTGTTATAGACAGGCATCTATCCAGACCATCACACAGCAATTGCAAACTGAATTATCATCTATTTCAAGTACTATGACAGTTTGGTGGGATTTAATGGTCGATCGGCTGCCCATAAGCTACACATCACGCAGCACAATAACTAACGAGACTCGCCTGGTATACGCAGTATAAACATTGAAGGGTGTAAAACCGTTGTGTGGATTGACGAATCACGGTGCACAACGTGGCAATCCAATGGCTGGGCGTCGGTGTGGCGAATGACTGGTGAAAGTCATCTGTAGTGCCAATAGTGAAATTCGGAGGCGGTGGTGTTATGGTGTAATTGTGTTCTTCTTGGAGGGGCCTTGCAGCCTTGGAACGCCGACTTTATGCCAGGCCTCACCGAACTACATCGATACCTCTGCTCAGTGCAGCACTCCTTGAAGAATGGACTGCCATTCCGCAAGAAACCTTCCAGCGCCTGAGGGAAGCATGTCTGCTAGAGTGGAAGCTGTCATCAAGGATAAGCGAGGGCCTACAATATATTGAATATCAGCATTACCGTTGGAGGATTCCACGAACTTGTAAGTCATTTTCAGCCTGGTGTCTGGATGCTTTTGATCACATAGCGTAGCTTCAATGCTGAAAAAGAACAAACCCTACTTTTGAAAGTGTGCAGTTCAATATATTCGTTGAGTTTATGTATATAACTCGAAATATGGAACAGCTGAACTTCAATGTCTCTTTTATAACTTCTGAGATGATTGAAGATTTCTTGTAAAAGCTATTAATTCTTTCAAGTTTGAAATCAATCACATTTACTAAAATACTTTTAATTGTTGATATGTTGTATGTAATACGATTCAAATTAATGAATATTATGCTTACTCAAGACGTCAACGTCTTCAAACCACCGAACCGACTTCTACGTTATTGGAAACCTGCATAATTTACACGTCTGCCATTTAGTCCCGAACAGAGTTGACATTCGTATTTAATAATGCCTTTATTTTCATCTCGATAAAGAAGGAGAGTATTTATCGTCATTCTACGCATGGTTTATATACAATCTGGAAAATTGGACACTTATCCTGATTATGCTGGTCATTACTTAAGAACAAAATTGCGAAATTATTTTATTTTCGATGATCTCTGACACCTATGAAAGAACACAAAGGCAAGCGAAACTGCGGGTGAGAGTTATTTTTTATAACTCATTTACTTTGCAACCAGTTTTAGTGTCGCGTTGAAGCCATCTTCAGGATCATAAAGCAAATGGAATTCCCATGTGCTTTTAGAAACTATTAGCAAGCTTATCAAATAATTTCATTTTCAAAGACAGATGTAGTCTCGACATTCCATCGGGTAGATTGGTTCGTTACGTTCTTTCGCTCGTGTTTTGTTCTAGATTGTTCGTAAAGTTCCTGACACAGTTTATTTTATTTATTTTGCTTAAAGAAGGCGCCGAGCTCTTTGACAGAAAGTGCCGTACAACTTTGCCGACAATTCGGCCACAATGGCATTAAGCATTACGCCTGTGCACGGAGTTCTGGGTTATCATCTGCATTACTTCTTGTTGTAGCAATTTAAATGGCCAGTAGTGTAAGTACGAAATACTCCACAACACAAACTTCAAATCTGAGTTTGAATATCCTCCGAATATTGATACGAATTACATAGGCAAACCTGAAGGCAGAATTGAAGATTTTGTTCTGATGCGAGACGTACTTTGGCTGAATGGCTAAAGCCTAGCCTTCTGAGCAGGAGAGACTGATTCGAATCCGAGCTGTGGCAAAAAAATTTAATTCTGTGCCTCGCCATATTATCAATATTAGGAGGCTATTCAGTCGCACTCGTAGATTCTTTCTCACATCATTCCTCCTCCTACCACCACCTTAGTCAACCATACACTAATTGCTTAACCTCACAATCGTCGGTGATGTCAAGCGGAGGATTTGTGTAATAAGTAAGAAGGAATGGATACCACAAGTCAAATAGACTCATAATCCTTTAGAAAAGTATGTGGACCTCCAAGGCATAAAGATGACTGAATGTGAGGCGAAAGCCGATTGCAGAATAAATTTCTTATAAAAAAATTACGGCTGTTGGTTTCAATTTGTTCAATTAATTTTTCATTTTTTAGAGGGGACTAAACTGCTGCTGTGTGTACGTGTTGCATACATATCTACAGTTTTGTTTTCAAATTTTTTACACGTAAGCTTCAATCTATGAGGTCGGTTGTCGTAAGTGTAAGAATTACGTATAGCACATAGTTCACGATATATGACGTGATGAACTATGAGATGCGCAGAAAACTGCTGCATTAAGCGACAATACTGCTGATTTTCTCCTAAACAACTGATTCGATTTCAACCAAAATTGGTACACATATTCCTTACTTGAGATAACAATTGCTGTAGAGTACGAACCACATACGACACATGGTTCAGTAGGAATAACGTCAAAGCAATAGGAGTTGCATGAAAGTGCCACATAATGCGACGAAACTTTATAAATACACCATATTATAATGGCAGTACTTAGCAACTTGCAACAATCATTAAACACAATTTGAAACCTTTATTAAAACTTTTTCTCGCTGACAACCATATCGAAATAATGAAAGGAAAAATGTTTCTTGCTTACCACTTTTCCGCTATTCATGGACTAAAACTACGGTAGTGTTATGTAACAATTTATAATTTCTACACTACCAATTGTACTCGCAGGAAATTTTGCAAGCTGAATAGACACTTGAAGCTGAATGCACCTTTTATTTTGTATCACAGTACGACACGTAGTTCATGAGATATGAGCACATAAACAGTAACGTTTATGGAAAACTAGCTGAAATCCCGGTGTTACCCGGGTAATTATTTATTTATTCTTGCCTTTTATCAAGTGTATAGTCATTTGTATAAGAGCTGTACGTCTGTAATATCCTTTGGGAACACAGTTTGTTGTAAAGAAGTAATACATTAAAACTTGGTGCGGGAAGGGACGGTTTACCATGAACGTTACTGTTTATGTCCTCATTTCTCATCAACTACGTGTCGTACTGTGATACAGTTTAGAAGGTACGCTCAACTATATGTGTGTATACTGTTTGTGAAATTTCCTATGGCTACAATTTGTAGTGTAAAAATTATAATTTGTAACGTCATACCGAATACCGTAGTTTTATTCCACAAACAGCGGAAAATTAGTAAGCGATAAATATTTTTCTTTTCATCATTTGGCTATGGTTGCCAGCAAGAAAAAGTTTAATGAAGGTTTTAAATTATGTTTAACGTTTGTTGCAAGTCGATAAGTACTCTCTCATATAGCTTATTTTTAAAGTCTTGCCGCATTATGTGGCAGTTTTTGCCTATTCCTATTGTTTATGACGTCATATCTTCTGAATCATGTATCGTACGTGATTATTAACCCTGGAGCAATTGTTAACTCACGGTACGGAATGTGCGTACCAAATTTGGTTGAACTCGGTCCAGTGGTTTAGGAGAAAAACAGCAACATTGTCGCTAAATGCAGCAGTTTTTCGCGCATTTCGTTGTTTATGACGTCATATCTCGTGAACTACGTATCGTACGTGATTATTACACTTACGGCGAGCGTCTTCATGGATTGAAGCTTACGTGTACAAAATGTCATTAAGATTGAAACAAAATTGTAGATTTGTATGCAACAGGTACATACAAACATACGGACACTCTGCTTTATATATTACCTCGCCCCGTCAGGCACCAAGCTTTAATCTATTACTTCTTTACTATTAATTGTATTCCCAAGAGATTTTACAGACATACGGCCCCTATACAAATGAATATATACCTGAAAAGTGGTAAGAATAAATAAATAAATATCCGGACAACGTCGGGTTTTCAGCTAGCGTATAGATCACGCACTTAAACGTGGCCCCTGAGAGGAGAATTTTGGGACCTAAAGTTTGCATTCAGCTCGTGGCGCATTGGCCTCTTTCTGGCAGTGCAGCCAGCTTATGGCCTATAGCTTACAGGTTTTAAAAGAAACAAAGGGGTTGAAGCGTCACAGATGGAAGACGATATTAAGTATCACTTTAGTGTTTGAGTAATACAAATCGGAAACGTATATCTAAGAAATATAAATATTTTAAGGGACATATAAAGCGGGTGTTGCAACGCTTTCTGTCTCTTTTTATTCTCTTAACTGAATAACAATCGGAATTAACATTCTTCTTACAACTTTCAAGGACAACCTTCCTTTTTATAAAAGAAGTCGTCGGGGTATGTGGACTTATTTTAGCAAATAAAAAAGTGGAAGACAATATTCAGTACCAAACACAAATCAACAATACACTGACGATGTCTACGGTGCAGAATGCTGTTACGAGGTAAGGTTGGTAGAGAGCATAACCATTCCGTAGACACACGAACTCAGCCGACTTCCGCTGATCACAGTGGGGCCACGAAAAGGTGCGTGATCTGTAGTTCATATTAACCAGTTCAGGAAGAATAACTATTCCGAAATGAACGGATCTCTAAAAGGAACTACGTCCCCATCTCTACACTCTCAGAGTATGCTGATGCAATAGCTCCGTACTTAGCTATAATTTACATCTGATCACTCAGCGAAAGATCCGTACCCAAAGACTGGAAAGTTGCCCAAGTTACTCCAATATTCAATAAAGGCAATAGGAGTGATCCCTAAAATTACAGGCCAATCTCATTGACGTCGATTTGCAGTAGGATTTTGGAACATATACTTTGTTCGAATATTATGAACTACCTCGAAGAGAACGGCCTATTAACCAATAGTCATCATGGATTCCGAAAGTATCGCTCTTGCGAAACACAGCTTGCCCTTTATTCACATGAAGTGTTAAGTGCCATCGACTAGGGATCTCAAATCGATTCCATATTTCTGGATTTCAGGAAGGCTTTTGACACTGTACCCCACAAAGCGGCTTCTTATGAAATTACGTGCTTATGGAATATCTCCCCGATTGTGCGATTGGATTCACGATTTACTATCAGAAAGGACACAGTTCGTTGTAATTGACGGTAAGTCATCGAGTAAAACAGAAGTGATATCTGGCGTTCCACAGAGAAGCGTTATAGGTCCCCTACTCTTCCTCGTGTTTATAAACGATTTAGGAGACAATCTGAATAGCTCCCTTATACTGTTCGCGGATGATGCTGTCGTTTATCGGTTAGTGAAGTCAACAGAGGATCAAAAGCAACTGCAAAGCGATTTAGACAAAATTTCTACTTGGTGCGAAAATTGGCAATTGACATTAAATAAAGAAAAGTGTGAAGTAATACACATGACCACTAAAAGAAATCCGCTGAACTTTAATTACGCGATAAATCAGCCAAACCTTAAGGTCGTAAATTCTACCAAATACCTAGGAGCTACAATTCCGAACAACTTTGACTGGAGAGAACACATAGAAAATATTGTGGGGAAGGCGAACCAAAGGTTACGTTTTATTGGCAGAACGCTTCAAAGATGCACCAGCTCCACCAAAGAGACTGCCTACGTCACACTTGTGCGTCCTGTCCTGGAGTACTGTTGCCCCTTGTGGGACCCTCACGAGGTAGGACTGACGGAAGATATTGAGGAGGTTCAGAGAAGGGCAGCTCGTTTTGTTTTATCACGTTACGGGGGGAAAAGCGTCACGAAAATGTTTGACGAATCGGGGTGGAAATCATTAAAAGAAAGACGTTATTCATTGCGGCGTGATCTGTTTGCGAAGTTTCAATCACCGAATTTTACTTCTGAATGTGGAAATATTTTGCTGGCACCCACCTACTTAGGGAGACATGACCATTCCAATAAAATAATAGAAATCAGATCGAAAACGGAACGAAATAGGTGTTCTTTCTTCCCGCGCGCTATTAGAGAATGGAACGGTAGAGAAAAGTTATGAAAGTGGTTAATGAACCCTCTGCCAGGCACTTGAATGTGATTTGTAGAGTATCTATGTAGATGTAGATAGATAGATAGATAGATAGATAGATGACGAAGACTCTCTGATTGAACTATCATGTGGTCTTTCTTTGAACATTTTCTTTATAGACTGAAGGCTACTCTTATTCTAAATCAGAAAAGGGCGAGCATCGAATGCTTGCGACTATAGCTTTGTAGTAATTCATAGGATTCATAACCACTTAGAGGTGTTTATGCCAGCGGGCATTTTCTAGTATTTGTTTAGTAAAAAAAATGTGTATAAAACAATATATGCCTAAAGCTTCAAACAACACAAGAGAAGTATTATTAATACCAGGAGTTTACAATTTAACAAATCTTACTAATCTTAACATTTAATTTGTAGAAAGCTATTTCTCATTGAATATAAGGCGAGGCATTGAATGAAAATTTGTTCCACGGTCGGGATTTGACCCGAGATCTGCTTTCGAGGCAGCTGCCTTACCCAATCAGCCACTGAGTATCTATGTAGATGTATATGTAGATTATGTAGGCCAAGTCACTTGGAAATGGCCCTGAGTGAAATGCTATAATTGAGATGATGTCAACTTGTTGAGCACAGTGAGGCAGGCAGACAGACAGGTGGTGTGCTGGTACCTGAGAGCCAGTCGGCCCCGCCACCGTCCCAAATGCGCAGCCTGGTGGAGCACCTGGGCGGCGCCGCAGTGGCGGTGGCGTTGCCCGCGGCCGCGCTGCCGCTGCCCGCGCCATGGGGCTGCGCGGCCAGCAGCGGCTGTTGCGAGTAGGACACGAAGTACAGCCACACCACGTCCTGCGGCTGCCCGGCGAACAGGTAGCGGCACGTCGTGTTGGGCGGCAGCGTGTGCCGCGGGCTGAGCACCGTGCCCGCGCGCCCGCGCCCCAGCGTCCACACCTCGTCGCTGTCCGCGCTGCTCGCGTTCACCACGAACTCGCACCTGCCGACAACACGCAGACTCCACTCACCTGCCACTTACAAGATTTTTCACGAAAATTGAGAGGACTGGATTTGATTGATTTCTCCAGGGAAGCAAAAACAGTCTTGGTCCAACCCGCCACTGCCCGCACTGAAACTAAGTTTATTGTGCGGTATCGCTCCCTGTATATCTAGTAAAGCGAACCAATGCCCTTGAACAGTTCAAGGAGTCCCTTTACCAGTTCTTTAACAAACACGATTTCTTCGGGTCTGGTTGTCCCAAATATTCTGTGCCTTTTACTCTCCAATGCAATGCATTCGAAGATTAGATGTGATGCAGTTTCATCACCGTCATCACAGATCCTACATTTAGGGTCCTCTTCTGTTATTCCCATTGTACGTAGGTGTTTTTTGAAATTCCCTTGGCCTGTCAGCAATCCAACCATGAGTTTAATCTCTCTCCTGTTCAGGCCCAGGATTGCAGAGCTTCTTTTAAAACGTGGCTTTGGCATCATTACCTTGCCATGTTTTTATTGATAGACTTTGGTCCAATATTGTACGTGCTGTCTTCTGAGCCAGTTACGTAGCTCCAATTTTATCATTGCCTTGGTGATTGTCAGGACAGGTTCCGGTCCAATAAATGGAGTCTCTGCCCCCATCCTGGCTAATCTGTCGGCATGTTCGTTGCCACTGCTCCCCGAGTGGCCAGGGACCCACAATAGGTTTACTTTATTGCTTTCCCCTAGCTCCACCAGAACCTTGTGACATTCTGCAACAATTTTAGACCTTGTTGCAGGATCTGCCAGTGATCTCAGGGCTGCCTGGCTGTTTGAATAGATATAGATGCTACGATCTTTGTAGCACCTACGCAAATTCTCCTCCACACACGCCCTGATGGCAGAGAGGGCTGGAACTTAAATAGCGACAACATTCCTGTGTAGACACTGTGCAATAGAAACTACTATTGACGCTGATGCGCAGTTTGAAGACATATCTGCCTTACCTCCGAACAAATGGACTTGCTCGTCGCATGTCATCGGCGTGCGCACTATCAAGGGAAACATGGTCACTTGTAAGCGAGCTGTCTATTGTAACAATGTCACTATGTTTGCGAACGGGAACAACGCAGTTGGATCAAGATTGAATGTGACAGCTGTCGTACAGCACGACAGTATCATCAAGATCTTCAAGAGGCTTGCACGTAGTGGGCATTGCTAGACAGAGCAGTAGTACATTGGGAAAAAGCCTTCAACGAAGGTCGGCAAACTGTGGCTGATATTCATCGGGCAGGTCGTCCTATCGTCTTTGAAGAACAACTGCATACTGTTGCCGCGTTGATTGACAGTGAATGACGCCAGATGATTCGTGAGCTCGCCCACGAAACCGGATTAGCGCATGGAACTGTGCTTCGCATTCTAAAGGAACGGGCATGCCAAAAATTGCATCACGATTGTTTCCGTATGAATTGACGGAAATGCTGAAGTGCATACGTTTAAGGACGCTGCTCAAACGCACTCCCAACGCCATGAGCGTGAAAGAGAGGCTTTCTTAGCCGTATTGTAACACTGCATGAGACATGGACCACAATGTACGAACCAAAATTGAAAGGCCAATCAAACGAATAACGTCATTATGGCTGGCCGCGAAAGTCGAAAGTGCGTCGGAGCCCCAGTACGGTGAAAGTTATGGTGATTCTCCAGTACGACTGTGATTGTGTTGTCCTAACGCATTGCTTTCCGCTACGACAGACTGTCAACACACAGTATAAATTTCATTTCTGGAGCATCACCTGCGACCAGCTTTGCAAAAGAAGCGGCAACACTTTCTGCACAACCCACCAATCATTTTGCCTGCCGCGGTGGAGTAGCCGAGCGGTCTAAAGCGTCTCGCTGCGGAGAGCGCCGTTGCTCGCCGTGGAGGTTCGAGTCCTCCCTGGGGCATGGGTGTGTGTGTTGTCCGTAGGTTAGTTTACCTAGGTTTAAGTAGTTTGTAAGCTACGGACTGACGACCACGCAGTTTGGTCCGATAGATTTACAAACATTTGAACATTTCATTTTGTCTGGCAATGCGCGGGCGCATACAGCGCAAGCTGTGGGTGATCTGTTCGTTCGATGGGACTGGCAAGTACTGTACCATCTACCATAATTACCAGACTTAGGTACTTGTGACTTTGATTTGATTCCCAAGATGAAGGAACCACTGCGTAGCACTCGCTTCAGAACTGTTCCAGAGATTCGACAGGCTGTAGACCGCTCCATTCGCACCAACAACAGAACAGGCTCTGCTAACGGTGTACTACGCCTTCCACATCGCTGGCAACAGCTTCTACACAACGCTGGTGACTTCTTTGAACGATAGTAGCTGGTGAAAACATGTAACGCTTTTCTATCGGTTGTGAATAAATAGTTGCCACTACTTAAGTTCCATATATATGCTATCGTTAAAGCTTTGCATAAAAAAGGGGATACGTCTGATGTCAACAACTACCGCTACATCTCACTTCTGATAGCTTTATCCAAAAAATTTTAAAAAAGTTATGCATTCTCGAGTTGCATCAGATATTAGTAAAAGAGAGTTCTAACAAAGTGTCAGTTTGGTTTTCATAACAGCTTTTCAACAGAAAATGCTATATGTACCTTGACTGATGAAATATTAAAAGGTTTGAATAACCGGACATCACCAATTGGGATTCTTTTTATCTCTGAAAGGCTTTTAATTTTGTAAATCATGGGATTATTCTAGATAAGCTTCAGTATTGTGGTATGAGTGGGACAGTGCACAAATGATTTAAATCATACTTAACTAGAAGAGTGCAGAAAGTTGAAATAAGTAGTTCACATGATATAAAAGAAACAATTAATTCCTCTAACTGGAGAGTTATCAGAAATGGGGTCCCACAAGGTTCGGCCTTGAGTCCTTTGCTCTTCTTAATATATATTAATGACTTGCCACTCTACATTCACTAAGATGCTAAGCTAGTTTCTTTTGCAGATGACACAAGGTCAGCTATCACGTCTGACAAACAGGAATTCACTGATGAAATTGAAAATGATATCTTTCAGAAAATTATTAAGTGGTTCTCCATAAATGGACTTTCATTAAACTTTGATAAAACCCAGTATATACAGTTTCATACAATAAACGGCATGACACCATTAATAAATTTAGTCGTTGAACATAAATCTGTAGCTAAGGTAGAATATTCAATATTTTTAGGTGTTTGCATTGACGAGGGATTGAACTGGAATAAGCACACTGAAGATCTGCTGAAACGTTTGAATTCAGCTACTTATGCTGTTAGGTCATTGCAAAATATTGTGATATACATCTCAGTAAATTACCTTACTATGCCCATTTTCATTGACTGCTCTCATATGAGTCATATTCTGGGGTAATTCAGCATTGGATAAAAAAGTATTCATTGCACAAAAGCTTGTAATCAGCATAATTGCTGGAGCCCACCCAAGATCACCCTGCAGACCTTTATTTAGGGATCTAGGGATCTTCACTGTAGCTCCACAATATATATATTAACTCATGAAATTTGTTATTAACAATCCGACCCAATTCAAAAATAATAGCAGTGTGCATAGCTACAACACTAGTAGAAAGGATGATATTCACTATTCAAGATTAAATCTAACTTTGGCTCAGAAAGGGATTAATTATGTTGCCATCAAAAATCTGAAATTTCTGAATGGCAATTCCTTCTACACTATGGATGAATTATTAGATAAAACTTAGAAAAAATATAAAAAATTTGAAAAGACAATGAAAAATTTAAATAAAAAATATTGTTTGTGATGTATAGAAAACTTACACGTTCCACATCATTACGAAATGTCGTATATATGATCTATGGAAGAAGTATTAATCTAATATAACCCTTGTAGTTTGACACATTTCATGCAGGTTTCAGAGTAGAGGCCTACGTTAAAGCCGTCGTAATACGCACCATGCATCTGAATGTCAACGTTTAGCGCGCTGAGATAACAGCGCCTGAAGAGAAGGCCTCAGCGCTGTCATATTACGTTACCAAGAATAGGCTGCGACTTCGTAGCTGAGTACCTGGCCGGTATGAGGCAGCGGGCTGTGTCCTAGCCTTCAGCCAGTCAGCTTTCAGATTGTGGCCTACTCTGCGTGACGTGGCAAGAAAGCGGCGCGACGTTGGGAGCGGAGCAGCGCAGTCAAAACAGACCAATGGTGGGTAGCGCGTACCATTACACTGGCGCCGCGAGCGGAGCTGTCAGAAAGCTGACAGTGCTTATCAGTCCCTAGCCGTACAAACTACATAAACTAACTTTAACTAATCTAAGAGCAACAAACACACCCGCGCCCGAGGGAGGAATCGAACCTCCGACGGGGAGCTTCTGCGCGCTCCGCAGTCAGGTGCATTAAAACGCAAGGCCATTCCACCGTGGGCAACTATTGTCCCATATTTGGCGGTGTTGGTTCAGTACATCGTGCTGCTTAACGCTAAGACACGTGCAGCTCAAACACGCGATCGCATTCATCTTGAGCGGCACTTGTTGGTAGCATGAGGATCGGGGATCACACGTTGTTCTGTCTGTGGTACACATAAGCAACAACTTCAACACCTATGAACATAAGCTAAACGCGGTGATTCACGCAATAAAGTCTATGGTTTCACGCAAGACAAACATGTTCGCATCAGTCTCTTCTTAGCAAAACTCAAAACGTCCTTGTTCTTACCATTCAGGAGTAGAATTTTTAGAAATCACAAAATATAAGACTTGAAACAATAAAGTAGGAGGTGTGTTTTTTAAATAAGTACCGTTTTGAAATTAAAAATCTCATTAATTTTATTTTTAGCTGAAAGCCTGTACCTTTACCTACTTTTATACATAATTTTCGTCAGTGCTTAGACACTTGTCACAACGTTGTACCAGTTTTTGAATGCCCTCCTCATAGAAGTCTGCTGACTGACTTGTTAATCACTGCATCACAACTCTTTTGACTTCGTCATCGTCTTCAATACCTCCCAGGTGTTTCTTCAAGTGCAGGAACAGATGATGATCACTGGGTGCCAGATCAGGGCTGTACGGAGGATGATCTAGAGTTTCCCATCGGAAATATCTGATGAGATATGTGGCCTGATTAGCCACGTCTGAACCGGCATTGTCTTGCAGCAAAACGATGCCCTTGCTCAACTTGCCACGTCTTTTGTTCTTAACTGAACTGTGCAATGTCTTACAGTAAGCTGACTACCATCTGTTCCTGCACTTGAAGAAACACCTGGGCTGTATTCAAGACGATGAGGCTTACGAAAGGTAGTCCATGTGTTAATTTGGGATATATCCTACCTTCATACCAAATTTCATTCAATTCTGTCGAGCCATACAGTGGTTCCTGAAGGTAGCTCATGCATTAATTCTGCGTTTAAGTTACATGCATTCCAAATTTTATTCAAATCAGTCCCGCTTTTTTCAGCGTGAAGGTGCAAGAAACAAATTAAATAATTGTAAAACACCCTCCGCCATACACTATACGCAATTCATTTTAGTATGCTTATAAGCTTCGAGCGAGTGCAAGCAATGAGTTGAAAAACTTTTATCGCAGTATGGTAGGGTCGTGCATAAAATTCGTAGATAAGCAAACATTAATTTTTATATATTACATTTATATATTTCTTTCGAAATTCACATTAAAACCATACTTTGGTAACAAAAAATTCCCTCTGCTGGTGGTTTCCACCCCAATGATTCGGTACGCTTGGTATGCATCAAAGCTGACAGCTAAAAAACCGTCATTTGTTGTTATGTTGTTATGGTCTTCAGTCCGGAGACTGGTTTGATGCAGCTCTCCACCCTACTCTATCCTGAGCAAGCCTTTTCATCTCCTTATAAGAACGGCAACCCACATCCACTTGAATCTGCTTACTATACGCATCTCTTGGTCTCCCTCTGCAATTTTTACCCCACACACTTCCCTCCAATGCTAAATTTACGATTCCCCGATGTCTAAGAATGTGTCCTACCAAGCGATCCCTTCTTTTAGTCAAGGTATGCCAAAAATTCCTTTTCTCACCAATTCTGTTCAGTACCTCTTCATTAGTTATGCGATCTACCCACCTAATCTTCAGCATTCTTCTGTAACACCACATTTCAAAAGCCTCTATTCTCTTCCTGTCCGCACTGCTTATTGTCCATGTTTCACTCCCGTACAAGGCAACACTCCACACAAATGCCTTCAGAAAAGACTTCCTTACCCTTAAGTTAATATTCGATGTTAGCAAATTTCTCTTTTTCAAAAATGCTTTTCTTCCCATTGCCATTCTGCATTTTATATCCTCTGTACTGCGACCATCACATGTTATTTTACTACCCAAGTAACAAAACTCATCTACCACGTTCAATGTTTCGTCACCTAATCTAATTCCTTCAGCATCGCCCGATTTTCTAAGACCGCATTCCATTATTTTTGTTTTGCTCTTGTTAATGTTCATTTTATATGCACTCTTCAACACGCTGTCCATTCCATTCAACTGCTTTTCTAGGTCCTTTGCTGTCTCTGACAGAATTACAATGTCATCGGCAAAACGAAATGTTTTTATTTCTTCCCCCTGAACTTTAATCCCTATTCCAAATTTTTCCTTGCTTTCCTTCACCGCCTGCTCGATGTACAAATTGAATAGCATCGGAGAAAGGCTACAACCCTGTCTTACTCCCTTCCCAACTGATGCTTCCCTTTCATGCCCTTCGAGTCTAATAACTGCGGTCTGGCTTTTGTACAAGTTGTAAATAACTCTCCTTTCCCTGTATTTTACCCCTGCTGACTTCAGAATTTGAAAGAGTGTATTCCAGTCAACATTGTCAAACGCTTTCTCCAAATCTACAAAAGCTAAAAATGTAGGTTTGCCTTTCCTTAATCTATCTTCTAAGATAAGACGTAAAGTGAGTATTGCCTCCCGGGTTCCTACGTTTCTCCTGAACCCAAACCGATCTTCCCCGAGGTTAGCTTCTACCAGCTTTTTCATTCTCCTGTAGATAATTCGTGTTAAAAGTTTGCAACCATGACTTATCAAACTGATGGTTCTGTAATTTTCACACCTGTCTGCACCTGATTTCTTTGTAATGGGGATTATTACATTGTTCTTAAAGTCTGAGGGCATTTCGCCTGTCTCATAAATCCTACACACCAGTTCAAATAGTCTTGTCATGGCTGGCTCTCCAAGAGACTTTAGTAGCTCTGAGGGTATGTCATCTACTCCTGGGGCCTTGTTCCGACCTAGATCTTTCAAGGCTCTCTCAAATTCATCTCTCAGTATAGCATCTCCTATTTCATCTTGATCTACGTCCTCTTCCCTTCCTACCACATTTTCTGTAAGTTCATTTCCTTTGTAGAGCTGCTCTATGTACTCTTTCCACCTTTCAGCTTTCCCTTCTTTGCTGAGAACTGGTTTTCCATCTGAGTCCTTGATATTCGTAGAGTTGCTTTTTTTGTCCCCAAATGTCTCTTTTATTTTCCTGTAGGCGGTATCTACTTTTCCCCTTGCTATACATTCTTCTAGAGATTTGCATTTGGCTTCTAGCCACTCCTGCTTAGCCAGTTTGCACTTCCTGTCAATCTCATTTTTTAGTCGTCTGTACTCCATTTTGCCTGTTTCATTTACTGCATTTTTATATTTTCTCCTTTCATCAATTAACTGTAGTATTTCCTGTGATATCCATGGATTTTTTGTAGGTCTTGCCTTTCTACCTATTTTGTCCTCCGCTGCCTTCACTATTTCATCTCTCAATGCTACCCATTCCTCTTCTACTGTTTTATTTCACCATGTTTCTGTCAATTGTTGCCTAAATCTCCCTCTGAAATTCTCCAGAACTTCACTTTCCTTCAATTTATCTAAGTCCCATCTCCTTATTTTCCTACCTTTGTGCAATTTTTTCAGTTTCAGCCTACAATTCATGACTAACAAGCTATGGTCAGAGTCTATATCTGCCCCTGGGTATGTCCTGCAGTTTATAACCTGGTTCCGGTACCTATGTCTTACCATTATAAAATATATCTGATACCTTCCGGTGTCTCCTGGTCTCTTCCATGTATACAACCTTCTTTTGTGATTCTTAAACCACGTGTTTGTTACGATTAAATTATGTTCCGTGCAAAATTCTACCAGGCGACTTCCTCTTTCATTCCTCCTGCCCAGTCCATATTCACCTACTATTTTTCCTTCTCTTCCTTTTCCTACTACCGAATTCCAGTCTCCCATCACAATTAAGTTTTCCTCTCCCTTAATTGTCTGAATAATTTCCTTTAGCTCCTCATATATTTCTTCGATCTCCTCATCATCGGCAGAGCTAGTTGGCATATAAACCTGTACTACTGTTGTCGGTGTTGGCTTCGTATCTATCTTGACAATGATGATGCGATCACTGTGCTGCTCATAGTAGTTTACCCGCATTCCTATTTTCTTATTCATTATCAGTCCTACTCCTGTGATACGCCCAACTGATTTTGTATTTATAATCCTGTACTCACCTGACCAGAAATCCTGTTCATCCTGCCACCGAACTTCACTAATCCCCACTATATCTAACTTCAACCGATCCATTTCCCTTTTTAAATTTTCTAATTTTCCTACCCGATTAAGGGATCTAACATTCCACGCTCCGATCCGTAGAATGCCAGTATTGTCCTTCCTGATGACAACATCCTCCTGAGTAGTCCCCGCCCGGAGATCCGAATGGGGGACTATTTTACCTCCGGAATATTTTACCCGAGAGGATGCCATCATCATATTTCCATACAGTAGAGCTGCATGTCCTCGGGAAAAATGACGGCTGTAGTTTCCCCTTGCTTTCAGCCGTTCGCAGTAGCTGTGTGGCAAATCCACATTAGCTGTTGTTACAAGGCCAGCTCAGTCAATCATCCAGACTGTTGCCCCTGTAACTACTGAAAAGGCTGCTGCCCCTCTTCAGGAACCACACGTTTGTCTGGCCTCTCCACAGATACCCCTCCGCTGTGGTTGCACCTACGGTACGGCTATCTGTATCGTTGAGGCACGCAAGCCACCCCACCTCGGCAATGTCTGTGGTTCATGGGGGTGGACCGTCATTTAAAAATCTGAATGAAGTATGCTTTGCACTGAAGCATTTTTTTAAATCTTACTTTAAATTGCTTACATAAAATCCACATAGTGTTAACAATATTTATGTTTTAAATGTTTATTTGATGATTATCACCCTGAAAAACATAAAAATTTTCAGAAATTTTATTCCATTCGAAACTTCACCGAAATTTGAAAATTAACTGATTATTCACGTTAATTAATTGAAATGATTGTAGATAATCTGAATATATAAATACTGCACTGATAAACTGTTCAATCATATATAAAAATTTCATCAGGATCGATTACAACTGTAGAATCTGACGAAGTCCATATGTAAAGTATCCTCTGTCATGCACCCACCGAAATTTTATGACAGTGACCTTTCTCTTGTGTCGAAGGTCGAGTGTCCAAAATGTCATGAAGATTTCATGATGAATATAGCGTCCTTATTCGCATCTTGCATGATGCCACAGGTTTTTAACTATATCATTGTTTATTACGTCATATCTCCTAAACCGTATGTCGTAAGCAGTTCTTACCCCTACGTCAATTTTTACCTCATGGAAGGAATATATGTACCAAATTTGGTTGAAATCGGTAGAGTGGTTTAGTAGCAGACGTCGCATCATGCAGCACTTTTCCGCACATCTCCTGAACTCTTTGTCGTAAAGTCTTTTAATGGTGTCTATGACCATCGCGAAAGTACAAAGAATATGTTGATGAAGTTTCATCACAATCGGTCGAACTGTACGACTGCGCATAAAATAAGAATACACAAAAATTCGTTTTTATATATTAGATTTAAATGTTTGGTTTATTTCCTTCATATGTTCGACCTCGCACGGGAATCCGTAATGGCGAATATAAGAGGGCTTGGGCGATGGGGGTGATACAGCCTTTGCGTGCGACTTATGAAGCTTGAGACGGACTGGAGGCGAGCGCGTGTAGCTACGTGTTTAAGGCGACCGCTGGCCCGAAGTGGAAGACTCCTGTTCAATTCCTAGTTGCTTTTGATCTTCTAGTGACTCCCCAACCGTTAAATGACAGCATCATCTGCGAACAGTCTAAGAGAGCTACTTACTTACGGTTCATTTCTGAGCGTACTTTCGCTTTTGTGTGGACAATACAAAACCACTACACACGTTTCGCAGACTTTTTCTCTTTCACCATCTCTTCACGCTTCGGAAAAATCGACTGTGTACGCTTTGTTATTATGCGTACGCACTAGTCGGCGTTCATTTGTTCTCCGGTGCGAATATGGATGAATTTGAATTTTGTTTATTTTCTGCCTGTACATACCAGGCAGAAGAGAAAGCGTGTTCCAAAATGAACCGTAAGTAACAAAAAAAATGTTCAAATGTTTTTTAAGCTTATGAGACTTAACTACGGGGTCATCAGTCCCTAAACTTACAAACTACTTATGAACTACTTACGAACTAGGACGGCACAAATATCCATGCCCGAGGGGGGGGATTCCAAGCCCCGACCGTAGTGGCCGTGCAGACCGTGACTGGAGCGCCTCAGTCTCCTCGACCACCGCGGCCGGCCCGTAAGTAATATACAGTATAGTCTGATGATTGAAATATCGCTGCTCACCAAATTAACTAAAAGAGACATACGAATTTTATGCCTAATATTTAGACATAGTACTAAATAGTGTATTTTGATTGTGCCAGCTATAAATGAATAGTAAAACCCCCACCGACGATGGCACAAAGGTGCCGAAGCAAGCTTTGCATATCAGGCGGATCTCATACCCAAAAATTTGACTGCAGTAACCGAAATCGTAAGAGCTGCACATCCAAAATGGTGAACGTTGCAGTTACTTTCAGTTTATTCTTTGGTGAAGCCTTTAACAGGAATCCCATAGCCGTGTTCCGTATTGAATTTTAATTAGGGCAATCACTCTCAGTGCCAGTTTATCGACAGTTGGCTTTAACAGACATCGTTCACACAGCAAGGTTAGACATAAAACTTTCAAACTGATAGACACAGCTGTTAGAAAGACGTGAGGGAAATCTGGAAAAGTTACTGGTGAGAAATATTAAGTGTGCGTTAAACACAGTTCTATCCGATACTGTTCTTAGCAGCTCGCGACGGATATTCCATAATTGCTTCGTAGATCTACTTTGAAATCTTAGGTGATTGGAATCCTTTTTTGATTTTTTTTTTTGTTACACCGGTACTTCGTTACATATGCGCAGAACGAAAAGAAACCTTGACATGGACATATACCATTTACTTTTACGTATTTTCAACGATAATCAGAAATACACATCAGCGGTTTGTCTATTATGAACTTGAATTTCATCAGACATTAGCAGAAAAGGAAAACTTTGACTTCACAGCAGCGGTGATTGTAGCGTCTGTGTACCTATAACGCTAAAAATTTAAGCCTTTTTAAACACAGGTAGTATAGATTTGCTAATTAATCATGCGCAGATGGAATATAATAACCGACAGTCGTTGCACTGGGATTCAATGATCAACGCAGAATTTTCGTTGTTATGGAAATCCCTAAACAAGTTATAATTAATGATCCCAATAGTATCTCGCATGGTATGAAAAGATATCGGCTTTTGATGCTGTCGAACAACACGTTTCATATATTTCGCTTGCATTGTTTTACCAGTGGCTGCCTATTCATACATGAATATTTCAATATCTGTGTTCACAATTGAAATGTTCCACTTACCTGCATCCAGCCCACATTCTCATTTAATACTAATGATCGTTCCATCACGCATTTGTCAACAAACGTTGCATTTGCAGCGCATCCTTGCCGAAAATTGATTACAGTACAGTATACATAAAAAGACAGATAGAGAGAATTACAGTTAGTACAAATACACATACCACAAAGCGTCGCAGAGTGAAAGCAACGAAACAATACGACATAACAAAATATATGACACTGGTATTGTTGTGAAGTATCGCCTGATTGGTAACTACTGTGGACAACGTAGAAATTCATTTTCTGTATAACTTTGACTCCTTACCAGCAATCAAAGTAGAAAGATTGCTAAGTACAGAAAAGCGTTCGGACTTGAGTTGGATAAACTACATACAACAGAAATGCTGTGCTAGAGTACGAGGACATGTTAACTCGTACCTAGATAAATGACCAAAGAAATAGAGGAAGAATAACTACACTGCGTACACTACGGTGGAATGGCCGAGCGCTATAAGGCGTCTTGCTGAGGAGCGTGCGGTTGCTCCCCGTGGGACGTTCGAGATCTCCTCAGGCGTGGGTATGTGTGTGTGTTTGTGTAGTCCTTAGGTTAGTCTAAGTTAGTTTAAGTAGTTCGTAAGCCTAGGGACTGATAACCACAGCAGTTGAGACCCGTAGCTTTACAAACATTTGAACATTTCGAGTCCAACTACGACACAAATAGGATATGGTAAAATCAAAAGCTACGTAGAATTTGCTGTAAGACCAGACAGTGGCAGATTATAACAGTGTCAACAGAAAAAGTTAACACTCCTAAAAACGGTGCAACAGTAACCATACCAAAATGGAACAGCTTACAAAAACTTGAACGTCAAGGAAGTTTACTCAACCTTCCCAATATATCTGTATTGTTATTAACCCTTTATTTGGCAGTTTTGCTCTCAAGAAACATCAAAATTGCGCGTGGTTTTCTGAAACATGTTTCGAGTTTCATCCTTGGATGGGAAACAGTTCTTGAAACTAACATTTTAGCTTTCCAATAAAGTGATGTTTCGTTGTCTTTTGCGAAAAGTATAGCAATAAACAGAATCTTTAGCGGACAATACAAGTATACCAAGGTACAATTTTTTTTCTATTTTATGACAAAATTTGTCGTGATACGTGGAAAACTGCTTATAAAAGGAAAAGTGAAACCCTTAAAGTTCAATTACTATGGAAAATTGTTGACGAGTTCTCATACGGGAGACTGACAATGGACTTAAATTTATTGGGAAGAGGAGGCCTGGTAGACCACTACAAAAGGGGCAATAAGTCAAAAGGAAAATGGAAGATGTAACGATATGTTGTCACTTGACAGATTACAGACCAAAAGGAATTTGCAGGTTTTGTCTTTAGGGATACTTGGCTATAAAATGTGCGAATCATGAGACTGTTTTCAGATGTTTCACATGTAGTCCAAAATACAATAGTTTCTACAGTCATAAGAACAAAACCGTGGTATTGATACTGTACCACCATGCGAAGTTTTTGCGCACTGTTACTTACAAACCAGGAACTATATATTGAAAAAAAAATCGTATAAATCTGTTCACATGGCCCTACACATTTAAGTAACATAATACTTTTTCTTCTCGTGATTTCTGCGTGTGCCAAATAAAGGATTAAGAATAGTTATGTACTATAAGTGAAGCAGATTGTCAAAATGAGTACAAAAGGAAGATCTGTACAGTTTGTAGCAAAGCTAATTCAAAATGTGCCAGTGATGCAACCCGAAAATTGAGCTGCAGCGAAGTGAATGCATTTTACGAGCTAATTGATGGACTGCTATGGAGGGAAAAGAGCATCGCGTATTCCTTCCAACAACAGTTGAATAGATGGGGTCAAATTTAGCACAAGAAAATGCACAAATTAACAGAAATAAAAGTTCATGTTACATATTTAAATAGGAATAGGATAAATATGAAAAAATCTGAAGGGGCGTATAAAATGCCAGTTTCGTATAAGGTAACTTCTGTTATCTATATACGGATTTTGGATCAGACCGGAGATGATTATATGTGAATAAAGACTATTATGCAACTTGAGGTATAGAACAGCCACTTCCTTTATTTGATTTATTTCGCCATCATTTTGATAATTCACCACGAAATTCTGTGAAATGTATAATTTCCAAACCATTTCACGACGTGTGATCGACAAAATCAATTAACCGTGTAGGACGCCGTCATATGTACGTGGACACGTGACTATGAAGATGCCAGTGGGGTTCGGCATATGTTACGGAGATCTTAATGTTTCACTTTGCAAATGTAGTGACTGGTTGGTTATGCAATGAAAATTGCCGAGTCATTCATTATTTATAAAATGTAACAAAATATGTGTGGAGTATTGGGGAGCCGGCCGCGGTGGCCGAGGGGACTGAGGTGCTCCAGTCACGGTCTGCACGACCACTGTGGTCGGGGGTTCGAATCCCCCGTCGTGCATGGATATTTGTGCCGTCCTTAGTAGTAGCTAGTTCATAAGTTGTATGTAAGCTTAGGTCCTGATGACCCCGTAGTTAAGTTCCATAAGTTCTACAAACATTCAACATTTGAGTACTTAGTTTTCATCTAAATGACAGATGTGAGTGATAATAAAAATTTTATTTTATCGAATTCAAATACATGAGTAGCAGTCGAATGGAAAAGAGACATATAGGAATAGTGAGTAAGCAGTTTGATGTTGCACAAGTACCGGTAATGGCTGTAACATTCAATACGTTCATTCCAATGTAAGATAAGATGTTGAATACCTTCGTGGAAAAATATTTGCGAAGGCCTGTCGTACCATGATTGTATGCAGGTATAAACCGCTCCACGTTCAGGAATCAATACACCTTTAACAACCTATTCGAAGATAACGCCAGGACTACGTAGCATAGGAAGGCCCTTAATATCCTCCAAAGAGTACCGATCTCTCCCAATGCGATTTCCAAATGTTTGGACACCTGAAGAAAGACATTGATGGCCGTTAATTTCCTTTTGATGAAGATCCGACGCGGCGGAGTGGCCGAGCACGTTGAGGCGCTTTGCTTCGATGCGCAAGGCCGTTCCCCGTAGGAGGTTCAAATCCTTCCTCGGGCATGGATGTTTGTGTTGCCTTCAGTATAAGTTCACGAGTAGTTTGTACGTTTAGGGATTCATGACCCCGCAGTTAAGTCCCGTAGGCTTAATAAACATTTGAACGTTTTGATGAAGAGCTGCACGTGTGAGTACAACCTTCATGTATACGTGGTCCACTGCAGACATCATCCCTCAAAGATATTGCCCGTTTGTCTGATATTGGGATAAATCTATTTATAGCTACGGAGATTACTTTTGAAATAATGAACAGTTTACTTATATTTTCTCATATGCTTTGACTGCGTGTATTAAATAATAGGGTCAATGACCACACCAGTTACGTTTCCTCTAGGATTTCCCATTTAAGAACTTGCAGCAGCGTACTCATACATAAAGCATTGTAAACATAACCACGAATTAGGTCTATTCCTGTTCCCAGAGACCAACTTCTGTCTACAGGGTAATACGAAGAGCGACCTGTGATCAAGGGACATGTGCTCACGTAAGGGCTGGGCTTTATTCGTTTTATTAAAGTACCATTTATTTATAGAGGATCCTAAGCAAAAAACAGGAAAACCATGGGTTGTAAATCCTAAGGACAACACACACACCCATGACCGAGGGAGGGCTCGAACCTACCTCTATCACTGAAGTGTGTGTTGTCCTTAATGTAAGTTAGTTTAAGTAGTCGGTAAGACCAGGACTGATGACGATGGCAGTTTGGTCCATCAAGTTTACAAAAAAATTAATAAACAAGTAAAAAGTGGTGACTCGCCTCCTCGGTCATGAGTTTACAGAGAGACAAGACCACTGTCGCCTTCCCTGCAGCTTGGCTATAGTTTGTTAATCGTAAGAGTAAACCTGATGTGAACAAACAAAGAATGATGATTGGTCAGCAGCGTTAGCTTATGGCGAATGATTATGTTCCTCTTTTGGAAGTATTTTCCTTTTATACGTAACCTACCTTACTACTCCACCCCCATGAACCACAGACATTGCCGAGGTGGGGTGGCTTGCGTGCCTCAACGATGCAGATAGCCGTACCGTAGGTCCAACCACAGCGGAGGGATATTTGTGGAGAGGCCAGACAAACGTGTGGTTCCTGAAGAGGGGCAGCAGCCTTTTCAGTAGTTGCAGGGGCAACAGTCTGGATGATTGACTGAGCTGGCCTTGTAACATCAGCTAATGTGGCTTTGCCACACGGTTACTGCGAACGGCTGAAAGCAAGGGGAAACTACAGCCGTTACTTTTCCCGAGGACATGCAGCTCTACTGTATGGAAATATGATGATGGCATCCTCTCGGGTAAAATATTCCGGAGGTAAAATAGTCCCCCATTCGGATCTCCGGGCGGGGACTACTCAGGAGGATGTTGTCATCAGGAAGGGCAATACTGGCATTCTACGGATCGGAGCGTGGAATGTTAGATCCCTTAATCGGGTAGGAAAATTAGAAAATTTAAAAAGGGAAATGGATAGGTTGAAGTTAGATATAGTGGGGATTAGTGAAGTTCGGTGGCAGGATGAACAGGATTTCTGGTCAGGTGAGTACAGGATTATAAATACAAAATCAGTTGGGGGTATCACAGGAGTAGGACTGATAATGAATAAGAAAATAGGAATGCGGGTAAACTACTATGAGCAGCACAGTGATCGCATTATCATTGTCAAGATAGGTACGAAGCCAACACCAACAACAGTAGTACAGGTTTATATGCCAACTAGCTCTGCCGATGATGAGGAGATCGAAGAAATATATGAGGAGCTAAAGGAAATTATTCAGACAGTTAAGGGAGAGGAAAACCTAATAGTGATGGGAGACTGGAATTCGGTAGTAGGAAAAGGAAGAGAAGGAAACATAGTAGGTGAATATGGACTGGGCAGGAGGAATGAAAGAGGAAGTCACCTGGTAGAATTTTGCACGGAACATGATTTAATCGTAACAAACACGTGGTTTAAGAATCACAAAAGAAGGTTGTATACATGGAAGAGACCAGGAGACACCGGAAGGTATCAGATAGATTTTATAATGGTAAGACATAGATTCCGGAACCAGGATATAAACTGCAAGACGTACCCAGGTGCAGATATAGACTCTGACCATAGCTTGTTAGTCATGAACTGTAGGCTGAAACTGAAAAAATTGCACAAAGGTAGGAAAATAAGGAGATGGGACTTAGATAAATTGAAGGAAAGTGAAGTTCTGGAGAATTTCAGAGGGAGATTTAGGCAACAATTGACAGAAACATGGTGAAATAAAACAGTAGAAGAGGAATGGGTAGCATTGAGGGATGAAATAGTGAAGGCAGCAGAGGACAAAATAGGTAGAAAGGCAAGACCTACAAAAAATCCTTGGATATCACAGGAAATACTAGATTTAATTGATGAAAGGAGAAAATATAAAAATGCAGTAAATGAAACAGGCAAAATGGAGTACAGACGATTAAAAAATGATATTGACAGGAAGTGCAAACTGGCTAAGCAGGAGTGGCTAGAAGCCAAATGCAAATCTGTAGAAGAATGTATAGCAAGGGGAAAAGTAGATACCGCCTACAGGAAAATAAAAGAGACATTTGGGGACAAAAAAAGCAACTCTACGAATATCAAGGACTCAGATGGAAAACCAGTTCTCAGCAAAGAAGGGAAAGCTGAAAGGTGGAAAGAGTACATAGAGCAGCTCTACAAAGGAAATGAACTTACAGACAATGTGGTAGGAAGGGAAGAGGACGTAGATCAAGATGAAATAGGAGATGCTATACTGAGAGATGAATTTGAGAGAGCCTTGAAAGATCTAGGTCGGAACAAGGCCCCAGGAGTAGATGACATACCCTCAGAGCTACTAAAGTCTCTTGGAGAGCCAGCCATGACAAGACTATTTGAACTGGTGTGTAGGATTTATGAGACAGGCGAAATGCCCTCAGACTTTAAGAACAATGTAATAATCCCCATTACAAAGAAATCAGGTGCAGACAGGTGTGAAAATTACAGAACCATCAGTTTGATAAGTCATGGTTGCAAACTTTTAACACGAATTATCTACAGGAGAATGAAAAAGCTGGTAGAAGCTAACCTCGGGGAAGATCGGTTTGGGTTCAGGAGAAACGTAGGAACCCGGGAGGCAATACTCACTTTACGTCTTATCTTAGAAGATAGATTAAGGAAAGGCAAACCTACATTTTTAGCTTTTGTAGATTTGGAGAAAGCGTTTGACAATGTTGACTGGAATACACTCTTTCAAATTCTGAAGTCAGCAGGGGTAAAATATATGGAAAGGAGAGTTATTTATAACTTGTACAAAAGCCAGACCGCAGTTATTAGACTCGAAGGGCATGAAAGGGAAGCATCAGTTGGGAAGGGAGTAAGACAGGGTTGTAGCCTTTCTCCGATGTTATTCAATTTGTACATCGAGCAGGAAGGAAGGAAAGCAAGGAAAATTCTGGAATAGGGATTAAAGTACAGGGGGAAGAAATAAAAACATTGCGTTTTGTTGATGACATTGTAATTCTGTCAGAGACAGCAGAGGACCTGGAAGAGCAGTTGAATGGAATGGACAGTGTGTTGAAGAGAGCATATAAAATGAACATTAACAAGAGCAAAACAAAAATAATGGAATGCGGTCTTAGAAAATCGGGCGATGCTGAAGGAATTAGATTAGGTAACGAAACAATGAAGGTGGTAGATGAGTTTTGTTACTTGGGTAGTAAAATAACATGTGATGGTCGCAGTACAGAGGATATAAAATGCAGAATGGCAATGGGAAGAGAAGCATTTTTGAAAAAGAGAAATTTGCTTACATCGAATATTAATTTAAGTGTAAGGAAGTCTTTTCTGAAGGCATTTGTGTGGAGTGTTGCCTTGTACGGGAGTGAAACATGGACGATAAGCAGTGCGGACAGGAAGAGAATAGAGGCTTTTGAAATGTGGTGTTACAGGAGAATGCTGAAGATTAGGTGGGTAGATCGCATAACCAATGAAGAAGTACTGAACAGAATTGGTGAGAAAAGGAATTTTTGGCATACCCTGGCTAAAAGAAGGGATCGCTTGGTAGGACACATTCTTAGACATCGAGGAATCGTTAATTTAGCATTGGAGGGAAGTGTGTGGGGGAAAAATCGCAGAGGGAGACCAAGAGACGCGTATAGTAAGCAGATTCAAGTGGATGTGGGTTGCCGTTCTTATGAGGAGATGAAAAGGCTTGCTCAGGATAGAGTAGGGTGGAGAGCTGCATCAAATCAGTCTCCGGACTGAAGACCATAACAACAACAACCTTACTACTATGTTACTGTAAATTAAATTTTCAGAATTTCTAATGAAGTAACGGCCATCAACGTTTGCCTTAAATTATTCAGATGTTCAAATGTTTGTAAAGCTTATGGGACTTAACTGCGGGGTTATCAGTCCCTAAACATAGATACTACTTATGAACTAACTTACACTAAAGGCAATACAAACATCCATGCCCGAGGGAGGATTCGAACCTCAGACGCGGGAGGCCGCGCGATTCGCAACATACCGCTCCAGACCGCTCGGCTACTCCCATGCGGCTTTAAATTATTCCTGGTTTAAGTAGTTTATATTTTTAAAAAAATCGTATACAGTCGCCGACTCTGCGAAATTCAGATGCGTTGCGATTGTCTCTTTCTATATACGTATTGTTAAAATGGCTAGCCGGCCGCGGTGGCCGAGGGGACTGAGGCGCTTCAGTCACGGTCTGCTCAGTCACTACGGTCGGGGGTTCGAATCCCCCCTCGGGCATGGATATTTGTGCCGTCTTAGTTCGTAAGTAGTTCATAAGTAGTTTGTAAGTTTAGGGACTGATAGCCCAGTAGTTGAGTCCCATAGGCTTTACAAACATTTGAACATTTAAAATGGCTAAATCTGCTTCCTGCTACACAGTGAAACATGCACAAGGACACCGTTAAAAAGTGGCTTCATGAATTCTGCTGTTGATCGCTTCGTTGTCAGTGCTGAAAACTACATTTCCGAAAGTGAATTCGGACATTGAAGGCGTTAAAATGATTACCAGACGAGATTGAGTAATATATTCAGTGGCTTCAATATTTAACTATACGGTTAAATTCCTGGAATACGCTTTTACATCACTTATAGCTCATGCAGAAATTTCATCATTCTTGTTTACAATTACAGTGATATGTAAGCTAATTACGTTTCCCGAAGTTCGTAAAAATGGGTGTTGCTAGAGTTTCCACGTATATTATTTCATTCCGTTTAAAAACTAACTGAAATTTGGAGGTGCGTTATTCCTTGGATATTTTCGCTCTACGTTTTAACTGCAGCCCTTCATATTTCTGCAGTTTACTTTCAATAGCTGACTTTCCAGTGGTGTCGAAGTTGAAGGTGCCGCTGAGGCTGTTGTGACGTATTAGTGTTGATTCGATGTGCGTGTGACACACACCATAAAATGTATACTTATTACTATACTTGACTGTAGTAAAGACATGTTGGCTTCCGCTCGACTTGAAACGACAACTTTTTAGATTCCAGCAGACGCGGTAGAATACATAGCGTAATTTTTACGTCCTTTTTAGATTTAGAGACACCAGGGTTAATCTTATATGATAGGATAAGGAAAGGCAATCCTACGCTTTTAGCTCTCGTAAATGTGGGAAAAACTTTTTGCAATATTCGCTAGAATATACTCCTTCAATATCTGAAGGTAGGTGGATTAAAATAGAGGCAACGGAAAGTTATGCACTACTTGTACAGAAACCGGACAGCATTTATAAGACTCTAAGGGCATGTAACGTCTAAGCATTACCTGGGAGAGGAATAAAAAGGATTGTAGCCTTTGCCCAATGTTGTTCAATTTGCACATTCAGCAAGCTGTAAACGGAAACGTGGAGAAATTTGTAATGGGAATGAAAGATCAGGCAGAAGAAATAAAAACTTAGTGGTTTACCGATCACATTGTCATTCTGTCGGAGATAACAAAATATGTTGAGGACTAGTTGAACGAAAAGGAAACTGCCTTGTAAGGAGGGTACAACATAAACATTAACAACAGCAAAACAATGGTAGTGGAATGTAGTTGAATGAAATTAGTGGAACACTATCGGAATTTACTTAGGAAACGGGACAATAACTGTAGGGTTTTAGAATTGTTAGTTGGGCAGTGAATTAATTGACGGTTGTCGGAGTAGAGGAAATACGAAGTATGTCTACAATAATATGTGCCTTTTGGTCATATAAAACAAACGTTTACAGATATCGAAAAAATGTTTATTGTACCAAAAACTACAACGGTTAAACTACTCTTCTACAAAGCTTCCGAAATTTTGAAGCCACTTGCCAATGCGTGGAAAATCTTTTTGTTTGCCTTGTTCATAGCAGTTCGTCGTCTGTGTACTCAACCACGTGGTAACGTGTTCTTTCAGCTCGTCATCATCGTTGAAGTGTTCACCACCAAGTACAGATTTTAGGTATGAAAGATTTTAGAGATGAAAGACGCTAGGAGCGAGGTCCTGGCTGTACAGGTAATGATCACGCACGTCTGAGTGAAATTCCCGTATGAGCGGTTTGGTCACATTCGCCGTGTGAGGTCGAGAATTATTGTGGACAGTAATCACTCAATAATTTTCACCGTATACTTCGTAGATTTGCTGATGAATATACTATGGTTTAAATTTCTTTGTATTTAGATAACGAATCACAGATCTGATTTCACACGCGGCGGCATTTTCAATCACGGCTGACATTATAAAGAGGCACTACAAAGCACACGTCGGCAGCAGCGATCTGAAAATCGCGTACATGTATTCTCTTTGAGTTAGAATAACAGCCGCGCATGCTTGGAACTACAATTGTAGCGCTGTCACGGCTAGAAATACAAACGGAACTTACTTTTCGGACGATTCTCGCATAAAATGCAGAATTGTAATGGGAAGAAGAAGAAGTTTGAAGAAAGAAAATTTGTTAAGGAGGATATTAATGTAGGTGTTAGGAAGTATTTAATGGCATTTGCCTGCCGTGTAGCCTCGTACGGGAGTATGACATGGCTGATAAACAGTTCAAAGAATAACAAGTTTGAAAGCTTGTGAAATCTGGTGCTACAGATGAATGCTGTAGATTAGGTAGGCAAGAGGCGCGTTTTTCTTAAGTAAGTGCCGTTTTGTTGTAGACATTAGTAGTTCGCGTACGTACCGCAACGAGCGCGTGCGTCGTGCACCGGCATGCCTCGGGAACAAAATGTTCAAATGGTTGTAGAGCTTATAGAACTTGACTACGGGGTGATCAGTCCCTAAACCTACACACAACTTATCAACTAGTTTATACTAAAGACGGCACAAACATCCATGCCATAGGGGGCATTCGGAACCCCGACCGCAACGGCCGTGCAGACCGTGACTGGCACGCCGCAGATCACTTGGCCAACGCGGCCGACCCTCGGGATCAGCTATGCAGCTATGTTCAGTTTCATCTCTGTAGCCAACCTGTACGGTTCTGTTCTGTGCTTTCAAAATGCTTAAGTCTATCAACTCGCCCGCCGCGTGTGAGGCTCGCTCAGTGATATGGTTTTTGTCACCAAGGAACCTGTCTGCTGCAGAAATTCATTGACAGATTTGCGAAGTGTACGGTGAAAGTTTTATGAGTACAGGCCAAGTGCGTGAGTGGGTACGAGAATTCAAAGATGACTGTGACAACGTCTATGATGAGGACCGCTCCGGTCGCCAATTTTCGATTACAGACGATTTGGAAGTTTCAGCTGAAGCGAGGATTGGTGAGAACAGGAGATTCACAATAATAGATCTCTCAAACGAATTTCCTGACGTGTCGAGATCAGTGCTTTACACATCGGCAGTGAACTCTTGGTTATCGGAACAGGCGAGAAGATAGTATGAAGAGACATTATAAAATTAGTTGAGTGGCATGATACGTGTTTTAACAAACTTGGGAACTATGTTCAAAAATAGAGTAAAGTATGTACTTTCTCAAAATAAATTTACTTTTTTGAAATAACCTTTCATTTTGTACTTCTGTTCAAACGGAACTTACTTAAAAAAACGCACCTCATAAATCAACTAATGAGGAGGTACTGGGTAGAATTGGAGGGAAAAGAAATTTCTCAGATAACTTAAATAATAGAAGGGATCAATGGTTGGGACACATTCTGAAGACATCAAGGAAATGTCAGTTTAGTGTGTGAAGCAAAATTTCATAAGGAGACTTGAAGACGAATACACTAAGCAGATTCAAAAGGATGTAGCTTGCCTTTCTTTCTTTCACGGGTTTGGGGAGCACGGAGAGCTGCATCAAACCACAGGTCGGACTGAAGACCACAAAAACATCAGTTTTATACTTACGGTGAATAGAGTGTAGATCAGACGTGGGCACAAATCGGCTCAATGAGCATCACTCCGGCTCAGGCCCGAAAAAGAGCAGCGTTCACGCACGGCCTGTAGTTATCCTAGTTGCCGCTAGAGGTCTGCATGCTTGCTGGCACACGTATTTCCGTGAGAGCCCGGTATTAAACAAAACACTGTGATTAAGTTATCTCGTAAGTAGGTACAACATTATAATACATGCCTGACTTTACTTCCTTCCTCGCGTAGATTATTAAGAAGATTAAGTCGCATTTCACCTTCTAAACTTCCATACTGGTTGAAGTGATGTGCCGGCCGCGGTGGCCGAGGGGACTGAGGCGCTCCAGTCACGGTCTGCACAGCCACTACGGTCGGGGGTTCGAATACCCCCTCGGGGATAGATATTTGTGCTGTCATTCAAAAATGTTCAAATGTTTGTTAAGCTTATGGGACTTAACTACGGGATCATCAGTCCCTAAACTTACAAACTACTTACGAACTACCTTATACCAAGGACGGCTCAAATATCCATGCCCGAGGGCGGATTCGAACCCCCGACCGTAGTGGCCGTGCAGACCGTGACTGAAGCGCCTCAGTCGCCGCGGCCACCGCGGCTGTGTGCCGTCATTAGTATTAGCTAGTTCATAAGTAGTTTGTAAGTTTAGGGACTGATGACCCCGCAGTTAAAGTCCCATAAGCTATACAAACATTTGAACGTAATTTTTTTTAAGTGATGTGTACTATAGTGGCGTTCTAAATTGTACTTTCTTATGCCTAGTATTTTACCACGTACCAAACATTTTGCTCCTCTTTCGCTTTCAGTGAACAAGTAATCACACTCCCGACTAGAGTTGAACTGGAAAATAGAACGCCGCTTTACCGCGCCGATTTGACTAGCCATTTCAACTCCACAGCGTACTGTACCATGACATAATATCATAGATTATAACGAAAACCCTGAAGTACAAAATTCGAATTAAGAGATGGCACTGTTATCGGTGTCTTCTTAAAAAAAAAAAAAAAAATCGCTCTTATCTTTATAAGATATTTGCCGGTTCGACTACACGCGCTGGACGTTTTAGAGAAGAGTTTCCAGTATTATGTTTATAAGTTACTTACTTATAAACATAATAACATAATAACATTTTTCAGGAGAAACCCCTAGCAGTGGAATCTGTTCATTCTAGTTGGACACTAAATAGTTTGCACTATTATCTTCATAAGTTATAACGCACTCAGCCAGGTGCATTTCTGCGGCTACGTTAGCGCGTTGGCTGCGCATAACGCCATCTAGTCTTTTCAGCAGGAACTACGTGACGGACGCCAGCTGCTCGCGGCTCTGCTCTGGCTCAGGCAGGCGGCTCCGAGAGCGCGGCTTGCTCATTGCCCACCTCTGGTGTAGATGCATCGTGTAACGAGCCAGGTACTTGGAGGGGGGCTAGCTTGGTCTGTCATGAGTTATGTTGGTTGGTCGGTTGGTGATTTGGGACAGGGGGACTAACTGCATAATAGCTCATCAAGGGAGTGAGTGAGGAAAGGAAAGAAGGGGGATGGAAAGGAAATGCAGTCCTGGGAGTAAAGAAGGGAGAAGACTGCATTATCTCGGGGACCCGTGCACGCCACACACGTACTTACGAAAGAACCGTGAGCCCCCTGGGATGTGTCACGAGTTTGCGGACAAGTGTTGCGCTGCGCTGCCCCGCCCACCGGGTACTGACCTGCGCGGGTCCCTGGAGAAGTCGAGCGAGTCGGAGTCGGAGAAGACGACGCTGACCTCCAGCTCGAAGCCCCTGAGCGGCGAGGGCAGGCCGTGCGCGTGCAGCGGCGCCGAGAAGGGCGAGCTGTGGAAGGCCACCAGCATCTCGGGGCCGCGAGCCACCACCGCCGGCAGCCACTCGCCGCCGCACACCTGCCGATACAGTAGACAGCAGGCACTGTAGCGCCGCGGCACACTGGAGGCGTCGCGACCGAAATACATCTCGCCGTCTTACATCACTGCCAGCTACTGATAACTCCAAATGTCAGTAAAAATACACAAAAATGTTATTTTTATCTCTGACGTTATGCCGTTATGCCACCCAACGTCGCTTATTTGATTTTTAAATTTTGACAACACTAAAATAAATGTCCTCATGAGTCACCGTCAGTTTCATTAGGTCATTTAAATTGCAATATCTGGCGACCGAGCATTGCTCAGGATTTATTTATTTATTTTTTCAGCCTGGTACATAGTGCGACTCGCCGCATTTTCGACGATATCATATCTTCTGTGATCCGAAAAACACGAAATTATGTTTTTTTGCATATATCGTATATTTCCGTAGATAAGACGATGGCTGAATCATTAAAAAAGGACCCCAAAAACCGAGGTCGTCTTATCCGACGGTACAAAAAAAATTGATTGAAATTTAGTCTGAAATTGGTAATATCAAGATGTGTTGCTTAGCGCGGCTTCGACCTCCAAACGATATATATCAAAGCGGTTAAGTATCGAAACGATACATATTGAACAGGCGAATGTTATGATTTTTATGAATATGTCCTGATTTTAAGGGATGTGGTTAGGCAGGAATCTAACAGTACAGTTTTCTGGGTAATTTACAAGAAAGCTCGGCCTGAAATGATATATATCGAACTGTAAATCGATTTAGTGTCTTTGAACCATTGATTCGGCCGCTAGTGCTGCCGCTACGCGGCCTCAGCACAAAAAAAAAAACCCTTCTTGTTTAACCTATACCTAACCGTCTTAAGGCTACGCGACCGATAACTTTTTTGAAAGTGTAAATTAGGTATAGAACAGACAAGAAATTTATTTAGCGCTAATCTACGGTTCAGAAACATACGCTTATTCCTTGCATATCGTTTCGAAACTTATCTAATCGATATATATCGTTTAGAGGTCGAAGCCGCACTGTGCAGCACATATGCGATATTACCTTGATGAAATTTACATCCTGGAGGAAAGGTTTAGGAAAACAAAGTTTTGTGAAATTTTTTTTTAATTTTTGCTTTACGAGCTTTATTAATTTATTGAGTGGACATGGGTACATACGGTAACCTATATCCCATAGATCAGGAATAGAATTAATTATTTACAATGCAGCTTGATATTACAATGTCGCTTGTCAAAAATAATTTCTCAAAATATCCAGAGTCGCACTGAAACGATTAGAGTAAATTGACGTACGGAGTAGTGAAAGGGTTAAAATATTTCTTAGTTATACGCAACAATTGCGGCTTTCTTCGAAATCCTTTATCTTCTGTTCTCGGGAACTTCGTGTGCAAGCGCGTGATTACATGCCGTCTCGGCGAAAGAAATTCCTTTTTTCTCCAGCTTCGCGGTGTAAAAAACAACATGCTTCTTCACGATCGGATACAACGTAGTACTACACGCAAAAAAGTTAAAAAGCACACCGCAAACACTGCAACAAAGGATGAAATCCAGATATACCAATCACGAAAACTACTTTTGGAGGTTTCTAACGGCATTTTTCGGAACTTTCTGAAGCTTTGTCTCCGAATCTATGTCGAAGGTGTATTTTTAGATCCCGACAATTAGAAAAAAGTGCAGCATGCATTCGGGTGAATACGGTAACTTGGGAATCGTCTTATAGGCCAGATTCAAGCTTAAACTATAAAATCTTCATCAAAATTTGTACCTCGTCTTATCTGAAGGTCTTCTTATCTGCGGAAATATACGGTACATCAATAATCTTAGTAAATCAAGTTTTTGCGAAAAATACAACTATCTAGGTAAACATGAAAAGAAAAAAACCTATGTAAATACTTTCAACGAATTTGTTTAAATTGTTTGTATAGTCTATGGGACTTAAGTACGGGGTCATCAGTCCCTAAACTTACAAAATACTTATGAACTACTTACGAACTAGGACGGCACAAATATCCATGCCCGAGGGGGGATTCGAACCCCGACCGTAGTGGCCGTGCAGACCGTGACTGGAGCGCCTTAGTCCCCTCGGACACTGCGGTCGGCAACGAATTTGTTACAGCCGTTTCCGAGATAGCTACATATACAAGAATTCCTCGTTTAAAGATATAACTAATTTCCGTAAAATGTGGCGCCATTTTCAAACGAATTTCCACCAGTGGTTCCCAATCTTTTCGCCCACTTTTAGGTTTCTGCAGTATCACTGAAAGTGGGCCTTTGCGATCGCCTTTCTCGTGCTAGAAATTAAAATGTAAATAATGACTTAACCGTTCACCTGAAACGATTATTGAATAACCGAATTTGTAAACAAGAAAATTCAGTACAACTTTCTCCTGTTATGTTTTTTCCACATCTTACTCAGTTTCAGAGATACTTGCAAACATATCGGCCATATTACACTGTCTATCTTTGTGTCTGTAACGTGTTCCCACATTTTAGGTCGCGCCGTTCAAAGGTTTGGTACCAAATTTTACAAAATGGAAAACTCGAACCTCTGGCGCGAACGGCCACCCAGTTCGTAACATGATACCTCAGACCACGCAGCATTCCGCGCGATCGAATTTTATAGTCGTAATCCTTCGTCGCGAGTGGCCACAACCTCATTTTTGTAAATGTTTCGGACAAAAAATAAGTTAGCAACACTAAATATCGGCAGTTTGTGATGGGCGTTTGATACCAAAAAATTTAATTACAAGTAACGCTCAAACCGTTAATCTGAGACGAAAATGGAATAAACGTGTTTGTAGAGGAGAAAAAAAACTCTACAATTTTGCACTGTTTTATTTTTTTCTGTAACTCCCACTGTTTCAAAGATATTTGCAAAAGTAACGGTGATTTTACACTGTCACTAAACTAGTGCAGCCAAGGATAATAAACTTGAAAATTAGGACAAAATCACGGCAAAACAGATGATAATACTTGCCAAAAAGTCATATAACTACAGGAAATATTTGCAAAAAATATCACAAAACTACAGTAAAACCTGAAGTGGGTCGTAAAATCCGCCAGTGCGATTATTTTGTGATCGGCAACTCAGTTACAAAGGACAAATTTTTGGCGAACCACTGCATTCACTAGGCAGAAAATAACAGTAATTTAAATTTATATTTAGTATGTAACTGAAGTTATTATAAGTGCCACTGCTTTGCTATGCAAGAAATTTGAAAATGACGAAGGCAACATATACCAATGAATTTCATAAAAGTAACATTCTAAACTAAGTGAGATTTGTGATACTGTATAGCCTTTATGTTAATGATACTTTCCGTATGTGGCCTGAAACATGTTGGTTTCAGGTATAAGTCATTTTCTACACAGGTTTTGCTTCTATACTTATTTTTAAAACTGCATGCTCCTAAAAGTAACTACTGAGTAGTCGTGAATCCAATTAGTTCATTCAATTCTGTAAGTCCAAGCACTCATTGCGCTCCCTTTATTTTTTGATCCAGAACGAGATTACGCTTTAAGTTTTAGGGAAAAGTTTCCACAGGATGCTTGCATGATATTCCAATCCATTAGTCTTCCTGAGATGCTGAAAGTCTTAGCTTACAAGATCGCCTTCTACAGTCCTGCTCATTAAAATTGCTACACCACGAAGATGACGTGTTTCAGACGCGAAATTTAACTGACAGGAAGAAGATGCTGTGATATGCAAATGATTAGCTTTTCAGAGCATTCACACAACGCTGTACCTGATGAAACGTTGTTATGATGCCTCGTGTAAGGAGGAGAAATGCGTACCATCACGTTCCCGATTTTGATAAAGGTCGGTTTATAGCCTATGGCGATTGCGGTTTATCGTACCGCGACATTGCTGCTCGCGTTGGTCGCGTCCCTTGTCGTTTTGCGTGGCACCATCACAAGACTACATTGATGTTTTAAGCACCTTCTTGCTACCCATTCTCGAAGATTATTTCGGGGATGATGATTGCATCTTTCAACACGCTTGAGTACCGGTTCATAATTCTGTGGTTCATGGGACGGTGTCGTCGTTAATTAACTGTAATAGTATACAGGATGACTTAGAAAAAAATTCTAGTTTGTGTGAAGAATGACAGCTAGATCCAAATGTAGAAAAATGTTAGATGATGCACATGACCAGGAGAAGCAATCCCATAAAGTTCGAATACAGCATTAGGAGTGAGCTTCTTGATACAGTCGCTTCGTTCAAATATATAGGAGTAATGTTGCAGAGCGATTTGAAATGGCCGGCCGCGGTGGCCGAGGGGACTAAGGCACTCCAGTCACGGTCTGCACGGCCACTACGGTCGGGGGTTCGAATCCCCCCTCGGGTATGGATATTTGTGCCGACCTAGTTCGTCAGTAGTTCATAAGTAGTTTGTTAAGTTTAGGGACTGATGACCCCGTAGTTAAGTCCCATAGACTAAACAAACATTTGAACATTTGATTTGAAATGTAACGAACATGGAACCGACAGTTGAGAGAATGTTGGGAAGATTTACTTCATCTGAAAAGCAGACCGCGTATAAAACGCTTGTACGGCCACGTCTTGAGTATTGATCAAGTGTTTATGACCCGCAGCAGATCAGTTTAAAGGAAGACATGGAAGCATTTCAGAAGCGAACAGCTAGGTTTGTTACTTGTAGGTTCGACCAATGCGCGAGTGTCACGGAAATCCTCCGGGAGTTCAAATGAGAGTCGCTGGAGGAAAGGCGACGTTCTTTTCGATAAATTCTGTTGAGGAAATATTGAGGGCCGGAATTTGAAGCTGCCTGCAGAACGATCTTGCTGCTGCCTACTTACATTCTGCGTAAAAATCAGAAAGACAAGAGAAATTAGGGTTCGTACAGCGGCAAATACGAGTTGGTCGGAAATTCCTGTAATAAACTTCTAGGTCTTGTAGTAGGTAGTGAGTACATAGCATTTAGAATAGGAACTCATGTCCGGATACGTATCGTTTATGTTATACGACAGTTTCAGTTCAAATGTGAAACTCGTCAATGCCTGCTTAGGGACAGAAACGTCTCAGAGTTCCCTGTCGTGATACCGTCTTGGACGTCCTGCACCACTTACAAAGGGTACACGGTATGGGTCCAGCAAATTTTCCACAACACGTAGCCTTCTGCAGATTCTTCCTACACCGTTGCATCGACGCGCCCCTGTTTCCACGTCGAGTTCTCTTCACAGATGAATGTAGGAGCACAAGGATGTGTGTTCGGAATGCTCGAAATAGCCATGTCTGGACGGCCGAAAACCCTCATGCCACTCATGTTTAGGAATTTCAATACAGATTTGGAATTAATGTGTGGGCAGGTATTCTGGATGGTCATGTGGTTGGACCATACCTCCTTCCATCCAAGCTCACAGGTCCCGCATAGTTAGCCTTCTTACGACACATATTGGACCCTTTCTTGGAAGATGTGCCATTGAATGTCCGTCATGAAATGAGGTTTCGGCATGATGGTGCACCACCTTAGTCTTCACTGAATTTAAACTGTCGCGGAAAGGAAACGATACGTTTCCGGATAGGGTTTATATTCAAAATGTTATGTAGGCCTACTTACTACCCTCTACGAGTCATAGAAGTTTGTAACTGGAATTTCCGACCTCACTGTAGACTTATTATTTTTCCTCGTTCTACCGGGTGATCAAAAAGTCAGTACAAATTTGAAATCTTATTAAATCACGGAAAAATGTAGATAGAGAGGTAAAAAGATGACACACATGCTTGGAATGACATGGGGTTCTATTAGAAAAAAAAGTTCAAAAAATGTCCTACAGATGGCGCTTCATTTGATCAGAAAAGCAATAATTAGCATAACAAATTAAAACAAGTCAAAGATGTTGTTCTTTACAGGAAATGTTTACCTTCATTCCTCAACAATAGCTGCAGCCAGGAATAACGTTGTGAACAGCACTCTAAAGCATGTCCGGATTTATGATGAGGCATTGGCGTCGGATGTTGTCTTTCAGCATCCCTAGAGATGTCGCTTGATCACGGTACACTTGCGACTTCAGGTAACTCCAAAGCCATAATCGCACTGACTGAGGTCTTGGGATCTGGGAGGCCAAGCATGACGAAAGTGGCGGCTGAGCACACGATCATCACCAAACGGCGCGCGCAAGAGATCTTGCACACATTTAGCAATACATTTTTTTCTAATAAAACCCCATGTCATTCTAAGCATGTGTGTCAATTTTTTCCACTCTATCTACATTATTCCGTGATTTATTAAGTTTTCAAATTTCTACTGACTTTTTGATCTCCCGGTATATGGGAGTGGAATAGGAAAGGAAATGCCTAGTAGTGGTACAGTGTACCCTCCGCCACGCACTGCCTCACGTGACCGGATCCTTTCGATCACATAGTGTGGTCAGTAGTAGTGTCCTTTCACCAGTTGTGAGTGGCGGTGAGCACGTCTAGTGTTAGAGCGCTGCGTGCAGGGGCTGTTGCGCTTACCTTGGCTAGCACGGGGTCGTCGGTGCTTGCGCCGTCGTAGAAGATGAGCTGGTCGCGGTCCCCGGTGCAGTCGGTCCATGCGCGCAGCGGCCTCCCCGGCGCGCTGCGGGAGGCGTTGAGCAGCGCGCCCGGCCCTCCGCCCCCGGCCGCCCCCGCAGCCGCCGCCGCCTGCCCCGGGCCCGCCGCCTGCTCCGCCGCCGCCGCCCCCGCCGCCTCCGCCCCCGCGGCGGGCCCCGCCTCTGCCGCGGCGGCCGCCGACCGCTTGAGCAGCAGCTTGTGCGCGTGCTCCTGGCGCACCGACAGCATGGCGTGCTTGCACGCCGGCACCACCTTCTGGCGCAGCGTCAGGTAGCACGTCACGTTGCGCGGGTACATCCCTGTGGTAGAGAGCGTCACATCAGCTGATGGTAGGCGCTGAGGCAGCAGGGCGAGGCAGGGTGATGCGTACGTCAGTTCCACCAACACCGCCTAGAAGACAAAGCCTCACAACTAGCCAACGGTCACTGAGGAAGACCGCGGCGTGCACGTCGTATCACGTAAGCATGTTAGTCCTGAGCCAGCGCGATCCTTAGCTGAGTGGCTGACCGCTATGAGGCCGTGGGACTGTGCCCTGCGGCAGGCCAATGATGTAGCGATCGCACCAGCTCAGGACTACCTTGCTTACGTGACACAACGTGCTCACCGCGGCCTTTCTTTCTCGATGGCCTTACAACTGGTCGTGCCTACGTCACACCGAGAGACCGCAGCCACCAGCTGACTGGTTGGCCGCTGGGAAACATCCACCTCCTGGTAGCGGCCGGCCAGTCAGTTAGCTTTAGCGGCCTCTCGGTGTGACGTAGGCACGGCCAGTTGTGAGGCTTAATCTTCTCGGTGGTGTTGATTCTACAAAATACGCTATAGGTAGAGGTCTGCGCGGATGCGGATATCCGCGGATATATCCGTGGATATCTTCAGTTTTTCTTACTTTGCGGATAAGAATGTCTGCGACGCGTATATCAGCGTGTTATATGTGGATAAAGAGCGAGGTATCTGCCCAGTACGTCTGTTGAAATGCCCTGTGGCACAGACAAATATATACAGACGGGAAACCTCCGTAAGGGCCCGGTCCTACGCTCAGGGGTGCGGGGAGGGAGGATTTCCAGCAGTTCCGTAAGATGTCCCATGATGGCGCTGAGGTCAGAAGCAGCTCTTTAAACTGGCCAGAGCAGGCGGCGGGTAGCGGCTGTCCCCACCACCACCTCCCCTCAAACGCCAGCAAGCCGAACACAGCCGTGGCCTTGTGGCAGACGGCACGAGCTCTCCCCTCACACTCCCCTCCGCACTACCCTCTGACGTGCGAGAGACACCCTAAGCCAGGGAACGACCTGACACCTGGTAGCATCTTACGGAACTACGAGAGCGTAGGAGAGTGGTTTAGAGGGGGCTGCTCCTCTGTATATGTTACTCTGTGCCTGTGGGCACTCTTGAAATTCTTGCAGAGCCCAGGTAGAACGGAAGTCTGTTGTCCTCAACCTTTGGCCACAGCGGACGTAGCTGTACCCGAGGGATCTATGCCTAATCCGTTTTCGCGACCGTGGTGACTATAGGTCAATAGGTAGTTCTCTTCGAGGTAGTTCATAACATTTGAGGAAAGTATGTGCTCTAAAATCTTACTGCAAACCGACGTCAATGATATAGGCCTGTAATTTTGCGAATCGCTCCTCTAGACTTTGTTGAATATTCAGGGATCTGTGCAACTCTCCAATCTTTGGGTACGGCCCTTTCACTGAGCGAGCTGTTGCGTTTGATAATTAGGTATGCGGCTATGGCATTAGGATACTCTCAAAGGAACCTAATTGATATATAATAGGGACCAGGAGACTTACTGAAGCCGAAACATGGTGTCATTATCATTATTCAACTGACTGAATTAAGCAAATCAATTTACGATCCTCAGCTGAAACGACGATCAGCCACCTGGAATGAGACAGCGTTAAGTCTCAGAACTTACTGACTGTACCACTTATATGGTGAAGCATAGAATTAAAACTTGTACCACAGACGCGATTCGATGGAAGTATCATGTATACCTGAGATAGACACGGTATAAACCCTATTTCCTTCAATGCTGGCGTCCTATTCCGATATAGAGGGCTTCGAAATTACAATACGAGATCAAATGGTAATTCAAGACTGATTCTGTTCCGGGTAGGTTGACATATTTCGGTGTTCCCTGTGAACGTGTTCGCCGACGAGTCAGGGTGGCGCAGTTGCTACGTGCTTCTCCCCAATGAGCAGGAGGACCTGTGATCGATTCCTGGCTACAGTAGAGCTATTATTTTAATACGTCAGCTCAGTTTCATTAGGTTTCTTAGTATGTTGCTGCGTACGTTATGCGCTGCGGTATCTTTCATCCAATTACTTTCATGACGATTATTGGAATAATTATATCACTGCGCGACAAATAGTTCAGGATATATGATATCATGAACACTGACATGGTCAAAATCTGCCATATTAAGGATTATTACTTCTCTGCTACTTAATGATTCGCAACATATTATACAGACAGTATTCGTTTATGCCAATGAATGTACCTGCGAAATTATTTCGTTCTACCACTGATTGATTATGAAATATGACATCACAACCACTGAGATTCGTGTTTATTCTAAATTTATGCGCTGCCGTAAGGTTCATCCGATTCCGATGAAACTTTGCACACTTGATTTTCAAAACGAGAAGAAAGTCATTGTTTACATAAAATTATGTTTGGTCCATGATAGAGGGTACTTTATCTACAAACTTCGTTAAAATCTATGGTTTCATTTCGATATTGATGAAATTTTGCTCACTTAACCGACGAAACAAGAGGAACATCAAGGAGTACATAAGATTTCAAAATTGTTCATATGTTTGTAAACCTATAGGACAAAACTGTTATGGTCATTAGGCCTTAGACTTGCAAACTAGTTAAGCTACATTAAACTAACCTAAGGACAACACACACACACACACATACGCCCTAGGAATGATTAGATCCTCAGGTTGCTCCGCAGCAAGGCGCCTTAGTACGCTGGGCCACTCTACCGTGCCCTTATATTTGATGAAGTTTATTGCGGGGGCTGTCTTGCAAAAAACTTCCAAGGCGGAGGCCTAAGACACGGCCAACCGATTCGTCTCAAATTTGGCCGGTCGCTTGTGTACAAACTAAAACGAAAAACTCTAACATGAAACTTCCTGGCAGATTAAAATTGTGTGCCGGAACCGGGACTCGTACCTGGGACCTTTGCCTTTCGCGCGCAGGCGCTGTACCACTGAGCAATCCCGACACGACTCACAGTTCGTCCTAACAACTTCAGTTCTGCCAGTACCTCGCCTTCTAATTTTTAAACTCCACAGAAGTTCTCCTGCGAACCTTGCAGGACTAGCACTCCTGGAAGAAACGATATGGTGGAGACATGGCCTAGCCACATACTAAGGGATGTTTCCAGAATGAATCTTTCACTCTGCAGCGGACTGTGCGCTGATTCATTTCCTGCAAGGTTTGCAGGAGAGCTTCTGTGAAGTTTGGAAAGTAGGAGGTGAGGTACTGGCAGAAGTAAAGTTGTGAGGACGAATCGTGAGTCGTGTCGGGACAGTTCAGTGGTAGAGCGCTTGCCCGCGAAAGGTAAGGGTCCCAGGTTCGAGTCCCGGTTCCGACACACTATTTTAATCTGCCAGGAAGTTTCATATCAGCGCTCACTCCACTGCAGAGTGAAAGTTTAATTCTAGTATTCTAAGGTGTTTTGGATATTTATAAGAAAATCATCCCTAAAAGTTATAACGAACAATCTAATCAAATTTGTAAATAGAGTATTTTTCATCAACATATATGGGGGGCTGCAAACGCATACTTTTTCAGAATTCGGGGAAAGAAACAAACTGCCGCCCATGAATCGACATGGTAAACGCTTTGCAGTGAGAGCGTCGATAGCGCAACGCCGAAGTAAACGCCGGGCGCCGCGGCTTAGCGCGTCCGGTCAGAGGGCTGAACAGCTTCTGTAATAGAAAACAAAAGCTGAGCCAAGAGCGCGTCGAACAACAACGAACAAATGCAATCATCGACCTCAAGGAAAATAAATACCCATCTAACAAGGGGAGGAAAAAAGAGGAAAAAAAGTCAACGGACTCGGAAGAGGGGAACCCGGGTACCAATGTGGAGGAAACAATAAATTTTTCATTTCTTTAAATTTTAGTTTTTCGTATCATAATTCGTAAGAATAGTAGGATTAATAAGCTTCGAGACACAATGCGGAATAATAATAAAGTAGGCAACAAATTTAACAAACGACGTGAATTAGTAAAGAAGGAAACATTTAAGCCACGTGACAGGAAAGTAGTTCAGAGTTACGAGTGCTGCGAATTCCTCACGAGGGACCACAGATAGCCAACCGCGCAATGCTTGTTTGCAGCGAGGCACAGGACACTGGCACGTGGGGACAGTTGTGTTCTTCTGGTTGCCTGTTCGTCAGCTCACAGTTGTGAACCTCTACGAGTGTGGGCTTACCAGCACGAACCTTATAGAAGTCAATCGGAAGGAGGTGTTTTCCGTCATTAGGCTACCGACAACCTCGAGGATACGGGTACTGATTTTTATCGTTAATCCGCCGAATAAAATGTGTGTAAGAAGACAGTGATGTTCCATAAGTAACTTGTGATTTGAACTGCATGTAATATGTACTTTCTGCGGTGGAGTGGCCGAGCGCTCCAAAGCACTTTCGTGCTCGCGGTCGGAGGTTCGAGTCCTCCATAGAGCGTGTGCGTGTGTGTATGTGTGTGTGTGTGTGTGTTTGTGTGTGGGTTGTCCTTAGCTTAAGTTAAAGTAGTTTGTAAGCCTGGGGACTGATAACCACAGCAGTCAAGTCCCTTAGATTTACATAACAAAAAATAAAAAATAAAATAATATATGTTGTTATCAGCTTTTCTGTTTCCTCTAGATTTGGCTTCCCAGTAAGTTAGTCTCTCAACAGAATTTACCGCGTGGGTACATAAGCGGTAGCTGTGAAAATTTATTTCCTCGATTGCTTGAAAAGTGTGCGTTTGCGGACCTCATACATGGTGGTGAAAAATAGTCTGTTTATAATTACCTACCGATCCCGGCAGTTTTGAGTGGGTTGCTCATCATAAAATTTAGGGGTGACTTTTCAAAAACAAGAGGGGAGGGGTAGTAGGAGGATGATGAAGCAGGCAAAATGTCTTCCTTATAGGTTGTACATATGCGACCTGACAAATTTGTCCGTGTCTGAGGTTTTCCCCATTTTAGAAACCACTTCACTGATTACCATGAAAGTTGAAAGAGTTTTATACTTTTCACAGATGGAGGAGACAATGGACTGAGAAGAGTTCGACAGAGAGACGAGGTGTTGATTAACTGACAAAGGGGAAGGTGGAGATGGGCAGAGAGAGAAAGGCAGAACGAGATGACCACAGAGAAAGGAGAGATTAGAAGACGAAGCGAGAGACGAGGTGAGAGGAGGAGATGGACAGAAAAATAAGGAAAGAGTAGACAAAGAGATAAAAGAGAAGAAGAAATAGACTAACATAAGACTGAATTAAATAATTACCCCAACGACGCCGGATCTTCAGCTTGCCATTCATAAAACTGAGACTACACCTGACTCGAGCAACATGTACGACGGTTGGAACTTAAATAGTGACAACATTGCTGTGGAGAAACTATGTAATTGGATCTACCACTGTCGCTGATAGCACACGTTGTTGGCATATCTAACTTACCTGCGAGCAAATGGACTCGACCCTCCCAAGTCACCGGCGTGCGCACAATTGAGGGAAACTCCGTCACTTGCGAGCGAGCAGTCTAACATTACGGTGTCACTGTGTTTTCGAAACAGGAAAAACAGAGTTGGATCAAGGTTGAATGTGCCACAGGTCGCACAGCACGACAGTATCATCAAGGTCTTCAAGAGGCGTGCGGGGAATCGGCATTGCGGTACAGAAAAGTGGCACGTAAAAGCCTATAACGAATGTCGGTTAACTGTGGCAGACATGCATCGGGCAGGTCGTCCTAGCATCCCTCACGAAGAAGTGATCGATGCCAGACAATTCGTGAGCTCGCCCACAAAACCGGATTAGAACTTACTACTTTGCTTCGCAACTTGAAGGAACGCCTGGGACATGCGAAAAATGTCATCACGATGGGTTCCCCGTGAATTGATGGAAATACAGAAGTGTGTGCTTTACGTCGCTGCTCAGACACACTTGGAACGCTATAAGCGCGAAGGAGAGGCTTGCTTATGCCGTATCTTAAAAAAGGATGAGACATGGGCCACATCCTACGATCCAAAACTAAAACGCCAATCCAACGATTGGTGTCATTATGGGTCGCCGCGAAAGTCGAAAGTGCATCAGCGCCCAAGTATCGTGAAAATTATGGTGATTCTCATGTACGACAGTGATGGTGCTATTCAAACCCATTACGTTCCTCCACGGTAGACCGTCAATACACAGTATTACCGTTCGTTTTGAAGCATCGCCTGCGATCAGCTTTGCGAAAGAAACGGCTACACTTTCCCCTTATCATTTTGCACGATAGTACGACAGTGCGCGGGGACATACAGCGCACGGTGTGGTTGCCGATGAGACTGGGAAAAACTGTACCTTTCACCATACTCTCTGGACTACAGTCCTTGTGGCTTTGTTTTGATTCCAAAGATGAAGGAACCACTTCGTGGCCATCGCTTCATAACTGTTCCGGAGATTCGACAGGCTGTGGACCGCTCCATACACACATTCAACAGAACAGGCTGTGCTAACGGTGTACTACGCCTTCCACATCGCTGGCAACGGGCTGTACACAACGCTGGTGACTACTTCGTAGAACAGTAACAGGTGGTAAGGTGCAACGCTTTTGTCTCGGTAGTGAATAAATAGTTGCCACTGTTTTCCAACCTCGTAATTACTCGATGTATTTTCATTTACTTGCAGTAATCTAAATAAGACATCACTATGGTGTAAAGTCGTCCACATTAGTACGAAAAGAAGCCGGCCGCGGTGGCCGCGGGAACTGAGGCGCTTCAGTCACGGTCTGCACGGCCACTACGGTCGGGGGTCCGAATCCCCCCTCGGGCATGGATATTTGTGCCGTCCTTAGTCTTAGTTAGTTCATAAGTAGTTTGTAAGTTTAGGTACTGATGACCCCGTAGTTAAGTCTCATAGACTATACAAACATTTGAACATTTAGAAATCCGTTAAACTTTGTTTACCAGATGAATCAAGCAAAAGTGAATGCCGTAAACTCCATAAAATACCTAGGAAATACTATTACTTCAGACGTTAACTGGAAAGAACACGTAGATAATGTCGTGGGAAAGGCAAATCAGAGACTGGGTTTTATTGGCAGAATACTTAAAAGATGTAACAGAACCACTAAAGAGACTGCATACACTACGCTTGTCCGTCCTTTTTTGGAGTATTTCTGCCCACTGTGGGATCCTTATCAGGTGGGTTTGACGGAGGACATCGAAAGAGTCCAAAGAAGGACAGCTCGTTTCGTATTGTCACGATACAGGGGAGACAATGTTACGGAAATGATACAGTATCTAGGATGGGAATCATTACAACAACGGCGCTTACTGCAGCGGCGTGGGCTACTTACGAAACTACGATCGCCAACATTTTCCTCCGAATGCGAAAATATATTGTTGACTCCCACTTACTTAGGTAGAAATGACCATCAGAATAAAATACGGGAAATCAGGGTTCGAACGGAGGGATTCAGGTGTTCTTTCTTCGCAGCGCGCTATTCTAGAATGGAATGGGAGATAAATAGTATAAAGGGGGCTCAATGACTCCTCTGCCAAACACTTAAATGTGATTTGCAGAGTATCCCATGTATATGTAGATGTAGGTGTAGATGTAGATATTCCTGACGTACAACGAAATGTGACGAGTCTTTTGAACAGCATCTGAAACGAAGTATTTTTGCAGCGTTTCCGAGACATGTTTCGCAGAACTCAGTGGTGCATAGTTATAGCAAGAGACTATTTCGAAGGACTGTAAGTCTATTTAATTTACTCAACTTAGGGAGTCATCTATTGTATAAATAGAATGATAGATGTCAAGATCACAATTTTTATTTATTTTTTTGAAGACGACCGGTTTCGACTTCCTGTGGTCTCCTGATCTGGTCTCATTAACATTAAAATGCTTATTATAGTGTTCCACATATATATAATAGTATAAAGGTGGTTCGATGAACCCTATACTAGGCACTTAAATGTGATTTGCAGAGTATCCCAAGTAGATGTAGATGTAGTAATGTCTCTATGTGTAAAGCATGTTTTCGTTAAGGCTGTGCCCCGCGTTCTTCGCTCGGTGGGAGTGCACGCTGTCCCTGTTAAACGTGTGGTGGCGGTAATCGCCGTAGCACAAATAGCAGGAACCGCAGAGCCGCAGCCAACAATAGCAGGGGAAGCGGCGCTCCCGCGTTCTCGTGGGGTACTTTTGTTAAGCCCCGGCTCACTGAAAAATTAAAACGCTCTCACGGCCACCAAAGAATTCCCATCCCTTCTTCCGGCCGTGTCTGCTGGAGTGCTTTCCGCATTCACGGCACCCTCGTGTTGTGAAATGCTTAGTGGGCTTTAAACTGAAAACTCCGGACAAGAACCTTAATTCGTTTGTTGTACTACGCGCCATGTAAACTGTACAGAGGAAGATTAAGCACAGTACACAGTTCTCTCAACCCTCTTGTGAATCCAACCACGTGGAGAACTGACCCCGTTAAAAGCGGGAATTTGATTTGCAGCGAGCGTTTTGAAATCGAATAGGACGCACTGTTAAGTATCAACGAGGGAGTGCTAGAAAGTTACGCTTACCAATTTTTTGTTCTGTTATCAATACCGGTTGAGGTTTTATGTGTCATGTATGTTAGTCGTCTGAATTTCTCGCTTCGCTGACGTAAGTTGTAACACTCTGCCGCTACAGGAATCATAATGTAGCATTTGATATTGCAGAGTGACAAACAAATCACTCTAATCCGTTTTCTAACTGCAGAAAGACTCGTTTGGACATCCATAGTAGAATGACATGATTTCCAATTCATGGTGACGTACAGTAACCAATAAAAAAATATATTTTGCAATGAAGTCCATCTTGGTTGCACAGTGTTTTATTATTTATTATTCTTCCATGACGAGTTTTGCCCTTTAGAACGGACCATGAGATTACCTGCGTGGCATATTTAACGCAAGAATTACAAAATAGACTCCCGTAGTGGAGTGGCCGAGCGTTCTGAGGTGACTTGCTGCGGAGCGTGCAATTGCTCGCCGTTGGAGATTCGAGTGCTCCCTACGGCATGTGTGTGTGTGTGTGTGTGTGTGTGTGTGTGTGTGTGAGTGTATGTGTGTGTGTGTGTTAACCTTAGGTCAGCAACTACAAGTCCCAGCAACTACAAGTCAAAGCAACACATTAGAAGAAGGTGAGGAAACTAACCAACGACCTAGAAAAACTGGATCAGTATTACAAAATATGGAGACTTTGCCCGAACCATAATGAAACAGAAGGTAGTTCATTCCACCTATCCAACAGAATGGCAAATAAAATACTAAATATTATCTTTCGCAACAAAAAGTTACAACATTCCCGACACCCCAAATATTTGGGTGTTACTCTCGACAGATCCCTGACATACAGGAAGCACTTACAACTAACAGGACAGAAGGTAAAGTCAAGAAACAATATACTCAGGAAATTGGCTGGTGTTAGCTGGGGATCTAACGCAAATAACTTAAGAACCACAGCACAAGCACTTGTGTATCCTGTCGCCGAATACTGTTCTCACGTTTGGAACAGAAGTAATCAAGACAACAAAATAGATGTCCATTTAAATGACGCTATGAGAATAGTGACAGGAACTCTAAAATCCACACCAACACCTTGGCTGTCAGTACTTGCCAATATGGCTCCTCTAAATCTACGACGACAACAAGCAGTAACACTCAAACGATCCAGAGACTTACATATTCACGAAACATTGAACAACGTACCACACACCCGACTAAAATCTAGAGAACCAATATGGGTAAGCACTGGCCAACTCTCCCCAGACCGCTACAGTCTAAAAGACAAATGGAAAAACCAGTGGGCGTCGTTCCACAGGCACAAGAATTTAGAATACAGACCCGACCATCCAACTTCCGGGTGTAAGCCTACCAAGAAAAATATGGAGCTCCCTTAACCGGATCAGAACTGGCCACGCCGTGACCAAAGCAACGCTACACAAGAGGAGAATTACCGACGACGACCAATGCGACTGCGGAACATCGGCACACACGCTGGAGCACATTCTACGCGACTGCCCGAAAAGAAAATTAGTGGGTACCTTTAAAGATTTTGTAGATGCAACACCTGCAGCAACTGGTTGGAATCTCTCGATATCCAACTATGACAAGAAACGGAGCTACTTCTGCTTCCGCTCTACAGCACTATTTATTTTGCATACTTGGAACTCATCCATATCTCTTTGTAATTACACATATCATGTTCATATGAATTATTGTATGTACTCCGTACACAATTCTGTAAGTCATGCGCTAAGTAAATAACTTACGTCAGTTTAAGTGCTTTATAAGCTTAAGGACTAATAACCAAAGAAGTTAAGTCCCATAGATTTACAAACAGTTATCTTGAACAAAATATAATTACAAAACCGTGCGGGCAGGAAAGGTGAGGGGGGGGGGGCGGAATGGAGGGGAAAAACAACTTAGTGAAATAAATGGCAAATTGCGATGATTTATGGATTCACTGTATTAGGTTTAGATGTAATACCAATGTGCGGCAAATGAAAATTTGTGATCGGCAAGATGCGAACCCGGGATCTCCTGCTTACTAGGCAGACGCGTTGACCTCTCCGCCACTGAGGACACAGTGACCAACCCGACTGCAGAGGACTCTTCCCCGCACGTCTCCCGCACACCCAAATCTCCCGGGCTCCTGACGACAATTAATTGTGTCACGATACCTCATGGTCTGTTCTCCTTGATGCGGGAATACAGTGTTGTGGCTGCGGGTATTACAGAATTAAGAGACTGTGGTAATAGGAAAGAGACAGCGTGGCGAATGGAGATTTGGGTGTGGCGGAAGAGGTGCAGGGAAGAGTCCTCTGCAGTCGGGTTGGTCACTGTGTCCTCGGTGGCGGAGTGGTCAACGGGTTTGCCTATTGAGCAGCAGATCTCGTGTTCGAATCCCGGACGGGCACAAATTTTCATTCGCCGCACATTGGTATTACATCTAAACCTAGTACAGTGAAGCCATAAGTCATCGCAATTTGCGATTTATTTCATAAAAAATGAACGCTGTAACGTCGTCAAAACTATGCAAAACAACTCAGAATGCACTCTCCGTGGTCTGACACCTTATATGGGTTTCCTGAATCTGAAAGTTTTCTGTTCGACTGCCCATTTTCGGAGGCCTTACCATTTGCATTAAAAGCCAAATGTTTCTTGAGCTGCCTCATTTTTGTAAGAAGGTGCTTTGGAAAACGTACTTCAAAAGTCCGGTCTGTCGCCACAACGCCAGCGATATACACACGTCGCCGCGCCACTTCAAGAAGAGGCGATAAGTCGCTGCACAGCACTTCGCCCGCCGGGGGCGCCCGCAGTCTCGGTACCTCTTTGCTTGCTTTGCGCGCCGGCCAATAGGAAGAAGGGAGTTCGGCTAGATATGCCGGCGCACCACAGCCACGACAGTCGTTACAGGGGAGTACGGAAGTTCCAGTCAGCACGAGACGTCCCAGGAATACCACAGTTCCAGAAGTTCATCACAGAAGAGCCAGCCTTTGTCCATGCACAAGCTTGACGAGTTTTCTATTGTCTAGCAAAACTATGTAATAATACAAGAAATTTGTACCAACACAAGCACATCAAAGTTAAATATTGATTTCTTCTGTCAATAAAAGCTTTGAGGACTGATCACGTCTTTCAGTTGCAGACCTTGTCCACATCATTGCTAGCCAGCCCACCTCCCAACGCCTTCTACTGCAGCAAACAGAGACGCAACATGTCGAATATATATTCAGCTGGGCATTCCGGACATTTTAGTTTAAAGAGCCCCGAGGATATGTCACGCACATAATCTAATGATGCCCTGCTAGAGCGTGAAACGCGTCATTGAACAATAATAAAATACATTGCAGGGAAGAAAGCTTTTTTTGGAAAATATCGTACATTGAAAGTTGTGTACTATGTGTTTGATGCTCAATGTTAGCCTGCTGGAAAGAAATTAATATACCTGTAAAAACTACGTCGATTTTGATCCGCTGACGGCAGATGCCACCTGTGGAATAGTAGATGTCCTGATAAGTTTTCACGTCGTCCACCAACAGATCCCGTAGTGACCTAGTTGCCAGAAGCCCGTATGTGTACACCCTTTAATGAGGAATGCTTACAGCCATAAGGATCAGTGATGTAACTGTGTGAATTAAACAGACGACATGCGGCAGAGGCGTACTTGCGCTTCCTATAGCCATACAGCCATTTTAAATCAGTCAGTGGTCATTTCGGAGAATTTCCACACAAGTTGAACTTTCTACGTTAGTTTACCAACGATACGCCCCACCCACCATCATGAACTACTTGGCCAAGGTGAGGTGGTTTACGTGCCTCAACGATGCAGTTTGACGTACTATAGGTGCAACCACAGCAGAGGGGTATCGTTGCTGAAGAAGGGCAGCTGCCTTTTCAGTAGTTGCAGGGGCCACAGTCTCGATTATTGAGTGATCTGGCCTTGTAGCGTCAGCTAATGTGGCTTTGCTATACAGTTACTGCGCAACGGCTGAAAGCAAGGGGAAACTAATCTTCCCGAGGACTTGCAGCTCTACTGTCTGCATATATGATGATGACATCCTCACAGGTAAAATATTCCAGAGGTAAAATAGTCCCCAAATGGGATCTCCGAGCGGCAAGTACTCTGGACGATGTTATCAACAAGAAAAACAAAACGCATTCTATAGATTGAAGCGTGGAATGTTCTGTTCTTTAATCTGGTAGGTAAGTTAGAAAATTTGAAAAGAGAAATGGATAGGTTAAAGTTAGATATGGTGAGGAATAGCGAAGTTCGGTGGCAGGATGAACAGGATTTCTAGTCAGATATTACAGGTTTATAAATATAAATTCAGTTGGTTGAGTATGTCTTATAATGAATAAGAAAATAGGAAAGCGGGTAAGTTACTATTAACATAATGTTGTTGTTATGGTCTTCAGTCCGTAGACTGGTTTGATGCAGCTCTCCACCCTACTCTATCCTGAGCAAGCCTTTTCATCTCCTCATAAGAACGGCAACACACATCCACTTGAATCTGCTTACTATACGCGTCTCCTGGTCTCCCTCTGCGATTTTTACCCCACACACTTCCCTCCAACGCTACATTTACGATTCCCCGATGTCTAAGAATGTGTCCCACCAAGCGATCTATTCTATTGGTCAGGAGATGCCAAAAATTCCTTTTCTCACCAATTCTTTTCAGTACTTCTTCATTAGTTATGCGATCTACCCACCTAATCTTCAGCATTCTTCTGTAGCACCACATTTCAAAAGTCTCTATTCTCTTCCTGCCAGCACTGTTTATCGTCCATGTTTCACTCCCGTACAAGGCAACACTTCACACAAATGCCTTCAGGAAAGACTTCCTTACACTTAAATTAATATTCGATGTTAGCAAATTTCTCTTTTTCAAAAAGGCTTTTCTTCCCATTGCCATTCTTGATTTAATATCCTCTGTACTACGACCATCGCGTATTATTTTACTACCAAAGTAACAAAACTCATATACCACCTTCATTGTTTCGATACCTAATCTAATTCCTTCAGCATCGCCTGATTTTCTAAGACCGCATTCCATTATTTTTGTTTTGCTATTGTTAATGTTCATTTTATACGCTCTCTTCAACACACTGTCCATTCCATTCAACTGCTCTTCCAGGTCCTTTGCTGTCTCTGACAGAATTACAATGTCATCAGCAAAACGCAATGTTTTTATTTCTTCCCCCTGAACTGTAATCCTTATTCCAAAATGTTCCTTGCTTTCCTTCACCGCCTGCTCGATGTACAAATTGAATAGCATCGGAGAAAGGCTACAACCCTGTCTTACTCCCTTCCCAACTGATGCTTCCCTTTCATGCCCTTCGAGACTAATAACTGCGGTCTGGCTTTTGTACAAGTTGTAAATAACTCTCCTTTCCCTGTATTTTACCCCTGCTGACTTCAGAATTTGAAAGAGTGTATTCCAGTCAACATTGTCAAATGCTTTCTCCAAATCTACAAAAGCTAAAAATGTAGGTTTGCCTTTCCTTAATCTATCTTCTAAGATAAGACGTAAAGTGAGTATTGCCTCCAGGTTTCCTACGTTCCTCCTGAACCCAAACTGATCTTCCCCTAGGTCAGCTTCTACTAGCTTTTCCATTCTCCTGTAAATAATCCGTGTTAAAATTTTGCAACCATGACTTATCAAACTGATGGTTCTGTAATTTTCACACCTGTCTGCACCTGATTTCTTTGGAATGGGGATTATTACATTTTTCTTAAAGTCTGAGGGTATTTCGCCTGTCTCATACATCCTACAAAGCAGTTCAAATAATTTTTTCATGGCTGGCTCTCCCAGAGACTTTAGTAGCTCTGAGGGTATGTCATCTATTCCTGGGGCCTTGTTCCGACCTAGGTTTCTCAAGGCTCTGTCAAATTCATCTCTCAGTATAGTATCTCCTATTTCATCTTGACATACTTCCTCTTCCCTTCCTACAACATCGTCTCTAAGTTCATTTCCTTTGTAGAGCTGCTCTATGTACTCTTTCCACCTTTCAGCTTTCCCTTCTTTGCTGAGAACTGGTTTTCCATCAGTGTCCTTGATATTCATAGAGCTGTTTTTCTTGTCCCCAAATGTCTCTTTTATTTTCCTGTAGGCTGTATCTACTTTTCCCCTTCTTATACATTCTTCTACAGATTTGCATTTGGCGTCTAGCCACTCCTGCTTAGCCATTTTGCACTTCCTGTCAATCACATTTTTTAGTCGTCTGTACTCCATTTTGCCTGTTTCATTTACTGCATTTTTATATTTTCTCCTTTCATCAATTAAATTTAGTATTTCCTGTGATATCCAATGATTTTTTGTAGGTCCGGCCTTTCTACCTATTTTGTCCTCTGCTGCCTTCACTATTTCATCTCTCAATGCTACCCATTCCTCTTCTACTGCTTTATTTCCCCTTGTTTCTGTCAGTTCTTGCCTAAATCTCCCTCTGAAATTCTCCAGAACTTCACGTTCCTCCAATTTATCTAGGTCCCATCGCCTTATTTTCCTACCTTTCTGCAGTTTTTTCAATTTCAGCCTACAATTCATGACTAACAAGTTATGGTCAGAGTCTATATCTGCCCCTGGGTACGTCTTGTAGTTTACAACTTGGTTTCGGAATCTATGTTTTACCATTATAAAATCTATCTGATACCTTTCAGTGTCTCCTGGTCTCTTCCATGTATACAACCTTCTTTTGTGAGTCTTAAACCACGTATTTGTTACGATTAAATCATGTTCCGTGCAAAATTCTACCAGGCGGCTTCCTCTTTCATTCCTTTTGCCTAGCCCATATTCACCTACTATTTTTCCTTCTCTTCCTTTTCCTACTACGGAATTCCAGTCTCCCATCACAATTAAGTTTTCCTCTCCCTTAACTGTCTGAATAATTTCCTTTAGCTCCTCATATATTTCTTCGATCTCCTCATCATCGGCAGAGCTAGTTGGCATATAAACCTGTACTACTGTTGTCGGTGTTGGCTTCGTATCTATCTTGACAATGATAATGCGTCATAGTAGTTTACCCGCATTCCTATTTTCTTATTCGTTATCAGTCCTACTCCTGTGATACCCCCAACTGATTTTGTACATATAATCCTGTACTCACCTGACCAGAAATCCTGTTCATCCTGCCACCGAACTTCACTAATCCCCGCTATATCTAACTTCAAACTATCCATTTCCCTTTTTAAATTTTCTAATTTTCCTACCCGATTAAGGGATCTAACATTCCACGCTCCGATCCGTAGAATGCCAGTATTGTCTTTCCTGATGACAACATCCTCCTGAGTAGTCCCCGCCCGGAGATCCGAGTGGAGGACTATTTTACCTCCGGAATATTTTACCCGAGAGGATGCCATCATCATATTTTCATACAGTAGAGCGGCATGTCCTCGGGAAAAGTAACGGCTGTAGGTTCCCCTTGCTTTCAGCTATTCGCAGTAACTGTGTGGCAAAGCCACATTAGCTGATGTTACAAGGCCAGCTCAGTCAATCATCCAGACTGTTGCCCCTGTAACTACTGAAAAGGCTGCTGCCCCTCTTCAGGAACCACACGTTTGTCTGGCCTCTCCACAGATACCCCTCCGCTGTGGTTGCACCTACGGTACGGTTATCTGCATCGTTGAGGCACGCAAGCCACCCCATCTCGGCAATGTCTGTGGTTCATGGGGGTGGATTAACAGAATAGTGGACGCATTATCGTAACAAAGATAGGCACGGATCCGACACCGACCACAGCAGCAACTAGTTCCGCCGACAATGACGAGATAGAAGAAGAGTGAAAGAAATTATTCATACAGTTAAAGGAGAGGAAATTTGATTGTTATAGGGGACTGGAACTCGGTAGTAGGAAAAGGAAGAGAAGCAATTGTCCTAGATGAATATGGACTTTGGGAAAGGAATGGAACAAGAGGTTGCCTGGTAGAATAATCACAAATATGTGGTATAATCATCATGAAAGACACTGGGAGGTACCGGATACGCTGGAAGATGACATTCAACAGGCATTCGACATACCCACACCCTGACATTGGATCAACACATTGTGTACCGTGATTCGTCACTCCACGCAATGTTTTTCTACTGTTCAATCGTCCCGTGTTTAAGTTTCGTACCCCCCCCCCCCGGCCCCTCCAGGGGGCTCACGGTTCTTTCGTGAGTACGCGCCTGGCGAGCACGAGCTAATACAGTCTTCCTTCCATCTTTACTTCGCGGACTGCATTTCCTTTCCCCATCACCTCCTTTCCTGTCCTCACTCCTTCCCCTCCCCACCGAGGGACTGATATCATTAGCAGTTTAGTCCCTCTATGCCAACCACAAACCCTTAAATTCCTTACACCAAGCGAGGCGTCGTTTGGCACGGACTGCGTCATGTATGACTTATGGCAAGTTTCTCACATCGCGCCTGTCACAGAACTAAGAGTGAATCCTGATGCAGTTTTGGAATTCCTGTGTGATGGTCTGGCTAGGTGCCTGCCTATTAAACTGTACGACCCTCTTCAGCTGTCGGCAGTCTCCGTCAGTCAACAGACGTGGTCGACCTGTATGCTTTCGTGCTTTACCTGTCTTTTCATGTTTCCACTTCAGTAGCACATCATAAAGAGTGGACCTAGGGATGTTTGTGAATGTGGAGATCTCGCGTACAGCCTTCTAACACAAGTAGCATCCGTGGAGTGCCACATTGTACTCTCTCACGATGTCTAATGACTACTGAGGTCGCTGATAATGAGCGCCTGCTCGTAGGTGGCTGCATAATGCACCTAATATGGAAAATGTATGTTTTTGGGGGTGTCAGGATACTTTTGATCACATAATGTAGCTCGTGCTATTGACCCGCTCCGGCTTTGCACAGACAGCAATAAGTAATGTAGCCAGGTCACTTCTGGTGGATGGACGGAGAAGATAATATGACAAAGTTTCAACAGATACATGTATAGGTACAGTGCCTTGATACGTACATAGAAAAATAAGCACTTGTATTTAAGACTAATGGGAAATCATATTTCTTTTATTAATTCATCTTAAGGCAAGCAGTTAGACAATGTTTATTTGTTTTTCTATTTGGAGTAAGAACGAATGAATTATGTGGTGCGCCAACTACACATGTAACATACAATTGGCCGTGTGAAAAGTATGATCGTTACAATTAAACCCGTTTTACACGATCGACTTCGTGGTGAAAACTGAATACTAGAAGTGCGCGCGACTTTCGCGTCTGCGTGCAAATCAACAGGCAACCCCATCGCTAGTGCGTCTATAACGTCAGTGATCTATACCTTGTGCGGAATGTGGAGTTCTAAAATGTTTCGATTCTGCTGCAGAATGCGCATCCGAAAAAGCCAGAAACTGTTGTGGCGTCTGCTAACATCTGAAGTTAACCTATTCCGGTCGAGTTAATTTATATTACAGAAATGCTTTGGCTGTTCTTATACTTTACTCTGTTGTCTGCTTTGTGTTCTCATAACACGAGAAAGATTCCACCACAGCCAGTATTATTTCCTTAGCGTTCTTCTACAAAACAGACGAAATATGTACAATCAGAAAGATATTTACCTTTTACAGTGAAAATGCGCACACTATGCACAAATACGAACGTACATATATTAAGCGTGTTTTAACGAAAATTATTTCAGTGAAACTGTAAGAGTTAGTAGATGAGAGACTTATTTTCGACTATATTTGTCCGTTAACAAGAAAACAATATATAAAGATGACAAAAAAGTCGCTTTCAACTGAATTTTCGATACGGTTTGATGTGTTTGCACTTATAAAATTTATTCAGCAAATAAGTGTATACGTTCTGAATTGTTTGGACAACAATTTTCCTATTTTTTAGGTTCTTTAGGTTCAGAATTAACCACATGATATTTGACAAGAACATAAAGTATATATTACCCTTTATCATTAATGAACTCAATTACCATTTCCTACTAATACCTAGAAAGAGCCCTCATAATCTCACTTCATCATTCAGATGCGAAACTCCACAGAAGACAGGTCTACACTTATGGCACTGACGTCTAAACGAAAACTACCACACAAAACAGGGGACACTCAGTACGGAAACAACACGCCAAGGGCGCTGCAGTAGACCCACTCGTATCGAGTAGTCAAATGACAAATTGTCGATATTCTGAAAGGGGCTTAAGCCAGTTTAACAGTCAACGTTCGGCCTTGTACTTTGTTGATGTTAATAACAAGGGAGTTCGAGCCGCTTGAATTTATTTGTAAATTGTTGACCGTCGATATGCGTGCAATCAGTACGCCTTCGCCTTTGAATCTATCACTGATAATTGTTGCTTCCATTAAATTTGGTCTCAATTTTTTTATCGTCAATCTAGTCTCGTTCCAAAACGTTGGTGCGGTTATGTTGTGAATAAATATTATTTGTGATCCAGCCTTCAATGTTAATACGTGCTGTGTCATTGCGGGTCGTTCCAATTAGGTCAAACATTCATTTTATTACTAAAGGAATATTGATATAATGCCATCTTCCTATCCATATTGGGTAACTCACCACTACATTTAGAAACTGGGAATATGGACATAACAGCATTAAAAATAGTAACTTCTCCGTTTTTATCTGGCCATTTTATCTCTTTGTTACCACTTGGAGCGCTAGTGTCGCTTCTGTGATTGTTAATAGAGCCGCTTTTATGGCTCTTTCTCCGGTAGGTGCTTTACTGTTATTACAATACCTTCTACGTATAATGTGATGTTAGTATGTAAATATGGATCACACACACTAAGGATTGTTTAAGCATGTTATTAATTGTGTGGAATCAGATATCGTAGAAAATAACACGCAAAAGAAGCATTTTCTGAAAGATGGTACAGATGAAGTGTCAAAGAGTAAATAGCTTTTCCAAAAAGTAATTATTATTGTCAATATTTCGCGTTGTATTCGTAAAATTTATAAGTAACTTTATCCGATCGCTATCAAACTTCACAGGTCACCAATAGGGCTAATCTGACGATTTACTGAACATTTCGTCAACATTTCTCCAGCCGTCTCGGAGTCTATAGGGAATATTCATACGTTAGTACAAACACACATAGATTTTTATAAATATAGATGAGTGTTCAATGCAGTATTTCCTTTTTTAATGTAATTTAATGCATTTGGGGATTCATTTCATTTCTCCTACTTTGAGTTTTGCTAGCAGCTCTGTTCCTGTATTTCATATTAGTTGCACACTTTATTCAAATAAGAAAGGAATCCGACTTAGATCTTACTTTTTTGCCGATGCTGAAATAGTCTCCGGGTGTTTCGACCGCAACTTCAAACGCAGTTGACCTTTAAAGGACGCAGCTAAATCCGACATCCGATACGAAACAGCAGATATTCCTACATATGTCACGTACACCTGCGGAGTCTCCAAGGAAACCATTGTTGAGAGGTAAGACAGGTGGAAAAGAAATGGAAAACCTATTGCATCTAATGTGAAGCACGCTGTCTTATTTATTTCACATCATTCACTCCACTTGTGGCTAGTTTATGCACCAATCACTGTAAATTGGAAGTACTGGGGTAATTATAAACTTGTTACAGAAATTCTGAATTGTTTTTTTTCTTTTATTTCAGTACCGAGAAAGAGAAAAGCGACAGTGGGGGAAGGGGCAGGGTATACTAGGAGAACGAGAAAATAGTAAGAGAGACACTGATATATCTTCTGCTCTTCTTTTCACTGTTCGTTCAGTAGCCTTGGTACTCATACTTTGTTTACCATAGCGCTTCCTCGCAGCCGCGTTCTAAAGCGTCTCGCAGCGGAGGTTCGAGTTCTTCCAGAGCATTTGGTGTGCATGTTGTTTAAGTTGTGTGTTGTCTTAGTTTAAGTTAATTTAAGTAGTTTGTAAGCCGATAGCAGTTTGGTCCAACAGTTTTAGAAATATATGAACATTTATTCCATCGTTGTCTTGCTGTGGTTTTTGTGTCCCGACTTCGTCGCCGCTTTTGTGTCCCAGCCTCGTCGTAGGTGTCGGTGGCCGGGTGGATGAGACCGACACAGGAATATAGATAGCACGCTGGTGCAGGTACGGAGGGGAGCAGCCAGAAACTATAAACACTAGAGTAAATTAGAAAGAGATATATATTGCACAGAATGTAACAATACTTAACTTTTACATAGTACTGCAGAATGTTGATACATAGTTGTTAGAGGCCTGCCTAGTGCCTGTACGATAGCAAAGTCTTCAATGGTGCCTATCTGATTACGAAGGTCCTAACTCGTTGCTATCTCAGTCCGAAATGCGAAGTGAACGATGTCCTTCAGTGGTGGCCACGAGCGGAGTTGTCGCAGAGGGCGCTCGTGGCTGTCGTCGTGAGAACGCCGCGCCGTGCGTGCATGGCGGCGCGCGGCGAAAGTAAGTGGCGCGCACTTTGTACTTGTGCGACACCACAGTGGTGACCACCTCTCTCCTCCAGTTTTGCTACAAACAAGTCTTCACAGATGAAAATCAGTATGTTACCTAAGTAAATTTCATGGAATGTCACAACCGAAAAAAAGGAATTTTTTGTACTTAGTCACTTTGTATTTAGATTATTAAAATTTATATATGTTAATAAATTTCAATAAGTTTCAGCATTTAAGATACTTGTATAGAAAACCTAGTCTTTGTAATTACCACATAAATGAATGAAATTCGATCACATACTTTGCGTCACGGCGGAGTGGTCGAGCGCATTGAGACACTATGCTCCGATGCGCGAGGCGGTTCCCCGTCGGGGACTCAAATCCTCCCTCGACTGTCTTTAGTATAAGTTATTTCATATGTAGTTTGTAAGTTTAAGGACTGAGGATCCCACAGTTAAGTCCCATAAGATTCATAAACATTTTCTGAACACACTACCAGATGCAAGGTGATGTCACTATGCGGAAGTTTTGACACTTTTTTTAAAAATTCTGCTTCACATGTCAAATTTTGTTCATTTATAGGTGAGGAGGTGAATCAATTTCTGTAGTAGTCATTCAAATACACACTGAAGAGGGAAATAAATTGGTACATCTGCACGCAGAAGTGCCACAACACGACGTGGCATGGACTCGAGTATTACCTGAAGTAGTTCTGGAGGAAATGACACCATGCATCCTGTGGGGCAGACCATAAATTCGTAAGAGTACGAAGGAGCGGATATCTCTTCTGAACAGCCCGTTACAAGGCTGCCCAGATATTCTCAATAATGTTCATATGTAGGGGAGATTGGTGGCTAGCGCAGGTGTTTGAACCCATAAGAGTGTTCCTCTTTATCTTTAACTTTAAATCTTTTGGGGAAGTTTAGATTATTAAATGTAATTTTTTCTTGGTCTTCTTAATTAATTTTATTATTGATTTTTTTTTTGAACTGTTTATACATTATATATGTATTCTTATTCTCAGCATGGTTTATATTATTCTGGTGTTTATACTTGTTCTTTGGGTTATTTTCGTGAATATCATGTTTTATTTTTATATTGATTTCCTCCTAATTTAATCTGTAGCAATTCTGAACGTGTGGGATGTGTCATTATCCTGCTGGAGTTGCCCAAGTCCGTCGGGATCCAGAATGGACAGGAATGGATGCAAACAATTATCGAGGATGTATACGAATGTGTCCCCTGTCGATCTAGGATCCCATATAAGTTCTCCTAAACAAGTAGCACACCATTACAGAATGTCCATCAGCTTGTTCAAAATGTTCAAATGTTTGTATAGTCTACGGGACCCAACTACGGGGTCATCAGTTCCTAAACCTACAAACTACTTATGAACTACTTACGAACTAGAACGGCACAAATATCCATGCCCGAGGGGGGATTCGAACCCCCGACCGTAGTGGCCATGCAGACCGTGACTGGAGCGCCTCAGTCTCCTCGGCCACCGCGGCCGGCCATCAGCTTGTACAATCCTCTGCTGACATGCAGGGTCTATGGATTCATGGGATTCTCTCCGTACCCGTACGTGTCCCGCACGATACGTTTGGAAACGAGAATCGTCAGACTTGACAAGAACCTGCCAGTCAGTAATTTCTGAGACTGACGGCATGACAGCCCTGTGGTGCACAATAGCGTATAGGTGTCGCCGTTTTATGGTAACATGTCAGTAGGTTTGTCGACCAGCAAGAGACAGTTGAGTGCATGCACTGGAAGCAGACGCACGGGCGTTGTTGTGACGGTGATTGGAATACACCAGCGGACTTTAACATGTCACAGTTCGAGCAACGGGCAAAGGGCAAGTTCTGCCAGAAATTAGCCAAAACCGATGCCGAAACGTATGGAATGATACAACATGTGTACGGCGAGAACGAATTCAGCCGCAGTGTTGTGTTTTCGTGGCACCGGTGTTTAGTACAAGGACGGGATAGTTTGGAAGATGATGTGCGCACTGGTCGGCCATGTGCAGCTCGAACGGAACGCAAGATCCAGGAAGTTGTAACGTTGGTGCGTGCTAACCGCCACTAATCGGTAGACGCTCTCGTAGCAGCAACAGTAGGGATGAGCCATCGTACTTGACACAAACTTCTGATGAACGACCTCAACATGTATCGTGTTACCCAACACAGTGTGTCACGGAGGCTGTCGCAAGACCAACGTCATTTTATGGTGACCTCATCAGTCGTGTGGACAACGATCCGACGTTTCTCTACTGGATAATAACTGGAGACGAAATATGGTGTTTCCTTTACTACCCACAACTGAATCGACTATCAGCCACCTGGAATGCGACAGGGTGTGCATCATACCGAGGTGTGTGGCTGCCAATCCTCTAGGCTTCGACCATCAGAACTTTTTGACTGTACCACGTATATTTGAAGTTTGAGTATCGCAAATTCTTAAAAGGACAGGTCAAAGTTAAATTTTTATCACAGTTGATGTCTGGTTCTGTAATCCAGTGGCATTCAAGAGCCCAGGTTCGATTCCGGGTCGGGTCTGGGATTTTCTGGCCTTGGGAATGGGTTTTGTGTGGTCATGATCATCATTTCATCGCATTCAAATCGCCGAAATGTCGTCAGCCTAACATACTTGCACCATGCAGGCCGGACACTACCCAAGTTGGGGTGTAACGGTCATAAATACCACACAATCATCCTCATCATCACAGTTGATACACATGCTTTGGTAAGAAAGGAAAACTTTGTGTCTGTGTGAACTCAGTGTCAAACGGTTTTGGGTTGGGGAGTAATGATTTGCATCAGGGAACAACACACGCTTTCACGCTTATTTTAAAACAAAAGTGTGCAAATGTCTGTGAACACATTGGACCAAACTGGTATCGTCATAAGTTCCTCAACTCCTATGTGGTCTAAGATTCCAATTAAAACTAGCAAAATGTTCAAATGTTTGTATAGTCTATGGGACTTAACTACGGGGTCATCAGTCCCTAAACTTACTTATGAACTACTTACGAACTAGGACGGCACAAATATCCATGCCCGAGGGGGGATTCGAACCCCCGACCGTAGTGGCCGTGCAGACCGTGACTGGAGCGCCTTAGTCCCCTCGGCCAGCGCGGCCGGCCTTAAACTTAGAAGTTAGTAAACTTGCACTATAGTAATACAGAATTAATGAAAGTTTGCTGCAATAATATTTATTCGGCTTGTGCAGGTTGTTTTCACTGCAAGTTTGTTTCAGCTATTGAAATTATCAACTGAACCTGTTGGTGTTTTAATAAAATAATCACCTACATCTAAGAACTACAATTTTATATAAAAAATCTGTTACGTCGTGCAGGCCTGACGAGCATTAAGCATTTTAGAGTCAGTTCCTTTTTTGTGACAAGATCTTTAAGTCAAATTTTACGTCGTTATTTGATTTAGTTGATAAATAGACAATTTTTATCCTTTTAATGGTTTATGTTTACATTAAATTATATCTTTGTTTGTAAGAGGGAGTGGTCGTGTGTCATTGATAACATAATTGCAGTGGAATGATCGTTTGTTTTCCTGTGTGAGATTTTTATCCATTTTCTCTTTCGAAAATTTCAATAATTTTATCTAAATAATTTTGTATCTTTGAAATCGATTAGTTCATTGAGATTATCATTTAGGTATTCATTGGCGTGCGTGTAAATTTCTAGTTGTTGCAGAATGTTAAGAGCATGGCCTTCAGGAACTGTGTGCAGAATTTTAAAAGGTTTTCGATGTGTTCATCTGTGTGGGTTTGGCTCTTTAGAAGTAAGAAATTACACACACACGTTCGAGAGAGGAGTAGAACATCTGGCGGAAGTGGCCTCGTAGTGGGTAGCATGACACCTTAGACAAAGAGGCCATTCCGCACGGCCTAATTTAAAACATCAGCTACATATTTCTGGGAAGATATACTTCAGAAAATTGCTTTATGGTATAGTAGTAATGAAAGTGTATTGATAAACAAAGTTGCAAGACTAGGAAAATGGGTTTGCTCTCTGTTACCACGAATGATTGTGATTTCCTATCATGGTGTGGTGTTTCAGGAGAAGGAAGTATAGTGGATTTCGAATAAGGATACTATGTAACACGTGTCTAATTTCTATTGTGTACTAAGATACAGGTGTTAGTATGTAGCTCAAACAAACTTAAAACAAAGGCAAATGACGACATTTTCATTGCTTCCACTGTCGGTTGTTGGTGAAACATCATCGTATTGAATTAGAACCATATGTATGTAGTCTGAAGTTTGCCTTGGAAACGGAAATTTGGTTAAGTAAATTAAATTAAACTTGTAGAACATAGATAATACGAGGGTGAATCAAAAATTAACCGCAATGTAGCTATAACTTTTCTTATTATACTGAGTTCTATTCTGTATATTTTAGTGTTGCGATGTTGTGGTCATGTCGGCCGCGGTGGCCGAGGGGACTGAGGCGCTCCAGTCAAGGTCTGCACGGCCACTACGGTCGGGGGTTAGAATCCCCCCTCGGGCATGGATATTTGTGCCGTCCTTAGGATTAGCTAGTTCATAAGTAGTTTGTAAGTTTAGGGACTGATGACCCCGTAGTTAAGTCCCATAAGCTATACAAACATTTGAACATTTTTGTTGTGGTCATGCGATGAAAATTTACTCCTAATTCCTCCATTTGTCTTCCTATTGTTGCACATATTTCATGGCCGCACCATTAAAAGTTTGCACCAAAGAGGTACAAAAAGCAGTGGTCGATAGGTGCATCAGAGACGAAGATCCATCAAAGACTGTCGAAATAGTGTCTACTAATGCATTGAGAAATTAAGAAACGGTAGCACAAGTGTCACGCTTGGGGAACGATCCGGACGACCATTGACAGTCAGAAATCATGAGAACTGTCAACTTGCATGTGACTATTGATGTGAGGTGCTACGTCGTCTACAAATTAGTCAGAAAAAGCTCACGTTTGCAGTAATGGGTCATCCTGCGCATAGTTCTGATCTTCTGACTAGTGTGGTCCACTCGGTACATCTCAGACCAAGAAGTGAATTACGCGGTAGAGTCCTCGCAGGATAAGGTGAACGATGCGCAGGGACGAGTTTTCGTCTGAAGCGACGGGCGAGTTCATTGCTTCGTTCAGAAGGGGAGGCCGCGTCAGTCCACTTCCGCCTGCCGGCCGGTGAGCTGGGCGCCTATCCTCTAGCGCTCGCTCATTGCTCTGACCACTACCACAAAGTATATTTTTGTCTGTGCCGCTATCTACGCCACTACCGCTAATCTCAAAAAAATGTTCAAATGTTTGTTAAGTTTATGGGACTTAACTACGGGGTCATCAGTCCCTAAACTTACAAACTACTTATGAACTACTTACGAACTAGGATGGCACAAATATCCATGCCCGAGGGGGGATTCGAACCCCCGACCGTAGTGGCCGTGCTGACCATGAGTGGAGCGCCTTAGTCACCTCGGCCACCGCGTCCGGCCCGCTATTCTAAACCTTGGCCAGCGTTCTGCGCATCTACCGGGCAATTCATCCCACGTGCACTATATATTAAGTGTCATATTTGCACTACATTAATAGTTATAGCTACACCGTGTACAATTTTTGACTTACCCTCATATTGAGCTTGTAACTCAGTATGGTGAAGAACGGACGAAAGAATCAGAGAAAATGTCCTGATATCACTTTGGTTTATTTTGATTTGATTTACGTACTAATACCTGTATCCCCGTACCCAATAATAGTTGGAAACATGTTATTTGGCATTTTTATTGCCATTTCTGTATACCTAAACCTCCTAAAACATTTACTATTCCTTTCGATTGCTTGTGTTTGTGTGTGTGTGTGTGTGTGAGAGAGAGAGAGAGAGAGAGAGAGAGGGGGAGGGAGAGAGAGAGAGAGAAAGAGAGAGGAAGAAAGAGAAAGAGAGAAGCAAGCGTGTGGGCTGTGAGAGAGAGTTAGAGAGTGTAGTGAAATTCTAATACGGATACTATATAACACGAGTCCTGTTTCTATTGAGTTTTGTCATATTTTTGCACCGTCTCGTAAACTGCAGTGTCTCTTTCTTTGGGGAACCTTGAGTCGGCCCTAGCAGTGAGTACAGTAGATTGTGAAGGAGCTCACCCGGGTAGTTGGGCGACTGGAGGCGGCAGGTCTTGCGGTAGCACTCGTAGAAGTTCCTGGAGCAGTAGGTGCCGGGCACGGGCTCCCCGCGCTCGAGGGGCGCGGCCACGCTGCCGAAGCGCACGACGGCGTCCTGCCGCGACACGAACTTGAAGCGCAGCCGGAAGGCGAACGGCTGGCTGTGGCGCAGCGCCAGCAGGCGCAGCGACACCGTCACCGTGGACGTCTCGCTGTAGTAGACGGCGTGGCCCTGCGCCGCGCCGCACCACGACCCGCCCGTGAACGGCCGCCCCAGCTCCGACACCTGCATGCTGCCGTCCGGGCACCCGTCCAGCGCCGACTCCTCGAACCGCCCCACCGAGAACTGGTCGAAGATCAGCTGCAACACAAGCACACAGTCACACACTAGCAACTACAACACGCGCCGGCACCACAAACGCTGTATACTCACTGCTATGTTCAAATGTTTGTAAAGCTTATGGGACTTAAATGTATTGTCATCAGTCCCTGAACTTACACACTAATCATGAACGAACTTATACTAAAGACGACACAAAGATTCATAAATTAATATTACAAATATCAGCCTTGATCGCAAAAATTAAGTTTTTATTGACCGGTTTCGACCTGACGTAGGTCATTTTCGGAATAAAATGTAGCCCACATGGCCAGTACTGGACTCGGCTGGCCTGGCCTGTCCTAGCTTTTCTGCAGTCAGCAGGTAACTGTTACTAGCTGGCAGGAGAACAGCCAGGACAGTCCATCCCAGCTGAATCCAGCACTGGCCACACGTAACAGGTAACTGCTACCTGCTGGCAGCAGAACAGCCAGGAAATCCCAGCCCAGCCAAGTCCAGTACTGGCCACATGCGCTACATTTTATTCCGAAAATGACCTACATCAGGTCGAAACCGGTCAATAAAAAATTAATTTCTGCGATCAAGGCTGATATTTGTAATATGGCGCTGGCGCTGGCGAAGATGAAGTACCCGCACATACACGGTCAGGATTATAACGAAAAGTAAAAATGTTCAAATGTTTGTAATTCTATCGGACCAAACTGCGTGGTCATCAGTCCGTAGCTTACAAACTACTTAAACCTAGGTAAACTAACCTAAGGACAAACACACACACCCATGCCCCAGGGAGGACTCGAACCTCCACGGTGAGCAACCGCGCGCTCCGCAGCGAGACGCTTTAGACCGCTCGGCTACTCCACAGCGGCATAACGAAAAGCGCCCCCTCCCCCAATCGTGAAAATTCGGGCTGTAACGGAAGTGTTTATATCGGAACCTAATACGTAAGCGGAGTTATGAAATTTGGTTTTTCGGAACCGGAACCGAAATCGGAACTGAAGGCAGTAGAGATGTATGTGAAATTGTTAAGAGTAGGTTTAATAAAATAAAATTACACACATTATTCATCAGTTATATACTTATTATTAGTTCAAAAAGTAATACAGGTAGGTTTTTTTTCACAATTTTATATATCAGCAAACCGGTTGCGTAGTTTTAAGGTACTTGACCTAGGTTTCGTTGTTGCTAGGGACAACTTCATAAGAAGATCGACTTGAGCAATTCTGCTCCTAGTATTTTTGACGTCATGTGTTTCATGTAACTGTTTTTTATTCTTCTGATGAAGTTGTCCCTAGCAACAACGAAACCTAGGTCAAGTACCTTAAAACTACGCAACCGGTTGGCTGATATATAAAATTGTTAAAAAATTGATTACGGTTGCTGTTAACCAGCCATGTTCAAAGTTGTAATACAGGTAGGTTTATACTGTATACCTGGGAATTGAAAAAAGAGTCTTTAAAAATAATAATAAATCAACCCAAATGAAGTGACTCCAAAAGAACTAAATTATATTTTATAAACAAAAGCTTCGCAGATTTTTATCCGTCCAATCTACTCTTCAACGGGAGATAGAGTAGGCCAGCACCAATAAAAAGTTGTTCGCTGGCTACTGAGCTTGCAGAAGATGACAATCGATTACAGGGGTTCAAATCTTGTATTCACTTTCCACCATAACAAAGAATCGTCACTGCTTGGAATACGTTTTTCTCTATTGTCCTCATTGAGTAAATTATTTAATAGGAAAAAACTGTTCATAACAGTATGTTTGTCTGATGTGATTAGACAGGTGTACCAAATGCACACTACAACGCTGTAGTCAGCATATTGGGTAAAGCGAGAGCAGCGACATCTGTGCAGAGACACAGTGCGTGAGTGGCGACGGTTTCGGGTTCACACTTGCACCCGGAATATGATCATGTGCAGCAGCATTGCACGTGTGCAGAATTTCTGGCCGCCCCTGGTATAAACCAGTGCATTCTGAGAAATTAAAGGAATTCCAGCGTTAGTCTTAGGTGTCATTACTGATGAAACAATAGTCTCAAACTTTAATTTAGACTGTCTTGAACATGAAAATGGTTGTACACGCTGACTGTACATCAACCTCCGATATACCTTCTGTTTAAAATTTATCGGAACCGAAATCGGAATCGAAGGAGCAAAATGCATCAGAAGTTCCGAATTTTCGGAATCAGAATCGAACCTGCGTAACATCCCTAGTGAAAATCAGGGTAGTGAAGCAGTACTACATGCCGCGATCCAGCTAACAGAGTCAATGTGAGAACTCGACTCTTTGTAACATGGAGGACAAAATGTAGCAATGCGTTAACAAGTTTGGTTTCATATTAGAAAAAATGGCGACGGAAACCCAAGTGATATTAGTGGAAGTGTATGGTGACATTACCTGACATCGCAAGTTGTGGTGGCGATCTGATAGATTAATAATCTTCAAAGGTGAAAAGCCATGACGACCGGCTGCAGTGGGCTATGCCACCATCACCTGGTGATATCAAATTTTACAAGTTGCTCATCTTATTTTAAAAAAATCGAGATTGAGTAGTACGTCTGCAATGTCTGCGAAATATAAATATGTAGTAAAAGAAATCGTCAAGCCTGGTGTTGAAGATTTATTGCACGCCGGAATAAGCAGAAGCTAGTTTTTCATGCATCTGTCCCGTGATCTCTCCACAGCTACGTACTGTACAATGATATTGTTTTGCGCCAAAATTTAGTGAAACATTACCTAGATACTACCTTCGAAGTGTCTTGCGAATAAAGTTATTAGCACAGCTGCGCAATGTTAAACAAAAAGTAATTTTCGCTGGTCGTTAATTCGCTACTGAAACACTTAAATTCGTTAAAAGTTAAAGTGTTGCACTGCAGGAAGTTTATCATAAATTAACGATAATCGTTAGTTGTTAAATCGTAATAGTAAACTTCATGTTGAATGTGTAATGAAATGAGCAAACGAATAAAGCGTGTTACTGTTGTTTCAGTAAGATTATTTTGGATAAAATTTAGGTAGGTTATCGAAGATAAATAGAGAAACGGTTTAGATGGGCATCAATGTTAAATCACGGGAGAATCGGATAGTATTTGACCTTAGCTGTATATTTCCGTTCATGAACATCAACATCTAAAAATTTTCATCTGAGCGCGAGGCTGCTTTAGAAGACAGAACTTCTTTGCTCATCGCTCAAGGTATTACATTTAATAAATAAGTAAACAAATGAAACTAGCGGTAACAAATGCGGCCAAGTATTTTCATTACTTTCAGAGAGAAAATCGGATTCTATGATTTAGTATCCACAGACAACCCACTAATACCAAGTAGCACTTAACACGAACTCAGTAATGAAACAGCAATATACACAAAACACCCAGCTGTTCTCGCTGTCCCTCTATAGTGTACATCAATAGTGTGCACTCCATCTATGCTCTATGAACCACAAACCTACTGCCCCATATGACGCGAACTGTGAAGACATAATATTCGTGGACGCTACGGCGCCATTTTAACATAAGTAGGAGTTACGTGATAAACGATTAAGTTAAAGAACCAATTAATTCATTTTAACATAATTAAAAAGTTAACGCGTTACTCTATAAGTTAGCTTGGTTAGTTAATAACTAACCGATTCGCGGTCCACTGTGCAGCATCATTAGCAGTTAGGAATTACGAATAACAAATTCAAACATCAATCTTCATTCTGAAGTTAACCCCACGGTAAGCGGTAATGTAGTAAGTGACAAACTTCTTTAATAGCACAATTTTCGTAGGAGGTGAAGAGGAGGTCAACAAGAAAAACTTTCGTAAAGGTTATAAATTATATGTGCAAATCGTTGGAAGTAGCTCGCAGGTATTATTCTCGAGTACTCTATGAGTAAAACTAGTATATTTGATCGACATCAACTTCTAAAAGAACACAGAGTACCTAATTGTAACGGCTATATTATAGTCTTAAACTTGATATAGAGTGATATTTCTTAACAAGAAGAATATAACTGCTTTTCTGTCTTTTTTTCTTTTTTAAATTGGTCACTAAAGGATATTTCACACCATATATTTCTACGTTCTGGATACCGCTAAACAGGTGCAGTGGAACATGTTGGGACTGAGACCCAACCTGCGTTTTAGTAATGCAGACTATTTTTTGTCGTACGGTCTTCTTTGTGTACCTCCCATATCAGAAAGCAGCGCCCGTAACACCTAACTAACCAAACTGATTACATGGTTCACTGCAACCAATCGCTTACCTTTATCGGTGGCCTAAGAAGATTAACAACGTGGGTAAAAATTAGATCACTCGGGGCTTCACCGAACTTCGTGTCCACGCAAATCAGGACCTATACGTACGGAGGAAAACTTGACGGTCTTTTCATATGAAATTTCGTATATGCATCGATGTAAAACTGCTTAATGTGTGAAACATACTTGAAATAATGCGAAATACGTGAATGTGTATAACAGAATCTACATCTAGAATGGTCAGTCAGTGTTTCGAGTACGTATCTCTAATGAGGCTATCCATACAAATGTTAATCTGAACTAGAAGTTCTTTGTTAAGACGTACTAACTGATAATACTAGGCTAAATATACTGTACATCCATACGAGTTGATGTCCGTAATCATTGACAAGATAAACAACAGATATGTTGGTAGTAGGCCTACATTTCGTGAATGTTAATGAGCAACTACGATTATTCATTAGAGAGTTACAACAATTTACCAGCTTTCGGAGTAATGTTGCTTCGTTACGTGTCCGGCAGAATATTCTGATTGCTCCATACTGCTTCTACGAGATTACAGCCGAAAGTAACCGAATTCGCCCACAAACGAGCAGACTCTAAATTGAAATTCAATTCCATGGACGTTCCGCCGGCCGTCGATGTGATTAACCAGTTAGGTACCACGCAAGTGCTGCGAAAGGGAAATTAAATGCCAAAGGTTTCCACAGCCAGAGCCGCTTAGTAAGCCGTTTGGTTAAGCAAAGGTGTGTTGCATGTTGCGACCATTGTGAGTTACCTTCTAAGCGCTATATTATATTACTATTTTCGGAACGTACTGCGCAAATGAAATGATACATGAAGATAATAAAACGATTTAATTGAAGAATATCCAACCCCTTTCGATCTTTATATATAAAGCAAAACGTCCGTGTTTGTGTGTACATATTGGATACAAACCTACAGTTGAGTTCCAGTCCTTATGAAATTTTGTACACGTAAGCTTCAATCTATGAGGACGATCGCCTTAAGTGTACGCATCACACACTACACATACTACATCAAAATAAAGACAGGAAAAAAATTTCTCCCTTTCTACATTTCCGCCGTTTAAGGAGCAAAACTATCGCATTTGTTACTGTTTATAATTTCTAGAAAAATGTTCAAATTATTGTAAAGCTTATGGGACTTAACTGCGGGGTTATCAGTCCCCAAACTTACATACTACTTACAAACTAACTTATACTAAAGACAACACAAACATCCATGTCCGAGGGAACTCGAACCCACGACGCGTAACGGCCTCGCCCATCGGAGCCTAGCGCCTCAATGTGCTCCGCCACTCCGGCGCGGCTATAATTTCGACACTACAAATTGCAGTCCCAGTAAATTTTACGGATAGTATACACACATACAGCTGAATGTACTTTCGAAATTGTATCATGGTACGATACGTAGTTCATGAGATGCAAAGTCATAAACAGTAGCGTTCACGGAAAGTCGCCCCATCACTCATCAGGTTTTAATCTATTACTTCTTTAAAACTAACTCTCCTCGAAACGGATATTATCGACATATAACACTTATACAAAAAAGTATATAACTGCCAGAATGTACACTTTACATCATATACTGTTGTGGGTAATAACCTTTCATATCGCGTATTAATTCATTTACGTATTACTAATGAGACACTCCTGTATTCAGCTTTACATAAAGTAATGCGTTGCACTGATTTGCTGAACTTACAATTTCAAGCCGGCCGCGGTGGTCGAGTGATCTGCGGCTCGCCAGTCACGGTCTGCACGGCCGCTACGGTCGGGGTTCGAATCCCCCCTCGGGCATGGATATTTGTGCCGTCCTTCGTATTAGCTAGTTCATAAGTAGTTTGTAAGTTTAGGGACTGATGACCCCGTAGTTAAGTCCCATAAGCTCTACAAACATTTGAAAATTTTTTATAATTTCAACTGCGGTATTTCTTTCAATAGTACGGTTGATTTAAATGTGATATTTGTCGTTGGTAACACGTCTGCTTTGACACATACGGTAATGAGGTACACTGAATTTCTGTTTTTATTAACATGTTACCAGTTTCGATCAACTTAGGCATTTCTTTCAAGAGTATGACCGTCATAATTGTGTTATTTTTCATGAAAAACTCATATATGTATTATTCTGATTTTTTTCCAATAACTACAGTCTGCTTTAACTGTATGTGACATGTTTTCATTAGATGATTCTACAATGTATGTGTTAAACTCAACTACCAGGAAAGTATTAGCTGAAATACAAAGCATATATAAATCAACTAGTAACGCTTACCATATTACTTCGTGTCAGAAGACGACAGTAGTATCGAACGGAAACTTTTTGACGTGAAACAAAACAAGATGGCGGCGCCAGGCTTCAGTCACATACGTAAGTTTGCCAGTCTAGTAAAAAAAACAAATGTCTGTGGCAAAACTCAAGAATATCTTTGTAACTATTTATGTATATTTCTTAGATAACTGTGTATACTGTGCAAACATGATATATGTAATGTTTAATATGTGTGAGATTCGCTACAAATGGACCACAAGGAAGCAGAAACTAGAAAGTATTTTCAAACTTCCGTTATTCACTCCCTGATAAGTTCAACCATCAACTAAATTAGCACGTATTTATACATTACAGTACGCAACAGAATGAAGCACGAACTCACACAATTAACATCACAGAATGACATAGCAGTTAAAAATGGGAAGTATTTGCCTGAAACATGTAGTGCTAAATAAATAAAAAGTTTATGGAACAATGGATTCGTCGGGGTGATCTGGAATAACTTTTTTAAAATGGTTTTCAGCTAATATCGGTATTTGTTTTGATTGATGACCGGTATATCCTACTTAAACACCATCTTCTGACCTATAAGAGTACACAAGCTATACATAATGTCTACATAAACCACAACATAACGACTTTACCAGTGCATCACAATTTTCTTCCATCATTCATCTTAAAATTTATTGTTGACAATTTCACTTATATAGATCAATATTACATTTCTCTTATAGTAGTAAAAAACTGTTTTGTACACATGCATAGCACGTAATAACACAATGGTAGCATTATTCATAGTTGTGTTGGAAGAACCACATCACTTTTCTCATAGTACACTTCATAATATCTTGGACTAAACGTGTGAACACTCTTTATATTCTTGTCAACAAGCTGTTACATATCATATTGTTTTTTACATCTAGTTCATTTTGCATAGCTGACGTGAATGTTATGAGACAAATGATGTGGTTATTTCAACACACCTGTCAAGAATTATACCATTGTTTTATTTTGTACTTTGCAGATGTACGTTTTTGTTACTATTATAAGACATATGTAATGCTGTTCTATATGAGAGATACTGTCAACAAATTCTTTTAAGATGAATGATGGAGTTATGTACTTGTTTTTAAGATAGTGATGCATTGGTAAAGATTTTATGTTGTAGCTTATGCAGTCATTTTGTATACCTTTTGTACATTTCTAGATCAGAAGATGGTGCCTAAGTAGCATCTAAACCGGTCATCAATTTAAATAACTGTCGGTCTTGGAAAAAGACCATTATAAATAAAAAAATCTTGAGTGTACAGCAAGATTGCTCCATTGGTTCCTTAACGGAAGATGGTAGGCTGAAATTTTTCAAAAAATCAATTTCCGGTTTTTTGCATAATTAGATACTATGTTCTTTTGTGAACATTTATATGTATTTTTATTCTTGTCCACCTATTGCATTTATTCAAATTTTTCGACGTCTGTCACTCTTTAGTAATTTACGTCCCTTTTCGTAAAAAGGGTTATACCTCCGGTACTTTCACAGTTACACAGTTGGTTTTTTGTGTTTTTTTACTGAGGCGTACGGTTCGTATGTTGATTAACCTGTTAGAGCACATTTGAATAGTCAAAAGTCTGCAGGCGCGCTTGTTAACAAAAGTTCTCTTAGAAAAGCGTGTCTCGTTGGTTGCTCTTGTTTGTGAATACGAAGTTTCTTGAAAGTTTTAGTACAGTGTCTTTCCATTATGACTGGCTCAAGTAAGTGGATGGGAGTTTCTGCTGCTGTAGCAATCTTACATAGATCTGAGTCTGAGAGAGGTGTACGGTATACTGAAAAACTACGCGGTGGAGATAGCAAAGTATTCAATGCTATCAGCCAGAGCAAACCTTATGGTGTTCCAGTAATGAGAATGTGTGGGGCATGTTAAAAGGAGGATGGACACCAGCCTACGTACACTCAAGAACAAACTTGGTGGAAAAAAGCTTTCTGATGGCACGTCTGTGAAGTATATAGTTGACAGATAAGATTATGAATGTGATTCTTGAGTTTCTCACAGCGTATTTGATAATCGAAATATCCACGGGTGTACTGCCGGTCTATAGTGCCCGTTGGACACTATAGACCGGCAGTACACCCGTGGCTACTTTGAAGATTATGAATGACTTGCAGGAATATTATGGGAATACCATAAGGAAGAATTCTGGACTTCTGGAGGTCATGAAGAAAGCAGTATGGACCACTTTCTTCCACAATATATTTACTGACGAGAAGCCAACACATTTTCTATGTCCGCCACCCCATTATACGTGTTGTGCGTTTAGGAAGGCACAGGCAGCAGGTTACTTAAAAACATTCCCACACAAGCACTCTATCCCGGAATCAATCATGGATCAAGTCAAACCAATCTACAGAGACCTAGCCCACCCTCATCTACCGAAGAAGTGCATGCAAGGCAAAAACACTTAAATGAGGCTTTCATCAACATCGTGTGGATCTGCTTCCCTAAAAATGTATTTGTTGTTTACAGAACTTTACAACTAGGAGCGTCAGATGCTGTGATAACTTGGAACAATGGAAATATTACCAGACTAAAAGTTTTAGAACAGTTAGGCATATCACCCGGACAGAATACTGTAACTATTCTAAAAGAACTTGACAGCTTGCGTATTGCCAAGTCATATTTTGCTGCTTCTCTGATGTCTAAAGAGCCAAGAAGCAGGAAAAGAAACAGGCAAATAAACCCAAAGATAATGATGAACCTGATTATGTGCTGCTTCTAACCACTTCTTGGGGACAGATCTGTAATTCCACCTTGAATAAACAGGTTGTAAAACTTTGTCTCATTTTCTCAAAACTATAAATTCTGAAACATTTCCCCCGTTTTCTCAGAAACTGTCAGAGAAACTTTAATGAAAATTTCACAGATTCTAAACAACACTGCATTACAGCTGCGGCACCGCAGTCATATTCATTGCACCAGTAATGCTGCTGTAATAATATTATTTATGACTTTTTTCACAAATAATTTTAATGTGTGGCAATTAAATTAATAATTATTTTACAAATTACAATACCATAACGATTTCAGTTCATTGAGTTGCACATAGATAACTTAATTTTCTAGTTAAAAGGCATTTTACGCCACTGGAGAGCGATCAACAGTTTATATAAAACACTTCATTCAGCCAAGAACGATAAAAATTTATTTTCGTAAATTAACCGGTTTCGGTGAGCTCAGTCAGCATCTTCAGAAAGTCCAGTACAATCACTGCAAAAAGTTATACAACGTCTATAAACTGCAAAGTGGTATAAAAATAAAATGACAAGTTAACAAAACATGTTCTTTACCATAGCGTCATATGTAAAAATAGAAACATAAGCTTCTAACACAGGTAAACATCTTGTTAAAGATTTTCGTCACAGGGTGGTTCGTCATAATGAATAAAATGTGGTCTTGTCCCAAGCAAACGGGAAAACATTGCACAACTGAGTTGCTACATGTTGCCACTAGGTGGCAGTGGTGTCAAAACAATACAATATGGATGCAAATTCAACTTCAACGAAACATAGTACTGTGAAGTTACGAAATCCTATATATATATAGGGTGTCCCAGCTATCTTGTTCACCCAAAATATCCTTGGAACAATAACAGCTATTGGAAAACGACTTTCACCGGTATCAATGTACGGCTGGGGCCCATGAATGTACACATTTAAAAACATTCTAACACGAAAGCAAATTTGTTTTTACCGCAAACGTATGTCTTTTTAAATGGACACGCTATATTTTTTCTTCAGCAATCCATAGCTTGACGAATCATATAAACAATGGCGTTGATTGCATCGCAATACTCCAATTACATCCCGAGATATTGCGACGAGAAGTCGCTAGCGCACGTCCTGAGGCTCATGAGAAAACCCCATGCTGCTCAGGACGTGCGCTAGCCGCGTGTTTCGCGTATTTGAAACGTCAATTTCGCGTCGCAATATCTCGGGATGTAATTGGAATATTGCGATGCAATCAACGCCATTGTTTATGTGATCTGTCATGCTAAGGATTGCTGAAGAAAAAATATAGGATGTTCATTTAAAAAAAAATTGTTTGTGTTAAAAACATATTTGCTTTCGTTTTAGAATGTTTACAAATATGTACATTCATGGGCGCCAGCCGTACATTGATACCGGTGAAAGTCGTTTACCAATATCTGTTATTGTTCCAGAGATATTTTGGGTGGACAAGATAGCTGGGACACCTTGTATATATACAAAATATAAATGAAGAGATAAATTTTTTCATATTATGAGAAGACAACTAAGTCACTGTGCAAGTAGTCTAATATATACATAGAGTAGAAATACATAACTATAAATATAAAGTAATATGTACACAGTTCCAAATACAGAAAAGCGTCCTACAGTGGAGTTGTGAAATACTTTCTTTTATAATATGTAATATATAAAAATGAAGATAGTAGTCTTAATTTTCTGTGAAAATTTCAGAAAAGTCTGTTCAGTACTTCCTGAGAAAATAGGATATGAATTTGTTTAATTTAACATTGTTGGTACAGGGCCTACCGTCTCACCTTAAGTTAATAAATTTCTTAACTTGTTTGGATTAATCTGGCATCCAGACGGGGTATTCCTCTTAATCGTACCTACAACTGGAGCTATCTCTTTCATTTACACAGCACGAGGCAAGAGCATTACAACAGTCCGCTTGGAGTGGTGACGAAAACGTATTTCGATTTTCGGACACACCAGAACAAACAGCAATCAAAGATGTTACACTTACACTAAACGTGAGGCTGTGGAGGAGTATGCGAGAGCAAACATCGAAATGGCCCTCCATTTGCATCTGGAAACTGATATTACAGATGTAATACAACGAAATAAAACGCGTATGAATTTAGCGGCGGTGTTTTGTCTGCTGGAAATCGCTTCGAGTTTCATATCGCGTTTATCGTCAGCGCCCGGGACGCGTAGTTACGTCAAATGAGTCGGGGGGCAACGCAAATAGCTCTCCAGCGATCCAGCGTTCCAGCGCTCCAGAGCTCGTCTGCCGTCGATCCATCCGCCCGACATCCGATACGCCGCATCGAGTGAATGGCGCCACGCCGCACCGCGCTGGGGAGCCAATTGCAGCTGCAATCACTTTTCAGATGGATTCTCAGCCAAATCGCTCCTCGAGTGAGCGCAAAGTCTCGCGATGCGAAGCACCGTTCGTTACGTTCCATTTTTTGCGGATCTAATTCAGTTCGAGTGCGTTTAGTTTGTTTAGGGCTCAGTTACGCCCCGCTTCACTTAACGGAAAAATGAAACCGCTACTTACCAGGCTTCAACATAATTCAGATTACTGGAGAATTTTTTTTCTTGCCCACTTTAGGTTACGGTAGTAACACTAAAAGTGGTCCATTGCGATAGTTTTTTTACAGCTCGAAATTTCAATGAAAATAACGGCTTAACCATTCATCTGACACGAAAATTGAATAACCGAATTTGTAGAGGGGAAAATTCTCTGCCGGCCGCGGTGGCCGAGGAGACTGAGGCGCTTCAGTCACGGTCTGCACGGCCACTACAGTCGGGGTTCGAAGCCCCCTCGGGCATGGATATTTGTGCCGTCTTTAGTATAAGGTAGTTCATAAGTAGTTTGTAAGTTTAGGGACTGATGACCCCGTAGTTAAGTCCCATAAGCTTAACAAACATTTGAACATTTTTGAAAATTCTCTACAACTTTGCTCTCTTATGTATTTTTTTTTTTTTCATATTTCGTATCGTTTCACAGATATTTGCAAAAATAACGGCGATTTTGAGATGTATGTCTGTCCGCAACGTGTTCCCACTTTATACGACGAACTGTTTAACCGATAAGCACCAAATTTTACAGACATAATTGTAGGCAGCCAGAGACCAGAACATCCCTTTTTAAAATTTTTCGAACAAAAATTCGGCAGTAATACAAAAAAAAAAAAAAAAAAAAAAAAAAAAAAAAAAAAAAAAAGGCAGTTTGTAATGTTGTTTATGCTCTTCAGTCTCCACCCTACTCTATCCTGGGCTAGCCTTTTCATCTTCCCATAAGAACGGGAACCCACATCCACTTGAATCTGCTTACTATACGCGTCTCTTGGTCTCCCTCTGCGATTTTTACCCCACACACTTCCCTCCAATGCTAAATTTACGATTCCTCGATGTCTAAGAATGTGTCCTACCAAGCGATCCCTTCTTTTAGTCAGGGTATGCCAAAAATTCCTTTTCTCACCAATTCTGTTCAGTACCTCTTCATTAGTTATGCGATCTACCCACCTAATCTTCAGCATTCTTCTGTAGCACCACATTTCAAAAGCCTCTATCCTCTTCCAGTCCGCACTGCTTATCGTTCATGTTTCACTCCCGCACAAGGCAACACTCCACACAAATGCCTTCAGAAAAGACTTCCTTACACTTAAATTAATATAATTGTAATTTCAAACGAATCGTTCACCTGACACGAAAATTGAATAACCTAATTAGTAGAGGGGAAAATTCTCTACAACTTCACTCTATTATGTTTTTTTTCTTTTTCTTTCTTTTTTTTCATATCTTGCATCGTTGCAGAGATCTTTGCAAAAATAACGGAGATTTGACACCCTCCATTGATTTTACGAATACCAACCGTTCGCAGATGTCACGTGATCCTCCACGCCCAGAACTCTCTCTGGCATACGCCATCTTGCGTTGCGTATTTTATGATTTTCTTATTATAACTTACACATTGTTATTTCAAAACAACGGCAACTGAAGAATTAACAAAAACACCCCGTTCTTCGTACGAAAAATTATAATCTAGAGTCTAAAAATGACACATTAGCATCAGTTAACAACTCTCATCAATAGTACGAAAAATATGGGCAAATTCCGTAATTGTTAGCCGTAGTGTAGTAGGCAGCGTATTGGATTGTGATACACATGGTCGGTGGTTCGGGACCCGCGACTACGAAAACATTTTTTTTTCTCCTTTTTTCCTAAAAGGGTTACGTGTTGGGAGCATAGATATTATCACAATAGTAGAGTTGTAATCATCACTATAATTTTTTATTATTTACATTATTATTTTTGTCCCAAATGTTTGCAAAAAATTATAAAACTACATATTTAAAGTGGGCCGTAAAACACGTCAGTGGGATTTTTTCTTACCTTATCTATTCCTAATATTCGTAGAATCAGCAGTACACGGTGATTTCAGACATTTTTCAAGCTATATCCTATTTTTCCTGAAGTATTTTACCGGATGGTTATAATTAAACTTTAACATTTATCACAGTATGACACGGAAACTGATTACCGTAGATGTACGAAATTTCGCAGTATTAATTTCTAAAAAATGTTCAAATGTTTGTAAATCTATAGGATTAACTTCTGTGGTCATCAGTCCCTAGGCTTCAAACTACACTCCTGTAAATTGAAATAAGAACACCGTGAATTCATTGTTCCAGAAATGGGAATTGACACATTCCTGGAGTCAGATACAACACATGATTACACAGAACCATAGGCACATAGATACAGGCAACAGAGCATGCACAATGTCGACACTAGTACCGTGTATATCCTCCTTTCGCAACAATGCAGGCTGCAGTTCTCCCATGGAGACGATCGTAGAGGTGCTGGATGTAGGCCTGTGGAACGGCATGCCATGCCATTTCCACCTGGCGCCTCAGCTGGACCAGCGTTCGTGCTGGACGTGCAGACCGCGTGAGACGACGTTTCATCCAGTCCCAAACATGCTCGATGGGGGACAGATCCGGAGATCTTGCTGGCCAGTGTAGTTGACTTACACCTTCTAGAGCACGTTGGGTGGCACGGGATACTTGTGGACGTGCATTGTCCTGTTGCAACAGCATGTTCCCTTGCCGGCCTAAGAATGGTAGAACGATGGGTTCGTTGACGGTTTGAATGTACCGTGCACTGTTCAGTGTCCCCTCGACGATCACCAGAGGTGTACGGCCAGTGTAGGACATCGCTCCCCACACCATGATGCCGGGTGTTGGCCCTGTGTGCCTCGGTCGTATGCAATCCTGATTGTGGCGCTCACCTGCATGGCGCCAAACACGCATACGACCATCATTGGCACCGAGGCAGAAACGACTCTCATCACTGAAGACGACACGTCTCCATTCGTCCCTCCATACACGCCTGTCGCGACACCACTGGAGGAGAGCTGCACGATGCTGGGGCGTGAGCAGAAGACGACCTAACGATGCGACGGACCGTAGCCCAGCTTCATGGAGACGGTTGCCAATGGTCCTCGCTGATACCCCAGGAGCAACAGTGTCCCTAATTTGCTGGGAAGTGGCGGTGCAGTCCCCTACGGCACTGCGTAGGATGCGACGGTCTCGGCGTGCATCCGTGCGTCGCTGCTGTCCGGACCCAGGTCGACGGGCACGTGCACCTTCCGATGACCACTGGTGACAACATCTATGTACTGAGGAGACCTCGCGCCCCACGTGTTGAGCAATTCGGCGGTACGTCCACCCGGCCTCCCGCATGCCCACTATACGCCCTCGCTCAAAGTCCGTCAACTGCACATACGGTTCACGTACATGCTGTCGCGCGCGGCATGCTACCAGTGTTAAAGACTGAGATGGAGCTCCGTATGCCACGGCAGACTGGCTGACACTGACTGCGGCGGTGCCCAATCGCTGCGCAGCTGGCGCCATTCGACGGCCAACACCGCCGTTCCTGGTGTGTCCGCTGTGCCGTGCGTTTGATCATTGCTTGTACGGCCCTCTAGTAGTGTCCGGAGCAAGTATGGTGGGTCTTACACAACGGTACCAATGTGTTCTTATTTCAATTTCAAGGAGTGTACTTAAAGTAACTTATGCTAAGGACAACAAATACACCCATGCCCGAGGAAGGACTAGAACCTCCGACGGCGCCTTGGAACGCTCGGCCACTCAACCGCAACTATAAAGCCAGATAGTGCGGAATTATTTTTTATTTTAATTTTATTTCAAAAGGTGAAAAATACCTTCATATTGCTGCGAGACCCACGTAAACCAACTGCTGGTGTGGCGCAGAGGATAGCGTCACCCACTGCTGTGATGAAGGTCGCCGTTTCAATCCCGTCCAACGGCAAACATTTATTTCTTTGTAATTAGCATTTCCAGAATGTTTTACATGTTTGTTATGTTCACTTGTAGTTTCTACTTGTTTCTTTTGTTAACTATTCTTCTAATTTGTGGTAAATTCTGTGTGTGTATAAATAGCAGGGCACTCTGCCCAAGAGGCAGTCAGTTCGCAATAAACCTGCTTTCAGTATAAGTGTTGTGTTCACTCGACAATCCTGTCTTCAAAGTCAAGTCTGCTTCAATTTCATCGCGACAATAGGACTGCACAAAAGCGTTATAAGTGATTTTTTTCCACAAACACACTATTAGTTTTGGAGTATTTTCCATCTTTCTGGAAAGACGTCAAAATGAATGTTTTAGAATTTTTATCTGATGAAACATTATTATTAAAGCACTGTTTAAGATGAAATATATACATATAAATGTTGCAAAAATTAAAGAATGGTAAGAAATACAAACCCAACTACGAGGAAATTGACAAAAATTGCAACTTTCCATTCACATCCTGCGACTTTGCAATCAAGAATGCAAACTGAAATTGATCTGAAATGGAAGCAGGAGGTTCATAGAAATGAAATACTATATCGTGCACGAATTCGAAAGTACAAGTATGAAAACTAAGCCACCATTGTCGTCCTTCTGGAAGGACGTCATCGTTATATGGGTTGTCTAGAGTAGAGTATGTGGTCCATGATTTTCATGTGTCACACCGCCAACATGCAGTTAAAATTTTGATGACCAACTGTCGTGATCAGTCGTCGTAGCCGCGGTGGAGTGGCCGAGGGTTCCAAATCGCGCCTAGATGTGAAGTGCGCCGCAGCTCGCCGTTGAAGGTTCGAGTCCTCCCTCGGGTATGGGTGTATTTGTTGTCGTTAGCATATGTTAGTTTAAGTAGGTTGCAAGCATAGGTACTGCTAGTCAGAATAGTCCCATAGATTTACAAACATTTGAACATTTTTAATCAATCATCGTGATTCGCAGTCTCGCACATCACAGCAGGCACATTCCACATGTTTACGTGTCAACATGATGTTATGACACGATGATGAGGACGACACAACTCCCATTCCCCACTAAACTACAGGCCTATTTCGTTGATGTCAATTTGACGCAGGGTTTTGGAACTACCCTGTATTCAAATGTTATGAATTATCTCGAACAGAATGATCTTTTGACGCAAGGTCAACACGGATTTAGAAAATATCATTCATGCGAAAGACAACTAGCCCTTTACCCCACGAAGTGATGAGTACTTTCGGCAAGGGTTCGCTAATCGATTCCGTATTTCTTGATTTTCAGAAGGCTTTTGTCACCGTACCTCACAAACGGCTATTAATCAAATTGCGTGGTTACGGTATATCACCCCAAATTTGCGACTGGATAGGGGATTTCCTCTCAGAGAGTACACAGTTCGTAGTAATCGGTGGTAAAGCATCGACTAAAACAGAGGTGATATCTAGCGTTCCGCAGGGTAGTGTTATTGGTCCTCTGCTGTTCCTTATTTACATAAACGATTAAGGAGAAAATCTAAGTAGTTCTCTTAGGTTTTTTGCAGATGACGCCGTCATTTACCGTCAAGTAAAATCATCTGAAGATCAAAACCAACTGCAGTACGATCTAAATAACATAACACAATGGGGTAAAAATTTTCAAATGACTCTAAATAAGGAGAAGTGTGAAGTCGTCCACATGAGTACGAAAAGAAATCCGTTAATTTTTTTACAAGATAAATCAATCAAAAGTGAAGGCCGCAAACTCCACAAAATGCCTAGGAATTACTATTACTTCAGACTTAAACTGGAAAGAACACGTAGATAATGTCGTGGGAAAAGCGAACCAGAGACTGAGTTTTATTGGTAGAACCCTTAAAAGATGCAACGGAACTACTAAAGAAACTGCATACACTACGCTTGTCCGTCATTTTTTTGGAGTATTGCTGCTCAGTGTGGGATCCGTATCAGGTGGGTTTGACGGAGGACATCGAAAGAGTTTAAAGAAGGGCAGCTCGTTTTGTATTGTCACGATACAGGGGAGACAGCGTTACGGAAATGATACAGGATATGGGATGGGAATCATTACAACAACAGCGCTTATCGCTGCGGCGTGGCCTATTTACGAAACTTAAATCCCCAACATTCTCATCCGAATGCAAAGATATATTGTTGACTCCCACCTACATAGGTAGAAATGATAATCAGAATAAAATACGGGATATCAGAGCTCGAACGGAGAGATGATGATGATGATTGATGATGATGATTGGCGTTGTAGGGCGCTCAACAGCGAGGTTATCAGCGCCCGTCCCGCGCGACGATCGAGAATGGAATGGTATATAATTAGTATAAAGGTGGTTCGATGCACCCTCTGCACTTGAATGTGATATGCGGAGTATCCCATGTAGATGTAGTTGAGAAAATGTCCGACCTGACCGGGAATCGAACCACAGCTCCCTGCGTGGCAATCTAACAAGCTGTCCTCCAGACTGCGGGGACGGACTCGTGTCAACATATTTTGATGGAAAAGGAGCAGGGCATTATTAGTAGCCGCGGTGGAGTAGCCGAGCGGTCTAAGGCACCTCGCTGCTCAGCGCGCGGTTGCTCGCCGTCGGAGGTTCGAGTCCTCCCTGGGGCATGGGTGTGGGTGTTGTCCTTAGGTTAGTTTACCTTAGTTTAAGTATTTTGTAAGCTACAGACTGATGATCACGCAGTTTGGTCAAATAGATTTACAAGCATTTTTTTTTTTCATTATTAGTTGAACCACTGACAATAAAGTTTGGTGAATAAATCAGAACAGTCTATCAGGCAACACGGGCGAATAACAACGCTGCACCGGCGTAGCGGCCTGTGTTGAAAATCTGACCCCACCGTAGCTCAGTTGAGCATGGATGTTCCGTGTAAGGCCTGTCGGACGAAATGCTTGTTCTCTGCGTTGGTTCTGAACCGAGAACAGAGTAATGAACGAGCAAAGGAATAAGTTGAAGTTTCGGTTTTAAGTTGCCAAGACACCTAAATAAACGCATGAGATCCTGGTTCGTGTTTAAGGAGATGAAGCACTTGTAACGATACATAATTATTTTTTTTTTTTTATCGATCAGCGACGCTTGTCGCCGTGTTTCTCTCCTTCTCGAAATATTTTGTCTGTAGAAAGGTTTTTCGCTCGTCTTTCTTTTCTTCCGCCGTGTCGAGAGGACGGAACCGCGATCATTCACACTCTTGTTTGAGCTTATTAAGTGTGGACATGTACGCAGACTGCTTTGTGATGTAAGTGTGAGTGCTATTAAATTTTACTTTAAAATATACCCTCTTTTGTTAAGAGCCATGTCTCCACCCTGTTTTCATTTAATAATGTCCCATCCTTCCTTAATTATTCATTTTCTTTGAGATTTTCAGCTCCTCCATATTCCGTCGTAACATGATGTTTAGAGGCCATCACTTTCGCTTCGTGTATTGCCTTGATTAAATCCCTATCCGTTACTTTAAACCATTAACTTTCTTCCGTTTAGAACCTGCATTCGTATAAACAGTTTCGCGAAGTCCTATAGATGTTTTTTTTCCTTCTGTTTGTTATTTGCGTAATCAAACTTTAGTACACGGTCCGTCAACAATGACTTACGAGACGAACAGTCTAAACATTATTTTACTGCGGGAAGTATCATAAAGTCTATCTAAACCATTCAACAGCGTAACAGTTTCAGCTGCTGCTTTTCCAGAAAGAAGCTACAATGGGTACTTTCCGTAAGTTTTCTCTGTAACGTTACTTTTGTATGTTGCCTCAACGCCAATCTGTATTCTGCAGTTTCATTTATTCAATCATTTCGTGTGTTAATTTCATCCACTCTTGTCAAAAGTATTTAATCAAATTTTTATCCGATTTTTCGACGATCGAATTTTAACAAAAATTCCTAATCTTTCAATCTCGGAGTTTAACATGAATGCGTACAGGCAATAATACAAAAGTAATGTTACACACTGTCCGTGGAGTGTGTGTACGAGTGGTTTGCCCGGTTTCGAGGAAGCTGGGAAAGTGTTTCCGATAATCTCCGTAATGGACGACCGACGACCGCCGTCAGTGGCGAAAACATTCAGAAAATGAGGACGTCAATCACGAACGCTCGTTGGTTGACTGTGCGCATGATACCGCATGAACTGCAGATTAACAGTTAATCCGTGCGACAGATCCCTACCTGGAAAATAGGGATAGGAAACGTGTTGTTTTTTGCCATATCACTTTAATAATGGGCGGAAGCAGGCACGTTTAGAGGCTTCACAGGATTTCGTCGAAACGGCGAATGCGACACAAAATATCTTAACCGTCTTGTAACTGAGAATGAAAGCTGGTGTCACCCGTACGTGCCGAGCGGTCTGCGGCGCGGCAATCATAGTCTGCACGGCCGCTACGGTCGGGGTTTCGAGTCCCCCACCTCGGGCATGGATGTTTGTGTCGTCTTTAGTACAAGGTAGTTCATAAGTAGTTTGTAAGTTTATGGATTGATGACTCCGCAGTTAAGACCCTTATGCTTAACCAAATTTTGAATTCTCCGGTACGATCAACAAACGAAAGGGCAAAGCGTGGAATGGTTCTCTAGTCGGTAAAAGCTCAGATCCGAAAAATCACGCATCAAAACGATGCTCATCACCTTTTCCGGTAGTCAAGGCTTTATCCACAAGGAATTGTCATCGGAGGAAACGACGTTGAACGCTGGAAGGTACGTTGAAATTTTGATCCGCTTCATGCAGTGTCAGCGCAGGATACGACACCAGAACGCACAAGAAGGTTTCTGGTTTTTTGTTCACGACAACGATCGCCGACACAAAGCTAATAGTCTTATTGAATCCATCATCGGTGGTGGAAGGGACTGATAACTGTCGCTGTTTAGTCCCTTCCAAAACCCAACAACAACAATCGGTGGTGGAAACGGGACAGCGGCTGGTCAAGAGTCTGAAGCAACTGGGATACCAACAGCCGTATGTATAATAAAATATTTATTCTATCATAACCAGTTTCGGCATTCCACTATGCCATCTTCAGATCCCTACATCGGAGCATAATATCCATTAGTAGGGATACTAAAACTAGATCGTGGACTTCTGTCTCTTAGTTGGAAACAACAACAGCAACTGTGACAACAAGGACTCCTTGTTAGATGAAGAAGCTCATTTCGGTCTGACGTGTGAGGTGAAAACAGAGATTGCCGACTGTGGTAATCTTCACCTCCAGTCTCTGTGCATGAAGTTCCTCTCTGTGGAGAACGTGTCACTGTATGGAGTAGCTTCATGGCTACGTTCATCACTGGCTCATTACTTTTATTTAAACAGTTCGGGACTCAAGTACAAAAGATGTGAACTGTGTCTGGCTAGCATTACTGCGATATGCAAGCATGTCATAGCCGTGCTACGGGAGTGACACGCATTGAACTCAACAGTTTTCATGCAATATGGAATTTCAACTATTAATTCAACAGCTATGCGGAAACACATTTTAATAAGATTGTATTATCAACCGATCGTTTCCAAATGCTTGACCGGCATGATTACCTGATATTACTTCCCGTGATTTCAGGTTGTGAGGATGCTTGATGGGTGGGGTTCACCACAGGAGCATTCGGAGATGTGCTGAACAGAAACGCGTCATATCAAGAGAGGTAGCCCGCGTACATAAGGACATTCTTCATACTCTTTGTTCTGCTGTGCAAAACGTAATTCTACGCTTTCAGAATCAGGAACGGTTGCCAGCAAACGTAATTTTGAAGTAGATATCCCTGGAATAATAATAATTAAAAAAAAACTTAAATCGCTTAACGAAAGGAAGTCTTCCAGCCCGGACTGTATACCAAATAGGTTCCTTTGACATTATGCTGATTTAAAAGCTCCATATATAACCATCGCAAACAAATCGTCGCTCAACGAAAGATCCGTGTCTAAAGATAAAGAAAGGACAATTGCAGAGGTCCCTCCATTAAGCAAGAAAATCTAATAGGAGAACTCCGTAAAATTACAGGCCTATGCCATTAACTTCGGTTTGCATCCCGACTTTAGATCATATACTTTCCTCAAACATCATGAACTACCTTGAAGACCCATAGTCAACATGGTTTCATAAAGTATCGTTCTCGTGAAATACAGCTAGTGCTTTACTCATACGATGTCATACATGCTACCGACAAGAGATCTCTAATCAATTCTGTAGTTATTGATTTCCGGAAGGCTTTTGACACTGTACGTCACAAGCATCTTCTAATCAGATTACATGCCTACGTAATATCGCCACATTTGTGCTATCAGATTCGCGTTTTCATGTCATAAAGGACACAGTACGTAGTAATTTACGGAAAGTTATCGAGTAGAACAGAAGTGATATTTGGCGTTCCCCAGGGAAGTGTTAGAGGGGTTCTACTATTCCTTATTTTTGTAAACCATTTAGGACATTATCTGAGTATCTCTCTTAGACTGTTCACGGATTATGCCGTAATTTATAGGTTAGTAAAATCACAAATGTTCCAATTTCACTTATTGACGAACCCATCCAAATACGAATAGGCTTCGTCACTAAAAATCATACTAATTCCTACCAAGCCCCGTGGCCATCCTTGAAGTCTGAGTGTTCTAACCGTTCATAAGTTGACAATTTTATTTCGTATTGTTCAATAATTGTCTCCCTGTATACAGAACACCGACAGGAGCGGTGTCGCAGTTGTCTAAGACTACCTAAAACTTTGGCCGAGGAGACTGAGGCGCTCCAGTCACGGTCTGCACGGCCACTACGGTCGGGGTTCGAATCCCCCCTCGGGCATGGATATTTGTGCCGTCCTTAGTCTTAGTTAGTTCATAAGTAGTTTGTAAGGTTAGAGACCGATGACCCCGTAGTTAAGTCCCATAGACTATACAAACATTTTTGATCTACCCAAAATTTCACACCTAGCGTCCAACCTGTTGGACACCGACTTTTTATGCACTTTTTTACACCCACTTTTGAGACCCAGTGGCCTCGTTACTGGACATTTGTCGCTTTTAGTATCGTGCTTCATGCTGCCCTCTGGCACCAGAATGGCGTAGTACAATGAAAAACAGTGATCCACTGCAGACCCATTGCGGAGTACTTCAGACTCGATATCAATAATTGACATTACTTTATGTATTCATTTCTGAATATTGTACAAATTCCATTTTCAGAAAGAATACACTGTAACATGTGTTACTGTTGATATCTTATTTGAAACTTCCATTCCATACACTGTGACCAATTTATTGCAAAATTTTTTATTATTTTTGAAACCAAGTTAGAAAACTATTTATTTCGCTCAAATCTATATATATCCTTAAAATGTCTGTATGTGTGCACGTATTTACGTTTGTTCTACATCTTCTCTGAAACTACTGAATCGTCTTCAAGCAATTTTGGTACACATACTGTTTGCAACACGACAATCACCATTGGGGGAGTTTATAACGTTCTAGCTCCAATAAAAACGAAGATATGAACTAAAATGTGTTTTCCAGTCCCTGCACAATCGGTATGTTGTGTGGGAATAGTATCATCCTGCCTTAACGGCCTGCTTTCCAGGGCAGTCTATATGTCAGGCTCAAGAAACGATGAAAGGAGGAGCAGGCAGATATAATGAGGAGGACAAGGTGGATGGAAAGAGTTGGACATACCGGGAAGGGGCCATAGGAGATGGACAGAGAGAAGGAAATAAGAGAGGGGGTAAGAAGACGGGATGGGAGGAGATATACAGAAAAAGGGGCAAAGGGAATTGATCTGAGAGGTTGGGGTGAAAGAAAGGATCGTCATTGACAAAGGGGGAGAAAGAGTTGGAGATGGGGGGGTGGGATTTACAGAGAGAGGTAGACAAACAAGAGCAGGAGAACATGGAATGAGAGGAAGGATAGAAAGATATGTATACAAAGAGGTAATGCACATAGATGTTACAATAGGGCATAGAGAGAGGAGGAGGAGGAGGAGATGCAGAGTGGAAAGGAAGAAAAATATGTAAATGTGAGGCTTAGATGAAACGTAGAGAGGAGAAGAAGAGACGCATAATGTGGGCAAGAATAGGCAAGGGAGAAAGAGATCGACAGAAGAAAAAGGGGGTGTTGGCATGAGACATTTGGGATGAGAAGACTGACAGATAGAGTAGGGAAGAGGAGATCCAGAGAGATAGGGAGGAAGGAGAAGGAGTGTTGAACAGAGACAGAGGACATGGACATCAGGTGCGAGGATGGAATGATCACAGATCAATGGAGAATGAGATGGATGAAGAGATAGGAAGTGGAAATGCGTTTAAAAAGTGTACAGAATACGTCCTTGAGTTACTTGTGCAGATGGGCATAGCGGAGAATAAAGAGGAATGGGGGCCGGAGGAGATGGGGGGGACAAATAGAAGAAAGAGTCGCAGGGAACAGACCTAAAGAATGGGGGAGGAGTAGATGGATAGAAAGAGAGGTGGGGAGATGTTTGCGGGAGGAAATGTATGACTGGGAATATACGACTGGAAAAATATATACCCCGGCTATGCCTTTTTTCGCAGTTAGTATGCAATAAACAGTGTCTTCTAGACGTGAAAAAGAGCAAGAATATTATTAGTTCTGTTTTTTAAATAATTCTTAACCGAGGAGGTTAAGAGGGCAATCAGACTGTCGTTTGAAATATTTTGTAGAAACTAAGACTTGTCTCGGGCGGCCACCAGATAATTCTAGGTTTTCTAAAGATTCGCGAAAGCAGCGAAATGCGTTTGTGTAATTCGATCAAATAGCATCGCAAACCAATGTTTGTTAACATAAGCTGATATTGCTATGATAATGATGAGGATGAAAATCGGATGTCCAATCTGAAAGGAACGACCGCGGCAACTGCCCGAGCGGTTAAGGGAAATCGCGGTAAAACTTAATTAGGATGGCCGGAGGCGGATAGGCGGATACGAACCGCCGTTCTCCTCAATGCGAGTCTTGTGTCCAGTCCAATGTGCCAGCTCGAACAACCACATCGCAGATTTGGTCTTGATGACATTGGTCTCATTGCAAAGATGTAGTAGCTCCAAAAATTGCGAAATATTACATCAAGACCAATATGTCCTTCCTAATACCAGTACTCTCCTTTCTTGTTCTAAAGGATTGTACGTGTTTCCTTTAACCTGATAGCAAAATACTACTCCTCAAATTTTTCAGCGTGATTGCTTCATTTGCTGTGCTCGGCTATTAATTTCACGCCTATATAATCGACGCATGTAACACGAAGCGTACTGAAAAATTTAGCGGCATGTAAACGATTCATTCATTTTTAACGAGCGTTATTACGTTAGCCCAAAAAAGTCCTCGTTTATTAGGTGGAACCTAATATATGAAACATTTATTAGCGCTCACCCCATTTGACTCTCGTGCCGAAGACTAAAATTGTCCAATTATCCCCATCCCCTTCCTCCATCGTACGCCGACACGATCCTTAATTAAGTTATTAGCGCTAATGGCCGTAGCACGAGCCTTGTAATGGACAGATATGGGAGCGGAGATTTGTAGGCTAACTAATCGAGTTTGAAAGAGGATGCAACACCTATTTACTGTGCATTTTACATAGTGACAGATCTGTTACCAGCCAAAGATTAAATTCTCCCTCGGTATTAAGTAGACTATCATTATTGAACCATACAAATAACAAGTAAAGTACGATAAGTTAGGACTCCGTGTTCTTCCAGTGGCGAAGATATTAAGAGAAAGGTTGCTGTGAGGTATAAGGCGCTTTGCCACGAATTGCGCAACCATTCCCCGTCGCAGTTTCGGATCCTCTCTAGGGAATAGGGTGTGTGTGTGTGTGTGTGTGTGTGTGTGTGTGTGCGTGTAGTCAACACTTTAAATTAGTTTAAGTAGTTTGTAAGTCTGGGGACCAATTACCTTAGTAGTTTGGTCCATTAACCTTACAAATATTTAGGCATTGCAATGGGAGCCTTTCGATGGCAAACCCCATCATGACAATAAAGAATCGCGCAGCCAGACTAGGTCGCAACACAAACTACATTGCCTCCACTACGTCCCGACCGCCCAACCCTACACCACCAAGAAAAACACATTTCTTTTCGCAAACCGAATTCACATCCTTGCCCGTCACTCCGGAGGACATACAAGTGTCGCGACGGAGCGGCCGAGCGCATTGAGGCGCTATGCTGCGATGCGCGAGTCCGTTCCCCGTCAGGGGTTAGAATCCCCCCTAGGGTATGGATGTTTGTGCTATCTTTAGTATAATCTAGTTGTTATTGTTGTTTAGGGGGGACTAGACTCATAAGCTACTTCATAAGTAGTTTGAAAGTTTAGGGACTGACGACCCCGCAAGAAAGTCCCATAAGCCTTACAAACATTTGAACGTTTTGACAATCAGTTTCGTGGATACAGACGAATGGCCGTGCAAAGAACAGCGCCACAGTCTAGCAAGCAGAAAAACCGGCATTAGAGTAACGGCTCCGGGATCAACGTCGTCGTTATTTGATTACAACAGCTTTCAGCTGATATACATTTAAAAGCTCATATGTTTTATTCAATATTTTCTTCCTTCTTCGAATCTCACAATTCTTTCGTTAGTTAATTTTCTTCGTAGCAGAAACGGACGTTCGAATATTTTCAAGCCCTAACAAAAGAGACCATCATCAAGGTGGTCTACAAACAATAACTGAATGGTTGATACCATAAGAAAGACGCATATAAAAGACGATTTTTTATAAACGTGATTGCGTACACTCTGAGCAGTCCTATATAATGGAACTATTTCATTGTCTAACTGGCAGACGGATCACGAGACATTTATATCCTTAAAACATTGGGGATTATAAAAATCAGCACAAGTCCCATATCTTTCCACGAAAATCCAGAGCTGTTCTTGGCATTTTTGGTATTTGAAGATTATAGCGGTAAGTGTCTTACTGTGCGTTCCCTGCCTTCCTCCTAACAATGCCACTTAACGTCTTTTTTACAGTGTCACATGTAGGTGTCCCATTAGCATTCGACAATGGAGAACATTAATTATGGTATGTAGCCTGAGAGACAAGAAAATGAAAGTAAATAAATAAAATTAAAAAAAGAGAGGGGAAACGCGAATCTAAGGGTTGGAACTTAAATGAAGTCAACTATTAATTCACAACCGAAACTAAAGCGTTACATGTTTGCACCTCTTACTGTCCTTGACGGTGGTCACCAGCATTGTGTAGAACCCGTAGCCAGCGGTGTGGAAGGCGTTGTGTACCGTTATTCTGTTGGTGGTTCGAATGCAGCGGTCTACTGCCTGTCGAATCTCTGGAAGAGTTCTGAAGCAAATTCCAAGTAGTGATTCCTTCATTTTCGAAATCAAAGCAAGGTCACAAGGACTTAAAGTCGGAGAGTATCGTGGATGGTACAGTACTTCGCAGTCCCAGCGACCGAACAGAGCAGCCACAGCTTGCGCTGCATGCGCCCGCGCATTGTCGTGCAATATTATGGGTGGGTTGCGCAGAAAGTGTTGCCGCTTCTTTCGCAAAGCTGGTCGCAAGTTATGCTCCAAATCCGAACAGTAATAGTGTGCAGTGACGGTCTGCCGTGGAGGAACGTAATGTGTTAGGATAAAACCATCACAGCCGTAGATGACAATCACCATAACATTAACCATACTGGGGTCTGACGCACTTTCGATAGCTTTGCGAAAGAAGCAGCAACACTTTCTTCGCAACCCACACATCATTTTGCACGACATTGCATGGGCGCATACAGCGCAAGTTGTGACTGCTCTGTTCGATCAGTGGGACTGGGAAGTATTGTACAATCCACCATACTCTCCGGATTGAAGTCCTTGTGACCTTGACTTGATTTCGAAGATGAAGGAATCACTTCGTGGCGTTCGCTTCAGAACTGTTCCAGAGATTCGATAGGCAGTAGACCGCTCCATTCGCACCATCAACAGAACAGGCTCTGCTAACGGTATACAACGCCTTCCACATCGCTGGCTATGGGTTCTGCGCAACGCTTGTGACTAATTTGAAGTACAGTAACAGGTGCAAATATGTAACTTTTTTTGTGTCGGTTGTGAGTAAAATAAAAAGCAGCTATGTGTAGCTAAACCATTTCTGAAGAAGCGATGTTTGTTGACATCGAACATTAATTTATATGTATGATAGCATTTCTGTGGAATGTAGCATTTTATGAGAGTAAAACGATAAGGAGTTCAGACAGAAAGATTATAGAAGCATTTTAAATGTAGTGCTACAGACGAGTATTGAAGAATAGGTGGGTAGGTGACGTAACTAACGAGGAGGTGGTTAACGGAATTGGGGCGAAAAGAAATTTCAGACATATCTTGACTGAGAGAACAGAACTTGCGAGTTAGGTTGTGACTAAAACTTCCTGTTCGTTAAACGAAGAATCTAAATTTCTATTATTGGGCTGGAAGTTCTCGTCTTGCATCTAGTATTCAGTCTTTTGAAGATCTCTTTCCCTGTTATTTACTTCCTTGCAGACGTTACTGAATTCTGCCTGTGGCTGGGACTTTACGTCTTACATTTACCGCGTACCGGGAAATAATAGCCAGTGGTTTATAGAAAGTGAGCTGCTGTCTCAATATTAGAAGTGGTTTTGTCGACCCTAACTTGGATGAATCTTCAAAGAGTTGTCGGTGCACTGACGTAGGACGGTGCTGATATTCAGATTCACAATGCTTTTCGTCATTCAGATCACGTAATTTGTTGAAATCACTGGTAAAGGTTTCTCCCTGGTGTTTCACAGATATCAGTTACAGTAGATTCTTCTACTTTCTGGGACAGGACAAAGTTAGTCATTTTGGGTATAACTTATTAGACCACGTAATCGACCACTGGGCAGAATTGAACATTCGAGGGTCAATTTCGATTTATTTAAAAACCTACATATTTCGTTTTCTGTCCATGGGAATTGCTATAACTTCGTTATTGTGCGTATACGAGGGGGAGTTGGAAAATAAGTTTACCCTGTCGACTGTGGGCAGAGTTGTGTATCAAAGGAAAAAAATTAAATGAGACATTAAAGATAAGACATTGTATGAATGCGGCGAGTTATACTGATATAATTCTCTCGGGCTTCCAGCCGCGTCAAGTGGTTTGATATCCACGAGTTTGCGCCGGAAATCTCCTCGGCCAATGTCAAGTGGTGACTGTCTTATCATTGCTGCCGCTGTCCTTATACACCAGAGCGGCTACCTGTGACGTCACTGTTGGTCAGTCGCATCGCCATATATGGCGACGTTTTGTCCGCGTGCCTGCCGCACCCGATGGCCGGGTCCCAAGCTGTACTCAGCTGCAAGCCGCCGTCTTTATTGAGAGATTTTTCAGATATTTTGATTTGGATAGCCCTTCTTATTACGCTATCGAAGAAAGTATTTGTTCTGGTAATGACTGAAGTATCCTCGAACGCAATGCGATGTTTGTTTTCTAGAGCGTGCAATTGCTGATTTCTCAGGATAACGTAAGCGGAAACATCTTTCATGTTCAACACAGCGCTGTTCAGTATTGCGCACTGTCTGTCCGATGTAGAACTGTCCACAATCACAAGGTATCCTGTACACACCTGGCGTTCTAAAGCCTAGATCATCTTTCACAGGTCTCATTATGTGTCACAATTTTGTAGAAGGCCCGAATACCGTGTCATTCTCGTGTCTCTTAAGAAGCAGGTTAATCTTTCCCGTTACCGAGCCACAAAACAGCAAAAATGCAAGCTTCTCTGTCTCCTCCTCGACGGTCTCCTGCTTGCGTGTCTTCGGATGGAGGGCTTGTGATATCTCGCGGTTGCTGTAGCCATTTTTCTTAAACACTTTTCGTAAGTGGCTCAGTTCCTTCTGCAGATGTTCACTGTACGAGACTACTGCTCTGTTCACCAGCGTCCTTAGAGCAGACCGTTTTTGCTCTGGGTGGTGCTAACCCGTAGCTTGCAGATACAAGTCCGTGTGCTTCGGTTTCCGTAGACACTATGGCTAAGGCATCCATTTGTTTTGTGCCTGACAAGTACGTCAAGGAACGGCAGGGCACCATCTCTCTCTACCTCCATCGTGAAATTGATTTGTCATGGATGCTGTTGATGTGGTCCAAGAATTCACCCAGTTTTTCAGGTCCATGCGGCCAGACAAAGAGCGTAACGTCAACATAACGATAGAAAAAGCTACGCATTACAGGATCCGTGTCTATGGCGTTGTTATCAAACTATTCCATAAACAGATTGGCAATAACAGGAACTAATGGGCTTCCCATTTAGACACCGTCAATCTGGTTGAAATATTTTCCACTATATAAAAAATATGATGACGTCAGAGTATGTCTCAATAAACCCACGACAGTGTCGTCGCATAACTGGGTCAGCAGGTGTATGGAATCTTTGATGTGAACGTTTGTGGATAACAACAGCACATCAAAGCTGACCATACCCTCCTCTCCAAGACGCAAGTATTTGATTCTTCTGATGAAGTCGGCCGTATTCTTGACATGATGGTCACAGTGACCGACGTGTGGGGTAAGAAGGGTGGCCAGATGTTTTTCGAGTCTGTAAGTCGGCGCGTGAATGGTGCTCACGTTCGGACGAAGAGGAGTGTTTATTTTGTGAACCTTTAGGAGGCCATATAAGGTAGATGGTCGAGCTGCCTGTGGAAGGAGATTTTTAATGCAACTTTCTTTTAGTGAAGACCGTTTGAGAAGCTCGGATGTTGGGTAATTTTTGGTATGTCTCTTCCCCCAGCATCTCACGAATCTTCGCGTCGTAGTTGTCTCGTTCCATAATGACGGCTGCATAGCCCTTGTCGGCTGGCAACAATTACTTTCTGTGATAGCGTAATAAAAGAGGCTATCGAATCAAAATATCTGAAAAATCTCTTAATAAAGACGGCGGCTTGCAACTGAGCACAGCTTGGGACCCGGCCATCGGACGGTTGTAGCGGGCGCGGCAGGCACGAGGCCAAAACATTGCCATATAGGGCGATGCGGCTGAGCACCAGTGACGTCACAGGCAGCCGCGCAGGTATACCAGGGCGGGAGAAGATTTTTGCCGAAATTACATGGAAATCAAACCACTTCACACTGCTGGAAGCCCGAAAAATTTTATCAAGACATATCTTTATTTTTCTATATAATTTCCTAAGTACATTGATTTGTCAAACCGGTTTATAATATTCAAAAAGCCGTCCAGGGAAAAATTGCCCGTTGCATACGGAAGAAGCGCTGAACGGCTATGGAGTGGAAACATTCGTAATCACCTGCCCGAAAGAAGTTCAATAGCGCTCCGTCTGCAGATAAAGTGCTACCCACCGATTTCTGGGACGCCCAAGGAGTTTCGTAGGTGGAATTCTTGGAGAATGAAACTATCAATGCTGCGAGGTACTGTGCCATTCCGTTGAAATCGAATGAAGGGATTCGGAAAAAGCGGCCTGGCCTCTTCAGATCTGGCGTTCTGCTGTTGGATGACAATGCGAGACCACACTCGGGGACGGCAACGCAAAACCATATTGCAACTCATGGTTGGGAGCGAGTACACAATCCGCCATACAGTCGTTATCTCGCACCAAGTGACTTCCATCTGTTTCCAGCTTTGAAAAATACTCTCGGTGGAGGGCGCTGTGGAAGAAATGCCGATGTCGAACAAGCATTTCAACACTTCAAAATAAATAAATAATAAAAATAAAAGTTCAAATGTTTTTAATTCTATGGGACCAAACTACTTTGGTCATCAGTCCCTAGACTTACAAACTAATTTAAACTAAGCTAAGGACAACACACACGTCCATGACCGAGGAAAGGATTCGAACCCCCGATGCGGAAGGTCTCGCGACCCTAACGCTTCTTCCGTATGTAACGCCCTGACTTTTTCCTGGAAGGCTTTTTGAAGCTTATAAAGAGGTTTGAAAAATGTTTAAATGTACTTGGAAATTATGTAGAAAAAGAAAGATATGCCTTATCTTTAACGTATCATTCTATTACATTTATTTATTTTTTAATTTCATACGCAACTCTGACCACAGTCGACAGGGGAAACTTATTTTACAAACCCCCTAGTAGTTTAGATGAGTTTTATCTTTAAATACATTGTTTTGCAGATACCTGCATTTATCTTTTCACAATAGCTAAAAAAATGTCCAAATGTTTGTGAAGCTTATGGGACTACTTATGAACTACCTTATAGTAAAGACAGCACAAACATACATGCCCACGAAGGGATTCGAACACTCGACGGGGAACGACCTCACGTATCGCAGCATAGCGCCTCAATGCGCTCCGCCGCTGGTTCAAGATAGCAATTAAGTGTTTTAAAGTACTGTGTGACTGTTGGGAGGAACATAAAATGAGAACCTCAAGAAATTGTATATCATACGAAAGACGAGAACTCCCAGCCGAGCAGGTGAAATTCAAAAGCGTCGTTTTATGAACCGCAAGATACAGTCACGAGTTAACTCTTTTACAGTAGGATCTATCGACCCGGAGGACTGATACAAGTCCCCTTCAGCTCAGACAGAAAAGATATTCGTCCTAGGGAGCTCAACGTCAAGCAACATCTTTGCCTCCAGCTCAGGTCTCTTTCCAACACGACTCCCTCCGTAATAAGTGAAACGAAGCTCAGTAAGCACCTCAGATACTCCTTTTAATCCTCCCACTCCCTACACTTAAAAATTCTCCCAGCTACTACAGACTCACGTTTAGTTTTTTCATTCTACAATAAATTTCCTCGCCTAAGCCTTCAATCGAACTTCCCAATTACACGAATCCCCATTACAAGCATGAGGAGAAATATGCTAGGCTATGTACCAGTGAGATAACGGCAGAAGGCCGTCACCACTCTTCAGTATGTTGTTTGCAGTTATACCAACTTGGCGTTAGGTTTCTCGTCCCACTACTGTATTCCGTCGCCACTCTCATTTTGTTCCACGAATCATGGTAGCCAACGTTCCTCAGTAGAAACACTTTCTTAGTCGTCCGTGGAGCTGACAATTTGCAGCCCAGCTGCAATGTACCCTCCTCTGTCCTCTGCGCTATGTTGCAGTTAAACCTATTTCCCATCTATACTCTGAACTGAACACAGTTTTGCTCCCAATATCCAAACATGTCAAACGCAATTAAAGCTTAATTACTTGTATTAAGAATACATGACGATGGCAGTTTTAAGGAAGCTTTGTTGGATTTATTCCCATCTGCCTGAATTACCGAACCTCCCGACACCAGTGTTGCATAATAATAGATACGAATGTAATTAGTCTGTTATTTCCTTTTCCAAAACTTTGTTATTCTGTTTTATAACGTAACTAGCTTAAGTCATTTTCTATTACTTGGCGTCACAGAAGTTTCTTTAATAAGCAAATATTAATTAATTTATTCTAGAAGCTTATTGTTAGCGTTCAGATAGTATGCTAATTGATATTTCTGTTAAGACTAGGTAAATTCTTTTCTCGTAATATTAAAGTAGGTATGATTATGATTCACAATTACTGTTAGGAAACTTTTGCCCTCGTTAGGTTCTGGGTAATTATCGTTTATTGCAAAGTAATAGTTTAAAAACCTATTTAGATATACAATCCTGGCCATTAAAATTGCTACACCACGAATAAGACGTGCGACAGATGCGAAATTTAACCGACCGGAAGATGATGCTGTTATAATCAAATGAGTAGCTTTTCAGAGCGTTCACACAAGGTTGGCGCAGATGGCGACACACACAACGAACTGACACGAGGAAAGTCTCCAACCGATTTCTCATTCACAAACAGCACTTGAACGACGTTGCCTGGTAAAACGTTGTTGAGATACCTCTGTAAGGAAGAAAAATGCCTACCATAACGTTTCCGACATTGATAAAGGTCGGATTGTAGCCTATCGCGATTGCGGTTTATCGTGTACCGACATTGCTGCTCGCGTTCGTCGCGATCGAATGACTGATAGCAGAATATGGAATCGTTGGGTTCAGGAGGGCAATAAGGAATGCCGTGCTGAATCCCAACGACCTCGTATAACTAGCAGTCGAGATGACAGGCATCTTATCCGCATGGCCGTAACGGATCGTGCAGCCACATCTCGATCCCTGAGTCAACAGTTGGGGTCGTTTGCAAGACAACAACCATCTGCACAAACAGTTCGACGACGTTTGCAGCTGCATGGACTATCAGCTAGGAGACTATGGCTGCGGTTACCCTTGACGCTGCATCACAGACAGGAGCGCCTGCGATAGTGCACACAACGACGAACCTGGGTGCACGAATGGCAAAACGTCATTTTTTCGGAAAAATCCAGGTTCTGTTTACAGCATCATGATGGTCGCATCCATGTATGGTGGCATCGCTGTGTACGCACATTGGAAGCGTGTAATTGTCATCGCGTATCACCTGGCATGATGGTATGGCTGTGGTTACACATCTCGATCACCTCTTGTTCATATCGACGTCACTTTGAACAGTGGCCGTTACATTTCAGGTGTGTTGCGACTCTGCATGTTCGTAGTATACATCAAGGGTGTCCACTCATAGACGTTTTAAGGCGCACTACTCAGAAAATTCCAAGAAATAGTTCTCTAAAGACTGAAGCGCATCACAAACACAATTGATAACTTTGTCAGCGAGAGCTTACTACAGAACGGTCGAATAGCTCACCGGGCGCGGTGGCTCAACGTACCCGGTCAGAGGGCTCAACGCTCTCTGTAATAAAAAACTAAACTAAAACTCGGCGAACGACCCAGAACGAAAAAGAACAAAATGACTACAAAGAATCGCTCTACCTGGAGTAAAGGAGAAAAGAAAATACGCAGATGGTAGCGTCACTGCCTGCCGTGCGTACGATCCGCGTTCGATACTATTTTCAAGAAACGTTTTTTCATTACTCCTTTAAAACGTATAATTACTTTTAAATAAAGTTCATTGTGTAAATCATTATCCATGCTAGCGTTGGTTCATCCTGAGTATCTGTCTATATAAATACAATAGGGCAACAGCTACACTTGTTTTTTCAGGAAGAAACCGGTTTCTCGAATTTACACCGAATTTTCATAATCTTTCCATAGCTTTCAATATTGCCTAATTTTGTAATAAAATTGTAATGACAACAGTAATTATCGCTTTAATCTGCCTACATTAGTTATGTAATCCGTTTGGAATTGTCAGACTTTTTAACAAGTAATTTGTAATTGAAATTCCAATTAGCTGAAACCGTTACTTCATAAATAAAATAAACTACTTTAAAATGTAATTGATAATATTATATAACATTAATATTATTTAAAATTGTTATACTTTATAAAACAGATACTAAAAGTAATGTGTTTCGAATTATATATTTTTGACGACGTTACAGCGTTCAATGAATGAAAGAAATCGCACTTTGCCATCAATTATGACTTCATTGTACTAGGTTTAGATGGAATACCAAAGTGCGGCGAATGACTAATACGCCACCGATGACACAGTTACCAGCGCGACTGCAGAGGAATCTTCCCTGCAAGTCTCCCGCCAGACCCAAAGAGGAAAGAGAGAGCGTGGCGAATGGAGATTCGGTGTGGCGGGAGACGTGCAGGGTAGAGTCCTGTGCAATCGGGCTGGTAACTGTGTTCTCGGTGGCGAAGTGGTCAACGCGTATGCCTAGTAAGCAGGAGATCCCGAGTTCGAATCCCGGCCGTACACAAATTTTCGTTCGCCGCACTTTCGTATTCCATCTAAATCTGGTACAGTGAAGTCATATCTGATCGCAAATTGCGATTTATTCCACATTATATGTTTCCCTCTGGTAGGATCGAAACTTGATGAGCCTCATGACAAACAAGTATGGTACTGCTTGAGCTATTTCGCCTTGATATGTAATGCATTGACTAGTATATACAAGACATATGAGATGTGCTTCAACGACTTCTTTTAGGTGCTCCTATATGAGTGGACACCTTTGAAGTATACTGTTTACATTGAAAGTCTCATCCCAAACAGAATTTCCAAGATCTATAAGACTCCTTGCAAGGTAAGATAATAGAAATTAGGTCTCGTACAGAGGCGTAGAAGAATTCATTTTTCCAGCACTCTATTTGTGAGAGGAACAGAAATAGGAATGACTAGTGGTGGTCGAAGGTATCGTGCTTCACACAGCAATTGGTTACTTTTGTAGTGTAAATGCAGATTCTGAGGCTATTATCTATTAATACTAGAGGCCGAGTTGAACGGCATTAGTGTGGTGACTCGAAGGCGTGATTAATTTTGTATCCCGTGTACCTATTAACAGAGAAAGCGATTTCACTTTTGATTCAGTTTTCTTTGAAAACTCCCCAGGTCCAATAACTTCTTGCTGAGGGGAGCGAGGAGTCGCTCTATCAATTACGACTGTCCGATATTTACGACGACACGCCCTCCAAACGGCCAAAGATTTGTTCCTTTAATCTCGCTCAGTATCTTTGCCTTCTCCAATAGGGCTTAGCAAAGATACACACAAAGCCTCTTTCTTTGAATAGCCGGAGAAACAAGTGCGGGTCAAAAGGGTAAAGGCGAAAAGGGCGAGAGGGGGCGCCGAGCAGAGAGGAGATAAAGAATGAAAAGAAAACCACAAGATAGAGTGAGTGAGAGCGGAGTTTGTGAGTGAAGTGCGGCTGTGTGTGTATGTGCGCGCTGGTCGGTAATTGTGTCTGGCCGCTTAATTAAGGCGGGCGGCTGATCGATACGGCTGTGCAGGTGGCGACCGTGCCCCCTCCCCCTGCCCCCCTGCCCCCCTGCCCCCCTGCCCCCTCTCCACCCTGCCCCCCTTTCCTCCCCCCCCCCCTTAGCCACGGCTACAAAGGCGCGGGGCGGCGGTGTTTGCGGTAGCAGCCACAGCTACAGCCACAGCGCGGCGGATGGCTCAACGGCTTCCGCCGGCCAGCGCAGTGCCCCACTCGACCACCTGGGCGCGTTCTCGGCCGCCGGACAAGTGGCGCGCACCTCGCCTTGTGCCCTAAACAGCCCTCTCGGCGCCGCCGGCGCCCGTCCAGAAAGCCAGAGTGCGTCTCGTATAGAGCCGGCTGCTGCGCGCACCGACTGCTATGACGACCAGTGTTGCCAGAAGACAGAGAGAGAAAATACCTACCTAGGGTTACCATACGTCCTCCTTTTCCCGGACATGTCCTCTTTTTGTGGTAAGAAAATGTGTCCGGCCGGAATTTATAAAATTCTCCAAAATTTCCTCTTTTTTTGGGTTCCGAGAAAGAAAATTTATTTTTGTGTCATGTTCATTCCGAATGCAGTTCCAAACTGTTCGCAACTATTACGCGCATACACAGAGTGAAATTGCCGTTCACAATTTCGCACTCTGCATGGGTCTGACAGTTGCAAACGATTCGGATCTTCTCTGCTAAGGAAGCCGGTTGTCTATCCTGTATTCAACCAGTGTATTCTGTCTTCTGCATACGTTCTATGGCGTTGCTTATGATATACTTTGTGGTTTAGGTTAAAGCTGTATTTTATGTTCGAGATCGTAGGTAGCCTTTTGCTTCAAAATAAATTACGAACTTAAATATAGCATAATACCGAAGAGAAAGTCTGTGTTAAATATGTGCTCCTGGAGAAATACAAATCATTCAAGAGAATGATCAGCCGGCCGCGGTACCCGAGGCGACTGCGGCGCACCAGTCACGGTCTGCAAGGTCACTACGGTCGGGGGTTCGAATCCACCCTCGCCCATGGATAGTTGTGCCGTCCTTAGTATTAGCTAGTTCATAAGTAGTTTGTAAGCTGAGGGACTAAAATCAAATGTTCAAATGTTTGTTAAGCTTATGGGACTTAACTACGGGGTCATCAGTCCCTAAACTTACAAACTACTTATGAACTACTTACAAACTAGGACGGCACAAATATCCATGTCCGAGGGGGGATTCGAACCCCCGACCGTAGTGGCCGTGCTGACCGTGACTGGAGCGCCTCAGTCACCTCGGCCACCGCGGCCGGCGCTGAGGGACTGATGACCCCGTAGTTAAGTCCCATAAGCTATACAAACATTCGAACATTTTTAAACATTTGATAATGATCAAACGAATGTAAGAATTAATGATACATTGTGCTCCGATCAGCTTTGTAATTTTATAAATTTTTTTAAAGATTATCAAAGGAAAGAGAACATACCAGCAGCTGAAGTGGGGTGTGCATATTTAAATGAGTCATCTAGTGTTGTTAGTCATTCTCAACTGCTGAAAAGAGTAGACTTTTTTTTTTCTATAACTAGTCATAATGCCGACACAGAACCTGTGTTTCCTCTTGTGAACACACAGTGTACGAAAGACAGGAATAGATTTAAAATATATTGTAATTATACTGTATGTGTACAGTATAATTTCAAACATTTGAAATGCCTTGTTAAAAAAAAAAAAGCTCTTGAGAGAGATTTCGTCGTCCACGAAATATAGTTGGTTCAAAAGTGAGTAAGACAAGAATGAGACAATTGAGAGTAGTGATGAGGAATAAACTGTCAAGGTTCATAATACTTCGTTTCCCAACAACCACACAAGGTTACTGATTTAGTATGTAGTAGTTTTACGTGGTTAATTAAAAAGTTGTTAATTACATTATGTTAAAGATAAAGCGTCCTCTTTTTTATATGAACTGTCCTCTTTTTTGATGATGAACAAATGGTAACCCTATACCTACCGTCTCACAAAAATGTACCTACGTTTTCCCTACTTTCTACCACCTCATTAATGCCGCTACATCAGGGTCGTAACCAGGATTTGGGTCTGGGAGGGTCTGAATCCAGGAGTCCGGCCAGCAGAGGTTAACCAGTTGATTAATGTGACATGTTACAATTTTGAAAAGCTTTAAAGTAAATATTTGGCATCATGTTTCACTTGCTAGATATGTTTTTCCAGTCACTGCTCGTTACTGATTGATGGAGTCAAGTGTAGATTATGCCGCGAATTCCAAGTGCTCTGTTACAAGAAGATTACTGATTTATCGATCGGACAAGGGTACATCAAGACCCTGTTAACCATAGAGAGGAAAGCATTAATTAGTTTCCCCAAATATGGCGCTAATTCCGAGTGTACTGTTACACGAGGATAACTGATTTATTGACCACACAAGGATACATCGAGACAAAAAATGTTCAAAAATGTTCAAATGTTTGTATAGTCTATGAGACTTAACTACGGGGTCATCAATCCCTAAACTTACAAACTACTTATGAACTACGACGGCACAAATATCCATGCCCGCCGGGGGATTCGAACCCCCGACCGTAATGGCCGTGCAGACCGTGACTGGAGCGCCTTAGTCCCCTCGGCCACCGCGGCCGGCTACATCGAGACTCTATATACCATAGAGTAAGAACAGCAGTAATTATTTAGTCCACAGTCAGCACAAAAATGAAGTATGTCACACCATATCATTCGATTTTCGAAGAGTAATGCTATGTTGACAAAGAATGTTTAGCGCGTTGTTCATTATAACGTTATCAGTCGCAAATGTTTTAGCGTTTTGCCGGCCGCGGTGGCCGAGGGGACTGAGGCGCTCCAGTCACTGTCTGCACGGCCATTACGGTCGGGGGCTCGAATCCCCCTTCAGGCACGGATATTTGTGCCGTCCTTAGTCTTAGCTAGTTCGTAAGTAGTTTGTAAGCTTAGGGACTGATGACCCCGTAGTTAAGTCCCATACGCTCTACAAACATTTCCATTTTTTGTAGCGTTTTCTTGTCAGTATCTTATCAGTTACAAGTACTAACTGGTATATCGTCCTCACGTAAATAAATAACAGTGTAGTCATGGTAATAAAACGACTTTCGTTCATGGAAACTATGAATTTTCCTTGTGCTGACATTTGCTAACACTATTTCCAAACCGACTCTCCATTCCACAGTTATGCATTGAAATCATTATATTTCGCATCAATGTTAATTTGTCTGAAACTAAGTTTTCAAATTAATATTGTTTACTATAAACAGAAAACAACTATTCCACCTAAAATATCATTGGCTACTTCAAACTTTGCCACAATTCGTCAGCTTCATTCCCGTGTGCTGACAACTGTTCTGTTGCCAACATTACCCTCTAGGCCTGTGTCGGCGATTGTAAAATTTTACCAAAGTACCAACGCGTCGTTGACTTTTGGAGGAAAATTTCGTACATGATTTTAATGCTTAATAGTACCTACATGTAGTGAAAAATCCCTACGTCTTGGCAACACTGATGACACTGCTTATCCTGCTCGTTGCTGGTGAGGCGTCGTATTAGACGAGGGCAGCCGGTGACGCCATCACACTCTAGGGTCGAAGATCCTATGGCAGGGTACGCCAAATGAAAGTACGTGTTCTTTAAAATATATGAATGTTATATGTGAAACTAAATTCCTTTTTTTTTTTTTTCCCCTAGCTCTGTGGAAATCTGATTTAAGGGTCGCCACTAGCTTTTGTTTATGAGATAAAAAAACTAGAAAAATATATACAGGGTGTTTCACTAAGTGTGTTTGCCTCTGTAACTTGTAAAATAATAGGTGACGGGAAATTTTAATGCGGTAGGTCAACACAAGAAATGTTACACTTTCTGCGGAGCTATGAACATATTTTATTTTATCATTTTCCAAAGAGTTACAGCACAAAGATATAATTTTTTAAATGTAAAAATAGTTTTTCCTATCGTGCATTAGATTCGTTGAAACCAGCTGCGTCCAAATCAATTTAAACTACATTCCTATCACTGTTAGTTTGGGAGCTACAACCCTTCAAAGATTTAGGGGCAGATAGCACAGACGCTGCGCATAATCCAATGCTCCTTCTAAATGTGGTGCGCCCGAGTTGTAACGTCGCCGGTGCCACGGAGCGAGAAGCTTCCTCGATGCGCTGTTAGACTACCGACTGTCGCCTCATACGGCCGTATACCTGACAGTTGGAGCCACACAAACAGCCTGGGTTCAATATACCACAGTTACTGACATCGGATGACGATGGCATACCCGAACAACGAGTACGTTGTCATGTTGCTGATGCTCGGCGAGTGCCGACACGATGCCACTGAAGCAGCCACGGCGTATGCCGTGAGATATCCTAGGCGAAGAGCCCCAGCAGCCATTACGTTCTTACGTGCCGAACGACGACTTTGGGAAACAGGCAGCTTGGTAATGTGCCGCAGTAACAGACGAAGACCTGCAAAAAGAAAGGAGACGAAAGTGTTTGTTTTAGCTGCACTACATCACGATCCTCATGTCAGCTTACGAGCCGTTGCTGAAGTCGCTGGTGTCAGTCTCACATCTGTGTGGCGTATAGTACACGGCCACAGGTTTGACCCGTACCGCCTGTCACTGACCCAGGAGCTATATGGGAAAGATTTCCGTTCAAGAGTGACATTCTGTGAGTGGGCCATGCGTAATTTCATGCTGAAATCTTTACAAAGTGTTATGTCCTCTGATGAGTCCACGTTCACAAATTATGGTGCAGTGAATCGCCATAACATGCACTACTGGGCCGCAGACAATCCTCGGTGGGTACGACCTGTCAACCGTCAACGTAGGTGTGGTGTGGAATCCTTGGGGATGAAATCATCGGTCCACACTACTTCCCAGGTGCACTGACAGGTGAGTTATATCGCGCTTTTATAGCCGACAGTTTGGGTGATCTCCTTGAACATGTGTGTCTACACACGAGAGTATGTGGATGCAGCACGATGGTAAACCAGCCCATTCTGCGCGTGCTGTTGTGGAAGAACTAAACAACAGGTTTGCAGGAAGATGGTTGCTGCGCCATGGTCCTCATTCATGGCCCGCAAGGTCGTCCGATTTAACACCAGTAGATTTCTTTTTGTGGGGACATCTAAAGGATCGTGTTTATGTCACTGAGACCACATCCCCAGATGGTCTAAAACGGCGCATCGAGGACGCATGTCGCTCCGTCACACCGGCGGTGTTACATCTCGTTCGCAGATCCTTTCGACGGCGCATTGCATTATGCATTGAGGAATATGGACAAACATTTGAACATCTCATGTAAATCAACTTCCCACCGCCATAAGATCCATCACCCACCAGACACCATGTATTATGTACAGCGTGTGGTATCTGCCCCTGAGACTTTGAAGGGTTGTAGCTCCCAAACTAACAGTGATAGGAATGTAGTTTAAATTGATTTGGCGCAGCTGGTTTCAACGAATCCAATGCACGATAGGAAAAACTATTGTTCCATTTAAAAAAATTATATATTTGTGCGGTAACTCTTTGGAAAATTATACAATAAACTATGTTCGTAGCTCCGCAGAAAGTGTAACATCTCTTGTGTTGACCTACCGCATTAAAATTTCCCGTCACCTATTATTTTATAAGTTACAGCAGAGGCAAACACTCTTGGTGAAACACCCTGTAGATATATCCGTAAAGTGAATTTACTGTATACTGTTACTAACTGTATGCAGTGGCGACATGCAAGCTTTTCAATTACACACTCTGTTCAATGGAAGTATTTCCCCCTGACCTACCTATCTTTAGAAGAATTTTCCCTCCAAAATATTTACGGTTAAAGGTGATTCAAATGAGGTAGTCACAAATTTGAATAAAAACTATATTCACAAATTCTATCTTACAACCTGCCTGATACAACAACGCATGTGACCATATGCCACATATATATAAAATTTACAAATAGATCAGTTTTGAAAGACAATAAAATACGCTAAATAACTAAATGGGTGACTTTACATGAAAATTAGAAATTAACTAAAGTTGGTACAAGAAATAAAATTTTTTGACTGTCTAAGTCACAGGAGGGAAGTGGCAAATCCACGAAGTTTAAAATTAAACACAAAAATGAAAATTTTCCCCAACTCTGATCACGTCTATTTTTGATCTACAAGAATAAGGACGTCCCTTCTGGCACACGATAAACTTCCACTTAATGCTACCATTCAACTCCCTTTCCTCAGCAGATGCGTTGGCACAACCATACCGTCTTTCTGTTGAACGGCGTTGCAGGTGGAGAAGACTAGCTGAGGGCAGTGCAGTGTTGACAGCAGTGATCGCGAATATGGATTGATACGATTAGAAACGCGCGACGCTAAGGCAAATTCTCTAGAAATTCTCGACAAGTTGTTGACAGTGCTGCGCTTTCTGGAGGCTGAGTGAAAGTACTTTAGTGGGAAGCAATGCGACAGAGCAGCCGTAATCGTTGTCATCCGTATGTGCAAAGAAGAAACTGAATTATTGTAATTATTATTATTATTATTATTATTGATATTAATATTATTATTATTACTCTTATTATTAACAGTAGTAGAATGTCTCGCAGAAGATAAAAATCATTTCACACGTGTCTTACACGAAACAAGATCTTAATTGTTACCGAAAACAAATATCCATTCTACATCTACATAGATACTCTGCAAATCACATTTAAGTGCCTGGCAGAGGGCTCATTAACCACCTTCATAACTTTTCTCTACCGTTCCATTCTCTAATAGCGCGCGGGAAGAAAGAACACCTAAATCGTTCCGTTTTCGATCTGATTTCTCTTATTTTATTGGGATGGTCATGTCTCCCTAAGTAGGTGGGTGCTAGCAAAATATTTTCACATTCAGAACTAAAAGTCGGTGATTTAAACTTCGCAAACAGATCACGCCGCAATGAATAACGTCTTTGTTTTAATGATTTCTACCCCAATTCGTGCAACATTTCCGTGACGCTTTCCCCCCCGTAACGTGATAAAACAAAACGAGCTGCCCTTCTCTGAACCTTCTCAATATCTTCCGTCAGTCCCACCTGGTGAGGGTCCCACAAGGGGCAACAGTACTCCAAGAGAGGACGCACAAGTGTGATGTAGGCAGTCTCTTTGGTGGAGCTGGTGCATCGTCTAAGCGTTCTGCCAATGAAACGTAACCTTTGGTTCGCCTTCCCCACAATATTTTCTGTGTGTTCTCTCCAGTCAAAGTTGTTCGTATTTGTAACTCCTAGGTATTTGGCAGAATTTACGACCTTAAGGTATTTATGCTTATATGAGAGAAAAATGCTTGTGTGTGTGCCGCTGACCTTAGAGCAGCTGTTTTTATTCACCCGTATCGCCGTTCCAAATGTTTTCTGTCGCCACCTTTTTCCCTCCATTTTATGTACTTTTTTTTGCCTCCATTTTACATCTTCGTTTTATGTATGTGTTATTTCCAAAATTTATCTTCTTTATGTTCGTTTGTTTCGCCTATGTCAAATTTTATTTCTGTAGGCTGAAGAGCGCCAGTGAGCGCTGCCAAACCGCCCCCTTTTAGGGGAATTGAAATCACAAAAAAGGAAAATAAAATGCTACATGTTACACCCACAAAATCCTTCACACATTTACTAATTGTAGAAAAAAATTCAACAGAGCTTATAGGAGCGGACTAAGGCTGTTGAAGACACGGGTCGACGGCTAAACAAATGAGGCCCTCCGCCGTCCACTTTGAAATACATGTATTACTATAAAAAAGAATTGGAGGTCCCCCAAGGACGAGAGAGGCTAGGGGCAGTCTATAAAAAATACCTCTCGAGATTTGGAGGCCGCAGCAGAACAAGATGCCAAGCGCGCTTAAAAAAATAATAAAAAAACCCTTGCTTTCGAGGTATTTGTAGGCCCCCCAAGACCGGAGGCCCAGGGTGGTCCTCCCCCTGCGCCCCCCCCCCACCCCCGCCCCTTAGTCCACCACTGAGAGCTTACAGTCTTAGCCAGCGTTACGCACCTAAGTGTCCGTCTGTATTGCAGCGTGTACTTTCTCGACACATCCACCGCAATTTACAACTAGAATATTGACAGTTGGTTGTTATGTCCTCATTCTGTTCAAAAGTTTGGATAGTGTTAATTTTGATTCACGCTGCATGATATTGGAGCCAATTTAAAACTTACAGATTTCCGATACTGGCTGATTGTTTCAGGCACTATCAAAACTTTTTACCGAATTTTCTTTTAATGTTTTTTGAATGGATAATATGCAAAATATCTGGTGTATTGTCTGGCTTGCATTAATATAAGAATGCACTTTGTATACCTGAACGTATCTGTTTGACAGCTAGATGTATTGTGTAATTTTAAATGTCCCAGCATGCCTGTTGTATTTTTTGCTACACTACGGAGCTTTGCAACAGACATATCCAACCTCCGTAAAGTACTAACAGCTCCACGACTTTGGTTTTCGTGAATCCAATGCTCATGTTTAAATGATAATCACTGCAAGCTCCGAGCGTTGCAAACAACCTCAGGCCGGCCGCGGTGGCAGAGCGGTCTGCGGCGCGCCAGTCACGCTCTGCACGGCCACTGCGGTCTGGGGTTCGAATCCCCCCTCGGGCATGGATATTTGTGCCGTCCTTACTGTTAGCTAGTTCATAAGTAGTTTGTAAGTTTAGGGACTGATGACCCCGTAGTTAAGTCCCATAAGCTATACAAACATTTGAACATTTTTTGAAACAACCGCAGCACGTGGGGTGTCGAGCTGCCCCAGTCAACCACCGCACAGCGGCACGCGCCGCATCGCCGCTTCTCGCGAACTTCTCGAGAATCGCTCGAGCGCCGGCAGTTCTAGAAATTCTCGATGCGCTCGTTTCTCCGCGCCGCACAATCCCATCCCTACCACACTCTGGCTACTGTAAAGGCTGGCAGCCAGCGGTAAACAAGTTACTGGATCTCTACCTGCACGCCATCAATATGGTGAACTCACGGTTATGCCAAGTTTGTCACGTTATATATCATGACGCTCACCGTCTCATGTGCGGACCCCTCTGCGGAATTATGGCGGCTAGTGACGAGGATGATTCATTTTGTTTTGCGCGTCGGACAGCAAAATATCTACTCCACGATTGTCTTTTTTCCTGACAGAACGTATTGCCCGCGAGCCAAAACGAATGGGGTGACATAGCTTCGAGCTCAGGAGGTATATTATTTGCTTCGCGACGGCACGAAGTATATGCCGGACTTTTGGAACTATTTACAAGAACGACATATGACGCTGATACGAAACCCGAAATATCAACAATATTTTTCTAATTTCAGGGGAGTGCGTTACGGGATCCGTCACGTAGCTGGAACGTCCCGGGCATGAGAAACTGATTTGATAACGCTGAAATGAAATTTGATGTAACGGTTACCCCTTACAGTAAGACGAGAAGACGTGCCTGGCGGCAGGCGGCATAAGTGCTAAAGTAGACCGCCCGGAAACGCAGCCCCTACAGAGAGTTTCTTTACTTTAATTTTTTAAAGGTTTTTAGTTATGGGTGGACACGCTACATCCGTTAGTAAAAAGCGCATGGAAGTTAATAGCGTTAAGTTAAAGAGAAACACAATCATTATCATTTAAATAATGAGAAGAAAGAGAGCCGCGGTGGAGTGGCCGAGAGCATTAAGGCACTATGCTCCGATGCGCGAGGTCGTTTCCCGTCGGATGTTCGAATCCCCCCTCGGGCATGGATGTCTGTGCTGTCTTTAGTATAAGTTAGTTTATAAGTACTTTCTAAGTTCAGGGACTGACGACCCCGCAGCTCAAATGTTCAAATATTTGTAAAGCTTAAGGGACCTAACTGAGGTGTCATCAGTCCCTAAACTTACAAACTACTTATGAACTAGCTTATACTAAAGACGACACAAACATCCATGCCCGAGGGGGGATTCGAACCACTGACGGCGGACGGCCGTGCACACCGTAACACGGCGCTCCAGCACGCGCGGATAATCCGCCGCGGCACCCCGCAGTTAAGTCCCATAAGAGAGAGAGAGAGAGAGAGAGAGAGAGAGAGAGAGAGTCAGAAACCTAAACGGGGCTATAAGTGAACAGAAAAACTTGTGTGGTATGCAGGAGCGTACGTTTCTTATCTTCTTTTTCAATATTTTTGATGCCTGTTAAGAAAAGGTTGTTTTATTATGATGAAATAAAATAATAATTTAAGCACAAACTAACAAATCCATACATCCGAAGGAACCTCCTCCTCTTTTTATAATAACAAAAAATGGAGAAAAATATATAAAATAAAAGATAGTTTAAATCGGCTGACTAGTAAGCAGGAGGTGCCACATTGGAATCACGGCCACAGCAAAAAATTTAGTTCAGTGGCTCTCCATATATTCAATATCTATGATATAATGATATTATATGTCTCAAGGAATTCAGTTAATGATATAAAGCGCAGAGTTAAGGAGACGCAGCATGCAATGCCATCTGTGAGACAACCATGCCAATATAAACTAGGCATGAATAAAGATTAAATTCATTAAAAGAGGTTGGCTTATTTTTACTCCTATAGTTCTCAAATAAAGAATTGGATTATTTTTTCTTATTGTTTTTTCGTATGGTGTAATTTCAATGTTTTTCTTCATTTTCGTAAGTTTTTAAGCTTTATTTTCCCAAAATCTGCATGCACATTATTACTCACGGGAAAAATGGACACCTAAATCTATCTGTGTGAACTGTGATTTATCTTACTTTACTACAATGATCATGTTTCCCTGTGCAAGTACCTGTCAAGAAAATATTCTAGCGAATTTACTTTCGTAAAACGATCTTGCTGAAACGAAAATGACCCTGTTTAAATGATTTTCATACCAACTAGTGTATTATTTACTCGATAATCTCTCCCCTGTAAAGCAATAAATACGAAATGAGCTCCTCTTCGTCATCATTTTTGGATGTCCTCCATCACTGTGGTAACGACCTCATATCACATAGAAACACAAAAGCAAGAAGGGAGACAGGGGCAGTGTACAGTAGACAGTCTTCAGTGAATTCGTTGCAGATTATAATTATGTGTTCTCACAATGAAGCCCAGCCTTTTACTTGTGATCCCTATATGTTTATCTATGAGCTCATTCCAGTTGAATTTGTTATCAATTGTAATCCCCATACAAGTTATTCCCAGAGTGTGGCTCACGACCCACTAGTGCGTTTCTCATTCACGTGGGTCGCCAGACGAATGTATAATATCTTATGGACTAAAGAAAAGTGAAAGCGTGTTTTATAAGACATATGAGTCTTACAGTATTTTCACCCATAATGAAAAGTAATAAACTGTATCGCGTCTTTATTTTAAATGATACTAGCTGTATAACCGGCGTTGCCCGGGTATTTATTTATTTCTTTACTCAAGCCTTGAGTTATTACTTGTCCTATGCCTTCTCTCTCTGTCTCTGTCCCTTCTCTTTTACCGTAAACATGTTATTTTTATAGGAGAATATGTAAAGAATACGGATGTCTTGGATACATGAGCTCATATTTAGTGAATTATATGTTGTACAATTGAATAATTTTGCAGCTAAATATGCATTTTTATGCGTCCTGTATACCGGTAAAATCTGTTACCAATTCAATTAGTAGCAAAGAAGTGACAGATTAAAAAATGATGCATGATAGGACGGTTTTCCATGAACTTCACTGTTTATATCTGCATATCTAGTGAGCTACGTGTCGTACTGTGATACAATTTCGAAGGTACATTCAGATTTATGTTTGTATACTCTCTGTAAAATTTTCTGCGGTTACAATACGTAGTGCAGAAATTATAAATTGCAACGTCATACAGAACGCCGTAGTTATACTCCGCGTAAGCGGAAAAATTGTAAGCGAGAAACGTTTTCCCTTTCATCATTTTGCTATGTTTGTCAGCGAGAAAAAGTTTAACAAAGGTCTGAAATTATGTTTACAATTAGTTGCAAGTGGCTAAGTACCCTCATTCTCATGTACTATATTTAAAATGTCGCCGCATCATGTGGCATTTTCTTGCAACTCCTATTGTTTATAACGTCGTATCTCCTGAACCATGGGAATATATGCAGTTCATACTACTGCAGCAATTGGTACCTCACGGCACATGTGTACAAAATTTGGATTATGATTTAGGGGGAAATGTGCAACATTGAGGCGTGATGCAGCAGCTTTACGCGCATCACATTGTTTATAACGTCATATCTCGTGAACTATGTCTTGCACATGATCATTTCACTTACGGTAACCGTCCTCATGAATTGAAGCTTATGTGTGCAAAATTTCATAGAGATTGGAACAAAACTGTAGATTTGTATGCAACACAAACATACCGACACTGCTTTGCATATAAAGATTGGAAATGGACAAATGTTTCAGGTTTACAGTTTTTATGAAGTAACATATTCACGTAAAATTCAGCGCAACTTGTTTCTTTGTCTATGACAATTATTTGAAACTGGTAGTTGTTACAGTAGCTACTTTTCAAGAATTCCTAACAACCTGATATCAGTAAGAGTGCGTTTGTAGACGATAACCTAAGAAAGCTAAAACTATTACCATATGACGAGGTCTCTCTGATTGACCAAACATGTGATTCTTCTTTGAACATTTTCTTTAAAGACTGAAGACTAATCTTATTCTAAATCAGAAACGGGCGAGCATCGAATGCTTGCAACTATAGATTTTTAGGAATTAATGGGATTCATAAGTACTTACAGGTGCTAAGCTTCAGTCAACACATGAGAAGTATTATTAATACCAGGAGTTTACAATTTAACAAGTCTTACTAATCTTAACATTCAATTTGTCGAAAGCTATTTCTCGTTGAATATAAGGCGAGGCATTGAATTAAAATTTGTTGCACGGTCGGGATTCGACCCGAGATCTGCTTTCTAGGCAGCTACCTTACCCACTGTGGCTTTATGGATAACATAAATCCACGAAATAACCCGAGAACATCTTCCTCCTTAACACAAATCTCAATTCTGTCTCAATATTCACCTATTGGAATCCCAGGTTCGAATCAAGGCCATGGCTCATATTTTAATTCAATGCCTCACCTTTATCTTGAGACTACGTATGTTTCTAGGAAATATTTACTATCTCATGTTTAAGATATAGATATATCTGACATTTTCTCAAACGACAAATTAATAATTTACACTCTAGACCAGTGGGGTTCCTATTCTCTATTGTAATGGGGCCAAATTCAAAAAAATGTTTAAATGTTTACAAATATATCGTACTCAACTGCGTGGTTATTACTCCGCAGCTTACAAGCCACTTAAACTAAGGTAAAGTAACACCCATGCCCAACGGGGGACTCGAACACCAGACGGCGAACGGCCGCGCGCACCGCAGCACGACGCCCCAGTGCGCACGGCTGATCCGCCGCGGTATATATATTGTCCCCTTTATCTTGTCCACCCAAAATATCTGTGGAACATCAACAACTATTGTTAAACGACTTTCACCGGTATCATTGTAAGACAGGGGCTTATGAATGTTTTGTCCTATTGCGATGCAATCAACGCCATTGTTTATGTGATATGTCATTCTATAGATTGGTGATGAAATAATAAAACACATTTAAAAAGACATAAGTTAGTGTTAAGAATGTTTCAAAATATTTAAATAAGGAGATTTAAATGGACAACTTGGCAAACAGGAAAAATTGTGAAAAACAACAGGAATCCATGCAGCCCAAAAGAAAACAATAAAAACGGCTAGATACTAATAAATTTCTGTAAAACTGTTAATCTTAAAATCATGTACACACAATTTCTAGAACCTGCAAAGAAACTTCCAACATGGAAATCACCAAACGTGACCGTAGATGAGTTTCAGAAGGACCATGTTGCTACATTCAACACGAATACCAAAGAAATACTAAATGTAAGGAAAAGGAAGGGACTTTTTGAGTCAGACCACCATCTACTACAAATAAAAATTAGATTTCACCCTATCAGGAAAAAACCACAAATGAACAAAGCATTCAGAATTGATTCAAAATACCTCGAAATCAACAAGACATAAAATCTCTAGGTAATTAATCGATCAGAATCACGAATTGGAAGGAACTCGAAGAAGTATTTAAAAATACCCACAAGAAAGAGAAAATACAGGTGGTGGAACAGTGCCTGTGATCAAGCAATAGGAGGGAGAACACAAGCATGGAATACTTTCAGTAGCAACAAAACTCCGGAGAAATGGCAGGAATTTTTAAAAATTCAGAAATAATAAGCCCATGTTATACGAAGAGAGAAACGCAGGTTTGATACAAACCGACTTAAAGAAACTGAACTAGAATTTACTAAGAACAACACCAGAAACTTGTACAAACACCGGAAACAACTGTATTTTCAGTCACTCCTCAACTGCCAGAGCCCCATAGAATAAACAGATTACGAAAAGCCTCCATCTAATCCCGATTCAAAAGTACTCCTGGGGAAGACGGAATCACAGCAGAAATATGTAAATTAAATGACAGTAAACTAAAGCAAGCAATCCACAGAATTATATCAAACATTTGAGAAAGTGAACAGCTACCTACAGAGTGGAAATGTGCATTAATTCATCCTCTGCATAAAGAAAGCGACAAAACTGACCCCAACAATTACAGGGGAATTCTTCTGCCTACAGTTGTACACAAAATCCTTTCAAAAGCACTGACGCGTCGTCTAGAAGAACAGGCAGACCCAGTAATAGGAGAGTATAAGGCAGAATTTCGAAAAGGTCGATCTTGAGTAGAACACATATGGAACCTAAAGACAATTTCAAATAAGAAAGTTCTGAAATACTGTGGCTACTTTTGTGGACTTTAAAAGGCTTATAATTCGATTGATAGGAAAACACTGTTCCATATTATAGCGAATTCAAGATTGATAGAAAAACAAGGTCGATTATCAAAAATGTTCAAATATATGTATAGCTTATGGGACTTAACTACGGGGTCATCAGTCCCTAAACTTACAAACTATTTATGAACTAGCTAATACTAAAAACGGCACAAATATCCATGCCCGAGGGGGGATTCGAACCCCCGACGGTAGTGGCCGTGCAGACCGTGACTGGAGCGCCTCAGTCTCCTCGGCCGCCGCGACCGGCGGTCGATTATCCAAGAGACATTAAAGCCCTTTTTAAACGATGAATGAAGGTGAACAAGACAGATAATAGTCTACTGAAGCGCTCCTAGCGTACTATCTCTGAACTACAAACTCAAGCCAGATCTTGTGGCAGCGTGTTTAGACGATAAACGTAATCGAACAGTAATACCCGATGTTGAAAGTGAGGTTATAACAGGCGATTTGTTATGTAGGAAGTCATAGTTTAATACTGGAATTGAGGAAACAACGCAAAATGTTATAGACGGCCAAAGAAAACCTTGCAGTCTATGTTTTTGGTCAACTTAGTGTAGTAAAGTTTTGGGAAGTGAAACAACATTTCAAAACATTCACATCTATTTTCAAGCGAAAAAAATAAACTTATGAACACATCAAGCCATATTTATAAGAGCGTAAATAGACCTTCTTTACTTTATCTACTGTACTACGATTTGCCCAGTGACATTGTTAAAAACGTCATGCACAACTGAATTTTTGTCTTTCATTTCGACTGACTTTTTCCATTTAAAATGCTATTTAATGAAAATTGCATCATCAAAGTACAATCTTATTCAAATAAACAATTGGCTTCAGTCTTTTCTGTTACAATATTGCAAAACATAAACCATTTTTCGGTTTCAGATGTAGGCCTACGACCTCGCTTTTCGGTGGACAATAATTGACATAAATATTTAAGTCTTCATGAAACATTTGCAATTTACCGCTAAACCAATGTATAATAATAAACTAAAGATTAATAAGACAATTTTGCGTGCAAACCGTGTAATTGTCGACTACAAAATGAAAATCGCCTGACGAAAATAGGTTATCTTCCGATGTCAGCAGACGACCGTTCAATCAAAACAATCTTAAGAATGCTTAACATGACGTTGACGTTAGGTGACGGTCTGGTGACGGACAGTGTGAATGCCGTCATTAGAAATACAATTTGTAATAACTTCTGATCATAAACTTCAACACAAAGCAAAATATACGTAAATACGAAGGAAAATGACGAACTAACTGGAGCGGTGACTGCAGCTGACAGCTACTAGCTCGCGCATGCGCAGTGAACCCACTAGTACCGAATTTAGAACGGGCCCTATTTCTTTATCGCTATAATTATCGCGCTTCGATACTAGCGCGTTCATACTAGTGCAGCCGTTCAAACGACTGACGGCCGCCATTAACGCAACTTATTATCAATCTATTACAAGTTCGTTGATCGTTTAAAACGGGCTTTACAGTTACAACAGCCAAAGTTAAATTCATCAATGCATACACCTAAAAATTTTGAGTATTTTACCTTAGATACATATTTTTGATCAAAGTCTATATTTATTCTTGGTTGTTGTCTCCACTCTATAGAATCGACAGTAAGACGTTGAACCATTTCATATTTTCTACACCCATCGCGTATTTGCGTGTTTCACCGGACGATTTTCTTCTTATTTTACGAACTTCCAAAATTCTTATGGTATAGTTTATATTTTTCTGTACTTTTGGACATGCAAACTGCAGTATATAGTTCTCTATATACATGAGCCATTATCTACTTCTAAAAAGATCAAAAAACCCTTCTCACAGTTTAATATATACAGTTTTCAGGTTAAAAAACGATAAAGGAGGTAGCTTTTTCCTGTTTGTTGCTACATTTCATTCTCTACAAGCATGTTCCATTCCAAAAAGCATCACGAAAACGAATATAAGCTACGAGTAACACGATTTACAACGTACAAAATACCGCCAACTCAGTAGTGTCCCCTGCTGGCCGCTTGGCACGCTGCTGTCGCGGTAGGTAACAAAAATTCGCTCGAGTGTCGTGACTGGTATGCTAGACTGCGGTATTATGAACATGTAGTGCCAGGGTGAAACGAGCGGCGTTGACCTAGCTCCTAATCGCTAGTTTACATTTGTCTTCAACGTCCATTGCTCGCAACGCATTGTTAGTGCCGTGCGTCTTCGAAGAATACAGTGAAATGGACGACCCAAGTGTAGCCAGAAGAAGATACATCAGAGGTAGAGGAGTTGAATGAACATACGGGAGGCGAAATCACTAACGCCATTACATACTCCGAAAAGCTGCTTATATGCTCCGATTATAATTACTTTGCGCTTGACAGATGACATTGATGTGGAGTAGGATTTCTGGTAATTTCACAACATGACATTTGTTGATCTGATCGACAGTTAAGCGCGCGCAAAAAATGGAACAAGTCGTCTATGACGACGCATCATAGGTACGTCATGTCACTGGAACGCAAATGCAGAATACCGCCGTTTTGACACGGGTAGGATTAAAAAATCTACCGGTTTATTCGGGATCCGCCCGTTTTTAACGCTGTACTTTAAACATAGTAGAAAATTAGTAAAACACGTTCTTTGTCTACTTGTTACACTGCGTGGTCAAGTACCATCTCCTAGAGTGGGAATAAATTGGTAGCGGTAAAATTCGGTTCCTACCTACCTACCATATACAACTGCTCGCACAAGGAAAGAAACGGGTACAGCCTCTGGAATACGCCTCGGCATTGAATCAAATAGGCTGTTCATGTGTTGTCATACATTGATTAATATGTCGAAATTATTGAGAAGCTTTTTCGAAGCCAATTGGACGCAGTCCAAGTTGAGAAATAGAGACCATCGCAAATAACAGGCTAAAATAGACACATACGGGTTATGGAATGTAATCAGTATAGAAATCTCCTGTGAACTTCCGATGCCCTCAGCCACAATCACAGGATAGAGCGATTCCTTTCGGAGAATAAGTAGGTAACTTCATACAGCGTCTAGACACTGTTCTAAGATGTTACGTTAGTACTTGGCTGCCAACAAGCGTCTTAATGTTCGTAGCAAAGTTGATAGCAATCACTGGGAACTGCAAAGTAGTGGATTCACGAGGCAAGAGTGAGAGGGTAAGGGAGGAAAACTGATAGTTAGCAGCTCATCATTCAGGAGAGGGCGTAAAGCGTGGGCAACTGACGTAAAATGTTGTTGATGTTGACCATACTGGGTAGCACCGTGACGTTTGATTTTCGGCTGAATAATGTTGCTAACAAGTAGCACATTCAAACTTGATTCAGCTCCGCTGTTGCTGTTTCGAAAATATAGTGACACCATTATGATAAACCGCTCGCTCACAAGTGACTGTGTTTTCCTCCATTGTGTGCACGCCGGTGACATGGGACGGGCGAGCCAATTTACTCGGAGGTAATGTAGGTATGTCAACAACGTGTTTTATCAGCGAAAATAGTTGATTCCATTGCATAGTGTCTCCACGGCAGTGTTGCCACTATTTAAGTTCCAACCTTGGTATATGGAAGTTGCGAGTGACGGAGTGATATACCGTACAACCGATCAATGACAAGGATAATTAGTCTATTTACCGGACATAGGTACATAAACAACCTGTCCTCCATAGAGCTGCAACATCATCAACTATTATTTCACGGTGAACAGAAAGAGTGCAAGCTCTTTCAAAAGCAACTAACAGAGAATGATGAGAATAATCGTTTCTGTCCACCATATGTATATATACAGGGTGTTTCACTAAGTGTGTTTGCCTCTATAAGTTATAAAATAATAGGTGACGGTAACTTTTAATGCGGTAGGTCAACGCAAGAAATGTTACACTTTCTGCGGAGATATGAACATAGTTTATTGTATCATTTTCCAAAGGGTTACAGAACAAATATATATTTTTTTAAACGGAACAAAAGTTTCTTTCTATCATGCATTGGATTCGTTGAAACCAGCTGCGTCCAAATCAATTCAAACTACATTCCTATCACTGTTAGTTTGGGAGCTACAACCCTTCAAACTTTCAGGGGCAAATACCACAAATGCTGCGCATAATGCAATGCGTCTTCTAAATGTGGTGCGCCCGAGTTGTAACGTCGCCGGTGTCACGGAGCGAGAAGCTTCATCGATACGCTGTTAGACTGCCGACTGTCGCCGCACACGGCCGTATACCCAACAGCTGGAGCCACACAAACAACCGGGGCTCAACATACCACAGTTACTGACATCGGATGACGAAGACATACACGAACAACGAGTACGTTGACATGTTGCTGATGCTCAGCGAGTGCCGACACGGTGCCACTGAAGCAACCACGGCGTATGCCGTGAGATATCCTAGGCGAAGAGCCCCGGCAGCCATTACGTTCTTACGTGCCGAACGACGACTTTGGGAAACAGGCAGCTTGGTAATGTGCCGCAGTAACAGACGAAGACCTGCAAAAAGAAAGGAGACGAAAGTGTTTGTTTCAGCTGCACTACATCACGATCCTCATGTCAGCTTACGAGCCGTTGCTGAAGTCGCTGGTGTCAGTCTCACATCTGTGTGGCGTATGGTACACGGCCACAGGTTTCACCCGTACCGCCTGTCACTGACCCAGGAGCTGCATGGGAACGATTTCCGTGCAAGAGTGACATTCTGTGAGTGGGCCATCCGTAATTTCACGCTGGAGTTTTACAAAGTGTTATGTCCTCTGATGAGTCCACGTTCACAAATTATGGTGCAGTGAATCGCCATAACATGCACTACTGGGCCGCAGACATTCCTCGGTGGGTATGACCTGTCGACCGTCAACGTAGGTGGTCTATTTACGTGTGGTGTGGAATCCTTGGGGATGAAATCATCGGTCCACAATACTTCCCAGGTACACTGACAGGTGAGTTATATCTCGCTTTTATAGCTGACAGTTTGGGTGGTCTCCTTGAACATGTGTGTCTACACACGAGAGTCCATATGTGGATGCAGCACGATGGTCACCCAGCCCATTCTGCGCGTGCTGTTGTGGAAGGACTAAACAGGTTTGCAGGAAGATGGTTGGGGCGCCATGGTCCTCATTCATGGCCCGCAAGGTCGCCCGATTTAACACCTGTAGATTTCTTTTTGTGGGGATATCTAAAGGATCGTGTTTATGTCACTGAGCTCACATCTCCAGATGATCTAAAACGGCGCATCGAGGACGCTTGTCGCTCCGTCACATCGGCGATGTTACATATCGTCCGCAGATCCTTTCGACGGCGCATTGCATTATGCATTGAGGAACAAGGACACACATTTGAACATCTCATGTAAATCAACTTCCCACCGCCATAACATCCATCACCCACCACACAGCCATGTATTATGTACAGCGTGTGGTATCTGTCCCTGAAACTTTTAAGGGTTGTAGGTCCCAAACGCCGCGGTGGAGTAGCCGAGCGGTCTAAAGCGTCTCACTGCGGAGCGCGCGGTTGCTCGCCGTGGAGGTTCGAGACCTCCCTTGGGCATGGGTGTTTGTGTTTGTCCGTAGGTTAGTTTACCTCGGTTTATGTAGTTTGTAAGCTATGGACTGATGACCACGCAGTTTGGTCCGATTTATTTACAAACATTTGAACATTTGAGCTCCCAGACTAACAGTGATAGGAATGTAGTTTAAATTGATTTGGACGCAGCTGGTGTCATCGATTCCAATGCACGATAGAAAAAAAAACTATTGTTCCAATTAAAAAATCATATCTTTGAGCTGTAACTCTGTGGAAAATGATACAATAAACTATGTTCATAGCTCCGCAGAAAGTGTAACATTTCTTGTGTTGACGTACCTCATTAAAATTTCCCGTCACATATTATTTTATAAATTACAGAGGTAAACACACTTAGTGAAACACCCTGTATAAAAAATGAATTGCTGCTCGTTAGTGTCGCTAAAACTCGAGAACGGCTGAACCGATTTGGCTAATTTTAGTCTTAAATATTCGTGAAAGTCCAGGGAAGTTTAAATGGTGATAAAAAATGGAAAAGTTGTCCGAAAAAGACGAAAATTGGGAAAAATTGAAACAGCTTTTTCCAGTGAGCTATCAATACCGTTCGTCCAATTGCTATAAAATTTCTTACATTTCATGTTGAAAGCAAGAGAAAGGTTCGCATGAAATAAAAATTTGGAAAAGTCACCCGGAAAGTATGTAAAATTTAGGAAGATCCGAAAGGATTTTTTTTGTATAAATACAACTCAATTGCCACATGGTTGTAACAGTATCACTTGAGTTCGGATTCACAGGTCACAGTTTGTATGAAATAAATTTCTGGAAAATCTGCCGGAAAATTTGAGAAAAACGGAAAGTGCGTTTTTCAATGTGTTTGTAATTGAATTTAGCACTATAACTGCCCAATCGCAAAACTGACATGGGTAAATATTTTTTTCTTTTTTCTCATTAGGATTGGGAAAATTTTCAGTAAAAAAAAAAAAATAAAAATAAATAAATAGGGACAGTTAAAAAGGAAAGTTGCAAAATTCGGTCTAAGTTCCTTTTTCAATGTGTTTCTAAATGTACTCAACACTAAAAGTTGAGAACCGTTCATCTGATTGCGATAAAATTTTGATCATTTGACGTTCAACAAAAGATGAACGTTATTATGAACTAAAAATTTCGGAATGTTACCCGGAAATTTAAAAATGCGCGAGAAACTGAAAGAGCTTTTTTCAGTGGGATATCAATATCATTCGTCTGATTGCGGTAAAATTTTGAATATTTGACGTTCAAAGCAAGAGTAACATTCTTATGAAATAAAAATTTGGGGAAGTTTCCCGAAAAATTGGAAAATCCAGAAAAAATAGGAAGATTTCTCTATGATATATCAGTACCATAGCTCTGATTGAGCTACATTCTTCACATTCGACGTTCAAAGCGAGAGGAAGGTTTGAGTGAAGTAATAGTTATGAATAGTTAGCCGCCGGCCGCGCTGGCCGAGCGTTCTGCAGCGCGTCAGTCACAGTCTGCACGGCCACTACGGTCGGGGGTCCGAATCCCCCTCGGGCATGGATATTTGTGCCGTCCTTGGTATTAGCTAGTTCATTAGTAGTTTGTAAGTTTAGGGACTGATGACCCCGTAGTTAAGTCCCACAAGCTCTACAAACATTTGAAAATTTGAATTTTAATAGTTAGCAAGAAAATAAGAAAAGTTGTGGAAAACTGAAAGAGGTTTTTTCTTTGGGATATCAATATCATTCGTGCGATTGCGATAAAATTTTGCACATTTGACTTTCAAAGCAAGAGTACATACATATTAGCAATTGCGAAGCATTGCCGGGTCGACTAGATGACCCGGTGAACTTCGTATCAGTATCACTTATCTCTTAATATAAACCATATTAATTTAAATTATATGTATTTTAAACCCACTAGCTTTATAAAGGCATCATCAGATAGGCTAAGTATCGGCTCGATAGTGGACAGAAAGAGTGGGCAAATCACGCACACATATCCAAAATAATGTTCATGTCACATTCGTGGAAATTCGTGGAAGGTTTAAACGGCGATAAATTATGGAAAAATTGCGAGGAAAATTTAGATTTAAAACATTTAAAATAATGACTTAATTGTTGTGTTCGGTGCGTTCAGAAATATACTTTGAAAGAGTAAAGTTCGCTTTACACGATCTGAACCCGTACATGAAGTGTCAAAGTCACTGTCAAAGATTACACATATACTAAATATATGCAAAATACACAATGATTATAGTACCATTGCAAAGTGCCGTGAAACTAACGCATTTATTTGTATTTGTTACAGCGAAGATGCCCGTGTCGTTATGTTTGTTAACATATTTACATATGTACTAAGATGACCCAGTGAACTTCGTATCACTAACCTCTTAATATAAAGCATTAATATGTTTGACCATAAATTTTGCCATGTTTTATCACCGTTTAAACCTTCCCTGAACTTTCCCGAATGTGACATGACCATTATCCTGGACATGTGTGCGTGATTTGCCCACTCTTTCCGCCTACTGTCGAGCCGATTCTTAAACTATCTGGTGATAGTCTACTGGGTCTGAAATACATATGATTTAAATCAATGTGGTTTATATGAAGAGGTAAGTGATACGAAGTTCACCGGGTCATCTAGTAATAGATAAATATTGCTATTCCTGCTCTATGGTTGAGAAGTTCATGATGTACCCTTGCCCGGTGAGTATATTATCGTCGTAAATCCTACATGTTTACAAACGATAAAGACTAAAGCTATTTCTTTTTGGTCGCCTGAACACGATTCCTGATTGGCTGCCTTTACCTGCCCTCGTCATTCATCGCGCCGTTGCCAATGTTTACACGTCAAGCACCATTCGTATACGCATAAACTGCAATTTAACTTTATCGCGATATAGGAGAGTGTCACGGATCCGATGCAAAAGTTGGGGCGAAAATCATTAAAATAAAAAGCCGTTATTCCTTGCGGCATGATTTATTGCGAAATCGCTGTCACCAATTTTCTCTTTCGAATGCGATTTTGTTACCAACCACCTGCATAGGGAGACATAATCGTCACACTAAACTAAGAGAAATCATATCGAAAATCGAATGGTTTAGATGTTCCTATTTCCCCACGCTCTGTTAGAGAATGGAACGCGATAGAAATTTCATAAACCGGTTCGATGAACCCACTGCCATGCACTTAAATGTCATTTACGGAGCATTTTTGAAGACGTAGCTAAGGCTTTTTGTAGCAGTTATAACCACCAAATGCGCTAACGCTGCCAGTTTTCTTAAACTTCTTCACTTCACATGTAGCTGTATTTTCAATCATATTATTTTTGTACAACGTGTTATCTTCCAAATAAACTTTCCTATGATATATCCTGTCTTCCTTCGTCAAGTATTCTGCAAGATCAGAACTTACTTAATTTCGATATCAAAGTCTAGACTTGCACACGAGCAGTCAGAAGTGCCTATTATAATGAAAGTGTACGCTTGAGTACAGTCTTGATTCCCAGGCAACCACAGATATTTTCCCATGAATCCATGACTGTCTTGTCTCAGTAGGACGAATGTATTATTTGGTACAGCGATTAATATTGAAGTAAAATACAGTTTAATTACGTTTTGCATCTAACTCATTTCCATTTCATTGTCGCTTATACTAAATTAACTTTAATTGCACTTCATGTTGAAAGGAGGTAATCTGCCTCAAGCACTAATGAGAATTTAATTAAATTATATTACCAGCCGCACAGCTAAGTTCGTAGCGGTTTGAATTTCGAGACACAAACCGATAAAAACGACGACATGGAGATAAATTATACTATCATTATGTTTCAGGTATCTACATCTTCTAGCTGTTATAGATTATAAGAGATGGCAACAATTATCATCATACGAACTTGCATCTACAATTTTCAGTTCAAATTCATGTATAATGACTGGTGGCAAGTAAACTGTATGAGTGCAGCTTCAGTTACGTCTTGGTTAAATAGTCTTATGCGTTATACAAAATTTCTTGCCGCTACTAAACACAACTTTAAGAAAAATGTAATAAACCCCATTCCAAAGAAAGGAGGCGCAGGCAGGTGGGAAAATTACAGAACCATCAGTTTCATAAGTCATGTTTTCATAATTTTAACACTAATTATTTACAGAACAATGGAGAACCATCTAGAAGCTGACCTTGGGGAAGATCAGTTTGGCTTTAGGAGAAATGCAGGAACATTTGAGGCAATACTCACATTAAGACTTATCATAGAAGATAGATTAATTGGAGAAACCTTTCGAAAACGTTGATAGGAATATACTCTTTCAAATTCTGAAGTCAGCGGGAGTAATATATAGGGAACGGAAGTTTGTTTATAGCTTGAACAAAAACCAAACAGCAGATACTGGAGTCGAATGACGTGAGAGAGAAGCATTGCTTGGGAAAGGAGTAAAACAGGGTTGTAGCCTTTCCCGCATATTATTCAATTTGTACATTGAGCAAGCTGTGAACGAAAGCAAGAAGTAATTTGTAGAAATAATTGAAGTTCATGGCGAAGAAATAAAATAGTTACGTTTTTCTGGTAATATTGTAAGTCTGTCAGACACAGAAAAGGACTTGGAAGAGCAATTGAACGGTATATACAGTGTGTTGATAGGAGTATATGACATGAAAACAGGGGTAATGGAATGCAGTCCAAGAAAATCAGGAGATTCACAGTACAGAGGATATAAGATGCAGAATGACAATGGGAAAAAATCTTTTTCGAAAAAGAGAAATTCGTTTTCGTCGAATATTAATTTAAGTGTATGGAAGGCTTTTCTGAAGGCATTTGTCCGGAATGTAGCCTAACCAGCCAATTATAGGGGGACCTACAGTTTAACGGGGGTTCTGAACCACGGTGCTACACGATATTTCTCACATCAACTACACTGCCAGAGGTGAAAGAAGTGGACAATGACAGATAAAAGTCCTAGAACCTGACGGGGATCAAACCCGCAACTTTTACATTTGTAGTCAGGTAAACTACCACTGTGCTACCGAGCCACACTGTAGCCTTCTATAAGAGTGAAATATGAACGATAAATAGTACAGACAGGAAGAGGATAGAGGCATTTGAAATGTGATGCTACATAAGAATGCCTTAGATTAGATGGGTAGATCGCTTAGGTAATGAGGAAGTACTGAATAGAATTGGGGAGAATAGGTATTTCTGGCATGCACTTTCCAAAAGAAGGGATAAATTGGTAGGACCCATTCTTAGACATCAAGGAACCGTGAATTAAGCATTGGAAGGAAGTGTGTGTGGTAAAATTAGCAGAGTGAGAAAAAGCGACGAATATAGTAAGCAGATTCAAATGGATGTAGAGTACCGTTCTTACGAGGAAATGAAGAGGATAGCTGGAGATAGAGTAGGCTGCGTCAAACTAGCCTCCCGACTGAAGAGCACAGATACACACATTAAACACATCAACGAAGTCAGAATATTTTCGAGAAGATCGCATGCAAAATTTTATCCCTTAGGGGCTCAGTTCTCTGGTTCTATCGATAAAATGTGCTATTTGATACAGTCACATGATGTGTATCGTTTTTCTTTTCTATTAATTCGTAGATTATGCATTGTGCTTGACTTGCAAGCGGTATGACATAGCGTGCCTTACAAAAATAGTTTCGGCTTGTGATCTTAGACCAAAAATTTTAAAACTTCTGGAATGCAGGACGCTTTTGATATTTCATTTTCAGTAATTATCCCAATGCGGGACACGAGTCCAAATGCGGGACTGTTCTGCAGAATCCGGGACGTTTATCCGATGATTACACTAAGAAGAACAAACACACCCATGCCCGAGGGGGGACTCGGACCACGGAAGGGGAGCATCCATGTAATTGGTAGCAAGGCATCTTGATTTGCGTGACCGTTCCCGCACGGCGAAAGCTAAAAGCTATGAGCAAGTGTTGCTTTGTGGTGTAGGCCATTATTTCAATTATATAGTGTTTGAGAAATTACAGCAACTTCGTCTGAATCATCTCAGTGCTCTACCCGGGACGCTACGTCTTTATCATGTACGAATCAACAATCTGTTCCGGAAGTTCACGGGCTGTTCACGGGTCACGTTACCAAACGCGTATGGTAATTTTTACCCAGCCCTATAAGAAAAGCTAGTACCATGCCTAGTACAGCACTGCTTATGTTCAAACCAATCATCGGATTGTTGACAGCTTTGCTTTTTTTTTATTCTCGCTACCTCGCGACATAGCTGCTACGCTCAACGTGGACACTAAGTAATTTAAAGCAAGCATTGGAAAGAACACGTAGATAATGTCGTGGGAAAGGCGAACCAGAGACTGCGTTATATTGGCAGAACCCTTAAAAGATGCAACAGAACTACTAAAGAAACTGCATACACTACGCTTGTCCGTCCTTTTTTGAAGTATTGCTGCGCAGTGTGGTATCCTTATCAAGTTGGTTAGTCTACGAAGGAGAACATCATTATGTCAGTGTTTACTTCGAAACTATCTGCAGTGTCAACTATTGTGAGTCAACCGAAGACTGCTACATAAAATCAGAATGGCCAAGGAAACTCCGACAGTTGGCAACGTTACAAAAGAAGTGCCTTCTGGTTTTAGACGGTTTTCGGGATCATCCTGTGTAAACTAAAAAAGAGAGGATAAAACATATGGAGTCCCAACCTGACATCGTCCCTGGAGGTTTAACGACCGTTCTTCAATCTTTAGATATTAGCTTCAACAAATCTATCAAGAAACATCTTCAACGCCTCTATTCACAATATGTGGCTTGCAAAAAATTGACTTCAGAAGTCAAGATAAGGAAGCCACAAATACCGAGGATGTGAGAGTCTATAATCCGTCCACCGTAGAAAATTAATGTCGATATTGTTAAGAAGAGTTTATAAAAACAACTGGAATTTTTGTGCCATTGACGGAATTGTGGAATAGTGAAAATGATGAAGATGATGTGTTCCCTTAGCATGAAAATAAATATGATAGTGACGAAAGCGAGGCGGTATAATAGCGAGAGAAAGGAAACAATGACACAATTTGTTGCTGATCTACATTGTAGGTATAATCAAACCGTGGCAAAATCCCAGATCTTTTGTCTTAACTGAAGATAAATACCGGCAGGAATTCACATTCAACACCGAGTATACGGCTGTAATTGCGATAATTGATGCTGATTTACGAGTTACAGACCGCCATATTGTTTTGTACATTCTAGCAGTGGAAATTGTTTTTGTTTTAAGATGGTAACTTACTGCATTTAGTGATAGGATGACTTATTAAAAGATTTTTGGCATATTTTCTGTGCCTTCTTAAGTACGTTTCAATAAGAGTAATTGAGTATTTATCGGCGGTCAAGGTGGCAAACATGATGTAATATTATGACAGTCTTTATAAACGTATTTAATATCTGACATGCAAATTCAATATTAGCATTCGTCTTACTTCCTTCAGGAATAAAGTAATAGCAGTACGAGAAAATATTTAGGAACTGTAAATAAAGATTAGAAATTAAGAATAAAATATCAGTCAGGTGTGTTACTTTAAAAGTAAATGAGCAGACGTACTTTGCTCGCCTAAATTTGTTTCCTTATTTCAGAATAACTGTCACAATGAGTCACATCATCTTAGTCCTCCTTCACGTCGTGGAAATGTCCCGCATTCAGTTTTTAAAAAGTTGGCTCCCTTAGTTTTAAGTAGTGGTAAGTCTAGGGACTAATGACTTCATTCGTTGAGTCCAATACAAAAATAAATGTCGTGTATATCAACGTTGTACATACGGCGAGTAATTGAGGTTTGTCACATGCCGCTGCAGTATTGCCACATTATACCCCGACACATTCGATTATAGGCGACACAAACACGACGAGACACTTCCCAAATGCTGTTAACGCGTAACACGGGGTAGTGTTGCCAGCTACCGCCTCGTAGCTGCGAATTATGGCGGGAACTCGGTGCGCTCTGGCGACAGGTGACATAGGGGTTCAGCGACTCAGCTGCGACTGACGAGGCGTCTAACCCTGAATATAATCTCGTGTCATCACCCAACCAGAAACCGCGATGTATCCAACAAAACAACTGGCATCAATTTGCGGCAGAAGTGAAATCACGATCGCTTCGTTCAGGACGAAGAAGACTAACAAGGGAACCATCAAAAGTGTTTGTTGTTGTGGTCTTCAGTCCGGAGACTGGTTTGATGCAGCTCTCCACAATACCCTATCCTGAGCAAGCCTCTTCATCTCCTCATAAGAACGGCAACCTACATCTGTCTGAATCTGCTTACTGTATCCATCTCTTGGTCTTCCTCTGCGATTTTTACCCCACACACTTCCCTCTAATGCTAAATTCACAATTCCTTGATGTCTAAGAATGTGTCCCACCAATCTATCCCTTCTTTTAGTCAAGGTATGCCAGAAATTTCTTTTCTCCCCAATTCTGTTCAGTACCTCCTCATTAGTTACGCGATCCACCCACCTAATCTTCAGCATTCTTCTGTAACACCATATTTCAAAAGCCTCAATCCTCTTCCTGTCTGCACTGTTTATCGTCCATGTCTCACTCCCATACAAGGCAACACTCCATACAAATGCCCTCAGAAAGGACTTCCTTAGGCTTAAATCAATATTCGATGTTAACAAATTTCTCTTTTTCAAAAAGTAACGGATATTGGTGATAGAGTAAATTGGTGGGTCTCGGGCATGTTGGAAAGAGACATACCCAGAGTATGAGGCTGTCCGCTTTTTTAGTGAGGGGCCTTGGTTTTAGAGGAAATTGATGTCGAAGTTCACTGCGCGATGTAAGATGCGTAACGTTAGCCAAGTTCCGACGAAGTGAGCGTGGCGCAGCGGTTAAGGCCTCCAGCTACCGCGCTAGAGAACCAGTGTTCGGGTCATCCCAGTATTTTGATCCACCTACCGCTTTGACTTATTCGAATTCGCTGAATGCCTGTCGCATAGCCATTCTCACGCTAAATTTCGCTTCGAGTAATTTTTGTTTGTCTACAAGGCTTTGGTTATTTTTATGTTTGCAGTGAAGTTCCCTTTACTTCCGTAGCAGTTTTCTAATTTGGTTGCTGTACCACGGTGGCAGCTTTCCATCTATTACGATCTTGCTTGGTACATACTTTCCTAATGCATATTGTAGGATGGTTTTGAACTTAGTCCACTGTTCCTCAACACTATCTGTACTTGAGATAAAACTTTTGTGCTGAACTGTCAAGTACTCTGAAATCCGATTTTTGTCACTTTTTTCCGTACAGAAACATCTTCCAACATTTTTTAATATTTCTATTTACGGCTGAATTTATCGATGCTGTAACCGCTTTATGATCGCTGATTACCTTTTCTGCGTTAACTGTTTCGAATAGTACGGATCTGTTTGTCACCAGAAGGTCTAATATGTTGTCTCAACGAGTCGGTTCTCTGTCTAACCGCCCAAGGTAGTTTTCAGATAATGCACTCAAAACAATTTCACCGGATTCTTTGTCCCTGCCACTATTTATAAACGTTGAGTCTTCCTGTCTATATCTGGTAAATTAAAATCTCCTCCCAAAACTATAACATGATAGGGAAATCTACTCGAAATACCTTCCAAATTTTTCTTTACGTGTTCTCCCACGACAGCTGCTGAGCCAGGAGGGATATAGAAACATCCCATTACCATGTTTATGCCTGCTTTAACCGTGACCTTCACCCAAACTATTTCACATTTCGGATCTCCGTCAATTTCTTTCGGCACTAGTGGGCTATAAACACTCCTCCCCATTCACTGTCCAACCTACCTCTGCGGTATACATTCCAGTCTCAGTTTACATCTGGTTTCAGCCAATTTTCCGTCATAGTACTATGTAGGCATTGTGACCGTTTGATTGATTGCTTTTGTCAGGGAAGCCAAAACAGTTTTGGTCCAACCCGTCACTGCCCGCACCGAAACTAAGTTTATTGTGCGGTATCGCTCCGTGTATATTTAGTAAAGCCAATCAATGCCCTTGAACTGTGCAAGGAGTCCCTTTACCAATTCTTTATTAGACACAATTTCTTCGGGTCTGGTTGTCCCAAATGTTCTGTGCCTTTTGCTCTCCAATGCAATGCATTCGGAGATGTGATGCAGTTTCATCACCATCATCAAAGATCCTACATTTAGGGTCCTCATCTGTTACTCCCATTGTATGTGTTTTTTTTTTTTTTTTTTTTTTAATTCCCATGGCCTGTCAGAAATCCAACCATGAGTCTAATCTCTCTCCTGTTCAAGCCCAGGATTACATAGCTTCTTCTAAAACATGGCTTTGACATCATTACCTTGCCATGATTTTGTTTATAGACCTTGGTCCAATATTCTACGTGCTGCCTTCTGAGCCAGTTACGTTGCTCCAATTTGATCATTGCTTTGGTGATTGTCAGGACAGGTTCCGATCCAATAAATGGAGTCTCTTCCCCCATCCTGGCTAATCTGTCGGCATGTTCATTGCCACCGATCCCAAAGTGGCCAGGGACCCACAATAGGTTTATTAATGAGAATTCGTCACGAACTTGTGAGTCAATTTTAGCCAGGTGTTCGAATACTTTTGACCACATAGTGCATATTCTCTGCAGCAGTATGTTTGGTACACAGCGCTCTTACAGAAACAAAGTAAAAATATATACCAGACCTACAGGGTGCCAGAAAAGGGCTCCCTCGTTTCAAAATTAAATATCTCGAAAACAAAGATCGATAGAGGAATGCAGTAAACGGTATTTTTATTGTCAAAGCTGTAAGTAGTTTATACAGCAGTTTGAAATAGTAGATACAAAAGCTGCTAACAGATGGCGCTCTACGCTGTACAGCTCATATCAGCATACATAAGTGAAATAATCGTATGAAGACACTCTTTGCAAACAATCACATCACAATGTTTTCAAAATGTTCACCATTGGCACTACAGAGGTGGCGCAAACGAAGAATGAAATTCTCAGGCGTAACTGCGGTTTGCTTGCGGCCAACATGCCCCACTAGATCAACAGTTACGCTGCCCGTTCGTTGAAATTTTGCGAAGAGCGTACGAATGGTTTTCGCATCGGGTGCTTTTGGAACATTAAATCGTGCTTGAAAACTTCGCCTTGTTGCCGTAGGACACTCTTCTAACCTGTGGTACTCTATCACCAGAAAAACGCGTTGTTCAATGCAGTACATGGTTTTAATCTCTTTCTTCGGTACGCTAACCTCCTTTCACGTTTCAATAGTGGAACTGATCGCTCTGGCCTTCGGATTACTATTTATACTAGGCATTACGTATGGCGATTCCAGCGCCATCTGTTAGCAGCTTCGGCCGCGGTGGCCGAGGGGACTGAGGCGCTCCAGTGTGCACGGTCACTACGGTCGGGGGTTCGAATCCCCCCTCGGGCATGGATATTTGTGCCGTCCTCAATGTTAGCTAGTTCATAAGTAGTTTGTAAGTTTAGGGACTGATGACCCCGTAGCTAAGTCCCATAAGCTTAACAAACATTTGAACATTTTGTTAGCAGCTTTTGTAACTATTAATTCAAACTGCTGTTAAACTTCTTACAGCTTTCACAATAAACATACCGTTTACTGCATTCCTCTATCGATCTTTGTTTTCGTCTTGTCCTTTTCTGGACACCCTGTATGTCTAGAACAACAGCTATGCCTGTGCCAGTTTCAGCTCACCTCACCTCACCTCGCGGAATCCTCCAACAAATCTCATTTGTCTTTCACCAGCAGACACACTCGCGCACGCTGTCTGACAGAGATTCCGCTGTCGAATGTCGATGGCTGTTAGCGCGACTGATGCAAGGGATGCGGTAGTTAATCAAGTTGCACCCTTTTCCCGGAGCGAGTCCGTAGCATAGCCTCGCAGTATAAGCCGGTTTCGGAGTTCCGCCAAACAAGAGAATGGGCGAGACGCGAGGCTAATCAACTTAGTCCGGGACCGGGGTTGGCACTCAGCCTCAGCCGCGCCAGTGGCCGCCATTAGCGAGACACATTTTGTCTTCCTCGTGTTGAGGGCGCCCGGAAAGCGGACGCCGCCCGGACAACGCGACACCGCGACTACGCAACCCCTCATTCCGGCGGGTATCGACGCTTGGCACTGTAGCGGTACTGGCTACCTGATACCGCAGCCAATGCGGAGAGCAACCGTAAGCTGAAACCCAGACTGGGATAATCACCGCGACGTCTGTTCTAGCGGGTGTCCATCAGTCAGCCTGAATGTTACTTCACGTGCACTGTTCCACATCTACATAGGATACACTGCAAATCACATTTAAGTTCCTGGCAGAGGGTTCATCGATCCACCTTTATACTATTTATCTACCATCCCTTTTTCGAATAGCACGCGATAAGAAAGAACACCTGAATCTCTCCGTTCGAGCTCTTATTTCTCGTATTTTATTGTGATTTTCATTTCTACCGATGTAACTGGGAGTCAACAATATATTATCGCATTCGGAGGAGAATGTTGGCGATTGGAGTTTCGTAAGTAGCCCACGCCGCAGCGATGAGCGCTGTTGCTGTAATGATTCCCATCCTAGATCCTGTATCATTTCCGTAACGCTGTCTCCCCTCTATCGTGACAATACAAAACGAGCTGCCCTTTTTTGAACTCCTTCGATGTCCTCCGTCAAAGCCACCTGATAAGGATCCCACACTGGAGAAGCAATACTGCAAAAAAGGACGGAAAATCGTAGTGTATGAAATCTCTTTAGTAGTTCTGTTGAATCATTTAAGGGTTCAAAATGTTCAAATGTTTGTAATTCATTGGACCAAACTGCGTGGTAATCAGTCCGTAGCTTACATACTACTTAAACTAAGGTATAATAACCTAATGACAACACACGCTCCCTTGCACCAGGGAGGACTCGAAACTCCGACGGAGAGCAACCTCGCGCACCGCAGCGAGGCGCCTTAGACCGCTCAGCTACTTCGTCGTTGCATTTAAGGGTTATGCCAACAAAACGCACTCTCTGGTTGGCCTTTCCTACGACATTATCTACGTGTTCTTTCCAGTTTAAGTCCGAAGTAATAGTAATTCCTAGGTATTTAGTGGAGTTTACGACCTTCACTTTTGATTGATTTATCTTGTAAACAAATTTTAACAGATTTCTTTTCGTACTCATGTGGACGACTTCACGCTTCTCCTTATTTAGAGTCAACTAAAAATTTTTACACCATAGTAATATCTTATTTAGATCGTTTTGCAGTTGGTTTTCATCTGCAGATGATTTTACTAGACGGTAAATGACGGCGTCATCTGCAAACAACTTAAGAGAGCTGCTTAGATTTTCTCCCAAATCGTTTATGTAAATAAGGAACAGCAGAGGACCAATAACACTACCTTGTGGAATGCCCGATATCACCTCTGTTTCAGTCGATGCCTTATCATCGATTACTACAAACTGTTTCCTCTGTCATAGGAAATCCCCTATCCAGTCGCAAACTTGGGGAAACTTTGTAACAGTACGAATTTATCTTTTACATTTTTCAGCCATATTGCATTAGACGTGACAACTAAATTTTATATTTCATACGAAGTCCTTATGTCTAGTGTAATGGAACAGGTCATCTTGTATACCCGTCAGCGCCCAGCTAAAATAGCACACGTCTTTTAAGGCTGCTATTCGTTCTAGTGGAAAACAACAAGGCACCATCAAAGATGTTAAGGTAAGACGGCATGCTAAAATAAAAAGTCAATTCTCAGATTTTTTGCATAATTAGATACTATGTTCTTTTGTGAACATTTATATGTATTTTTTATTCCTGTGCACCACTTAGAACTGGATTACTTTTAATTTCATAACAATTGTCATTTACGCCTCTTTTATTGAAAACTAGTTAGGTTTTATGGTGTTTTGTACAGAAATGTACGGTTTATGTGTTGGTTAACCTGCTAGAGCGCATTTCGATAGTCAAATGTCTGCAGGCGCGTGTAAACGTCTCTCGTTGGTTACTATTGTTTGTGAATACGAAGCTTTAGTGTGGCGTATATTTTTCTGTGTATCTGTAATGACTAAACCGAAAGGTTTGTTCAAGAAACGTAAATTCCACGGAAATCAAAACAAGAAAACTTTAGAAAATGAAGGTTAAAATCAGAAGTGAACGGTATACTGAATACCTAAGCGATGGAGATACCAAAGCTTCATTGTTGTCTCACAGAGTAAAACTTATGCAATAAGAAAGTGTGGGGCATGTTAAAAAGAGGATGGGTACCCACCTCTGTGGAACAAAGCTTTCTTTTGGCTAGACTGTGAAGTATAGTTTGACAGATTGATTATTAATGAGTTGCAGGAATATTGTGGGAATGCCATTAGCAAGAATTCTAGAGTCGTGGAGGTAATGAAGAAAACAGTGTGGACCACTTTCTTCCACCGTATATCCACTGACGAGAATCTAATACATTTTCTACGTCCGCGACCCCCTGATACGTTGTGCAAATATAGAAAGGCACAGGCAGCTGGTAACCTCAACACATTCACACACAAGAACTCTACCCCTGAATCAATTAGGAACGAATCAAACCAATCTACAGACACCTTGAGCACCATCATTTACTGAGGCGGTGCTTGCATGGAAAAACTCAAAACGTAAACGAGACCTTCAAGAACATCATGTGGATCCGCGTCTCTAAAAATGTGTTTGTCGGTTACAGAACTTTACAACTAGGAGTGTCTGATGCCGTGATAACGTGGAACAATGCAAATATTGCCAGAATAAAACTTTTAGAACAGTTAGGCGTATCACCCGGTCTGTAACCATTATAAGAGAACTCGACAGCTTACATCTTGCCAAGTCCGATTTTGCTGCTTGTCTAATGTCTAAAGAGTCAATAAGCAAGAAAAGGAAAAAGGCAAACGAACCAAAGATAATCAGGAACCTGATTATGATGTAGGCTGCTTCTAACCACTTCTTTGGGACAGATCTGTAAATTTTTCCTAAAGTAAACAAGTTGAAAAACTTAGTCTCATTTTCTCAAAACTATAAATGCTGAAACATTTGTCCCGTTTTCTCAGAAACTATCTGAGAAACTTTAATGAAAATTTCACAGATTGTAAACAAGACTGCGTTACATCTGAGGAACCGCAGTCATGTTGATCGCACTAGTAATTCTGCAGCGATAAAAATATTTATGACTTTTTTCTCAAAATATTTTAATGCACGGCGATTAAATTAATTAGTATATTATAAATTACAATACCAGAAGGATTTCGGTTCAGTGAATTGCACAAAGATCATTTAATTTTCAGTAAAAGTTTCAGTCAAATCTGTTCAGTAGTTTCTGAGAAAATAGGACATGAATTAGCTTAATTTAACATTGTCCGTATAGGGCCTACCATCTCACCATTAAACTCAAGGAGAGGCATTGAATTAAAATTCGTGGCGCGTCCAGGATCTCCTGCTTATTACACAAACACTATAACCACTAAGCCACTCCGACCTAATGGTTACGGTGATTGCACGGAGTGTCTTAAAGCATATCTCTCTCCCCAACACAGCATTCAAATGTGCCTCAGGTTTCTCTATATAAGTAAATTCTTACAAACGTTACTGAGGCTCTCCAGCAGCAGATTAGAACTTTAAGGGGAACAATTCTGCCTTGTACCTCAGGCACTGGTGACATAAATATCAAGTAATATATCCATGACCAGAGACGTATTTTGTCAAAGATAGTAAAACTGATAGAGAGACACTGAATTCAATAAAAAAACATAACTTACACCTTTTACATTATTGGCTTCACTATTAGTTGACGACGGTCATCTTTACTTGTTCCGTTTGTGGAGAGGTACGGCACTGTTTTTGAAAAGTCATCTCCAAAGCTACTAATGGCTTTCCGAGGAGCGAATCAGTTCAGCCATCGTTTTACGTGACGGCAAGGTTCTCTACATACACATAAACAAAAACTGACACAACACGTGGAATTACAGATCCTAAAATGTTTTATACGACTGAATTCGAAAGCAAAAACTTTATATGTTACAGTGGGATTCGAACCACCGACTCTATGGTTGTGAGGCCAGAATGTTGCCACCTGAGCTACACCGACAGATTCTGCAAATGATTCAATTTTTCCCCCCTTCAGGTATATCTATGCTTTGCGGTCGTTGGTTAAGTTTCTTCTGGGTCGTTCGTTGGCTATTCGGCTCAGCCTTTTTTATTACAGAAGGAGTTTAGTCCCCTGACCATGTGCGCTGAGCCGATACCCATGTGGTCTCCTTGTGAGACAAGAAAGTCGATCATGTAAGATGGGCTCAACAGCCGCATGCTGCACGCTGGTCACGAATTTGACACCCCCATGTAGTACACGCACATCAATGTGGCAGGTTGCCTTGATGGTGCGGAAATATCACGGCAAGGAGGGTTTTAACCCTTTCGCGGCTACGGGCATACATGTATACCCGGCAGTTAAAAGGCCCAGACGGCTACGGGCGTACATGTACTCCCGGCAGACAGAAGGCCGAGACGGCTACCGGCATTCATATACGCCCAGCAGGTAGCCGGCCTGAAGACTAAGGGCATTCATGTACGCCCGGTGTCCGGGCGGACAATAGAGCGACGGCGACTCGAAAAAATGTTCAAATCTTTGTATAGCTTATGGGACTTAACTACGGGGTCATCAGTCCCTAAACATACAAACTACTTATCAACTAACTAATACTAAGGACGGCACAAATATCCATGCCCGAGCGGGGATTCGAACCCCCGACCGTAGTGGCCGAGCAGACCGTGACTGAAGCGTCTCAGTCCCCTCGGCCACCGCGGCCGGCACATAGTTTATGAATCATGGAAATGGACATCATGATGAATAGTAGTGACGATGACGATAGTGCTACTACAGACCTTTCTTTAGACGAAGAGCTGGATGTGTATGGAACTAACGTTATTTATTCAACACAACGAAGAACTACCGCACAAGATTTCTCTTCTTAAGAGGAAAAATAAGATGATACGTTAAGTGAGATTTCGACACGAAAATGATTGTATGACTGGTCAGACAATCGTCCTGCGACTAATCGCCACAATTTCGTGAACACTTTCAGTAGTTTAAAGGTAGATTTCGATGAATAAACCACTCATTTAGATTTTTCTCGTACTTTATTTCATTTGAATTTGTTTCAGCTATTTGTAGATTTGAACAAGTATTATACATTTCTCACCGAAAAAATGACGACAGTGCGCAGCAGATTAACAAGATGGAAACCTATAGACCATCCAGAATATTATTGCTTTTTGGCTTGTTCGTTCCTTATGCCAAGGTCAAAACAGTTAGAAGTGAATGAATATTGGTCAAAAGATTCCTTGCTGAAGACAGCAGTATTTTCTGACGTAATGGCCAGAGACAGTTACAAGGTGTAATGCGTTTGTTAAAATGTTTGTTAAGCTTATGGGATTCAACTGAGTGGTCATCAGTCCCTAAACTTACAAACTACTTATAAACTAACTTATACTAAAGACACACAAATATCCATGCCAGAGGGAAGATTCGAACCTCGCGCATCGAAGCATAGCTCCTCAACGCGCTCGGCCACTCGATACTGCGTTTATTTCACTTTAGTGACAATTCGTCCGCATGGCAGCTGCAAACACTACGAATACAGCCAAATCCAAAATGTAATACGTTTTACGTGCAAGACCAATGAGATTTTTATAACACCTGTTTCTATTAATCAGAAAAACGTTCTTCACTTAGAGAAGATGTTAATCTCGATTTTAGTGATGTAAGGGGCAGTGAGACGAGTCTTTCGGAGAGCCTGCAAAGCTTTTCTTAGAAGTCGCTCTGCAAGGCACCTGAGCGCTTCCATCACTTAACTTCCCGATCAGCTCTTTGGAGGATCAAAGAAACTTCCCCTTTCCTTCCTTTATAAAATTTGGGACGGCGGGGGGTAACAGGAGTATCGACTGAACGGATGCCAAACGTCCTTTAGCAAGAAACGAGGGTAATATCCCTGGAGAAAAGTAAGTTATTCAGAAACTTGAATATACGGTGTTTATGTTTCACAATAACATTTAGTTAATAGTTCATTATGAACCATCAATTACCTCCCTACAGCATTGACAAATAATTTAATACTAAACAGTTATCCCTCACAACAGTTAGAGTACATACCGTTATAAATATAGTTTTCAAAAGATCTGTGGCTAGCTTCAACGCGTAGCTATCGATACAAAAACACATCTAAAATGCAGTAAAGCCGTAAAGGTTAGACTTAAACGGGTTCCATTGATCATGAATATGACATTTAGTAATGATTTGGAACGTGTCAGTTTCATAAAATGTATCTTTACAAATATTACGCCACATCCAATTTTTTATTACTATATTATATCTAAAAATTCGTTTGTTGAGTAGAAATTCCTTTAATTCCTTTTTCATTGGTAGTCGGCTGTCTATGAGACTTTTGATACGATTTGGTGAGTAACCACAGACTTTTGTGTCAGTAGCAATCACATCTTTCTGTGCCAAAGTAATATTTGACGTGGAGTATTGAAGGTCATCCTTTCTCACAGTGTTGTAGCTCAATAGCGTTGCCAGACAAAGGAGGGATGGGAGTGATAGAGGCAGAAATTCAAAGATAATAATAAACTGTTGGAATAATTTACAAAAGTACGAAGATATTATGTATTAACTAAATTTACTTAAATTTTACTGACTTGTAAAAGTTATTCTAATTGTTTATAACTATTCTTAGCATTAAGGAATTTTTCTACTTTATTTATTGTACCTTTATTTCTTAGTTTTCTCATTCATTGCCTCAGACCCATTACACCCTGATGGCTTACGACGCCTGTGATTGTAGCTATGAACACTGCTATAACTTTTGAAAAACTACACTGGGTTATTAGTAACAAATTTCATAAGTGAATAGGTATGTTGTGAGTTACTATGAAGATCCCAAGATCCTTCCATAAATGTCTGCAGGGTAACCTTGTGTCGGTTCGAGAAATTACTCCGTTTACACGGGTTGTGCAATTTATCTATGATGAGATGCCGCAAAATATGATGCAATATGAAATAAGTGAATGAAAATAGGCATACTAAGGTAATATACAGGGATGGTTCGCACGAAAATTTGCAATAACCCTATTAGCATCGACAGCTGATCGAATGGTTGTGCACCTAAGTCACCGAACTGGTTAGGACAATCGGTCCCTAGACATGCAAACTGTTTAAACTTAAACTAATTTACGCCAACAACAACACATCTCACCTTTCCCGAGGGAGGACACGAACCTCCGATTGGGATCGGCCGCGAAGTTCGTTGCAAAGTGACTTAGACCATGCGGCCATTTCCAAGCATCAGCAACAATACTCACCCGTTTTAACAGATGATCAATGTGTTTCTTACAGTTCAGTCTCTCATCACTGAACATACCCGTACACGATATCTCCGATTTTTTTTTATTACTGCTATGAGTTCTCGCTGATATTGTAGGAAATATCTGTTTAGGATTAAGTTATTTAACGATAGCGTAGAAAGCCGAAAGCTTTATAACATTTCATTATGTGAAAATTATTCCGGAACATAAATACTGTGAATTCATATTTTTAATGTGTCTGCAGTCTTTCACGTACCACTGGGATATTCCATAAAAATGTTAATATTAATCAGTTTATGGATACATGCACATTGTGCTCTTCCGAGAAAAAAATTTGCGACAGTTGACATCTAATAGAACATGCCAGTGAAGTCAATTATTATAGACTGAGGGCAGAAAGAATCGTATAAAGGGGAGAGACACCTAAATTTTACGTTGAACTTTTCAACAGAACAGGAATACTATGAAAATTAAGCATACGATATATGACCTTGTAAACGTCTGTATTTGGCTCCTCCTATACGTCTAGCACAAGCTAGGAATATAGTTTACAAAGTGGTTGCATACATTGTGACACCCTTAAAACGTATGTCCTGACTTTAAACACATATTATACAGTATATTTTAGATCTTGCAGCACTATTGCTAGGTTTTGATATGTAACTTTTTCATTCCTTTCCTCAACCCTACAGATATTACAGGAATCCATATCTTGCGCTGCATGTATATCATCTATTTCTCAGGTAGATTTTACTGGCGTAACTCACTATACTATTTCTGCATTTGCGAGTGCATTTCTGTGATAGACGGAGGAGTAGCTTTATATTTCTTCTCCTTTGCTTCGGTTGGCTCCTTTTTTTCTTTCATGAACTGCTCTTCAGCTCACAGCCTCCTTGACTAGAACTTGAAGGTTTGTTCGGAGATTTTACGCCCTCAGTTCGGTGCTATTTCTCAAATGGACGCTCTCAACGCACCTTTCCACTGCCATTCCTTCTTCTACTTTTAAGTGATGGAACTATCCGTTTCGTTCTGCAGTGTCGATCTGAAAGTTTCTTTCGGTTTACATTCTTAAGTCAAATCGAATCTTCTTTTTTTTTTTTTTTTTTTTTTTTTTTTTTTTTTTTTTTTTTTTTTTTTTTTTTTTTTTTTTTAAAAAGTCTATGGGACTTAACTACGGGGCTATCAGTCCCATCGAATCTTCAAGTGTATGAGTATGGTCTTCGAATTCGTTTTAAAATGCTTTGTGAAACATGTTACTACGCCAAAAAATTATTTGGTTTTTCAGAGTTAAGCTTTGAGAAAACGTTTTTTAAACTTTTACCTCTGTAAAATGTTATTTTGATATTTTTCTATATTTTAATTATCTTCTTTCTCTTAAAATATGTACGGTTGGCCATGCTAAAAACACGTGTTTACGTACTAATATTTAAACTTGTGTGTCGTCAAATACAGAACTAATAACGATGAAACTTGCCTCGAGGTTAAGAGAGGTCAACGCCAAGGCGTAATATTCAGTTTTCTACTGCTCACGAAAAATCGGCGGTGAACCTGTGTAATATAAAGATAACGCACAAGGTGCTCGTTTACCCTCCAAGACAAAACTGATGTGAATATTGTCACACCACATTCATAACGATGATTACCTTAGCAATGTTACTAATCAAATTCATTGTTTTTTCGAAACTTCAACATTACCTATTTATTTTTAATTAACGCATCTGACATTTATTATTTTTATTAATAAACATCTGACTAACTTCAAATTAAACACATTCAGAAATAAAAGTGATAACTTTTTCAAAGCTTTGACTGTTGACAATAATGGAAATCTTTACGGAAAATAATTTCCTGCTTTCTCACTAATCAAATTCTAATGTGTTTTCTGCACACTAGAAAATGCATTTCTCGCTATGCAACTTTGAAACACATGCCATTACACACATTTTATATTGTAAATCAAAGTGGGGTAAAATGATACATTCTAACTGCAATAATAAAGCTGAAAGTTAATTTGCTACTTCATTTAGTATTGAGATGTTGAAACATTGTTATACAAAAATTATACATAAATGACAATCCTTATCAAAACGTTTTACGCTTTCAATTCAAAATTATTTACATAAAATGCGTCACAACAATACGAACTCGGCCAGTGATTCTTTCACTACCCAAAACCTGTACAAAATTTTAAAAATTCTTTAGGTTTATAGCTGAAACAGATAATATCAATCAGTACATGCTGTCCCTGCGGATGAGACCGTTTCACTAATCACAATCTCAAAATTGTTATCTGTGTCTACCGCCTTTCAGTACGACGTCAGAAACTGGAGTGTTTGTCTCCGGTAGAGCTGTAGCAAACCGTATGTATTCGGTACTGAGTAGCGAACACTGTGGCTGATACGAAATACTGAATCGTTACTCATACATTTCGTTACTCACATCTACCGTATCGATACGAACTCTGTAACGAGAACCAATATGGAGAACGCGTATTTTCTGTGATACTCTTTGTTATGATAGGGGTAATTTTTATACGGATCCCTGACGAACTTTAATTGCATATTGCATTTCTCTACGATTTTAGTTGAGTTTCTTGTTTTTAAACATTTTGAATTATACATCTTGGCTCGTGTTTGCAGATGAATCCTCGATGATGTGAGGTCCATTTTTATGTTTGTTCAAATGTTTGTATAGCTTATGGGACTTAACTACGGGGCCATCAGTCCCTAAACTTACAAACTACTTACGAACTAGCTAATACTAAGGACGGCACAAATATCCATGACCGAGGGGGGATTCGAACCCCCGACCGTAGTAACCGTGCAGACTGTGACTGGAGCGCCTCAGTCCCCTCGGCCACCGCGGCCGGCCGTCCATTTTTAACCAAGCATATGTTTTATTGTATTTTTAACTGTAGAGGTTTCACTTTAATAGTTAACTATTTGTTTTTGCCCTTCTCTACTATTAAAAGTTTTGTAAATGTACTCAAAAGATGTAATCTACACATTTTTATTCATGACGGTATTATCTTAATTGCTAATGTTACATAAGACAGTACGGCAGTCCTGTCGCTCACTAATTTAGTGCTGCTACTGTGATCCATCACACTAGTATTTTCCACGAAATAGTCCGACTGATTTTGATAGTCTAAGCCTCTAATGTGCGGGACACTATTCGAAATGGAGGTCGTGTGGTTCTCGCTAATACTGAACAATTTGTGTGATAATCGTATTTTAATCACGAGGGAAATGGAGTTTACTGTTCCTTTCCTCAGTAGTATAATTGCCTCAAAAAGCAGATATACAGTATCTACGTGTCAAATTTAAAATAACAGTAGGTTTCAAAGCCAATGTAGCGTCCGCATTTCTGGGCAGGGTGGCAATGGTAACGAGTAACGACACGTTTTTAGCGAGTGCTGTTTCATTTAGTAACGGATACATATGGATATGTATCTTTTCATTACTCTCATAGCTCTAGTCTCCGGCCAAACAGTGACCTCTGCGAGACGAGTCTATGATATTATTACACCACTGTATGTCTTCGGAGCGTAGTAGCAACCTAGTACAAACTTAACTATTTTGTGCCAAAGACAAACAGACGTGTTGCAATATGTGCTCGTGCATTGTCTTTCTGGAAAATGGTGCTTGGGGGTGGGGTGTAGTGCGGAAAGATCGCTGAGCTCTAAGTCATTCACGTAGGCCTATCTGGTCATAGGGCTCTGGACACGCACCGATTTCTGGCTGTAAGCACCATACGACCTTCAGTTGGTGCTGTGTTAATGTGACATCCCAATGCTTGCGGCAAACAGAAATAAACCAACATTCTTTTAACAAACGGAACCCGGATTCGTCCTGCAATACTATCTGATGCTATACCTGTTCCCAGAGACGTCCTCCCATCCAGGCGTTTAGCACGTTTCTGCACATTAGTGGAAGGTAGGCGGAGAAGTGCGCGACGCGCAAGGAACCCATGCAGTAATAATCGGCGAGGGACACCACACATAGTGTAAGACGCGTTCCACTGAAACACTTTTGTACCACAGCCGAGTTTGTCGCATATCTGTGCCGCAATGCCTGATGGATAAAGTGTCAATCTTCTCGGGAGGAAGGTTTGAGTCCTTCATCGGGCATGAATGTGTGTTTCCTTATCAAGAGCTACGTTAAGTGGTTTGTAAGCCTAGGGACAAAAATAACCGATGCAGTTAAGTATCTCAGTTTTACAACATTTTTATTTATTTATTTATTTATGTATTTTCTTTTCGGGGGCGGAGAGGAAGGGATTGTTCTAGTTGGTGTGACCTGAGACATTTCGTGTTCTTCGGCCTTCCGTGGAACATTATGCACACACCCCTTGCAATAGCGAAGTACTTCGTCCCACGAGGAGCATTTACCCGAATAAATGCAACACTCTCTCTCACGACAATACTGCGCCCTCTTTCAAATTCATTGGCTTGACGGTGCGGTTCGCGCTTACGTCAGCGAGGCATCCTGCATCTCTGCTACGTTCGCATTATAGAGCTAATCAGAGCCGCAGGTAGAACCGATTCTATGACTAACACTCCTAATCGAAAAGGAAATACATACACTCCTAGGCATTAACATTGCTACACCACCAAGATGACGTGCTACAGACACGAAATTCAACCAACAGGGAGAAGATGCTGTGATATGCAAATGATAAGCTTTTCAGAGGATTCACACAAAGTTGGCGCCGGTGGCGACATCTACAACGTGCTGACATGAGAACAGTTTGCAACCGATTTCTCATACACAAACAGCAGTTGACCGGCGATGCTTAGTGAAACGTTGTTGTTATGCCTCGAGAAATGCGTACCATCACGTTTTCGGCTTTGATAACGATCTGATTGTAGCCTATCTCGATTTTTATGATATAGACACATTGCTGTTCGCTTTGGTCGCGATCCACTGACTGTTAGCAGAATATGGAATCAGTGGGTACAGGATGGCAATAGGAACGCCGTGTTGGACCCCAACGGCCTCGTATCACTAGCAGTCGAGATGACAGGCATATTATCCGAATGGCTGTAAAGGATGGTGCAGCCACGTCTCGATCCCTGAGTCAAGGGATAGGGACGTTTGCAAGACAACAACCATCTGCACGAACAGTTCGATGACGTTTTTCAGCGGTATGGACTATCAGCTAGGAGACTATGGTTGTGGTCACCCTTGACGCTGAATCATAGACAAGAGCGCCTTCGATGATGTAAGCAACGACGAACCTTGGTGCACGAATGGCGAAACGTAATTTTTCGGATGAATCCAGGTCGTATCCGTGTTTGGCGGCATCGCGTTGAACGCACATTGGAAGCGTGTATTTGTCATCGCCATAATGTCGTTATCACCCGGAGTGATGATATGGTTACACGACTCCGTCGCCTCTTGTTGGCATCCACGGCACTTGGAACAATGGCCGTTACATTTCAGATATGGTATGACCCGTAGTTCGACGGTTTATTCGATCCCAGCGAAACCCTACATTTCAGCAGGATAATGCACGACTGCATGTTGCAGGTCCTGTACGGGCCTTTCTGGAAACGGAAAATGTTCGACTGCTGCCCTGGCCAGCACATTCTTCAGATCTCTCTCTAATTGAAAACGGTTGGTCAATGGTAGCCGAGCAACTGGCTCGTCACAATACGCCAGTCACTACTCTTAATGAACTGTGGTATCGTGTTGAAGCTGCATGGGCATCTGTACCTGTACACGCAATACAAGCTCTGTTTGACTCAAAGCCAAGGCCAGAGGTTTTTGGTCTGGGTACTGATTTCTCAGGATCTACGCACCTATATTGCGTGAAAATGTAATCACATGGCAATTCCAGTATATTTGTCCAATGAATAAACGTTTATTATCTGCATTTCTTCTTGGTGTTGCAATTTTAATGGCCAGTAGTGTGCATTACGTATCATTACAATTGTGGTCTGATAATCGTCAGCCGGCCGCAGTGGCCGAGGGGATTGAGGCGCGCCAGTCACGGTTTGGAAGGCCACTATGGTCGGGGGTTCTAATCCCCCCTCGGGCATGGATATTTCTGCTCTCCTTAGTGTTAGCTAGGTCATAAGTAGTTTTTAGGTTTAGGTTTGTTTGGAGTGTATACTATACGGATGTGAAACCTGGACAGTTATGAAAGAAGACTAGAGGCGGTTAGAAGTCCTGGAGACATTGTGTTACAGAAGCATGATGAAGATCAGCTGGAGATAAAGAAAGTGACAAATGAAAAGATGCTTAGAAGAGTACAGGTAACCAGATCTCTGTGGAGGAACATCCAGACAAGGAGACAAAAACTAATAGCCCACATTCTAAGATACAACATCATCTGAACAATAGCAGAAGGAGCTACAGAGAGAAGATATCGCTGGAGACGACCACCGGTGTCATAGGGGACACCGGGGCACGTTGGCCATAGGGTCAGGTTGGCCCAGTCAAATTACTTCGTACAGTAGACGCTAGAGCGTCTTAGGAATCAACCAGAATGTAGGTAGTCCATCTCCTTATACAGGGCCAATATTGCAGGTGTCGAAGTTTTGGACAAACTGTAGTCCTTAATTATTTTTGTGCGTGCTTCAGTAAAATTCTACTCCTCGGTTAATGTGTGTTATATAACTTTTGCTTGCTTTAGGCGCAACGTGGAGAGTAGTATAATAAAAGGTGGTACTTTAAGGATTATTTCTTTATGGAATACAGACTTAATCGCCTCAGTGAGTTTTCCAAAGAACAATACCGCTTTTAACTCGATGAAAGGTTTGTTACTTTTAATGATTATAACGTTTATAATTCTTCGAGTTTATTAAATTATTAACATAATTGTCAAAGTTAAACAAAGAGATCAAAAGATCGTCATATTCAGATAAAAATTTTTGAATAATCGCGAACCAGTAAATTTTATTTTAACCTTAAAAAGTGATCTGACAAGTTAGAATTTCATTCATTTCCTTGTTTTCAAAACATGAGATCCGAAATTATAATAGATTGAAAGGGAAATGACTTCTGAAGAAACGATGCGAAGAGCAGTTCTAGAAGTAAAAGAGAAGTAAAGATCTGTGGGGACTGTTAGCGAATACTTTGGGCTTTCAAGAGAATCGTACTGGAGGTACTGTGCTAAGTACAGAGAGACCTCATGTCAGTTTTCACAGGTAATTGAAACTCAAATTTCAACCCTTCCCATGGGACCAAAGCATTGGAAAGAAATACTGAAGAAAAATTAGATCGCAGACCAAAAAAGACCTTTTTCAAAAAGGAAAGATGCTGATAATGATGATTCAAAGTGCCTTTTTGAAACAGTCAACTGGAGAACAAGGAAATCAGTTTACGAACTGTAAGCGTTTGGCTCATCAGAGATGCTTGAAAAATGAAATCTGTGAGTGTTTAAACTGTGCTGATCCTTTGGAGCTGGACATTGATTTACTGGTTCGTATTAAGACACTATAAATAGTAATAAATTTAACCTGTCCTGTTGTCGTAGTACTCAATGTTAAGCATTTAACTCAATATTCAACTTGATATTATGTACATTAAAGTATATTTCTTGATAAATGTTAGTTTTATTTTCATTTTCTACTTATACTTACCAAAAGTCCATGTGGGTCAACGTGCTCCAGCCTCTGGGCCAACTTACCCCGAGGTAGGGGCAGATTGGCCCACTTGACATAAGTCCAGTAATTACTTTTTTTCTAATACTTTACCAGATATTTTGAAGCTTAATAACTGCATCCAGATTCAGTAAAGATCTATCTAATATATAACAATAATTTCAGAAATTTAAATACATCAAATAAATTAATATTAACAAAAATAAATTAAAAATGTGGCCAACATGCTCCGGTCTCCCCTGTATGCAACAGATCGTGAACGATATTAGATGTAGTATACACGTGGAAATGAACAGGGAGGCAAACAGAAGAGAGAAATGGCGTTCTGCTGCAAACGTACCTCAGGGTTGAACACTAAAGAAAAAGTACATTTATTAGATAAGTAGCGTTACCCCGCGATATACAACGTCTCACAATGAAATTTCGTGAATACTCCTGCAAAATTAATGTAGTTAAACTATGAAGTTTAGTTACCTTACCTATCTTCAGAGTAGTCACCTCCCAAAGGACCGCTGAGCTCTGTGATACATGTCCTGGAAACTTTGCACGAAGTCTTCCTCTGGGATGGTGTTCAAAAAGTCTCGTCACATTTCGTTGCATGACAGAACTATCGTCAAGTCTCTTTCCTTACGAAGCGAGTCTGAGTCGAGGGAATAGGAAGAAGTCTGGAGGACTGAGATCAGGCGAGTATGCCTCAATTAGCTGTGTATGACAAAGCTTGCCTACACACAGCCAATACCGTCAAACATTTCCTGGCAAGAAAATGGGTTGGTGCAACTTAAACACCCACCATACTCGATGGATCACAGTCCTGAAGACTTCTTTCTGTTACGTCGACTCAAACTCGCTTTGAAAGGATAGAGATTTTACGATAGTCCTGACACACAACGAAAAGTGTCGAGGCTTTTGAACGCCATCCAAAAGGTAGACTTTGTGCAAAGTTTCCTGAACATAATCAGAGAGCTAAGCGGTGCGTAATTGTCGAAAGTGTCTAAGGGCAGTAAGGTAACTGCAGATCATAGTTCATCTACGTTAACGTTACAGGACTATTCACCGAAATTTATTGTCAGAAGTTGTTGATGTTGACCTTGAACCCGCGGACTAACATGTTTGAAACGTTAATCATATTTGCCGAACATACTAATGTACAGTCTTAGACAAAAAAAATTGATCGCCGGCCGGCCGACGCAGAATGCTAAGTCCGACGATGTGCACGATCTGGCAACACTGTAGAATGCGGTACTGTCAGGAGGAAGTGTTAGGTCCTTCTCGAGACGGTTTTGTGATATGTGACCGCGTGGTCTCGCGGTAAGAGTCGCGTTTATAAGCGTATAAATAAGCAGTCGCGAGATCGAATCCAACCACCTTCAATTTCTTTTTTTAAACTACAAATCGGCTGTCTTCGTTATCAGTGTGGAAGAACCTCAAATATAACAGCGAAAAGCCCCAGAAATATTACACAAAAGAACTCGCTGCTGCATCAAAACTGAACTGTTTACTCTCGGGAGTAGTGGGCACCGGCTACGGCGACGCGCCAGCGGCCGCATCGCGGCTGCCACCTGCGGACTCAGTGACAGCGGCGCGCCGCTATGAGTTTTCTTACCGGCTGTTATATCCTTACCTCAAGTTCTGGTACTTATATTACACTCACATATTGAATTTTTCTGACATATATCAACATGATCTAAACGTCGTAAAGTAGAATCGGTATGAAGGGTCATAGGGGTGACTATTACCACATTTTTCTTGAACGTCATCAGGCCGCTCAATCCGGATTCCTACTCACGATTGTTACTAGTAACGAGTTATGATGCTCCCATGCTGATATCTTAAAAAGAAATTAATGACTGAGTACTAAAAGATTGTTATACTCAGCAAAATGCAACCACAACGCCAGGGTGCGCCCATTTTTCGCAAACAACTGAGACACCACTTTGTCCCACTGTAAGGACAAACGACCAAAAAAATTACATCATGTGTTAGTACTACACTATAATAATTCCCGTTCATTTCACAAAGAATACATCGGATAGTGTGCTTTGGAAGTCACCCATTCTGCACCTACTCTTTCGATCATATGTCCTCAAATGTTTATCTTTCCTGCCCCTATTCGAATAACCTTCGACAAAAATTATTTCCAGACGAAAATACACGTCGAACATCTATTGGCGTCATAATTAGCTTGGAATCAGTTCGATTCTAAAGGTAGAGATATGGTAAACTACCAGAAAGTTGTCAGACTTTAGCTTAATCTGATAGAATATAGCAAGTAACCACAAGAGGTTTCTTGTTGTTTTCGATGTGGATTCGTGCAACTCCTGTCACGAAAACAGCTAAAAAATTTTACTCGAATGAGACCCGAACGAGTGCCCAAAGCCACCTCTCCATGGCAGACGACAACTTTACCCCAGAGCTAGCGAGGAGCTGTGCACGCCAGTTCTTTCCTACTGTCACATACATCAGTAGAACATATAACTCGCAACGTAAGAGACTAGTTGGAATTTCGCCATGTAAACAATTTTCTGGACCCAAAAGCATGAACAAATAGCCTTCTGTCGCCTCTCAACTGACAAACCAGTCAGATTATTCAATGGGAATTACAGGAAACATCAAGTGAATTTATGAGCATAGTTCTGTGCCAACCAGGAAGTAAGACCTCGGTACCAGCGTTGACAGACTTACACTGCGATGTTGCCAAGTTTTAGTCATACTATCAACAGGAAGAATAAGAGCCGAGGTGATAGCCAAGCGAGCTCGACAGAGACTTAGCTCGCGCCTCGCGCGCCAGCTGGGGATCCGAACACCTACAGTATATGTCAATGATCCCTGCTCGCAATTCCGTAATTAGCTTTAATGAGTCGATAGTTGTCACTAATAAAAATATACAGATGCACCGACCTCTAACATAGTAATAAGTGCCTCAATTATTTGCGTATTCTGTCTTAAGCGCAATGACAACAAAAGTCATTCACCAGTGCTGTTTTACATTTCTTCGAGCTTTTCCATTGATTATACTGAAAACATTAGATGTAAGCGTCAGTTTCCTTTACGATTATAGACTCAGAAAGTGTCTTTCTTGATATCTCTGTCAGAGGCACAAACGAACCAAGAGAGGCATACTAACGAAGAGAAATCAAAGCAGCATTGTTTTCAAGATGTGAACATTTCTGGGAAGGCTTCGTAACATGATGTGCAAAATAAGAAGAGCTTCTGTTATCCAAACATAGAAGTAGTGACAGTAATGATAGATTAATTTATCCGTCATAATCTTCCATGTTGTATTTTACTTCTTTTTTTCAGGTTGTTTCCAATTTCTTATTTCATCCTCTTTCGATAGCTTCTAGCTTTATTACGTTCTTAATTGTGGTTAGTTCAGTTTATTTGATGATGTTCCTTTCTAAATATTTATTTTCTTCTTTGTTCATGCTATTGTTCATTTATTCTTCCAGAAGTATACGAATAATTGTTTCTTTAGCTTTTTATCATTCATTTAATACATATGTCCAACAAATGGTAACCCTCACTTAACCACTCCGACTGACATTGTTTTCCATATTTTTGTAGGTTACATTACTATGGATTTTCAAAACGTCTGTACCTTCTCTTGGACCCATTTTTTTTTTTCTTATAATCCGTCTATTATTCTTTTTGTGTCGTCTGCACATTTGATAAGGTATATATTTGCAACACTTTAACTAATATTTAATATTCATTCTAGTATTAGCATCACATAATCATAATGTATAAGAATTTAGCGGTCGTTACATGTAAGGACATCGATCGGAGTTATGTGCTCAGTATTGTTCCAAACACAGAATATCAAACTGTCCAGTGTTTTTTATACCTCCTAAGTAGACTGTTAGACCCGTAAATCAGTATGTGGGGTTTCCGACGAAATAGATATTGTTTTTGCGCATCTCCTATAGCATTAATGTGAGCGTTGTTCTGAGATAGAGGGAGTGGTGCTGTGGCTATGGTTTGCGGTTATCATGCGGACGTGTACAGAATATCGTTATAATGTGCAATGGAAAATTATTCAGACATGTGCTTTTGTCGTAGCAGTGGCATTAATAAACCAACTTTCTTCAAACATGAATTATATTTCTGGTAGGTAGTTACAGTCTCACGTATGTGGATAACATTTGCTTGAGTGTACACTGATCAGGCACTTTACCATCAAAACTTTGTAGAGAGAAGAAACGCAGGCTTTTGCTGTGTAAAATTATACCACGAACAGGTACTCCACTTTACTGTGATGTTTCTTTTTGCAGGCAGGTTGAAGGTTTCACTAAAAATGTATAAAGCAGACAGCTTACGTAAACCTAATGGAGAAAATATTTCGAGGGAAGTTTCTATAGAAATACAACATTCTGTTCTGCACCTGTTTAACGTGCCTGCTTTCGCACTAATGATCAGATCTGCGTGGTTAACGTCAAAATTGATCGCAGCAATAATAATTTTTAAATTATTTTTCAAAGCGATAGATTGGCTGGCCAGTGCTTACCTTTTTGCTGTACCACCAATAGTGACACAAGTGAAGAAAAAAAGAAAACATACGAAACGGACAAGCTTTCGGAACACAGTTCCTTCTTCAGGTGGGAGAGAAGGGAAGAAAAAATGATGGGAACGGAAAGGGAAGGTTAATCACGACCTAGGTCATGAGGATGGTTTTAAGGAGTGTGGAAGTCAGAGATACTGTATTTTAGTACTGAGTCAAGTCCGAGAGAATATATAAGCAAAGAGGAAAGAGCAAGCAGTACACACACACACACACATATATTATATATATATATATATATATATATATATATATATATATATATATATATATATATATATATCTAATAAGATATGTGCATGTTTTCATATACCAAGTTTTTCAATATGTGTCATATATGAATTTATATAAACTTTATAATTGGAAAAAGGCTTATGGTAAAAATAGCAAAATTAACGCATTTATAGTTTGTATATAATATATTCAAGAAATGTGTACCTAAAAATCTTCCTGGGCTAGAATGCAACGTTGAGTCAGAATTTCAAAGCAATGGGTCAAGAACTTTCGAAGATTAACAGCTATACGCCTAACATTTTTATATATAGACGTGGGGACATAAGACGGGAAGTACACCCGCCTCCTCCTTTCATCGGTGAATACCGCTGCGCATGTATTCATTCATCACTGACTCACAGTTGCCAAAACGGTTTACAGAATTAACACAATTGTCAAATCATTCAGAGACAGGAGATGAACTGTAATAAAATTGACGTTGCTTTCCGAGCCATATTCACCCAAAAATTGAATATTACTTAAATCAGATCCAGCAGTTACACTTGGATAATTCCTATACGTTTAATTTGATAGCTGAAAATGTTCGTTAGTGTGGAGCTGCCTGGAATTTATTTAGAACAAACTCAAGAATCGAGGCATGCTGAAACAAAAATTCTAATCTGTAAAGCGCTTCTCACGTTCCGCGGCAAAGCATCAGCAGCAGTTATATTGTAACCATCGCTAATGTTGGACAGTAGAATTTCTATATCAGAAAAGTAGGGATGCTTAGAGAGCGACACGGCGTCACGCTGTCTACCGGCTTTACAACATGGTAGTCCTGATGGGCTTAATTTAGCGCTGACATCGTACGTGTCGGTAGTGTCTTCTCTTCTTATGACCATCAGATCATCAAGAACACATGCAGAGAATGGAACCAAGAACCCTTAACATTTGAAAGAAAACACTCGTTTGTCTGCTCCAGTCCAATATACGATACACCTGTCTTAATAGGAATAAGAAGAGACAAAGTTAAGTCGTATGGTAAATAATGAATTCTGCAAATAATTGCTTAAGCAAATTACCGTCTGCTACACAGTTGAAATGTTAGCCATTACACAAGTTTGTATGTTACAATTAAGTAATCAGTTTGCTGCATTATTTCCACTGTTAGGAAATGTATGACCCATTAGTTATTTGAATAAATACACTTCCCACTCCGAGACACAAGTATTTGACATGTTTTGGCCTCTTCACAATCAATGCCTGACGAATGAACACCGCTGAAGTGCCATTACGTTTATTGTCTGAGAAACAGTTAAATATAATTCGTGTGTAATAATCAATAATCCTAGGAAATTTACCTCTTCGTCTACAACGAGCTCATCTGAAGAGTGAATTACAATGTCTCTCGTAATTTACAGCATGGAAAACCTATTTTCGTAATTCGTTGTTGTGCCATGGATGAAGATGAAGTGTAAGATGTAGTTATCATGATTGATCAAGTGGCTTATAAAATGTGTATTACACGATGTCACGCAAAAACGAAGAAATTAACACTATCCGCTACCCATATAGGCCATGATTTCAGTCAGGACACATGACGAGACATTTCTTTACGCTAGTGGAAGGCACCACTGGGCATCGATTTCTGTTCTCTCACTTTTTTCTTTTTCTAAGGCCTGTGAGAGTTAACTGCGGGTCATCAGTCCCTAAAATTACAAACTACTTATGAACTAGCTTATACTAAAGACGGCACACACATACATGCCCGAGGGAGGATTCGAGCCCCCGACGGGGAACGGCCTCGGCTTTGTAGCATAGCGCCTCAATGTTCACTCACTAGCACCGCTTTCCGTCTGAGACTAAAATAGCCTCACTAGAGGGGAGACTGAACGAAACTGATGCTAAGACAATTTCTTTAACTAACGGATCAGAACGCACAAACGCCTAATGATGAGCAAAACGAGCTTGAAATGTGTTGTCGTATGTCAGGGTGTGCTGAGCTGCCAACGATGGGTGACGTGCGTGGATGAGTTATGCCTGAGTGATTGTGTGTTTGAATGTTTCTCTTTCTGAAGAAGGCTGCGGCATAAAATTTAAATTGTCTGAATGTGAATGTCTTATTTGTGTCTGCCTGTGACTCAGCGTTCATCTTTACGACGAGTTGTTTCCTATCTTTTGTTATTTTGTTATTATTATTGCAGAATGTTAAATTTGAGATTAAATAGTAATGCGGCCGAACAATCCCGCCTGGGATGTCCCGGACAATAATGCCATATGATCACTTCATTTCAATAATTCTAACAGCAGCTTTCTAACTTAGCCTGCACTAAAGAAATGAGAGAATCTTCACAGACTCGACAATATATCATCACCTGCGTACTGCTGCAACTGAAACCATACAGTTAAATCCCACCACAAAGTATGTTTAAAGCCGAAAGCTTTTAATATTCTTGTATTTTAAATGGGTACGACTGCAACATCAACTACAAGAATCCTACGAAACACCTGAGTTCGTAATCGTCAGATGACATAGAATTCGCCACACTTGCCAGTCACAGCTATAATATTGTTCATCTGTTAGAAACGAATTTATGTCAGTCATTGAACTGCATTTTGATTGGTGGAGCTGTAAGAATGGAGGCGTTTGTGTCTTCAGAATAAAAGTACAATAAAAAAAAAGCTGACAACGAGAAGCAGATTGGGTAGGTATGGAATTGCATCCAGTGTCATATTTTATTTAACATTTCCGGTTGCAATTGTCATTGTCTGGAAAGGGAGTGTGTGTGAATTAAGGTGTGGTGGACCGCAAAAATCCTTTTTCACTTCCAAAACGAGCTGGCAGACTGCTGCAAAACAGAAAATAGAAAAACCGAAAAGATAGTCGCTGTCAGAAAGACACGGTCATATTGCATTTCACTGCGATTAACTGGCCGAAAATAAGTCCTACAAACCGACGTAGTTAAGTGTCAAGAACTAGTAGCGCATGAATAGTCTCTACAAGATCTGTCTGCCTGTCTGTGCCGTCGTACTAAACACCTACAATTCTCATTTGAATATTGTGACAGTGTGGAGACATCGTTCGTAACTATACCGTGCACCGACTCAGAAGCACTCTATGGAAAATGAGCTCAACGCTAAGCTAGTTGAACGTATTGAAATCTCGGTAAGTCTCTTTTTTGAGCGCAGTGCAAGTTTGAGAGCTCTTTGGCACCGGCGTGACCGCCGTTACTTCCGGTATGACACAGAAACATGATAAAGTCACTTAATATTTACCTGTCTGTTTGGTGAATCATCTCAGTTACTTACTTGAACGGTGCGACATCGGTGCATTACTTTCTACTTCAAGTGCAATGAGGTCATACCATGCGTAAATTGGCGATTAGTTGTAACCACCAATAGAACAAGCAGGAAGTGAAACGTAGCAGCGCGTCAGTAGCCCTGAGATGACTGTCTACTTCTTAAGCGAGGGCTGCTTTAGGTCATGGTACCAGTCCCTCTGTAGATCAGAATTTTAACCCTATTTTGATAGAGCTACCAGCCATTTAAGAAGATAACATAAAGGCTACAGAATTAGTCACTAATAACAGGATTACACTTAATGGGTGCACTAATGACGTTTATGTGCAAAAGCAATAATTTGGATTTTGTCGCTTTGAAAGTGTGTGTGCAATACTCCTGCTCCCATCTTTTGAATCCCGTCTGACCAGTAACAACGTCGCACGATGGTCAACTCATCATAGTTCATGACTTATCTGAGTTATCGAGTCTTCCTTCATGTGTAAAATCATGAATACCGGAAAGATCTTTCTTGAAACGGGAAATCTCTTTTGTGAGGTGATTAGCACAAAAGTAATCAATCGCACCATACATACGTTTCGAACTATCTCCACTACTGTCATACCTATATGAGACTCAGTGACAACATGTTTTGAAAGTCTTGAAGCATACTGAATATTATTTGCATAAATAGCAGAGGCGATTCTTCCAGCTCGCTCGGCTCAGAGGAGTGACCGCATCTGTAATTTTTTGTTGTTGTCTTTTTTTAAGGGACGGAAACTGAGATCAATCTTAGCAATCAACATAGAATAAAAACTATCCAACGACCGCAAAGAATAGCTCTATTAGGAAAAAGAAAGCAGGGTTCCACTACCACTGCGGTACAAATTTTCAATATTACCGCTGTCTACCTGAATTCACTTTCCTGCAACTATCGATAAGTTTAAAGAATTCGATTAATAAAATGACGTCGTAAAGCCCCTTTAATCAGACTCAAACAACGAATATCATACTGAAAGTGATTGTCAACTCGGTAATAATCGACGGAGTTCCAGGACATGTAATAGTAATGTAATATTCACATGTATTATCCCTTCTCTAGTGCAAGTGAAATGCACCAAATCAAAAGTAGGGCTTAAGTAATTCATTTCTGTGAAATCCAAGAATTTGTATTGCAGTGGTCTGTAGGTCAAGAAAGTATTTCCATTAACTGTTATTTCATTTTTATTTATTTGCGTATAGACGCTTTTTATTCGCTTAATTTCACCATTTTTTGGTTTGTGGAACTGAAATAGACACCTCAGCTATTCATCCAACTGAATATTACTAGTTACGTTGAGTATTCATCTTCAGAACAATAGCAGAATACTTTCGGGAAAACTGACATCAATAGCCCCATTAATGTAGATATAAACCTGTACTTTGTGTCATTTATTAGACCTCTACAGTGGGTGTAGGGGTGAGAGCAGGAATTGGACGTGAACGAGAAGTGATATACTCATGCTTTTTGAACACTTTCAGTAAGTAATAACACTGTCGGGACAGAATTTAAATCGTTCGTAGGAAGACCAAATTATAAAATTTAGCTGCATATAATTGGCATCTGATGGTTTCGTGTTACGTGAAGAGGTGTCGAAACTGTTCACTAACTGTTGAGCGTCAGAACTTAACAGAACTGTGATATATTCCGAAATAGTGACAATTTGTCTATGCTGCCAATGGATAACGCCAAAGTCACTGAAATTTCTATAACAATCTGATCAACTGTGTCATCATATTACGGCCCAATGGTTCTCATATGAATATTGTGGGAGCTTGGAGCTTGTATTTATATGAAAACGGCTGGGGTAAAAACATAATTATAAATAAAACACTTTGCGACTGCTGCATATAATATCAGCACTATGCTCTGCTTCTTAACCCATAGTTATTTTGGATTTAGGGTTCTTTCTGCCTGAATGTTCTGCACAGTCATCAAAAGGTTTTCAGTATATCTGCTGCTCGTTTTTGTTGGGGGATTTGACGGGACTCTATACAACAGGTGATAGTATCATTTTTGCAATATTTGTAGACTGGATGTCAGTTTGGCTTAAAGATAATTTAATCTATACATTACTATCCCTAATTCTATGTTTGGATAACAGAAACTCTTCTTATTTTGCACACCATGTTACGAAGCCTTCCCAGAAATGTTCACATCTTGAAAACAATGCTGCTTTGATTTCTCTTCGTTAGTATGCCTCTCTTCGTTCGTTTGTGCCTCTGACAGCGATATCAAGAAAGACACTTTCTGAGTCTATAATCGTAAAGGAAACTGACGCTTACATCTAATGTTTTCAGTATAATCAATGGAAAAGCTCGAAGAAATGTAAAACAGCACTGGTGAATGACTTTTGTTGTCATTGCGCTTAAGACAGAATACGCAAATAATTGAGGCACTTATTACTATGTTAGAGGTCGGTGCATCTGTATATTTTTATTAGTGACAACTATCGACTCATTAAAGCTAATTACGGAATTGCGAGCAGGGATCATTGACATATACTGTAGGTGTTCGGATCCCCAGCTGGCGCGCGAGGCGCGAGCTAAGTCTCTGTCGAGCTCGCTTGGCTATCACCTCGGCTCTTATTCTTCCTGTTGATAGTATGACTAAAACTTGGCAACATCGCAGTGTAAGTCTGTCAACGCTGGTACCGAGGTCTTACTTCCTGGTTGGCACAGAACTATGCTCATAAATTCACTTGATGTTTCCTGTAATTCCCATTGAATAATCTGACTGGTTTGTCAGTTGAGAGGCGACAGAAGGCTATTTGTTCATGCTTTTGGGTCCAGAAAATTGTTTACATGGCGAAATTCCAACTAGTCTCTTACGTTGCGAGTTATATGTTCTACTGATGTATGTGACAGTAGGAAAGAACTGGCGTGCACAGCTCCTCGCTAGCTCTGGGGTAAAGTTGTCGTCTGCCATGGAGAGGTGGCTTTGGGCACTCGTTCGGGTCTCATTCGAGTAAAATTTTTTAGCTGTTTTCGTGACAGGAGTTGCACGAATCCACATCGAAAACAACAAGAAACCTCTTGTGGTTACTTGCTATATTCTATCAGATTAAGCTAAAGTCTGACAACTTTCTGGTAGTTTACCATATCTCTACCTTTAGAATCGAACTGATTCCAAGCTAATTATGACGCCAATAGATGTTCGACGTGTATTTTCGTCTGGAAATAATTTTTGTCGAAGGTTATTCGAGTAGGGGCAGGAAAGATAAACATTTGAGGACATATGATCGAAAGAGTAGGTGCAAAATGGGTGACTTCCAAAGCATACTATCCGATGTATTCTTTGTGAAATGAACGGGAATTATTATAGTGTAATACTAACACATGATGTAATTTTTTTGGTCGTTTGTCCTTACAGTGGGACTAAGTGGTGTCTCAGTTATTTGCGAAAAATGGGCGCACCCTGGCGTTGTGGTTGCATTTTGCTGAGTATAACAATCTTTTAGTACTCAGTCATTAATTTCTTTTTAAGATATCAGCATGGGAGCATCATAACTCGTTACTAGTAACAATCGTGAGTAGGAATCCGGATTGAGCGGCCTGATGACGTTCAAGAAAAATGTGGTAATAGTCACCCCTATGACCCTTCATACCGATTCTACTTTACGACGTTTAGATCATGTTGATATATGTCAGAAAAATTCAATATGTGAGTGTAATATAAGTACCAGAACTTGAGGTAAGGATATAACAGCCGGTAAGAAAACTCATAGCGGCGCGCCGCTGTCACTGAGTCCGCAGGTGGCAGCCGCGATGCGGCCGCTGGCGCGTCGCCGTAGCCGGTGCCCACTACTCCCGAGAGTAAACAGTTCAGTTTTGATGCAGCAGCGAGTTCTTTTGTGTAATATTTCTGGGGCTTTTCGCTGTTATATTTGAGGTTCTTCCACACTGATAACGAAGACAGCCGATTTGTAGTTTAAAAAAAGAAATTGAAGGTGGTTGGATTCGATCTCGCGACTGCTTATTTATACGCTTATAAACGCGACTCTTACCGCGAGACCACGCGGTCACATATCACAGAACCGTCTCGAGAAGGACCTAACACTTCCTCCTGACAGTACCGCATTCTACAGTGTTGCCAGATCGTGCACATCGTCGGACTTAGCATTCTGCGTCGGCCGGCCGGCTATCAATTTTTTTGTCTAAGACTGTACATGTGCTGTGAACGTGATGTTCCTATCTCTAGCCTTTCGGGATGTTCTCCTTTTCCCCTCTTTATCCTATACATGCAATTAATTATTCGCTTCGCTAGTTCGGATTCAGATTCGAGATTCCTAAACTGAACTAGATCTCAAAAGCAGTCCGAGCAGTATTTCCTCTACTCGACAAACGGAAGGATACGAAGATGAAGACGTGGAAAGCCATTATCGAAAAGCAGTTAAGATTGTCTGATAACGGAAAGGCCAAAGACATTTAGCATTTCCTACCGGGTGTTCTGGTTTGGAGCCAGTAGCTTCCGCCTAATTTGTAGCTGTTGTAGCGCCCAGGCTGCCTGTAAGATAGTCTTTTGGTGCTTTGCCGTGGGACATCAAGACATTATTATATGACAATAGAAGGGAATGAAGTTGATAGATCATAGACAAATAATGACCCAGGCTAGCATAAGCGTAACCAGGACATGATTTCGGGAGGAGTTTTTAATTAATGGGCATTCTAATAAACGTGTACTCTTCATAGAAACGCAAAAAGACTGTATACTAAAGAGTCACCATGGTATAGAAACAAGAATAGTAAACCTCTTAAGAATATATGTATTCTCCAAAATAGGAACAAAGCAAATCACATTATAGAGGTAGGCAAACACGTATAGAATCACGGATGGCAATCTGAAAGGCAGTGCACAAAGATTTTCATTGATTTGTGTAGGATTAACAGAGAAGCATTGCCTAATACAAATTTCTGCGTTATGTTAAAGGTATCAATGACAAAAAGTAAGTACAATGATACTCTTTGCTGGCCGTGGTGGCCGAGGGGACTGCGGCGCGCCAGTCACAGACTTCACGGCCGCTACGGTCGGGGGTTCGAATCCCCTCAGGCATGGATGTTTGTGTCGTCTTTAGTATAAGGTAGTTCATAAGCAGTTTGTAAGTTTAGGGACTGATGAACCCGCAGTTAAGTCCCTTAAGCTTAACAAACATTTGAACAGAATGAATACAAAATGTTTGTATAGTCTATGGGACTTAACTACGGGGTTATCAGTCCCTAAACTTACAAACTACTTATGAACTACTTACGAACTAGGACGGCACAAATATCCATGCACGAGGGGGGATTCGAACCCCCGACCGTAGTGGCCGTGCAGACCGTGACTGGAGCGCCTTAGGCCCCTCGGCCACCGCGGCCGGCACAGAATGAATCTTTCACTCTGCAGCGGAGTGTGCGCTGATATGTAAATTCCTGGCAGATTAAAATTGTGTGCCGAAACCGGAACTCGAACCTGGGACCTTTGCCTTTCACGGGCAAGCGCCCTACCGACTGTGGTATCCCGACACGACTCACGATGTCGCCTCACAACTTTACTTCCGCCAGTACCTCGCCTCCTACTTTCCAAACTTCATAGAAGCTCTCCTGCAAACATGCAAGACTAGCACTCCTGGAAGAAAGGATATAGTGGAGACATTTGAACAGTTTTGATACTCTTTGATTTGACTGGAACCTTGATTTATTAACATAAGAACACCAAGAAATATTCATGAATGACATTGTGATATACGACTGAGACACTAATTACTAATAACGCCGGCCGCAGTGGCCGAGGGGACTGAGGCGCTTCAGTCACGGTCTGCACGGCCACTACGGTCGGGGGTTCGAATCCCCCCTCGGGCATGGATATTTGTGCCGTCCTTAGTTGTAGGTATTTCATAAGTAGTTTGTAAGTTTAGGGACTGATGACCCCGTAGTTAAGTCCCATAAGCTTTACAAACATTTGAACATTTGAATTAATTACTAATAACGATGTTAAGTAGCAAGGAAAACGGAAGGAAGATTAGTGTTTAACGCCCCGTCGACAGCGTGGTCATTAGAAGAGGAGCTTACGCTAGGGTTATTTAGAATAGGATGGGGAAGTAAATCGGCCGTGGATTTGAACCACCATATTCCCGAATGCGAGACCAGTGTGTTACCACTGTGCCACCTCGCTCGGTTGTTGAGAAACAGCTCAAATTTCTAAATCCAGTGAAGCTCTAGGTCCCGACATTCTCATTGACAGTTTCTACACAGATCCTCTGCCGTATTTAGCATAGTTTACCGTGGATACCTTGAGCAAGGAATTATTCCCAGTGAATGTAAAAACGGCTCATCCGAAACCTAGCGATGGTCATGAATGTCTTTCTTCAGGGCACCAAAAAATATGGAAATCGCAAAGGGAGAAATCGAAACTTTGTGGGGCATGTGTTACGGCTTCCCAGCGTTAACAAAACGTCGGCGGGCTTTATCCTGATACAGAATGGAGTCATTTTTTGTTAGCTTTGTTCACATTTCGGGACGGGTTTGAACCCGAGAAATACGCCCTCTGGCTACTCCCAAGCAGGTCAGTATAAAAGGATAGAGCTCCAAATATACATAATGAAAATTTAGAGCGGCTTCTATTTGGCACTTTTTAAAGACTAAAAATTTTTGGATACAGCCCCCCTCCACCGTCTCTCCGACACAACAGCTAGTCTGCATTGTCTGTGAGACGTGCTGTGCGATATTGTGACTGTGGAAGGGTAAGTTGGAAAGTTGCGCGTGGAGTTTTTGAACTAGCTCAGGTCCAGTAACAAAATGTTCAAATGTTTGTAAAGTCTATGGGACTTAACTACGGGGTCATCAGTCCCTAAACTTACAAACTACTTATCAACTACTTACGAACTAGGACGGCACAAATATCCATGCCCGAGGGTGGATTGGAACCCCCAACCGTAGTAGCCGTGCAGACCGTGACTGCAGCGCCTTAGTCCCCTCGGCCACCGCGGCCGGCGTCCACTAACAAAGTCAGAAAAATATTACTTCTCAGTGAAAAAAAAAATCTCTTTTCTTACTATAAACTGCGTTCAAAAAAGGGATTGTATACTCTGAGAGGTGGTAGTACTTATCGAAACAAGAAACATAAAGGTCATAATAATATGTCGATAGGGATCAACTCACTGTAAAGACGAACGTTGAGCCGCCGACAGACAGAAATTTTGATATATGGGTAGATGTAAATTTCCAGACATCGACAACGTTTGTTAATCAACGTAAGGGCACGTGTAGTTGGCAATAGTTTAAGAGGGACTTACGTCCTACCATAATGGTTAAATGGAGCGCATTATCTAGACTTTCTCTTAGTCTATTGCCCACTTTCTTGGAAGATGTCTCTCTTCAGCAACGATTACAGATGTGGTTCATGCTTGATGACGCACCAGAACTCTTTCGTCACAATGTGCACAGACCTCAATCCCTAACACCAGTGATGGCGAACCTTTCTAGATATATGTGCCATTTTTACAGTATTCCTTATTGATAAAAATAATATTTATTATAATTTCAATTTGAAAGCATTACATATAGTGCAATATATTGCAGATCTATATTTGAAAAATAGACAGCAAAGACAGTACCAACTTGTTTAGCCGTGAGGTCTTACACACCGCTTTCCGAGACGGGGAGGCGTGCTGGCATCCGGTTCGAAACCGCCCGGCGGATTTACGAAAACGGTCGGAGTGCCGGCCAGCCTGCATGTGGTTTTCAGGCGGTTTTCCACATCCCCCTAGGTGAATACCGGTCTGGTCTGCAAGTCGCGCCATAAGTACACGATTCGCAAACATTTCGTAACACTTTACACTTTCACACATACAACAGTATACACTGACATTTGGGGTACACTTTTTGTACCAGTCTCCATGAACATGGCCCCTCATGTTACAGACGTCAATAGAAACGTTTATCAGGCGAAAGTCCATTGTGGAGATTAATTTAAACAGACTTAATACAGGTTATTTAAGAAAAAAAGAGTAGAATAATTTGAGAAGTGGTAATACTCATAAAAATAAGAAAAATGTTTCCAAAAAAAACATGCGACCAGAAACGCAATGTTTCTAAGTTGAATGGGTGTTTATAGCAGGAGTTCCATGTAGCGTCCATTCTGGAAACGCATCCCTCTGCCCCTTCTGCGTAATGAGCATCCTTTGAAGTATACGCAGTTGATGTTCTAGTACTTTATACCACGCTTTGTAGACGCGACCCTGACGTATTGTCCCCGCATCGTTGATTGGAGATGCGTGGACCACTTCCTTCAAGTTTACCCTTAGCCAAAAGTGTATGATAGTGGTGGTGAACCAGTGGCAGGAGTGCCATTACTGGCACGATCAAATAATTTGCGCACGGCATCAATTTCAAGAATGTACCTGTCTATTTGAAATGTTGATTTGGTCGTCAACATTTGAAGACATTGTACAAACGTTCATCGTCATGGTAATATCAAAGCCGCTTTAATGCCGCACGCTCCGCGTGATACACATATTTCGTTGGATTGTTGTACCAAAACTTTGTGGGCCGGTGCGAGCTGTCGAGCTGAGGGGTCGCGAAACAAGCTGCAGTTCAGGCGCGAGGACTTCGGCCTTTGTTATGAAGAACTAGTCGACCCGGCAATGCTTCGCAATTGCTAATATGTATGTTCTCTTATCTTGAACGTCAAATTTGCAAAATTTTATCGCAATCGTGCGAAAGATAGTGATACCCCAAAGAAAAGAGCTATTTCAGTGTCCCAGAAATTTTTGTATTTTATGGCCTACTAATACAGAATTTTACTTCACTCAAGTCTTCCTCTCGCTTTGAACATCGAATGTGCAAAATGTTATCACAATCAGATGAATGGTATTGATATTTCATTAAAAAACCTCTTTCTATTTTTTCTGAATTTTCCAATTTTCCGGGAAACTTTTCCAAATTTTTATTTCATAAGAACGTTACTCTTGCTTTGAACGTCAAATATGAAAAATTGTATCACAATCAGACGAATGATACTGATAGCCCATTGAAAAAAGCTCATTCAGTTTCTCGTGAATTTACAAAATTTTCGGGTAACTTTACCTAGCCGGCCGCGGTGGCCGAGGGGACTGAGGCACTTCAGTCACGGTCTGCACGGCCACTACGGTCGGGGATTCAAATCCCCCCTTGGACATGGATATTTGTGCCGTCCTTAGTTGTAGCTAGTTCATAAGTAGTTTGTAAGTCCCATAGGGCTCTACAAACATTTGACCAATTTGAACTTTCCCAACTGTTTATTTCATAAGAAGTTGTTACGTTGAACGTCAAATGATCAAAATTTTTTCGCTATCGGACGAACGGTTCTCAACTTATAGTGTTGAGTACATTTAAAAACGCATTGAAAAGGGAACTTTCCTTTTTAACTGTCCCTATTTTTTTTTTTTTTTTTTTTTTTTTTTTTTTTTTTTTTTTTTTTTTTTACTGAAATCTTTTGCAAGACCATAATGAACAAAAAATAAAAAAAAGTAAATAGAAATGAATTACCCACTCCGTCGTGTGAATAGTCAATACAGTGATGAATTCTATCAAAACCAAAATGAAAAACGCATTTTCAGTTTTTCTCAGATTTTCACATTTTTCCGGTAAATTTTACAAAAAAATTATTTCATACAAATCTTGTCCTGTCAAGCCGTACTCAAGTGATGCTCTTAAAACCATGTGGCATTTGATTTATATTCATAAAAAATCACTTTCGGTTTTTCGTAAATTTTCCTACTTTCCGGACGACTTTTCCAAATTTTTGTTTGATGCGAACCTTCCTCTTGCTTTTAACATGAAATGTACAAAATTGTGTCGCACTTGGAAGGACGGTATGGATAGCTCACTGAAAAAAGCTGTTTCTGTTTTTCCTTATTTTCCTCTTTTCCGGAAAACTTTTCCATATTTTATAACCATAGCCAAATCGGTTCAGTCGTTCTCGAGTTTTAGCAAGACTAAAGAACAGCAATTCATTTTTACTTATACAGAAGATGCTACGAGCAATACTTGTCAGTAGCAGTCGGAAGTTGTCACTATAGTGTAGCGTGTAAGCCTAGGGAATGATGATTAGAGTAGTTATGTCCCGTAGATTTACAAACATTATTTTGAACACGAGATCCGTAACGTGGCGCTTCACACCACACGGCCATCCTCGCGCGGCGGAGAGATGTTCTGATTTGTTATCGAGCCACCTCTACCTATCTGGTCCTTTAGTTTTAGTGGATGGCAACAGTCATTTCAAGCGAAATATCCTCGCCTTTGTTCATTGAGAAAATTTATCATGTGGTGAAGTAACTGGTGAAAACATTGGCGTCTGTCAGTGATGCTGTTCAGGGAACTACCAGTAGTACAGAAGCGACACGACGCGTTCTTGTTGACGCATTAAGAAAATGCAGTTACTAGCAGGTTTCGTTGCTATTGCATACGAAAAGATACCTACATCAAATCTGTTGTACTTAATACATATGGTAATGTAACAATCGTTGCATCTCCGTTTTGGAAGTACAAAAACGAGCTCAGATCTGTGAGACATGTTGTGTTCTCAGTTTGAATTGGTGTGTACGTACTAGAGACGGGCCGTTCGTGTGAACGAAAAGTTCCAAAGGGGCTATCCACAAAAGTGAACTCAAGGTCCGAGGAACTACATACGAGGGACAGTTCACCCACTGTTCATTGCTCCTAGTAGGTTCCATGTGACGGTCCCGGTCAGGAACACCGGAACGGTTGCTGTGACTCCTAGGTACAGGAATTTCTATAATGTTCTAACTGTTTCTTATGTTCGATGTACTTGTAATTTGAAAACAATTATTTCTATAAATTGAGGAGCGCTTCAGGCAGGAAGCAAGTCTATTCTGACCGAACGCTTATGTTAGCAATAAACGTGTTCTAAGTGTAAAGTGTTGTGCTCTGTTAATGAGCAGCCTTCGAATTCCAAATTACCTGCAGTTTTCAACGTGGCAATATGATATTTACTTTTTATCTCGGAAATTATTGTTAAGGTTATATACATCAACTGCTCAGTTTCTATTTTGATTACATAAGAAGCTAGTTTATCCGACATTCAGTTATCCATATTTCCGGCGTATACATATCTTCTTCCTTTCCCCCCCCCCCCCCCCCCTGCGAAATGTACCAAGGCGTGATTTTTATGATTGTACCTTCTTGAAATCAACTTACCAAACTGTCGGATCTGATGTCATTGAAAAAACTGATATTTGTTCAAATGTTCAAATGTTTGTATAGCTTAAGGGACTTAACTACGGGGTCATCAGTCCCTAAACTTACAAACTACTTATGAACTATCTAATCCTAAGGACGGCACAAATATCCATGCCCGAGGGGGAATTCGAACCCCCGACCGTAGTGGCCGTGCAGACCGTGACTGGAGCGCCTCAGTCCCCTCGGCCACCGTGATATTTGTGATCCTGACGTTGAGTACAGCTCTAAATTCATATGAATATTAACAAACATCGCTGGTTGTTCAGATGCAGATTGTGGTGACGTAGTTGATGGTTGCACAATGAAAGTAATGCTGGTTACGACTTGATGACCTCGAAATTTGTATTGCCACCCGTTTAACAACCAATAAATGCAGTGGTGGTGAAGTAGAAGACGAAAATGTTATTCCAGTGCGAGAAATAATGCCTTATGTGAAGGCAACGACACAGCTGGGAAAACTAATGACTTACCTAGAGCGACGTCAGCCGGAGACAACTCCAAGCTAAATGACGCTGCTGAAACGGCTACGCGATCGTGCTGTAGTAAAACGCCACACGAGTGTTTGAAGCAGAAGAAATCTTCGCACTATTTCAATAGATAAACATGACTACAGTATACATAGAGTTTACGTTGCGAAAATGTCTCTTGTTAGTGTCACAGTACAATATATTCTTTTACGTATGAGCCACTATGCATCAGCAGTGGCAGTTTCTCAAAGCTTGTGCACGGTGGATGCCCCGCCAGTTGACTGAGCAGCACACACTGAACACAGTGGGTACTTGCATTTTTTGGCAACTGATTTTTCCCCGAAAAGTACTTCAATGCAATGCATAGATCATTGGTAATCCAAAGGTGTTTAAATCTTCCCCTATAATATAATCAGAAATCTTTCATGAGAGTTTTCTCTTTTCCTATGGCCCAATCAGGCCAGATATTTTAGGAATTTAAACGGTACATCTAGCCGGTTCTTCTCACACCGTTTGTGCCAAATCTGTGAGAATCATCTTGTGAATTCTCCCGGTAAGACTGAGAAATATATGCCTTTCGAATTACCAGCTTTTTATTACTAAACATAATAACGTAATTTCTTACTCAAACGGTAGGCAAACTGGCACCAGAATAACAATAATTTGCGAAAGTGACTGTTTCCTAGCGATACAGACTACTGTCGTCTGCTCTAGAAGCAAAATAGCGGCGGCTCCGTAAGGGACATTGGTGACCGGACGTGCCTTCTATAGACCTTGGTACGACAAAAATACATATGCTGCAATCTGCTGGCGAAATTTGCTTGCGAAATGTCAAGTGGTACACGTCATACACATTTCTTCAACTTATTTATTAACTTGCCCTCGTATTTAGTGTTTCAGGATTATCCGATTTCTCAATAACTGGATTACATCCGATCGCAATGCCAGGTGTCCGCACGACCAATATTTAATAAAGTTGAAACTTCCTGGCAGATTAAAATTGTGTGCCGGAACCGGGACTCGAACCTGGGACCTTTGCCTTTCGCGGGCAAGCGCACTACCGACTGTGCTATCCCGACACGACTCACGATGCCGCCTCACAACTTTACTTCCGCCAGTACCTCGCCTCCTACTTTCCAAACTTCACAGAAGCTCTCCTGCGAACTATGCAAGACTAGCACTCCTGGAAGAAAGGATATGGTGGAGACATGGCTTAGCCACAACCTAAGGGATGTTTCCAGAATGAAACTTTCACTCTGCAGCGGAGTGTGCGCTGATATGAAACGTCCTGGCAGATTAAAATTGTGTGCCGGAACCGGGACTCGAACCTGGGACCTTTGGCTTTCGCGGGCAAGCGTAGTACCGACTGTGCTATCCCGACACGACTCACGATGCCGCCTCACGATGCCGCCTTTTAATAAAGTTGTTCTTGTAGGCCCCTTGCTTGTCGCACAGCCTCGCAACAGATGGAAATTTCACAATTTTTTTCCAAATTCCATCTAAATAGACATACTGATGTTAAATGCAAATGTAAATCTTCAAAACTTATCATAGTTCATTATACACTCTGTTTAATCTGTTATATGTATGTATATGTTCTCGGTTCTCTGACCTCATACCAACTAAAGCAAAATCACGTTCCTTTACTGTTCCTTTGCTCTTATTTATTATTTCGCTTCAAATCCTCAATGCTCCCAGAACTCCGTACAGCATTTCAGTTTCCTTGCCACTCTGTGTGACGTCACACATCCGCGCGGCCACACGAACTCCAAAGAAACACCTCGGAGAAGGAAAATATAATAGAAAAAAGAACAGAAAATATACAATAAAATTCCTTACACTAAAGTTAAAAGAAACAAATTATACCAAAATTTCCTCTGTCCTATAACCTATTTGACTCGCATTTGTTTGTTTAGAAGTTTAAATAGAGGTTCATTAAAAAAAATTAAAAAAAATTCAAAAATATGTCTCTATACTTATAACACCTAGTCCAGATAAACGAGGTTCTTTGGTATATGCTATGGATAAGAAAGGAACGGTGAACGAGTAGAAATGGACGATTCCAAAAACGGAACGATCATCAGTGAACTGTGGTTGGCGTCATGTAGGAAGGCGATTCCACGCATAGAGGCGGAGCGATACGGGAAAGCATGAAGGGGAGGAGCTACGATCGAGCACCTACAGTGGAGCCTGCGGGAGAAACATTGAGTAACTCACGCGCAGTCACAGGCATAGAGAAAGAATATTACTGGCTGGAAGTGCGCTAATGGGGGGAGATGCGCAGAACGGCTGGAAACTGGGCCGCCTTCGTACGTGACGCCGACTATAGTTGTCGAATATGTAGCGTGTACGCACCTGGACGAGGTCGCCGTGGGTGTGGCCGTTGGCGGTGAAGGTGAGGTGGCACAGGAAGGGCATCCGCTCCTCGCGCGGCCGGTGCACGTCCAGCTCGTAGGTGTGACCCAGCTCGCCGTAGAAGGTGCGGTTGCACGCTGCAACACCACAACACACCACACTCTGCTGCATGCGTCTCACAGGACAGGCTATTTCAGAAATATTTCTGAACACTTCAGCGACAGATTTCTTACATCTAACTAACAAGGGGACCTATTGGTCTCGGAAATTTAGTTCGGGGTGGGGCTTTGTGGGAAAGTAATATACCTCAAGGATGTGCACTCACAGAAGTCCTAAACTGCACTATACCGAAAATTCCAAGAAAAAGGGCTCTAAAGTTTTAAGCGCATATGTGAGCCGGATCGCTGTGCGAGATCGATCAATCGGCTTGTGCTAGGACTTTGCCTTCCCTCGTGGTGTTGTTATCTTTGCCGGGAGGGGGCGCTGTGCGCGGTCATCCTGGCGAGTGGTGCGAGGTGACAGTGTATGTGCGGACGGACTGACGTGAATATTGACGTCACACCCGTCGTGTCGAGGCCTCTCCTGTTTACATTCAGTGCGGCTGACGGGGTTACGAGCTGATGTTTGTTCCTTCCAGCACCGCAGTCGTATCACGCTCCTGGATTGTGTACGAATTGCGTAGAGAGAGAGAGAGAGAGAGAGAGAGAGAGAGAGAGAGAGAGAGAGAGAGAGAATGTTCAAATGTTTGTAAGGCTTATGAGACTTAACTACGGGGTCATCAGTCCCTAAACTTACAAACTACCTATGAACTACTTACGAACTAGGACGGCACAAATATCCATGCCCGAGGGGGGATTCGAACCCCCGACCGTAGTGGTCGTGCTGACCGTGACTGGAGCGCCTCAGTCACCTCGGCCACCGCGGCCGGCGAGAGAGAGAGAGAGAGAGAGAGAGAGAGAGAGAGAGAGAGACCTCGGGCACACGGGATGCTGGCTGTGTTGAGTGGGGAGAGACATTCCGCTTTGTGCATGGAAATTGACGCAGACTGACGGTGAGTTTCCTGGTATTTGAACTTCGGCGATTGTGCTGTCCATCACCCCACGACCAGCGTGTTAACTGTTATTGCTCGCATACTCCATAGCCGGGTGGCAATAGTGTTTTTATCTTGTTTGCGTACCGTGCACGGCCCACTCCCCTGACTGACATTGGAATTAGTGGCCGTATCAAGAGAACCGTGTCAAGTTCACTGTACTTGAACCTATCGGTGGACGCCTTGAGCAAAGTTCATTGTATGTTTTCTAGAGTCTATGCGCGCGTACATTCAGCCTTTGCCAAGTGTTTGTAGAAGTTCTTTAGTTATTATGCTCACGTCAAATTCTCGGAGGTGTCCGCTCTAACGCTCATTACCTCTGGTCAGTGACCCTAAGTGTGGACAATTAGTATTTTCAAAAAAATCAAATGTCTGTAAATCTATCGGACCAAACTGCGTGGTCATCAGTCCGTAGCTTACAAACTACTTACACCTAGGTAAACTACCCTAAGGACAAACACACACACCCATGCCCCAGGGAGGACTCGAACCTCCACGGCGAGCAACAGCGCGCTCCGCAGCGAGACGCTTTAGACCGCTCGGCTACTCCACCGCGGCTTTGTATTTTCTTTGGATTTATTAATATACTTATTTAATAATTTATTGATCGATTTTTTAACTTGTGCTTGGTACTACCGATGTTATTGGTTTCCTTTGGAGTACGTCGGCTGAGTGTTCCGAACTGCACATGCAACTATTAAGATTTACTGATCATTAATTTATATTGGATTATGAAGCCTGGGCTGTTGCACCCACGTGACGGGTACGCTTTTGGTTCAATTAACCTTATATATTTAGGTTTCCTTATTACAAGGGTGTAAGTTTGCATGTACAGTTATGTTGTTCTGTTTAAATTTGTGCTTAAGAAGGGGACCAGTCACCCTAGAGTTGTTTCAAGAATCTTAACTTGTTGCTTATTCTTTGATGGTTTCTGTATTTTATGAGGAATGTTTTATTACAATATCACTTAATATTGTCAAACGCCCAGGAACACTGCCTACTATTAATGATTTGGCGTGATTAAAAGGTGCATGAATGTATTATAAGTGTAATAAATGGTTACACACATCGAATCATGTGCAAAGTTTAAAGGCCCGCCCCTGCCTTATCCTCTCTAGTGACGTAAGCTTTGCTATTGACCGCATCAATATGTTTAACTGATATACTATGTAAGGAGTCAAATCACTCAGACATATTTTCCTACAAATTCGTAATTTTAAAATAGTACTTATTGCTTACAAGTAACATCTGACGGGTTTATTAATTTATTTATTCCTCTAAAGAAGTTATTATTCAAAGTGCGGCATTAGATCGCGAGTGCGATAATTAGCTTTCTCGAGGCTGAAGGAAGTAACAGTTCATACTGAGGGAATATTTCATATTACAATTTATCGTTTACAATACCACGGCAGACAGTACTTGGCAACGGTATTTCATGTGGTTGTAAAGTATGGTGCAATACTACGTTAGTCTCTGTGTAGCGGCAGGTGACCTCGGAATGGGGGGTGGGGGAGTGAGCCTAAACGCGGTAGTAGCGGGTACGTAATTGGTCAGTTCGAGGGTGCGCCTCAAAGCCGAACAATAGCGCGGCTCGGATAGGCTAAAGAATGTTGATGTGGAGATGTGACGTGGCGAAGAGAGAGAGGAAAGTGGAGAGGTGTGTACTGTGCAGATGCGCCTGCCAGCAGAACTCTCTAGCACTCTGTCCCATGGACAACACGTCGATACAGAGCGAACACTCTGTGGGCGCGATTTGCGCATCTTCGAGTGTGGACAAAGTGAGCGAGAGAGAGGATTCACTTTCAGTACTTTCAGCAGCTCTGTGGAAAGCAGATCTGAAATTACTTTTTGTTTGAGAGTAATCAGATTGTGCGATATTTGCTGTGTTGGTCAGGCACTTACTGTCTGACGCGAAAAAGGAAAGAGTGAGATAGTTAACGCCTGTGGGCGAATTGTAGTGGCATCGCAGTGAGTTGATGCATACAATGAGCGTACCACGCCAGTAGAGAGACTACGATGTGTTAGGTGTTCTCAATATCTTTGAGACATAGAAATTATTTCGATCGACAGAAGTTGATCCAATCAGGCAAGTTAGGTTGATTTTCAGCGACGGCGCACCCGTTTGCAGCCATCTCAACGAACGGTACTGTGTGCAGTGCTCATGCTTAGGGAACAAAAACATCACGCGTTTAGTACGACAGCCTCGAACGTATCTGTAGCTTTGTCAATTTCAACTCAAATTAGGCCGGTGATTCAGCCATTTTGCTGAGTGCAGATTTCTTTATTTTATAATTCATTTAAAAATTTGGGGTAAAGTTTCTATGCTTTTCGTTTTAATTTCTGTTCCTCCTAACGAACCTGAATTCTTGTGAAATTTTAGTTCAGTCAATACGTATTCTTTGTCTAAATATATTAAATACACTAATCGTGTTTACTTTCCGTAGCTAGTGACACCAAATTTGTACCCAGTTTGACCTAGTAAGACATAGATATGTTTTTCTTACAGGAGACGTAATCTGAGTTTGTTTAAGTAATGTTATAGAAACATATCTTAATTCAACAAGGAGCACCTTGCTAAATTGTACGCGACTTGATGTTAGGTTCTTCCACGCGGGAGCCACGGGTGCACTGTTAGATAGCTAGTGCGCAATACAAATCAGTTGGAAGTTTTTGCAAATTTTCACCAAAGCAAGCATCAATATTTCGAGTTAGTAAAGGTCAGTAAAAGGCACCTTGGTGCATGATGTTTGCCGACGATGTTGTAATCTGTGAACGCACGCAGGAGGCATTTCAAGGCAGGATTGAACAGTGGAGAAAAGCTCTAGAGGAAAGGGGAATGACAATTAGCAGGGAGAAAAGAGAGTATATGTGTAAAAAGGATGCCAAAGATCTATATATTAACCTGCAAGAACAACTTACGCTGGTAAAGAAATTTAAATACCTCAGTTTCTACATGCAGAGTGATGGAGGAATGGACGCCGAAATACAGCGCAGGGTAAATAGTGGGTGGATGAACTGGAGGAAACTGAGCAGAGTACTGTGTGATAACAACGTTAGCTGTGGAATGAAAGGAAAGCTTTACATGTCTGTAGTCAGGCCTGCAATGCTGTATAGTGCGGAAACGTGGAAAATTACAAAAGCTCAAGGGAAAAAGATGGAAGTGGCAGAAATGAGAATGTTAAGACGGATGAGTGGGTGACAAAGGATAGACTAAGGAACGAGTATATCAGATGAACAGTGAAAGTGGCGCTCATAGGGAAGAAGATCCAAGAAAGTAGGCTAAGGTAGAAATGACGTGTGCAGAGAAGAGGGGCATACTATGTGGAGAGAAGAGTTGAAGACCTGGAAATCGAAGGATCAAGGAGGAGAGGAAAACCGAAACTGAGATGGAAAGACAAGGTAGCAGGGGAGCTGTGGGAGAAAGCATCGCCCAGAGAAGAAGCACTGGACAGACATTTGTGGAAGGGAAGGATCCAGCAAAGTAACCCAGACCACACATGACGTGAGAAAAGGCTGAGATAATGATGATGACAGTGGAAGCTGTATAATGCAGCATGACCTAACAGCTCAGGTTAACTGGCGCGTTGTCTCAGCGCTTTCGGTGGGACTGCTAAACGCTCTCTCTAATTAAAAAAAACTGAGCCATGATCTAGACCAGCGGTTACTAAACTTTTTTGTCTCGTACACCCCGTGCCAAATTTCCTGCCCTGTGCAAAACCCCTGCCTTTTATGTACTTAATTATTTACGCCGCGGCGGAGAGGCCGAGCGCATTGAGGCGCTATGCTACGATGTGCGAGGCCGTTCCCCATCCCGGGTTCGAATCCCCCCTCGGGCATGGATGTTTTTGTCGTCTTTAGTATAAGGTAGTTCATAATTAGTTTGTAAGTTTGGGGAGTGATGACCCCGCAGTGAAGTCCCATAAGCTTTACAAACATTTGATCATTTTTAAAAATATCTACGAATTCCTAACTTCAAATATGTTTTCGCACCTGATATGGTGATACTATGATAGCTTTAACTGTAAAATGGTGGAGTGAAAAACAAGGAAAAAGAAAAATGACTCATACATTTATTGATTTAAATGACACAAATGTATATTTAACAAATCTGATAGATTCAGGCTTTTAATGGGAGGGATGTGGCGTATGCTATTTTAGTAAATTATCAATATTTGGTTTCGGTTTTGTTAAGTTTAACCTTAAATTTCCTCTTTCAGTGATTTCCACCTTATTTCTTCTTTCTTTATGAAGATTGACAACTGTTTCTGGCGACTCCTCACATCGTTGAGAGGTGAAGGCTGGGTTAAAACGCAGAGTAAAAAACATTGTGATCTGACCGGGTTTCGAAATCGCGACCATTCGGTTTCCAGTAGAGCGGTCTACCCCGAGACCATCAGGAGTATAAAAAAAAGGTCATCCACCTATGTTTCTTCGACCGCTCTTTCCAATGTAATAAACGATTTAAATTCTGTGAAGTAGGAACTGCTATGCGAAATGCAGAAGAACTGAAGAAGCCCACATTCACCCAGTCCACAATATGTTAAGATATCCCTTCATGAATGACGAAACATTTGCTGGCCCTTCATGTGCAGCGTCCGATATTCGTCCCATTCCTCGGAGAAAGGCAATGGGTAGTAGTTTATGGAGTGGAGCTATAAAAATAATCAGTAACGTAGCTGACGGTATCCTAATTGAAAAGTACGCTCAAGTTCCTCTTTGGAGATTTGTATATAATAAAATGTAACATTATCTCTCTTGAAATACATGTGCACGTTTAGTTTTACTTATGTGGTAATGCTTTACAAGTTAGAATATATATGCGATAATTGTCTGATCTTGCACCCCGCCCCCCCCCCCCCCAAAAAAAAAAAAAAAAAAAAAAAAAAAAAAAAAAAAAAAAAGACTACGGGCCTGCAGCAGGAGACAGAAAATAAAGAATTCCTCCACTCTCTCGCTTAGCCAAAGAAGCGAACAGTGACATATAAAGGTCCAATCTTAAGAATTGTGAGAATAATTCTGAATTTTCATTGAGACCTTTCTAAATGTGAACCAATGTAGTGGACCTCTTTTGCAACAAAAAGACCCCCAAATTATTTTTCTGCTGACGTGGACCCCTTGCGGATTGGAACAGACCCCTGGGGGTCTATATAGACCACTTGATTTAGACGATGAGCAACAAAAACAAACTAGCACACGTCCGCTAACGGAAGAGAGGAGAAAAGAAAGGAGGGGGAAAAGGCAGTAGCATGTTGACCTGTCCTGCTGTCCTGTGGGGGATTCCTTATCGAACCTACCTTTATGAAACATAGCTGCACCTGATAGTTGGACCTAAGTGACGGTGAACGCGTTAACACATTGAGGACATAAGTATTGTGGACAGTGAGTTGGGCGGTCATCAATCGTCGACAAGACTTTATTTTTCTTATTCAGTTTGTATCTCTCTTTGTAGTTCATACCGTGCTTCATGCAATAAGGAAGAATTATCATCTGTGTTGGTTGTGTTTATTACAGTTCATCTAAGCTGTAGTCTAGACTTCATGAAAATAAATTAACTCAGTTACAGACAAAACAGGTTTCATCTATACTACATAAATACTACACTAATCACATTTAACAGCATGGCAGAGGTTTCATCGAACCACTTTTATGATGTTACTCTACAATTCAATTATGTAATAGCATGAGGGAAAACGAACAGATAAATCCTTCCGATTTGGTTTCTCTTATTTTATTACTAGCAAACCCGACAACGCTTCGCAGTAGCTAATGTGTATGGGATATATAGCATGATCTCTTTTTCGCCCTATGTCAATCCCTTCCTCCCTCCTCTATTCCCCATCACCTCCTTTCCCCTTCCTTCGTTCATCTCTTCCTCCCTCTATCTCCACACCACTCCCTCTTATCCCACACCATATCCATCTCCTTCTCCCTCCTCTCTGCGTGTATGTCATCCCCCCCCCCTACTTAAATTCATTTCATTCCCATAACAACTTTAACATTGTATATTAAAAATGACTGGGAGAAGGAAAACAAAATAGCACATTTTTGCAGCACAGCTTGGCATGTTTTTCTCGCAGCGAACAGAATAGAAATACTTTTTATAAATGTTTATATCCTCTACAAAATCGTTATAGCTTGATCCGACTTTGAATTCCACATCAAACAAAACAATAATGTGGAAAGCTTCTAAAGAAAGACCATTTCATGTTAAATCTGTCTGCCTGTTTAACCTTGAGTGTATAACTCCATCAACCTTTGTAATAACCTCCTTGGCGTATTTGGTTGATTGGCAAGTAGCGAATGAATAGGCTGATTGTTGGAGAATCTACATAATGATCCGAGCTGGAAGCGTACTTTCAGTTTTTCTCAAATTCTGATATTTTCCGGTAGGTTTTCAAAACAAATTAGTACAAACGTTGTCCTGAGAATTACGAAAAGAACAAAGGAAAGATCAGCAATATTGGTGAAGCCATTCTCAAGTGACACGCTTTCATAATGCAGCAATTCCTTTTTATTAATATAGATATGCCCTGGAGGATGTTTCGTACAGTGATATAAATTTCATGGCACATTTACGTATACATATCGACACCGTATTCAAAATATGTTGCGAAGACAGTCAGCAGTAATCCAGTTAAAGATCTCCCAAGGTCATGCCTGATGCGATAGTTCTACGGCACCTACTGCGAAACTGTTTTGAGCAGTAGACTTCGTTTCATCATCTTGTGGAGAGGGAGGGGGGCGGTTCAGTAACAAAACGCTTCATAAACATCCATAACTACACGCAAACTTTGTTTCAGGTCCCTAACTACTTCGATTTTCCAATAATTGACGCATAAATCTGGGTCTCATTACACAGTGGCCTCTCATTATTTTTGACGTCATATCTCCTGAGCTATGTGTCGTGCTCTTTTGTTTTTGAGTCAGAAACCTTCGTGAGCGTACGGTTAACAGTTCACCAAAGTTTCATTGCAATCGAATTAATGGTTTATGAACATATAGAGGTCATACGGACAACCATATATATAGATAACGATTGTGTCTGCCTATATAGATCGCTTCGAAAGAGAAAGTTGGTAACAGTAATCTCACAAAAATATCTCGGCGCCGCATGTGAACGTCCGTCCGCTCCGAGGCGCCTTGTTGCGGAGTGATTGGCTGTTCCCCGCCGGAGGTTCGAGTCCTCTCTCGGGAATGAGTGTGTGTGTGTGTTGTCTTTAGCATAAGTTTATGTAGTGTGTGAGTCTAGGGACTGATGACAGCTGCACTTTGATCCTATAGCTTTACAAACAATTCAATATTTTTTAAATCTCGCTGCAACGAATAACACCTTTATTTGAATGATTTCCACCCCATCTCGATCATAATTAGTGTGACACTCTCTCACCTATATCGCGATAATACAAAACGAGCTGCCCTTCTGTCGTCTTTCTCTATATCGTGACGCCGCGGTGGAGTGGCCGAGCAGTCTAAGGCGTCTTTCTGCGGAGCGCGCGGTCGCTTGCTCTCGGAGGTCCCAGTCCTTCCTCGGGCTTGTGTGTGTGTGTGTGTGTGTGTGTGTGTGTGTGTGTGTTGTTGTTGTTGTTGTTGTTGTTAGCATAAGTTAAACTAAGCTAGCTTCAGTAGTTTGTAAGCCTAGATACTGATAACTGCAGCAGGCAGCAGTTGAGACTGCATCCGCCGGCCGCGGTGGCCAAGGAGACTGAGGCGCTTCAGTCACGGTCTGCACGGCCACTACGGTCGGGGGTTCGAATCCCCCTCGGGCATGGATATTTGTGCCGTCTTTAGTATAAGGTAGTTCATAAGTAGTTTGTAAGTTTAGGGACTGATGACCCCGTAGTTAAGTCCCATAAGCTTAACAAACATTTGAACATTTGAACAGACTGCATCCCCCCTCCCCCGCCTCTGAGTAACGAGTTGGGAGGAAGAGTATCGCGTTCAATAACAATTGCAAACCGACTAGAAGGCTAAAATTCTGTTTATTTATAAATAAATTTCTTATTGAAGAACATGAAGATCGCGAAAAATTCGCTTCCTTTACACAAACGGGTAATCATTCCTTTTTAATTTATTTTTTTTTATTTACAAACAATTCTGATTGGGTTCATCACCATTCTTCTATAAAATAATCTCGTTACTTGATAAAATATACCGGGTGATCAAAAAGTCAATACAAATTTGAAAGCTTAATAAATCATGGTATAATGTAGATAGAAAGGTAAAAATTGACACACATGCTTGGAATGGCATGGGGTTTTACTAGAAAAAAAAGTATTGCTAGACGCGTGAATGATCTCTTGCGTGCGTCGTTTGGTGATGATCGTGTGGTCAGCCGCCACTTTCGTCATGCTTGGCCTCCCAGGTCCCCAGATCTCAGGCCGTGCGATTATTTGCTTTGGGGTTACCTGAAGTCGCAAGTGTATCGTGATCGACCGACATCTCTAGGGATGCTGAAAGACAACATCCGACATCATTGCCTCACCATAACTCCGAACATGCCTTACAGTGCTGTTCATAACATTATTCCTTGACTACAGCTATTGTTGAGGAATGATGGTGAACATATTGAGCATTTCCTGCAGAGGACATCTTTGCTATGTCTTAGTATGTTGTGCTAATTATTGCTTTTCTGATCAGATGAAGCGCCATCTGTCGGACATTTTTTGAACTTTTTTTTTGTTCTAATAAAACCCCATGTCATTCCAAGCATGTGTCAATTTTTACCTCTCTATCTACATTATTCCGTGATTTATTAAGTTTTCAAATTTGTATTGATTTTCTGATCACTCGGTATATTTAGGGAACGAAAATTTTTTCACAAGTAATCGTGGGACCCACTACCAGGAAGACTGAATGAATTTGGAAAAGAAAAATTTCAGAATTATGGTCTAATTTATTTGTTTTCGTTGCCCTCGTCCCTCTCGATGTCGCAATTTACCTCGTGTTAGTTTTACTGCTGACTCAGAGAGCAGTGAAAGCGGTAGCGTCGCCACGTGGCAGCTAGCTAGCGTAACGAGACTGGCGGCGTTCCGGGGTGACACTGATTGCAGCCCAGAGCTTAAGGGATTCCCAGCTGTCGGCGTGTCTCTTGTTGGCCCCCTCCTCCACGGTTGAGGGAACTCGTACGTCCCAGTGCGGGGTGAATACCACTGCCGAGTCTCTCCAAATACTCTGCCACACTCTCAAGACCACTGCCAGTGACGAATTTTCGACCACGGCGAAGCATTAACATTTCACTGCCAATCACGACAATTGACGGGATATGGAAATTTCGGTAGAATGCCGATCACGTCATTTGACGTGATCTCCGTATTCATGTTTTTAAACACAAAATCAAGTCTATTGACGCGCTAGATCTGTCTTAAGGCCGTACTTGGAAAAAAATAGTGTCTAAAACAGCCAATAGATCTTGTTCAGTTCCTAAATCGGCCGACATGTCGCATTCATTGTATGAAACAGCGCAGATAGTGGTGTCCGTTCACTCAGTAGGTAAACGACCGGACATGGCTTCAAACTTTCTTACGCTGGACGAAATTTGGGATGAATTTCAGAAATATTTTGATAATGACAATGAGGACGACAATTCAGATGATAATCCAGTCTTTGTGTAACAAAAATTGCGTCAAATTTCTATTAAGTATTTGAGTGATTTTTTAACCGTTTGTTTCGCATGTTGTTTTCTCGATTTTCTGAAGAATTATTTTTTTAACTTTGTTTTGTATACTTTCTATTCTGTGCTCTAGAACAGGCCTACCTTAGACTTCAACGTTAAGGTACCTACAGCCCACACCAAAAATCTTGTTACTTATGCTCAAAATGCTTAGGAATTCTACAGTAACACTAAAATTCATTGTGCGCAGATATGAAACTTCCGGACGGTGCTAAATGTGTGTCAAACCATATTTTGAACCCAGATTTCCCTTCCGCGGGCAAGCAGTATACCCGATGAGCTACCTGTGCACGCCTCGACACCCGTCCTCAAAGTTACAGTTTCGCCAGTACGACGTCTCCCACATTCCAGACTTCACAGCAGTTCTCCTGCCACACAAATGACAGGAATTTTCAACACTCAACATGCGTGGAGCTCTATTTTGAGTCGTGTGATCTTTGTTCCACGTGTAATGTCCCAGTTAATTTTGCTGTGATATCTCCAGTCTTTATTGGTACTACATTTTGTGTGTTCGACGGTTTGTTATTGATGGTTACAGTCCCTGTTATTTGTGTGCATAGTGTATGTAAAATTCATGTGAAAACTCTAAGAATGCAAGGGCTGTTCCAAAAATAAGGTGACTTTTCAAATTTCGCGAAAAACCTACATTCGATTATCAAGACTTTTGATCTTTTTTGTTACGGTGGTACACATGTCCCGAACGTATGTTAACAGTTTAGTGTAAAGAGTACTTTGTTTGACTCATATGAAGGTTAGAAGTGTGTTAATCCGATCGGCGATTTTCTATTATCATGAAAAATGGAGCACAGAATTTACACCAATTTTTTTGTGAGAAATGGAATCACGTGCTCTAAAAACACTTTAAATGATGACAGTGGCATACGATGAGTTTGTCTAATGTTTACAAATGGTACAAGCTCTTACAAGATGGCAGAGAAGAAGCCAATGACGAACCTCGCTTTGAACGTCCCAGACCATCAACAACAGATGAAGTCGAAGCTGTGAAGAAAATTGTTTTAAAATGGCGTCGAATTACCAAACGAACGTTGCTGAGGATGTTGACGTATCGGTCAACTCATGCAATTTAATTTTTTCGGATATTTTGGGCATAAGACCTGTGTCAGCGAAGAAAGTTCCAAAAATTCTCAATTCTGATTTGCTCAAAACGGTCATAACTGGTTATGAAAAATAGTTTTACGGTTATGAAGTCGAAACTGAAGCTCAATCGTCCAAATGGAAGCATCCAGAAGAGCCAAGACCGAAAAAAGGACGCCAAGTTTGATCAAATGTCAAAGTTTTGCATACTATGTTTTTCAATTACCGTGACGTAGCGCATCATGAATTTTTGCATAAAGGTCGTACGGTCAATAAGGAGAATTAGCTTAACGTTATGCGCCGTTTTCGACTAGCAAGACGTAAAAAAGGTCTGGAATTGTGGGAAAAGATTCAAGGCTTTTGCATCACGAAAATACACCCGCTCATTGTTCGTAGCTTGTGAGAGACTTTTAGCCAATACCAACAACAATCTTGTCTCAGCCACCATATACACCGGCTTTAGACCCCTGAGACTTTTTCCTGGTCCAAGAAGTGACGAGACCAATGAAAGGATGAAAATTTGCAACGATTGAGAAAATAAAAACTGCACTGCTGGAACTACTCAAGGCTGTAGCAAAAAATGCTTAGACAAGTGTTGCGAGGATTAAAATAACGAATGGCACGAGTATATTGAATCTAAGGGGGATTACTTTGACGGGGAGAACGTGAATATTGATGAATAAATAAATATTTCTACACAAAAATATTTTCACATATAATTGTTAGCATCATATCAAAGTACCTGTAATCACGCCGATTTTCAAGCTTGGAAACAAAGATTGTAACAACTACACAGGTATCTCTTTAACTAGCGTTGTTGGTAAAATATTCCCAGTTATTGGTTAAAGGAGAGAGCGAGTGTTAGTGGGAGACAAGTTGGATGAAAATCAATGTTGGTTTAGGTCTCTTACATGCTGTCTGCACCAAATGCTTAGCTTACGGCAGCTAATGAAGTATGCTGCGAGTGGAATTGCATCTTTGTTTTATAGATCTAGAAATGGCTTATGATCGTGTTCCTAGGAGGGAGTTATTGTGATTTCTACAAGATTATGGAATAAAAGGCAATGTTCTGCAAGCAATGTAAGGTCTTTACATAGAATGTCAGGCAGCAGTTGGAGTTTACGGCAAATTGAGTTCATGGTTTATGGTAGTTTCAGGGGTAAGTCCAGGCCGTAACATGTCACCACCGTTCTTCATATTATTTACGGGTCTTACGCTGATAACAGTAGGCAGGGTGAGATTTAAATATTTAAAATCAGTCTCTCTTATGTAGACGATTTAGTTATTAATATTTAAAGACTAGATCAGAGGTTATGTGTTATGGTATGAAGTTCATATCTCCAAAACGAAAGTAATGTCTGCGGGAAACAGATTTAAACAGACTTCGTGGTAAATAGGAGGAACAATGTTAGAGCAGGTAAACAGTTATAAGTAGTCTTTGGTTGTTCAGTTTGTGAAAAGCTCCCACTTTATTTTTGTTTCAAATGTTTGTATAGCTTATGGGACTTAACTACGCCGGCCGCGGTGGCCGAGAAGACTGAGGCGCTTCAGTCACGGTCTGCACGGCCACTACGGTCGGGGGTTCGAATCCCCCCTCGGACATGGATATTTGTGCCGTCTTTAGTTTAAGGTAGTTCATAAGTAGTTTGTAAGTTTAGGGACTGATGACCACGTAGTTAAGTCCCATAAGCTTAACAAACATTTGAACATTAAAAAAACTTAATACGGGGTCATCAGTCCCTAAACTTACAAAGTACTTATGAACTAGCTAAGACTACGGACGACACAAATATCCATGCCCGAGGGGGGATTCGAACCTCCGACCGTAGTGGCAGTGCAGACCGTGACTGGAGCGCCTCAGTCCCCTCGGCCACCGCGGCCGGCACTTTATTTTTGGAATGTCGTCTCTATAGCTACTAATGGCTTTCCAAGCTGCTAACCTACTCAACCATCGTTTTAGGTGATGACAAGATGTTCAGCTCGTCTACATACACATAAACAAAAATTGACACAACGCAGGGAATTATAGATTCCTAAATGTTTTAGGTAACTGATATCAAAAAGAAAAAAAAAACTGAAAAAAATGTTCTTCACTGCGGCATTGCAACCACCGACTTTAAGGTTGTGCGGTCAGAACGCTACCACCTAAGCTACACCAACAGACACTGCAACTGTTTTAATTATTGGTACGTACGAGTACTTCCAAAAGTTCAAAGTCGAGTTCTTCGAGAATTTTTGAGAGCTGCGTAGAATGGCTTTGGCTGATCGTAATTTAAGTTCTAAGCTTCACGTACCATAAATGTTCAAATGTTTGTAAATCTATCGGACCAAACTGCGTGCTCATCAGTCCGTAGCTTACAAACTACTTAAACCTAGGTAAACTAACCTAAGGAGAAACACACACACCCATGCCCCAGGGAGAACTCGAACCTCCACGGCGAGCAACCGCACGCTCCGCAGCGAGACGCTTTAGACCGCTCGGCTACTCCACCGCGGCGTACCATAAATATCAAAAAATTCTAAACTCCGACACCATGTGGTCTCTTTGTTGGATTCGGCCAAGAATGATTTTGATCAGGCGAGGCATCAATGTTAGCATTGAACATCGAGGCATTTTGTTAGCGGAACTATGCTCTAGACGAAACGCTGAAAGGCATAAACAGTCACTGATGATGATGATGATGATGATGATGTGTGTTTGAAGTGTATAATAAGGATATGGGTAAATCGTATTACTCGTGCAACATGCCATTTGTTGTTAGAACTCATAATCATCGTAGAGTTAATGAACAGGAGGGCGTCGCTATTTGGATTAAAGGAATGTTGAATTGTAGTAAGATTAGAGTTGTTGGATATGTATTGTATTATTATCGTCATTGAAATAAAGAAGTACTTTTAATTAAAAGAAGTCGTGATATACAGTTTTATTTTGAAATAGACAGTTTTATTTTAATAAGGACACACAGCAAAAAAAGAAACCTATTGGGTCACGGGCAGTGACCCATCCCAAGTCATCCCAGTAACTGATTCATCAACAACAAATGGAGAAATCGTGGGGGGTACCAGCAATGGGGGGAGTCATGACTCCCCTAATTAGATTATTTTACATTGCCGTGATTAAATCAAGTTATCTTGCTCGCCGTGGAGGTTCGAGTCCTCCCTGGGGCATGGATGTGTGTGTTTGTCCTTAGGTTAGTTTACCTTAGTTTGAGTAGTTTGTAAGCTACGGACTGATGAGCACGCAGTTTGGTCCGATAGATTTACAAACATTTGAACATTTTGATCATACAATGTAAGCTTTCACGGCCGGCGTCAACTTCATTTAAAACTTCCGGGCTCATAAGCCGTGGTCGATTTATAAAACTTTCCCCTAACGTTTCATCTTCGGCTGCGGAAGACATCTTCAGAGGTAGAATGGCTAACTGCGATGAGAACTTGGGGGAGCGCCGTATATATAGGCAATGTAGAGGGCACCACAAGACATCACGTGACGTCTGCTACGACACTATCTCTTGAACACTTTGATGATGACATAATAATATGATATCACTTTTTGATCACACCCAGTACATGCAACAAGAATGCAATGAAGGGTTCTACTTTGCAGATACAGAAGCACACAGTACGATGTGTCAGTGGAGCCGCCCTTGGCGGTGCGCTGTCCCGTCGCCACTCGCCTGATGGTGCGCATTAATGCCGCGCTCTCTCGTCGGCATCGACGCCGTATTATTTAGCGCGACAGCCAATAAGAGGGACGGCGCGGTCGCGACCAGGCTGCCGAGGCTCAGCATGCATAACGCATGCTCACCGCCGCCGCCGCCGCTAACGCCGCCTGTTTTATCGATGAGGCCGGGCTCCAGCGCGCTGATATATCGCCTCCTCCAAGTCGGAACATCGTCTCCGGTTTAACATCTTACTATCGGCTCTGCTTATGCAGCACCGTGAGATAACGGGGGCTCTGCAGCACCATGGAAACTACACAAGAAGATTCACCATCATCATCCTCTAAGGGGGCACGTGTGCGAAACGCATACTCTCCTGTAATCGAATGGTGTGCCTAAGATACTGAAGATAAACGAGTAAAATTTTGTCTGGTGATTGGCAATTGTACAAGATACTTTCACATCACTTTTAAAAATTTTACTCTAATTTTGAAGTTACTACAAAATTATAAATTTTAATACTTCTAGAATTATTTATATTCCTTTTCCATGTAACCCATTAAAACAATCAGTGTCAAAATTTCACTGCGTTATGTTTACACCCATACAAACAATTATACATACGAAATTTTGAAATCGGAGTAATTTTTTATATATGTATATACACTCCGATTTCCACCATAAATATGTAAAAAGTTACAAATGATTATCTGGAAATGGTATTCAAAATTTCGTATGTTTAATTGTTTGTATGGGTGTAAACATAAAGCAGTGAAATTTTGACAGTGATTGGTTTAATAGGTTACAAGAAAAAGGAACATAAATAAATATAGAAGTATTAAATTTTATAATTTTGTAATAACTCAAAATTAGAGTAATTTTTTCAATAAATTTATATATATATATACACTCCGACTTCCACCATACATATGTAAAAAGTTGAAAATAAATATCTAGCAAAGGTATTCAAACATGAACATTAACAATAACATTAACAAGAGCAAGACAAGGGTAATGGAATTCAGTCTTAGAAAATCAGGCGATGCTGAAGGAATTAAATTAGGTAACGAATCAATATAGGTGGTAAATGAGTTTTGTTACTTGGGTTGTAAAATAACATATGATGCTCACAGTACGGAGGACGGAGGATATAAAATGCAGAATGCCAATGGGAAGATAAGTGTTTTTGAAAAAGAAAATTTTGTTAACATCGAATATTAATTTAAGCATAAGGAAGCCCTTTCTGAAGGCATTTTTGTGGAGTTTTGCCTTGTGTGGGAGTGAAACGTGGACGATAAACAGTGCTGACAGGAAGACGATAGAGGCTTTTGAAATGTGATGATACAGAAGAATGTTGAAGATTAGGTGGTTGGATCGCGTAACTAATGAGGAGGTGCTACGGCGAACAATTATAAAAGTGTTTCTTAATTCTCGTACTATTAATAGCAATTGTTAACTGCTAATATGGCATTTTAAAAACTAAATTATAATTTATCGTACTAAGAACAACGCGTGTTTGTTAATTCATCAGTGCGCCTTTGAATTGAAATGACAACCCGTAAATTATAATAAGAAAATCATAAAATACAGAAAATAAGATGGCGTATGCCAGAGAGAATTCAGGGCGAGGAATGTCACCTGACATTTCCTAACGCCTGGTTTACGTAAATCAAGTGACGGTGTCAAATCGCTGTAATTTTTGCAGATATCCCTGCAACGGTACGAGTTATATAAAAAAGTAATAATAAAAAAAACCTTAAGATAGCAATTTTGTAGAAAATTTTTTCCTCTACAAAATCGCTTATTCAGTTTTTGTGTTCGGTCAACGGTTTACTTACAATTTTCTTCCATCAAAAGGCCCTCACTAACAGTTTCTTTCCTTTTAGACTTACTAAACTATTTTTTGTCCGAAATGTTTAAAATTGTGAGCTTCTGGTCTCTGGCTGCCAACATTATGTTTGATCGGTTGAACGGTTCGACTTGAAAAGTGGGAAAACGTTACGGACAGCAGTGACAAACTAATGCTGTCGGAGGCCCGGGATGACGAATTTATTGACCTTGTGTGAATAAAATTGACGATTTTACTGCATCGTTAAACGTTTTTGAGATATTCGTCCAAACCTTTCACTGCAAGTGTCCCTCTACGTGATGTTACAATGTGTACGCTGAACTAAGGAAGTGGAGTGACTGATCTAACTGACTTCTTACTATGATACAGGTATCGACATTTACTGCATTTGTCTTTTTTTTTACTCGGTGACCTTGGCAACTGACGAGTGAAACCCACGAACCTACCGGCCCATAGGTTGGGAACCGCTGCTGTAGAGAATTTTCTCCCCTGTAAATTCATGTATTCAATTAAGCCGTTATCTTCAATTAAATTTTGATCTGTCAAAAGGCGATCGCAAAGAAAGTGAACTAAAAAGAGAAAAAAATCGCACTGTCGTGTTTTACGGCCCACTTTAGATTTGTAGTGTCATAAGTTTTTGCAAACATTTTGGACCAAAATAGTAATCTAAATGTTAAACAATTAATTAATAAGAGTGTCTGAAACACTTTTAGGAAAAAAAAAAAGAAAAAAAATGGTAGTGGCGCGTTCCGAATCACTGACCTTCAGCATCACAGTCTAACGCATTGCCCACTACGCTATGGCCAACAACTGGAAACTGCATTCCTTAATCTCATACCTTTGATGGCCGTAGTTAACTGATGCTAATTTGGCATTTCTAGACATGAGATTATCATTTATCGTACGAAGAACGACGTAGCTTTGTTAATTCTTCAGTGCGCCATTGCTTTGAAATGACTACGTGTAAGTTACAATAAGGAAATCAATAACTACGCAACGCAAAATGGCGTAAGCCAGAGAGAGTTCTGGGCGAGGAATGTCACGTGACATCTGCAAGCGGCTGCTCTTCGTTAATTCAATGAAGGGTATCAAAACTTCGTTACTTTTGCAAACATCTCTCAAACGATACGAGATATGAAGAAAACCGCAAGGGAATAAAGTTGTAGAGAATTTTCTCCTCTACAAAATCGTTTATTCAATTTTCGCGTCAGATGAACGGTTCGTTTGCAATTACAATTATATTACAAACGGCTTTTTTTGTTATTACTACAGTATTTTTTGTCCGAAAAATTTGAAAACTGCATGGTCACTTGGCTATAGGACAGGCACTAGAACTCTCCTCTGCAGGCAGGCCATTACCTAGTTGAACTATGTATCAGCATTCTGCAGTCATGAAACTTGTAAAAGTTAAGTATTATCATATTGATACGAAATACATATGTTATTCTAATCTAGCTTAGTGTTTCTAGTTTCTGCTGTCCCATTGGCTGGTCACCTGAGACTGTACCCGCACACGCGTGCATCCTATTTCCCTGTGTCGGTCTCTCTCTACTCGGCCACCGACACCTAGGACAACCGACGGAAACGAGACACAAATAAAACGATACGAGATACGAAAAAAAAAAAAAAAAACTTAACAGAGAAAAGTTGAAGAGAATTTTCTCCTCCACAAATTAGGTTATTCAATTTTCGTGTAAGATGAATGGTTAAGCCGTTAATTTCATTTAAATTTCGAGCTATCAAAAGACGATCGCAAAGGCCCACTTTTAGTGTTACTACCGTAAACTAAAGTGGGCCAAAATGTAAGAGAGCATAGTTGTAGAGAAATTTCTTCCCTACAAATTCATGTATTCAATTAAGCCGTTAATTTAATTTAAATTTCTATCTGTCGAAAGGCGATCGCAAAGACCCACTATTAGTGTGATTTTTGAGTTTCTCCCGGCATATTTGATAATCAAAATATCCACGGGTGTACTGCCGGTCTGTAGAGTCCAACGGGCACAATCTTTCGGCGATCATACATGTCGCCATCATCAGGTGAACTGACGGACTGAGCGCCTGGAAACGCGCCGGCACGGAGATCCGCACGCTACGGCGGCTCGTAGGGAACTGGGTTCTAGCCCGGTAGCGGGCCATTTATATACCCTCGGCCCGCAGCGCGACCCCTCCGCGGTCGTCCGAGCCCCACGCCGCGGCCGCGCAGTGGAACCAACTGCGACGGTGTCTGAGGTGACGTCTGTGTGAGGGCTCTGTCCTCCGTGATCGTCACTTCGTTACCTTTGCTAGATTTACTCTTAATTAACCCAATCGCTGGTTCCCAAGCTTTGCTAAGATTATAGCCACAGTCACGGTTTATGAGGTCGTCACTTGTGCGAATTTCAATGGCAGTCCCAGTATCTCGACGTCTGTACCAGAATCCTAGTGCGTTCATACTCCATCGCGTGATTCTCCGACAAACAATGTTCAGTGACCGCCGACTTGCTCGGATACATCAATCGTGTGTGTCTCTGGTTTTCAACGCAACGATCCTCGACTGTACGCATCGTCTGTCCAATATATGACTTGCCATACTGACACGGAATCTAGTACACGCCGGCCTTCTTCAAACCGAGATCATCTTCGGCACTCTCCACCAGTGCACGAATTTTATTCGGCGGACAAAACACAGTTCCAAACCTGGTGTTTCTTCGAAATGCGGGGTGCCTTCCCCGAGAGTGCGCCGGTATATGGAATGAACGCAGTGCCTACATCCTCCTTCGTGTTTTCATCCGTTTCCACAGGTTGTGCTGTAGTGGTTGGGCGGAGAGCCCGCTGAATCTGCCGCTCTGAGTACCCATTTGTTCGGAATACAGTTCTCAGGTGTTTCAATTTCTGGGGGTATAGACTCTCTGCGTCGGAGATAGTGCGCGCCCTATGTAGCAGAGTTTTAAGTACCCCATTCCTTCTTGAAGGGTGGTGACAGCTGTCTGCGTGTAAATACAGATCAGAGTGCGTTGTCTTCCGACATACCTTGAACCAGGGTGCCATCAGCCCTGGAATCATCTGAATGGAAACCTACTTGCTTTTTCCGTTACGTGGACGACACTTTCGTCATCTGGCCACATGGTATGGATAAACTCCTTGACTTCCTTGCACATCTGAACTCTATACACCCCAACATCAAATTCACTATGGAGACTGAAATGGAGGGTAAATTGCCGTTCCTTGACGTCTTGGTCAAGAGAAGACACTATAGACCGGCAGTAGACCCGTGGATATTTTGATTACCCACAATTAGTGTTACTGCCGTAATCTGAAGTGCATCAAAATGAGAAAAAAGAATCATGTTAAACCTGACGTCTATGGCAGGTCACGTCGAACTGCCTGAAGCGGCGGTGACGTCCTTTTGACAGCGCCCAGACGGCTCTTAACGTGCTCGCCCGGGCGGCACTGACTGGATTCACGCGCCGTCAGGGGTGTTCATTAAGGGCGGCGGACGGCCGCGACGTATCGCGGAAATCCGCGCACGAACAGGTGGCACGGTGACGTCACCGCGCGCCAGTTGTAAACTCAATTTGCAGCGGCGTTAATTGCGTCCTGCGCAGAAAAACCAATTACTATGGCGGAGCGCGCCAGTCTCGCTCCTACAGGCCGGCGCGCGCGGCATTAGCAAGTGGCGCACGTAGCGCCGCCCTGACGTCGCGCCGGGGAACTAACTCCGCTGCCCTAGCTAACCTCTCTCGGCTCCCGAAGTTGTATCCCGCACCGTTCGGCAAAACAAGTAAAACGAATGTATCCGTGCACTTAATATTCACTAACGTTTAACAGAATTCCGCTCGAAAGTTAACTGTCGGGATCTGCTCTAAAAATTTAATGGAACAAGAGAGAATTTCACCTCCTCGCCGCTCGTGAAGTCGCCAGGCATTTGTCGGGAGAGCGTACGGAGAATACTAACAGACCCGAACACTGGCAATTTAAGCCTTCGCAGCGAAAAATGGGGCAATTTGGTTTCCGGTTGCAGGGTCCGGCTGGAAGACGATAATGCTTCTACTGTAAAGTGACTGATGACGACACCTATTACACTACAGTACTGACAAGGGAAGTACTTGGGCTCGAACAAACACATATACACCAAAATCGCATATATAAAACGCATGTACGACCGAGTCTTGTGTATTGCTGAAGTGTTTGGGTTCCCCACCAGATCGGTTTAAAGGAAGATATAGAAGCTATTCAGAGAAGAGTGGCTAGATTTGTAACTGGTAGATTCGACCAATGTGCGATTGTTACTGAAATACTTCGGAACTCAAATGGGAATCGCAGGTGGGAAGGTGACGTTTTCTTCGAGAAACACTGCTGAATAAATTTAGAGGGTCAGAATTTGAGGCACACTGCCTGTGGCCACTTCATATTTCTGGCCGCAGGCCGTTTCTTTACTAGCATCGTACGTGTCTTAAACGCGGAAGAAAGACAGAAGTGCAGCATATGTTGAAATGTGGGGTGAGGAGCAGTAGCATATGGCACAGTAGGTGCTGGTTCCCGTGGGAAAGCCCGCCTATGTTACTGGTACTCTCCTCGCATTGGCTGCTGCATTTCACGTCACGTGATTTCTTATGAAATTAGTTTTGTTTATTATATATCAAATATTAATTATTCAGAGCTGAGAATTTATGATAAATATCTCTCAAGGACAGGCTAGATGTTGACAGTTTAAAAAGTTTAAGGTGCCTTCTCTTATTGTAACAAGAGAAGAGCAATTCTGCATAAGACGCGCGACGGCCCTGTTTGGGCGCGCGCGCGAAATAGAGCGTCAGGTGCCGTCTCGCAACACGCCGCAGTTTGTCTCGAGCTGACCACTATACGCGCCGGACCGCGCCGGTCATGAGTAAAGATTTTTGTAATAGTGATAACAGTCGAGGTCTCAACATGAGCTATGGGCAGCATAGGCCGTGTCATATTCACAATAGTTGCTCATATTATATTATTTAATTAATAAATGGCATCCCTGAAAATTAAAAATCTCGCGAGTCGCTTCTTATGCTTCCATCATACAGAAATTATTTTAGCCTCAGTTGTATGCTGTAGAAGAATCAACGACCTGTGTACTGTCTTCTGCGCTGGGGACACAACTATAGAAGACAACAGGTAATTCAGAACTCTGTGCTTTCCATAAAGACATGGACAGCAACTACGGCACCTCGTGCGTACTGAAGGGCGGTACAAACGCACACTGCTACGCAACAGCATCCGCAAGAATGCGGAGGTTTTAGGGGACTTGTGGGAGGAAGCAGTACTAACTTCTCCGTCCGCAAATAAATCCCTAGGAAGCTTGTATGCCGAACGATTCTGCTGCCCGCAACCTACATTTCGCATAACGACCACAAAGATAAGATCGGAGCGATTAGGGATCGTACGGATGCGAACAGCCTCGTTTTTCCCTCGCTCTGAATGGGAGTGGAACAGTACAGCAAGTGACTAGTAGTGGTACTAGGTATCCTCTGCCGCGCATCTTTGGGTAGATTGAGTATGATTGTAGATACGTAGAAGCCGTTCCTTTCCTTCCTTTTTCTCCTTCCCTCATCTCATGAAATGAGGAAATCGAAACATCTTCTTGACTTCATGTGTAGCCTGCAGTATCTAAAACTTAGTGTTTCGAAAACTGAAGAAAGTATTAATTGTTTGTCCAGATAAATCAATTTTTGGAAAATGAAGCCATTTCGATAATTGGCTATACCACCTAAATGGATAGCGCAAACACGCCCAATAAACGTCATCTTTTTCGAATTTTTTAATACTGACAAGGAAAGTACTTGGGCTCCAACAAACACATATACACCTAAATCGTATGAGATAATGTAAAGGTCCCTTATTGCACTAGTGATACTCCCGCATCTGCAAAACTCTGCATTCATCAGTTAGAGGTCTCTGCGTGTGCCTTGCCACATTGCAGTTTGACCTGTCGGTTCGCCAGTACGGACGGTGCAGTGTGTCTCCGAAGTTGCGATTTGTGTCGTTATTTGTGTGGTGAAGCGTTAGATGGGGCGGCGATTGGTAATCAATCCTGCTAATGTATTGAGATTGGTTGAGATAAAGTTACGAAGAACCCTTCCTCGTGAAGATGGTATTCGTGTAGAAAATGAATCATTCGCATGCTCTCTCGTATATGTTATGGTTCAGAAAATGAGCATAAGTTAGATACTGTTGTAACACTAACACATAATGATGACAATAGGGATGATAATGACGAACAACTCATTGCAAGCGGTAGTGCTACGGTAAGTGCGGGAGGAGGCGATGGAAGCAGTGGCAGTGAATACCAACAGTCTTCCGAGAAGAAGGTTAATGTTGAAACTATCATCACGGCTTTTTATGACAATACGCTAGAGAACATGTACGATGATTATTACATAAGTTATAGTTCAGATATCTGCATTACGTATGGCGTCTACAATTACATCTACAGTGCTATCTAGAGCATGATTGCAAAGTTTTGCATATAAACGACACCCACCAGCACATTGAGGTGTACGTAGAGATCCTGTAAGCAAACGTTCATACAGATATGTTTGTTGGAGCCCATGTATTTTCCTTGTGTGGGTGGTAGAAGCAATCAATGAATTCAAAGAGAATATTCACAGAGGTCAAAGAAGTCATGAGATGCCTCCTTCTTCCCAGAAACTCACAGCAACTCGTCGTGCCACTAACTCAAAAACCCAAAAGCATGGGATACGATTTACTGCCGTTGCGAACTCAAGAGCATCTTGCAGAGGGCTATTTAAGGTGCTGCGGATACTAACTACTGCTCCCCATTACATTTATTCTTTAATGACATTTCTTAATAAAATATATCTTTTTTCAAAACCATTACCTCGGTTTATTGGGGCAATACTAGAAAGAAGAGTAACTCTCACGAAGACTTAAAGTCACCGACTTCGGCTCAAAAAGGTGTCCACTATTCAGCAATTCACATTTTCAATAACATGCCAGCAGCTATAAAAAATTTAACTCACAATATAAGTTTGAAAAGGGTGCAAAAGATTTTTAGTAGCCAACTCCTACTCAATAATTTGATGAATTTCTTAACAGAAGTGACTGATACGTATTATTCTATATAATATTCACAAATGTGATTATTGTGTTCAGTCTGACTTCAGTACCAATCTTGTGCAGTAATGTGATCATTGTAGCCGGCCGCGGTGGCCGAGGGGACTGAGGCGCTCCAGTCACGGTCTGCACGGCCACTACGGTCGGGGGTTCGAATCCCCCCTCGGGCATGGATATTTGTGCCGTCCTAGTTCGTAAGTAGTTTGTAAGTTTAGGGACTGATGACCCCGTAGTTAAGTCCCATAAGCTTAACAAACATTTGGACATTTGATCATTGTAAATATGTGTTGTAGGAAATAGCCTAAGATGTATCACATGCACATAGTATATTCAAAATTTAATTTGCAGTAACATGTTTTACGTCCTTTAAAAAGTGTTGTTAAGATATTGTTTTCGCTGATCGATTCCACATCCACAAAGGCAATTACATTTCGGAACTGTGGAAGGTACATCATCACATTTGTTCTCATATTGTAATTATTAATTGTGTATTTTGTTTTCTGACATGATCTACACCCAAGAGGATCTCACCAATCTGGACCTAATGGAACGAAAAGTACGTGTAACCTATCAAAACCCAAGAAGACGTTTCTAAAGTGGGCAGGTACCTACCTATCTTCTCCGATGTAAACACACAGATCATACCTACATACTGATAAGTAGAAAAAGTAAGTTGATTATTAAGTTGTAGAAGAATACACATTCTTTTTTACTTTGTAGTGCATATAAAATTACTTTTATTAAGTGTTTTGTTGTTGTTATTTTTTATTTATTTATTTATTTGCTCAAATTTGTGTTTATATAAATCTATGGCTTGGTTCTGAAAGGGCCAGTGTCACTATTTATCAAAACTGGTTTTAATGGTGTAGACCATAGTCTCACGTGGTCATCACAATGTTAAAACGGCCAATGTCTAAGCCACATACGATGAGAGATACTGGGATTTTAAGATGTGAGCCCCAAATATACCGTTAATATTTTCAGAAAATTACAAAAAAATTTAAAATGTTTGTAAAGCTTGTGGGACTTAACTACGGGGTCATCAGTCCCTAAACTTACAAACTACTTATGAAGTAGCTAATACTAAGGACGGCACAAATTTCCATGCACGAGGGGGGATTCTAACCCCGGACCGTAGTGTCCGTGCAGCCCGTGACTGGCGCGCCGCAGACTGCTCGGCCACCGCGGCCGGCCGGAAAATTACAGAAAATATTCAGAAGCTTATACCGTAAAACTAAGATTTTTGACATTCGCCCTTTTAGAACTAAGCAACAGAAATATTTTATGGCGTAATAGCGAATAGTTCATTACTTCCCACCAGCGGTGACATGTGTGGCGAAGTAGGGAAGGAGGAAAGAAGATTAGGGTATAACGTCCTGTCGAATACGCGATTATTAGAGACGGGAGCAGAACCTCGGGTTGTTTTTGGTTTAAGCTAGGGAACGAAATCAGCTGAGCCTTTTCTGAAAGGAACTATGCTACCATATGCCGGGAGAGATTTAGGGAAATAATGAAAAGCCTAAATCTGGATGGCCGGAGTCGGGTTTGAAAGGTCATCCTCTCGAATGCGAATCATCTACCTACATCTACATCTACATGGGATACTCTGCAAATCACATTTAAGTGCCTGGCAAAAGTTTCATCGAACCACCATTACACTATCTCTCATTCCATTTTCGAATAGCGCGCGGAAAGAAAGAACACCTGAATCTCTCCGTTCGAGCTCTGATTTCTCGTATTTTATTCTGATGATCATATCTACCTATGTAACTGGGAGTCAACAATATATTTTCACATTCGGAGGAGAATGTTGGCGATTGGAGTTTCGTAAGTAGCCCACGCCGCAGCGATAACCGCCCTTGTTGTAATGATTCCCATCACAGATATTGTATCATTTCCGTGACGTTGTCTCCCCTGTATCGTGACTATACAAAACGAGCTGGCCCTTCGTTATAGTCTTTAGATGTACTCCGTCAAAACCAACTGCCCCCCAGGGGGCCCACAGTTCTTTTGTGGGTACGTGTGTGGCGCGCACGGGGCCCCGAGCCGGAGCAGCCTTTCTTCTGCCCCAGGCTGCTTCACTTTCCCTCCCGGTTTATGCCTTCGCCCGGAGACGGGCATATTTCTTGAGATACGGTGGTTCTTGTTGTGGTTTTTCTTCCTTCGTTCCTTCCTTTCTTACCCTTCGTTTTCTGTCTTTCTCTCCTTGAACTCTCCTAGCCTTCTTCTCCTCATTAGTCTCCGCCTCGGCGTTTGAGACACTTCTTTCCTTCTTTCTCTTCCTTTCCTATCCTCTTCTTCTTTCCTCCCTGTGCGTGTCTGAAGGCCGACCCACGCATTATCGTGCGTAGCAGGTGACGGGGTAACGCGTAATTTCCCGCCCCGGGTAGACAAGTAAGGCACGTACGTACCCCCTGGTAAAGGCCAGGCCCAGGGAGGGGTGATTACCCGAGCTGGTACCTTCCGAACGTGCCGATTGGTCCCTCCGTCAGTTCTCGGGAGGCGTGACCTGAGGTGTGAACAATCACCTAAGGCGGGTAAGCCCTCGGAGAGGGCCCCCACTAGGAAGGAGCGCGCCATCGGAGACGCCGGTAATCACGGGGGACACTTCCGCGATGACTTCCTTATCTTCTTTCGTGACGTTGACCCATAAACGTAAGTTAGACTCGTCTCAGCCTAAAAAAACTCTGCCTAATGTACCTAAATTTCTGGTTGTCTCTCGCACCGACGGAAAGGATTTCAATTCTGTCAATCCTTTCGTTATACAGAAAGGTGTAGATGCAATTGCTGGCCCTGTTAAAACCTGTTCACGTCAGCGCAATGGCACATTGTTGCTGGAAGTGGAAAGTGCCTTCCAAGCCCAAAAACTGATACGTACTACGTTGTTGCACACTTTTCCAGTTAAGGTCGAAGCGCACCGCACACTCAACTCGTCACGGGGGGTAGTCTTCACGAGATCCCTTGACGGGTTGTCTGATGAAGATATCCAATCGTATATGTCCGATCAGGGTGTGACAGCCGTCCACAGGGTCATAAAAAAGGTCGATAACCATCTGACACCGACTCGTACTGTGTTTTTGACGTTTGACAAAGTTGACCTCCCGTCGAAGGTCAAAGCAGGGTATGAAGTCATCTCCGTCCGCCCTTATGTACCTAACCCAACGCGCTGTTTTCAGTGCCACAGGTACAACCATACCCGTGAACATTGCCCAAATGCAGCAAAGTGTGTCACTTGTGGTAGGGACGCCCATGAGGGGGATTGCCCACCTCCGTCCCCTCACTGCCTAAACTGCAACGGTGACCATGCGGCTTCCTCTCGCGACTGCCCTGTATACAAGGATGAGAAGGTAATCCAGCAAATTCGGGTTACGGAGAAGGTATCGACATCTGCCGCTCGTAAGTTGTTGGCGAGTCGAAAGCCCACTGTCCTCCCAGCGGGTACATACAGTAAGGTACTCACCTCAACTCGACCTACCAAGGATTCCAGTACCCAGACATGTGACTTCACTTTCGCTGACACAGTTGTGCGATCCGCCAGCCCGAAGATTGCCCGTTCCACGTCCCCGCTCCCTCTTGCTGCTTCTAGGGTACAGTCTTCGTCAAACTCTAGTAAACCGCGGGCACCTAAACAAGATGCCCGGACCTTGAAAAAGGAACCCGTCCGTGAGGATTTTCTGCGTTCTCAGGCTTCCCAACCGTCAACTGCCTCTTCCCGCCGTCACTCTTCCAGAAGAGCTGACAAGAAAAAGAGTTCCTCTCCTTCCCCGCCGAGGCGTGACCCATCTGTCACGCCGTCCAACAGTTGCCGGCCTCGGCCGTCTTCTGTTTCACCGGGACGCTCCGTTTGCCGGGCGCCCGGCCCTTTACCGGCGGTGGAAACTGCCCCTCCTGATCAACTCAGGGAGGTGGCAGGCGCGTCGGTCGAACCAATGGAACATGACCCTTTGCCCCCAGACAGCGATAGCAGTGCTCCCTCGAAATCCGGTCCTCAGCGGCCGTCGAGGTGACCCCGCTCGCTACTTGGTTTTTATCCTTATTTCTTCTCTCATTTTTATCATGGCGCTCCTTCAATGGAACATTCGCGGCATTCGTTCTAATCGGGAGGAGTTAAAACTACTCCTTCGATTGCACTGCCCGCTTCTAGTCTGCCTCCAGGAAACTAAGTTGCGTCCACGTGATCGTGCAGACTTTCCACACTACACCTCTGTGCGGTTCGACCTGCCACCCGTGGAAGGTGTCCCAGCCCATGGAGGGGTTCTGATGCTCCTTCGAGACGACGTCTATTTCCATGCCATTTCCTTGCACACTCACCTACAGGCAGTTGCCGTCCGCATCACCTTATCCACATTTACCTTCTCCCTCTGTAATATATATTCGCCATCGTCATCTGCCCTTACTAGGGCAGATGTGCTAAACCTTGTTGACCAGCTCCCTTCACCTTTCGTGTTGGTAGGCGACTTTAATGCCCACCACCCCCTATGGGGCTCTCCGGCACCTTGTCCGAGAGGCTCCCTTTTGGTGGACATTCTCCACCACCTCGATCTTGTCTGCCTCAACACCGGTGCACCGACCTTCCTTTCTGACACAACACACACTTATTCCCATATAGACCTCGCAATATGCACTCCTCAGCTTGCCGGTCGGTTTGAGTGGTATGCACTTTCTGACACGTACTCGAGTGACCATTTCCCTTGTATCATCCACTTCCTACATCATTCCCCATCTCCACGTCCCACCAGTTGGAACATTTCTAAAGCCGACTGGGGGCTTTATTCTTCCATGGCTGTTTTTCACAATCAGAATTTTCCCAACTGTGACAGTCAGGTCGAATACCTCACAGAGGTTATTCTCACTGCTGCTGAACGTTCCATACCTCGTACATCCTCTTCTCCACGTCGTGTCCAGGTCCCTTGGTGGACTGCAGCCTGCCGCGACGCGCTTAGAGCCCGGCGCCGTGCTTTACGCACCTTCCGCCGCTACCCAACTTTGCAGAATTGCATCAATTACAAACGTATGAGAGCGCAGTGCCGTCGTATCATAAACGACAGCAAGAAAGCTTGCTGGACTGCTTTTACTAGTTCTTTTAACCGTTTTACTCCCTCCACGGTTGTCTGGGGTGGCCTACGCCGTTTGTCCGGCATCAAGGTCCACTCCCCGATTCCTGGCCTGACCGTGGAGAACGCAGTCCTCGTGGACCCAGCTGATGTTTCAAACGCATTGGGTCGTTTCTTTGCGGAGGTTTCGAGCTCTGCCCATTACCACCCTGCCTTTCTCCCTCGCAAACAGGTAGAGGAGGCACGGCCGCCTTCTTTCCGCTCTTTTAATCGTGAAAATTATAACGTCGCCTTCACCATGCAGGAGCTAGATCGTGCTCTCGCCCTGTCCCGGTCTTCTGCTCCCGGGCCCGATTCCATTCATATTGAGATGCTGAAGAACCTCTCTCCTGCGGGCAAGTGCTTTCTTCTTAGTACCTACAATCGCATATGGACTGATGGTCATGTTCCCACAAGTTGGCGTGAAGCCATTGTTGTCCCCATCCCCAAACCAGGGAAGGACAAACACCTTCCTTCCAGTTATCGCCCCATTTCTCTGACGAGCTGCGTCTGTAAGGTGATGGAACGCATGGTTAACGCTCGGTTGGTCTGGCTCCTCGAATCTCGCCGCCTCCTGACTAATATCCAATGCGGTTTTCGTCGACACCGCTCTGCTGCTGACCACCTCGTTACGTTGTCGACCTTCATTATGAACAACTTTCTAAAGAAGCGTCAAACAGTAGCAGTGTTCTTCGACTTGGAGAAGGCATACGATACCTGTTGGAGAGCGGGCATTCTCCGCACATTGCACACATGGGGCCTTAGGGGCCGCCTTCCTCTTTTCATTCAAGCGTTTTTGGCGGATCGCAAGTTCCGGGTACGGGTGGGCTCTGTTTTGTCAGATACCTTTTGCCAGGAGAATGGGGTACCACAGGGCTCCGGCTTGAGTGTGGCGCTCTTTGCCATTGCAATCAATCCGATCGTAGATTGCCTTTCAGCCGACGTCTCCGGATCTCTTTTTGTTGACGATTTCGCAATTTATTGTAGCGCCCAGCGGACGTGTCTATTGGAGCGTTCTCTCCAACGCTGTCTTGACCGTCTATATTCCTGGAGCATCGCAAACGGCTTCCGATTCTCCACTGAGAAAACTGTGTGTATCAATTTCTGGAGATACAAGGAATTTCTTCCACCTTCTCTACGTCTCGGCCCTGTTGCTCTCCCTTTCGTGGAGACTACAAAATTCTTGGGACTCATGTTGGATCGGAAACTTTGCTGGTCCACACATGTGTCCTACCTGGCTGCCCGTTGTGCCCGATCCCTTAACGTCCTTCGTGTCCTCAGTGGCACGTCATGGGGAGCGGATCGTACCGTCCTGCTTCACCTTTACCAGGCCATTGTTCAGTCGAAGCTCGACTATGGAAGCCTTGTATACTCTTCAGCACGGCCGTCGATTCTCCGCCGTCTCAACTCTATCCACCATCGTGGATTACGTCTGGCGACCGGTGCATTTTATACCAGCCCTGTTGAAAGTCTGTATGCCGAGGCTGCTGTATTACCCTTGACCAATCGACGTGACATACTCTTGTGTCGGTACGCATGCCGCCTACGGTCGATGCCCAACCATCCATCTTACAGATTATTTTTTGAAGACTCACTCGATCGCCAGTATCAGTTGTCTGCGATTGCCTTGCTTCCACCGGGAGTTCGGTTTCGCCGCCTGCTACAGCGGCTCGATTTTACCCTTCCTTCCACCCTTCGGTTGAGCGAAAGCCCATTGCCACCGTGGCATCAGGCCCAGGTTCACACACACCTCGAACTTAGTTCGCTCCCCAAGGAGAGCACTCCGGATTTGGTATTCCGCTCGAGGCTTGTCGAACTCCGTTCGCGGTTCGATAATGCCGTATTTATTTACACTGATGGTTCCAAGAGCACTGCCGGTGTCGGATCTGCCTTCGTCGTCGGGGACAACCGTTTCCAATACAAGCTCCCTGACCGGTGCTCGAACTTCACGGCTGAGCTTTTCGCCCTCCACCAGGCCGTTTTGTATACCTGCCGCCACCGCCGCCCTTTCTATGCCGTATGTTCTGACTCCCTTAGTGCCCTGCAGAGTCTTAAGGACCCTTTCTCGAACCATCCTCTCGTGTATCGGATCCAACGCTCCCTCCAGTTGCTGGCGGATGACAGCTGTCAGGTTTCTTTCCTGTGGGTTCCTGGCCATGTGGGTGTGCCCGGGAATGAGGCCGCCGACACAGCAGCCAAGGCAGCAGCTCTTTTGCCTCGCATGGCTACCTTTTGCGTCCCATCGGACGATGTTCAACGGGCTCTTCGCCGGAGTATCGTGTCGCAATGGCACAGTGTGTGGCTTTCACTGTACAACAATAAATTGCGAACTGTCAAACCGATCCCGACCGCTTGGAGGACATCCTCACGCCCCTCTCGGCGGGAGGAGGTCATCCTGGCTCGGTTGCGGATCGGTCATTGCCGTTTCAGCCACCGTCACTTGCTATCCGCCGAACCTGCACCGCTATGCTCCTGCGGTGAACTGCTGACAGTGCGACATGTTTTACTGACTTGTGTTGATTTTAATCATCTCCGTGTAGCCCTTCACTTTCCGTCTACTCTGGAGGAAATTTTAGCTGATGACACACGAGCAGCTGCTCGAGTTTTGCGTTTTATCAACTTGGCCAACTTATCCAAGGATATTTAACTCTTTTAATTGTCTTTTATCTTTCGTTTTTAGCCTCTTGTTGATGTTCTGACAGTCTACATTTATTTAGATCATAGCGAATCTATGTTCTTGGCTGGGCGCTAATGACCATAGAAGTTGTGCGCCCTAAAACCACAAAAAAAAAAAAAAAATAAAAAAAAAAAATAAAAAAAAACCAACTGATAAGGATCCCACACTGCCCAGCAATACTCCAAAAAAGGACGGACAAGCGTGGTGTATGCAGTTTCTTTAGTAGTTCTGTTGCATGTTTCAAGGGTTCTGCCAATAAAACTCAGTCTCTGGTTCGCCTTTCCCACGACATTATCTACGTGTTCTTTCCATTTTAAGTCTGAAGTAATAGTAATTCCTAGGTATTCTGTGGAGTTTACGGCCTTCACTTTTGATTGATTTATCTTGTAAACAAAGTTTAACGGATTTCTTTTCGTACTCATGTGGACGACTTTTCACTTCTCATTATTTAGAGTCAATTGTCAATTTTTACACCGTACTGATATCTTATTCAGATCGCTCTGCAGTTGGCTTTGATCTTCAGATGATTTTACTAGACCGTAAATGACGGCGTCATCTGCAAACAACCTAAGAGAGCTACTTAGATTTTACCCTAAATCGGTTATGTAAATAAGGAACAGTAGAGGACCAATAACACTACCCTGTGGAACGCCCGATATCACCTCTGTTTTAGTCGATGCCTTACCATCGATTACTATCCAATCGCAAATTTCGGGCGATATACCATAACCACGCAAATTGATTAAAAGCCGTTTGTGAGGTACGGAGTCAAAAGCCTTCTGGAAATCAAGAAATACGGACTCGATTTATGAACCCTTGTCGATAGCACCCATCACTTCGTGTGAATAAAGAGCTGATGTGTTGTGTTGTGTTTCGCATGAATGATATTTTCTAAATCCGTGTTGACCTTGGGTCAAGAGATCGTTCTGTTCGAGATAATCCAGTAAATTACAATTGCCGGCCGCGGTGGCCGAGGGGACTGAGGCGCACCAGTCATGGTCTGCACGGCCACTACGGTCGGGGGTTCGAATCCCCCCTCAGGCATTGATATTCGTACCCTCCTTAGTCTTAGCTAATTCATAAGTAGTTTGTAAGCTTAGGGACTGATGACCACGTAGGTAAGTCCCATAAGTTCTTCAAACATTTGAATTACAATTACGTCACTTCGCCTGGTTGAAATACAATGTCTCTTCTACACCCATAATTGCGAAAATGTTGGCGTTACACGATTTTGTGGTGTATGAATCGACCACCTTATCATGTTCCAAAAAATGTTCGATGATGATGATTGGCGTTTTAGGGTGCTCAACAGTGAGGTCATCAGCGCCCGAAAATGTTCGATAACATTAGTGATGGTCGTTCTTGGTGCGCAAATAATTCGCTGAAAAAGTCTAGAATATTCTTCAAACCAATCGAGACCAGTGGTACTTGTGTATTTTTCTAGTTCAAATGGTTGGCATTCTGAATGATTGTGACATATAGATGACACTTTTGGTCATCATTCCAAGTAAACTCTTATGTTTATTCAAATTAAGCATAAAAACTACTACATTTTTTAGATTACGTCACGAGACAGAAAATGCTGTTAGTGGCTGAGGAACAAGGTCATCGAGAAAGACAGGCCGCGGCGCGCCTGTCAATTCGCGTAAAGCCGTCGGCACACGGAGAGTGTATCTCAACGAGTGTGGCCAACGGGGCGAGTTTCTGACGTCACAACGTGCGAACCACACGTTGGCGACGCTTTCTCAACGTGTCAGGCAGTATCAAGCATGCCAGATATTCTCAACGTGTATCTGAACGATCGGCAGTAAGGTGGGAGAACGCCACCGACGTCAGACCACGTGGCTTTCGGAGGAGGGAGCAGCTCGTTTCGGTAGAGAGATGAAGGCGCCATATTGTCCGTCGTATTTCATGGGTTTTGTATACATAACTTAGGTCTTATGAATTTATGACTTTCAAAGAAAGTAACTGAGTAAATATAGAATCTCTCGAAAACTGGCCATTAAGGTACTATTTGTTGGAATATATGATTGGAAACGTCTTGTATGTGGTTAAAAAATTTCCGTATTACAGAAGCCGCAATCTGCCATTTCAAGGCAAGCACTAAAGAAGATCTCTCAACACCAATTGTTCTTTAAATCATTTGTTGTAAGTACATATTAGCAACCAACATATCTACCAGTAGTGTACACGACATGGCTAATTCCTTTAGTGCTGAGATCTATTAGCGACCGTGGCGTAGGCAGCAAAGTTGTGGACTGTGAAATGGAAGAATTCTCATGGCGCTGGTTCAAAGCTCTTCAGAACCAAAAATTTTTCTTCTTTTATTCTGGTTTTCTGATAAACCCAAAGACTTTCCCATAAATTTAGTAGAAGCATGAAGGTTCTTATCTGCATGCGTAGAAGTATACTGCATAGTATTCGATGCTAAGTATACATAAGCGCGCATCGTCTGAGGAATGAGTTTGTTGGATTCGTTTTATAAACAGGACAGTTTTCACCTTACTTGGAGTAAAATACGCATTTTTCACGTATTGCATTTTACACGTTCTTAATATTCAACTGAATAGCAACATTCACTGTGGAAGAATGACCTTTAAGATTTACTAAAAAGCGACACTGTTGCAATAATGTTTACCTCATGTAAAGGCCTTTTGTAATTTCATATCGCACAGTGTCATGAAACTTTCATTATTCGCTACACTTATTGACACACAACATGCAACTTTTATAAGAGTCTTATGGTCATAGATATATTGTTGTTACTTATGTAGGCCTATACCACAGAACGTAACAAACATACGCACAAGCGCGGAAATAGCGATTTAATAGAGGTAAAGCAGGGATTCCACTCTTTTGATTTGTTAAACAGTGTGATTCCAGAACCCGATGCCGCCGCCAACTGTCACTGGAGCGCGCTGCGGTCGCGTGTAGCTCGTTGAGGCACACGCCTCGTGTGCACAAGTCGCGCCGTCTCCGAGCGTTCAGCCGCACGGTGGACTCGGCTCGTTGACCACACACGTTCAGACACACGCTCCGTGTGCCGACTGCTTAAGCAACGTAGTCCTTATAGCCGGCGCGATCGCTAGCTCAGTGGCCCGCCGCTATGAGGCACTTGATTGACGATCAAAAACAGACACGTTTAGAGGCATCAATGGATTCTGTCGAAATTGCGACATGCAATTTCTTGCACCGTATTGTCACTGAGTATGATACCTTGTATCTCCGGTACGAAAATGAACGAAACGGTAAAGCATATTAATGACGTTCTGCGACATCACGTAATCTGAAAAACGTTAGAGCCGAAAAATCACGCATTACAACGATGACCTTCAACTTTTCCAATAGTCAAGGTATTATACACAAGGAATTTCTACCTGAGGGACAGACGTTGAACGCTGCAAGGTCCGCCGGCAGCGGTGGCCGAGGGGACTGAGGCGCTCCAGTCACGGTCTGAATGGCCACTACGGTCGGGAGTTCGAATCCCCCTTCGGGCATGGATATTTGTGCCGTCCTTAGTATAAGCTAGTTCATAAGTAGTTTGTAAGTTTAGGGACTGATGACCCAGTAGTTAAGTCCCATTAGCTATACAAACATTTGATTTTCGCTGCAAGGTCCGTTGAAATTTTGACCCGTTTCATGCACGTCTACCTTTCAACAGATACAACAAATTTACCCGAACAATTTATAAGTGAAATTGCAAGTAGGAAGAAATGTATATACAAAAATCAGAGAACATCATTCGACCAAACAATCATTAGTTTTGTAGTACAAACAAATATGACATTATTTGCTGTTTTATACATTATAAATGTAAGTAGAATTCGATCAACATATCAGAAAAATATTTACAGTGCGATTAAAAGAGTGCATAAGACATAATCAGTGCTAATTCATAAACTATGATTTTCAGGTACCGACATGTACTAAAGTGCAGGTAATCCACTTTCAAGAGGTGCCAGAACGTCATTTACAAAATTTTAGATTATTGTGTGACTACGAGAAGTCAATCTTTGATTTTGAATGACATTTATTGAATATATTATATTGTAATCTCAGAAAACCTTTCCTAGGATTTACATTACAAATATACTACAAACTACGCATATGAATTTTTATGTGGTATGAGTGAGGACATATGCTTTTCTTTCATATTAAATGTCACTGCTTCTTGCTTGAATAACAGCGTGAACTAGTACCGATCATATCATTTTAAGTTTTTCTTCCCGTAAACGTTCCTAGAATTTGCGACATTTACGATCGATTTATACGTTCTTACTTATTCTCTGGGCCCATTTGTAGTTTACAAACTAAGAAACGAATGAATATTCGGTTTCGGTTACGCTCAATTTCCGCCTATATATTGAGTTTGGTCGCAGTTTCGGTTTCGAAAGAAATCAGCCTAAGCTTTCTTGAACTTACTGATGAAGTCTGGACGCGTTCTGAATGGACTCAGTCAACAACACCGCTTTACCTCACCTTACGGTTAGCTGTTTAAATGCTAGGAGTCTCTCCTCCAGCATTAAAATTGTAGGTATTCTGTTGCTGAGCATCTGATAGTGGTAATCTTTCACTATGTTAGTGACAATTTAACTTATTCAGGGCCGATTTGTCAATCTCTCGTTAAGTTCCAGTTAAGATTTTAACTTATTGTTAGTGGAGAATTGCGTTTGTCAGTGTTTTGTTATTAGTTAACCTGACGTTAAAGGACCTCAAACTGGCCGTTAAGTTAACGAGTGAAATTCTGCTCGTTACACGGCTAACGAACAGTTAAGTGAGAATCTGTATGAAAGCGGCAGTATTACAAAGCGATAAAATACCACAATATATTCACGTCATAAAGACGCAATTTATCGAACAAAATAACAGAAGCACTAGTGTGGAAAGCAGCTTTATTTCTCGCCCCCATCCATGTCAGTATCGATTAGATGAGTCTGTTATATTGCAGATACATAGCATAACTTTAAAATTATTGTTGCGATATCAAAATACAAACTTAAGGGTAACGACTAGTTAAGTGAAAATCGGTATGATGAAAGAGGGTAGAATAAGAGATTTGCTTGACAATGAAGAGGATGTCAATATTTTGGATGATCTAGAGGTCATTTACCCAATAAGGCGTCTTAGACGTGTTTATGTTCGTCCAAATCATTTTGAATGTTGGGATGATGCAGAATTTGTTACGCTATTTCGCCTTGGAAAGGACACTGTGGAAACGCTTCATGAAAAACTCTACGATCATCCGAAGAGTCCAACAGATATGTATTTTGTAAGAATTTTGTGGTAATAGTTAACAATACTTATGTCTGCAAACTTATTAATTCAGTATTTACTTATGCTTATTGCGCCTAGTGTAAGGCCTAAAATATGATTTCTTTCTCTGATCTACAGGAACAGTGCACTTTCACCTATGTGCAAGTTATTGTTTGCACTAAGTTACTATGCACTTGCCTGTATGTTCATTGCCTTAGGGGACTTCACTGATGTCTGCAAAACGTCTGCTTGGAAAGCTGTTCGGGAGGTGACACTGGCACAGGCCCCTCTCAGTCCAATATATCATTTCTCTATTAAGAACACTCACTTCTTTAAAATTCGAGCTCCTTTCACGTTTATTTTCCATGGCTCCAAGTAAATGTCTGCTAATCTCTTCCCTGCTAGTCAAATACGACGAACAGCTGTTTATTCAGGCGGCATTTTCAATTGTTTCTATTGCCAACATAGTCGAAATACATCGTACCTTCCCGTTTTCTCCAGGTTAGCAAACGATATGTGTATCTGGTGATGACAAACGCAATGAACTTAACGAATACATTTAACTGAACTTTAATGACGTCTTCTCGTTTACTGACGAGAAGATTAACGATACATGGACGAACAGGCCCTTAGTATTGTAAGTAATGGAATAGGCTATCATATTGGTATTCTGTACGTTACATTAATGAATTTCGTTGAAAGCGAGGACCTTTTTTTTGAATAATTAATGAGTTTAGGAAACATTGATCACATGCTACACATCTTTTCCTGTTTTGTTTGCGTAAGTTTATACTGGCAACAATCATACTGTTAGTCGGAACTGTAACTTTATATTTCGAAATACTTCCAGCAGGACTGATGGAAGGTGCTATGTATTCAGAAATGTTAAATTGAAGTTGTGTTAGGTTGTTTGTCGATTGCAAAATACGGAAGTGAAGATGTCAACATGAAGTTAGCGCTCTCAAGAACAAAATCGTAAAGGCTATTGATGGAAGCAAAGAAATGAATACTTTCTATTTTGTATTGTGGTGGTCATGTTGATGCTCTGACATATCTTGGTATCTATTTGGCATGTTAGTTGCGTACATCTTCGAATCAGAAGTTATGCAGGACTGTGGAACTTGTGATAGCTATATAGTAGTCTCGTTAATTCGAGGTGAACGGGACCGGAATCACATAGAAATATCGAAAGAAATTCGACCTTGGAAAGAATACACGTGTAAAAATATGATATTTTACATAACAAAGTTTTTAAATAGTCGTTTACATTGGCAGCCTAAAGGTTTTAAAGTCTCTTCACTATTTATTTCGTGTTATAATGATAGAGTGCATTTTTCTGTGAAGATAGTCTGTACCCGCAGTTGTTTTGTTTCATGACGCTCATTTTTATAGAAAACTCGCATTTTCTCTGATTGTATTATCACCAATGAATTTCCTTAGTAGGAGTTGTCGTTTTTGAACCTGCTTGCTTCCCATGTTATCCTAAATCATGTTTCCGTCTGTTACGTACTGCACAACATGGAGAGGGTTCTCAGCATAGTACTGGAGGCTCCATTTTGTGGTTTAACGAAACACTGTTTAGTAAGTATCAAAATGTTAGTTCCATTGAACCTCTTTATGTTAAACAAATGTACCAGCTACTTCATTGCGACTAGACACCGAGCCTATATAGTTATGGAACTTATCTTAACAAAGTGGAAACGTTAGGGTAGCTTAAAATGTTTTCCCAGTAACAAAATAAGATTAAATGTTTGGCGCTTTTTTCAGAGAACACCGTAATTTTCAGAGAACTGTACCATATTGGAAACGCTGTCGCATTTTATTAATTAAAGAGGCGAGAACCAGCTTTAATGGTTCTCATTTTACAGTATTTCGGGAGATAACCGGCTGTAGACTTCTGGGAAACTTAGATACACATAATAACATGAAACGTCAGTCTTCTAATTAAAGAAAAATATCGCTACAGTTTTTCATAACTATCGCTTTAAAGGAGGTTTTAGCTGAGCGAATTCAACTGAGTTTTAAAATTCATATTTATTATTATACTACATATACATAAATCGCATTTGAGTGCATGTAAGATGGTTCACGGAACCGCTTTTGTGATGTTTCTCTACCCTTCCAGCCTCTTAATAGCGCTCTGATTTCTCTTATTTTATTATGATGATCATGTCTCCCTATGTTGATGGGTGGTAACAAAATGTGTTCGCATTCGGAAGAGGAAGTTGATTAATGAAATTTCGCATATAGATCCCTCCGCAACGGATAACGCCTTTCTGTAAATGATTTCCACACCAATTCGTTCATAATTTTCTTGAAAGTCTCTTCCCTGTGGCTCGGTATTATAAACCGAGCTGCCCTTCTCTGAATTTTCTCTAGATCGCCCGTCAGTCACACTTGATGGGCATCCCACAAAGTGCAGCATATGACGCACAAGTGTAGGATAGTCAGTTTCTTTAGTAGAACTGTTGCATCTTCTAAGTGTTCTGCAAATGAAATGTACCCTTTGATTCTCCTTCCTTATGACATTTTTATGAACTCTTTGTAACTGAAATTACAAGGTATTTAGTTGAATTTATGGCCTTTAAAATCGATTGATTTACCGACAAAATGCAGTGTAACGGATTTCAATTAGTACTCATATGGATGACGTTACACTTATATAGGCGTATGTCTTATTAAATCATTTTGCAGCAGTTTTTGATGTTCTGGTGACTTTACTAATCAATAAATAATAGCGTCATCCACGAATGGTCTAAGTGAACTGCTCACATTACATAATGTTTGAGAAAAGTACACGTTTTACAATTCAACTGCAAACCGACGACAGTGATATAAGGCTGTATTTTAGCGTGTCACTCATATTGCTTTCCTCGATACTGGAGTGACTTGTGCAACTTTCCATTCTTAGGGTACGTATCTTTCACTGACCAAAGGGTTATGTATGACAGCTAGAGATGGAGCTATTGTATCAGTATACTCTGAAAGGAACCTAGTTGGTATATAATCTGGACTGGGAGACTTGCTTTTGCTAAGTTATTTAAGGACATCTAGTTCTAAATTGTGCATGTAGGTAGCTGTTCTTGATTCTTATTCTGGAGTACTTGCTTGCTTCGACTTCTTTGGTGAAGGAATTTCGGAAAGCTGTGATTAGCAATTCTGCTTTAGCAGAACTGTCAGCGGTAGTACCGCTATTGCTATCGTGTAGTGTTTTGCCGCTAGTATTCTTTACATATGCATATGCCCCGAATTTGTTTGAATTATCAATTTACGTGAGAGGTTTTCGTTGTGGCAACTGTTGTATAGTTTTTCCCATTTAAGTTTGCTCTAAATTTTGAGTAAATATAAAATTTTGAGAGTCTTGGGGATTTTGTGTCCGTATAAATTTAACATACTTTTTTCTTTAGTTTTAGAAAATTGACTTATCATGTTTTGTATGTCATGTCTGGTCCCCCTTTTAGTTAATGTATTTGGCATAATCTCTAAAAATCTGTCTATAGCTGTCGATATTACTTCTTTGTATGCAAGCCACATATGATCTACACTCACATGGTTAATTTTGAAAGACTGATGATTGTAACTCGTGAAAGCGTTAAGCGAATTTTACCTACTTTTTTGAGATGGTAAATTTCTCGTTTAACTTTGGTGGACTTTGGAATTTCTATATTCAGCCTCATTACACTATCTCTGTGTTCATTCATCCCAGTGTGTGTTTTGATGTTTATTAGCTACGGATTATTTGCTACTAGGAGCTAAATTATATTTCTGCAACCATTAACTACTCTAGTAAGTTCATGAACTAACTGCTTGAGTTAGTTTACGGAGAATGCGTTCAGTACAATTTCGGACGTTGTTTCATCCTTGCTTCCGTTTTTTTCCTTGACTAAGTCTTTACCAATTAGGTTTTTTTTAATTCGATCCAAGCTGTCTTTGAACATTTTTGCAATCGAATCATCTGAGTCAGGGGGTCAGTAAATGGAACCAATTATTAATTCATTCCGGTATCCTTGCTTCCGCTTTTTTTTTTCGACAAAGTCACCACCAATTACGTCTTTTTAATTCTATCCCAGCTGTCTTTGGAAATTTCTGCAATCGAATCGTCTGAGTCAGGGGGTCAGTAAATAGAACCAATTATGAATTTATTCCGGTTGTCAGGTATAGCCTTTACCCATACCAACTCACAGGAACTAACTACTTCAGTTTTCCTACTGCATGAACCCCTTGACACAGTAATATATTCACCACTACCTATTTTATTCAATCCTTCCTTTTTGAACACCATTTGTCCCATTGTAAAAATTTCAGCTGAACTTATCTCCGGCGTTAGCCAGCTTCGGTACATATAATGATTAGTGATTCAGTACTTTCTATTAGCGCCGGGATTTCTGGTAGTTTCCCACAAAGCTACGACAATTTACAACTGTTGGACCAATGGTTCTTAATTCTGCGTTTTTAATATCTGTGACCTGTACCTTTTGAGACTGAACTCCTTTTTGTGTGTTCCCGATGCCCTCTAACATCAGAAACCGCCCAGTCCACAGCACATTGTCCCCGCTACCCGCTAGTTTGTTTTATTTATCATCAAGACCTAATGCCAAGTGACATTTAACGTATCTTTTATTGCAGGCCGAGGTGGCCGAGGGGGCTAAGGCGCTCCAGTCACGGTCTGCACGGCCACTAAGGTCGGGGGTTCGAATCCCCAATCGGGCATGGATATTTGTGCCTTCCTAGTTCGTAAGTAGTTTGTAAGTTTAGGGACTGATGACCCCGTCGTTAAGTCCAATAGAATATACAAACATTTGAACATTTTTGTATCTTTTATTCATTGATATAGATATGGTGACAGACAATGTACCAACATAATCAGGAAGGAAGGAAGCTTAGAGTTTAACGTCCTGTCGACAGCGTGGTCATTAGAGACGCTCGGATTTATGGCGAAGGATGGTTGAGGAAATCGGCCGTGTTCTTTGAAAGGAACCATCCCGGCATTTGCCTGGAGCGATTTAGGAAAATCACGGAAAACCTAAATCTGGATGGCCGGAGGTGGATTTGAACCACCATCCTCCCGACAACATAATCAGTTTGTTTACTTTTCTGATGATGGTTCATAACCGAAACTGGTGAAGTTTGAAGTTATAAATAACTGGATTATGCCCGTGCTTCGCAACAGTTGTTAATGAGAGACCTGTGATATATATATATATATATATATATATATATATATATATATATATATATATATATATATATAATTTTTTTTTTTTTTTTTTTTTTTTGGGGGGGGGGGGGGGGGTTCCGGACCTAGGTCAGCAAAAATAGAATCCTTATTGGATCGCTCTGTCAGTAAACTCAGTTCTCATAGCCGAGATGTCAAATTGCAATGTTGGGTTGTGTTTATAAAGTTAAGACAGCGGTGTGAAACTGTATGGCGTAAACTTCTAAAAAGTTTCTATCGTTGAGATGAGAAATAGTAGTAATAATAACAGCGTCATGTATTGGTTCTATGGTTTAGTACTAAACCGTTTATCTCTCGCAGTAAGTGTATGCTGAAGTATTAGTATGTTGCTGTGTTGCAATGGGGACAATGTAGTTATTCCATATGCAGAGCTCCCTATTATCGAAAACTCGACGAATGCAGAAAGTCTGGTAATTCAATCAATAGAGCAGTTCGTTTGTTTGAACAAGACGTCATGGTGGTGTCAATATGCGATAAAATAAATCTGGGTAATCGTTGAAGGAATGGCGTTAGTTGAGCGTCTGTATAGTACTCCCCATTAAATATGGTACTTAGAGTGAATTGTCTTGACCGTATTAGCAGCATCGGCCACTCTTTCAGCTAATACATGTCCCCACGTCCTGCAGTGATTACTTCGTAAAACACGAAGTTGAAATCGACCTTGTGTAATGGAACTTTATATTCAGAAGTCAGATTATAACTCTAAGTACAATTATCTCTGCAAAAGAAGACGCATTTCTCTATCTTAATGGAGTCCGCACCAAAAGTAAGTAATTACAAATTTTAATCACAATATTGTACCGAACGATTATGAAAGCAGGGAGGTTTCTGATGAGTTTGTCGCTTGCGTGTGTATATTATCTCCAGTAGAAGGCAAAGAGCAGAAATATCTCTGGAGTGAGCATTCAGATGCGCAGAACAGATTTTGTGTCCTCAACATTAAGGTGCAAATGTCACGTAATATTGGGAAAAATCTAATAATCGTTGACTTTATCTTAGTCCTTTTTTGTTCGGTTAAGACGGATGACTATGTGTATATGGCCCTTTTAGCGACGCTTCCTCAACTTTCTTGTTGCTTCTGTGACTCATTTATTTAGATATTATTTCATGTTATGTGGTTGCTCTGCGAAAAGAAGGTGGGACTTCTTTGCAGCCAACGCGGTAAAAACCAATCGTAAGAGCAAATAAATGTGTCGAAAGAGTGGATATATCTCAATATAACGTAGTAAATCTAGCTTAATGTTGAGAAGATGCACAGAACGCAATGCTCACTCCATAGATATTTCTACTCTGTTTTTCTATGACATTGCAAAGCATATGGGATACAGCTAGGAAGAAAAAACATTTTGTGTGTGTGTGTGTGTGTGTGTGTGTGTGTGTGTGTGTGTGTGTTCTACAAGGGGTTAAATTTTCCTTGCTGTGGCAGCGGTTTAGTTTGCTATAGTTGGCAAACTATTCGCTTTAGGAAGATGATTAATTTACTGACCAGAACAGCACAAATTATTTACTTCATAGTGAACATAAATAATTATTCCCCTCATTCTACGTGACTGATTTTTGAAAAAGCATTAAACGGCCGTAGCCAACATCAGCAAACAACGCCACCGACGTAAGTAAAATTGTACCCCTTCTTGTAGTGTATTACACCATAGTTATGAGAATGAAAAAACGCAGCAAGCCCATAGTTAGTTATTTGGTGTACTATGTAACTAACGTCGCCTTACTTTGTCCTTTCCTGTACTATAGCGTTTTCGAGGCATTCTTAAACAGAACGTACTCCTCATAAGGATACACCGTAAACAGAAAGGGAACTACATAAATTCGATCTTCCTTATAAAGAATTCTTTTGTAAATTAGAGCATCGATGGACGCGAAGGAATGCCGTTATGTTTCAAATTCAAATGTTCCCTGTCAAAAGAAGCAAAGAAATGTCAGTAAATTGTGAATATACAACGTATAATCAGCAACTCGCTGTTCAATGTTAATTTGTATTTGCAGGGATAAGATTGCAGCTCTTAATTCAAAATACTTCTGTGAGTGAAGGAATATGCACAACACGTTCATGTGTTGTTTCTTTGCAGCACTACAAAACCAACAGCATTCGTTGCTGTTCTGTGCATAACTATCGAAAATAAATAAAAAATAAAAGAATTAAAAAATGGAGCAGCGCTAACTATTAGTTCTTTAGTGCAGTACGTAACTAACAGAGCCTCTGTTTCTTATGTACTGTACTAAACCGTTTTCTAGGCATTCCTAAACAGAATGGACTGAAGATGTAGTAAGTACGCACAGAAATCAGAAATGGAACTACATAAATTCGTGTTTCCTTGCAATGAATTCTTAGTAATGAAAACATCGATAGACACGAAGCAACGTAGTTATGTTTCAAATTCAAATGATAGCGGTGGAAAGCAGCACTTTTTTCTTTGAATTGTATTGCAAGGTATGTGTGATATAGCGTTATTACTATTTTTTATTTATATATTTATTTATTTTCTTGTCGTACCTGGGTTAAATTTTACTTGCATTGACAGCGGTTTAGTATGTTAACGTTTGCAACGAAATATTCGATTTAGGGGAATCACTAATTTACTTATCGAAACCACATAAATTATTTATTTCATTATCAAAACAGATAATTATTCCCCTCTCTGCACGAGACTGATTTCTCGAAAAGGATTCAACGACCGTTGCCAACGTTAATACACTACACCGCTTCCGTAAGGAACATCGTAACACTTGTTTCAGTGTATTACACCTGAGTTACGTAAATAAAAAACGCAACATCGCCATCTATTAGATATTTGGTATACTATGTAACAGCGCCTCATCGGGTCTTTTCTATACTACGCTGCAATTAAATCATAGCGTACACCAGAAACTACAAATTACGGTATCTTTTCTTCCCCTGATCCGATTTTGACGAAATGAAGCTTATATGTTGCCCCAAGGTACTCTCAGTTGGCCTATGAAACCTAGGAAATTTCGTATAGTACTCTTAGAGGTTTGCTATACTACACCATACTTATAAGCTTAGTACACACATAAAACTTCAAATTACGATATCTTTTCTTCCTCTAACCTGATTTTGATGAAATGAAGCCTATGTTACTCTTCAAACCATTCTCAATTTACCTGTGGAAACCCATGAAAGTCCGTGTAGTACTTTTGGAGATTATCTTCAACAAATGGACATACACGATGGCTTTTAAACAAATGATTAAATTGTTATCTTTATTTTCTCTGATCCGATTTTAATTATTGATGCCTTTATGTAACCGCACGATATGCTCAAGTTACGTTGAAAACCCCATGAAAATTTGTCAAATACTTTTGGAGATAAGTGTTCAAAGAGACACAGACACGACGGTAATAGATAAAAAAATTCAAATTACGATTTTTTTTTTCGTGATCCGATTTTTATGAAACGAAGTCTATATGTTGTCCAGAGTTACGCTCAAGTTTCCTGTGAAAACTGCAAGCAAATTCGTCAAGTAGTTTTGGAGATAAGAGGTTTTTAATAGTTGAACAGACAGAAAAGACGGTTATTGAAAACACTTGAAAATACGATATCTTTTTTTTCTGTGATCTAATTTTGTTAAAACTATGCCTTTATGTTGACCCAAACTTTTCTCATGTTTCCTGTGAAAACTGCATGAAGATTCGTCCAGTAGTTTTGAAGGTTGAATTGAATAGCGTCAGGCCTACATTTACAGATTTATTATTAGTGTAGATAGATAAACGTCTGATGGTTGGTAATATGCATTTTTTAAACTATATTACGACTGTTACCACACATCTCAGAGAAAATATGGACAGAATCCCTTCCGATCCAAATTGGCACAGATCGTTAGTACAGGGACTTGAGCTACCACCAGCAGTTAGCTGCACACTGTACTCTTCACGGCATCCGGAAGGACCAGTTCCACATCTGAAACGACTTCACCCGCTATGTACACGGAGTGGGCATTGGCCTTCTTCCCCTCCCTAGCAGCCATGTCCCTAAGGGGCTCTCTCACCTGCCCAACGGTGGAGCTCCCAACTATAAGCAATCCCACCCTCTGCGACTGCCCGTAGACCATGTAAGTTATTAACAGAACATCAGAACTTGATGGCCATTTATGAAGCACGATGTATTCACACACTCCGCTGTCTAATGAAATGGAAGGTAATTGCAGATCATGGTTACAAAGTCTTTTTCATGGGTTAGGCATTGCGTTGATTTGATACTCGTATAAAAGTTTTCACTTTCCAACAAATAAGTAATACGAGGCGCGTCCAGAAAGTAAGTTCCGTTTCAATTTATCTCCGCTGCAGCGCTGCGATTGCAGTTCCGCACATGCGCTGTAGACGATGTGTCTCAAGGAGAAGAACGTGCGCCATTTGGAGATCGCTGTCAAATACTTACGCTTTGTTGTGCTTGTTTGAAATTTCGGCGTTGATTGACAATCCCGTCGCCTGTGAAATCAGGTCGGTGATTCGGTTTCTGAATGCGAGGAAAGTGAAACAAGTGAAATTTATCGGCAAATTTGCGATGTTTACGGACCAAATGCGATGAGTGATTCGATGGTGATAAGATGGGTCCGACAGTTCTCTGGCGGGATTAGTGATGTGCACGATGAAGAACGAAGTGGGCGTCCACCTTTGGTTACAGAAGAACTGGTTCACGCGATTGATGACAAGATCCAGGAAAACCGTAGGTTTACAATTGGTGCTCTCACTATGGTCTTCGCCCAAATTTCACGATCACTGATTCATGAAATTGTTACCAAACAACTGAAATTCCGTAAACTTTGCTCACGTTGGGTACCAAAGATTCTCACTGAGCAACACAAAACACAACGGATGGGTAGTGCACTTGAGTTATTGAACCGTTATGCAGAAAGCGGCGAAGAATTTCTGAGACGGATAGTCACAGCAGATGAAACGTGGGTTTCTTACGACACCCCTGAGAGTAAGTGGCAATCAATGGAATGGAGGCACACTTCATCCCCACCAAACGTAAAGCCGAACCAAATCATGACACCTCGGAAAATGATGTGCACAGTGTTCTGGGACTGGAAAGGCATCCTACTCATTGACTTCTTACCGCTTGGTCAAACAATCAAAGCAGATGCTTATTGCGAGACACTTCGGAAATTGCACCGTGCAATTCAGAATAAGCGCCGGGGACTGCTGTCAGGTGTTGTTTTGCTTTACGACAACGCACGACCTCACACTGGAAATGTGACGAATAACCTCCTACAGGGACGTGTTTGACCATCTTCCATACAGCCCTGACCTCGCTCCTAGCGACTTTCATCTGTTCTTACATCTCAAGTCTTTCCTTGGCGGTCATCACTTCACCAATAACGACGAGCTGAAAGAAACTGTTTCCAACTGGTTGAAGACACAGGTGACAGATTACTATTAAGAAGGTATACAAAACCTGGTGCTACGCTATGACAAATGCCTGCAAAATTTCGGCAGTTATGTGGAAAAGTAGTTTAAGAGTTGTAGAATTTTGTGCAATAAAAATTTCTTCTGTATCTGTGTACAATTTCATTTTATTACCAAACGGAACTTACTTTCTGGACGCGACTCGTATTAAATGATAACTGCTGAAGTCACCCTCACTTTAGCTGTACATTTTTGTGGTCTACAAGGAAATTGAATGCGTGAAAGACTTTAACAATATATTTTATTTCTAAAGTATTTTCTGGAAGCAAAGAACACTTCCAGTGACAAATACTGTATGTCGTTTTATTTCATGAACAGCGGTACGGAGCAACCAGTGTGGCCAAATAAATGCGAAATATTTCATATTTATTGCGAGGAAAACACATTAATTAAATCTAATGGATAATAAATCCGTAAAATTAAATTAATGAATGTAAATAAATAATTTCAGTGGACATTTCAGACATTAAAAAGGCGTGCATTGCACTTATTACCGCTAAACAAACGATGTGCATTGTGTAACACATTCATCACATTTTTAATTTGTTATTCTAATCTCAATATCACGTGAACCATGTGAAACGACGATATGGCAATATTATAATGTAATAAATAGACGAATTGTGAATGCTTTACGTAATTTAGCGTTCTCATCGTGCTTCCGGAAAGAATATCATTTCTCATTTTAGCATATTCTTCTAATGAATTAGTTAAACAGTGGTCATCTCAAAAATTTTGTGTACAGTTATTTCTTCACGTGCATAACCAGATTTGCAGTTTACAATACCTCCTTATAAACTTCAGAACAGTCCCTAATTCTAAAAAAAAAAAGTACCTCAGATAATCTGTATCACTCCATGGAAAACACTGTTATCTGCCAGCTACCGAATAACTCACAAGAAGACCACATGGGTATCGCATTTTAGAAGTTCAGAACTTAGAGAACAATCAAGGCCATTCGACCCAACTCTCAAAAATTCTCTAAAAAAGGAACTTTGACATTTTGCAAGTACACGTAAGTACCAATTATTAAAACAGTTGCAGTGTATGTCGGTGTAGTTCAGGGGATAGTGGTCACCTAAAACGACAAGGCTGAGTAGGTTAGCTGCTTGGAAAGCCATTAGTAGCTGTGGAGATGACTGTCTAGTTCTTCAAAAACTGAAGAATCAAAGACTACCATCCTCAATTAATAGTGAAGCCAATACTCTAAAAAATGTAACTTATGTTTTTGATCGAAACCATCTTTATTAACAGACATTGATAAACTACATAAAATTACGGATAAACAAAAATTCGTGCAGTTTTCGTAAAAATTACTATCAGATATTAAAATCATGTAAGTATTCGAACTCAACGAAAAATTAAGAATAAAGAAAAAATACTTTCAGAGTAGGATTAGAAACCATCGCCCAAATGGTTGTAAGGCGAGAACGCTAGCATCTGAGCTAGTATTACAGATGCTACAACTGATTTCATTATTGGTATTTACGCTTACTTGCAAACTGACTCAAGGCCAGATAATGTTTTCCGGACGCTCTGTTACAGTGCCGTCTATTCAAGCCGAATAAAACACCAGTCTTCTGCACCAAAGGTTACGACTTGTACAGTTTTCACTCGTTTTTATGAAGTTGCAGTACCGCTCTTATTTCACAGATACCATATATCTTATAAACGACTGTACTTACACTGGCCGGCTAGGTGGCTCAGCGCCTCCGCTAAGTATATTGTGCGCCTCGTTTGCACAGTGGTAGAGTGCTAGACTGCAAATCCAAAGGTTCGATCCCCGCCACGTCCTAAGATTTTTATCTGTCACTTTCCACTTCTATCACCTCTGGCAGTATTGCTCATATGAAAAATACCGAATAGCACCGTGGTTCGGAACCCACGTTACACTGTAGGTCCCCCTATAACTGGCTGGGTAAGTCAGTTCGTAGGTCGGAGGAAGGCAACGGCATACCACCTACAAACAGGATCATGCCTAGTAAAGCACTGTGGTGTTCAAACTTCCGATTGTTGACTGCCTATACATATAAAGTAAAGAAAGAAACTGTGCCAAGAGCTGCGATGAAGCACGAACAAACGGCCACAACGGATGGAAAGATCTGTAGAACAGATAGTGTCTTCGGTCACGGAAACTGCTTTATGTAATTTAGCGTTCTCATCGTGCTTCCGAAAAGTATATCATTCCTCATTTTAGTATACTCTTGTAATAAAATTAGTTAAACAGTGGTCATCTCAAAAACTTTGTGTACAGTTATTGCTTCACGTGCATAAGCATAATTGCAGTTTACAATATCTCCTTATGAACTTCAGTACAGTCCCTAATTCTAAAAAATAAAACCTCAGATAATCTGTATCACTCCATGGAAAACACTGTAACCTGCCAGCTACCGAATAACTCATAAGTAGACCAACAGAGTAATTATGACGACTGAAACTAATTATTCGGCAGTTTTATGTATCCCGTCGAAACCTACCTTCTATTGCATTAATTATGTAGTTCCTTCAGTCAAAGGTGATTGTGTCTGTCTTATATCTATTACGCTCGGGGTGCAGTAATAACATGACATCCTCTCCCAAGGCATTGAGCAATTCTGAGGGAATTATGTGTACGCCAGGCCTTTCAGCGTAGTTTCATATTCTTTTTACTGTGTTATATCCCCGACTTTACTTCCAACTACTCCCTCTTGTCTTTTATTTTAATGTTCTCAAGTTCGTTTCCCTTACATGCATCATGTATAGACCTACTATACCTAAGGCAATTCCGGTATGTATTTACATTAATCTTATATTACTTCATTCCCTTCTTCCCACTATGTCCATCGTCACCTTCTGCCTCACTCCATCCGTTTCAGGTTCGTTTCCATGCAGCTCATTCCTTATGACGTCACATTTCCTAATAATACGTCCTAAAATGCTATAATTTTTCAGGTTTGTAGCTTGGAATATTAGATATCTGTTTGTGTGAATGTGTTCTGAAGAAAGTTAGTAGTAAACAAGAAATAATGTCACTCTTCATGACGTCAGCTCGCCTGAAATGTGTGTCGCACCATGATACAATTTCGAAGGTACATTCAGTGGCATATATGTATTCTATCTACACAATGTGTCTCAAAATTAGTGGTGTATAAGTTATTAAGTATAATGGCACGCCCAGTGCCACAGGTTTACTGCATGAACAGCGAAAAATTAATAATTGATAAATTTCTTTCATCATTTCGCAGAAATTTCCATCAAGAAAAACTATTTTATACGATTGAAGTAACATATAAACTTTCTTGCAAGTCGCTAAGTAAGCTGATGCTCAAATAGCGAGTAATGGCCGGCCGCGGTGGCCGAGGGGACTGAGGCGCTTCAGTCACGGTCTGCACGGCCACTACGGTCGGGGGTTCGAATCCCCCCTCGGGCATGGATATTTGTGCCGTCCTAGTTCGTAAGTAGTTCATAAGTAGTTTGTAAGTTTAGGGACTGATGACCCCGTAGTTAAGTCCCATAAGCTTTACAAACATTTGACCATTTTAGCGAGTAATGAGTCATAAATCACGCATCACATGAAGCTTGTCTCATTTTTTATGACGTCATATCTTCTGAAGTATTTATCCTAGACTGTTCAAATGTTTGCATAGCTTATGGGACTTAACTACGGGGTCGTCAGTCCCTAAACTTACAAACTACTTACTAATTAGCTAACACTAAGGACGGCACAAATATCCATGCCCGAGGGGGGATTCGAACCCCCGACCGTAGGGGCCGTGCAGTCCGTGACTGACGCGCCTCAGTCCCCTCGGCCACCGCGGCCGGCTGTTATTACCCGCACAGCTGTTGTTGCATGATGGTGATGTATATGTGAATCAAGTTTGATTGAAGGAAGTCCAGTACTTGAGGAGGGGACGAGGAACCCTGTCACATGTGGCAGCTTATCGCTCATTTCATTGTTCATGACGCCATATCAACTGAAATACGTGGTTCTTACCCCTGCAGAGATTTATTTCCTGACGTTAAGGAATATGTGTACCCAATTTGGTTCAATTGGTTCATTAGTTTAGGAGGAAATGTGGAATATGTATAGCCGCGCGGGAGTATCCAAGCGGTCTGGAGAGCCACACTTCTGGTCGCACGGCCTCCCCCGTTGGGGGTTCGAATCCCCCCTCGGGCATGGATGTGTGTGTGTTGTTAGTTAGTTTCAGTAGTTTGTAAGCCTAGGGACTGATGACCAACGTACTTTGGTCCCATAAGAATTACAAACCTTTGAACATTTTTTGTACAATTTAGGGTACAGTTCCCTTCTAAGCTTCGTACTGCCTTAAATGACTTTTATATGTAGAGTCACCATGTAATGTTATGAAGTAACTGCAACTATATAAATATCAACAGTTAGTGAATTCCTTGAGACTTACATTGTCTCATTATACCAAATGTATTGAATATAAGAAGAGGCGTTAAATTAAAAATTGCGCTGTGGCCGGTATTCGAACCCGGCACCTCCTGCTTACTCATATAGGAAAGCCTCGGCAAATTTATGCGTATTTCACAGGGAACATTAACGCAGAATTAAAGTATGTGGTTTGGAGGGGTATTGTCCGTAAGGCTCTCTTAGTTGTGCGGTTTAAAGCGTCTGCTTAGTAAGGAGGAGGTCCCGTTTTCGAATCCCGCCCACAGCATAAATTTTTTTTCATCGCCTCTCCTTATGTTTAATACGTGGATATTACCGACGATTCGGCGTAAATCCTATAAACGGTAGTGGTAAGTTGTTCTCTGGTGCCTCAGCTAGTATCAAAGGTGTCTTTCTTGTTTTAGAAGACGGAGTAACGGTCATATTATAAGAGGAGTTTATTAGCCTGTACGTTCTCGAATACTTTAAATGTTTGTAAACCTGTTGGACCAAACTGCTACGAACATCAGTTCCCAGACTTACAAACGAACTTGTACAAATGACAACACACACATCCATGCCCGAAGGAGGACTCGAACTTCCATTGGGAAAGGCTGCCTCTTCCGCAGCCTCACGCCTTAGACCACGCAACAATTCCACGCGGCTCTCGAAGAAGTGATTTGTTGTTTTGAAAGACAGACTTCATTGTCTAGAAAGAGTACTGGACCTCATTTGTTTCATAAAATGTATTTTGATTCTTTTAAAAGTTTTACTTTCTTTGGAAGATGAGTTTACTTTATCATAAGTGTGTTGCTTGTTGTTTGAAAAGCTGTGTTACTTGGTGGTTTGATGAAGATTCATTGTAGTTAACTTTGCGCTGAAGAAGAGAGTTACATATTACTCTACAACAAAACATTGATTGATATAGAGTGAGATACTGGCCATGGAAGGAATTTGGAAACACGGATCTCCAGACAGTAAGAAGACAGTTCAGAACATAACAAAAACAGTGATATTATGTACAGTGAAAATCAGGTTTAAAATTAACCTTAAAAGAGTATAGATCGAAAGAACGTTTCTTGAATAGAGATGAGTTTCGATCTTTAGAAGATCACCTTAAGATTAATGGTGGAGCAGGAATGCTAAATGGCGATAGTCGACCATTCAGCATTTTCTAAAATGTATTTGTAGAGCTTATGGGACTTAACTACGGGGTCATCAGTCCCTAAACTTACTGAATACTTAGAAAGTAGCTACTACTAAGGACGGCACAAATATCCATGCCCGAGGGGGGATTCGAACCCCCGACGGTAGTGGTCGTGCAGACTGTGACTGACGCGCCGCAGTACGCTCGGCAAAGCGTTTTCTATTCCAGCCATGGATCCAACGATGACGCTGTGGAGACTGAATTCGGCCAACACTCGATAAATTAGTGTTCCATCTAGACTTTTCAAAAAAAAAAAAAAAAAATTTCAAATGTTTGTAGAGTCTATTGGTCTTAACTACAGGGTCATCAGTCCCTAAACTTACAAACTACTTATGAACTACTTACAACTAAGGACGGCACAAATATCCATGCCCGAGGGGGGATTCGAACCCCCGACCGTAGTGGCCGTGCGGACCGTGACTGGAGCGCCTCAGTCCCCTCGGCCACCGCGGCCGGCTAGACTTTTCCAAGATTAATTTTAATTATTTCATGAATTCAAGTTTTGTTGTTCGATTACCGATAGAGACCGCATTTCTTGAGAAGCGGTTTATTTGAAGTGCTGACCAGCAAAATGCAGCACTGCGTACACCTTTCTCGAGTTTTCGTAGCTTTGCCACTAAAATCGTTTGCGTGGCGTACGTGTACATCACCAGTTCCATCATTAACAACGAAAATGGAATACAGTTAATCAGACAGAAAATTAACAATTTCATGGATGTAACAGGAGCCAAAATGAATTACCAGGTAAACTAAATGATGGAACTGGACCAGATTAGCAGCACGTTTCAACAAAATTGGATCACGATGGCGAACGGTATAAAAATCGGGGAAAATTCCAGAGTAATTGTCCTAAATAATTGGTCACATAAACATTTACATTTTAAGGGGGATAGACCAGGAAAAAAGCCTACATCTTTTAACTTGTTATCTAAAGCCATTATTTGGCGTAAACACCCTAAACGAAATAATTTTATCGTCAGCAAGGATGAGTTCGTCCTCCGTGATACTATTCACTTAAGTTGTTCTTTTACTGGTTGACTCATGTAGTGGGTACTACTTTCATAATAAATGTTAGCGTAGTATCGTTACAAGCAATTGAGGACTGAGTGGACGCTAAAATGTAGCAGCACGAATGACAACTTCACTTCTCAGAGAAAACTGCAAACTAAAGGAAACCAACAGAAATGCAACAACGAAATGATTTGACAGAAAAGGTAAGTAACTATCTGCAGCTGTTTGTTCGTTAATCTGTGGTGTATGGGAAAGCGTCGCAGGGATTGGCTGTAGTAGGATACGATATCACTTAGCAATAATTTCTAGCTGGTGTGATGAATGGCAGCTACCTCTAAATATGCAAACAAGTAAGGTGATGCAGCTGAGTATGAAAAACAATCGCACGATATGCGAATACAATGTTAGTATTGGGCTGCTTGGAAATGGTCTCGTCGATTAAATATCTAAAATGTTCAAATGTTTGTAGAACTTATGGGACTTAACTACGGGGTTATCAGTCCCTAAGCTTACAAACTACTTATGAACTAGCTAAGACTAAGGACGGCACAAATATCCATGCCCGAGGGGGGATTTGAACCCCCGACCGTACTGGCCGTGCAGACCGTGACTGGAGCGCCTCAGTCCCCTCGGCCACCGCGGCCGGCGATTAAATATCTCGGAGTAACGTTGCAGAGCAATATGAAATGTAATGAGCATGTTAGGATAGTCGTGTATTTACTACTGTAAAGCAACTAATTCACCAAAAGCCTCTTTCCCTCTTCTCACCCTCCCCAAACCACCCCTTGCCCCATACCACCCCCATCCCCCATCCACTCATGACAGCTCTTTCATATGCTTCTGATAAGGTCAAAACGCTGTCACACAGCAAATGCATAAATACCTTATCTACATCTAAATACCTATTCCTTCTACTCTACAATAATAGAATAACCATATACGTACTGTCATTTAAATACAGTATGCAGTACCAAAGCTTTACTAATATTCTAGGACACACTAGGCTGTCAATAAATAAGCATTAGTATGAATTACGTTCTTGTCCTTTCAACTGATAATATACATACATTAAGGCTATTAATCTATACAAACAATAGAGACATGATTTATTATCATTTTTGCACTTTAATATTAACGTAATTATTTGCTAACTGACCGATTGTATCCCACACAAACAAAACAAACTTCCCTGTACAAAGAGTGTTCAATCTTCGAATCAAGACATTAGTAAATAACATCAGTTGTTAAAGCACATGTTGTAGCTTGGTGAAGTGTTGTTGACAGGGTACCATAGAGACCAACAGTGAAAAATCGAGTAATGCGGTATCGTCATCTAATAACAAGGAAACCCGTGAAATATAAATTAATTATAAAAATCTGGCCATACAGTCGAAGAAAGTAAAAGAACTCATTTAACGTAATTTCTAGATAGAAAACACGACATAAACAATGTGTAACTCGATTTATTACAGAATGTTTCCCCTCTTACCACCACAGAGCCAGAACCCAACATCACGCTTGAAATGAACCTGTAACACCTACACCGTCTGAAGATGAATCTGAAAAGGTTCGAAAACCGGTTAATGGAATGAAATAGTATAGTGTAACACTCCCTAACTTTGTGACATCTACATCTACATCTACATGGGATACTCTGCAAATTATATTTAAGAACCTGGCAGAGGGTTCATCGAACCACCGGTATGCTATTTTATCTCCCATTCCATTTTCGAATAGCACTCGGGAAGAAAGAACACCTGAATCTCTCCGTTTGAGCTCTGATTTCTCGTATTTTATGCTGATCATCTTTTCTACCTATGTAACTGGGAGTCAAGAGTATAGTTTCGCATTCGGAGGAGAATGTTGGCGATTTGAGTTTCGTAAGTAGCCCACGCTGCAGCGATAAGCGCCGTTGTTGTAATGATTCCCATCCCAGGTCCTGTATCATATCCGTAACGCTCTCTCCCCTGTATAGTGACAATACGAAACGAGCTGACATTCTTTGGACTCTTTTGATGTCCTCCGCCAAACCCATCTGATAAGAATCCCACCCCTGGGCAGCAATACTCCAAGTAAGGATGGACAAGCGTGGTGTATACAGTTTCTTTAGCAGTTCTGTTCATCTTTTAAGGGTTCTGCCAATAAAACGCAGTATCTGGTTCGTCTTCCCCACGACATTATCTACGTGTTCTTTCCAATTTATGTCTGAAGTAAAATTAATTCCTAGGTATTTAGTGGAGTTTACGGTCTTCACATTCGATTGATTTGTTTGTTAAGCTTATGGGACTTAACTACGGGGTCATCAGTCCCTAAACTTACAAACTACTTATGAAGTACCTTATACTAAAGACGGCACAAATATCCATGCCCGATGGGGGATTCGAACCCCCGACCGTAGTGGCCGTGCAGACCGTGACTGAAGCGCCTCAGTCTCCTCGGCCACCGCGGCCGGCTTAGATTGATTTGTCTTGTAAACAAAGTTTAACGGATTTATTTTCGTACTCATGTAGACAACTTCACACTTCTCATTATTTAGAGTCAATTGCCAATTTTTACACCATAGTGATATCTTCTTCAGATCGTCCTGCAGTTGGTTTTGATATTCAGATGATTTTACTAGACGGTAAATGACGGCGTCATCTGGAAACAACCTAAGAGAGCCACTTAGATTTTGTCCTAAATCGTTTATGTAAATACGGAACAGCAGAGGACCAACAACACTACCCTGTGGAACTCCCGATATCACCTCTGTTTTAGCAGATGCCTTACCATCGATTACTACGAACTGTGTCCTCTCTGACAGGAAATACCGTATCCAGTCGCAAATTTGGGCTGATATACCATAACCACGCAATTTGATTAAAATCAGTTTGTGAGGTACGGTGTCAAAAGCATTCTGGTAATCAAGAAACTCTGAATCAATTGGGGAACCCTTGTCGATAGCATCCATCACTTCGTATGAGTAAAGAGCTAGTTAAGTTTCGCATGAACGATATTTTTTAAATCCGTGTTGACCTTGGACCAATAGATCATTCTGTTCGAGATAATTCATAATATTTGAATACAGGATATGTTCAAAAACCCTGCTGCAAATTGACGTCAATGATATAGGCCTGTAGTTTAGTGGGCTACTCCTACTGCCTTTTTTGAATATACGTATGAACTGTGCAACTTTCCAATCTTTTGGTACAGATCCTTCTTTGAGAGAGCGGTTGTATATGGCTGTTAAATAAGGATCTATCGCTTCAGCATGAGCAGATAGAAATCTAATGGGTATACAGTCTGGACCAGAAGACTTGTTCTTGTTAAGTGATATTAGCTGCTTCACTACTCCGATGATATCTAATTCTACGTTACTCATTACGGCCCCTGTTCGTAATTCGAAATCTGGAATATTGGTTTCGTCTTCTTTGGTGAATGAGTTTCTAAAAGCTATGTTTAGTAACTCTGCTTCAGTAGCGCTGTCATCGGCAGGATCGCCATTACTATCACGTAGTGAGGGTATTGTTTGTGTTTTTCCCTTAGTATATTTAACATATGACCAAAATCTCTTTGGATTTTCTTTCAAATTTCGAGAAAGAGTTTCGTTGTGATAAGTATTGTGGACATCTCGCATTGAAGTCCTCGCTAAATTTCGAGCTTCTGTGTAGGATCGCCAGTCCTGGGGATTTTCTGTTCGTTTAAATTTAGCATGCCTTTTCTGTTGCTTTTGCATCAGTGTTATGGCATACTTTATTTCGTGATAAAGACACAATATTTGTCCTGAAGTAACGTTGACCTTCTACACACAGTTCCAACCGTCCTCAACAGACGCCAGACGGCTTCACATAGGAAATGCTTTGTTTAAGGGAAAGACTGCTTGGTGTGGAGCAGGTAGTTCATTGTATGTGGTGTGGAGGGAAACACGTCGTCTGCTGTGTTGAGCCTGTATTTCAAGGTTATTACGGTAAATTATTCAAGTAACTATTTAATAATTTCTATGTAGTTGTATTACCTATCGAACATACTTATAATCTTAGTCGTCGTAGTTGGATTTAAGAGCCTGATTACTGAATCATTCGCTTAGGAAAATGGCAACGACTCTTACGTTTTGTGTCCGTTTCAGAATTAGTGACTCCGTCTCTACGCAAATGTGTGAAGAAAGAAAAGCCAAAAATTGGTTTTTGAGAAGATCTTATTCATCTGGCGATCTTCGAGGAGCACTTCAGAAGGTTTTGGAAGAAACGATGTCGCAGTACAAAGCTTCTAAACATTTCTCTATTCCTTGGAATAGTTTAAAAGACTATGTAGACCGCAGTGATGGCGACGAAGGCAATGTAACAATTGGAAAAACGGGTAGACTGTTTGCCCTTACAAGTGAACAGAAAAGTGATATGCCTAATAAGACAAGAATCCGTTTCCGCTCAAGCTCAGGCTGACCCTGATCAAGCCATAAAATCACCAAATGATTGTAGTAGAGTGAAATCACTAAGGGAAAACAGAAGTCAAACAACAAAAGAAATGGTGATATGACGCTTAATGAGAGCAACAGCTGTGGAAAGAATAGAAGTGCTTGAATTCAGTGTTGTTTTTGTCTGCGTGGTTTCATGAAAGTTGTCCGTTCATTGATCCACCAGATGCTACAGTATTTATGTGCAATATTTGCGAAAATGTTAGTGACAATGATACAGATGCAGAAAATGAATGAAAAGTAAATTAACTGAACTTTAAAAATGAAAAACAAAATTATCACAAAATTAGGTACGCTATCACGAAGTTAGTGTATAACAACACGGAATTAGGTATGCTATCACGAAGTTAGGTAGCATGCACACTGTGTTCTTTACATTTCATAACTTCCACAATTTTTTATTTCTTGAATGTTTTTATTATGGGTAGTAGACCAACGTATTGATCATTAACATGTAAAATATACAATTTCTAGATTAAATATTTCTTTAGTTTTTCTTTCATTTACAATCCTTAATATCACAAAGATAGGTACGTTTACCCAAAGTTACTGGGTCAATTTTTCTTAATTATAGTGATAAATTCATCTACTGCCGAAAGCTAATAGAAGTTTTTTCAGTTATGCAAAACCTGTGGCGTCAAGACAGAATGCGTTTTGAAACTTCACTACAATGTATCTGTTGTATTCCCGTACTACTTATTGTTATGTCCAGCGCATTGTCACATGAACCAGAATGGTTGGTCAGTAACTTATTTATGTTGGAGCTTGCTGTTCAAGAAAATTATGATTGAGGTGGAAGAAGTTGTACGTGTAGCGGTCCACTCGTCTGGATCCAGGAAGCGGCAGAAGGGTGTTGTGGAAAGGAATATTGAGCAGATGGAGACGCAAGATGTTTAAAAAAAACAATTTTCCCTGAGATTGTCTACTAAATTTATTTTACTACACATACTAGCTACGTCATTCGCTTCATTTGCTATATAGGAAACAACTTAACCGAGTATTATTTAACTCTTTCAGGTACCGTGATAAGGACAATGAAATGGTGGAGTTTCAGCCACCTTTTGGACACAAAGAGGGGAGATTCAAATGCTGTACCATTCCTGTATACCATCTAATCAGAAATAGGACGAAAGTTTACAGACACTTAAACTACAGCAGGACAGGACTCTGTTTTCATTTACGGTTGTCTCCAATACGAAACGACGATGTTCTCGGAAAGACTAAAGACTAACCACAAAATTGGTGCAAAACGAAAAAACTCATTCAGTTTGCAACATGCCTAATTTACTCCACAAGTTTGCCTAAAATTAGTGTTTTGCTTCTCCGCTAATTTATTTATTTGTGAACGAATCGCGTTTAGAAATGTTACTCTTCTGTGTAGGATGAAGCTGATGTTTAGCATTTTCAGCCTGTATAAGAGCAAGTAATAAGTACACTGTATTGGTCAAATTATGTTGCAACATATCATGACCAGTTTTAAAAACAATTACAATATCGTAGCGTAGTTATCCTAGTTTCGTCAGTTCTGCCCAACTTCAGTTTTTTCTGCTCTGCTTTGCGTAGCTCGCAGTCGCCTTTGATCCTATTCTTAACCCATGTGATGGATGGTAGACTGCACAAAGAATTTTCTACACGTGCTACAATTTTCCCGCTTGACTTAGTTATTGGAGAAAAATAGCCAGTCGGTGTGCTCTGAATGCAGAATGTTGGTAAATCGCGCATTTGTTCCATTTAGTAACACTACAACTACTAAAGAATATGATCACTGTCGTAAATTTATGTAATGTATAGGAGAATAAATAGATTTGATACGAATATTGAAATTTTTCATAGCGTGGAACCATTCAATGTTTGAATGTCATACTTAGTTCTTACTCAAGGTGGAAAAACGAAGGTGAATACGCAGTTTGTGAAACTTTCCACTGTTTCGCTTATTATTTAAAACTAGCTGAAAAAAGTGGGCCGGCCGCGGTGGCCGAGGGGACTGAGGCGCTCCAGTCGCGGTCTGCACGGCCACTACGGCCGGGGGTTCGAATCCCCCTCGGGCATGGATATTTATGCCGTCCTTAGTATTAGCTAGTTCATAAGTAGTTTGTAAGTTTAGGGACTGATGACACCGTAGTTAAGTCCCATAAGCTCTATAAACATTTGAACATTTTGAACTACCGCGATCTGTACCTTTGCATAGCATTTTCCATAGTTGTTTTCACGTCAGTGAATCTAGTTCGTATGTCGCTTGACAGATGGGCATTTTACAAGTTTAAATTATTTTAAGGGGAGTGTTGTTGTAATATTGCAGAGATAATACATGAGTAGCGTAGTGCATTTCTATTTCATAAGGTTGAAGTCGAACTAAAAGGAGTTCCACAATTTAGGTTACACACTTCTAGAAGTTGTAAAAGCGACCTATTAGATTATATTTTACATAGAAACGCCAGAAATATCATACAATGACGCTATGTGCCATCATTCTTCTTCATCATTCTGAAAAAAATCTCTTCTACTGCAAGGTCTTTGCATTCTAAGTTTTGGGATGGAGTACTATGGACTAAAACAGGAATATCCAGGAAACTTGGCCACTAAAATGCTTACCTGAACAACTATCAGAATTTTATTAGTAGAAGAAATGATATAACATCTCACATAACCTCAATTTTAGTACTCGATACCAGATTATAAACTGATAAGTCACCTGTTTTTGACACTTTAACACTTTTGTGGTATTTATACAACCTGTCTGTGGATTGGCACAAACTTTGTAGGGTACTCATTTAGACTTATAAACTATTTCAGAATGTTACAAATGTAATTTAAGTAAATTGTGTACATCAAATTGTTTAGAAAAACACTTTTTTAAATTAATATATCCTAATAAGGCAATACGCACCTTCTGAGATCTACAACTAGATACAAAAGAAAACGATATGTATTAGCTCACAACGTCACAAACAATGTACTGATGCCGATTCAATTACCAATTCAATCCATTTCATATTAATTTGATAATTTTCTCTTTATTTATTATCTGAAAACACACCACCAGGTTAAAATACCTCCTGCATGAATTGTCAATTAAGGCATTTCACTAAACGCTTTCAATGGCAATGTTTAGTTGGAAATATATCTGCTTATGTCATACTGTTAATTTGAGCCACAAATATTTACATCGTAATTTTGTCTGTTAATTTAATAATTGTAAAAAATATTCAGTCTAAAATTTCATAGATAATACCCAAGCTCTAAAGTGGCAGTTGAAGTTCTGAAGTGCTAGACGAAGATGTGGTGTATCTGCAAACAAGCTGTATGTGAGTGCAACGAAATTAATGTGTGAAATTGTCTCACTTATTTTAAGGTTTTCAAAGATGGCCCTGTGTAAATTTATTATGTCAGCTAGTCTCATAAATTAAATTTTGATGTTAGCATTCTCAAGTGAGTTCAATTAAGTTATTACCAGTTTCTTTAAAAGCCCAATCCTCTTTAAAGTGATAATCTGTCCCTGCTACAACGACACTTTCTTTGCAGATATGAGCTGGAATCAAGGAACTTGTATTAAACACGAAGTATGACTATTTGTACTTACATTAACCAAATCCCACCTCCTTTGCCATCTTCATCAATTATTACAAAAAGAGAACCTAAATTTAATGTCATTCATACTTAGCTGGGTGACTTATAGTGTTACAATATGTGCCAAGGTGAAGAAGTAATCATAGCTCTTAAAGTGTGTATTTTGAGCCCATGGTTACTGGGATTATTTTATTGATTTAGTTCATAATACTTCTTCTCAAAATATGGAAAACATTGAATTGCAGTGAACGAGATTCGTTTCACTTCATTGATGGTAAGTTAAGTGCTCATGACATTCCCGGTCATGGATTTCTGTACAACTTCATCTACTTGGTCCTCTTTACAACCTGTAGGAGTGTGTAACATGAATTGTGAAACACCCTGCAGCAGCGAGTGCCAAATAACAATGAACCCTTGTGAATGGAAACAGATTTTGGTACTAAATATAGACAGAAAATTTTACAGTGTTTTATTGACAAAGCGTTGGTCTTCACTAAGATGTCTAAGGTGTTTATAATATCATTGACAAAGCATAGTGGGTTCTGGTTACATGAAAACTCTTTCTTCGTGTATGATCAGATTGGGTTACAAAGATACCAAGAAACTGATAATTATGTATAGTCAGGAAGCATTATTGTTGAAAACAGAAAACGTGGAAGAATACGAAGTTATAAAATAAAACTGAGAACCGTGTGAATGAAAGTGTGCTATATCGACAGTGTTTCAGGTCTATTGATTAAATCAAAGGTAATGAGTATCCTACATTAAGTTTTTTTGTGTCCCTGCCTCGTCGCCGCTTTTGTGTCTCGTTTCCGTCGTAGGTGTCGGTGGCCGAATGGAAAGAGACCGACACAGGAATAAAGGTAGCACGCTTGTGCAGGTACGGAGGGGAGCAGCCAGAAACTAGAAACACTAGAGTAAATTAGAACGAGATATATATTGCACAGAATTTATACAATACTTAACTTTTACATAGCTCAGCACTGCAGAGCACACTGATACATAGTAGAGCTAGATGCCTGCCTAGTGCCTATCCGATAGCCAAGTCTTCACTGGTGCCTATCTGATTCCGAAGTGTTAGCTGGTTCCTATCTCAGTCCCAAGTGAACGATGTCGTCCAGTGGTGGCCACGAGCGGTGTTCCAGCAGAGGGCGCTCGTGGCTGACGCCGTAAGAACGCCACGCCGTGCGTGCATGGCGGCGCGCGACGAAGGTAGGTGGCGCGCACTTTATACTGGTGCGACACCACAAAGTTGAACCCGAATTCAAAGTTATTCTTCCTCCTGTCGTTATCGGTAAGCAGCAATTCGTGCGGTCATTGATGCCGCGGTGTGTTTAATTGAAAGTAAACAATGTCCCGTAAACGTAATTAAAGGGTGATTATATCACAGCGATTACACCATACAGTTTGCTCACAAACTGTTTGTTTTCGTTTATATGAAAGTATGTTTTTACTAATATGAGTTTTCTCTAATATTTATGATGCACCGTGGGTCATTTTCCTCTGAAAAGTCCAAGTTAAACATAAATTTATCCACGATATATTGATCGTTTTGTTGTCTGTGACTTCCCATTCAGCATAAATACATAAAGATCAGCACTGCAGTAACATCTCTAGGGTAAGGTGGTACAATTTCGATATAGGTATAATTCCGATCAACGTAAGTTTTCGCGCCATTTTTCTCTCTCGTAGTGTCTCGTTGTGTCGCGTAGTAGAGTAGCAGGTTTCTACAGCTCCTCCTGTCTTTTCCAAGAATACTCCGCTTTGCGGTAAGGAGATATAAATTTCTTCCCTTTAAAGAGGTAAGTGAAGCTACTTAGTCTAAGGCGCTCTTATAAATCATCTAGCTAAGGGTGACTGGATTCGCTGCCAAAAATGCAATATTTGGTACCACGAAGTATGCGTTGGTGCGTGACAGAAAAAGTGTTTTTTATGTGGAAGATGCCCGTAATCAAAATTGTACGAGGAAGTGATCACAATTGTACCTAGTGTGGTACATTTTCGATCGATGTTTCTCAATTCCGTAATCTTTTTTTGTGTTTATTCCAACATTTGTAACTGTATAATATTTGTGTTACATATTCATTAAACATCCTATAACAAGTGCCACAGATAAAATTATTCCTTTTCTCGATTTATTTCCAGTTATAATAACATTTGTCCGAAATGATCGTAATTGTACCACCTTACCCTATATCAGCTCGAAAATCAAAACAAAAAGCTAAGAAATACAGGCTTGAATCTGTAATAAAACTCCTTTCGAATATGAATATCCGTATAGAATTAGCCAATTAATTCAAAAAATTTAGATTGTCAACCGTTATAGACGAAATCAGCCGCTGAGGATTAGCCGTGCGTACTGGGGCGCCGTGTTGCGGTGCGCGTGGCCGTTCGCCGTCGGGGGGTTCGAACCACCCCACGGGCAGGGGTGTTTCTGACGTCCTTAGGATATTTTTACCTTAGTTTGAGTAATTTGTAAGCTACGGACTAATGACCAAGCCACTGAGTCTGATAGATTGACAAATATTTGAACATTTTGAGACGAAATCAGTATACCTACCAAATAAGGTATATTCAATGACCGTGTATGAAGAACTAGAACTGTTCATGCATGGAACAGTACGTGATGCCTGTTTCTAAATAACGAACTTGAAAGCAATAATGTAATTTCTTTAATCAGTTCGCCAATGTTGACTGTTTATTTCTTTAGGAAGATCTGATCAACATATGCTATTACATACGTAAATTTAAATATGAGCTCTATCTTAACGGTACACACTACTATAAGTAGTTTATCTTACAGCCTAGAAATCTTAGGAACAATGTGAACATCAGACACTAAAATGAGAGCATGTGATGAGTTGATTTGATTTGATTTTTCCAGGGAAGCCAAAACAGTCTTGGTCTAACCCGCCACTGCCCGCACCGAAACTAAGGTTATTGTGCAGTATTGCTCCCTGTTTATCTAGTAAAGCCAACCAATGCCCTTGAGCAGAGCAAAGAGTCCCTTTACCAGTTCTTTATTAGACACAGTTTCTTCGGGTCTAGCTGTCTCAAATGTTCTGTGCCTTTTACTCTCCAATGCAATACATTCGAAGATTAGATGTGATGCAGTTTCATCACCGACATCACAGATCCTACATTTAGGGTCCTCTTCTGTTATTCCCACTGTATGTAGGTGTTTTTTGAAATTCCCATGGCCTGTCAGCAATCCAACCATGAGTCTAATCTCTCTCCTATTCAGGCCCAGGATTGCAGAGCTTCTTTTAAAACATGGTTTTGGCATCATTACCTTGCCATGTTTTTGTTGGTAGAATGTGATGTGTTAAAAAATATATTTTTATACTCTGTATGTCATATAAAAATACCGCCAACAAAATCCTAAGTAAATGCACTAATATAATGACACAAATACTCTTGTCATATAACACACTAAAACAAATGAATCTTCGGGTACAGGCTTCAATTTCTAGATATAACCTCCCTGGCACACACAAAATACGAATATAGCCACATAGAAACGGACATGATAATGGCAGATTGCTGCAGAAACGCTTCCTGCTAGTAAAGTGTTAGATAGAAGGGAAGTAAATTTAAAATTACGAATAAGTAAAGTTAAAATTAAAGAAGTGCATTGAAATCTATACATATAGCAGAGTGTCCGTGTGTTTGTTTGTGTGTACGTATTGCATTCAAATCTACAGTTTTGTTCCAATCTTTATGAAATTTTGCTCACGTACGCTTCAATCCATAAAGACGGTCGCCGTAAATGTAATGATTACATACAACACATTGTTCACGATGTATGACGTCATAAACAACGAGATGGGACAAAAACCGCTGGATTACACGACAATGATGCACATTGCCTCCTAAACCACTGGACCGAATTAAACCATGTTTGTTACACATATTACTTACCGTGAGGTACCATTTTTGGTACGGTAAGAAACATATATGACACATGGTTCAGGAAATATAACTTCATAAACGATAGGAGTTGTGACAAACTGCCATATAATGCGACGAAACTTCATGAATACAGTATATGAGAACGAGATTACTTAGCGATTTGCAACAAACTTTAAACATAATTTCAAACGTTTATTCAAGTTCTCCTCGCTGAGAACCATAGCAAAACTATGAATGGAAAAAAGTTTATCGCTTACTACTTTTCCACAAATTGCAGCTGCAGGAAATTTTACAGACACTATACACACATAACGGAATGTATTACAGTACGACACCTAGTTGATGAGATGTGAGCACATAACGTTCATGAAAAACCGCCCCATCACTCACTAAGTCTTAATCTATTACTTCATTACTACAAATTGCATTCGCAACAGATTTTACAAACAGCACTTATACAAATAAATACATTCCTGACAAATTATACAATTGTACAACATATAACTCAATGAATATGAGATCGTACGAATTTTATATGTCACTAGCTTAAACCCTCGGCTCCGCTCGTGTGTGGGTTGATTACGGTAGATAATGTGCGAAACGTCAAATCGATTTTTTTAAAGAGATGTATCAAAACAAATTTCTTTTTTACTGCTTTATATATTTATTCTTATATTTCCTTATTCGTATGCTTATCCTTACAGAGAAAGAGCTGAAAACATTGCAGCACGCATAAACCAAAGATATGGTCTGTGGCATGACGTTTCGCTGTATGTAACCTCCTTGCTATAAAGTCGCAAACGTCATCGCTGGCCTTCAGTACGATTTTTTTATAATTTGACGACTTTCAACCACCATATCTTCCACCCCGTTGTAACTATCGCCATGGAACTGCAATGGTGCACAACGGGAGACTTCGGGCAACAATTACACAGAGACCATTCGTTTGCGTTCTGTAGTTTTCGCTGCAGAGCGACATATTAACACACACAGACACGCAGAATTTTATATACACCGATAACTTTCCATGCCAATATACTCCACCCTTTTATCATTATCATCCCTCAAGCAACAATGCAACCAATAAAACATTTCTCAAAGAGTAAATATAATTTTCAAAGAGTAATTATTGTTCCGCATTTCGGGTTATATTCTTGAAATTACTAAATATCTATCAGATCGCTATAAAACCTTCCTCAGGTATAAATTAGTAACTGCACAAATATATAAGCCACTGCGTCTTGTTCGGTTGTTCGGACGTGATAAGCGTACACCGAAAAGGCATTCACATTAATAGCTATCCGATCGCCATAAAACAGTGCCTAAAGCCTTCCACGGGCAGACATTAGTAACTGTACACATTTTTAGCTTTTTATGTCTTGCGGTTCAGACGTGATAAGCGTACACCGAACAGACATTCACATTTATAGATATAGATTTGTATTTTGATTACTAACTTTGTGTGGATACTGCACTTATAATTTTGTTCATTATGCAAGACAGCCTTATTACTTACATTTTCTCAATAAATATGTTTTTAGAAAAAAGGAGCCGTGGTGGAGTAGCCGAGCGGTCTAAAGCGTCTCGCTGCGGAGCGCGCGGTTGCTCGCCGTGGAGGTTCGAGTCCTCCCTGGGGCATGGATGTGTGTGTTGTCCTTAGGTTAGTTTACCTAGGTTTAAGTAGTTTGTAAGCTACGGACTGATGAACTCGCAGTTTGGTCCGATAGATTTAAAAAAAAAAAAGAAAAAGAAAAAATAAAAAGAAAAGAAGAAGAAAGAAGGAGAAGAAAGGAGATGAACAGAGAGAGCATGGTTAGGAGAAGTACTAACTCAAGGCAGGAATAAATAAATAAATACCAGGGAAAAGCAGGATTTTCAGCTAGTTATCTCATAAACGTCCAATTCTAATAATACAAAAAAAAAAGTTCAAATGTTTGTATAGTCTATGGGACTTAACTACGGGGTCATCAGTCCCTAAACTTACAAACTACTTATGAACTAGTTACGAACTAGGACGGCACGAATATCCACGCCCGAGGGGGGATTCGAACCCCCGACCGTAGTGGCCGTGCAGCAGACCGTGACTGGAGCGCCTTAGTCCACTTTTTTTTTTTTTTTTTTGGGCCTCCCATCTCCCCTTCTAGCCCGTCCTTTCACTCTCCAAATATGCCTTCTTCGGCTAGGCTTCATTGCCTTTCTGTGAAATCAAAATCTTTTCTATTCTTCATTTTTGTTAACAGAAATATTTCTTCCATGGTATATACCAGAACTCAGTGTTGCACTTCCTTTTGCATTTGATAAAAGAGGACTGAAAGCTGTACTTCTTTGCAATGAGCTTCTATGTTGAATAGTTCAAGTTATAAATTATTTCGGCTTTTCTGCACCGAAAATTCAAAGAAAACGTAAATATGTTTATAAACGCAAAACTTTTCCTTGTAATTATATATAAGTAACTTAAGAGGCTGTCACTTTAGTAAAAAAGTAATTAAATAAAATTGAGTAGATATTTACTTACACGTCAATGTTTTCTTTAGAAAATTCGCATATAATGTTCGATAATCTTTTATCTGCTGTAACTGGTGGTGTTGTATTGTCAAATACATCAAAAAGTCTTCTTTGCTTTTTTCTTCATTTCTAAGAATATAGAATACCGCATGTCCCATGATCCAGTTGACAGCATTCCTTTTGGCATTTGGGTATGGCACTTCTTCGGGGTGTAATAGTTTCGTTGGTGTTATAGAGTTATCTGATGTTCGTAGCATAAGCGAGAGTACACGCCGAACATAACCCAAAATATCCTTGATTTTGTCACATGTAAATTTGTGCTCGTCTGTGTCTATTAAGTTACACGCGCTGCAATTTGGTGATTCCGCCATGCGTATGGTATGTAGCCATAAAGCCGTAGAGATCTTCCTGTTTACTGCTAAATACGAAGTTGATCTCACGTTTGTGGGTAAATTTAGGTCGTGAATATTTTCCCATATCTTCTTCCAGTTAAAATGATTCACGTTTCTCGGTTTTCTGTCTATCAAGCTTTTGTAGACTTCTCATACTCGTTGCAAGTTTTTCTGGGGAACTGCCCTGCGAATAGCTGTATTCAATGAGAAAATGTTTGAGGTGATACAGCTCGTTCGGAATGTGGTGCACATCTACTGGCGGGTCCATGCTGATTGGGGTTATCTCATCCAGAAGGTGAGCCACCAAGTTGTTGGCCGAAACTTTCCATTGTCGGTAGGTCTTGCAGATGTAAAGCGCCTGTGCCTTACTGTAAACATCTGTGAGATTAAGGCCGCCATCTTTGTGCGTTAGTGTAAGGGTTTCATATTTCACTTTGAAAATCTGACCTTTACTAACGAAGTGGCCGAGCGCTGCGAGCATTCTCTTTCCCATCTCTTTGGTTTCCCTCGGCCACCGCGGCCGGCTCTAATAATACACAAAAGCGAAAAACCGTACTCTGTCTGCACAAAATGGAAACTACCCAACGCCGTATCAGCAATATGAATGAGCCTCTAATGCACACGTAGGTGGGAAACCGACATTGTGCACTTCTGTCGCGAAGCATAACGCGTAAATCTTTGATGTGCTAAAGCACTCAGTTTTGTCGGCACTGTTAACCACGGAAGCGCGCAGAAATTAGGCGCAATCAGCGAGGCAGCGGCAGCGGGACTCATTAAGGAGTTATTTCATTACGAGGTGGCTGGGAGCCGCGGAAGTCAGCGGCGGACGATCACAGGTTCTGGAGGAGGCGGCAGCGGAGACACTCAGCAGGAAGAGCCGCAGACACAGCAGTCAGCAGTTCCCGCTATCCTGGGCGCGCGTCTGAGGGCGATGAGAGAGAGAGAGAGAGAGAAAGAGAGAGAGAGAGAGAGAGAGAGAGAGAGAGCGCTTGAGTGTGAGCGGACTTCCATTAGCACGCTCACAAGTCAGCACCACTAAAGGCTAGTCTACACGACGACACTAGGTTGCGACACTCGTTTCATGAAATGAGTTGCGCGCAACTGGTTTCGTGTGTGTCTGTAGACACGGCGGCAATACTATACACTTCAATTTTGTGTTTTGTAAGTGCCGTAGTCGCCGTAGAATGAAAGTTTTGGTAGCTGTAAAAGTTGGCGCTGCATAAGACTAAACATAAAAAGTATAAGGAACGTGTTTCGGTTTGTGACTGGATTAAAAAAAGACGAGAGCTCGGTTGCTTAGCGACCTTGCTGAAAGAAATTGTGATCGAAGACCCTATAAGTTATTTTAATCAACTCAGAATGTCACCAGCGCAGTTTACGTTCCTTTTAAACAGAGTTAGTAATGCGATAAACAAACAAGATACTGTTATGCTTGAAGCAGTGTTACCACAACTGAAATTACAAATTGCATTACTTTTCCTGTCAAATATATATTCGTCTCCACAGTACCTGTACCGTGTTCCCAAATCCACAATTGACATAGTTCGTTAGTACAGGTATTTGGAATTGAATGTACTTTAGTCTGAAATTCACTAATCGTCAACACATCAATATTTAACTCACGAATAATTGCTTCAAAAGCACTAACACGCCGCTGCTTATTCCTGAAATATTCATCGTTAAAATGGCACAAACATCTATGCATAGCATATATGTTCAAAAACCGATTTATTTCTTCCTTTCTTCCCTTTATGTTGTGTTTCGTTCTGTACTGGTTATCACCTAACCTAAAAACACGCGCAATCAGTTTCGCCAAGGTTGGAAGGTGCCGAAACTGTTTAGTTTCGCCAACGAGTTGCGCGAACGCCTGCCGCGCGTGCGCACTGGCCAGTAACGCAGTGTCACGAACCGTAGTGTCGCCGTGTAGACTAGCCTTAACACAGGTGGGTATAGCGTCAAGTGCGTGGCGCTTTCCCCACTTTCGTTTCGCCCACTCTGTGACAGAATCGATGGAGAAGAGTTATTGATGCAATTCCGTTGCATCACTATCAGCACTTTTTTAAAAACTAGCAACCAGTTTTAAACTGCAGGCATAAATACACAGGTCAAAACAATTAGGGGATCAGTTGAGATATCTCGGTTATGTAGTACCCCAGTGTAACATAGCAGTCGCGACACTCAATGGTGTAAAATCTGTTACCGCCTGACAGCCGAGACGACACTAGCGCTCCAAGCGGAGAGCAAGGAAGCCGCCTGTTAACGTCATTCATATCGTATAAATAATACTTCTCGCACCATTTTCTATGTAATTTACGATACGATTGTTTTATTTTAACCCGCAAGAGCTCGCGCCAGTAACGCAGTTTCACGGAACAATGCTATGAGCATTTTGCTCACAGTAATTTTAAAACAATCTGCACTTTCTCAAAAATACCTACACGGCTGTCGTCGCTCAGTAGCTGAGTTTTACACTTCCCCGACCGGTGCATGCTGTTGTTGCTGTGTGTGTTTCACTGACAGAGGGCAGTTGGTTGGACAAGTCGTCGCCGTGCGGCATTTAGCTCATCGCGCGAGTGTCGACGTAGGTAGGTGTTTCGCGACACAAAATCTTTCGAATGTCGCTTTACGGTTATTGCTCCTAGTTTATTGCTTTTTTTTTTATTTACGATGAATAAGTATTGTGAAATTTGTAAAATAACATTCTTTTTAATTTTTTTTAGATGGATAGACTAGAAGCAAGAAATTATCTCATGGTTTAAAGAAGGTGACCCAGAAGACATTGAAGGTAAATCTGCTCGATATTATAAATAGAAAGTGACTTGGCCAGTGAACACAGCGATCACTATACTGAAACGGAACAATCAGCAGAAGAAACTGAAGGTGACATTTCTTTAATCCAATCAAGAGGTCAGTTATTTTACGTAGATAAAGACAAGCAAACAATGAGCTGTTGCTATCCAGGTCCTTCCAATGTGAGGACAAGAGCGCACAATATCGTTATTGGTAGACAGGGCGTAAAAACTCTGGCAAAAGATGCCTAAGATATTTTGGATTGTTTTCGTCTTTTACTAGCGATGAAGTGCCAACTGGAACAGTTACGTATAGGAATATTCATATTAGAAAAATCAAGCATCGATTTTCAAGGGATAGGGATTGTAACGAGACCGACATTATGGAAGTGAAAGCATTTATTGGCATTCTGCACATTGTCAAAAGTTATTGTGTAATGAACACACTGCAATGTTGTGTGATATGTCCAAAAGACCAAACATATGGTGATTAGGACACAAAATTCAACCAACATGCAGTTCCTGTTTTGTTTTTTCAATTCTTTATGTTCCTTAGAAGACGCGATTTCATTTGTCCTAAGATTATTGTAAATGATATAGACGTAATTATTGTTTTGTACTGCAAATAAATATTTTATAGAACATTCCGAGTGTTAAGTTATAAAGGTATCAAAAACAAATCCTAATTTATACACATTAGGTGAATTACAAGCTGCTGGTTTTGTGTGAGCAAATTGCTCTACACGCGAGCGAGCGTGTAACTTTTAAAGGCGCGTGTTCTGGCGGGTTAAATACAAAGTTTTTAGTCTAATATTAGACAAAACAGATGATGCATAAATACACATTAGTGGAACTGAAACAGATGGATGAAACGATGAAAGCTAGAACCTACTCACGCAGAAACATGTGTTTCCGAATAATTTTGCAGCTTTCTCCATTGAAACGGAAGTAATGTAAGCCTAAGAAGCGTACCGTGTAGTTCCAAAGTAAACTCGTATGACACACAATTTTTCATTGTGTGTTTTAGTTTTTAGGACAACTGTCAGCAAAACTACGACTTTCGCCTTTTTATTGTTCTGTGTCGGACGAGATGTTTCCAACTAATAGTTAAAATAAGCAGAAAATTTTTCTATAGTTGAAAGTTTACGAACTGTCCTTAGTTTTACGTGTATATTTCCGAAAAGAAAACAAAAGAAAAGAAAAAAAAGGAATAATATGACCTCTGACGCCCAGACTTGAGTTTGGTGTCGATATTATCTAGCCTATCTTCCTCGATGATCTTCGTCCTATTTTTCGAATTTATAATTTTTTCCTAAAGTATAAGGTTTCAGAGTTTTGTAGCACATTTTTCAGAATGTTAGTTTATATCTTAGGCCCATCATATGCTTTTTTTCCTATACCTTTGGACATCCTGTCTGCAGTACATAGTTGTCTGTATACACTATGAGCCATTTTCTACCCTTAAGAAAGGTCAAACAAACACTATTATATATAAATAAATGCAATTTTCAGGTGAATCATAACGTAAACGTATTAGCAGAATGATTGTTATATACCTCTGTCTTCTTAGGCTATTGGAAAACAGACTTTATTTATTTATTTATTTGCTACATTTTATTGTGGTACAAGCGTTCCCCATTCTGGAAAGCATCACGAAAACGAATATAAGCTAGGAGTAACCCGACGTACAACCCAAGAAATACCGCCAACTCAGTAGTAGCGCTTGGTGCGCTGCTGTCGCGATGGTAACGAAAATTCCCTCGAGTGTCGTGACTGGTATGTTAGACTGTGGTAGTACTGTCATCGGCAGAATTAACTAAAATGGTTCGACGCCTTTCTGTCGCTTCTACGGAGTGGAGACAACAACTAAACGACAACCGAGACACTATTAATAACAGGAAGTTACTGCAGAAGTGGTTAGTGTTGACTTTTGTTCACTCTACCAAACGAATTACAGTAACGGGATACCGATGCTGTTGACATTTTTTATTCTACTTTTCCAACTATTTATACTGCGCAACAGACTGATCTATTTACTGTACCCAAAGCTACTACAAGGAAGACATCAACAGCATGTCACGTAGAAGTCAAAAAGATGCTCCTTGCATACGTACAATCAGTGGAACTTTATCACTTATGTAAAGATAGATGTAGGTGACATCTTAAAATTAACCAAGTAACTAGTGAAGGTCGTTCAGGTACTAAAGTGATGTCGCTAGTTACTGATATAAAAAACTAATTGAAAATTTTGGCTTTATTTACTTTCACAAAACCTCAAATTAATAAAGAAACATGTTAAAGTTTTATAATTTCCAAGTTCCGGATAGGTTGACAGGATGGATGAAACGTATAAACAATTTCAAAATAAAATAAAGTTGGTAGAATGGATGAAGAACCGTGCCTACTCGACTTTAAAATTAATTCAATTTCGTCAATTTACGTTCAAGGCTGTCACAATGAAAGAAATATTACGCAGTGGTATAAGAAATGTATTTGTAATGTAATGTAATGTTTGTTAAGCTTATGGGACTTAACTACGGGGTTATCAGTCCCTAAACTTACAAACTACTTATCAACTACCTTATACTAAAGACGGCACAAATATCCATGCCCGAGGGGGGATTCGAACCCCCGACCGTAGTGGCCGTGCAGACCGTGACTGGAGCGCCTCAGTCTCCTCGGCCACCTCGACCGGCAAATGTATTTGTTATTGCTGCTTGGGGATGGGTGGACTTCGCCTAAAGTGTTTGTACACAATACCGTTAACCGCACTAACGGCTGCTAGATGTGTCTTCGCTGAAATCGAAACTAAATATTGTCTGTCTTGATCGATTACTGCCGATCGCACTTACCCTATGTCTTGATGAAGTCATGAACGACCTACAAATGCTAGTCTGGCTAAAAATGGGTGTATGACGGTGCTGCAAGGGTTAACCACCACTTAAGCCCCGTTTACACCAAAGCGAACACAGGCGAATTCGCATTCGCCAGGAATTCGCCTATGCGCGCACGCATTGGCTTGTACTTGCGAATAAGCGTTTACACCGGAGCGAACGGAACAGAAAACAGCATACTGCCGTAAGGCGAGCATACACAGTTGTCGCATACGCTAGCGCTGAAGCGGAGAGGACGCGAACTTCGTTTGATGGTTCGCCCTGAAACCGACACCCAGCGGATCACAAGCGACCACTTGCGAATGCGAGCAGAGCGTGACCGATCAGCGCGCGCATAGCGTTTACACCAGAGCGAATTCTCGTACGCTGCTGCTCGTTCGCTTGTGTTCGCTTCGGTGTAAACGGGGCTTTAAGGCTAGTTTACACGACGACACTATGTTTCATGAAACTGCGCTACTGCCCAGTGCGCATGCGCGGCAGGCGTACGCGCAACTCGTTGGCGAAACTAAACAGTTTCGGCACCTTCCAACTTTGGCGAAACTGATTGCGCGTGTTTTTAGGTTAGGTTATGACCAATACAGGACAAAATACAACAAAAGGGGGGGAAGCGGAAGAAATAATTCTGTTTTTGAAAATATATGCGATGCATACGTGTTTGAGTGATTTTAACGATGTAAATTTCAGGAATAAACAGCGGCGTGTTAGTGCTCTTGAAGCAATTATTCGTGAATTACTGATGAGTTGACGATTAGTGAAATGCAGACTAAAATATATCCAATTCGAAGTACCTATACAAACGAACTATGGGAATTGTGTATTTCGGAACACGGTACAGGTACTGTAGAAACGAATATATACCTGCCAAGAAGCGTAATGCAATTTGTAATTTCAGTTCTGGTAACAATACTTCACGCATAATAGTATCTTGTTTGTTTATTGAATTACTATATCTGTTTAAAAGGAACGTGAACTGATCTGGTGACATTCTAAGTTGATTAAAATAACTTCTTGGGTCTTCAATCACAATTTTTTTCTGCAAGGTCGCTGAGCAGTCGAGTTGACGTCTTTTTTTAATCCAGTCACGAACCCAAACACGTTTCTTATTCTTTTTATGTTTAGTCTTATGCAGCGACTTCACTCAGAGAAGCTATAGCTCCGCCACAACTCTTATAGCTACCAAAACTTTCATTCTGTGGCGACTATGCTATTCACAAAACAACGAAACTAAAGTGGATAGTATTGGCGCCGTGTCTACAGACTTACACGAAACCAGTTGCGCGCAATTCGTTTCAAGCAACGAGTGTCGCAACCTAGTGTCGTCGTGTAGACTAGCCTTTACTGTGCAGAACTAGTCCGTGCGGGTTGCCCGCTCAGCAGGGGAGAACGCACACGCGGCTCGGCGAGTCCCCACGCCGACGCCGGCGCCGGCGCCGTGGCGGCGTGCGTCGTCCCGTGACGTCACACGGCGTCTGGCCTGGCCTGGCGCCGGCTGGCTGGCAGAGTTGGCGCATTCCGCACCATTACCGCTGATTTACGCCGCGGGGCGCGCGCTTTATTCCGCGAGTTATGCTGCCGGGACTTGTGCGCCGCGCGCGCGCGCGTAATTACGTTACGCGGCTGCGCTCGTACGCGGGGAACGTGGCCCAGCCAGACTGTACTCCCGAAAAGAAAAAAGAAAAAAAAAGTGGAGAGGAGGAGGAGGAGGGGGGGAAAAATAGCTGGTAAACCGGCGCTAACGAATTACACCCAGTGGGCACCGACGGCCGGCTGCGACAATTTTTGCGTCCGAAACGCGTGATTTAGAAATAAATTGCGTTAATTTTTAACGGTTACGCGAATCTGAGAGGACTGCGCGAGGTCGCACGTCGCTTTAATTTTGCGCCGGCTACCCCGCCTGGGAGAGCAGCGGACTGTCACGAGAGAAAAGGAATGTGTCAGAGAGAGGGAGAGAGGTTGGTCCCTTCATGCTGACGGGCTCCTGCGCATTGTTAATATGGTATAAGGGAGCGTTCGTTACACGCATCTCTTGTTGAAGTGTAGCCACGGAAAAGTGTGACAGGTTTTATGAAGAAAAGTGTGTTTCATGCACCTTGATGTGTGTTCCGGAAAATGCGAGAATGTGCGGCTACTGTTCTTAGGCAGCAACTGAAAAGTAAGAATTTTGTAAGGAAATTAATGGTGTACCAGCCGAACATTACCGTTTCCGTGTCAGTGATGATTATGATTCTCAGTGATATTGAATTGAAGGCGAGGCATTTAATTAAAATTTGTGCCACGGCCAGGATTCGAACCTGGGACCTCCTGCATACTGAAGTAGCGCTTTGGCCACTAAGACTATTTTTTGTTTTTGTTTATCTTAATATAAAAAATCGCACTGACGTGTTTTACGGCCCACTTCAGATTTGTAGTTTTAAAAGTTTTTGCAAGCTTATTGGAGAAAAATAATAATCTAAATAATAAGAAAATTATTAATAAGAGTGTCTGAAACGCTTTTAGGAAAAAAAATTCGAACCACTCGCCTTCAGCGTCACACTCCAACGACTTTCCGACTACGCTACGAATAATACTTAGGACTTGCGTTCTTTAATTTCATACTATTGATGGCCGTTGTTAACTGATGCTAACATGGCATTTGTAGACACTAGATTACCATTTATCGTACGAATAAGGACGTGTTTTTGTTAATTCTTGAGTGCGTCATTGCTTTGAAATGTCAACGTGTAAGATGGCGTAAGCCAGAGAGAGTTCTGGGTTAGGAACGTCACGTGACATCTGCGAACGGCTGGTTTCCGTTAATTCAAAGGAGGGTGTCAAACTCCGTTTTTTGCAAATATCTCTCAAACGATACGAGATGAAAGAAACATAACGGAACAAAGTTGTAGAGAATTTTCTCCTCTACATATACTTTTATTCAATTTTCGCGTCAGATGAACGGTTTATTTGCAATTAAAATTACATTACAAACGGATTTTTTGGCATTAATAACGCATTTCTTGTCCGAAATATTTGAAAAAGCGAGGTTCTGGTCTCTGGTAGCCAACAATTATATCTGTAAAATTTGGTGTCAATCGGCTGAACGGTTCGACCTAAAAAGTGGGAACACGTTACAGCCAAACATCATCAAATCGCCGTTATTTTTGCAAATATCTCTGCAACGATACAAGATATGAAGAAAACATAAGGGAGCGAAGTTGTAGAGAATGTTCCCCTCTACCAATTCGGGTATTCAGTTTTCGTGTCAGTTGGATTGTTAAGCGGTTATTTTAATTTAAATGTCGAGCTGTTAAAAGACGATCGCAAAGGCCCACTTTTAGTGTTACTACCGTAACCTAAAGTGGGCCAAAACTGAGGTGTTGTGCCTATATGTCGCTATGCAGCGAAAACTACACATCGCAAACGTGTTTGTGGTAGTAGGTATGAGACTCCCGTCGTACACTATTATGGTACAGGGTTGATAACGGTAAGGAGGTGGAAGATATGGAAGTTGAAAGTTATCGATTTATATAAAATTCTACGTCTGAATGTCAATATTTTGCTGTTCAGCAAAAAGTACACAATGGAGACGAACGCTCTCTCTGTGTTGTTGTATTACAAAGTCTCCCGTTGTACACCATAGCAGTTCCATGTCGATAGCTATAAGAAGGTGGAAATGTGGTGGTTGGAAGTCGTCAGCTATTTAGGCAATTTTAAAACAAGAAATAAAAAACTTCGGATTTAGATTATTGATTGGAGTTTTACAAACACGTGTTACGTCATTTTTGGAAATTCAACAATTAGGCGAGTGAAATAAGGGAAAATCTTTGAAGGGTGCTAC